>CM033750.1:32521380-33987072 GCA_019671005.1 Hibiscus mutabilis | reverse complement strand
CAAACAGAAAGAAAGTGCTGTGGTATAAGTTACAGCATCGAAAGCAACCCCATTCATATTCATCCTCAAAACAAAACTCAATGCTTCTTCACTTCTCAGAAACCCCGAAAGCAGAGTGTTCCACGAAACTATATCGGGATCATTTAACCCCTCAAAGACGCACAAAGCCTTCTCAAACTGCCCGGATTTAGAGTACATATTCATTAATGAATTTGGAACCGTAACGAAGGACATGAGCCCGGAGGAAACAGCAAATTTGTGAACTTGGGTCCCCTGTTTTAAATTACCACAAGACCCCTTGAGAGCCAGAGCCAGTGTAACTTCATCGATGGCATTAACTAGGCCTGATTTAAGGAGTAGTTTGAACCTTTTGAAGGCGTCAAAGGGGAGATTAGCAGGGTAAAGGGGGGTTGGGTTTGAGCAAGGACTTTCATCGAGCAGCTGGTGAACATGTTTATACGAGTGCAGATTTCTTAATGATGCGGGGCATTGGTTGATGATACAACGGAATTGGCGGGCAGTCATGAGCATTGGACCTCATCAACTTCCTATTACATTCTTCGATTCTATGTCCATTTTAAGAGTAGCAAATAGGTTTTCATCCAAATCTCCACCATTATTTTTCTTTCCATGTTTCTTTTTTGGTAAAGACGCTTCCTTTGGTGATGAAAGAGTAGACAGGGTGGAGATTGAGGATCAATATTTGATTTAAACCATTGTAAGTTCCTGCTCATTAAAAAATTTAAAAAAAACTTAATGAATAAAATATTACGTATAATATAAATATATTATTTTTATAATATTTATAAACATTATATTTATAATCTATGTTAAAAAAATACAAGAATATTTATAATATAAAGAGTTAATTGCACCATATCCATAAACTATAATTTTTATTTTAAATCGGTCTCTGGATTTTTAAATGCTCTAATTTCATCCCAAATTATGCTCCTATTCTTAGTTGATAACCAAACTATTAAATGTTCCATTTTAATCCCAAAACTATGATATTCTAAGTTGTTCCTCAACTTTTTGAACATTCCAATTTCAACCTCTAGTTTTTGTTTATGTCCTCATCATATTATTACATAATGCACATCAATGTTTACATGAAAATTAATATTTCTTATAATATTTTATTAACATGGGATATAATTAGAATATACTAATAATTTGAGGATGAAATTAAAATGTTTAAAAGATTGGGACCAATTTAGAATGATAGTCATAGTTTGGGATGAAATTGAAACGTTCAAAGTTTAAGATCAATTTTGAATGAATGTCATAATTTGAGGATGCAATTAAAATGTTTTAAAATCTAAAGATCAATTTAAAATGAGAGTCATAATTTAAAGACAAGGGTAATTTTAATATCAACTTTACTCCTTAGATAAAAGCAATAAATGTTTATGTTTCGCAAATAAGAAATTGTTCAAAAGACAGTGGCAGATGTAGGTTAATGGATGCGTGGGCCTGTGCCCACCCTAAATTTGTTAAAGTTCATACGTTTGGCTTTAATATTTTTAATTTTTTAAATTAATTTTTAAATATTTTTAGTTTATAAAATTTGTGACCACTTTAAAATTTTCAGTTTTATGTGTATTCACACTAAAAAATATTCCTAAATCCTCTATCGATAAAAGATGCAAGCATAATTACAAAAGCAATTGTATTCAAGAAAAAGGAGTGAATTGTAGGGTTTAGATATCAAATCATTGCTAAGCTCAATTAATTTTAACTTGAAATAATCACATCACATGAGTAGGATACTATTCATTATTTAGTTTTAATCATAGCGATGGGTTTTGGTTGTATTTATTGATATCATTAATTCTAAGATAAACGAAACACCATAAATATGAAAAATTATATCATATGCATATCTCGCCACTCATTTATGGTTTTAGTTAATAAAAATTATTTATTTTATTAATTTTTTATATTATCTTTTTACCAAGTAAATCTTCACTCATATGTACTGTAAATTAAATTTAAAAAATAGTTTTTATCATATGAAGATTCACTTGGTAAAAATATGACAAAAAATTAATGAATAAATTATTTTTATTGGTTGAGATAATGGATGACGTAACATGACAGGCCTATGATATAATTTATCTGATTGACATGTGAAAATCAAAATCAATTAAAAAATATAAAAGAAAAATAATATAATTATATCCTATATCATGAACTTATTGTGCATTTAGGGATTATTGTTGAACGTGACAACTCATTCTCCCTGGTTTGATAAGAAAGAAAAAGGATGATTGTTCCATCATTAACCAATCATCCTTCTTAAATCCAAATAGAAAATAAAAAGGCAAAATTAAGAGAATATTTTTTTAGGAAAATAATTGGAAAACTACTCTATTAATAATTATATAGAAAATATCATATTTTAATTCACGTAAGGTAAACTCGTATTTAGCTAAAAGCGAGTTTTAAACTCGCGCTTAGCTAAATACGAGTTATGTGTTGAATAGGTAGGTAAAAAATATAAAAAATAATTTATCAAGTTTTTATTATACAGAACTCGCTTTTAGCTAAGCGCGAGTTTGAAACTCGCTTTTGGCTAAACGCGAGTTTACCTTACGTGTACTAAAAGGGGTATTTTTTTACATAATCATTAATAAGGGATAATTTTCCAATTATTTCCCTAAAAGAGTATATTTCCTTAATTTCGCCAAATAAAAATGTCAAATTAATAAAATAAACCTTGTTTGTCTCTTATACAGGTTTATTCATTGAAGATAGTTGCTTATTAGTATTATTTTCAATATTCTGATATGATTATATGGTATAATGTTACACATTATAAAAATAAATTATTTGAACCAAATATCCTAAAATTATTAATGTTCCTTTTTTTGGCATTTTTAGGCAAATAATGCCTCCCAATTGATATTTAGGGGAATAAGGCACGCTGGACTATAATTTGGGAACTACGGCAAAAACTACAGTAACTTGAGGACGTCACCTGCAGATGACGTCTTTCTGAATTTTTTATTATTTAAAATTTAAATTTTCATGAAGGTGGCGTCTTCATTAAAGAGTGGCTATTGAGTCGGTAATCCAGCCAATTACTGCAGCATTGACTTGGGCAGCTGTAAAGGTGCGGTAGTTACGCCTATTTAAGTGAGGACGCCACAGTGGCGTCTTCACCCGAAATCTGCCTATAAATTGGAACGGCAGAACGAGTTGTGGAGAGGTAAAAAAATTAGTGAGGGGGAGGAGAGGTTTGTTTGTGTGTAGAGAGTTTAGGGAAAGGGTTTTTTAGTTATTAAATTGGGTATGTAATGTTTTTGTTAATTTATAAATTATTTGATTAGTTATGAATAATATATTTATTAATCTTATTAATTTTTTGTTGCAGGAGGTGAAGAGATTTGAAGGGAAGCATTTGGAGCACATTTTCGTTGATTAGGTACTTATTTTTTTAATTTATATAATTTAAATGTAGATATATTGTTGTAGATATGTATAAAGATTTTATTTTAGGGTAATAATAATAATTATAGAATTATAGGGTTTTAGGATAATAATAATAAGTTGAGTGTTGAATTGGAATTTTTATTAATGTAGCTATGTAGAGTTTATTATAAAATTATTAATAATGTATTTGCATTATTATTTTGATTGTAGGAATTTTTATTAATTCTATATGGAGTATAATGTTATTTGTATTATTATTATTTAGTATAGTAATTGGTATATTAATTTTTTATAAATGATTTGATTTGTATATATTCTATTAATTTGAATTATTTTAATTTGTAGAAAATAAAAATAATTAATAAGCTAGAATGTTTTTTGTTAAATGTTTAGATAATTATATTCGAGAACAAAAATTAGTTATTTATAGGTATATATTCGAGAATAAAAATTAGTATAATTAAGGGAACCATATTTGAATAATTCTAGGTATATTCGAGAACAAAAATTAGTATAATTAAGGGAACCGTATTCGAATAATTCTAGGTATATTCGAGAATAAAAATTAGTATAATTAAGGGAACCGTATTCGAATAATTCTAGGTATATTCGAGAACAAAAATTAGTATAATTAAGGGAACCGTATTCGAATAATTCTAGGTATATTCCAGAACAAAAATTAGTATAATTAAGGGAACCATATTCGAATAATTCTAGGTATATTCCAAAACAAAATATTAATAATCAAAGCAGTTGGGGTGCAGATAAATTTGAGATATAGTGTCTGATCAGTTGTTGCAGTTGGACCATATGCACATTTCATCTTATATCGACGTAAGTAATTTGTAACTTATTTATTTATCTTCGAGTAAGAAATGTATGTTAGTTGTAAAATGTTATTAATTAAATTTAATTTATTCAATGCAGGACGATCGGCATTGCTTTCGTCGTCGAAGGACGATGACAGAGGAACCATCTGCTCGTATTGTTCATCACTTACAGCAGGCGGGATTTTATAATGCGACATTTGTGCGTGGCTATAAGGTGGTCCCGGGATTGATAACTGCGTTGATTTAACGCTGGAGACCAGATACCCACACGTTTCATTTTCCAGTCGGGGAGTGCACGATAACCCTGCAAGATGTAGCTTTACAGCTCGGTGTCCCCATAAATAGGAATACGGTCGTGGGGAAAAATAACTACAACGTATATGCGATGTGCAACCAATTTCTCGAGAAAATTCCTTCAGAAACTGACACGAAAGGGTTACGTGTGAAGGTAACCTGGTTGGAGAATGCATTCAGGGTAACCAAGGACTCAACCCGTGAAGAAGTTGCATGCGCAACACGTGCTTATTGTTTTACCGGAGCTCGTTCGTATAACTGGGGCTCTGTGATATTGGCGGTCTTATACCATGAAATGTGCAAGGCTGTTATTGTTAGAAATGGGAATAAGATATCTGATATTGGTGGATGTCTTATATTACTTTAGTCTTAGGTGTGGTATCGACTGCCATATTTGACACCTATAGTCAATAACCCAGTTGAGTTTCCACTTGCTGGAAGGTAATACTCAAATAAAAATTTATAATATGTATATTTTTTATTATTTTTTTTGAATTACTAAATATCGTATTTTCAATTTTCGTTTAGGTGGCGACATAATTTGAGAAAAGCGGGGGTGGTGCACAACAACGTTGTTGCCGTGAGACTGAAGATCGAATTTGAAGGGAAAATTAGGTATTAAAGTTGGTTTAAAGTACAGTCTTGCGTACCTAAATATTTGTAGATGTTAATATTAATTTTTTTAACAATTTATTTGCACGACGTAAGACGGTGCGGATGTATAGTCTTGCGTACCACAATATGTGTGGGAGGATGCTACATTTTGGGGTACAGTTGTATCGTTGATCCATTTTTCGGTGGTTGCGTTTTAGTGTGCTGATAGAGTCTTGCGACAGTTCTGGTATCATCAACCCGTTCCTGGTCTCCGATTGATCTCAAAGATATTCACACAGGAGAACAAAAAATTAGGTTCGATGATAATTGGAGGCGCAAGCAAGAAAGCTTCATTGCTCGTTGGAACAACTAGAACTTATATGTGCCAACTGATATGACTCCACTCTAGGAAAATGATTTTTGTGACGATTCGGACTACATGGAATGGTTTTATAACAATGGAAAACCATTCCTGACACCCGTGAAAGTGAGTCAAAGATGGCATACAGAGCGTAGGTTCTCATATCAGCATGAAGCTGGTTCGTTTGCGCATATGGAGAACCCGCAGCCACCACTAATTAATCATGCGGATTGGCTTTCATGGAGTTCAGGTGTACCCTTAGGGCATGTAGGGGGAACATATGATTATGATGATCTATGGGATAGAGCACTGCAAAGATCCCAGATGTTCCATTCGCAGCGCACTGATGTTGGATCATCCGGAGTGAGTGCGTTTCAACAACCACCTCCATACTTGCCTAGTCTGCCCTTTTCCACTCCTTTATGTGCTGAAGATATGTACGCGAAACCACCTTCTATGCGGATGTTGGATGACCAGCTAGGAGAAGACAAGCAGAATTTAGAGGAACCGCAATCGCCACGGAGGATGGCTCAACCCCCACGACGGTATGATCAGACATTTTCCCTGCACAAACAAGAGTTGCCGATGAGGAGGAGAAAATAGGATTTTTTTTCTATTTGGGATAATGTTGTTTAAACTTTTATTTGAAACGATTGCAGTTGTTAATATTTGGAATTTTTATATATATTATATGAGATTTATATTAATGTTGTTTAAATTTTTTCTAATTAGAATTTTTTTATTCTTTTGTTATTATGGAACAAACGCACTTAATTTAAAAATGTTCTATTATTTCATTAATGAAAGTTTACAAACGCATTCAAAATTACTGTGACAGCCCGACACGATAGTTGGGATGATTCGGACATTTATCTCTTGTTTGACCTGCCCCTCGGCAAAGTCCACAATGCCTAGTTTGAACTCCCTCTCGATCATCCGAATCATCCATACAAGTATGAATGCAGGAGGAAGTCGATCGACCCTTTAGCTTTCTTCGAAGACTGGGATTTGTTAACCATTCTTCGTATATTGGATCTTGGCCAATATTCCTGATTTGGAATCGTCCTAAACATAGGCCTGTAGATATTTGACATTGTTTGCAACCTAAAACAATCGTCCACCAATGTATATGGGTCTATACGAACATGCATGCATGCGGCGATTGCGTGAGCGCACATGTATCTATATGCCTGAAAACAGCCGCAGTCACACCATCTCACATGCAAGTTTACTCGGAACAATTTGTGCTCGTTCGGGCGTACCAAGGCTTGGACATTAAATTCAGCATCGTTGGGGTCGAAGGAATCCACTCTCATGGCGCTTGCATCCTCTTGAAGTTTCTCTATACTCTTTTGGAGAGTTTCAGTGTCCCTTATTTATTTGAGAGTTGACCTTCTTTCCTTTGTCGCACCATACTTTGCCCAGTCTGAAGTACGTCTCCAAACAATACTGGCAATTGGGAGATAGCGTGTCTCTTTCAACACATAGCTAATAGCCTCCGCAAGGTTAGTGGTCATATGTCCGTAACGTCGACCTTCATCATATGCTTGTGACCATCGTTCCCTTGGAATATCAGCGACAAAACCATGCACATTTTGTCCGTGCCTTATAAAACGCCTAAACTTCTTATCGAACCTTGGCCGAACCGTTTCATACCCTGCTCGTAAAAATGTTAGTTAGTAGACGCATGACAAAATATCATACATAAATAAATTAATAATTTAGACAATAACAAATTTCACCTTACCTACGTTTAAAATTTCATGATGAATCTGATTGCTCCGAAACTGAGTCTTTACATTAGCAGTTATATGCCGTATACAATAGGCTGGATAAGCATGTAGTGGTCTCCATAAACTTTCGTGCCTATCGATTACTGATAACAGAGCAGACCCTCTATTAGAAATCACACAAATTCAGTCCTCTTTGATTACGTGTCAGTGTAAATGATTTAAAAAGTCTCTTTTTCATTTGACATTATTTTTTAACTACATGTATTAATCTATTGGTCAACTAATTCAGATTGAATTTTGTAGAGGTCCATTATAGAATAACTCTCCAATCTAGTTTTCTCATTCACAACGTCAAGATTCGACCAAATTCACTTCTAAGTTCACATAAACAATTGATACAACTCATTTCTTTTGCAACTACATTATTATTTTTAGTTGTTCTCCCGGTTCCCCAAGGCTTTGCCCCGACTAATCTGGTTCGATCCGCGTCGCACACCTGGCCTTGGTGGGTGAGTCTTTCAGCGGGGATTTTCTACACACACAAGGCCTCGAACTCGAGAACTGCTTAAGTGATACCAAATTGCTTACCACTTGGACCAACCCAGTTAATTTTGCAACTATTTTATTACATCACATCTTAAACGAATATGTCTATTTTTCCATTAAAGGTTTTGTTCTTTGCAATGGCTATTCTCGTTTGGCAATCAAAATGCATGGGTATTGAAGTGGTCAATTTTGAACCCAACATAATACATGTTAAGAAGTTTCCCAACCACATAGTTTCATTATTAGCCAACTCTAAAGCAACAAATTCTAATTACATAGTAAATCTTGCTATAATTGTATGCTTAACTGATTTCCAAGATAATGTTCCATCTCCAAGGGTGAACACATAACCACTTGTTAATTTGGTCTCATCTAAGTCAAATATCCAATTAGCATTGTAACACCCTAAAACTAGATGTCACGTTTGGGCCTTAAGCTCAAACCGTTATCATAAAATTTTTCAACTTGGTTTTGCCCAAATAAAATATTTCCAAAGACATTTAAATCCAATAGTTAAAAATATAGATAAATGATTAAATTGTTATAAAGGAGCTCCAATTTAATTTAAAACATTTAAACATACGACTTGATCAATACAATTCCAAAATAAATTACAGACTCAACCATGTAAGGTTCTATGAATATACAACCCATTAAATACAAGTGTCGTACTAAAAAAAATCACCGCTTGCTGGAATCCTACTCAGATCATGCTCCTCGATCTTGCGAACCAACGATCAACCTATGCATGAAAACAACGATTCTGAGCGATGAGCTTACAAAGCTCAGTGGTACACATATACTCTACTATACTTCATGCTAATTATAAACATAAGCAAGCAAGCTAGTACGAGCAATAAGGAGAGGTAAATAAACACGTAAAACTACCACTAGTTGCCTAAACACGTGCTCTTATCATGCAAGACATCAAACATGACACACAAGGCCCAACCATACCGGGATCTCACCAGATCATCTGGGAAAAAGCACACAAAGTCATAATCATAAACCTGGAGTGAGGCCCGGTGTCACACAGCCTCGGGAACATTTACTCTGAGTGAGGCCCGATGTCATATAGCCTCGGGAACATACACTATCTCTGGGTGAGGCCCAGTGTCACACAGCCTCGGGAACGTACACCTATACTTAGCATCCCTCATCGAGTATTATCAAATAAGGTCCAAAGGAACGTAAATTTGGTATCTCATATCATGGTGTTGCAACACGCTCACTGGGTGTCCAAACCCCAACAATTAAATGTGACTCAACCAAACAAGTGTACATACAACATTGACTCAGTTATCAAACAAGTGCCCTCACTTGGCACGCAATACCTCACGATCCACCAAGGATCCCTATGGTTACTAATGCAACAAGTCACCCAAATTTTACCGAATTGTTAATACATTATGTAGGAACACATTAATCATTATCATTAATTATATTTATTAATCCATATTATCTTATTAATTGAGGCATAAATAAATTCATTAATCTTCCACATCGATATCTATCTTTAACTAGCATTATAGATTATTTAGCTTAGTGGGTATCAGTACTCGAACACGAGTATCGGTACGATACCCATGGGTATCGGTACTTACATGCGTACCGATATTGATATTGCTTATTGGAAATCCTATATTTCAACAAGTACCGGCACGGGTCAACTCGTACAAATATGATCCCCAAACATGCACTAGTACGGTCGAAGCCCGTACTGATACCCTACTCACGAGTTCGTGCCATTTTTGCAAAATACGATGTTACAATACTTTATTCGATCCCTAAAACTTATAAAAGTCATTATGGTTTGTTTACTAACGCATTTAATCAATTAATATTATTCACCGGCTTCATTATCATTTAGTCAAGTAATTTTTTATATTTATCCTCTAAGCACAATTTTCAGCAATCACATCAATCTATTCAAAGTAGCACACCAGACAACAAAATTTACCAATCAATCAACATGCATCAATTAATTATGTAAGCATTCCAAATAACCTTACAAAGTCTTTAAAGCCTCTACAAGTCTCAACATAATCATAACATCACCAAACGTCTCATAATTATCAAGTTCTATAATACCAGTCACTACGCATGCTCATTTCTCACCTACCTATTTTTCAACCACTAACACGCAAGGCAATTATATTTATGATGCTCATGAAGCATTTGGAGTTCGAGGTGTACTAACCTTGAGCACTAGCGATAAATCATCACTCAAGCTTCCCGTTTACTCCACTTGGTCCGACATTCATCCTGAATAATCTGGGTTCAAATTTTGAGAAACGGGCTACAAAAATGGAATCAAAATGTCGAAAACCCCCGAATAGGGTACCTAAAAAATCAATGCTCAGTCAAAGTCAACGCCCCTAGTCAAATTTAATTATTTTTCCCCTTGTTTAATTCTTCTTCCCACTTTTCAGCCATCTTTAATTCAAATACCACTCTTCCCCAAAAAAATGGTAAACTAAATATTAAACACTTATCTTCCCCTTGTTCCCACTTAGGCTCCCTACTTTAAATTCCTTATTCACTTAAGTCCTTAATTTCATTTAAATCAAGATCCCAAAATTAATTCTTCTTAATTAAGTTTCCCACTTTAATTTCCTTAAATTGACTCACCAGATTAAAAGATCCACAACCTGAATCTGAGACCCGATTTGCCAACTCAGAAATTTGATCGTTACAACTCTTGCTTTCTAAAAGAAATTTTCATTCTCAAAATTTCTATCCATTACTCAACAGAGATGATGAAACTTTATTGACCCTTCTAAGTCCTCAGATATTTCCCGCTACGCTACTCTAATCTCTTACCACACATAACAATTATAACTATTGTCTTCTAACGATACAACCAAAATCTCAACTGATTCTTTCTTTTAAAAGAATTCATTATCGCTCGGTGCATTACTGAAGGCATGCGATAAACCCAATGGTACCCCATCAAAATTGTCACATGAAAATGTCATCAAAAAAATTTAACTTATGCGATGAAACCCAAAAGGTGAAAGTCCAACAAGGTCTTTTCACAACCTCGCATAATTAAATGAAACAGGGGGGTCAAGCAACCATTGTAACCCAACAAAACAATTCTTCTCATGTTAACTCTCTGAAGAAGACTTTAATTATGATGCAACTTTTATCATTATACTTGATTTCTTAAGGCAAGACTTTTAAGGCGAATACGTCTCAACTCGTCTCAAGCACTGACCTTAAGCATCGGTATGTTGACTTAAATCGGCAACTATAGCAGCTCTAACTAACTCGGTTTATGAAAATGAGTCTCATGCTCAGAACTATAACGTGAGTTAAAATATGTTACATAAACACTTACCGCGGTTTGTAATCGCGTGAAATCCCACCAAAGGATAAGGTTCCATTGTGAACCTTAAATCTCGTATCAAAAGATAGGGATGTACACACTATAGTGAGGTACGACCTAAGCCACACTCAGTCCAAGTAGACTCTTCACCTGGTTTTCGTCTTTACCGAAGATAATCATGTGATACTCACCAAGAAAGATACCATTATTCAAAACGTAATCCTATCGAAGTCATGTACTCAAAAATCCTTTACAACTCCACGGTTATTCCATCTAATTCCTACTGGGAAATCCTAAACATTCCAAATAACTTTAAACGACTCAATGTTTGACTCCCAACCGATGGCAAGTCAAACACTTATCAATGAATTCTACCATATATTCCTTTACTGTCTCCCAAAATATATAGGGGGAGTTTGGTACAAACTGTCGCTCCTAGAATATACAATACACTGAACACTGTACTATATCGAAGGATCTCTTACCTCGATATACCATTCTTCTGAAACACATACAACAAGATTTCAAGGTTTACCTAAGACCATTGAACTTAAATTCAACCATAACACTGTGCCCACTTAAATATAAGCAAAGGTTATTTCTCACGAATTTAAGAAGTAACTAATCCTCAACTTAGAGCTTAACTAATAAAACACATGGGTACTAGTACTGACCAATCAGTGTCGTTACTAGGAAAATTGAGTACCGGTACCGTGTGAAGCTAGTATTGATACTCATTTATATAGACATCACTTGCAATCATTGGTCGAATCACATGAGTAGCATGATACTCTAACACGAATTAAACTCCACACAATCCATCACTTATCAAGTTCACTTCATTTATGTGGTGCTCAACACACGATCAATTGTTCTTAATTAGCTCGACCCACTTGTCATCTTCGAACTCAATTTCCTCAATGTAGTGGTAGACAAAACACTTTATTCTCTTGCATGCTTATACATCCTTTTCAACACAATGAGATGTTCTCGAAGATTTTGAACTCTCATTCAACTCTAACCGAGTCAATATCGTTACCTCGAACAAAATAATCTTGAGTAGTTCATAGCACAACTATCATTTCCTCGATTCGTTTCTAAGGAAACTATGACCCTAATAAATAAAAGGAACATTTACGAAGTCTTAAGCCTTAAATCTCATTAGCTAATCACATGGGTAATTAGCTTTTTCAACACATAGGTGTATTTCGATAATTACATTGTCATCGCTCGCATTTCTAAAATCCTCATACATTCACGCATGTCACGTAAAACATCAAACTTATATTCGAGAGACAATATAGTGGTCCCACCCTAACATCGCTGAAACATCTTGTACGTCACTACAGACATCAAATGTTACCATGACACGTCCTAGAAAGAAATCCTCATTCCAAAATTTATTTTGAAATTAGTAGCCTCCAACACTTTAACCATAATCATCATATTCTCTAACTAACTATGGAAAACACGCATGTACTCTACCACCGGTTAACAAGTCATCCTCCTTAAGAGGCGAATAACGGTTTTTCACTGTTACATAGCAAACTATCAACGGTTCATGTATCATTCTAACAAACCAACTTCTTATTATTAGTGAAAAAGTTTGGTTGACCCCTGGGTAAAACACTCAAACAAAAGAAATCTCTAACTTTCTCAAATATATCAGTATTATTCGTTAAAAGCGATAGGCACCAACGTTAAACTCGGCTTTACCTCAACGTCTACTTGCGTTCTTAATAGGGAGAAAGTCTTAGCGACTTCTACAAGAAGTATAAACGAAAACTCTGACAGTCTGAAAGCTCATCAAGCATCAAACTCTATATATTGGAATCTATCTTACAGGTTAAGCATGTCTCACAACCTCATTGTACGAATCTCAAAATGACCGCTACGAAAATCACGATAGAAGGGAAATGGTTCAATATTCTTATTACCAAAGGTTGGTTCTCTCAAGGTCCTGAAGCCTCAAGAACATCTCTCGACATCACAAACTAGCATAGTTCTTGATTAAACAAAACGATGTCTAAGGTATAACAACCCTTAAGATGATATCTCTATTGAACTTGTAAAAACGTCTCATCTCAGTCACACTCATACGAATTAGTGGATTGCAAGCCTACTATCTATGAGAAATGCCCTTAAGAAAGGCGATGATACTCCTCAAGTATCAACAAGACTCTTTTTAAGCGAACAAATGATCCTCCAACTAACGTACATTCACTTATCGACTTCAAGAGTGTGTTATCTATACTCGTATCACATACGTTAATCATGTATAACAATAAATATTCTCTATCGCAAATTCTCATAATGTATCTGAAGGCTTCGGAATGACTACTATATACGATGAAGACACCATTCAGGTGGCAGGAGAAGGACACGTCTTCAACTCTGACATCTTTCAACTAACTAACATCTCAACAATTTATGACGACCTCGCCCCCGAAATTACTTCCATGAGTGACTCAACTCTTAACTCGAACTTCTCGGCTACGATCGTAACCATCTTAGCGTCGCAATATTTGATGCACCAACTGGATTATAGTCTTAAGGAGTACAAACTTAATTTAAGGGCTTGTATTCACTATACACTTTACTACAACACCTATACCACCCTGAGGTTTCCTAGAACTGGCTAAATCTAAGCTCTGATACCACTAAATGTAACACCTTAAACTCAGATGTCATATTTGAGCCTTAAGACCAAACCATTACCATAGAATTTCCCAACTTGGTTTAGTTCAAACAAAATATTTTCCAAAAACATTTAAATCCAATAGTTGAAAATATAGATAAATGATTAAATCATTACAAATGAGCTCAAATTTAATTTAAAACATTTAAACATACGACTTGATCAATACAATTCCAAAATAAGTTACAGACTCGACCACATAGGGTCTTATGAATATACAACCCACTAAACACAAGTGTTGTACTAAAAAAATCACCACTTGCTGGAATCTTATGCAGATCATGCTCCTCGATCCCGTGATCCAACAATCAACCTACGCACTGAAAGAATGATTCTGAGCGCTGAGCTTACAAAGCTTAGTGGTACACATCTACTCTACTATACTTTATGTTAATCATAAACATAACCATGCAAGCTAGTACGAGCAATATAGAGAGATAAATAAACATGTGGTGCTACCACTAGTCGCCTAAACACATGCTCTTATCATGCAAGACACCATACATGGCACAACAACGCCAACCATACCCAGGATCTTACCAAATCATTCGGGAAAAAGCACACAAAGTCATAATCACAAACCTAGAGTAAAGCCCAGTGTCACACAGCCTCAAGAACATACACTCTAAGTGATGCATGGCATCACACAATCTCGGGAACATACACTCTCTCTGGGTGAGGCCTGGTGTCACATAACCTCAAGAACGTACACTCATACTCAACATTTCTTCTTAAGTATCTTTGAATGAGGCCCGGTGTCATACATCATCAGGAGCGTACATTCAGCATCTCATCTCATGGTGTGCAACACGCTCTCTGGGTATCCAGATCATAGCAATCAAAGGTGACTAAACTAAACAAATGTCTATACATCATAAAATATTGACACAGTTATCAAACAAGTACCCTCACTTGGCACACAGCACCTCACGATCCACCAAGGATCCCTATGGTTATTAATACAACAAGTCACCCAAATTTTACCGAGTTGTTAATACATTATGTATGAGTACATTAATCATTCTCATTAATTATATTCATTAATCCATATTATCTCATTAGTTAAGGCATACATTAATTCGTTAATCTTCTAGATCAATTTTCATCTTTAACTAGCATCATAGATTATTCAGCTCAGTAGGTACGGGTACTCGAACACTAGTATCGGTATAATGTCTCTAGGTACCGGTACTCATACGCGTACCGATATTGACATTGCTTACTAGATATCCTAGATTTCCACAAGTATCGATACATGTCGACCCATATTGATACAACCCCCAAACATATACTAGTACGGCCAAAGCCCGTACTGATACCTGCTCGCGAGTTTGCACCATTTCTGTAAAATACGATGTTACAATGCTTTATTCAATCCCTAAAGCTTATGAAACTCATTAGGGTTTGTTTACTAATATATTTAATCAATTAATATTATTCACCGGCTTTATTATCATTTAATTGAGTAATTTTTTATATTTATCCTCTAAGTAAAATTTTCAGTAATCACATCAATCTATTCAAACTCGCACACTAGACAACACAATTTAATTACCAATCAATCGGCATGCATCAATTAATTATACAAGCATTCTAAATGAGCTTACATAGTCTTTAAAGCCTCTACAAGTCGCGACATAATCATAACATCACCAAGTATCTCATAATTATCAAGATCCATAATACTGATCACTACGCACGCTCATTTCTCAACTACCTATTTTGCAATCACTAACACGCAAGGTAATTATATTTATGATGCTCAAGAAGCATTCGGAGTTTTAGTTGTACTAACCTCTAGCACTAGCTATAAATCACTATTCAAGCTACCCGCTTACTCCACTTAGTCAAATATCTGATCCTGAATGATCCGAGTTTGAATTTGGTGAAATGGACTATGAAAACTGAGTCGGTATGTTGAAATCCCAGGCAGGGTCCCTGAAAAAGTCAACGCTCGATCAAAGTCAACGCCCCTGGTTAAAGTCAACCCAGCTGGTAAACAGTCTAGGAGATCCAGTATGGTGCAAGTGTACAGGAGCTATGATGCACCCGTAGGCAGTGATCCAGTACGCGCATGTGTAGATGAGTATGGTGCTCTCCAACTGTTGGATAATGCCCACTCTCAAGCGCCAGAGAGTACGACGCGTGCGACGACTTCCGATGGCTGGACGGCGACGGCAAGCTCCTGTCTGTCATATTTTTTACTGGGGAATCTGATGGTAACCTCATTTTTTATTTTGAACACTTGAACATGGCTAGCTCGCAAAACTTGAGTCTTCTTTTTCTTTACACATCCAACGACAACTCCGATGGCAATTTTGAGACCATCGGCCTACTTGTCTCGACTAGAGGAACGCGATGGTACATGAGGTTTCTAAAACGGATGACCGGTCAACAACAAATCGAGGTTCTAAACTCCCCCTTTACTTTTTCTCTCATTTTTATCTCTTTTCAAAACATCTCCCCTTTTTATTTCTTTTCTCACTTTTCAACCATCTTTAATTCAAATACCACTCTTTCTAAAAAATGGGTAAACTAATTATTAAACACTTAGCTTCCCCCTTGTTCCCACGTAGGCTCCTAACTTTAAATTCCTCATTCACTTAAGTCCTTATTTTCATTTAATTCAAGATCCAAAATTAATTCTTCTTAATTAAGATTCCCACTTTAATTTTCTTAAATTGACTCACCAGATTAAAAGATCCACAACCCGGATCCGAGACCCATTTATCAACTATGAAATTGGATAGTTAAAAGCATCACTATATCCTTCTAATGTAGGGGCAAATGCGCTAAACATAATACTATAATTTAGGGTATCTTTCAAATACCCTCGTTAACTTCATTACAATAACTTAATGCTCATGATTTGTTTGTGTTATGTGTATATCTACTCAATCGATGTACAACATACGAGGTCCTGTAAAACTCATTAAGTGCATCATACTTCCAATAATCTATGCATACTTGGATTGAGCAATATATTCAATTATATTTTTCTTTAGTTGAGTGTTAGCATCACAAGGAGTACTTGCATTGTTAGTATCAAAGTTAACCAAACTTTTTTTAAAAGCTTATCAACATAATATTCTTATGATAGCATTATACTATCACTTTTCCTTGTTATTTTAACACCCAACATAGCATTTGTTTCAATCATATCTTTCATATCAAAAATTTTAAGTAAGATATTTCTTTGTTTCAAGTAACACCTCATAATTGATGCTAAAAATAAGCATGTGTAATAAACATAGTTAATCAATAGATTTAGTATAAACATGCTTATCAACTTTTTTTGAATATAGCCACTGAATTGTTATTATAACCATAGAAGATATCACAATTACAACGCATCCATGAAGGAAAAAAATGGGACTAATCTACCCAAAAATTCTTACAACCCAAAAACAAAGAAAAGTGAAACTTCAATGGAGATAAGCATACCATCAAAATTCAGAAGCTTCCTGAACCTCCTTATCTCTATCCAATCGAGACGCATAATGGATGAAAGAGGAGTGGTGAGCGATCCAAACTATCAGGCAGAATGTTCCGCTACCCAGGACTGATTCGGCAAACAACCATCAACCGAGTGGGGATCTAACTTTACATGACCACCGGCAAAATCATAATCAGAAACTAGCGCCAATTAAAATCTTTGTGTAAGCAACAAACGACCACTAGGTTATGCTGAATCATGCCACAAGGACAGATGAAACAAACCACACAAAAAATGTCACAAGGATAGAAGAAAATGCGTGTCACAAGGACAGAGGAAACACGTGCCATAAAGGCAGAAATTCTTATTAAAAATAAAAAAGAAAAGAAAAACAAAAAATAATAAATTTGGTGGGCGACAACCAATACTAAAATTAGTTGCCGACCACCAATCAAAGGGAAAAAAGAAAAGTTGCAGTGAGAAGATGGTAAGTGGCGGCAGAGGATTTCCTAGGGTTAGAGATGCACATGCTTATCAACTTAAATACAGTAAAACCATCGCCCATTAATATTTGATTGCGAATTTTCGTTGACTCGAAATATATGAAAATCTTCTATTATCGAATAAAATTAATTGTGTATAAAATATTTCAAGGCAATGATTCATTTTTATTTTGAACATTACGGATGGTGTTCCTAACGAATTGGTACGTTATCCAATGGAATTCGAAATAAAAGAGTATCCACGTATAAAAACAAAGTATAATAAAACGGTACTTATAATCAAAGACAACACAAAATCAATTAGGTACCAATTTTGGATGTTGTTGGGTGCTAACCCTTTCTCACAAGTAACCATTTTAAAAATTTCGAACAATAATATAATCCAACTTATAGATCTAGCCTAATATTAAGGATGAGTATTCAATCGAGTCAAGTCGGGTGAAAAAAATTTGTGTTAGTTGAGTTGACATGTATTATTATCATTCAAATTAACTATATCTGAAACTTTTTTGAGTCTATTCGAGTTTATAATCAAATATACTTGCTTGAGTTTCTATTCAAATATAATTGTAGTAACTCATTTTGTCCCAATTAAATACCCACACACACATTAATCCAACCAAATCCGTTACAAAAACCCACAAACCAGACCCAATTACACCCAAAATACCTAAACTACCCCTAACCCTAATAAACCCTAACCCTTCTTATCCCTGCCGCCGCTGGCCATGACCATTCAACTTCCCCTTTTGCGCGTGGCAGCCACGCGCGGCTCTTCCCTTGCCACGTAACCGCCATGCATCAACCACCGGCCGCCACCACTTCACTGCGCCACCGCCCAAGCCGTATTACTCCACCGCCCTGCAAAAGAAGAAAAGGGATATTATTATCCTGCAAAAAGCAAAAGCAAAATCAAATATGAAAGTAGATGTAATCAGATTCTTTTTTGTTTTTAAAATACATGTAAATTGGGTATATAAATCCATGATAAATCAAATGCAAAGAAGGTCGATTTGGTAAAAAAAATAGAGTTCGAACAAGACAAAAAAGGGAGGTCCTTAGAGGTTCAATTAAAAAAAGAAGGCTTTTCAGTTCGAATAAAAAGAATTCTATTTTCAGTATCCACATATCGAATACAAAAACACTCATAAAAAAAGAGTCGAACATAAAAGGGTAACCAAGTTGAATAAAAAGAGAAAAATATACCTTTATTTTTTGTCTCAGATCTACGTGATTAGAGACTTCAGCTTGAAAATTTGACCTCAGATTCCAACTCAGCACGTCGAAAGGAGCCGAAAAGTTGCCACCTTTTGCACTTTCGATCACTGGCAATGGCGGCGACCACCGCTGGTGACCGGCGGTCCACGGCGAGACTTGGGAGGCAAGCGACCAAAAAGAGATCGAGAATGGGGAGAAAGTTTAGAGCTCTTTTTGATTTTTTTGGATATCGGTTCAAATGATTTTTTGGGGGGGTAAAATTTAAATTTATATATCATTCAAAACGACGCCGTTTTGGGCGTCCGATATCAGGCCCTAAAATGACGTCGTTTTGAGCTTGACCTGCATAGCCGACCCGACCCGATAGGGGATTCGCGCAATTTTTAAAAGGGAAATTTGTTTTTTTTCTTCTACACGGGATAATCATTCCCTCGGTCATTGCAAGGTTCAATTGGTTTTCAATTTGGTCACTAGATTCGATTTTTATCTGATTTCAAAGGGTAAATTACCCCACCAGTCCCTCTGCCCCAAAAATGTTTTCAAAATGGGTCTGCCGCATGGTTTAATTACCTTTTAAGTCCCAAAAATTTTCAACCATTTTGCAATTTAGTCTTGAAGTCTGTTTTAATCAATTTTTAAATGGAATATTTATGTTTTTGGCCCCTCAAACTTTTTGTGCTCTTCAATTTTTTCATATTTTGAGGGTATAATTGCGGGTTTGGTCCCCATCTTTGTAAATTATTTATTTCCACCCCTGCACATTATTTTTAATTTATTTTTGCACTGTTTTTTGTTTCTTTTAATTTTAGTCCTTATTTATGTATTAATGTATATATTAATATGTTTAATATACGTATTAGTATATATATTTGTATACATCCTATATATTTTTAATTGAATTTTAAATTAAAACCTTTTATTAGGGATTCTCGTGAAAAATGTACCTCGAATGTAAGGGGTGCCGCTTTCCGTTAATGTAATACCCAAAAAAATTTACTAAGTTATATAAGGGTCATTTAGTACTAAGGTTTTGGCACGAGGCTAACTTAGTGACTAAAATGATAAAAGATAAAAGTTAGTGACCAAAATGAAAAGTTGGTAAAAGTTTAGGGACTTAAGAGTAAATTTTCCCAAAGATGATTTTTTATTCACTATGAGGATACGTTCGACCAGAATACGGATTTCGGTAATAGTTTTGGAGGTTATAATGCAATATAAAATATAAAATTTTGATCGAATAAAATTGTTAAGCGTGCTCAGATTAGAGAAAAGTTTTGGGTGACCTTTTGGGAAGTATCACATACCAGTACTTTTTATTAGTAAAAAGGACTTAGAAGAAGTGGGAAAGATTCGTATAAATGTTTAATGAAGGATTTTCAAGAAAGATGCTACCCGACAAAGATTTTGGATAATTATCGGTATTTTTGGATTGAGTCAAATATCTAAGTTTGATTTTATTAAATGGAGGATTTTATATGAAAATATGAATTTATTCATGCAATTAAAAAAATATGAGATTCCTGAATTAAAGTTGATTGTTCGATAGAGGAAAAATCGTAAGAGGTGAAAATCGGGAAATTGGATCGAACAAAAATCATAAATGATATTTTATGATTATTTAATGATGATGGCCAGTTGGATTGGAACCAACCTAGCTCAAATGTAATGGAATGGCACAATTTTGAACTAGATTGTAAATTTGATTTAGTTAGAGGGGTAATTTTGGAAAGAGTGAAAAATGAATTTAAAATTCATTTTTAAAGAAACATGTGGCAAAAACATGTTATATTCGGGAATAAAAAGTCAAAAGATGAACCAAAATTATTCCATCTTCTTCCTGCAACCTTCGAAAGCCAAGAAATAAAGAAGAGAAAATATAGAATAATTATCCCAAGCCATTTTCAAGGCTTTTGATCAAGAATTCAAGCAAGGTTCTTTGAGGTAAAGTGATTTACTCTTCATTCTCTCAATTTTGATAGTATAATTTCAAGGAATTATGAAGTATAAGTTAGGGTTTGGAAGAGAGAGAAATTAGGGTTTCATGGAAAATTTATGGAATTCAAGTAGTAGATGATGGATTAAGTTTAGTTTTGTTGAAATCAAGCTTGAAATCAAGTTAATTTCATGTTGAAACTTATGAACCCTAATCTTGAAATTTATTAATGATGAAATTGAAGTGTTGGTGATTCAAAAAGCTTAATTTTGATGTTAGAATGAAAAATTCCTATTTGGAAGAATTTAGTGACCATTTCGAAGATGATGGAAAATATGAGGACTATTCTTGAATTTTAGTTTGATTGGGAAAATGATCAATTTGTGACGTGAAATTTTATTTGTTGATGGAAATGAATAGAAAATGATGTTTCAATATTGAATTGACAATCTAGGACCAAATTGTAAATTTTGAAAAGATAAGGATCTTTTAGGCAATTCAAGGAAATTAGGAACTAATTTGTAAGAAAATCAATTTTGGTGATGAAAATAGTGGAATTGTGATATTAGAAGCTTATTTTAGCATTTTGGGACCAATTTGAATATTTGAAAAGTTTAGGGACCTAATCGGATATTTGTGGAAATAAGGGTATGTTTTGGAAATATTGTTTTTAAGGGAGATTGGTCTCTAAACTGTTGAAATTATGATCAAATTAGCTTGAATTGATGAAAAAACACTATTTTGGCAAGAATGAGAAAGTAAAGGATTAAAATGGAAGAATTGAAAATGAAGGCAAGAATAATTACCAAATGTTCAAAATGGTCATTAAGGACCCAAAATAAGATATATGGCAAACATTAGTATTTTATTTGGCAATGTTAGACTCAAATTAAGTAAGTGTATAGTAATAAGTATATTCGATTAATTTCTACAGTTGCAAGAAATACTGGGGAAGGTACAAGTATTCAAGGAAATGAAAAGATTAAAGAGTAAGCTTAGTGAGGCAAAACAATAAATGGCCCAGGTGAGTGCATATATGTTTTTAGCATGGTACTTTATTTTAATGATTTACAGATTATGGCAGTATACCATGAATATTGTAAAGCATATTGGGGTATGAACTGCTCCAATATAAAATGTTTTACGTGATGTATGTATGGATATTGTGTTATTTGCCCTTAATTGCAGGAATTGTTTTAAGGTTGCCCTTGGTAATGTAATATTAAGTTAGACAATATTGAGGTATACTTTTAGAGACTTACAACTTCTGACACAGTTATGTCTACGAGTTATTGACAATTCAATAAGTTATGATGAGTTGTCTTATGGACATGTAAAAATATATTATTCGATTATGGATTAGGTGATTTAAAGGCATCACCAATCATATAAGTTGGTTAGTTGGTTTAAAGGCACCATCAACCGTATAAGTTGGTAAGTTGGTTAAAAGGCACCATCAACCGTATAAGTTGGTTAGTTGGTTTAAAGGCACCATCAACTATACAAGGTAGTTAGGTCGTTTAAAGGCACCATCAACCATATAAGGCATTTTACGAGTTAATGACACTTGAAGAGTATTATAAGGTTACTGACACTTCGATGTGTATCATAAAGTTATTGGCACTTTAAAGTGTCAT
The DNA here is from genome assembly GCA_019671005.1 of Hibiscus mutabilis. NCBI lineage: Eukaryota > Viridiplantae > Streptophyta > Magnoliopsida > Malvales > Malvaceae > Hibiscus > Hibiscus mutabilis. The sequence continues at coordinate 33,964,520 of CM033750.1, read as the reverse complement.
ATATGTTATAGGCACATTATTGTGTCTGCAAACAATAAAGAATAATACTTTTATAGTACAAATATGACCTTACAAGATGAATATATGCTTTTAAAGTATAAAGTTTACAGTATGCTTTTATGCATAGACATTCCTGCGTAACAGATTACATATTTAAAAGAATATCATGCTTTTAATAGTATTATGCACTGTAAAGTATTTTATATGTTATTCACATTATGCCTCACTAAGTTATACTTAGCGTGTGATTGTTTCACGCGTAGGAAAAGAGAAGCGTTGGGAGTAAGGAGCATTATCGAACATCTTCTATCGAAAAAAGGTACATCAGTATCAGTAATATAGTTTTTTATGTTGTTTGATATTTACTAGTTGGCATGTATAGTAAAATGTGAAGCCTGCTCTGATATGAATTCGTATTTTATTCAGAATCTGAATGATTTTTAAATTAGGCAGTTTTCAGGCAGTTTTATTATTTATATGCTAATGGACCAAACTGTTTAGTTGCTGCTTTAATCTAGGTTCAAAATTCAATGTGAAATTATTAAGTTTAAATTTTACGCGATTAACTATTTTTATAGTCAAATATAAGATTTTCTTAATATTAAAGAATTATTTTACAAGTATCATGTGACATCCCTAACTCTTATCCAGCAATGAATACGTGAAAGGGGTGTTACATTAAAATGGTATCAGAGCTGCATGTTTAGCCGGTTCTAGGCGTAAACAGAAGTTATTTTATGTCAAAAAGTTTATACATGCCACTAGGATATTAATATTACTGATATGATGTTTATATGATTTGATTGATTTTGCTTCTTACTAATATGAAATGAGATTAGTTACGTTCTAAAATTCGAGGACGAATTTTATTTTAAGGGGGGTGGAATTGTAGTACCCCGAAAATTTTACTAAGTTATATAAGGGTAATTTAGTACTAAGGTATTGGCACAAGGCTAACTTAGTGACTAAAATGATAAAAGATAAAAGTTAGTGACCAAAATGAAAATTTGGTAAAAGTTTAGGGACCTAAGTGTAAATTTTTCCCAAAGATGATTTTTTATTCAGTATGAGGATAAGTTCGATCAGAATAAGGATTTTGGTAATAGTTTTGGAGGTTAGAGTGCAATAGAAAATATAACATTTTGATCGAATAAAATTGTTAAGCGTGCTCAGATTAGAGAAAAGTTTTGGGTGACCTTTTGGGAAGTATCACGTAACATTATTTTGATTAGTAAAATGGACTTAGAAGAAGTGGGAAAGATTCAGACAAATGTTTAATGAAGGATTTTCAAGAAAGATGCTGCCGATAAAGATTTCCGATAATTATCAATATTTTGGATCGAGTCAAATTTCTAAGTTTGACTTTATTAAATGGAGGATTTTATATGAAAATATGAATTTATTCATGGAATTAGAAAAATATTTGATTCCCGAATTAAATTTGATTGTTCGATAGAGGAAAAATCGTAAAAGGTGAAAATCAGGAAATTGGATCGAACAAAAATCATAAATGATATTTTATGATTATTTAATGATGATGGTCGGCTGGATTGGAACCAACCTAGTTCAAATGTAATGGGATGGCACAAGTTTGAACTAGATTGTAAATTTGATTTAGTTATAGGGGTAATTTTGGAAAGAGTGAAAAATGAATTTAAAATTCATTTTTAAAGAAACATTTGGCAAATGCATGTTATATTAGGGAATAAAAAGTCAAAATATGAACCAAAATTATTCCATCTTCTTCCTGCAACCTCTGAAAGCCAAGAAAGAAAGAAGAGAAAATATAGCAAAATTTTCCCAAGCCATTTTCAGGGCTTTTGATTAAGAATTCAAGCAAGGTTCTTTGAGGTAAAGTGATCTACTCTTCATTCTCTACATTTTGATAGTAAAACTTCAAGGAATTGTGAAGTATAAGTTAGGGTTTGGAAGAGAGAGAAATTAGGGTTTCATGGAAAATTTATGGAATTCAAGTAGTAGATGATGGATTAAGTTTAGTTTTGTTGAAATCAAGCTTGAAATCAAGTTAATTTCATGTTGAAACTTATGAACCCTAATCTTGAAATTTATTAATGATGAAATTGAAGTATTGGTGATTCAAAAAGCTTACTTTTGATGTTAGAATGAAAATTTCATATTTGGAAGAATTTAGTGACCATTTTGAAGATGATGGAAAATAGGAGGAATAATCTTGAATTTTAGTTTGATGGGGAAAATGATGAATTTGAGACATGAAATTTTATTTGAAGATGGAAATGAATAGAAAATGATGTTTCAAGCTTGAATGGACAATTTAGGACCAAATTGTAAATTTTGAAAAGATAAGGATCTTTTCAGCAATTCAAGGAAATTAGGAACTAATTTGTAAGAAAATCATTTTTGGTGATGAAAATAGTGGAATTGTGATATTAGAAGCTTATTTTAGCATTTTGGGACCAATTTGAATATTTGAAAAAGTTTAGGGACCTATTTTGATATTTATGGAAATAAGGGTATGGTTTTGGATATTTTGTTTTGAAGGGAGACTAGTCTGTAAACTGTTGAAATTGTGATCAAATTAGCTTGAATTAATGAAAAAGGACCATTTTGGCATGAATGAGAAAGTAAAGGATTAAAATGGAAGAATTGAAAATGAAGGGAAGAATAGTTGCCAAATGTTCAGAATGGTCACTAAGGACCCAAAATGAGATATATGGCAAACATTAGTATTTTATTTGGCAATGTTAGACTCGAATTAAGTAAGTGTATAGTAATAAGTATATTGCATTGATTTCTACAGTTGCAAGAAATACTAGGGAAGGTACAAGTATTCAAGGAAATGAAAAGATTAATGAGTAAGCTTAGTGAGGCAAAACAATAAATGGCCCAGGTGAGTGCATATATGTTTTTAGCATGGTACTTTATTTTAATGATTTACAGATTATGGCAGTATACCATGAATATTGTAAAGCATATTGGGGTATGAACTGCTCCAATATAAAATGTTTTACGTGATGTATGTATGGATATTGTGTTAATTGCCCTTAATTGCAGGAATTGTTTTAAGGTTTCCCTTGGTAATGTAATATTAAGTTAGACAATATTGAGGTATACTCTTAGAGACTTACAGCTTCTGACACAATTATGTCTAGGAATTATTGACAATTCAATAAGTTATGATGAGTTGTCTTATGGACATGTAAAAATATATTATTCGATTATGGATTAGGTGATTTAAAGGCATCACCAATCATATAAGTTGGTTAGTTGGTTTAAAGGCACCATCAACCGTATAAGTTGGTTAGTTGGTTAAAAGGCACCATCAACCGTATAAGTTGGTTAGTTGGTTTAAAGGCACCATCAACCATACAAGGTAGTTAGGTGGTTTAAAGGCACCATGAACCATATAAGGCATTTTACGAGTTAATGACACTTGAAGAGTATTATAAGGTTACTGACACTTCAATGTGTATCATAAAGTTATTGGCACTTTAAAGTGTCATATATGTTATAGGCACTTTTTTGTGTCTGCAAGCAATAAAGAATGGTACTTTTATAGTACAAATATGACCTTACAAGATGAATATATGCTTTTAAAGTATAAAGTTTATAGTATGCTTTTATGCATAGACATTCCTGCGTAACATATTACATATTTAAAAGAATATCATGCTTTTAATAGTATTATGCACTGTAAAGTATTTTATATGTTATTCACCTTATGCCTCACTAAGTTATACTTAGCGTGTGATCGTTTCACGCGTAGGAAAAGAGAAGCGTTGGGAGTAAGGAGCATTAGCGAACATCATCTATCGAAAACAGGTACATCAGTATCAGTAATATAATTTTTTATGTTGTTTGATATTTACTAGTTGGCATGTATAGTAAAATGTGAAGCCTGCTCTGATATGAATTCGTATTTTATTCAGAATCTGAATGATTTTTAAATTAGGTAGGTTTCAAGCAGTTTTATTATTTATATGCTAATGGATCAAACTGTTTAGTTGCTGCTTTAATCTAGGTTCAAAATTCAATGTGAAATTATTAAGTTTAAATTATACGCGATTAACTATTTTTATAGTCAAAGATAAGATTTTCTTAATATTAAAGAATTATTTTACAAGTATCAAGTGACATCCCTAACTCTTATTCAGCAATGAATACGGGAAAGGGGTGTTACATTTAAATGGTCAGAGCTACAGGTTTAGCCGGTTCTAGGCGTAAACAAAAGTTATTTTATGTCAAAAAGTTTATACATGACACTAGGTTATCAATATTACTGATATGATGTTTATATGATTTGATTGATGTTGCTTCTTACTAATATGAAATGAGATTAGTTACGTTCTAAAATTCGAGGACGAATTTTATTTTAAGGTGGGTGGAATTGTAATACCCTGATAATTTTCTAAGTTATATAAGGGTCATTTAGTACTAAGGTTTTGGCACAAGGCTAACTTAGTGACTAAAATGATAAAAGATAAAAGTTAGTGACCAAAATAAAAAGTTGGTAAAAGTTTAGGGACATAAGTGTAAATTTTCCCAAAGATGATTTTTTATTCAGTATGAGGATAAGTTCGATCAGAATAAGGATTTTGGAATAGTTTTGGAGGTTAGAGTGCAATAGAAAATATAAAATTTTGATCGAATAAAATTATTAAGCGTGCTCAGATTAGAGAAAGGTTTTTGGGTGACCTTTTGGGAAGTATCACATAACAGTATTTTGATTAGTAAAAAGGACTTAGAAGAAGTGGGAAAGATTCGTATGAATGTTTAATGAAGGATTTTCAAGAAAGATGCTACCCGATAAAGATTTCAAGTAATTATCGGTATTTTGGATCGAGTCAAATTTCTAAGTTTGACTTTATTAAATGGAGGATTTTATATGAAAATATGAATTTATTCATGGAATTAGAAAAATATGAGATTCCCGAATTAAATTTGATTGCTCGATAGAGGAAAAATCGTAAAAGGTGAAAATCGGGAAATTAGACCGAACAAAAATCATAAATGATATTTTATTATTATTTAATGATGATGGCCGGTTGGATTGGAACCAACCTAGTTCAAATGTAATGGGATGGCACAATTTTGAACTAGATTGTAAATTTGATTTAGTTAGAGGGGTAATTTTGGAAAGAGTGAAAAATGAATTTAAAATTCATTTTTAACGAAACATGTGGAAAAAACATGTTATATTAGGGAATAAAAAGTCAAAAGATGAACCAAAATTATTTTATCTTCTTCCTGCAACCTTTGAAAGCCAAGAAAGAAAGAAGAGAAAATATAGCAAAATTTTCCCAAGCCATTTTCAAGGCTTTTGATCAAGAATTCAAGCAAGGTTCTTTGAGGTAAAGTGATCTACTCTTCATTCTCTAAATTTTGATAGTAAATTTTCAAGGAATTATGAAGTATAAGTTAGGGTTTGGAAGAGAGAGAAATTAGGGTTTCATGGAAATTTTATGGAATTCAAGTAGTAGATAATGGATTAAGTTTAGTTTTGTTGAAATCAAGTTAATTTCATGTTGAAACTTATGAACCCTAATCTTGAAATTTATTAATGATGAAATTGATGTATTGGTGATTCAAAAAGCTTAATTTTGATGTTAGAATGAAAAATTCCTATTTGGAAGAATTTAGTGACCATTTCAAAGATGATGGAAAATAGGAGGACTATTCTTGAATTTTAGTTTGATGGGGAAAATGATGAATTTGTGACGTGAAATTTTATTTGATGATGGGAATGAAAAGAAAATGATGTTTCAAGCTTGAATTGACAATTTAGGACCAAATTGTAAATTTTGAAAAGATAAGGATCTTTTGGCAAGTTAAGGAAATTAGGAACTAATTTGTAAGAAAATAATTTTGGTGATGAAAATAGTGGAATTGTGATATTAGAAGCTTATTTTAGCATTTTGGGACCATTTTGAATATTTGAAAAAGTTTAGGGACCTATTTTGATATTTATGGAAATAAGGGTATGGTTTTGGAAATTTTGTTTTGAAGGGATACTGGTCTGTAAACTGTTGAAATTATGATCAAATTAGCTTGAATTGATGAAAAATAACCATTTTGGCAAGAATGAGAAAGTAAGGATTAAAATGGAAGAATTGAAAATGCAGGCAAGAATAGTTGCCAAATGTTCAAAATGGTCACAAAGGATCCAAAATGAGATATATGGAAAACATTAGTATTTTATTTGGCAATGTTAGACTCGAATTAAGTAAGTGTATAGTAATAAGTATATTTGATTGATTTCTACAGTTGCAAGAAATATTGGAAAGAGAGAGAAATTAGGGTTTCATGGAAATCAAGTTAATTTCATGTTGAAACTTATGAACGCTAATATTGAAATTTATTAATGATGAAATTGAAGTATTGGTGATTCAAAAAGCTTACTTTTGATGTTAGAATGAAAATTTCCTATTTGGAAGAATTTAGTGACCATTTCGAAGATGATGGAAAATAGGAGGACTATTCTTGAATTTTAGTTTGATAGGGGAAATGATGAATTTGTGACGTGAAATTTTATTTGATGATGGAAATGAATAGAAAATGATGTTTCAATATTGAATTGACAATTTAGGACCAAATTGTAAATTTTGAAAAGATAAGGATCTTTTCAGCAATTCAAGGAAATTATGAACTAATTTGTAAGAAAATCATTTTTGGTGATGAAAACAGTGGAATTGTGATATTAGAAGCTTATTTTAGCATTTTGGGACCAATTTGAATATTTGAAAAGGTTTAGGGACCTATTTTGATATTTATGGAAATAAGGGTATGGTTTTGGAAAAATTTTTTTGAAGGGAGAATGGTCTCTAAACTGTTGAAATTATGATCAAATTAGCTTGAATTGATGAAAAAGGACCATTTTGGCAAGAATGAGAAAGTAAAGGATTAAAATGGAAGAATTGAAAATGAAGGCAAGAATAGTTGTCAAATGTTCAAAATGGTCACTAAGGACCCAAAATGAGATATATGGAAAACATTAGTATTTTATTTGGCAATGTTAGACTCAAATTAAGTAAGTGTATAGTAATAAGTATATTCGATTGATTTCTACAGTTGCAAGAAATACTAGGGAAGGTACAAGTATTCAAGGAAATGAAAAGATTAATGAGTAAGCTTAGTGAGGCAAAACAATAAATGGCCCATGTGAGTGCATATATGTTTTTAGCATGGTACTTTATTTTAATGATTTACAGATTATGGCAGTATACCATGAATATTGTAAAGCATATTGGGGTATGAACTGCTCCAATATAAAATATAAAATGTTGTGGTTATTTGCCCCTTAATTGCAGGAATTGTTTTAAGGTTGCCCTTGGTAATGTAATATTAAGTTAGACAATATTGAGGTATACTTTTAGAGACTTACACTTCTGACACAATTATGTCTAGAAGTTATTGACAATTCAATAAGTTATGATGAGTTGTCTTATGTACATGTAAAAATATATTATTCGATTATGGATTAGGTGATTTAAAGGCATCACCAATCATATAAGTTGGTTAGTTGGTTTAAAGGCACCATCAACCGTATAAGTTGGTTAGTTGGTTAAAAGGCACCATCAACCGTATAAGTTGGTTAGTTGGTTTAAAGGCACCATCAACCATACAAGGTAGTTAGGTGGTTTAAAGGCACCATCAACCATATAAGGCATTTTACGAGTTAATGACACTTGAAGAGTATTATAAGGTTACTGACACTTCAATGTGTATCATAAAGTTATTGGCACTTTAAAGTGTCATATATGTTATAGGCACTTTATTGTGTCTGCAAGCAATAAAGAATAGTACTTTTATAGTACAGATATGACCTTACAAGATGAATATATGCTTTTAAAGTATAAAGTTTACAGTATGCTTTTATGCATAGACATTCCTGCGTAACATATTACATATTTAAAAGAATATCATGCTTTTAATAGTATTATGCACTGTAAAGTATTTTATATGTTATTCACCTTATGCCTCACTAAGTTATACTTAGCGTGTGATTGTTTCACGCGTAGGAAAAGAGAACCGTTGGGAGTAAGGAGCATTAGCGAACATCATCTATCGATAACATGTACATCAGTATCAGTAATATAATTTTTTATGTTGTTTGATATTTACTAGTTGGCATGTATAGTAAAATGTGAAGCCTGCTCTGATATGAATTTGTATTTTATTCAGAATTTGAATGATTTTTAAATTAGGCGGTTTTGTGCAGTTTTTTATTATTTATATGCTAATGGATCAAATCATTTAGTTCTTTACTTTAATCTAGGTTCAAAATTCAATGTGAAATTATTAAGTTTAAATTTTACGCGATTAACTATTTAATTTTACTAAGTTATATAAGGGCCATTTAGTACTAAGGTTTTGGCACAAGGCTAACTTAGTGACAAAAATGATAAAAGATAAAAGTTAGTGACCAAAATGAAAAGTTGGTAAAAGTTCAGGGACCTAAGTGTAAATTTTCCCAAAGATGATTTTTTATTCAGTATGAGAATAAGTTTGATCAGAATAAGGATTTTGGTAATAGTTTTGGAGGTTAGAATACAATAGAAAATATAAAATTTTGATCGAATAAAATTGTTAAGCGTGCTCAGATTAGATAAAAGTTTTGGGTGACCTTTTGGGAAGTATCACATAACAGTATTTTGATTCGTAAAAAGGACTTAGAAGAAGTGGGAAAGATTTGTATAAATGTTTAATGAAGGATTTTCAAGAAATATGCTACCCGATAAAGATTTCGAGTAATTATCGGTATTTTTGGATCGAGTCAAATTTCTAAGTTTGACTTTATTAAATGGAGGATTTTATATGAATATATGAATTTATTCATGGAATTAGAAAAATATGAGATTCCCGAATTAAAGTTGATTGTTCGATAGAGGAAAATCGTGAAAGGTAAAAATCGGGAAATTAGATCGAACAAAAATCATAAGTGATATTTTATGATTATTTAAAGATGATGGCCAGTTGGAATGGAACCAACCTAGTTCAAATGTAATGGGATGGCACAATTTTGAACTAGATTGTAAATTTGATTTAGTTAGAGGGGTAATTTTGGAAAGAGTGAAAAATGAATTTAAAATTCATTTTTAAAGAAACATGTGGCGAAAGCATGTTATATTAGGGAATAAAAAGTCAAAAGATGAACCAAAATTATTCCATCTTCATGCAACCTTCGAAAGCCAAGAAAGAAAGAAGAGAAAATATAGCAAAATTTTCCCAAGCCATTTTCAAGGCTTTTGATCAAGAATTCAAGCAATGTTCTTTGAGGTAAAGTGATCTACTCTTCATTCTCTACATTTTGATAGTAAAATTTCAAGGAATTATGAAGTATAAGTTAGGGTTTGGAAGAGAGATAAATTAGGGTTTCATGTAAAATTTATGGAATTCAAGTAGTAGATGATGGATTAAGTTTTGTTTTGTTGAAATCAAGCCTGAAATCAAGTTAATTTCATGTTGAAACTTATGAACCCTAATCTTGAAATTTATTAATGATGAAATTGAAGTATTGGTGATTCAAAAGCTTAATTTTGATGTTAGAATGAAAAATTCCTATTTGGAAGAATTTAGTGACCATTTAGAAGATGATGGAAAATATGAGGACTATTCTTAAATTTTAGTTTGATGGGGAAATGATGAATTTGTGACGTGAAATTTTAGTTGATGATGGAAATGAATAGAAAATGATGTTTCAAGCTTGAATTGATAATTTAGGACCAAATTGTAAATTTTGAAAAGATAAGGATCTTTTCAAAAATTCAAGGAAATTAGGAACTAATTTATAAGAAAATCATTTTTGGTTATGAAAATAGTGGAATTGTGATATTAGAAGCTTATTTTAGCATTTTGGGACCAATCTGAATATTTGAAAAGTTTAGGGACCTATTTGGATATTTATGGAAATAAGGGTATGATTTTGGAAATTTTATTTTGAAGGGAGACTGGTCTATAAACTGTTGAAATTATGATCAAATTAGCTTGAATTGATTAAAAATGACCATTTCGGCAAGAATGAGAAAGTAAATGATTAAAATGGAAGAATTGAAAATGAAGGCAAGAATAGTTGCCAAATGTTCAAAATGGTCACTAAGGACCCAAAATGAGATATATGGCAAACATTAGTATTTTATTTGGCAATGTTAGACTCGAATTAAGTAAGTGTATAGTAATAAGTATATTCGATTGATTTCTACAGTTGCAAGAAATACTGGGGCAGGTACAAGTATTCAAGGAAATGAAAAGATTAATGAGTAAGCTTAGTGAGGCAAAATAATAAATGGCCCAGGTGAGTGCATATATGTTTTTAGCATGGTACTTTATTTTAATGATTTACAGATTATGGCAGTAAACTATGAATATTGTAAAGAATATTGGGGTATAAACTACTCCAATATAAAATGTTTTACGTGATGTATGTATGGATATTGTGTTATTTGCCCTTAATTGCAGTAATTGTTTTAAGGTTGCCCTTGGTAATGTAATATTAAGTTAGACAATATTGAGGTATACGCTTAGAGACTTACAGCTTCTGACACAATTATGTCTACGAGTTATTGACAATTCAATAAGTTATGATGAGTTGTCTTATGGACATGTAAAAATATATTATTCGATTATAGATTAGGTGATTTAAAGTCATCACCAATCATATAAGTTGGTTAGTTGGTTTAAAGGCACCATCAACCGTATAAGTTGGTTTGTTGGTTAAAAGGCACCATCAACCGTATAAGTTGGTTAGTTGGTTAAAAGGCACCATCAACCGTATAAGTTGGTTAGTTGGTTTAAAGGCACCATCAACCATACAAGGTAGTTAGGTGGTTTAAAGGCACCATCAACCATATAAGGCATTTTACGAGTTAATGACACTTGAAGAGTATTATAAGGTTACTGATACTTCAATGTGTATCATAAAGTTACTGGCACTTTAAAGTGTCATATATGTTATAGGCACTTTTTGTGTCTGCAAGCAATAAAGAATAGTACTTTTATAGTACAGATATGACCTTACAAGATGAATATATGCTTTTAAAGTACAAAGTTTACAGTATGCTTTTATGCAGAGACATTCATGCGTAACAGATTACAGATTTAAAAGAATATCATGCTTTTAATAGTATTATGCACTGTAAAGTATTTTATATGTTATTCACCTTATGCCTCACTAAGTTATACTTAGCGTGTGATTGTTTCACGCGTAGGAAAAAAGAAGTGTTGGGAGTAAGGAGCATTAGCGAACATCATCTATCGAAAACATGTACATCAGTATCAGTAATATAATTTTTTATGTTGTTTGATATTTACTAGTTGGCATGTATAGTAAAATGTGAAGCCTGCTCTGATATGAATTCATATTTTATTCAGAACCTGAATGATTTTTAAATTAGGCAGTTTTATTATTTATATGCTAATGGATCAAACTGTTTAGTTGTTGTTTTAATCTAGGTTCAAAATTGAATGTGAAATTATTAAGTTTAAATTTTACGCGATTAACTATTTTTACAGTCAAAGATAAGATTTTTTTAATATTAAAGAATTATTTTACAATTTTATGATTTGATTGATGTTGCTTCTTACTAATTGAAATAATTAGTTACGTTCTAAAAAATTTTCTAATTTTATTTTTAAGGTGGGTGGAATTGTAATTAGATAATTTTCTAAGGTTTTCATTTAGTACAAGGTTTTGGCACAAGGCTAACTTAGTGACTAAAATGATAAAAGATAAAAGTTAGTGACCAAAATAAAAAGTTGGTAAAAGTTTAGGGACATAAGTGTAAATTTTCCCAAAGATGATTTTTATTCAGTATGAGGATAAGTTCGATCAGAATAAGGATTTTGGAATAGTTTTGGAGGTTAGAGTGCAATAGAAAATATAAAATTTTGATCGAATAAAATTATTAAGCGTCTTTCAGATTAGAGAAAAGTTTTTGGGTGACCTTTTGGGAAGTATCATAACATGTATTTTGATTAGTAAAAGGACTTAGAAGAAGTGGGAAAGATTCGTATGAATGTTTAATGAAGGATTTTCAAGAAAGATGCTACCCGATAAAGATTTCAAGTAATTATCGGTATTTTGGATCGAGTCAAATTTCTAAGTTTGACTTTATTAAATGGAGGATTTTATATGAAAATATGAATTTATTCATGGAATTAGAAAAATATGAGATTCGAATTAAATTTGATTGCTCGATAGAGGAAAAATCGTAAAAAGGTGAAAAAATCGGGAAATTAGACCGAACAAAAATCATAAATGATATTTTATTATTATTTAATGATGATGGCGGTTGGATTGGAACCAACCTAGTTCAAATGTAATGGGATGGCACAATTTTGAACTAGATTGTAAATTTGATTTAGTTAGAGGGTAATTTTGGAAAGAGTGAAAAATGAATTTAAAATTCATTTTTAACGAAACATGTGGAAAAAACATGTTATATTAGGGAATAAAAAGTCAAAAGATGAACCAAAATTATTTTATCTTCTTCCTGCAACCTTTGAAAGCCAAGAAAGAAAGAAGAGAAAATATAGCAAAATTTTCCCAAGCCATTTTCAAGGCTTTTGATCAAGAATTCAAGCAAGGTTCTTTGAGGTAAAGTGATCTACTCTTCATTCTCTAAATTTTGATAGTAAATTTTCAAGGAATTATGAAGTATAAGTTAGGGTTTGGAAGAGAGAGAAATTAGGGTTTCATGGAAATTTTATGGAATTCAAGTAGTAGATAATGGATTAAGTTTAGTTTTGTTGAAATCAAGTTAATTTCATGTTGAAACTTATGAACCCTAATCTTGAAATTTATTAATGATGAAATTGATGTATTGGTGATTCAAAAAGCTTAATTTTGATGTTAGAATGAAAAATTCCTATTTGGAAGAATTTAGTGACCATTTCAAAGATGATGGAAAATAGGAGGACTATTCTTGAATTTTAGTTTGATGGGGAAAATGATGAATTTGTGACGTGAAATTTTATTTGATGATGGGAATGAAAAGAAAATGATGTTTCAAGCTTGAATTGACAATTTAGGACCAAATTGTAAATTTTGAAAAGATAAGGATCTTTTTGGCAAGTTAAGGAAATTAGGAACTAATTTGTAAGAAAATAATTTTTGGTGATGAAAATAGTGGAATTGTGATATTAGAAGCTTATTTTAGCATTTTGGGACCATTTTGAATATTTGAAAAAGTTTAGGGACCTATTTTGATATTTATGGAAATAAGGGTATGGTTTTGGAAATTTTGTTTTGAAGGGATACTGGTCTGTAAACTGTTGAAATTATGATCAAATTAGCTTGAATTGATGAAAAATAACCATTTTGGCAAGAATGAGAAAGTAAGGATTAAAATGGAAGAATTGAAAATGCAGGCAAGAATAGTTGCCAAATGTTCAAAATGGTCACAAAGGATCCAAAATGAGATATATGGAAAACATTAGTATTTTATTTGGCAATGTTAGACTCGAATTAAGTAAGTGTATAGTAATAAGTATATTTGATTGATTTCTACAGTTGCAAGAAATATTGGAAAGAGAGAGAAATTAGGGTTTCATGGAAATCAAGTTAATTTCATGTTGAAACTTATGAACGCTAATATTGAAATTTATTAATGATGAAATTGAAGTATTGGTGATTCAAAAAGCTTACTTTTGATGTTAGAATGAAAATTTCCTATTTGGAAGAATTTAGTGACCATTTCGAAGATGATGGAAAATAGGAGGACTATTCTTGAATTTTAGTTTGATAGGGGAAATGATGAATTTGTGACGTGAAATTTTATTTGATGATGGAAATGAATAGAAAATGATGTTTCAAGCTTGAATTGACAATTTAGGACCAAATTGTAAATTTTGAAAAGATAAGGATCTTTTCAGCAATTCAAGGAAATTATGAACTAATTTGTAAGAAAATCATTTTTGGTGATGAAAACAGTGGAATTGTGATATTAGAAGCTTATTTTAGCATTTTGGGACCAATTTGAATATTTGAAAAGGTTTAGGGACCTATTTTGATATTTATGGAAATAAGGGTATGGTTTTGGAAAAATTTTTTTTGAAGGGAGAATGGTCTGTAAACTGTTGAAATTATGATCAAATTAGCTTGAATTGATGAAATAGGACCATTTTGGCAAGAATGAGAAAGTAAAGGATTAAAATGGAAGAATTGAAAATGAAGGCAAGAATAGTTGTCAAATGTTCAAAATGGTCACTAAGGACCCAAAATGAGATATGTGGAAAACATTAGTATTTTATTTGGCAATGTTAGACTCGAATTAAGTAAGTGTATAGTAATAAGTATATTTGATTGATTTCTACAATTGCAAGAAATACTAGGGAAGGTACAAGTATTCAAGGAAATGAAAAGATTAATGAGTAAGCTTAGTGAGGCAAAACAATAAATGGCCCATGTGAGTGCATATATGTTTTTAGCATGGTACTTTATTTTAATGATTTACAGATTATGGCAGTATACCATGAATATTGTAAAGCATATTGGGGTATGAACTGCTCCAATATAAAATGTTGTGTTATTTGCCCTTAATTGCAGGAATTGTTTTAAGGTTGCCCTTGGTAATGTAATATTAAGTTAGACAATATTGAGGTATACTCTTAGAGACTTACAGCTTCTGACACAATTATGTCTAGAAGTTATTGACAATTCAATAAGTTATGATGAGTTGTCTTATGTACATGTAAAAATATATTATTCGATTATGGATTAGGTGATTTAAAGGCATCACCAATCATATAAGTTGGTTAGTTGGTTTAAAGGCACCATCAACCGTATAAGTTGGTTAGTTGGTTAAAAGGCACCATCAACCGTATAAGTTGGTTAGTTGGTTTAAAGGCACCATCAACCATACAAGGTAGTTAGGTGGTTTAAAGGCACCATCAACCATATAAGGCATTTTACGAGTTAATGACACTTGAAGAGTATTATAAGGTTACTGACACTTCAATGTGTATCATAAAGTTATTGGCACTTTAAAGTGTCATATATGTTATAGGCACTTTATTGTGTCTGCAAGCAATAAAGAATAGTACTTTTATAGTACAGATATGACCTTACAAGATGAATATATGCTTTTAAAGTATAAAGTTTCTGAGTATGCTTTTATGCATAGACATTCTGCGTAACATATTACATATTTAAAAGAATATCATGCTTTTAATAGTATTATGCACTGTAAAGTATTTTATATGTTATTCACCTTATGCCTCACTAAGTTATACTTAGCGTGTGATTGTTTCACGCGTAGGAAAAGAGAACCGTTGGGAGTAAGGAGCATTAGCGAACATCATCTATCGATAACATGTACATCAGTATCAGTAATATAATTTTTTATGTTGTTTGATATTTACTAGTTGGCATGTATAGTAAAATGTGAAGCCTGCTCTGATATGAATTTGTATTTTATTCAGAATTTGAATGATTTTTAAATTAGGCAGTTTTCAGGCAGTTTTATTATTTATATGCTAATGGATCAAACTGTTTAGTTGCTACTTTAATCTAGGTTCAAAATTGAATGTGAAATTATTAAGTTTAAATTTTACACGATTAACTATTTTTACAGTCAAAGATAAGATTTTTTTAATTTTACAGAATTATTTTACGAGTATCATGTGACATCCCTAACTCTTATTCAGTAATGAATACGGGAAAAGGGTGTTACAGTTAATCTCTATCACAAAATATCATTTTTAATTCTAAATTATAATTGTTCAAAACAGGTTCCCTTCATTCGGGAATCTAACGGAAATTATGTCCCGGGGGTAGGGGTGTAAATTCCTTTTCATACAAGAAACATTCTTTTAAATATGATAAGGGATCGCAAATTTTAAATTAAATTTTAATTCTTAATTTTCATCATTAAGACACCAAATAATCGACCAGGTACCAATTTTGGGCGTTGTGGGGGTGCTCACCCTTCCCCACACGTAACTGACTGCCGAACCTATTTTTCTGGTTTCGCAGACTAAAACTTGTTGTTTTTAATAAAATGAAACCGGGTTTTCAGGTGATCCAATCTCACCTAAATTAAAAAAGATTGGTGGCGACTCCATTCGAAACCAATTTTTGTAAAAACGCGTCAAGCACCACCGCAGGGGGGACCTTTGTTACAATAATTGTAATTTTTTATAATGTTATTGCACTGATTGGTTCTAATTTAAATGACTCTCTCAAACCATATACAATATACATATATATATATATATATATTTCTTCATATTTTTTTCACATGTGTACATAAAATTTGTAATGATATTTAATAAATCAAATATCTTATAAAATTATATAATATATTTATAATGTTATTTTTTAAAGAAGAGATTTGAGGAAAAATTATTGATGGAAGTATAAATGAGTCAAAGAATTAATATGAAGAAAAATTTTACAAAGAGTTGATTCGAAGGATCAAATTGAATAAAACTTAAAAGTAAAGGAATAATTTGTAAAAAATAAGAAATTTATAGTCGAGAGATAAATTTAAAGAGTAGGTTCTTTGTTTGTTGAAAAATAGACTTAAAATATAAGGGGAAATAAAAAAATCACCATCAAGATTAAATTACAAAATAATCAAATTACTTAACTAAAAAAATTAATGTAATTTTAATATTAAATTTTTCGATTATTCGAACTTTTAAAATTTAAATTTGACTTAAACTTAAAATTTTAATCATTAGTTCAACTTAACTCAAATAACTTAATATTGTAAAAAATTATTTTTAATTAAATCAAATTTTACACACTCTTATTATAACACTAACTAATGAATAATTGAATAACTATTGTCCTCCCACCTGCACACTTTATTAGTAATTTTGACCGACAGAGCATGTTGATAAGGATGTAAAAACAAGTAATCGGATGGGTTTCAGGTCGGGTCATATCAGGTCAAGTCAAATCGAATATAGGTCATTTCAGATTGATTTGATGTTTCGACTTAGTTCGGGTGCGAGTCAATTTCAGGTCAGGTTCATTTCACGTCGGGTTCATTTTAGGTTGGGTAATTTCAGGTTGATTTCATTTCAGGTCGGGTTAATTCGGGTTTCCAATTTATATTAAGTTTAAGTTTGGTACAAATAGTCGATAGACTTTGGGTTGGGTCATTTCGAGTGAATTATTTAACGCCTTTCACGAACACGAATCACTTAAAAAATAAATATTAGGGACTAGAATGAACAAAAATATCATCATATTTAAAATATTGGACTAAATTACAAAATTAGAAATAAGTAAGGGTCAATTTTGGCTAAAAATAAAATATTAGGGACTAGAGTGAACAAAAATATCATCATATTAAAAATATTGGACTGAATTACAAAACTATAAAATAAATAGGGGTTAATTTTGGTAAAAAAATAAAATTTTAGGTACTAGAATAAACAAAAATATTATTGGACTAAATTGCCAAAAAAATAAATAAATATGGGGCAATTTTGACTAAAAATTAAACTGTGGGGACTAGAATAAAAAATATTATTCGACTAAATTACCAAAAATATAAATATACATGGGTCAATTTCGGCTAAAAATAAAGTTTTAGGGACTAGAATGAACAAAAATACCATCATATTAAAAACATTGGACTAGATTACAAAATTTAAAATAAATATAGGTCAATTTCGGTTAAAAAATTATGGACTAATATGAACAAAAATATACTCCTAAGTTGAATTAGGGATACTTGTGACTAAATTGAATTAAACTAAAACTTAAAAGTGAATATTAGGACTAAAATGCAACATTTAAAATACAACATGACCTAAAAGGTAATAAACCTCTAACCTAAATAATAGGTGACTTATTTCCCTCTAAAATTTTGTTTTTCCCCTCTTTTTTTTACCAATTGCCTATTTCCTTTTTTTTAATTAAAATTAAAGGTGGGAGGGAATGAACCTGCGTATTTTTTAGGTTAGGGGAAATTATTTTTTTAGCATTTCCGACTTGAGATGTTTTTCATTTAAGTCTCAAATTTTTAATTTTAAGTTTTAATATAATTCAATTGAGTCCAAATTTAGATTAATTTAATTAAAATTCCATATTTAGCTTTAGAATTATTTTAAGTATGTTCGTGATTTATGCTTCTAGGTTTTAATTTAGCTCAATTATATCATGAGTTTAATAAGTTAATTCAATTCGGACATTATTATTATTACTATACCATATAAATTTTGATTTAATATAATTATACACAAATTTTTGATTTGGATGTAAACATGTAATTGTACGCATGAAAGTTGAAACTTTAATTTATTTCAATTGTACACATGATGCTTTGATTTCAAATTCAAAAGCATAAATTAGCAAGTTGAATCGGAATTAATCTCGCAAATCAATAACCCTAAACTAAACCATAAAGCTTTAATACTAAACCCAAAACCATAAACCTTAAGGAATCGAAATTAATTTCATAAACCAATAGCCATAAGCTAAACCATAAATCATTTCTACTAAACCATAAATCATTGATACTAAACCCTAAACCTTGAGGAATCCAAATTAATCACATAAACCAATAACACCATCTTTACTTTATTAGACTAAATTATAAAAATTAAAAAATGGGTAAATTTTAGTAAAAAATAAATTTTTAAGGACTAAAATGAACAAAAATATCATCATATTAAAATATTAGACTAAATTAAACAAATTAAAAATAAATAAAGATTAATTTTGGTTAAATAAATATTTATAGGGAATTAATTGAACACTAAACTGCACCATAAACTCTAAAGCGTTAACACTAACCCCTAAATCATAAACCCTAAACTACAACATATACCCTAAACTACACCATAAACTCTAAAGCATTAACACTAACCCCTAAATCATAAATCATAAACCTTAAGTCATAGAAATTCATCTCATAAATCAATAACCCTAAACTACAATATATATTCTGAACCATCATCACTAAGGGCTAAACCCTAAACCTTAATCCATAAAAATTAATCTCATAAATCAATAACTCTAAACTACAACATACACCCTAAACCATTAACACTAAGACCTAAACCCTAAACTATAAACTAAAATTAGGGGCCAATTTGACAATTCTAACATAAAAATATAGCATAAAACCTAAATTAGGGACCGAGTTGATAATTTTACCATAAAAATATAGCATAAATATGAAATTAGAGACTAATTTGACAATTTAAAAGTGGATAAATTTGAGAGTCCAGTGACCAATTCAACAAATTTACCATACAATATAACCTAAAACTAAAATTTAACCAATTTAAATTATTTGAATTTAACCACAAATAAATCTGAAATCTCACCACGTCCAGTGCATAAACCTTATTTGTCTATTACCATTTAATCATTTACCCCAAAATATACCCTAATCCTTATCTCCTCTTTCACTTTAGGCAAGCTAATTAAAACTCCAAATTTAACCCAAAGTGCATATGTTTATATGGCATATTTAGAAAATCAGTTCAAACAAAATCGAATTCACACATCAAGTATCAAAATCGGGACCTAAATAGAATAATAATTAAATTAATTCTAAAAATGATGATCTAATTCTAAGACACAAAGAATTAAATTAGGATTTGATTGAATGGAAATTAAATTTAGCATGCAAAATCGGAACCTAAATGAAATGTTACCTAATAATAAAAGGACCTAAAGTGTAAATATACCCTAAGCTAAAATGGGCGGGCTGATTCCCTCCAATTCCTCAATTTGGCAGGATGCAAATTCTTTGCATTTCGCACTTCGCCTTAATTAAAGGCGACCTGTATACCTTAACTAAGGTGTAAATATACCTTAGTTGGTTGACTACTTTTCCTAATACATCTGTCAAGTTTTTGGGTCCTGATTTTTCTGACCATTGCCCTGGTCACTTACTTTTACAGGATCCTGTTTTTTCTCCTCCTCGGCCGTTTAAATTCTTTGGTTTCAGGGCTGATCACCCAAGGTTTTTACATGTGATTGAGAACTCTTGGGGAATGCCGATTGCTGGCAATCCTATGCTCAGTTTGTTTGGTAAGCTAAAGAGACTTAAAGTTGTGTTGAAGAAGTTTAATAAGGATAACTTTGGTGGTATTTCTATTCGTGTGTTGGAGAAGCGTATGGAGCTGCAGAATATTCAGAAATTATTGATGGATATGCCTTTAGCAGATTGTGTTAGGAAAGAAAAGGAAGTTAGGGGTGAATTGAGGGCTTTAGAAAGGGCTGAGGAAAAATTTTATCAGCAAAAATCAAGAGTCCACTATGTGAAAGAGGGAGATTAAAATTCTGCGTTCTTTAGAAAGGTTTCTGTTCGACAGAAAAAGCTTTCTATTCAGAGCCTGCAGAATGCTCAGGGGCATAAGCTTGAGTCATATGATGCTATTTCTGATGAACCTGTTGAGTTCTTTTCTGGCTCTTTGGGTACAAAGGATGAGAATGTTATTCGAGTTTCTAATAATCTTCTGGGGAAGTCTTGAGGAGTGAGCTGCCAGAGTTTGCTAGGGAAAGTCTTGTTGCTCATGTCAGCGTAAGGGAGATAAGGGAAGTTCTCTTTAGTATGAATGGTAACAAAGCTCCAGGGTCGGATGGGTTTTCAGCTCGTTTTTTCAAGGTGGCTTGGAATATTGTTGGAGATGACTTTGTGAAGGCTGTGCAATTCTTTTTCTCTTCGTTTTTATGCCTGTTGCTTTTAACTCAACTATTCTCTCTTTGGTCCCTAAGGTAGAGGTTCCTTCTAGAGCAACTGATTTCAGACCTATTGCATGTTGTAGCACTGTGTATAAATGTGTTACAAAGATTCTTGCTAATCGAATGAAGCCTTGTCTATCTAATATGATATTTCCTAATTAAAGTGCTTTTTCGGTAGGTCGTGATTTAGTGGAGAATGTTTTGTTAGATCAGGAGATTGTTAATGGGTATGGTAGGCATCATCTATCTCCTCGTTGTGCCTTGAAAATTGATTTGCGCAAGGCTTTTAATTCCCTGGACTGGGACTTTATTCTTCAAGTGCTTCGGGTGTTGGGGTTTCCTCCTATGTTTAGAAGATGGATTTTTGTTTGCATCACACAACCTAAATTCTCTATTAGTTTGAATGGTGGGCTTGTTGGTTTCTTTTCTGGAGCAAAAGGGATTCGGCAAGGTGATCTATTATCGCCCTACCTGTTTATTCTTGGTATGAATGTTCTTTCTTGTTTGTTGAACATAGCTCTCTCCCATGGAGTTTTTGAATTTCATCCTAAGTGTAAAAGGATTGGTTTGACCCATTCTGTGTTGGGTGTAAAGAATGTTCTAACTATTTTTTATAAGTTGTCTGGTTTGCATCTTAATGTTGCCAAGAGTGAATTATTTTGTTCAAGTTTGGGTGCTATTGAGATTGAAAATTTAGTAACTTTGTCAAGGTTTCGATTGGGCAGCTTGCCAATTCATTATTTGAGGGTGCCTTTGGTTACTAGGAGTCTATCTAGTGTTGATTGTGAATGTCTTGTGGGAAAGTGATAAGTGTTCAAAAGTACTATTTTTCTTACCCTTTTTACTCATATTATTGTTAGACTTAGGCTCATATTAGTTTCATAATTAGCTATTCATGCATTAATCCATGTTTCCTTCAATCGTTGAGCTTGATTACATAACTTGGTAGTTTTTGTGGAAAATATGCTGCTTTGGTGTGCTTTGTGTGTGTATGAGCAGGATCACTTGCCAAAGCAATGCCGAGCTAGTTGCCAGGGCAATGCATGAAGGATATGCCGAGCTAGTTGCCAGGGCAATGCATGAAGGAGACGCCGAGCCAGTTGCCATGGCAATTGTCGACAAAGAGAAAATGCAATAGGGATGTCGAAATTAATGACTATACAAACCCAAGATGACGTGGAGCAAAGCCCAAACCCAAAGGAATTTGATTTCCATGCAAAGATTAAAGAAGAATTAAATTCCAAGAAGATAGGAGAAGTTCTAGTAGGAATACAATTATAATAAAGAATTATATTCTTTAAAGATAATTTAATTCCAACTTAAACTCCTCCTCAAAGAAGGACTTTGGCCTAGCCCTATAAATAGCAAGGAGATTTCGACAATCCATATGGAGAGCAAGAGGGAAATTTCGACAAGTCCAAGTAGGGCAAGAGGAGAGAATTTTCGACAAGCATCAAGGGCAAGGAGGATTTCGACAAGCCTCCTCCTTCATCCTTTTCTTCCTTGTTCGATTAGATTCATGCTAGGGATTGTTTATCTTTTGTTTCTTTGGAACCTAGCCATGAACTAAATCTACTTGGCTATGGTTATTGTGTTTTGTGGTTGTGAGAAACTATTGGTTTTTGTTTAAGTAATAAGAGTTTGCACTTTTCTATTTCAAGGTTTATTCATTATTGGTTCTTATTCTTGTTTGCGAGTGAATTGGGAGAGGATCTCGTTATCTAATATCGGGAGAGTTAGATTCAAGAAACGAATGAATATGATATTTATTCAATCTGTTGATGGTGAAGATTAATCCGGCTTAGGAATAAGTTAAGGATTTCAACGGCTAAGAGGAGCGCAAGATTGGTTGTTGTTCACCCTTGATTCACGCAGGGATGTATTATCAAGGCATGCACAAGTAGCTAGAGTTTCGACTTAGGGATAAGAAGAAACCATTGAAGAACGCTCTGTCGAACCTTGAAGATTGCTGCCCAGACGCCCAAGTAGTTGCCCAACTAGTTGCCCAGGCAACCATCGATTAGTTGCCAAGGCAACCCCGTTGTGCAAGTTGCCATGGCAACTGAGTTGCCTGTGCACTCTTTTACCAAGACGATCCAATCGGCTATCACACCTCAACTCACGATAACCTGGCCTATCTCTCTCTCATTCGAATTCATCTTTTCTTTTACTTTATTGCTTTCTAGATTAGTCATTAGTTAAGCTCCTATAATCTTTTACTTGTGTTTTTACTTTTTACAGTGCAAGAGACTAGATTCTTGAAGTGGCACCAATCCCTGTGGAGACGATATCTTTTATACTATAACTTGCGACGTGTATACTTGCACATTTGCGTAGCACTTATTACGCGCAACAAGTTTTTGGCGCCGTTGCCGGGGATTGGCAATAGCGACTTTATTTTTATTTTCTTGCACTTTCTTTTTATTTTCTTGTTTAAAATTCAAAGGGCTAACAAACTTTGGTTTTGCATTGGTATATGACCAGGGCGAGACCAACTTCACCAGAATATCCCTTTGATCCAGAAATCGAACGAACCTTACAAAGACTTAGACGAAGGATAAGAGAAGCAATGGCAAATCAAGACGGCAATATGAATCAAGATGTTCGGCGGGAGGAGGAGTGATTCTTGCAAAGCAGAACTATTCGAGACTATCTTGAAGAAGATCTTGATGGACTTAACCTAGGAGTTGTCGCACTTTGAAATTGAAGCCGACCACTTTGAGTTGAAACCGGTAATGTTCAATATGATCAACACAATAGGTCAATTTGGCGGCTCAAAGAATCAAGATGCACGGCAATATCTAAAATTTTTCCTCGAGATTTGCAACTCGTTCAAGATACACTGAGTCACCCCGATGTCTTACGATTAAGATTATTCCCATATTCACCGAGGATAGGGTGAAAGCATGGTTGAATAGCATTCCTACCGGATCCATAGCATCTTGGACTGATCTTTGTCGTGATTTTCTTGCTAGATTTAATCCTACAATTTGGTGATAAGCCGTCAGAACGACATTACTTCTTTTCGGCAGCGGATGATGAATCCATGTACGAGGCTTGGAGGCGATATAGAGAACTTCTACACAAATGCCCCTACACGGATTCCCGGTGTGGACTCAAGTAACAATGTTTTACAACGCCGTGAATACACCAACAAGGATGATGCTAGATGCCTCGGCAAACGGCATACTCCTAGATAAGTCGCCGGAAGAAGCAATGCAAATCTTAAACAGGCTGGCCAAGAATGACTATCAATTCCCATCTACTAGAAGAGGAGGAGTTAGACGCTAAGCCACAATACATGAACTAGGATCATCGATTCAATTTGGCACAATTGGCCACTTTAACCAAGATGGTCCAGAACATGCAAAAATCAAACAACACACATGAAGTCAAGAATCCGGAATCCAGCTTCTATGTGGGGAATTACAATCGGAGCAATAACGTGATGTCCAATACATACAATCCAGCTTGGAAGAAGCACCCAAATTTTTCATGGAGTAATCCCAACAATGCTCTAAACCAGAACAATCAAAATGCACAAGCATCGGGATTCAGCGAGAATATGCCACGGCAAATGATGCGCGGCAACAACCGACGACATCTAGTTCTTTGGAAAATTCTCTAAATGCTTTTATGATGAAAACTGAATCTTATATGGTTGAGAATAGTAATTTCATAAAAAGAACTGATGCTTTTATTAACATGACCGAGATGAGATTGCAAAACCAAGAGGCGGCAATCAAATCATTGGAAAATCAAGTCGGACAGTTTGCTCAAAATCTGAACACTATACCGCAAGGAGGTTTTCCTAGCGATACTGAAGTCGCAAGAGGAACTGGCCATGAGCAATGTAAGGCAATCACCACCAGAAGTGGCCAACAACTTAGAGAGGTTCAAACCCGCTCGTCAAACAAAACTCCACAAAAAGATCAAGATGAACCTAGCGGAAAAGCCTCAGATGCTGAACCAGAAATTGCCGCGGCAACCGGCAATAAGCATGCCTCGGCAACCGACGACGCCTTGGCAACTTGCGATAAGCATGCCTCGGCAACCCCAGTTGATACCGCCTCGGCAACTCCAGATGTCCCGGCAATGCCGTCAATCAGGTTTCAAACCAATGAAAGGATCGAAGATATCCGACTTCCACCACCATTCCTACAAAGGTTGAAGCGACAAAAGCAAGAATACCAATTCAAGAAGTTTCTTGATATCCTAAAGCAAGTCCACATCAACTTGCCACTGGTGGAAGCAATTGAACAAATGCCAAACTATGCCAAGTTTCTTAAAGACATTGTGTCCAAGAGAACAAGGCTATGAGAGTTTGAAATAGTTGGCGTGAGAGGGATGCATGGCAATGTTGCACAATCGTATGCCACCCAAGTTGAAGGATCCCGGAAGTTTCACAATACCCTGTTCCATTGGAAATCACTATGTCGGGAAAGCATTATGCGACCTTGGGGCTAGCATAAACTTGATGCCTAAATCGGTTTTCTAGAAACTAGGAATCGGGAAGGCAAGACCTACAATGATTATGCTACAGACTAATGACAGATCCTATGTGCATCCAGAGGGAAAAATCGAGGACATACTGGTAAAAGTTGATAAATTTATTTTTCCCGCTGACTTTATTGTTTTGGATTGTGAAGCAGATGAGCATGCACCCATCATACTCGGGAGACCATTCCTAGCGACAGGGAGAACCTTGATTGATGTTGAAAAGGGAGAACTCACAATGAGGGTGAATGACCAGCAAGTTAAACTAAATGTGTTCCAAACACTAAGGCATGACGATGATCCAGAAGAATGCCAACTTCTTCATGCCACGGCAGAGTTTAACTTCGATGAGGAATTTAGTTGCCTCGGCAACTACATTGCTGACCAAGAGGAACATGAGGAGTATGAAGAACCGGTCGATGAGGAACAACCAGAAGAGGCAAATTGGCTAGCCAATCGACTAGGTACATACTTTGAACCACTGGACTACTCAGGTAAGGAAGGTAAGCTCGAAAAACCCTCTATTGAACATCCACCAATTCTTGAGTTGAAACAATTGCCAAAGCAACTAAAATATGTATACTTAGGGACCGATAATACATTGCCTGTAATTATTTCTTCTAAGTTATAGCCTGAGCAGGAAAAGAAGCTGATCAAGATGTTGAAGCTACACAAAAAGGCAATAGGGTGGACAATTGCCGACTTGAAGGGAATTAGCCCGGCAGTATGCATGCACAAGATCTTGTTGGAAGATGATCACAAACCTTCAATTGAGGCCCAGAGGAGACTGAATCATGCCATGAAAGGGGTTGTAATGAAAGAAATCATCAAGTTGCTTGACGCCGGCATTATATACCCTATCTCCGATAGTACGTGGGTAAGTCCGGTACAATGTGTACCGAAAAAGGGAGGTATAACAGTGGTAAGTAATGAAAATAATGAACTCATTCCAACCAGGACTGTGACCGGTCGGAGGTTTGTATGGATTATCGAAAGCTAAACAAAGCCACCAGGAAAGATCACTTCCCATTACCCTTTATTGATCAAATGCTTGACCGTCTTGTAGGTAAACCCTTTTATTGTTTTCTTGATGGTTATTCAGGTTACAATCAAATTGCCATAGCACCAGAAGATCAAGAAAAGACAACCTTCACATGCCCATACGGTACTTATGCCTTCCGAAGGATGTCGTTCGGATTGTGTAACGCCTTGGCAACCTTCCAAAGATGCATGATGGCGCTCTTTTCAGACATGGTCGAAGACTTCCTTGAGATCTTCATGGATGATTTTTTGGTTTTTGGTAATGACTTCGACAGCTGTCTCGGCAATTTAGAGAGGGTGTTGGCAAGATGTGAAGAAACGGATTTAGTCCTCAATTAGGAGAAATGACATTTTATGGTAGATGAAGCAATAGTGCTCGGCCACAAGATTTCATCCAAGGGAATTGAAGTAGACAAAGCCAAGGTGGACGTGATCGAGAGATTACCCCCACTAAGTTCGGTTAAAGGAATTCAAAGTTTTCTCGGACATGCGAGGTTTTTATAGGAGGTTCATTCATAATTTTTCTAAAATCACTAAACCCTTGTGTAATCTGCTTGAACGGGATAAAGTCTTCGATTTTGATGATTCTTGCACCTAAGCATTGAAACCCTAAAGAAAAAGCTTGCCTCGGCACCCATTGTTGTTCCACTAGATTGGATGCTACCTTTTGAGCTCATGTGTGATGCAAGTGATTTCACGGTAGGAGCAGTCCTAGGCCAACGCACAGGTAAGACCTTCCATGTGATATACTACGCTAGTAAAACTCTTAATAGTGCTCAAGTGAATTACACAACAACGGAGAAAGAGTTACTAGCTGTAGTTTTCGCATTTGACAAGTTTCGATCCTATTTAATTGGTACAAAGGTAATTGTTCATACGGACCATTCGGCAATCAAATACTTATTTGCTAAAAAGGATGCTAAACCTCGTTTAATTCGTTGGATATTACTTTTACAAGAATTTGATATTGAAATTAAGGACAGGAAAGGAACAGAAAATCAAGTGGCCGATCACTTATCACGTTTGAAACGCAATAGGGAGGAGGACGCGGATCTAGAGATATGCGATGCATTCCCGGATGAACAAATTCTAGTTGCCTCGACAACCCTCGACGCCTCGGCAACCCTCAACGCCTCAGCAACCATTGATGCAAACGCCTCGGCAACCTTTGACGCCGCAGCAGCCTTTGACGCGCACGCCTCGGCAATTTTGGGAGCAGTCGCCACGGCAGCACATGCCTCGGCAATACCCTGGTACGCGGAATTAGTTAATTTCCTCGTTTGTGGTATTTTCCTTATGGCATTACTCACCAAGGAAAGAAGCGGTTCCGCCATGATGCTAAGCATTACTTTTGGGACGAGCCTCTTTTGTTTAAACAATGTGCAGATCAGGTTATACGCCGATGTGTCCCTGAAGAAGAGCAACAAAATGTACTCCGGCAATGCCATTCTTCACCCTATGGAGGACATTTTGGAGGAACTCGTACCGCGGCCAAAGTCTTGCAATCGGGTTTGTATTGGCCAACACTGTACAAAGATGCCCAAGACTTTTACAAGCAATGTGATCGTTGCCAGAGGACGGGTAATATCTCTAGACGACATGAGATGCCGCTCCGAACATCATCGAGGTGGAACTGTTCGATGTATGGGGATCGATTTTATGGGACCTTTCCCATCTTCATTCGGCAACCTCTACATTCTACTTGCCGTCGACTACGTGTCTAAATGGGTTGAGGCAGTGCAGTTCCCAACAACGATTCCAAGACCACGCAAAGATTCTTACAGAAAAACATATTTACACGTTTGGGATGCCGAGAGCAATTATCAGCGACGAAGGCAAGCATTTTGACAATGAGACTAATTGCCAAGATGTTGCAACGCTTCAGCATATCACACAAGATCGCCACGACATATCACCCACAAACCAACGGGCAAGCGAAATTTCCAACCGGGAGTTGAAGGGAATACTCGAGAAAGTTGTAAATCCCTCAAGGAAGGATTGGTCATTAAGACTAGATGACGACTTTGGGCATATCGCACCGCATTCAAAACACGCTTAGGTATGTCCCCTTCCGACTTGTCTATGGCAAAACATGTCATCTACCGGTGGAAATCGAGCACAAGGCATATTGGGCAATCAAGCCCGTGAATATGGATTGGGAAAGTGTCGGACAAAAGCGTTTGATGGATCTCAACGAGATAGAAGAATTCGTGCACTCGCTTATAACAATGCACGAATCTACAAGGAGAAAACAAAGCAATGGCATGACAAGAAACTATTGCCACGGCATTTCACGCCAGTGGCAACTACTTCTCCTATTCAATTCTCGGCTAAAACTTTTCCCGGAAAGCTGAAATCAAGATGGTCGGGACCATTCAAGTCGTCAAACCATTCTCCCATGGTCTTTGTGATAATCAAGTCCATCTCGACAATCATGAATTCAAAGTTAATGGACAAAGATTGAAGCACTACAATGGTGCCCATGTGGAACGTAACAAAGAAGTGGTCAACTTAGGAGATGCATGAACATGCTCTCCTTTCAATATTTTCTTTTTCTTTTTCTTTTTCTTTTTATTTTTATTTTTATTTTTATTTTTAGGAGATATTTTATTTTTCTTCATTATCTTTAGTTTCCAGGTTTTCTTTGTTTTCTTTTTCACAACAAGACTCACAACTACTATGCTAAGGAAATTTACTGCCGAGATCCTTGCCCCGGCAACCAATGAAGAAGATGTCGCGACAACCTACATTGTGCTTTGATAAGCCGATGCCACGGCAACCAAAGCTAAAGACATCCCGGCAATAAGAAAACAACCATCGCGTTCAAGCAAGAGAATCAAGACACCGACTAGAAGGAAACTAATCATCTACGATGATGAACTCTTGGAGTAAGTCCTCGTATGTATTTTATTTTTATTTTTTGTTATTTTTATGCATGCATTGAGGACAATGCCTCACTCGAGTTTGGGGGGATTGTTATTAGTAGTTTCATGTTTAGTTGCATTCATCTTTAGCAATCACATATAGGTTGCATGTGTTACTTGCCATGGCTTTAATTTAATTTAATTGCTTAAGACTTGTTGAATATCCAATGATGAATTTTACCAATGCACTTAATTGAAAGAACCTTTAATTTTAGGATTACATGAAAAGAACTTAAAATTTTACTATGATGCTGAATTTTTTACACGGTTGTGGCTTGTTGATTGAAAGAAACTTAGTGAACTTAGGTTGCTTAAAATTAGGTAAATTTAAAATTGAAAATTAAAGTTAATTTCTTGCTAGAGGTGCCCAAAACTGGCTCTAGTAGTAATTGCTCTTTCTTGCTAGAGGTGCCCGAAACTGGCTCTAGTAGTTAATGCACATTAAAGAATCGCTAGAGGTGCCCGAAATTGGCTCTAGTCGACTAAAATAAAATGAGAAATTGCTTACTTTGCTAGAGGTGCCCGAAATTGGCTCTAGTGAAAATAAAAATAAATGCCCTGATAATTAAATTGATAAAAGCCTATTGTTCACATAGAATCTTGAAAATCAACTTGTACACAACTACGCACATACATTGTCACAAACATTATAGTTTTGTTTAGGGTGATTTTTGTGCTATCCAAAAAATTAAAAGGTGATCATACTTTGTGCCACGGTTCCGAGGTTTCAATTCAAGTTTGAAGCATGTCTTTGATGATTAAAGTCTCGACAGGTAATTGTTAGTTTGCATTGCTTGAGGACAAGCAATAGTTCGAGTTTGGGGGTGTGATAAGTGTTCAAAAGTACTATTTTTCTTACCCTTTTTACTCATATTATTGTTAGACTTAGGATCATATTAGTTGCATAATTAGCTATTCATGCATTAATCCATGTTTCCTTCAATCGTTGAGCTTGATTACATAACTTGGTAGTTTTTGTGGAAAAGATGCTGCTTTTGGTGTGCTTTGTGTGTGTATGTGCAGGATCACTTGCCAAAGCAATGTCGAGCTAGTTGCTGTGGCAATGCATGAAGGATATGCCGAGCTAGTTGCTGTGGCAATGCATGAAGGAGACGCTGAGCCAGTTGCCATGGCAATTGTCGACAAAGAGAAAATGCAATAGGGATGTCGAAATTAATGACTATACAAGCCCAAGATGACATGGAGCAAAGCCCAAACCCAAAGGAATTTGATTTCCATGCAGAGATTAAAGAAGAATTAAATTCAAGAAGATAGGAGAAGTTCTAGTAGGAATAAAATTATAATAAAGAATTATATTCTTTAAAGATAATTTAATTCCAACTCAAACTCCTCCTCAAAGAAGGACTTTGGCCTAGCCCTATAAATAGCAAGGAGATTTCGACAACAATCCAGAGAGAGAGAGGAAATTTTGACAAGTCCAAGTAGGGCAAGAGGAGAGAATTTCCAAGCATCAAGGGCAAGAGAATTTTCAAGCTTCTTCATTTTCTTCCTTGTTCGATTGGGTTCATGCTAGGGATTGTTTATCTTGTGTTTCTTTGGAACCCAGCCATGAACTAAATCTACTTGGCTATGGTTATTGTGTTTTGTGGTTGTGAGAAACTATTGGTTTTGTTTAGGTAATAAGAGTTTGCACTTTTCTATTTCAAGGTTTATTCATTCTGGTTCTTATTATTGTTTATGAGTGAATTGGGAGAGGATCTCGTGATTTCATCCATTTATCTAATATCGAGAGTTAGAGTTTTTGATATCCTAAACTTAAGTCCACATCAACTTGCCATTGGTGGAAGCAATTGAACAAATGCCAAACTATGCCAAGTTTTTAAAGACATTGTGTCCAAGAGAACAAGGCTAGAGAGTTTGAAACAGCTTGTCGCAACATGAGGGATGCATGGCAATGTTGCACAATCGATGCCACCCAAATCCAGAGGGAAAATCGAGACATACCGGGTAAAAGTTGATAAATTTATTTTTCCCGCTGACTTTATTGTTTTGGATTTGAAATAGATGAGCATGCACCTATCATTCTCTGGAGACCATTCCTAGCAACAGGAGAACCTTGATTGATGTTGAAAAAGGAGAACTCACAATGAGGGGTGAATGACCAGCAAGTTAAACTAAATGTGTTCCAAACACTAAGGCATGCCGATGATCCAGGAAGAATGCCAACTACTTCATGCCACGGCAGAGTTTAACTGATGAGGAATTTAGTTGCCTCGGCAACTACATTGCCGATCAAGAGGAACCTGAGGAGTATGAAGAACCGGTCGATGAGGAACAACAAGAAGAGGCAAATTGGCTAGTCAATCGACTGTGTACATACTTTGAACCACCGGATTACTGTAAGGAAGGTAAACTCGAAAAAACCTCTATTGAACAACCACCATTCTTGAGTTGAAACAATTGCCAGAGCAACTAAAATATGTATACTTAGGAACCGATAATACATTGCCTGTAATTATTTCTTCTAAGTTACAGCCCGAGCAGAAAAGAAGTTGATCAAGATGTTGAAGCTACAAAAAGGCAATAGGGGTGGACAATTGCCGACTTGAAGGGAATTAGCCCGGCGGTGTGCATGCACAAGATCTTGTTGGAAGATGATCACAAACCTTCAATTGAGGCCCAGAGGAGACTGAATCATGCCATGAAAGGGGTTGTAATGAAAGAAATCATCAAGTGGCTTGACGCCGCATTATATACCCTATCTCCGATAGTACATGGGTAAGTCCGTACAATGTGAGGGGGAGGTATAACAGGTGGTAAGCAATGAAAATAATGAACTTATCCCAACCAGATCGTGACCGTTGAGGGTTTGTATGGATTATCAAAGCTAAACAAAGCCACTAGGAAAGATCACTTCCCATTACCCTTTATTGATCAAATGTTTGACCGCCTTTGTGTAAACTTTTTTTATTGTTTTTTGATGGTTATTCGTGTTACAATCAGATTGCCATAGCACCGTAAGATCAAGAAAAGACAACCTTCACATGCCCATACGGTACTTATGCCTTCCAAGGATGCCGCTCGATTGTGTAACGCCCCGCAACCTTCCAAAGATGCATGATGGCACTTTTTCGCACATGGTCAAGACTTCCTTGAGATCTTCATGGATGATTTTTTCGTTTTTGGTAATGACTTCGACTACTGTCTCGGCAATTTAGAGAGGGTGTTGGCAAGATGTGAAGAAACGGATTTAGTCCTCAATTGGGAGAAATGCCATTTTATGGTAGATGAAGGAATAGTGCTCGCCACAAGATTTCATCCAAGGGAATTGAAGTAGACAAAGCCAAGGTGGACGGATCGAGAGATTACCCCACCAAGTTCTGTTAAAGGAATTCAAGTTTTCTGACATGTGTGTTTTTACAGAGGTTCATTCATAATTTTTCTAAAATCACTAAACCCTTGTGTAACTGCTTGAACAGATAAAGTCTTCGATTTTGATGATTCTTGCACCCAAGCATTTGAAACCCTAAAGAAAAAGCTTGCCTCGCACCCATTGTCGCTCCACCGATTGACGCTACCTTTGAGCTCATGTGTGATGCAAGTGATTTCGCAGTAGGAGCAAATTCCTAGGCCAACGCACATGTAAGACCTTCCATGTGATATACTACGCTAGTAAAACTCTTAATGGTGCTCAAGTGAATTACACAACAACGGAGAAAGAGTTACTAGTCTGTAGTTTTCGTGATTTGACAAGTTCCGATCCTATTTAATTGGTACAAAGGTAATTGTTCATACGACCATTCGCAATCAAATACTTATTTGCTAAAAAGGATGCTAAACCTCGCTTGATTCGCTGGATATTACTTTTACAAGAATTTGATATTGAAATTAAGGATGTGAAAGGAACAGTAAAATCAAGTGGTCGATCACTTATCACGCTTGGAACGCAATAGGAGGAGGACGCTGGATCTAGAGATATGTGATGCATTCCCGGATGAACAAATTTTAGTTGCCGCAACCCTATGGACGCATGCCTTGACCCCAAGACGCGCGGCATGACAACCATGGATGGATGCACACGCTCGCAATCCTCGACGCCGCAGCAGCTAGCCTTTGACGACACGCCGGCAATTTTGGGAGCAGACACCACGGCAAAGACATGCCCGCAATACCCCGTACGCGGATTTAGTTAACTTCCTTGTTTGTGGTATTTTTCCTTATGGCATTACTCACCAAGGGAAGAAGCGGTTCCGCCATGATGCTAAGCATTACTTTGGGACGAGCCTCTTTTGTTTAAACAATGTGCAGATCAGGTTATACGCCGATGTGTCCTCAAGAAGAGCAATGTAATGTACTCCGCAATGCCATTCTTCACCCTATGGAGGACATTTTGAGGAACTCGCATCACGCCAAAGTTTTGCAATCCGTTTGTATTGGCCAACATTGTACAAAGATGCCCAAGACTTTTACAAGCAATGTGATCGCTGCCGAGGACGGGCAATATTCTAGACGACATGAGATGCCACCGTAACATCATCGAGGTGGAATTGTTTGATGTATGGGGATCGATTTTATGGGACCTTTCCCATCTTCATTCGCAACCCTACATCTTACTTGCCGTCGACTATGTGTCTAAATGGGTAGAGGCAGCTAGCAGTTCCCAACAACGATTCCAAGACCGTGCAACGATTCCTCGTAAAAACATATTTACACGGTTTGGGATGCCGAGAGCAATTATCGCGACGGGGCAAGCATTTTGACAAACAGACTAATTGCCAAGATGTTGCAACGCTCGCATATCACACAAGATCGCCACGGCATATCACCCACAAAACCAACGGGCAAGCAGTAAATTTCCAACCGGAGTTGAAGGAATACTGAGAAAGTTGTAAATCCTCAAGGAAGGATTGGTCATTAAGACTAGATGACGACTTTGGGCATATCGACCGCATTCAAAACACCATTAGGTATGTCCCCTTCCGACTTGTCTATGGTAAAACATGTCATCTACCGTGGAAATCGAGCACAAGGCGATCGGGCAATCAGAAGATAGAGAAGTTCTAGTAGGAATACAATTATAATAAAGAATTATATTCTTTAAAGATAATTTAATTCCAACTCAAACTCCTCCTCAAAGAAGGACTTTGGCCTAGCCCTATAAATAGCAAGGAGATTTCACAATCCATATGGAGAGCAAGAGGGAAATTTCGACAAGTCCAAGTAGGGCAAGAGGAGAGAATTTTCGACAAGCATCAAGGGCAAGGAGGATTTCAACAAGCCTCCTCCTTCATCCTTTTCTTCCTTGTTCGATTAGGTTCATGCTAGGGATTGTTTATCTTTTGTTTCTTTGGAACCTAGCCATGAACTAAATCTACTTGGCTATGGTTATTGTGTTTTGTGGTTGTGAGAAACTATTGGTTTTTGTTTAAGTAATAAGAGTTTGCACTTTTCTATTTCAAGGTTTATTCATTATTGGTTCTTATTCTTGTTTATGAGTGAATTGGGAGAGGATTTCTCTATTTATCTAATATCGGGAGAGTTAGATTCAAGAAACGAATGAATATGATATTTATTCAATCTATTGATGGTGAAGATTAATCCGCTTAGGAATAAGTTAAGGATTTCAACGGCTAAGAGGAGCGCAAGATTGGTTGTTGTTCACCCTTGATTCACGCAGGATGTATTATCAAGGCATGCACAAGTAGCTAGAGTTTCGACTTAGGGATAAGAAGAAACCATTGAAGAACGCTCCGTCGAACCTTGAAGATTGCTGCCCAGACGCCCAAGTAGTTGCCCAACTAGTTGCCTGTGCAACCATCGATTAGTTGCCAAGGCAACCCCGCCAGCAAGTTGCCATGGCAACCGAGTTGCCTGTGCACTCTTTTACCAAGACAATCCAATCGGCTATCACACCTCAACTCACGATAACCTGGCCTATCTCTCTCATTTGAATTCATCTTTTTTTCTTTTACTTTATTGCTTTCTAGATTAGTCATTAGTTAAACTCCTATAATCTTTTACTTGTGTTTTTACTTTTTACAAAGGCAAGAGACTAGATTCTGAAGTGGCACCAATCCCTCGTGGAGACGATATCTTTTATACTATAACTTGCAACGTGTATACTTGCACATTTGCGTAGCACTTATTACGCAAGAACAAGTTTTTGGCGCCGCTGTCGGGATTGGCAATAGCGACTTTATTTTTATTTTCTTGCACTTTCTTTTTATTTTCTTGTTTAAAATTCAAAGGGCTAACAAACTTTGGTTTTGCATTGGTATATGACTGTATGAGACCAACTTCACCGTAATATCCCTTTGATCCAGAAATCGAACGAACCTTACAAAGACTTAGACGAAGGATAAGAGAAGCAATGGCAAATCAAGACGGCAATATGAATCAAGATGTTCGAGCGGGAGGAGGAGTGATTCTTGCACTAAAAATGTAACTATTCGAGACTATCTTGAAGAAGATCTTGATGGACTTAACCTAGGAGTTGTCGCACTGAAATTGAAGCCGACCACTTTGAGTTGAAAACCGTAATGTTCAATATGATCAACACAATAGGTCAATTTATGCTCAAAGAATCAAGATGCACGGCAATATCTAAAATTTTTCCTCGAGATTTGCAACTCGTTCAAGATACACGGAGTCACCCCCGATGTCTTACGATTAAGATTATTCCCATATTCACTGAGGGATAGGGTGAAAGCATGGTTGAATAGCATTCCTACCGGATCCATAGCATCTTGGACTGATCTTTGTCGTGATTTTCTTGCTAGATTTAATCCTACAAATTTGACTGATAAGCTTCGTAACGACATTACTTCTTTTCGGCAGGCAGATGATGAATCCATGTACGAGGCTTGGAAGCGATATAGAGAACTTCTACACAAATGCCCCCTACACGGATTCCCAGTGTGGACTCAAGTAACAATGTTTTACAACGCCGTGAATACACCAACAAGGATGATGCTAGATGCCTCGGCAAACGGCATACTCCTAGATAAGTCGCCGGAAGAAGCAATGCAAATCTTAAACAGGCTGGCCAAGAATGACTATCAATTCCCATCTACTAGAAGAGGAGGAGTTAGACGCTAAGCCACAATACATGAACTAGGATCATCAGATTCAATTTCGGCACAATTGGCCACTTTAACCAAGATGGTCCAGAACATGCAAAAATCAAACAACACACATGAAGTCAAGAATCCGGAATCCAGCTTCTATGTGGGGAATTACAATCGGAGCAATAACGTGATGTCCAATACATACAATCCAGCTTGGAAGAAGCACCCAAATTTTTCATGGAGTAATCCCAACAATGCTCTAAACCGTAACAATCAAAATGCACAAGCATCGGATTCCAAAGAGAATATGCCACGGCAAATGATGCCGCAAAGAACAACCGACGACATCTAGTTCTTTTGAAAATTCTCTAAATGCTTTTATGATGAAAACTGAATCTTATATGGTTGAGAATAGTAATTTCATAAAAAGAACTGATGCTTTTATTAACATGACCGAGATGAGATTGCAAAACCAAGAGGCGGCAATCAAATCATTGGAAAATCAAGTCGGACAGTTTGCTCAAAATCTGAACACTATACCGCAAGGAGGTTTTCCTAGCGATATCAAGTCGCAAGAGGAACCGCCATGAGCAATGTAAGGCAATCACCACCAGAAGTGGCCAACAACTTAGAGAGGTTCAAACCCGCTCGTCAAACAAAACTCCACAAAAAGATCAAGATGAACCTAGCGGAAAAGCCTCAGATGCTGAACCAGAAATTGCCGCGGCAACCGGCAATAAGCATGCCTCGGCAACCGACGACGCCTTGGCAACTTGCGATAAGCATGCCTCGGCAACCCCAGTTGATACCGCCTCGGCAACTCCAGATGTCCCGGCAATGCCGTCAATCAGGTTTCAAACCAATGAAAGGATCGAAGATATCCGACTTCCACCACCATTCCTACAAAGGTTGAAGCGACAAAAGCAAGAATACCAATTCAAGAAGTTTCTTGATATCCTAAAGCAAGTCCACATCAACTTGCCACTGGTGGAAGCAATTGAACAAATGCCAAACTATGCCAAGTTTCTTAAAGACATTGTGTCCAAGAGAACAAGGCTATGAGAGTTTGAAATAGTTGGCGCAACAGAGGGATGCATGGCAATGTTGCACAATCGTATGCCACCCAAGTTGAAGGATCCCGGAAGTTTCACAATACCCTGTTCCATTGGAAATCACTATGTCGGGAAAGCATTATGCGACCTTGGGGCTAGCATAAACTTGATGCCTAAATCGGTTTTCTAGAAACTAGGAATCGGGAAGGCAAGACCTACAACAGTTATGCTACAGCTAGCCGACAGATCCTATGTGCATCCAGAGGGAAAAATCGAGGACATACTGGTAAAAGTTGATAAATTTATTTTTCCCGCTGACTTTATTGTTTTGGATTGTGAAGCAGATGAGCATGCACCCATCATACTCGGGAGACCATTCCTAGCGACAGGGAGAACCTTGATTGATGTTGAAAAGGGAGAACTCACAATGAGGGTGAATGACCAGCAAGTTAAACTAAATGTGTTCCAAACACTAAGGCATGACGATGATCCAGAAGAATGCCAACTTCTTCATGCCACGGCAGAGTTTAACTTCGATGAGGAATTTAGTTGCCTCGGCAACTACATTGCTGACCAAGAGGAACATGAGGAGTATGAAGAACCGGTCGATGAGGAACAACCAGAAGAGGCAAATTGGCTAGCCAATCGACTAGGTACATACTTTGAACCACTGGACTACTCAGGTAAGGAAGGTAAGCTCGAAAAACCCTCTATTGAACATCCACCAATTCTTGAGTTGAAACAATTGCCAAAGCAACTAAAATATGTATACTTAGGGACCGATAATACATTGCCTGTAATTATTTCTTCTAAGTTATAGCCTGAGCAGGAAAAGAAGCTGATCAAGATGTTGAAGCTACACAAAAAGGCAATAGGGTGGACAATTGCCGACTTGAAGGGAATTAGCCCGGCAGTATGCATGCACAAGATCTTGTTGGAAGATGATCACAAACCTTCAATTGAGGCCCAGAGGAGACTGAATCATGCCATGAAAGGGGTTGTAATGAAAGAAATCATCAAGTTGCTTGACGCCGGCATTATATACCCTATCTCCGATAGTACGTGGGTAAGTCCGGTACAATGTGTACCGAAAAAGGGAGGTATAACAGTGGTAAGTAATGAAAATAATGAACTCATTCCAACCAGATCGTGTGACCGGTCGGAGGTTTGTATGGATTATCGAAAGCTAAACAAAGCCACCAGAAAGATCACTTCCCATTACCCTTTATTGATCAAATGCTTGACCGTCTTGTAGGTAAACCCTTTATTGTTTTCTTGATGGTTATTCAGGTTACAATCAAATTGCCATAGCACCGTAAGATCAAGAAAAGACAACCTTCACATGCCCATACGGTACTTATGCCTTCCGAAGGATGTCGTTCGGATTGTGTAACGCCTTGGCAACCTTCCAAAGATGCATGATGGCGCTCTTTTCAGACATGGTCGAAGACTTCCTTGAGATCTTCATGGATGATTTTTTGGTTTTTGGTAATGACTTCGACAGCTGTCTCGGCAATTTAGAGAGGGTGTTGGCAAGATGTGAAGAAACGGATTTAGTCCTCAATTAGGAGAAATGACATTTTATGGTAGATGAAGCAATAGTGCTCGGCCACAAGATTTCATCCAAGGGAATTGAAGTAGACAAAGCCAAGGTGGACGTGATCGAGAGATTACCCCCACTAAGTTCGGTTAAAGGAATTCAAAGTTTTCTCGGACATGCAGGTTTTTATAGGAGGTTCATTCATAATTTTTCTAAAATCACTAAACCCTTGTGTAATCTGCTTGAACGGGATAAAGTCTTCGATTTTGATGATTCTTGCACCCTAAGCATTCGAAACCCTAAAGAAAAAGCTTGCCTCGGCACCCATTGTTGTTCCACTAGATTGGATGCTACCTTTTGAGCTCATGTGTGATGCAAGTGATTTCACGGTAGGAGCAGTCCTAGGCCAACGCACAGGTAAGACCTTCCATGTGATATACTACGCTAGTAAAACTCTTAATAGTGCTCAAGTGAATTACACAACAACGGAGAAAGAGTTACTAGCTGTAGTTTTCGCATTTGACAAGTTTCGATCCTATTTAATTGGTACAAAGGTAATTGTTCATACGGACCATTCGGCAATCAAATACTTATTTGCTAAAAAGGATGCTAAACCTCGTTTTAATTCGTTGGATATTACTTTTACAAGAATTTGATATTGAAATTAAGGGACAGAAAGGAACAGAAAATCAAGTGGCCGATCACTTATCACGTTTGAAACGCAATAGGGAGGAGGACGCGGATCTAGAGATATGCGATGCATTCCCGGATGAACAAATTCTAGTTGCCTCGACAACCCTCGACGCCTCGGCAACCCTCAACGCCTCAGCAACCATTGATGCACAAACGCTCGGCAACCTTTTGACGCCGCAGCAGCCTTTGACGCGCGCGCGCCTCGGCAATTTTGGGAGCGATCGCCACGGCAAAGACATGCCTCGGCAATACCCTGGTACGCGGAATTAGTTAATTTCCTCGTTTGTGGTATTTTCCTTATGGCATTACTCACCAAGGAAAGAAGCGGTTCCGCCATGATGCTAAGCATTACTTTTGGGACGAGCCTCTTTTGTTTAAACAATGTGCAGATCAGGTTATACGCCGATGTGTCCCTGAAGAAGAGCAACAAAATGTACTCCGGCAATGCCATTCTTCACCCTATGGAGGACATTTTGGAGGAACTCGTACCGCGGCCAAAGTCTTGCAATCGGGTTTGTATTGGCCAACACTGTACAAAGATGCCCAAGACTTTTACAAGCAATGTGATCGTTGCCAGAGGACGGGTAATATCTCTAGACGACATGAGATGCCGCTCCAGAACATCATCGAGGTGGAACTGTTCGATGTATGGGGGATCGATTTTATGGGACCTTTCCCATCTTCATTCGGCAACCTCTACATTCTACTTGCCGTCGACTACGTGTCTAAATGGGTTGAGGCAGCTGCAGTTCCCAACAACGATTCCAAGACCACGCAAAGATTCTTACAGAAAAACATATTTACACAGTTTGGGATGCCGAGAGCAATTATCAGCGACGAAGGCAAGCATTTTGACAACAGACTAATTGCCAAGATGTTGCAACGCTTCAGCATATCACACAAGATCGCCACGACATATCACCCACAAACCAACGGGCAAGCAGAAATTTCCAACCGGGAGTTGAAGGGAATACTCGAGAAAGTTGTAAATCCCTCAAGGAAGGATTGGTCATTAAGACTAGATGACGCACTTTGGGCATATCGCACTGCATTCAAAACACGCTTAGGTATGTCCCCCTTCCGACTTGTCTATGGCAAAACATGTCATCTACCGGTGGAAATCGAGCACAAGGCATATTGGGCAATCAAGCCCGTGAATATGGATTGGGAAAGTGTCGGACAAAAGCGTTTGATGGATCTCAACGAGATAGAAGAATTCCGTGCACTCGCTTATAACAATGCACGAATCTACAAGGAGAAAACAAAGCAATGGCATGACAAGAAACTATTGCCACGGCATTTCACGCCAGGGCAACTACTTCTCCTATTCAATTCTCGGCTAAAACTTTTCCCGGGAAAGCTGAAATCAAGATGGTCGGGACCATTCGAAGTCGTCAAACCATTCTCCCATGGTGCTGTGATAATCAGGTCCATCTCTGACAATCATGAATTCAAAGTTAATGGACAAAGATTGAAGCACTACAATGGTGCCCATGTGGAACGTAACAAAGAAGTGGTCAACTTAGGAGATGCATGAACATGCTCTCCTTTCAATATTTTCTTTTTCTTTTTCTTTTTCTTTTTATTTTTATTTTTATTTTTATTTTTAGGAGATATTTTATTTTTCTTCATTATCTTTAGTTTCCAGGTTTTCTTTGTTTTCTTTTTCACAACAAGACTCACAACTACTATGCTAAGGAAATTTACTGCCGAGATCCTTGCCCCGGCAACCAATGAAGAAGATGTCGCGGCAACCTACATTGTGCCTGCATAAGCTGATGCCACGGCAACCAAAGCTAAAGACATCCCGGCAATAAGAAAACAACCATCGCGTTCAAGCAAGAGAATCAAGACACCGACTAGAAGGAAACTAATCATCTACGATGATGAACTCTTGGAGTAAGTCCTCGTATGTATTTTATTTTTATTTTTTGTTATTTTTATGCATGCATTGAGGACAATGCCTCACTCGAGTTTGGGGGGATTGTTATTAGTAGTTTCATGTTTAGTTGCATTCATCTTTAGCAATCACATATAGGTTGCATGTGTTACTTGCCATGGCTTTAATTTAATTTAATTGCTTAAGACTTGTTGAATATCCAATGATGAATTTTTGCCACTGCACTTAATTGAAAGAACCTTTAATTTTAGGATTACATGAAAAGAACTTAAAATTTTACTATGATGCTGAATTTTTTTACACGGTTGTGGCTTGTTGATTGAAAGAAACTTAGTGAACTTAGGTTGCTTAAAATTAGGGTAAATTTAAAATTGAAAATTAAAAGTTAATTTCTTGCTAGAGGTGCCCAAAACTGGCTCTAGTAGTAATTGCTCTTTCTTGCTAGAGGTGCCCGAAACTGGCTCTAGTAGTTAATGCACATTAAAGAATCGCTAGAGGTGCCCGAAATTGGCTCTAGTCGACTAAAATAAAATGAGAAATTGCTTACTTTGCTAGAGGTGCCCGAAATTGGCTCTAGTGAAAATAAAAATAAATGCCCTGATAATTAAATTGATAAAAGCCTATTGTTCACATAGAATCTTGAAAATCAACTTGTACACAACTACGCACATACATTGTCACAAACATTATAGTTTTGTTTAGGGTGATTTTTGTGCTATCCAAAAAATTAAAAGGTGATCATACTTTGTGCCACGGTTCCGAGGTTTCAATTCAAGTTTGAAGCATGTCTTTGATGATTAAAGTCTCGACAGGTAATTGTTAGTTTGCATTGCTTGAGGACAAGCAATAGTTCGAGTTTGGGGGTGTGATAAGTGTTCAAAAGTACTATTTTTCTTACCCTTTTTACTCATATTATTGTTAGACTTAGGATCATATTAGTTGCATAATTAGCTATTCATGCATTAATCCATGTTTCCTTCAATCGTTGAGCTTGATTACATAACTTGGTAGTTTTTGTGGAAAAGATGCTGCTTTGGTGTGCTTTGTGTGTGTATGTGCAGGATCACTTGCCAAAGCAATGTCGAGCTAGTTGCCAGGGCAATGCATAAAGGATATGCCGAGCTAGTTGCCAGGGCAATGCATGAAGGAGACGCCGAGCCAGTTGCCATGGCAATTGTCGACAAAGAGAAAATGCAATAGGGATGTCGAAATTAATGACTATACAAGCCCAAGATGACGTGGAGCAAAGCCCAAACCAAAAGGAATTTGATTTCCATGCAGAGATTAAAGAAGAATTAAATTCCGAGAAGATAGGAGAAGTTCTAGTAGGATTACAATTATAATAAAGAATTATATTCCTTAAAGATAATTTAATTCCAACTTAAACTCCTCCTCAAAGAAGGACTTTGGCCTAGCCCTATAAATAGCAAGGAGATTTCGACAATCCATATGGAGAGCAAGAGGGAAATTTTGACAAGTCCAAGTAGGGCAAGATGAGATAATTTTCAACAAGCATCAAGGGCAAGGAGGATTTCGACAAGCTTCCTCCTTCATCATTTTCTTCCTTGTTCGATTGGGTTCATGCTAGGGATTGTTTATCTTGTGTTTCTTTGGAACCTAGCCATGAACTAAATCTACTTGGCTATGGTTATTGTGTTTTGTGGTTGTGAGAAACTATTGGTTTTTGTTTAGGTAATAAGAGTTTGCACTTTTCTATTTCAAGGTTTATTCATTCTTGGTTCTTATTCTTGTTTGCGAGTGAATTGGGAGAGGATCTCGTGATTTCATCTATTTATCTAATATCGGGAGAGTTAGATTCAAGAAACGAATGAATATGATCTTTATTCAATCTATTGATGGTGAAGATTAATCCGGCTTAGGAATAAGTTAAGGATTTCAACGGCTAAGAGGAGCGCAAGATTGGTTGTTGTTCACCCTTGATTCACGCAGGGATGTATTATCAAGGCATGCACAAGTAGCTAGAGTTTCGACTTAGGGATAAGAAGAAACCATTGAAGAACGCTCTGTCGAACCTTGAAGATTGCTGCCCAGACGCCCAAGTAGTTGCCCAACTAGTTGCCCAGGCAACCATCGATTAGTTGCCCAGGCAACCATCAATTAGTTGCCAAGGCAACCCCGTTGTGCAAGTTGCCACGGCAACTGAGTTGCCCGTGCATTCTTTTACCAAGACGATCCAATCGGCTATCACACCTCAACTCACGATAACCTGGCCTATCTCTCTCTCATTCGAATTCATCTTTTCTTTTACTTTATTGCTTTCTAGATTAGTCATTAGTTAAACTCCTATAATCCTTTACTTGTGTTTTTACTTTTTACAGTGCAAGAGACTAGATTCTTGAAGTGGCACCAATCCCTGTGGAGACGATATCTTTTATACTATAACTTGCGACGTGTATACTTGCACATTTGCGTAGCACTTATTACGCGCAACAGAAAGATTATGAGCATAATTTCTAGTTGACCTGCTAAATATTTATCTTTTACTGGGCGTTTACAGCTTATTCAAGTTGTTATTTTTAGTATACACAATTTCTGGTGCAGGGTATTCCTTTTGCCTAATAAAGTGCTTAAGCAGATTTCTTCTATGTGCAATGCTTTTTGTGGAAGGGTGAGATTGGGTCGGCTAAAGGTGCGTGTGTGAGCTGGGAGAAAGTGTGTCATCCAAAGAATGAAGGAGGATTGAGAATCAAAGACATATATATCTGGAATCGGGCTTGTGTAATGAAATGTCTTTGGCTTCTTATTACCCAGACTGGTTCACTTTGGGTAGCCTGGGTTGAGAAGTATCTGCTGAAGGGGCAGTCCATTTGGAATGTTCAAGCAAAGTCCTTTCATAGTTGGGCATGGAAGAAACTCCTAAAATTGCGCATCTTGTGGTTGCAAATTGAAGTAAGCTTGCATGGTGATTTTAAAGCTCGATTGATTTGGGAGGAATTAAGGCATAAACAGGATAAGGTTGATTGGTCTAAAATTATTTGGGCAGTCCGGTTATTCCTCGTTATTCTTTTCTCTCTTGGTTGGTTGTTCAGGATCGTCTACCAACCAAGGA
The DNA here is from genome assembly GCA_019671005.1 of Hibiscus mutabilis. NCBI lineage: Eukaryota > Viridiplantae > Streptophyta > Magnoliopsida > Malvales > Malvaceae > Hibiscus > Hibiscus mutabilis. The sequence goes on along the minus strand of CM033750.1, from coordinate 33,920,146 downwards.
TAGGATGCTCACTTGGGGTGGCTCTTGTGATCCATGTTGTCTTCTTTGTGGGGAGGAAATGGAGTCTAGGAACCATCTTTTTGCTAAGTGCCGGTTTACTAGGTTGTTATGGAGAAGAATCATGTTAAATTGTGATTGCCAGTTCATTTATTTTGGATGGTCTGATTTTCTAGCTTGGGTTCAGAGGTATCGCAAGGGTAGATCACTCTTTGCTGCAGTTCTCCGGCTTGCTTGGTGCAGTTTCAATTACATGATTTGGCATGAACGTAATGGGTGTTTGCATGGAAAAACCCTCAGTTGGTTGATACTATTTTTGATCAAATCAAAAGGGACGTTTCTTTGAGGCTTTTGGGTCTTTTTAAAGTTGTAAATAATACTTCAAAGTTGATAGATAGTTGGGATTTACTGTAATTAGCAATTGTTGGTTGTATAGGGGTTAACATTGTTGGTTGGATTTGTAGGTATCTTTGGATGAATAAAATCTTTCATTTATCAAAAAAACAATGTTGGTTAAAGGAAACATAAATATGTTTTTTATGTTTTTTTCCTTCCTTTTTTGATGTTTTTTTATTCAAGATGAATTTACTTGGTTGTTTAGAACAGAGACATGAATATAGTTTATATTTATCAACACTTTAAATTGATTATATATGTAAATATATTCTTATATATAATTAAATAAATTAATAATCAATAATTAAATTATTTAACAAAAATATTTTAAATAAAAAATTAACAATTAATAATTTAAATGGTGAAAATTAGTTTCTCATATTGTAATATAATAAATTCATAATTTCTCAAATACTTCATTTTTCTCTTGAAAATCATCAAATCGTAGACTTCCTCAAGTACAGGTCAGGTAAATATCAAGCTAAGTCAATATCAGTTCAGGTCAACAACAGGTCGGGTTTAAAACAAGTCGAGCCAACTAACATATCAGGTAAAATCGGATCTCGGATCATTTCAGTCGGGTTATATCAGTTATTTGCCAGTTTAGTCTCGAGTTCGAGTTCGTATCAGTCAGGTGCAGGTCAGGTTTCGTTACTACAGTAACAGGTTCAATTCGAGTTCGGATCGTTCTCGGTCGAATGCAGGTCGGGTTCGGTTACTACAATATTAGGTCCAACTCGGGTTCGGGTCAACAAAAGTCGGTTACAGATCGATTCCGGGTCATCACTTCCTCGGGTCAAAACAAGTTCTGACTCGAGCAGGTTTCAGTCGAATTTTCAGGTCGAATCAACTTTTTACATCCCTACATGTTGATTACCGTCTGAAACGAAACGGTGGAATATATTTCTTATAGTTTTTTCTTTAAATAATTTTAAAATTATAATTATAATCAGAATACGATTGTACGAAAATAATTAAAACTAATCCTATCATATATATATATTGATGGCTTTATATATGGCCCAAAGCTAAAAAAATATTCTAAGTCCTAACTTTAATTCATGAATCTTAAATTTTAAATCCTAAAAAATACACCTTAAACCTCAGTCATAAACTCTAAACTTTTTTTTTGCTTTAAGGTATATATAGAAGCACCAAAAAGGATATATAATTTTTGTTCCTTTGGATATGCATGTTAAAGGGAAGTCGTCATCCCTTCCTACATTTTCCTTCAATTTTTAAATTACAAAAAAAATCAAGTAAAAGCCGTCCTACAGTCTTGACGATTTTTTGAAGTTGTATTGAAGACATGACAAGTTCCCCTTAATACTGTAGCAACTCAAAATTTTAAAAGTCATATTTTCTTACTAACTATAATAATAATATGACTAATGAACCTAAATTAAAATACACATCTACTTACTATATTCTCTCTAAATATTCAACATAAAAAGTTAAAAATCATTTTTTCTTATAGTATATAATAATAATATAATATAATATGATGACATACAATTTAAAAATTAAAAATAAATCTAATGAACTTAAATTAAACAATAAAATACATATATAATTACTATATTTTCTCCAAATCTTCCTCATTCTTCTTCTTTACTCAATTTTCTCACAATTTTCTCCAAACCTTTAACCACTTATTTAACACGAAGATATTCAAAACATCAAACATTAAACTTATATTAATAATCATCAATACCAAGTTAAAAAATAAAAATCAAAACTTCGTACTAATTACACTATCATACAATTTAAAATTTTAAATAAAAATTACTGAGATAATTTTACTAAATTAAAAAATAAAATACACATCTATACTTACAATCACTACACCAAGCTTGGTATATAACGGCACTTTTCAATGTGTTTTTCGATTAAACGCCGCTAAATTTATACCTATTGCGGCATTTACAGGACAAACGCCACAAAACGACAAAAATCGTGGTGTTTTTATTACAAACGCCGCTATAGAATGATATATAGTGGCATTTTGTGAAAAACGCTGCGAAAATGAGTGTTTTAGTGGCGTTTGGGAAAGAAACACCGCAATAGGTGCTGTTTTTTAGTGGCGTTTTTAGGGGAAAAAATGCTGCAATAATGTGATACATGGATAGTTCTTTAGTGGGGTTTATTTTTAAAAACGCCGTGAAATCTGGTATTTTACTGGCGTTTCAGATTTAAAACGCCAGTGAAGGAAGTTGTTTAACTTTATCACAAGTCTTCTAACCCTAATTTCCCAAATGTTTCCCGATCCCTTGTGCCCCACTCCTCTCTGCCTCTGTTGCTGCATTGCCACTGCCTCTGCTGTAGCGTCTGACGTTTCCATTTGAGCAGCTTCCTCACTTCCGCTCGTCGCTGGACTCTCCTCCTTCTCCGGTTTTTACTTTATTTAAGGTACGTCTCCATTCCTTGCCTCTGTTTTTTGCTTCCTCCTATCACGATATAATGAGGTTTTTGAGTTTTCAAACTTGAGCTGAGCGGGTGCCTGTGTTCACAGTTTTAGAAACAAAATATGGGATTTTTTATTTTGATTGCTAATTTTGGTAGCATCACTGCCTTGTAGATTTCCGATTTACAGTCCGTGGTTTGTTTGGATCCTGAGAAAATGTTTGTTAGTGCTCCACCTTGGGGAATTTTGGTACCATTCTTTGTGAATGATTGAGTGCTTTGAATTCTAAGGAAAACAAACCAATTTCATGTATTCTCTTAGAACTTTAAGTTTCCTTAATATATGTTTGTTAGTGCTCCACCTTGGAGAATCAATTTGTTTTTGGCTTTTATTGCTAGGAAAATTCTTGACCCTTTCCCTCTTTACATAAAGTCATGATAAAATGAAGATATTTACCAAAATTTGATTCCATAATCTTTTCATGGTTTTATTTTTCCCAGTCACAGTCCTGTAGAATCCAATTTCACTTGGTTTGCAAAAAGGGTATTCTGAGAAAATTGGTTTTTACTTTATTTTTGGTTTTTATTAGGTCTCTTTCTTGTATATTGTGGGTGGTTACAGTGTAGCTGCTGAGATGAAGTCTAAGCTTGATGAACTGAAGTCAAAAATTGAGAAGGAAAGGTAAAGTAGCCTATTTTTAAATGCAGGCAAAAGCAGAATTAAGGGTACATGCAAGCAAAGTATTGTATGTTATGTTTCATGAATTTGTAAGAGCTAGGTTGGATTTAATTTCTCTTATGAGTCGTGATGACAAAAATGAAGCATTTACATAAAAATCAACAAAGATTCAATGTGTTGTTATATTTGAAAGTGTACAAGAATGTTTCTTTAAGATTCACTTTTATGTTATTTAATGAGTTATTTTGCTCAATTTATGCTAAATATGATATCCAAAGTCCTCTTGAATTTAAGTTATGAAATTGTGATAATTAATGCCACGTTGTGTGTTTGATTTGTTTTAACTCTTGATTTTTAGGATTTCTTAATATTCTTTAAGAATGACTGAAATGTGGTGAATTTTATAGCTTCTCTAACCAACTTGGCTGATTCTCAGGAATGGGTTACTGATAGTCCCTTCATAATATCACCGAGAATTACTTTCGAAGTTAGCGTACACCTTCTTGGAGGACTAATGGCTTTGGGGAATACAATCGCAGCCATACTGAAAAGAAGTAGCCATGTCTTTTCTGGTGATAAGGTGTCCGTGAAGATTGATTGGTTGGAGCAACTCAATCGCAAATACGTTCACGTATCGGATCCTTACTACATGTGTATCATTTGTCATGTTTTATTTATCAGGTTCATATCATCTTTTGCCTCTTTTTTTCTTTTTCTGAAACACCGTGTTTGGTCTTTAATCATGACTACATCCTTGTCCCCTAAGTAGTATTATGTATTTGGTTATGGTTTAAATTAACAGCACGCTATTGCTTACGGCAGTGTGCGATGGCTTTTCTTTGTTTGGTAAATGAAGAAAATACTGCAGTAAAGGGAACCTGCAGGAACTGGACTAGTTCTTCGTAGATAACAATTCTACAAAATATCGAACAAGTAGCTATAATTTTTAAAGGTATAATACTTCTCCCTCAAAAGCCCTTATCCCCGAGCTCACTACTGCTCTGTAACAGAACCAGAACGTGCCACTACTCATCGAATTCTCAGCTGAATAACTCGATGAAGGATGGTGAACTGACTTTGCCGCTGCCTTGCAATATAAATCATCGATTTGAATTCCTTTTGAGCACTTATTAAGTCTTTGTTGCACAACTTGGAACTGACTACATTGTTTATGTTGTTTTTGTAAGGTGCAAGGTCAAGATCGTTTTAACATTAAATATGTTGCTGAGCAACTGGGCTTGGAAGGTTCATATGTTCCTCGTTTGTTTCAAACACTTTCCAAGGTGCTTTCTCCCCACTTGTCGTCCTTGGCTGCTACAGTAATTTAATGCCCTGTTCCTTAGGCATTTCATCGATGTGGCCTTTGGGGTTCCTTGTGGATCCAAGTCATATTTAGTGGCTTTAGTTGCATTTTAAGGGCTATGGGGATTGCAACGCCCATATGTACAGAGATTGTTGTTGCATTAGTTAGTTCCTTGTAAAATTCTGATAACAACAACTCTTTTTCCTCTTAAGTGAGAAATGAAGTTAAGCTTTTATTTTATTTTCTTTTTTTTGTTGTAATTCTTACTTTCTATAGTTTTATATGAGTGTTGATAGAAATATGCACAGTTCAAAAATAAAAACCATTAGAACATCTAAACCATGGTGCTTTGTGTTGATTAAGTAAAAAAAAGGTAAAACCTGCTAAAAATTGGCTGATTTAGGCTGCAAAAAATCACAACATATTGTGGCGTTTGTAAACAAGAACGCCACTAAAGAACAGTTCATTTGCGACGCTTGTAAATAAAAACGCCACTAAAGAAAAGGTTATTAGTGGCATATTTTCAAGCGCCGCTATCCCATAACCTTTAGCGGCATTTGATACAAAACGCCGCTATATATCTTGACTTTTTGCGGTATTTTCTGCCCACCAACGCATCGAACTGTTGAGGCGCTGCTTGCGGCGCTTTCCTTAGCGTAAAGAGAGTTTTTAGATCGCTAAATACCTGTTTTGCTGTAGTGAATATTTTCTCCAAATCTTCTTCCTCCTACTCTATCAACCCAAAAAAATTTCTTCTACCATTTTCCACCTCCAACCTCTATTTAACATCATAAAATTAAATCTCAAGCACTCATCCAGCCAACCCATCCCTAATAAAAAAAATACACTTCCCGAGCTGCCACCTCACCTCTGTATGCATGCATGCCACCAACCTGTCATGTAGGCCACATCACATGCGAGCATTGTTTGAAGTTGGTGAAAAGTACTATCGTCTTTGAATAGTGCCTGCTTCACTACTGGCGCGCCACGTGGCAACCTGACCGCTGTTTGAAGACGGGCCCTCCTTGAATCATCTTTAATTTTTCCCTGTTTGAAGTTGATATTTCTTCAATCTGACTTCATCTTTTTTTATTCAAAAAATTAGATTATTGTTAAAAAACGGTGAGAAATTTTATCATAAAAAACACTGTAGAAAGTGTGATATTTTGAGAAATAAATTAGCTTGTCCCATATTTTGGGAAAAAAGTTAAAGATAATATTTGTCTGTTTGCCGGTTAAATTTCTTTTTTTAGATTTCTTTGTGTGTGAGTTTTTCGGTCTTTATTTTGTTACCCATGATGAAATGACTGATGATTATTTTGTTGAACAGTTTCATCACAAAACCTATATTTCTCGATTTTGAAACGTCATTGTTCAATTAAATTTCACTCGTGGGCTAGAAGAGTGGGATGAATGTAGATTGGGTTGAGACTGGTATGCAGTGATTTCGTTAATAATAATCTTATTTTTGTACGAGTTAAGTTTTTTTAGTGTTATTTTTATTTTGATGATTTTATTTATTAATATGTTAGAATAAATATATGAGGTATAAGAAAGAATAAGGTGATTTGTAAATTTTAATTTATAAGAAAATATTAGGTGAAAAATAAAGATGATGTGAGTTTATTTAATTGGTTAGGACCATAAATGAGATTGTGAGAATGATTTATGGAATAATTTATTCTAATTTTATTTTGAAATATGATTAATTGCATGTCAAAATTTTAAGATTTTTAATAATTATTTAAAAGTTATTAAAAAATTAATGTTTAACGGTGTATTACGTTAGTAATATTCAAGCGGTGTACGTCACCATTCTAGAATTCTCCTCTTTTTAATTATTTATTTAATCACTACTATAATATATGGAATTTTTACTCAAATATAGTTGTAGGGTTTTTTTCCAAAAATATGACATTTTTCATTTTAATTCCCGAAATATTACAATTGCTACAGTATACTATAAGTCGGATTCAGTGAATCCGACTATAAACAATATTTTTTTCAAAAAAAGCCCAAAATCAAAGCCTCTTGAACTTGTCTTTTAAGAGTATTTTTGTACTGTAAAGCCTAAAGTCGGAGTCTCCTGCACCCAACTTTAAGGTACTGTAACAAATACCCTAAGGGAAATAAAATGGGAATGACCATACTTTGCGGAAAAAATATATCCTAAAACAATATTTATGAAAAAATCCGTAATATTTAGAGAAAAAAAGGGAAAAAGTTTATAAATGGAATAGAAATTAAAAGGAAAAAAGAGAGCTTCCTCGTGATCTGTGAAAGAATCCTACGTGAAAACCCAGATTGTCTTCAAGCTCTTTAAAAAGCTTTTTTTTGGTTCCTCTTTTTCAACATTGAACTCTAACTAGTGCTTACATTCCTAAAAGCCTTTATTTTTGAGTAAAAACAACACCAAGTGGCAGATTTTTTGTGGAATGATGTTTTGATAAGTTTTCCTTTCTCAGAATTTTGTTTCCTTCAGCTTTTGTATGAAGAAAAAGCTTCATTCAAAGGTGGTTTCTTTTTTATTTTTAATTTTAATTTTAATTTTAATTTAAAACCCTTTTTCTTCTTCTTCTTGTGGTTCTACTTAACTTTATGTATGTGAGTTAATTAAGTGAATTTGACTTTTGTTATTTGGTTCGCTGCAGATTTTTTAGTTGGGTTTTAATGTGTGTGTTTTTGTTTGGTTTGCAAGTAACCAACAAATATTTGGTGAAATTCAATGTGTATTCCATTTTAAGTTGGAATTATATGTGGGGTTTCTATTTTAAGTGGGTTTTTCCATTTGAATTCAAGTTACAAACTTACAAGGCTTTTTCTTGTGTTGGTTGATGGAAAAAAGTAGGTTAAATGATAAAGAGTTTGAACCTGAGCTATGTGGTTCTTGTTTTAAAGTTGGGATTTTATTGAACTACATAATCTTTCTCGTGGAAGCTTAATTATGGTAACTTTTGATTTAGGTAAACCTCAATTGGCTGATAACTTAAGCCAGATTGTATAGCAAAGTACATAGCGAATATTTAGAGAAGATGGTGATGGCTTTTTTTAATTTATGTCACCGGTTTCGTGATCATAGAATGATAAATGGAAATTTAGTTAGGAAATTCAATCATCGATGACCGGCTTCTTTTCTTTACTGTTTGTAGGAGACCCTGAAATTTAGTTTACTGGTCTTAGATACAGAAACCAGCACACAAGATTTCTTTGTGAAAGAAGTGGCAAATCTGTGGAACTCGGTTCTTTTGATGATTTCGATAATGTTAACTTTAGCCACTACTTTCTATGTCCCCCTGATATAGTTTCCATTGCAAGAGTTTCAGATCAATTTTAACTAGAGGGTTTACCCTTTTTCGAGTTTCTTTGACTTATGAGCTGGTTGGATTTTGATGCTTTTTAGTGATACTAGTGTTCTATTTGAATCTTCACTGTAAAGTTTTGAACTTACCGGAGAACAATCAGAAAATCAATAGAGGCGTATAGGTGCAATTGAAACCCTTTAAGAGGCTACTTGCTTAGCTTGGAAGCAACAACCAATATGGTTTCGATTACTCCGGTATAGACATTTAATTTAATTTTTAGGAGACCCTGGGGTGAATTTGTGTATAATTTTTCAAATTGATCACTGTAATTGTCATATTATGCTACCGATCTTGACCTGGAATACCTCTGACAATAAACTGATGATTCATTTATCACTGCCGAAAACATGTATTTAACTTTCGAGTGGGGAAACGATCCTAATTCAATTCGAATGATCTTGTTTTAAGTTATGAACATGTGCAGATCATATAACGAAACAATAATTTTGCCACAACATGCAACTCAATTTGTTTTGTGATCTAATCTTTACTTTCCTGCTGAAATGACAGGGTTTAGTTGCCATAGCTTGAAGCATTTTACACAATGGGGAAATATTTGTGACAATAATGGATCCTCAGGCTTTCATCAGGTTGTCAATAGGCTCTCTAGGTCTGAGGATTCCTGGATCTGCCCTGAATACTTCAAAGGCTGGAATTCATGCATTCTCATCCCAGTGTTCATGTGAGATACGACTCCGTGGTTTCCCCGTGCAAACTACATCAATTCCGTTAGTATCCTCACCCGAAGCCACACCTGATATTCACAACATTGCCTCTAGCTTTTATCTAGAGGACTCTGATGTGAAGGCTTTGCTGACCCCTGGCTGTTTCTATAACCCCCATGCGTGTCTGGAGATTACCGTCTTCACAGGGAGGAAGGGGTCACATTGTGGTGTTGGAGTCAGGAGACAGCAGATCGGGACATTCAAGTTAGAGGTGGGTCCGGAATGGGGTGAAGGGAAGCCGGTGATTCTTTTCAATGGATGGATTGGCATTGGCAAAAACAAGCAGGAGAGTGGAAAACCTGGTGCTGAACTTCATTTGAGAGTACTACTCAATCCTGATCCAAGATACGTGTTTCAGTTTGAAGATGTAAGTACGCTGAGTCCTCAAATAGTGCAGCTTCAAGGTTCCATCAAACAACCAATTTTTAGCTGCGAATTTAGTCGAGACAGGTGACACAAAACTACAAGTTGCTTCATCCACCTTACATTTGTTGTTCTATTTTAAAAAAAGTGGTGATTATTCGGTTTTTAAAATATATTTGGTCAGCTATAGATGATTTTTGTTCACAGTTGATGAAACTCTTTGTGGTTGCTTTGAAATGGTAGGGTTGCAAAGGTGGACCCACTAGGCACTTATTGGACAGGTTCTGCAGATAGTTCAGAATGGAGACGGAGAAGAGAGAGAGGAAAGGATGGAAGGAGAAGATACACGATCTCTCTGGCTCGGCTGTTGCGGCAGCCTTCATAACCACTCCTTTTGTGCCGTCAACAGGTTGTGATTGGGTTGCCAAGTCCAACCCTGGAGCTTGGTTAATTGTTCGTCCTGATATCTCCAGGCCAGAGAGCTGGATGCCTTGGGGAAAGCTTGAGGCGTGGCGTGAGCGTGGCATCAGAGACTATCTGCTGCCAGTTTCACTTGCTGTCTGAAGCCCAAGATGGAGCAGAGGTTCTCATGTCCGAGATACTCATCAGTGCCGAAAAAGGTGGGGAGTTTGTTATCGACACTGACCGACAATTGCGGCAGGGACCAACACCAATACCAAGTCCGCAAAGCAGTGGAGACTTTTCCGCATTAAGTCCAATTGCCGGTGGTTTCATAATGAGCTGCAGAGTCCAAGGGGAAGGTAAGAGTAGCAAGCCATTAGTGCAACTGGCTATGCGTCATGTAACATGCGTGGAAGATGCCGCCATCTTCATGGCACTTGCAGCAGCTGTTGATCTGAGCATTGAAGCATGCAAGCCTTTCCGAAGAAAGATACGGTTAGGGTCGCACCATTCTTTGTGAAAAAAGAAAAAGAATTAAGGTGATTTATTTCCATGAAAACAAAGAAAGAATGGCTCTTTATTTTTGTTTATTTGTGTAACATTTGGCACTGTATATATCTTGTGGTTGATAAATTATTAACTTTTAGACATAACCAAACTCGTCTGCACCTTTGGCTGTCATTGGTACAAACTTACAAGACATGAAAAAACCCGGAAACAAATTACTCGCAAGAGCAAATTTAACTGCTGGGAATTATATTTCCAGAATTTCTTTCAGTACACAACTGCAAGATACCAGCTTGAAAAAGATATCTTAGCGTCATTACATACGCCTTACTAATGGCTAGCAGTTGAATCAGTACAAACTTACAACCAAATCTCAAATCTTCCTAGTAACAGCCATTTATAGAAGCTGTCACTAGTCCTCTGTTGTCTGAAACAACTTTTCAACTTCTGTTATGGTACTGCGAGCATCTTCGAATTCCGGACCGACCTCATTTGCTTCCTCCAATTCAGCCTGAAATTAAATATGTAATTCATCGAACTTCATTTGTTTAAATGATCTTCAATTTGATAAATACATGTATCTAGATAGGAAATTAGGATATCCAAAAGAAACTAAATACAACAAAGATTATAATCCAAAAATCCCATAATAAAGAAACACTTCAATCTCTCTTCCAATTTAGTGTAAAGTATTTGGAGGTGAATCATCAATCAATAAGACTTGAGCTCTAATTATCTTACTAGTACCAAATATATATCCAAGTTCATCTCAAAGCACTGTACATATAGGAGTTAACTTCCTTGACTACAATCTCGACCAATTTGTTATCACTTAGAATGCAGCTTTCTACGAGAGCAGAAGCTTTAGCGCAAGCGCTAAAGATTGACTATGGGGACATATCTTAGTAAGAACTAAAAGATATTTCAACAATGGAGTAACAAAGCATGTTTGATGCCAGATCAGCATCTAGCCTTTGGTGCAAATACAAGCTCCAATACTGAACAGAACAAATGAAACTGGATATTGAATACTATCATTCAGTCGGGACCAAATGGTTGATTGATATTACCAAAACCTGATTGGGGATAATCTCTGGAATTCAAGAAAACACTGAAAAGAATCATATCACAGCTCAGTAACAGTGAATTAAGCAAACACAATAACTTCATCAAATGCAATTGAAATAAGCAAGAGAGATAATCATAATGATAGTAAAACTCATAGCTAGTGTAGAATACCAAAGTCCCTTTGAGGTCAGCCAATGAAGCCTCTAGCCGCTTGTGACAATCGGGGATCATCATCCTTGATTCAGCCAGCACATTTTCCTGTTCAAGCAGAGAAAAGTTAATATACAGAAATCAGTTTAAATCAAGTAGCTCAAATCATGGTCCCGGCAGACTGTTAATTTCCTGAAAAATGGACTTATTTTCTAAAAAAGAAGAAGCGTTTCTCATTTTTGGGTAAATTCATCATAGAACATTCTCCATTGTTTGGCCGTTTTCATAAAATCAGCATTTTTCTTACCAAACAAACACCATAAACGGCGAAAAACATTTTCCGGAAAAACGAATAGACCTAGCATATATTCAATTTTGCAAGGTGAAAATAACACGAGATTTCAAAAAAGGGGTTTCTCAACAATTGAATCAGTAAAAGTTGTACCATCCCAAACAAGCCCTAAAAAGCAGCCACTGAAAACAGTAATAAAAATACCTGTTGCTTGACGTCGTATGGATCAGCTCCTCTCTCTTTCATGTCAGCCGTTTTTGCAGCTTCTCTCTCAACCTCTTTCTCATAAGATTGCAGCTCTTTAACGATTCGTTTGCAACTCGATGTCTTGATTTTCAGGTTTCTAACTGTCGCCATGGCTAAACCTGTAGAAAGAAAAAGGTTTTTCTATTACGGATGGAATGTCCCATATTCCTCCAGTTCCATAAACTGTATACTAATTATCCTTTCGGCCCTCATTTCCGTTATCCTTTTCACCACCAGTTCTTGCATTTGATCGGAATTCAAACAGACAATTTGGGATTTTTCCGGAAAAAAGGTTGGGTCAGTGGGAAACCATTTCAGGAAGCAGAAAACTGCAATTAATCAATTTAAAAATTGAAGAGTTGGGTTTGATCGTTGGCGTTTGATAAATGAAAAAGAACATACCTTTGAAAATGAGAGACGGATAGGAAGACGAGACGACTGAGGATTTTGGAGTTGAGTGCAGCTTCAACAAGGAAAAGGGAAGGCCACAAGCGAGAGAATCGAAATGCTAGTAGTTGATATGCTTTTGGATTAATATTCAATTTAGCCCTCAAACAATACCATTTTCCCATAATTGGTATTTTGGGGGTTGACTTTAATATTAACTAATTCCTTTATCCGTATGAATTGTCCCTTATCATATTTTCATGTACCTTTTAAGAAGAAAATTTTTTATAAGACAAGTGATGTAAAATATTTAAGATGATAATTTAGTCATTAAATTTTTGAATTTTGTTTGGTGAGAAAATAAGAAAAAGAATAAAAAAAGTTAAATTTTTTATACACAAGCTGTGTAAAATTAATTTTACATAAGCCTGCATATTTACATTATAAAACTCAAATCTTAAATTCCTAACTCCAACACTAAAAAACTAAATCATATACCCTAAATTCTAAACCCTACAACCTAAACCCCTAAACTAACATCCTAATCCCTAAAACTAAAAAACACATGTAAACTAAAATTTACACGACATATTGTAGCGATCTTTTTTCGAGGGTCTTCGCTAAAAAACGGTTTTAAGGTGTTTGAGGTCTTTTGGGTATTTAAAAATATCTTTCGTGGGGTTTTAAAAAAATTGTATTTTATTTAAAATGGAGTCGCCACCGGCCACTAAGATAGGCCCGGCACCATAAAAACCAGAGATTTTAAAAATGTCGGGTTCGGGAGTCGATTACGGATGGGGAAGGATTATCACCCTCACACCGCCCAAAATTGGTACTTTAATAATCACCGCTTTATTAATATTAAACTTTCCAGATTAAAGTGACGATTAAATTAAAATTTGGTTGTAAGCGCGAGTAGATTTTAAAGGTCATGTTATTCGAGAGTAAACTGAAAGACCACCATCACTACGCTTGATACTAGTCACGTTTACGCTCGAATAAAAGGGCATCGCATTGACAATAATATATCCGAAATGCAACTTAAAACATGGCAAACATAAATAAATACAATGTGATAAAAATATAAATAAATATTAACATGATAAAATACTAATCTAGCATAAATAAATATTAATCTATCTTAAAAATATAATAATAATAATAATGATAATGATGCATAGTTTAAACTAATATATACAAAACATTATGAATCTACATATTAGGGACTAAAATGCATGAATATTAAATTACACGGCATGGAATGACATAAAAGAGGACTAAAACGAAACAAATGCGAAACATAAAGAAATAAGTGTAATTTAACAAAAATATAATGCTGAAAATTAAATACTAAAATAAAGTGATTAAATTGAAATAAGACAGAACTTAAAAGCTACAAAAAAATAAAAATAAAAAAATAAAAATAAGGACGAGATTAAACGCGCAAGAAAAATAGAATGACTAAAGTGGAATTATCCCCTGGACAGAATTAAAGTGGGCAAGAACATGGGGGACCTAAGGCGAATTTTCCCATTAAGAACGCGCGGATCATCCCCAGGTTATGGGTCACCGCGCAGGTCGGGCGCCGTTTCATGTGATCAGTTTAAAACCTGAAGGGTTATTATTTGTTGATTCGAAATGGTTTAAACAAAATAAAAAACAACTCTAAAAGATGTTTCATCCCCTCATCTTCTCTTATTCGAACAGCGGCGCCGCAAGGAGTCAACGGCTGCTCCTCACCGTTCATGCATCGTTCCTCGGCGGAGTGTCTCACAGCGACAAAGAAGGAGTAACGACGGCCTGAATACCACTGATAAGCCTCGAACTTGCCTTCTTTTAGCTTTTTTTGTTCGGTTAAAAAACCTTCTGATTTTTTAGATAAAAACAAAACCAGTCTTGATTTTCAAACGAGAAAGCCCCTCTCTAATTCGGTTCTTTTTTTCGAAATGAAAATAAACATGCAAGGAAAAGAGATTAAAATTACCTTAAAGAAATTTTTGTTTATATTGATTGAAAAAAATCTCCCTAGATTACAATTTTTTTTTTATTTCAGAACCCCTCCCACTGACTATATCTTTTTCAAACTAAAAACCCCCAATCTTTTACATTTTCTTTGGGTTATATAACCATATTCTTTCAATCTAATAACTATTCCTCATTTTTTAATCCGATGTTGCTGATCTGAATGGGACTGAAATTTTGGGATTGTGGCAGTGGGTGGTTGATAGGTCTGGGTATGGCTTGGTTTAGGGATGGGTGAGGGTATGGTGGTGGCAGAGATTGGTTTAGGGTTGTTGAGTAGGAGTTTAATTAATTTTAGGATGGTAAATTTAAGGATTTTAGGGACTAAATTTAGGGTTTTGGGTTGTAATTGCCGGCGACAGAAAGTGGCGGCCGAAAGGTAGGTGGCGGCGGCAGGGAACGGTGGTGGTGTAGGGTTAGGGTATTTTTGTTTTAGGGTTTTATTTGGATTCCAGATCGGGTCGGTTAAGATCCGGGTTAGATTCGGTTAATGGGGTCAAAACGGGTTATTACAGCTGCCCCTCTTTGCTCATTGTTGTGCAACAACAATAGAGCAAAGACTAAAAATGACCTGTTTTGTCTGGTCCGGCTGAGCTTCTCCCCTCTTGACGTATGTCTTCATTCTTCAGTAGATTTTCTTTCTCTTCGATGCATGTCTTTTTTCTTATCTTGTTTGATCCACCTTGTCACTCCCGGGGAAGCAAAATCTTCAAAATATGGGGTTATCTGTTTGGGGAAGCAAAATGAGTCCAACTCGCTACATTATTGACGACGAGCTGATTCCTAAAGAAAATTTGACCCATCTGCAACACCGACAAAGAGGCAGGATCTACAAAATTCGATCTAGCTGCAACACTGACGAAGAGGCAAAACCGATGGATGAAAGTTCTGATATCTGATCCAGCTACAACTCTGACGAAGAGGCAAGATCAGAAATCGAAAACTTCTTCCTTTTCTCTTTTTTTCGTCTTTTTTAAATAAAGATAAATAGTTGACAGTTAGTGAATTTTGACCAAGCTACAACACTGACGAGGAGGCATGGTCTAAAGATTTGATCCAGCTACGATTCTGACGAAGAGGCAGGATCGGAAGGTTGTTCTTTTTATGTGATCAAGCTAAGAATCTGACGAAGAGGCATGATCAAAATTTGGCAAATCTGGTTCAGCTACAACACCGACGAAGAGGCAGAATCGATGGATGAAAATTCCAATGTCTGATCCAGCTACGACTCTGACGAAGAGGCAGTATTAGAAAATTGAAATCTTCTTCTTCTTCTTCTTCTTCTTCTTCTTCTTTCATTTTTTATTTTTTATATATTTTTTCTTATTTTTTGCTTTTTTTGTTTTTTTCTCTTGTTTTTTTTTCATTTTCTCCTTTTCCTTTTTTTTCTTCTCTTTTTTATGTACAACATTGATAAAACTTGAAAGTTGGTAAATTTTGACCAAGCTACGACACCGACGAAGATGCCTGGTTTAAAGTTAGTAATGTTGATCCAGCTACGATACCAACGAAGATGCATGATTAAAAGTTAATGAATTTGGTCTAGCTACAACACCGACGAAGAGGCAAGACCGAACGTTAGTGAATTTGGTTTAGCTACAACACCGACGAAGAGGTAGAACGTAAAGTTAAATTTGACCAAGCTACAACACCGACGAAGAGGCAAGGTCTGAATATTTGATCCAGCTACGACTTTGACGAAGAGGCAGGATCAGAGTGTTTTTTTATGTGATCAAGATACGACTCTGACAAAGAAGCATGATCGGAATTTGGAAAATTTGGTTCAGCTACATCACCGACGAAGAGGCAGAACCAAAAGTTATATTTGACCAGGCTACAACACCGACGAAGAGGCAATGTTTGAAGATTTGATCCAGCTACAACTTTGACGAAGAGACAGAATCGAATTTTGGCAAATTTGGTTCAGCTACATCACCGACGAAGAGGCAAAACTGAAAGTTATATTTGACCAGGCTACAACACCGATGAAGAGCCAATATCTGAAGATTTGATCCAGCTACAACTCTGACGAAGAGACGAGATCGGAATTTGGCAAATTTGGTTCAGCTACATCACTAACGAAGAGGCAGAACTGAAAGTTATATTTGTTGGATCTATCCACACCATCAAGGAGAGATAAGATCAAATTTCATCATTTGGACTCCACTAGACCATCAACGGAGAAGCAGAATCATATGACATCAATTTGAACATGGTCACACCATCAACGGAGGGACATGATCAGATAACACTTGAAAATTTTTCTTCTTCTTTTTTTGTTTTTTTTTTGCTATAAGTACAAGGAAAAGCGTGGTCTAGCTGTAATAACGTTGAAGAGACAAGACCTGGATAGGATTTAATCTGCTACGCCACTGACAGAGAGACTAGACCAGCAAAACATGAGATCCACTACACCACCGAAGAAAAGATAGGATATGGATAGAAAATTTGATCTACAACACCACCGACGGAGGTAAGATCTAGATAGGTTTGATATGCTACACCACTAGCAGAGAGATAAGATCTGGATAGAAAATTTCATCTGCAACACCACCGACGGAGGCAAGATCTAGATAGGTTTCATCTACTACACCACTGACGGAGAAACTAGATCAGCAAAATGTGGGATCCATTACACCACCGACAGAGAGATAGGATCTGGATAGAAAATTTGATCTGCAACACCACCGACGAAGGCAAGATCTAGATAGGTTTGATCTTCTACACCACTAACGGAGATACTAGATTAGCAAAATATGGGATCCATTACACCACCGACGGAGAGATAGGATCTGGATGGAAAATTTGATCTGCAACACCACTGACGGAGGCAAGATCTACATTAAGTTGGCGTATCACCACTGACGGAGGCATGATTTGCAAGATGTTGAATTACTATTGACAGCAAGACTATTTCTGGAAAAATTTGCTCTGCTTCTATCGGTAGAGGGTAAGATCTGGAATGAGTTATTTCTTTTGGCAAAAGTGAGAATCTAGAAGATGTTGGCTTCCGCCACACTATCATCGGAGGAATGAAATCCTGAAAAGGAGAAAAAAACATTTATTAGTAAATATTCACAAAATTTGTCACTAGTACCTTTTATTTAGATATTTCAGCATTTTTTGTTTGGCCTCTTCCATTAATAAGGTTGGTCATCATGTCGTTGCCCCCATGTTGAGGATGTTTGATCTCTTCTTTGAACCTGTTTGTAAAAAATGCATGTATGAATTTTATGCCTAAATGCATGTCTCTATCCTAAATACATGGTAACTTCGGTGTATGCACTTAATCTAAATGTATGACGTATGCAAAAATGATTTAATGCAAGATGAATGCAACTAAATGCATGAATGTGATATGATTTTTCTGGCCCTCAATGGGATGCCCCTGACTCCTCACTGGTCCTGTCAAGATCTTGGTTTTTTGCATGTGACAATGCCCCAACCTGTTCTTGGGTTCGACCACTAGCTTTAAATTAGCTTTCATCTGGGTGGATGCCCCAAAATTTGTTCGTTCCATGCCATCGTCTGAAACTGCTCTTGTGGCGAATTTGAAACTTTGAGTGTAGATTCTGTTGCCCCCTGAATTGGGTTCACAAATTTGATGTATTGGTTTGTGGCAACTCATCTCTTTCGGATCAATGCAGAGCGTTGATGATATGTAGCTATCGGATGTTTGTTTTCTGAACTTTGATGAAGAATACCCCCAAATTGAAGCCTTGTCAGAGGCATGGTGTTTGCGGCAGACGCTTCGGGATATGCCCCAAGATCGGGCTCTTGTAGAGGTTTTGTAAAGGGGTTAGATCACCTAACTTTGTTGTATCAAATAGGGTAACCCAAGGACTAATTTCAAAATTTTTAAATGTATGCATGTAAATACGAAGAGCATGTCCTAGATGCGAAAGTACTAATTCAAAAATAGTTACCATGGTTCAACTTCCAAACTCACAGGAATCGTTTGCAACTTTGAATATTGCCTTGATATCTAGAGTACTAGATTTTCTCCCGATGGTAATTTTTCAAATTGAGAACCAGTCGTGAATCAGTATTTTATGCTGGTAAAATGCAAAAATGTTATGATATGTACTGAATGCCAAAATGAACTGATTTAATATGATGCAATCACGAAAAATAGGTCAGTTTGAATATAAAATAATCAAATGAAAAAATTAAATGGTAATTAAGGTAAAAAAAAAACAGATAAAAAGTTGTACATAAAAAGATGCATAAAAAGCCTAAAAGGGTAACCGCTAGAGTTTCGCATGGTTCTAAAAGGGTTGGCTCCTACGGCTCACTATATACGGTTTTGGTTCTAGGGAAGGATACCCGAATTGTCCTTGATGTCCCCTACTAAAAGTAGCAAGGCCCCCGGTCATCACCCATTATAGGCTCATTTCAACCAGGTTCAACTTAGGGGGACCCATTCGCTTATACCATACGAAGGAACGATATCCTCATGAAAGCATAAGGTACTCGACCCTCGAAGGTACTTGCTAGGTTCATACGGAGGAACGATATCCACACGAAAGCACTAGCATTTTCCTCCCACTTAAAATGACGGATTTATATGCCAAATTTTAAATGCGTTAAAATAAACGCGCAATTATAACCAAATGTTAATTTAATAGTCACTTTAATCCAGAATTTCCAATATTAGTAAAGCGATAATTATTTAAAAAGCTCGACTCTCTTTTATTTTTGAAAACTAAAAAAATGTCCTCAGCGGAGTCGCCATCTGTAGCGATCCTTTTTCGAGGGTCTTCGCTAAAAAAATAGTTTTAAGGTGTTTGGGGTCTTTTGGGTATTTAAAAATATTTTCAGTGGGGTTTTTAAAAAACGTATTTTATTTAAAATGGAGTCGCCACCGGTCAGTAAGGTAGGCCGGGCACCATAAAAATCAGAGATTTTAAAAATGTCGGATTCGGGAGTCGGTTACGGATGAGGAAGGATTAGCACCCCCCACACCACCCAAAATTAGTACTTGAATAATTACCGCTTTATTCATATTAAACTTTCCAGATTAAAGTGACGATTAAATTAAAATTTGGTTATAAGCGCGAGTAGATTTTAAAGCCTTGTTTTTCGAGAGTAAACCGAATGACCACCATCACTACGCTTGATACTGGCCACGTTTACGCTCGAATAAAAGGGCACCACATTGACAATAATATATTCGAAATGCAACTTAAAACATGGCAAACATAAATAAATACAATGTGATAAAAATATAAATAAATACTAACATAATAAAATACTAATCTAATATAAACAAATATTAGTCTATCTTAAAAATATAATAATAATAACAATAATAATAATGAAAATGATGCATGGTTTAAACTAATATATACAAAACATTATGAATCTAAATATTAGGGACTAAAATGCATGAATATTAAATTACACGGCATGGAATGACATAAAAGAGGACTAAAACGAAACAAATGCGAAACATAAAGAAATAAGTGTAATTTAACAGAAATATAATGCTGAAAATTAAATACTAAAATAAAGTGATTAAATTGAAATAAAACAGAACTTAAAAGCTACAAAAAAAATAAAAATAAGGACGACATTAAACTCGTAAGAAAAATAGAATGACTAAATGTGGAATTATCCCCTGGACAGAATTAAAGCGGCAAGAACATGGGGGACCAAAGGCGAATTTGCCCATTAAGAACGCGCGGATCCTCCCCAGGTTACGGGTCACCGCGCGGGTCGGGCGTCTAAAATTACGTCGTTTCATGTGATCAGTTTAAAACCTGAAGGGTTATTATTTGTTGATTCGAAATGCTTTAAACAAAATAAAAGGCAACCCTAAAAGATGTTATATCCCCTCTTCTTCTCCCATTCGAACAACGCCGCCGCAAGGAGTCAACGGCTGCTCCCCACCGTTCATGCACCGTTCCTCGACGAAGTGCCTCACGGCAACAAAGAATGAGTAACGGCAGCCTGAATTCCACTGGTAAGCCTCAAACTTGCCTCCTTTTAGCTTTTTTAGTTCGGTGAAAAAAACCTTTTGATTTTTTAGATAAAAACAAAACCAGTCTTCATTTTCAAACGAGAAAGCCCCTCTCTGATTTGTTTTTTTTTTCGAAATGAAAATAAACATGCAAGGAAAAGAGATTAAAATTACCTTAAAGAAATTTTTGTTTATATTGATTGAAAAAAATCTCCCTAGATTACAATTTTTTTATTTCAGAATCCCCCCCCACTGACTCTCTCTTTTTCGAACTAAACCCCTATCTTTTACATTTTTTTCGGGTTATATAACCCTCTTCTTTCAATCTAATAACTATTACTCATTTTTTAATCTGATGTTGCAGATCTGAGTGGAGCTGAAATTTCGGCATTGTGGCAGTGGGTGGTTGATAGGTCTAGGTATGGCTTGGTTTAGGGATGGGTGAAGGTATGGTGGTGGCAGAGATTGGTTTAGGGTTGTTGAGTATGAGTCTAATTAATTTTAGGATGGTAAATTTAAGGATTCTAGGGACTGAATTTAGAGTTTTGGGTTGTAATTGCCGGCGACAGAAAGTGGCAGCCAGAAGGTAGGGTTATTAGGGTTAGGCTATTTTTGTTTTAGGGTTTGTTTTGGTTTCTGGATCAGATCGGTTAAGATCCGGGTTAGATTAGGGTAATTGGGTCAAAACGGGTTATTACACGTGTATTATAATTTTTTTTAAAAAAAATTGATTTTAAAAATCGTTAAAATTTTGAAATTATAATTTGAATTAAACAGTTTTAAACTTTAAAATTGACAAATCAAATGAAAAAAAGAAGGAATATCATTTTTTTAATTTCCCTCACAAAAATAAAAACATAAAAATGGTTTAGTAGCGCCATTGTCCCCTAAATTACGTATTTTGTACCGAGTTATCTTCTAATAAATTTTTTGGGACGTTTTACCTCTTAATTTTTGAATTATGACCCAAGTTGTCCCTTACTAGTAAATCCAGTTAAAAATTATAGATCAATCATAAAGCTTTACATGTCCCTTTTATTAACAAAAAAAAAACAATTAACTTTAATAAAGGGTAAATTGCACGTTAAATCTACCAAAATTTTATGTTTATTCAATTTAATCTTAAAAATATTTAATTAAACCGAAATTGACTCTAATTTCTTTCTAATTTTTATAATTTAACCAATAATTTAAATACAATTATATTTATATTCAATTTAGTCACAAATTTTTTTATTTAACCGAAATTAACCCTAATTTCTTTTTAATTTTTATAGTCAAGTCAAATATTTCAAATATAATTATATATTTGTTCAATTTAGTCCTACAAATCTTTATTTAACCCAAAATCAACCCTCAATTTCTTTCTAATTTTTATAATTTAGTCTAATATTTTTAATATGATTATATTTTTCAATTTAGTCCTAAAAATCTTTATTTAACCTGAAATTAACCCCAATTTCTTTCTAATATTTATAACTTAGTCCAATATTTTTAATATGATGATATTTTTGTTCATTTTTGTCCTAAAATCTTTATTTAACCTGAAATTAACCCTAATTTCTTTCTAATATTTATAACTTAGTCCAATATTTTTAATATGATGATATTTTTTGTTCATTTTTGTCCTAGAAATCTTTATTTAACCAAAAATTGACCCCTACTTCTTTTTAATTTTTATAATTTAATCTAATATTTTTAACATTATTATATTTTTGTTCAATTTATCCTAAAAATATTTATTTAACTAGAAATTAACCACAATTTCTTTCTAATCTTTATAGTTTAGTCCAATATTTTAAATATAATTACTTTTTTGTTTAATTTAGTCCTACAAATCTTTATTTAACCCGAAATTAACCCTAATTTCTTTCTAATTTTTACAATTTAGTCTAATATTTTTAATGTAATTATATTTTTATTTATTTTAGTCTTAAAAATCTTTATTTAACCCGAAATTGATCCCAATTTCTTTCTAATTTATTTTTTTCAATTTATTTATTAGAAATTTACTATTATTGCTCCTAATGCATTATGAACAATTTATATACGTGAAAACACACTTGTATGCTCGATTGGAACATCAAAAAGCTCACTATAACAAGAATTTGACCCTGAAATTAAAAAAAAACTTGCAACTCAAGTCACTTTTTAGGAACCTAAAACGTCATTTTGAGCATTCAAGGTTTCTAATCTATTTGGACAAACCTCATATCTCATATGACACATCAACTTTTAAACTTGTTCAAAACATCAAAATGACCATATAATAACATTTGACTTTTAAACTCAAATTATGAACTTCAAAAAACACCAATCATGTTTATGCCTTTGCTCAAGGTTTCGAAACCTTGATGTATAGTGGAACCAGGGCATTATGAAAATTCATAAAATAGTTTGTTTGTTGGCATTTTGGTCCATGGATGTTCATATATCAATTGAATGAGTTATAGAAGTTCGTTTGGGTTGAAATTTGACATGTGGGTATATTTTTGCTTATATTACATGATGATACGTTTAATTTTACAATAGTCTCTGTAATTTTTAATATTTATAATTTAGTCTCTAAACTTGTATAATTTACGGTTGAGCATGCTAGAGGAGTCCGATTAGGGCAAGAATTCATATGCTACTTATATTGAGTGTGTAGAATCTGTTTATGCATGCATGTGAAATTATGTTTTTACACTTGTGTGCTTTTATTACTCACTCGGTATTTGTAAAACATGTTGGGACTCCATCACATTTAGTTAACGTTTGTTATTCCGTTGTATGAATATATGTTTAAAAGTCTTAAATTTATACGTGTTCATCATTGTTTAGTGTTAAGGTCACTTCGGTGATCAATGTGACGTCCAATATTCGAGTCTATCCATCTAGGCTGGGTAACAGATGTTACACAATCTATGATTTATCCAACTTTAAATTCTACCACATTTGGGCGTGCCACATCTATTGATGTTAGTCCAATGACTGAAATGATAGTTTTTTTAACGACAATGACTTTAATGAAAGTTTTTTAATTTGGTGACCAAATTAAAAGCACTTTAAAAGTTCAATGACCACCAATGTAGTTTGCCTGAAAATTAAATATAGTTAGTTATGTTAAATATAATCATTAATTAGAATCAGTCATCTTTTGGTTGAACGCCCGAATTTATACTATCCTTTACGTTTTTTTTTGTTTCTTTAATATTAATTCCTGCTTTGGATAGTAGCCAATATTTCTTTGTTCAAAATTAATAACAACATATATAAATTATGAAAAAAAACTTTAATACACAAGTCGTGTAAACTTTAGTTTACACGTATCTTTTAGTTTTATAGGTCAGGGTTTTAGTTTAGGGTTTAAAATTTAGGGGTTTAGGTTATAAGGTTTAGATTTTAAGGTTGGTGTTTAGAATTTAGGGTATAAGATTTAAGGTTTAGGGTTTAGCTTTTTAGGATTAGGGTTTAGAAAGCTTATGATCGTCTAGAGTGGGACTTTATATCTGACACGTTGTAGGACATTGGCATCCCTGATTTTATGGTCCATTTGATTATGCAGTGTGTTTTTACAGTTTCAACTAGAATTTTATGGAATGGGGACATGTTGGATCCGTTTACTCCTTCTCGAGGTATTCGGTAAGGGGATCCTTTCTATCCTTATCTTTGTGTGCTGTGTATGGAGAGACTAACGCAAGCCATAGATGCTTAGACTAAGGCTGGGCGTTGGAAACAATTTAGGAATTTTGTTAGTGGCCCAAGTATATATATATTTTTTTTTTGCAAATGATATGATTTTGTTTGTAGAGACTTCAATCCAGCAAGTGCTAGGTGATTTTTGTCTAGTCTCTGGACATCAAGTGAGTGCAGAAAAGACAACGATGTTTTTCTCCGAGAATGTTCCACTTGATGTGAAGTTGTTGATCTCTGATGGGTTTGGGCTTAAGGAGGTAGATGATCTTGGCAAGTACTTAGGTGTTCCTATATTACATTGTCGGGTAACAAAGGTATCATATCATTACCTGGTTCGAATGATGGAACGTAAACTTAGTGGATGGAAAGCAAAATGTCTTTCGCTTGCAGGAAGAATTGTCTTAGCTAAGCATGTTCTTGCGGCAATCCTTATATATACTTTACAGACCGCTGTGTTACCAAAGAAAACATGCATAGCAATTGAGAGATTGATACATCGGTTTATTTGGGGTATTACTTAGGAACGAGGTGGTGTGCATCTAGTGAAATGGGCGGATGTTTGTAAACCAATATCGCAAGGTGGATTAGGGTTTTAACCTTTAGAAACACTCAATGAGGCGTTCCTGATGAAGCTTGCGTTTAATCTTCTTGCACATAAAGATGCACTTTGGGTGCGGTTTATTCGTGCGAAGTATAAGTGCGGTGAGGGTGTCCCGATGGTGCTACGTAACACAAATTGTTCTTTCCTTTGGAAGGGATTGAGTATGGTTTGGAATAGTGTTCGTTCCAATCTTATTTAGTCCGTGGGGTTAGGCACTACAACTGATTTTTGGCATGATCCATGGCTTGATGATGTTGGGCCTTTGATCGATTATGTTGATCCTAGCATTGCGTCAAATGTTGGACTTAGTCCAGTAGCGAGCATGGTGGACAATCTGGGTCAATGGCGATGGGATTGGGTAGAACCATTACTTCCTCAATAGATATTATTGCGTCTAGCGGCAGTAAAGGTATCGGATCCAAAGTTATCGGAAGATACAATCAGTTGGCAAGCTGGTCAGGATCAAATTTTTACCCTGAAGACGGCCTATGAGATTAGGGCGGGAACCGATATGAGCACTACAAATCTGATTTGGGGGATAATTCATAAATTTTGTGGAATACCTCGAGTCAAGTCTTTTCTTTGGATTGTATGTTTCCGAAAGCTTATGACTAATATAGAGCGTTATAAACACCATTTTACAGCTTGTAATCGGTGTACAATATGTGGTGATGCGGTTGAGGATATCGAGCATATTCTTCGTCTATGTCTCTAGCTTTACAAGTATGGAAAGAGTCAATTCAACCGTCTCAATTAGATAATTTCCTTTCAATGGAATTGCATGAGTGAATACGTGTTAACCTTACTATATCGAAGTCCTTTGCATGGCATGGACATGAGTGTGATCTTGTTTTTGGGTATACATTGTGGGATTTGTGGCTAAATCATAATGCATACACTTTTGGCAATCCAATTATGGGTCACGGTAACCTGTTACAGAAGATTCGGACAATGGTTGAACATTCGATTCAAGCGAATGCTGTGAGTCAACGGGCTAATGTAATTGTGGTGGGTTCGGTAACAACAGCTGGTACAGGAAATCGAGCGAATGGCGTGGGAGCAGTTGCTGCGCGTGGAGCTAATGCGAGAAGATCTGGAGCATCGGCTTGTGGCGGTGTAGCAACCTTGTCAAGCAGTAACCTTGCCGAGACTTGGAGTCCTCCGGACGCGCAGTGGATAAAGGTCAATACGGACGAAACTCGCCGGTCAATGGACAGGTATGCAATGTGTAGTGGTGTAGATCATAATAGTGCAGGGAATTGGTGTTTTGAATTTGTGAAATTCCTTGGCATATGTTCGATTATTGATGTAGAGTTATGGGGAGCTTACTATGGGATGCTTTATGCTTGGGAGGCGGGATTTCGACAAGTTATTCTTGAGCCGGATAGTTTGGAGGCGATTCGAGTTCTTAAGAATGATTTTGTCGGGTTTAATGCGCTTAAATGGCATTTGGATGAGCTTCAGAATCGGGATTGTATTGTGAAAGTACAACATGTGAGGCGAACTCGGAATAAGGTGGCCGATGCTTTGGCCAAGAGTGCGGATATTCATAGCTTGGAAATGATATATCATGAGGATCCGCCAGATTGGATTCAATCATTGTTATTTGAGGATGTTATGACTGTTTAGTTGTTTTAGTTTGATTTTGTTACTTTGCCGGGTGTTTTCGATGGTTTAATTTATATATATATCAGTATGAGTACTCTTTTCCTCCATTTAGGTTTAGGGAGGTTTTTAAAGAGGTCTGTACTGATATCCTCTGTGTATGATGGTTCATGAATACAATCATACCGATTCACAAAAAAATATTTATTCTTAATTAAAAGGAATAGCCGAATCAATATAATAAATATGCTCTAATTTCCCATACCTCCTATTTAATGACTATTAAATTGTTTTCAATATTTCTTAAAATAAACCATAACTAGTTTCAATTATATAAATTACTATATAAATAGAGTGTTAGTTGGCCAAGCAAAGTCTTAATCAACAGCTTAGACCTAACCGTTGGCTTCCCCAGGGAGAATTCTCAAGCATTGTAATAGCTACCTTTTAAATTGAAGGTATACTTCATACTAATAAATTTAGAATACATTCATCTCTTCTTATGATTTTCTGAAGTTTTTTTTTTTTTTTGGTTTAGATTATCTTGACGTTTGTGAACACATAAGCATGCGTGGAGGATGTAACGTTTGCGGTGACAGTGTCCGCGACAGTGGTCGTGATTCCTTTAGTATTATGGACCGTATACAAACAGTGCAAAAACAAAAAGGAGAAGAAAGAAGAAGAATCCGGCGAGGAGGGATAATTGCATAGACATAAGACATATGTGATTTATGCAAAAAGAAAGAAGTTATAGTCAATTATTCTATTCTGAACTAGAATTATTTCTCGATCTATTTTGGTTACTAAATTTCAAAGCAAGTTCAATTTCCTCACGGAACTTTATTCATTGATTTTTTCATCACTCATTCGTTAACCCTCCAACACCATTATGACGTGGACTATAACATGTAAAATTTCAGTGATCAAAATAGGTTTAAGAGTAAAGTTCAGGGATGATTTAAGTATTTTACCCATAAATTATTATTATTTTTTATTCCACATCATAACGGTGTTAGAAGGTTAGCGGAGGAGTAATGAAAAAATCAATGTATAAAGTTCAGTTAGTAAATTAAACGTTTTAAAACTTCAATGACCAAAATAGGTCAAAGAACAAAGTTCAATGATGATTTATGTATTTTACCCTAAAGAGAATTATATTTAATATATGGTAGTCTAATTACACTAACTACGGGTTAGAAGTATAATTTATTTACATTTATATTTAAAATTTTAATTAAATTTAAATGATGTTTAATGGAGTGAGATGTCATTGTCACAGTATACAACAGACTACGCTTATTAAAGTGTATTAAATACAATTGGATATCCTTAAGCTTAATTTGCTTTGTCTCAGTTCACTGTTCACCCCACTTCAAAACTATAAATTGACACAATGTAGAGACCCAAACCATCAAAATCCTCCTCCCTTTTTCAACAATGGCAGCTGTTGTGAATCCCACCCCTCTTTTGTCCGTTGTTTCTGCCATCTTTATTCTCTCTAATCTTCGCCTTAACGAGGCTCAAACCACCGGTTTCGGCATTGAACTGATCCACCGCGACTCCCCAAAGTCACCCTTACAATCCTATGGAAACATCCTATGATCGTGTGACCAATGCCATGCGCCGTTCATTCAGTCGTGTCCGTCGCTTCAAACCGACTTCTATCTTGGCAGAGGGGATACAATCTGGTATCACTGTCGGTTCGGGTGAGTACCTGATGAATATATCCATTGGTACCCCGGCTTTCGATATTGTTGGTGTAGCTGATACAGGAAGCAGTCTTGTTTGGACTCAATGAAAGCCTTGTTCAAAGTGTTTCGAGCAAGAGGCTCTATTTTCGACCCTAGTCAATCATCCACGTACAAATCAATTTCTTGCGATGCAAGTCAATGTCGGAATCTTCCTCAAATCAGTTGCTCTATTAACAACACTTGCCAATATTCAGTCTTTTATGCAGACAACACTTATTCCAATGGCGATGTTGCCGTCGACACAATCTCCTTGGCTTCCATGACCCGTTCCCTGTATCATTTCCGAAAACAGTCATCGGATGTGGGCACGACAACTCTCAAGAACCCAATGGAAAAAACTCGGGCATCATTGGCCTTGGAGGTGATAAATTCTCACTTATTTCTCAAATGGGATCTTCCATTGCCGGCAAATTCTCTTATTGCTTGTTGCCAATCACCAAAACAAATGAGTCGAGCGAAATGAACTTCGGGTCTAGTGCTCTGGTTTCGGGAACAGGAGTTGTTTCAACCCCATTGATTAAATTAGCCTCGTCACCCAGTTTCTACTTCCTTCACCTGGAGGCAGTCAGTGTTGGTACCAAGAGAATAAATTATACAGATGTTTCTCTAGGCAAAGTGGCAAACCAGATGAGATGGGTAACATCATCATTGATTCAGGCACCAGTGCACCACATTTACTATTTTACCATCCGGTATTCGCTCGAAATTGGAATCCGCAGTGGCTAGCCAGATTAATGCAACAAGGGTTCATGTTCCCGAGATTACCAGTTTATGCTACGATGCTAAAGCCGAGTTTGCTGTTCCGGATATCACAATGCATTTAGCTGGTGGTGCCGATGTCAAATTGCAGCGTTCAAACACCTTCTTCCCAGTTTCCAACGCCGCGACCTGCTTTGCCGTTGTTTCTTATGGAGATTTTTCAGTGTATGGGAACATGGCACAATCGAATTTCTTGATTGGATATGATACTGATAAGAAGACGGTCTCGTTTAAGCCAACCGATTTCTCCAAGAATTAGCTTATGTATCACTTTATTTACTGCAAGGTGAAGTACGGTTGTATGTTATGTTATACATATTGATAATTACAGCTATGATGAATCCTTCAGAGTTTTTCGATTTGGATTGATCAATATGGTGAACAATTGGCTGGCCCAAAAGACAGTTCAATAGTTTAATTGGCTGTGTTGGTCCGATAATATTTCTAATGTAATTCCTTAACGTAATTCTTAATATAAAATTCTGCATCCGTTATAGACTATACAGACCTGATTTCGTTAAATTTGATGCGATACTTTTGCTTTGTTCTAATTTTTCAGATATTGGGTTTCCTCTTGAAACCGAAACAAATAAAATAAGGGAAATCAAAATCATAGAATAGAATAGCAAATAAGAAATTAGCTAATCTTATCAAACATGTGATCTAATAGTGAAAGATACCAGATTACAAGTCCCGATTTAGATGGCCCACAATCTATTTTCTTTTTATAGTTTATTTTATCATTTCATATAAATTTATATTCATTTTAATTTTTAATAAATATTGGTGTCCCTCGTTATTCCCACACACAAATGTCTTTTTTTTGACAATAAAATCCATTCATTTAAGCAAACAAAAATTACAAGCAGTGTCCAGCCCCATAAAAGGTCAAGCAAGACCAAGCAACACGTCCACAACTCAAAGGGACAGGACGGAATGAAAAGCCTCCGTTCCTAAACATGCCATCACCGGCCAAACAAAACAGCATAAAAAAACTGAAAAAACAGTGAAAGAACAAGGAAACGAGTCCCCAAATACGGAAGAGACATCGCCCCATAGTAAGCTAAACACACAAAGATCAAAACTCCACCCTTGAGAAAGCTCCATCCGGAGGCAGGCTTCTTCGTATGAGGATCTTATCATCAATGGAGAGGATTGTTCAAATCTAACCACCATGAACCGAATCAAATCCAACGAACAAGCTGAAGCAAAGCCAACATCATCATCATGTGCGGAAGGTGAAGAATCAGAATCACCAGCAAGACGCGGAGAAAGACAATGATCATCAACCTTGTAGTACCACATAGTGAAGGAAACGATGATCGTCGGGGAAGGAGACAAATAACTAGCCATCCAAGGTGCCTTCCCATCACCAAGAATGGCCGCTGCCATTGTGATCATAGTCCTTGCGGATGGTTCTCCGAGGAACCACCCGCCAACTCGGCTATACTGGTATCACCATTCCACTTGGTCCAAGAAACTCCTGTGGCAGAGAGGACAAAAACGATAAAAAGAACGAGTACGAAAGAGAAGTCGTCATCGAAAACTCCATCCAAACCATTCGAATAAAAATAATGTACTCTGACCATCAACTCATTAAGCACGCAACCTAAGACAACAAAGTCAACCAAAGCTTTGAAAAGGAGAAAAAAAAGAGCTGGGATCAATAGCTGGTGCCTGCTTATTTGCCTTCGGGTAAAACAAGGATGTGCTGGCAAAATCCAGACTCAAAGGAGACCAAATCCCGTGGTAAAAAGGTTATGCCCATAAATTTTGGCTTGAACTGCATGCATGAAAAGTCTCATAAAAAATTAAAGGACCAAATAGTCCTCGAAATCGTGCCTTTTCCCATGCAGAGGCCGGAAAGGACCTTCTCCTCAGTAGTTTCGAAAACTCTCATGGCAAACGATGCAACTGCAAACCGAACCAGAGTGAGTCTCGCATCGCTTATAGCTCCAAATGGTTCAATAGAATATGATGGCCAAAGAGAGAGCATACAATTCAGTTCGTACCTAACTCCCCCTCTCCCGTAAGCACCTCTTTCCTTAACCATGGCTAAGATTTCCCCGTCAGGCGGCACAGCGGCAAAACATTCTATGGCAAGCACCACACCACTCTTTGCTCCAGAAGGATCGAAAGAAGAAGATAGCCAAGGGTAAGAAACCTTACTCAGCTTGCAAATCATCTTTAAGATGCTTAAACTTCTTTCGATAGGTCACAAAGCCATTACCGGTGACCGAAAAAAAACCTTGGCTGCTAACAAAACACTTTTCCACCCTAGCATAGGACCACGAAGATCCCCCAAAGATTGATCTCGTCTTCTTCCCAGAGCTTGGAAACAAGTTTTAAGATCACAACGTTCCATACCCCATCGGCCTCCACTCCACAGTCCCTCGTTTCTTCCCATTTCCATCCAGACCAAGCTCACGGGAAGAACGACGTTGCCCTTCAAAAGGAGATCTCCACACCTTCGAGGCCACAAACCAGCAGGACTTCACCGGGACGTGAGAACTGAAAAGGACACTGAGGGGACCGCGACACTAGAGGGACGAGGGCAAAACATATCATAATTAGAAATGTTTTAATTTCCACCAAAGCATATGCTAAAAGGAAACTTAATTTTTTTTATTATCCTTTCGATTTTTTAGAAATTTGTACTGATTAAATCGGATCGACTTGCGCTGCACACTTAATTTTAGTATGTGAGTCTTTCGACATGGATTTTTTGCATACATAAAATTTCAAACTCAAGACATGCTTAAATGATATCAAACAGCTTATCATTTAGACCAATCTTGTTGAAAAGAAAGAGGCTTAATTTATTTGATTTATGTCACCGAGATCTCAAATGAGTGCACTTCTTCACACAAACTAAATTGATTTTTCACCAAAATTTTTTTGTACTAAAAAATATAAAGAATGATGAAAAGATAAAAAAAAGAAAAATGACAATAGATTAGTAAAGATATAATAATCGTATAAATAAATATAAAGGTCATATATATTTTTAATATAACACTACTAAACATATTTAAAGGATCTCTATATTAATTTATTATTTATATAATTATTTTTAATACAATTTAATTAATTATTAAATATAAATATAAATATAAATATAAATATAAAAGTGAGAATAAAAAGAAAAAAATAAAAAGTATTAGTTTATAAGCGTCACAATGTAAATATGTGAGAGTGAAGAATTAAAATAGAAAATGTTAAATTTAGGTTATTTGTATATTTTTGATGATTGCTAATGGTTACAACTCTTATGTAAAAACTTCTAATTTTTAAAGGCACGTATTAGCATTTTTTTTAAAAATTTAAAGTTTCACCTTAATCCGCTATTCACCAAACATTTAAATTAGCAAATTTAACCCGTCAAATCTCTAATTTTAGCTCAAACTGCTATTTAACAAACATAGTCAAAAACTACCGCCGTTGATGTCCAAAATTTTAGTGAAGCATAAAGGTTCAATATGTTTAATTCTGATTTGTTTCGGATAGTTGTAGTGTTCCATACGCTCTTGACTCGATCCAAATTTAAGAATTTTCAACAATTAGACGCAACATTTTTCGGCAACCAAACACAAGGTTAAACTTAATTTTCCTATAATTTTTTTCCTCAGGACCAAACAGGCTTATTTTTTCAGTAAACTGGTATTTTAAAGTGAAACCTAGATAAGAGAATATGCAATTAAAAGTAAATATTAACATTATTAAACAGAAAAAATAGTTGAAAGAACAAAAAAATTGGATTCGATTAAAAAATGTGTTTAAAGTAACATACAAAAGAAAAGAAAAAGAAGAAATGAAAAAAATTGTACATACAAATGAAAAATAGTACACTAAAAACATATATTTAAAAAATATTTACTTTCCAACATACATAAATTAAAATGTCTTTTTTATAGTAAAAAGATTAAAATAAATTTTAGTTATAATATAAGGATAAAGAAATTTATAGTAAAATAACTAAAATAAACTTTGAATGTAGTACAAAATTTTTTGATACACTTTAACCTACAAATGGATAAGGATGATAAAATTGCTCGAACCTAACAGGTCCCGATCTGACTCGATAAAGACAAGTCTTTTTATTTAAAATCCGGAAGCAAGACGAGTTGGGTCAAGTTTAACAAGAATTAAATCGGGGCGGATTCAATTTAGGACTAAAAAATTTCAAGCCAACCCGACCCGATATATTTTTAATTATTTATATATATGTTTAACATATTTACACAAATGTCATTATATAAAAATAGTTTTAGGGTTTCCCTCCTTCCCTCATTTTTTCATTTCTGCCGCTCATCTCCTTCCATCTCTTTGTTCCATCTATTTTTCTTTCTTTTAGGTCATTCATTTTTTTCTTTTCTGTTTGAAGTTATTTCTTCTTCTTTTTTCTTTTTTGTTGTTCATTTCATCTCATTCTTTTATTTCAAGTCTTTATTTTTCTTGTTCATTTTTCTTTGATTTTAGGTTGTATTTTTCTTGGATTTGAGACTACTGTAATTTTTAGGCTTTTTACTCTATTTTTTAATAGTTTTTCTTTTCTGAAATATTTATATCGTTCTTCTTCTTCTTCTTGGCTTGTAAGCTGTTCTTTTTTCTTGGATTAGAGACTGTTGTAATTTTTTAATTTTTTCTATTTTTTTCTTTTCTGAAATTGTACCATATTTCTTAAATTTTATTAAAATTATTTTTTTCTAAATTTATATTTTTTCTACAAATTTGTTATTTGATCCTGCACTTTTCATGTGGTTAATTTAAATGGGCTTCGTTTTG
Source organism: Hibiscus mutabilis (assembly GCA_019671005.1). Classification (NCBI taxonomy): domain Eukaryota; kingdom Viridiplantae; phylum Streptophyta; class Magnoliopsida; order Malvales; family Malvaceae; genus Hibiscus; species Hibiscus mutabilis. The sequence goes on along the minus strand of CM033750.1, from coordinate 33,886,703 downwards.
TTTTATTGAAACCCAGATTTATAAAAAAAATTATATCATAGGCCCTTCCTACCACCTAAGATATGGGTCCAACCAATTAAATTAATATCTACATCATATATTTTGATACCTACAAGTAACATTTTAATACCTAAGATAACAAAGGAAACAAAGAAATTCCCATAAACCTCTTCTCTAACTTTTGGTTTCATCTTCAACATTTTTCTTGAATCAATTCGAAGTTTTACTCCATTGATATGTTGTGCAACAAAATGGCGTGAAAACTAACCAGACACCTAAAATATTAAAATCAATTGAAACGGAATAAATTATTGGTATTCTAACCCATAAGAGATTAAAATGAAACGAGGAATTAGACTTCGACTAAAGTGTAAAATAATTTTACGAACCAGACATTGGGTTTATTAGTAAGAATCAGAGAAGAAAGTATAAAAAATATATTGAAATAGCTACTAAATTTGACCAAAGCCTTCTATTATTAAAAGAACACCTTTCCCTGTTTATGTAGAAGAAACAAATTCCATTCATGCACTAATCGTCATTCTAAATTCACAGAAATCACAATCCTACTTCCACTTAAGGAGGGCTTAGCTACACTAATGAGCTAAGCTACAGATCATGAAACTTCAATTACAAAGACAATTAGAATTGAAAACTAAGATTCTTTTCATAAAAAATTAAGAGAGATAAACTTCTTTTACTGAAAAAATATAAAAAATAAGAGAATTAAACTAAACAAAAATTAAGAAAAACTTTTTTCTTTTTTAAAAAGGCAAAACTAGTAGCTATTTTGATAATATTGTTTCCTCTTTTTTTCAGTTCATGATTCAATCGAAGTCTATTTTTCACGTTTCGTTTTAATCCTTTGTGGATTAGAATACCAACAATTTATTTAGTTTCGATTAATTTTAATATTTTAGGTGTTTGATTAGTTCTCACGTCCTTTTGTTTGAAAAGAACATATCAATGGAGTAAAACTTGAAAGAAAAAATTTAATTCAAGAAAAAGTTGAAGATTAAACCAAAAGTTAGAGAAGAAGAGATTTATGGGAATTGTTTTGTTTCCTTCGTTACCTTAGGTATTAAAATGTTGCCTTAGGTATCAAAATAGATGATGTGGACATGCTTATGTGTAAATATGACATGAATACGTGATGTGTATTAATTTAATCGGTTGGGCCCATATCCTATATGGTAGGAAGGACCTATGATATAATTTTTTTAAATTTAGAGTCTAATAAGTTGGCCGAATCTAAGTTTTGTTGTTAGTGAATTTAATTTTTTTTTATATTTTCGAGTCGGATTGGGTTTAAAAATAGGTATATCAGATCGGAGCGATACGAATAAATTAATATTTAAATTGGGTCGAATTTGTATGTTAAAATGTCAGGTAAAATCGGTCAAAAACTCGTCTTGTCCTGTTGCCATCCTTACGAAAATGGACAAGAAAATAGCCAAAGGAAAAAAAGACTCTAAGAGAAATGAATGCTCGTAGTAGGTCTAAAACTCATAACATAAAAAAATATAAAAGAATAAAAAAAAATAACTTGACTAACCGACCAAATCAACTTATCGATGTATTTGCAAAACTGTCCAACTCAAAGCTGCATTGCATGACCATCTTATTTGACCTTTCGTTGAGATCCGGATTCTGACTAATAAGGGCCAATCTGGACACCGTATTGCAAGTCTACTTCTACTCTTTGTAATTAAAAAAAATGAGCTTTTACATTTAAATAAAAAATAGAATTATATCCAATATATTGGTAGTAGAAAACTTTTAATTTCTACAAGTGCATTAATTTTAAGATTTAGGGACTTAGTTCAATGTGTAGAGTTTAGATGTAGGAGTTTAGAAATTAGGGGTACTAGTTAGAATTTAGGGTTTAGGTTTTAGTGTAATGTGTTGAGAATTTAAGTTTTAACTTATAAACCCTAAATTCTAACTCTAAACTCTAAATTTTATTCATAATAACTAAATTCTAGACTACTAAATACAAACCACTAAAATAAGTCTTTAAACCCTAAAATTAAAACGTCTGTAAAAATTAAAAAATTTTACTGTCAGTGTATCAAATAATTATATAATTTAAATTTTTTCTCATAAAGAGGAGGTCAGCTTTTGCAGTTCCATTAGGCCCATGTAAAGCCTCAAAGAAACCAATACCAGCCCAGCCCAGGAATCAGTATTGGAACACAGAATTTGAACGAAAAGTATTTCCACACTATAAATACCAAAACCCAACCAGCAATCCAGAAAACAAATTTCAAATTTTGAATTAAAGCTTTGGGAGAGGAGAAGAAGGATCGAGAGCAATGGCAACAACATCCAAAAACATGAATGTTTTCTACAGGCAAAAGAAGACCACCACCACCACGTCTACGTCAAAAAGGTCAACCAAGAACCCATCTCACAAAGACGCCACCGCCGGTATCACCCAACCTCCGGCCCTTGTTTCTCGTGGCGGTTTTCTCGACCTCAAAGGTAACCCTCCCCTTTTCTTTCTTTCTAGAAATGGGTATTTTTAAAAACTGATATTTAGTTTTTTATTTGAGGGAAACAGATGATTTTGATGAGGAAGAGCAAGTGTTGAGGCAATTTGACATGAACATGGCATACGGACCGTGCCTCGGGATATCTCGGCTGGCTCGTTGGGAAAGAGCACAGAGAATGGGGCTAAACCCTCCTGAAGAAATTGGAAGCCTTTTGAAAGGTGGGGAAGTGAGGTTAGAATGTTTATTTGAGGGTCATGTTTAGTTAATTAGTAGCCATCCCATGGGTAGTAGCAGCAGCTATGTTTAGCTGAAATCAGACAGCTTAACCCAGATGCTTTTGCAATTGGCGTATGAAAAATTATGCAAACATAAATCTCCTTGGTGAATGAAAATTTGATCTTAGTTGCTTGGCTTTTGAATCTCGTACCATCAACTTGCAAAACTGCAGGTTTTAATTAACACTGTAAAGGCCGGTAATGTAAAAATGGACGTATTAATTCCTTCAGATTTGTGCATCATCTTCTGCTAGTATCCATGAAATCCAATAAAACAAACAAACTTTGGATACAGGAAGGCGCTTCAGTAGGGATTTGATCAGCCTTTCATTGCCTAAATACACAATATATCCCTTGAAAGAGTTATGCAGATCCTTTAGCTGTGTTTGGTTCGCAAGAATTGAATTCCTACGTTTAGTTTAGAAGGATTTATCTCAAGGGTAATATTTTTTTTTATCAACAATAGCACATTTTCCCCGAATGTTGGAATGCCATTCTTACTAATTTCTCAGTTATTTGCACAAGACCATCTCTTTTGAACCATGTTGTACCTGAAGCAAGGGATTTTGTTCATATGAATTATTTGCTGTATTTTTAGGATAAACTATCTATTTGGTACTTGTTTGTTCTCGTGTTTCTATTTTGCTCATCCAACTCTTATTTTTGCCAAAATTGTACCCAACGTTACATGGTATAATACAACATTGTTAAGTCTGACCGTTGATTTAACGGAAATGGTGATGTGATATTGCATAATAAAGATTTTAGTCCCAAAATCTACACATTCTATAAAATCGGTCATAATTTGAAATAATTTAATAAACTTTTAATATTTAAAAATCGTATAATTTGGTTTTATTTTAATTTGAAATAATTTTTAATTTATCATTAAAATATTAAATTACTAATAAATTATTAAATTAGTAATAATTTATAAAATCATTAATAAATTATTTCAAATTTAAATGAGGATCAAGTTAATAAAATTTTTAAATATTAAGGATTTAATTATTTCAAATTAGGACAAATTTAATATAATCTGTTTGTCTTGGGGACAAACTGTATTATACAATACAATATCACTATTTATATAAAAATGAGTGAATATTTGATACATTGACAATGTAATTTTTTTATAGAAGCATGTCTATTTTCAAGTTAAAATTTATAATCTAAATTTATAAGGGTAATTATTTGATGTATTGTCAGAGGAATTTTTTTTCACAAGTGGATTTCTAAAACTGTCACATGTCCATTTTAGGAGTCATAAACACTAACCCCTAAACTTTAAATTTTAAATTATAAAATCTATTCTAAAAATCTTAAATCATTGGATAGAATAATTTTTCAAATCATAATCCTAAAAACCTTAAATTATAACATTGAACCTTATATTCTAAACCCTACAACTTAAAGCCTTAACATATAAACTCTAAACTAAAATCCTAAACCCCTAAATAACCTCGTTTGTGGAAATTTTTGTTTCCACCGACAATGTATAAGATAATAACCGATAGAAAAAAAAATCAAAGAAGAGATAAGCAATGCACTTGTCATCATCGGCAGAAGGGTAATTCTCATCTTCTTTCAAATATGTTAATATTTGGGTTTCTTAGAATTATATCTAATTTTAACCATCAATGGCAGTACTTAGAATGGGAAGTCATCATGTCTGTTGGATGGTCGTAGGTGTGTTGCTGAATGTTGTAACACACTTAGAATGTTTGTTGGTATCTAAGTAGAAGAGAAAACGAAAATGTAACCTCCCTCCGCCAATCTGTTTTTGTGCGCAGGTTTAAAAGAAACGTTGAAGTTATGCGACACTAGAATGAAAGGAGGACTTATGAGCATCATTCCGACTCTCTGTATTGCTTCTTCATAAGTGTTCTCTCCTGCAAAGCCTATTAATGGGAACTGGACTTAGTCATGCCGACCTGTCAATAGCTATCACTAGCCACGGTTCTATCCCATCGAAGATTATCAGGAGTTATATATACCTGTAGAGTCCGAGAAAACGAAGCAAGAAGAACAAAAGGGAAAATATCCCTTCCATCTCCTTGGTTCCCATCTCTACCTCCCTTGTTCGGTGCTCGTCAACTTTAGACATAAACAATTTGTACAGTGAGCGTGGAGATCCTCCCCTCCAAGAGAATCAGCCACGATAGTTTTTCCACTCAAGCTGTTTTAACCTTAACTTTTGCCTTTTTCTGGTGACACTTTTATCACGTTTGATCCTAGCGACCAACAACTCTAGCGACGAGATCAACGACGATGATGGGCACTAAGATATGACAGTCCACATGCAAAGCTCCCTTTTGTAGCCCAATCAAGAGGAAACATAGAATATGAGATTTCAATTTCTCACGACTCACATTCGAAGATGATGTCAGGAGGACGACGAGATAACAATTTCTTATCAGATCTGCTGCTGAAGATTTGCTATTCGGTGAGAGCTCGAAACCATCACTATACCTCACCAAAAGAACCTCCGAGCCCATCCCACCACCTCAAAACGCCACAATGGAAACACTTCGCATACGCTCACAAGCAGTTTATGTTACAGGTATGCAAGGTGTAGTCCCGAAAAGGTTCCAACCCAAGAGCACCAATAATAGAAGCCGTAAAAAGTTATGCGGGCAGTCAAGCCTAGCATGCATGAGAAGCGCATCTTGCTCAAGCCTTTTTTTTTTTCTATTTATTTTGTAATAATTTTACATGCATATATAATATTGACCATTGTAGGTGGTTCAATACTTAGATATCACCGGACTAGGTATCACCTAATGTACATGTACATTTTACAATAAAAGGATAACCCAGCATGCTGTTGTGCACATGTTTAAAAGAAACATTGAAATTATGCGACACTAGAATGAAAGGATGAACTTATGAGCATCATTCGGACTCTCATATTGCTTCTTCTATAAGTGTTCTCTCCTGCAAAGCCTATTAATGGAAAACTGGACCTAGTTATGCTGACACGTCAATAGCTATCACTAGGCATGATTTTATCCCATCGAATATTATTAGAGGTTATATATACCCGTAGAGTCTGAAAAAAAAAACAAGAAGAACAAAAGGAAAATACCCATCTCTTCTCCTCACTTTTTCAACTACCATTCTGATTGTGACTCTGCACTCAAACCTACAGGGATGAACCTTTCAAAATCGTCACAACCACTTTAGTTTCATTTCTCTCTCTTGTTTTGTGCCCGTCAACTGTAAACATCAACAAAAAGAAAAGACACTGAGTGATTATCTAAATAATTGTGTTATTCTAAAACAATATTATAAAAATTGGATCAAAGATCGAACGAATCAAGGCTTATATTTCCGCTTTTCCGAATATTAATTAAAATATAAAAATGAAGATTTTTGCTAATATGACCGTTGCAGTTAATCGGCTAAGGCAGTACTTTTTCTTCAGTAAGGCGCGAGTTGAATCCAACGGATTTTAGTTGAATATGAATTGTGTTTTTACATTTAAATTAATAAAAAAACTCTTTACCATTAATTTGAAATGGTGATCTACTCAAAACATCTATTTTTCATCATTGGGACAGAAGTTCGAGTTCTCTTGATAACAAGAAATTTTGGCATTTTACGTAATCAATTTTTATTATTATTAAAATTTTGTTTGAATAATAAAAAAATACTATTTAAATTGTAATTTTAGAACTATTTATGATTCACAAATTTAAAATTATGGTTATCTAAAAATTTCTCTTAAGTGGTTTCTTTCGGCCTTTCTTCTGACACATCTGCACTGCAGGGCCTTAGAAGCTTCTCTCATGGACGATAAAATCAAAGACGTTTGGCATCTAAAAAAGTCCTAGTATCGATGGACGACTGTTGGTTCCTCCCTATGTTATTTGATTTGATCAACATTTAAGGGTCATCCTTTGAACCCATCCCTCATTAAAACGGTCCCATCAACATTTAAGGTCTCAAACCCATAATCTATGGCAGAAATCATGCCCATCAATCTTTGTCCCGTTCTTTATAAACTCTTTTCAAAGGTAATTGTCCGAAGACTGAATATGATATGCCCTCCTTAATCGCCCCAACCCAGACCAATTTCATTGTCGGGCACAATCTTTCAACAAAAAAAAAAATCATTGTCGGGCACAACATACCTAAAAACATTATTATTACTCAAGAAGTGATCCACCCAATACAACAAAAAGATAAATATGCCTCGATGATCATTGAAGTAGATATTGAAAAAACTTTTGATTGGCTTCGATGGGATTTTATCCACGACACGCTTGACGAAGCTGGTATCTTTGGAAAATTAACTTGTCTTATCATGCATTGTGTTTTTTTCTTGTACAATGCAGGTTCAATCGAATAACAGCTATCTTAATGAATGTAGACCGGAGCACTGTATAAGGCAAGGAGGGCTCTGCCACCCTATTTTTTTAATGGAACGTCTTGAAAATAGCATCAACAAGGCGGTTGCTGATAATTTTTGAGACCCAATACGTTTATTGTTGGTCCTCAATAAGAGCACAATAGGGCATTTTATGTTCAAAACCAGTTTCGATCTTGTTAATGATTGTGTAGCTACCAAGGGGCTATGACGAAGTATTATACCAGATGAACACACATGTCCATTTTTTCCCAGCTTTATTGATAACTAGTTATTAGAGAACTGATCTATTAATTATGCTTTTGGTATTCATTGAAATCTTCTTTATGTTTCCCTTGTATACTGGGACAGACGCATGACTTTAGGTTAAGGGGTGAACTTATAAAAATTTAGAGGGATAATTTTTTTTTAATAAAAATATATAAAAATTCTATTTTTTTTAAACATATAGAAATTTCAAATTTATAAGAAGACAACCTTCTCTTTTAACCCTCTCTCAGTCTATCCGTGCTTGTGTGGCAGATATGAAAAAGAAGAAACAATCTCACATTCAGAGCTAGGAAGTTGTTAGACAATCAGAATATTATAGGCTTTATTGGTTTAATATTCCCTTTAGGGAATTTAATTGGAAATCTACCCCTTTGAACAACATTTAGAAAAATACCCCTATTCGGTCCACGTAATAAAAACTCGCGGTCTGTCAAACGCGTTTTTAGAACTAGCGCTTAGGCAGGCGCGAGTTTCAGTCTGATGTGGCGCCACTTATCCGTTGGCCTATTTTTTTAAACTGTTAAAAGAACTCGCGTTTACCAGGACCCGAGTTTTGTGAGACTTTGAGACGATACGACGCGAATTTATCGCGTTATCTGGATAGAACTCGCAGTTGGTGGGGCGCGAGTTTTATGTATTTCTTTTGTTAAAACAAGGCTCGATAGTCATGTTTTAGGTGAATTTACACGGTGTTGGGGTGTAATTTTTTGTATTTTTGAACTTCGACGTCGTATTAGTGAAACATCTCTTGAAAATGGTGTAAAATCATCTCGTATAAGGCTTACGAACGGGTGTAAACATCGCGTTAAAAACGCTATGTTGCCATATTTTTATGCATGAAGAACATGGAAATAAGGGTCGATAGGCATGTTTACGTGGATTTGGGGTATGTTGGGGGATAGAGCTGAAGATTAACAGGAAAAAAAATTCCTCGTATGTACAAAAGACGAATTCCTGCACACTCAGTTTACAATAACTCTATCTCCTAAAGGACTGAGGGTGGCATGATTACAACTTGTAGGTTCATGACTCAAATTAAACTTCTCAAAAGAGAAGAACATATAAAAGAATGGGTTAAGCCAGAACCAAACAAGACATATACAAGATTTGAGTACAATTCATTTGTACCCTTGAAGGCGTAAACTTCAAAATCCAGCCATCTTGTCGATCAAAGCTCCCTTGTTACATAACCAAAGGAAGAACGAGGGAAGTTAGAGGGTTTTGTGTCAGAGCAGCAACAAATTGATTGAATATTTCCATTATACCGAGGAAACATTCTTATTGTACAGAATGGATAAGAGGAGCTTCTTGCTACTGCTTAGTAGTGATCTGAGGATTTTATTGTTCCTAGTTCATCCTTACTCTTCCTCCTTTATTGGAGGAACCAGCCGGGCTCTCATAGTCCCGGCCTAGGTATGTTTCAAACTTTTACTTTATCTAACAACATACAAAGAACTCGTAACAAACACAGATCACAAGTACTTGTCAAATTTAACTCCTAGGTGGCACATGCATCAAATGATTATGCAACGAGAATCGATTTAGTCCTAGAATCGAATAAACTCTAGCTCTGATACCAATAAATAAAACACCCCTAGCCCGGTTTAGGAGTAAACTGAACTAGGAAGAGTTACCAAACAAACAAGGGTTGGCTTAGCATAAAAAGGCCCTTCTTTTTTTTTTTCAAACTCAAAAGGGTAATTAATGATCAAAACCAGCACAAACTTTTTATTTTTTGTCTACTAATCTTAAACTCTTAATCAAATGTCATATAAGGTTTTAGGCACTTAAATTCATTATTCACGAATAGGTTTTAAGCCTTTCATTACACATACAATCGAAATCTTTACATTCTATGAACATCTAAACAATCTAAGCCATTTAACAAATCAAAACTACATCATAAATTATTCTTATTCATTTTATACCCTATTCGAACCAAAAGAAAGATAAGGACCCAACTAGAAACAAGGCTATAAGTTTTAAGACCCCTCTTAGGATATCTAAAGGCAAATGAGATTCATTGAAACTTAATATCAATTTTAGTTATACCTATGTGTAATTTATTTCATTACATCCATCTAATTTTATTTCCGAACACATACACATAGCAATGTCATGTTCAAGATCATAGTCATTCTATCATTCGGTTATAGCAATCATCAATCCAACCAATCAAACAACTTAACATGATAGGATCCTAACACAATGATAGATACTTCTAAGCCTTCATTCACATATAGCAACATGATGATCTAAATCTTATATGCACATATGTATATGTACACTACCAAACACTCAATCATAACAACCATAACTCAAATCAAATAGCAACCATGGAGCATATTAAGGACCTTTACACATCATGCTAAATACTTATAATACTTACATACATATGTATCCGAAAGAGGTAGCTTAAATGCCTTATGCACACATAATATCTAAGTGCCACCATCTAGGAGTTCTTAAAGTAAAATTACAAAACATACTTCTTGACCCTTGTGATCTCGTCCAAGCTCTTAAGATAATCGAAAGCAAGTTTACCCTGAAATGTAGGTGAAAGAATAGAGTAAGCAACCACTTAGTGAGGTAGCATAATTAATCGAAAGCATGCATTAAACATTATATGTTCTATTTCTATTCTTTCACCAAAGTCTATCAAGGTACAAGTAAACATCAACATAATCGAATGGTAAGGCAATAAGGCCACAAGATTTCAAACATAGCATTTCATAAACATGTTTTACTTGTCACATAAATTATCAAACATAGTATCTCATAGACATGTATTACTTATCACATAAGTTATCAAACATAGAATCTCATAGACATGTGTTACTTGTCACATAAATTATCAATTATAGCATCTCATAGACATGTATTACTTGTCACATAAATTATCAAACACAGCATCTCATAGACATGTATTACTTGTCACATAAGTTATCAAATATAACATCTCATAGACATGTATTACTTGTCACATAAGTTATCAAACATAACATCTCATAGACATTAATACTTGTCACATAAGTTATCAAACAAAGCATCTCATAGACATGTGTTATTTGTCACATAAGTTATCAAACATAGCATCTCATAAACATGTGTTACTTGTCACATAAATTATCCAACTAATTTATTAGTTTAGCTTACAAATTTCATTATTTTATCTTTAACATAGCCTTGAGAATCAAGTAGCCTAGGTACACGAATCCCCACTGTAACCTCCTCGTCCCGGCCTAGACGCCCAACCGAACCAAGAAGGCTACATTAGGTTTGCCGTAGCAAATCGAAGAGATACAACGAAACCCAGTCCATTTTTTATCTTATCTAGATGCCAATATAAACCCTACACGTTCATGTAGACATCAGGTGCAACCCCAACTCAATCGGGCATCAGTTTGACATCCAATTATTCACCATTGTAATTAAGGGACCAAATTTCAAATACAGATAATTTCAAGATTAAAACTCACTTTCATGTTACCAACCTTAAATTAGTCAGGTTCCAAACAAATATCTCAAATTTCAACTCAATCCAAGCATTCATACTCACTTAATTGCACCCACAAGATCCAGGGACTAAAATGCAAAGAAAGCAAAACTGCCAAGCTAACATTAACAGAAATTGGCCTCGAGTATCAGTACCGTTGTTACCGTACCGGTACGCATGAAAACGCACCGTACTGGTACACCAAGGCCTGTACCGATACGCAATAACGAACTTACTAATTTTTGAATTTTCAGACATCCGTACCGGTACGCTTACCCGAGTATCGGCACGTGGGTTTGGGTTGAAAAAGTGAAATTCTAGAGGTTAGAATGTGTATCGATACTCCTTTACCCATATTGGTACGCCAAGCTAAGATTTCCTAGGCGTACCGGTACACACATAGGCGTACTGATCCCTCAGGCGGATGATGTCTAGCCGTACTGATACGATCCCTAGCGTATCGGTACGCCTGGACCTATAATGTCATATTTCGCTGGTTTATCACCCCAGAAGCATTCCCAAACCATTCCAATATGCTTATAACACAACACCAACATGCCAAGCATCTCACAAGCATTCAAGCGTCACAAATCTAACAACACAACAAGGCTTCATGCATCAAAAGGAAATCTATAGGCATGCTTCCTAATTTTGCATCCAATCACACACCAAAAAACAAACTAGTACCAAAGTCAATCTTTAAAGGCCATTTACAACCCAAGAGCAATTAAAGAAACATGCTCAAATAGGGATTTCCACAAAAACATCTCCCAGAACATATCAAGTACCTCATTGCCCTTATTCATTATAGTCTAGTCCAAAACATACTTTGCTAACCAAGTCTTACTAGGATCCCCTTGCTTCTTGATGCCTTCCAAGACCTCAATTATCTGCATTGATGGACAAGGAGAGCGTAAGCACACTAGGCTTAGTGAGGAGTTCTCAAAAACAAACACCATCAATACATTTAAAACCATTTGTTTAACATCATCCTGTAAAATATCATGCCCTTTTAGAACATGCATTTTACATCATTAAAACCATCATATTAAACCATATGCTAAATGTATCATTAATCAATAGCAAGTCACATTGCTAACCCTCCACTTAAGCCTTCCCATGCATTACTACCAAATGCAAAGCTCAAGGAGAAACATGTATAAATCCAATTATACAACATAATACATTTCCAATGATACATTAACAATTATATTGGCTTACAAGTGATCATTAAACAAGTCCAATAAGAAAAGAATTCATCGGATACACGAATTCAACAAGTGTTAACCCAACACTTCAAGCCATCTCAACCGGAATAGCGATACAATTACAACCGCGGTACATTAACAACCGGGTACACTTTTAACCCATGAGGATACCAACCCCAATCATCGGTTAGACGCTTAACCCACTAACGAGAGTTTTTGGTACCATATAACCCCTCAACCGTTAGGGTACTTGGATGGAGTATTCGGTATGCCGTATAAACCCATCAACATCCAAGGCGACTTATTTACAGTGCACTCAATCCTATGGACGGCCAACTATATCTGATAACAATTTTAAAACCACATCACTTGCCAATATAATTGACCATTTAGCATTTACCTCACTGTTTTTAACAAGCATTAAACCATGTCTTTTATCCAAAGCAACAACCACGCTTTAAAACACAAGTATAAACCATACTTACAAGGATCACTTACCATGTGCATCATTCAGCAAAACATGCTTAAAATCAATACATCGAATACTTTAAAACATGCTTAAATAGTAGGTAACATGTAATCAAAACAAGTGCATAAAATCATTTCAACTTAGCACGACCGAGAGAGTAAAACCACATTATACTTACTTCTGAGTCTAGGTAAGCATTTCAAGCTCTACCTTAACTCCAAAACTCTGTTCCAAAACATCAAAACGCTTTAAACCACACTTTCACTCACCGATACGCGAAACCTCGATTCGTCGACGCGAAATCAAGTATCTAAAGCCTCCAACACAACCTCGCTAGCTTCTGGAACAACATCCCCTATTTTTACCACAAAAAAGAAGATTAATGCATCGCAATGCATTCAAAACACATCAACCACAATCCTCTCAGATTTCCACAATCCTCTTAAGATTACCCATCCACAACAACCGAAAACATAACAAAACACTTCGATTCACAACCCAGCCAGCAAATATCAATCTAACATCATTTTTAACACCAAAACACATCTAAAAACAGATCCAAAACAAACCTACCACTTCCAGTAACCTTACAACCACAGAAACACCACAAAACCTCAAAACTAACAACCTAAACAAATAGAGATTCTTAAGTTTCGAGATTCTATTGATAAAAATCACTTATCAACATTATTAAACATCCAAAATATATATCAAAGCATCCTTAATTACTGGAAAACAGATCCAATCCGCGAATCAACTCGTTTTCCCCAAATACTCAATTAAACATTAGAAAATCATCAAAATCAGATTATAAACACAAAACAAGGATCAAATGCTTGGGAATTTCAGTAAAGAACCATACAATAGAGGAGATCTCGGACCTTACCCCTATTGTGAAGTTTCTCCCTCAAATGATTTGGGAAAAGCTAAGAAAACACAAGATTATTATAAGATTTTGTGTAAACAATATTTATAAAACAATTTGAAACAATAAAATCAAGCTAGAAACCACCTCACCTCTGGAAATTTGATGAAAACTTGAGTGTTTGGCTGAGGAGAGAATGGAGAGAAAAGTGGAGAGAAAATGACGTGATTTTGGTTTTGGAAAAAGATAACTAACTTTTAACAAAAATCCTCTTTAATTAATAATTAAAACACATGTTAAAATATCTTCAATTAAGGGAGAAACCATCAAAAACCAATTGGTAAAATAGCTCCTTAAAGATTCTAAGTATTTGACCCTTTTTCATTTTAGTCACTAGGAAATCACAGTTTTCAAAACTTTCATTTTGGTCACTAACCAAAATGTCCATCTTCCAAAACTCATTGTACAAAATCGACATCACCATTATTAAATACATAATTAATAATGATTTTAGAGCATTTTTCTATAATATTTCCAACACTAAAAATATACGATCCCGAAACTCACTCGAATCTCTACTTCGGTCCACCGGATCGTCTAATAAACCACCAAACCGCTAAGCCCTAAAACCAGGGCGTTACAACTCTCCCCTACTTAAGAAATTTCGTCCCCGAAATTTACCTGGAGGAAACAAATACGGAAACTGTTTCAACATATCCAATTTACGTTCCCACGTGGCCTCCTCAACACCGTGGTGCTTCCACAACACCTTAACTAGCTCGACTGTCTAGCCACTAACACCTTACTGCTGGTATCAAGAACCTATACCGGTTCCTCATCATAAGATAGATCCGGTCTCAACTCAATGTTCTCCACCGGCATAACATGAGATGGATCCGACCTATACCTCCACAACACCGAAATGTGGAACACATCATGAATCTTTCCCAGCTCCGGAGGTAACCTCAACCGATACCCAACAAGACCTACATGCTCCACTATCTCGTATGTTCCAATGAACCTCGGGCTAAGCTTCCCTTTCCGCCTAAACCACTACACCTTTTTCTAGGGCGACACCTTCAAGAACACCCGATCACCCACAACGTACTCTATATCCCTACGCTTCAAATCTACATAGGATTTCTGGCGATCCGCGACCGCTTTTAAGCGCTCACATATCAACTTCACATTTTTAGTTGTACCTTTCAGAACATTGGGCATAGATACAAACTTTTCTCCCGCTTCTGCCCAATACACAGGCGTGCGACATTTCCTACCATACAACGCCTCATAAGGTGCCATCTGTATGCTACCATGATAACTGCTATTGTAAGGAAATTCCACTAACGGCAACTGCTTCTCCCACGTTCCCTAGTACTCAATAATACAACACCACAACATATCCTCGAGAACCTGAATCATGCGCTTTGACTGACCATCTAACTGAGGATGATACGAGGTATTGAAATTTAACCGTCTTCCCAAAGCACGATGCAAACTCACCCAAAACCTTGCGGTGAACTGCAGATCCCTATCCGAAACTATGGATTTGGGCACCCCGTGCAAACGCACAATCTCAGAGATGTACAATTCAGCCAACCTGTCTAAGGTATACGTAGTATGCACTGGCACAAAATACACCCACTTCGTAAACCGATCCATAATCGCCCAAATGGAATTCTTTTTGGTCGGCGTCATAGGCAACCCAGACATAAAATCCATAGTGATTCTTTCCCACTTCCATTTTGGTATCCTCAACGGTTGCAACAACCAGAAAGAAACTAATGCTTAGCCTTTACCCCCTGGCAAACCATACACCGAACAACGAAATCAGCCACATCTTTCTTTAGCCTAATCTAATAGTACTCCCCATTCAACCCTTGATACATTTTAGTGCTACCGGGATGCATAGTGAAAAGACTAGCATGGGCCTCAGTCAAAATAGTATGCCTCAACTCCTCGTCCTTAGGCACCACTATTCGACATTTAAAGCACAACACCACATCATCATTGAAATGAAAATCTGTAGGATTCCCATCCCTAATATCTTCCACATGAGGTACCAAATTCCCATCATACGATTGCTTCTTCTTAATCATCTGCGACAAGGACAGCTTCACCTGCAACTCAGCCAACAAACCCTCGTCATTCGTCTCACTCAACCGAGCAAACATGGCTCTCAACTCTACAAACACTTTTCTACTCAAAGCATCCGCCACAACATTGGCTTTCCCCGGATGATACTCAATGGTCAGATCATAATCCTTAAGCAACTCCAACCATCTGCGTTGCCTAAGATTCAGCTCATTCTAGGACATCAGATATTTCAAACTCTTATGATCCGTATAAACCACACATTTCTCACCATAAAGATAAAGCTTTTAGATCTTCAAGGTAAACACAACCACGACAAGCTCAAGATCGTGAGTAGGGTAGTTACGTTAATTCACCTTCAACTGCCTAGATACATACGCCACTACCTTACCCTCCTAAATCAACACGCAACCAAGCCCAACATATGGTGCATCACTGTACACCACAAACTCTTTTCCCGATTCTAGTTGAACCAAGACCGGAGCTCGCGTCAAGGCTTCCTTCAACCTTTCGAAAGCTCGTTGTCTATCCTCCGTCTACACAAACTGAACATTCTTCTGTAGCAACTTAGTTAACGGAGCCGCCAAACTGGAGAACCCTTCCACAAACCTTCGGTAGTAACCCTCCAAACCAAGGAAACTCCTAACCTCCGTCACCGACTTGGACTCATTCCAACTCATTACGGCTTCAACCTTATGCGGATCGACACGAATTTCTTCGGCTGACACAACATGCCTGAGAAACACAACTTCCCTAAGCCAAAACTCACATTTGCTTAACTTAGCATAAAATTGATTAGCCAATAGCGTCTGAAGCACAATTATCAAATATCTATCATGATCCTCCTTGGTACGGGAGTACACAAGGATATCGTCGATAAACACAACCGCAAACTGGTCCAAAAAGTCATGGAACACATGATTCATCATGTCCATGAAAGTAGCTGGCATTGGTCAAACCAAACGGCATCACAAGAAACTCGTAATACCCATACCTCGTACGAAAGGCTCTTTTAGGCACATCCACCTCCTTCACCTTTAACTGGTAGTACCCCAACCTTAAATCTATCTTTGAAAACACCGAGGCTCTTATAAACTGATTAAACAGGTCATCTATCCGCAGTAAGGGATACTTGTTCTTTATTGTCAACTTATTCAACTGCCGGTAATCTATACTCATCCGAAACGTACCATGTTTCTTCTTAACAAACAACACCAGCGCTCCCCATGGTGAAATATTGGGTCTAATGAACCCACGATCAAGCAACTCCTACAACTACATTTTTAACTCCTTCGGAGCCATACGGTACGGAGCAATCGATACCAGTACCGTACCCGTAAGACCTCGATGCCAAACTCTACCTCATAGTCAGGTGGCAACCCTGATAATTTCTCCGAAAAAAATACCCGAAAACTCACATATGATGCGAACATCCTGTACCCTCAACTTCTTTGATCCAGGATTCTAACATAGGCCAAATAAGCATGACATCCCGAATCCAACATTCGACTTGCTTCCAAAGCCGAAACAACATTACACAAAAACTTGGCATTCTCGCCAACAACCACCACCTCATAATCATCCGACAACCTTAAGGATATTCGTTTGGTCACAAAATCCACCAAATCCCGATGTTCGATCAACTAATCCATACCCAAAATCACATCAAAACCATAGAATAGTAACTCTATCAAGTTCATGGCGAACACATATCCCTGAACCATCAGCGAACACCTACAATAAAACCTTCTAATCACGACTGTCTCCCCAAGAGAACTAGTCACTCTAACACCCACATAAGAATTTCAACAGATATATCAAGCTACTTAGCATGCTCACTCAAAATGTATGAATGAGTAGAACCAGAATCAACCAACGAATACAATGACAAAGACTGAGGGTAAAAGTACCTGGAAACACATCGGTGTCATTGCGACCCTCACAGTGCGCATACACCCTAGTCGGTCTACCTTATTCAGGCTGGATTGCAATGGTATGAGCCATAATCCTCTGCCCACCATCTCGACGCTGAAACGGTCCGCGGCCACGACCACGTTGCGGAGCAACAACAGATGCAGCACCCTGCCCACCTCGGGCCAACAACGGACAATCACGCCTCTGATGGTCGCCAGACCCACGACTCCAGCAAGCATTGGCCACAACAGGCGCGGGTGCCTGACCCTTCCTGGCCAAACGCGGACAATCTCGCCTCAAATAATCTCGGGATCCACAAACCCAACATGTGCTAAATTGTTCTCTAACCTGAGCACCTTGCCCCTAGACTCCACGTCCAATAGCACCTCCGCTAAGCCTCAGCTCTGGGCAAAACCTCCTATCACGGTGTCTCTTGGTCTGACCACCGCTATAACCCGAATCAGCAGCTCTCTTATCCGACCTAGAACCTCGCGCTTCAGAAGCCAAACTCAAATTCGGCTCCACATCCTTGGCCCGCGAAACCAACACATCAAAATCGGTGTAATCAGTAGCAAGCATGTATGTCTTAACCTCATGCATAAGCTCATAGCGGAAACGATCACATCGCGTTTGCTCGTCAGGAACCAACTCAGGTGCATACTGACTCAACCTCACGAACTGTACCTCATACTCCGTAATAGACATAATGCCCTGCACCAGAGCCATAAACTCGCGCTTCTTCTCGTCCTGATATCGGACTCCCAAAAATTTCTTCCGAAAAGCCTCGTAGAAGAACTCCCAAGTCACGTTCTCGGTCGCCATACCGGATATCATGGTAGTCCACCATGTATAGGAATCACCCTACAGTAGGGAAACAACACAACCCAGCTTACGAGCATCGGTGCACCCCATCTGGCCCAGTATCCTCTCAGTACTGGCCACCAACCATCGGAAGCCTCAGACGACAAACCACGAAACTCAACTCCGCACAAACTATAAAGACGTTCAAGCGGTAAACCTTACCCATCAACTGGTGGTGTTGGTACCCGAACACCCGCAACTGCTGCCTGAAAAGCATCGGTTATGGCCTATATTAACGGTACCATATCACCCATCCCTGACCCAGCCGGCGCAGGTGGAACTTGCTTCACTTCTTTATGTGAAATAGGTGGCAACCCTCCAGGAGGTACAACTTCCCCCTCAATCTCCTGCCCAGTGGCAACAACAACTGTAACCGATCACAACTCTCTCCTCGGTCCCATCGTGCTAAAATATATCTAAGGCATGATAATCATTTCAAAACAAAAATAGTCAGGCCATCTTCAAGTAAGGATCCAAGACTTCAATTTCAAAAATCAATTTCCAAGACTATATTAATAAGGCAATGGGTACCCCAAAAATTTTCCCAATATGGCATACAACAACCAACATACATATATCAACCACCGTGCATAGCAACCAGCGTACATATAACAATCACCGTACAAATCAAACAACAGGGCATAACTCACAACAACAACACATCAACTTCCCAAACGAACCAAACCTGGCCTAACTTCCTAAACCTGGCTCTGATACCACCAAATGTAACCCCATCGACCCGACCTAGACGCCCAACCGAACCAAGAAGGCTACATTAGGTTTGCCGTAGCAAACTGAAGAGATACAATAAAACCCGGTCCATTTTTTTATCTTATCTAGATGCCAATATAAACCCTACATGTTCATGCAGACATTAGGTGCAACCCCAACTCAATCGGGCATCGGTTTGACATCCAATTGTTTACCATTGTAATTTAGGGACCAAATTGCAAATATAGATAATTTCATGATTAAAACTCACTTTCATGTTACCAACCTTAAATTAGTTAGGTTCCAAACAAACATCTCAAATTTCAACTCAATCCAAGCTTCCATACTCACTTAATTGCACCCATAAGATCCAGGGACTAAAATGTCAAGAAAGCAAAACTGCCAAGCTGACATTAACAGAAATTGACCTCGAGTATCATTATCGGTGTTACCGTACCGGTACATATGAAAAAGCACCGTATCGGTACACCAAGGTCCGTACCGATATGCAATAACGAACTTACCTAATTTTTAGACATCCATACCGGTACGCTTACGTGGGTATCGGTACACGGGTTTGGGTTGAAAAAGTAAAATTTCAAAGGTTAGAACGTGTATCAATACTCCTTTACTCGTATCGGTACGCCAGGCTAAAATTGCCTAGGCATACCGGTACACACATACGCGTACCGATCCCTCAGGCCGAATAATGTCTAGCTGAACCGATATGATCCCTAGCATATCGGTACGCCTGGACCTATAATGTCATATTTCGCTAGTTTAGCACCCAGAAGCATTCCCAAACCATTCCAATATGCTTATAACACAACACCAACATGCCAAGCATCTCACAAGCATTCAAGCGTCACAAATCTAACAACACAACAAGGCTTCATGCATCAAAAGGAAATCTATAGGCATGCTCCTTAATTTTGTATCCAATCACACACCAAAAGACAAACCAGCATCAATGTCAATCTTTAAAGGCCATTTACAACCCAAGAGCAATTAAAGAAACATGCTCAAACAGGGAGTTCCACAAAAACATCTCCTAAAACATATCAAGTACCCCATTGTCCTTATTCATTATAGTCTAGTCCAAAACATACTTTGCTAACCAAGTCTTACTAGGATCCCCTTGCTTCTTGCTACCTTCCAAGACCTCAATTGTCTGCATTGATGGACAAAGAGAGCGTAAGCACATTAGGCTTAGTGAGGAATGCTAAAAAACAAACACCATCAATGCATTTAAAACCATTTGTTTAACATCATCCTTTAAAACATCATGCCCCTTTTAAAACATGCACTTTACATCATTAAAACCAGCATATTAAAAAATATGCTACATGTATCATTAATCAACAGCAAGTCACATTGCTAACCCTCCACTTAAGCCTTCCCATGCATTACTACCAAATGCAAAGCTCAAGGAGAAACATGTATAAATCCCATTATACAACATAATACATTTCCAATGATACTTTAACAATTATATTGGCTTACAAGTGATCATTAAACAAGTCCAATAACAAAAGAGTTCATCGGATACACAGATTCAACAAGTGTTAACCGAACACTTCAACCCATCTCAACCGGAATAGCGATACAATTACAATCGTGGTACATTAACAACCGAGTACGCTTTCAACCCACGGGGACACCAATCCCAATCATCGGTTAGACGCTTAACCCACTAATGGGAGTTTTCGGTACCATATAACCCCTCAACCGTCTGGGTACTTGGATGAAGTATTCGGTACACCGTATAAACCCCTCAATATCCAAGGTGACTTATTTACAGTGCACTCAATCCTATGGCCAGCCAACTATATCCAATAAAAATTGTAAAACCACATTACTTTCCAATATAATTAACCATTTAGCATTTACCTCACTATTTTTAACAAGCATTAAACCATGTCTTTTATCCAAAGCAACAATCATGCTTTAAAACACAAGTATAAACCATACTTACAAGGATCACTTACCATGCACATCATTCAGCAAAACATGCTTAAAAACAGTATGTCAAATACTTTAAAACATGCTTAAACAGTAGGTAACATGTAATCAAAACAAAAACATAAAATCATTTCAACTTAGCACGACCGAGAGAGTAAAACCACATTATACTTACTTCTGAGTCTAGGTAAGCGTGTAAAGCTCTACCTTAACTCCCAAAACTCTGTTCCAAAAACATCAAAACGCTTTAAACCATTTTTCACTCACCGATACGTGAAACCTCGATTCGCCGACGCAAAATCAAGTATCCGAAGCCTCCAATACAACCTTGCTAGCTTATGGAACAACCTACCCTATTTTTACCACAAAACAACAGAGGATTAATGCATCGCAATGCATTCAAAACACAGCAACCACAATCCTCTCGGATTTCCACAATCCTCTCAAGATTACCCATCCATAACAACCGAATACATAACCAAAACACTTTGATTCACAACCCAGCCAACAACTATCAATATAACATCATTTTCAACACCAAAAAACATCTAAAAACAGATCCAAAACAACCTACCACCTCCAGCAACCTTACAACCACAGAAACACTACAAACCCTCAAAACTAATAACCTAAACAAATAGATATTCTTAAGTTTTGGGGTTCCATTGATAAAAATAACTTATCAAAATTATTAAACATTCAAAATATAGATCAAAGCATCCTTAATTACTAGAAAACAGATCCAATCCGCGAATCAACTGGTTTTCCCCAAATACTCAATTAGACATTAGAAAATCATCAAAATCAGATTAGAAACTCAAAAACTAGAATCAAATGCTTGAGAATTTCAGTAAAGAACCATACAATAGAGGAGATCTCAGACCTTACCCCTATTGTGAAGTTTCTCCCTCAAATGATTTGTGAAAAGCTAAGAAAACACAAGATTATTGTAAGATTTTGTGTAAACAATCTTTATAAAACAATTTGAAACAATAAAATCAAGTTGGAAACCACCTCACCTCTGGAAATTTGATGAAAACCTGAGTGTTTGGCTGAGGAGAGAATGGAGAGAAAAGTGGAGAGAAAATGACGTGATTTTGGTTTTGGAAAAAGATAACTAACTTTTAACAAAAATCCTCTTTAATTAATAATAAAAAAATATGTTAAAATATCTTCAATTAAGGGAGAAACCATCAGAAACCAATTGGTAAAATAGCTCCTTAAAGATTCTAAGTATTTGACCCTTTTCATTTTAGTCACTAGGAAATCACAATTTTCAAAACTTTCATTTTGGTCACTAACCAAAATGTACATATTCCAAAACTCATTTTAAAAAATTGATATCACCATTATTAAATACATAATTAATAATGATTTTAGAGCATTTTTCTATAATTTTTCCAACACCAAAAATATACGATCCTGAAACTGACTCGAATCTCTACTCTAGTCCACCAGACCGTCTAATAATCCACCAAACCGCTAAGCCCTAAAACTGGGGCGTTACACCCAACCAACTGTCACCAACAAAAGGTACTCAAAGTTCCGGTCAATCCCTCATATTGTTGCCAAGTGACCACAACACTTCCCTCCTATTGTCGCCAAATAAGGACCATAGTCCACCCCAAACACGAGCTTTATGGACTCTATGGCATGCCAACTATACCTATGACTGTCTTGAAACCAGGGCTATTCAATTAGATCTTATCTTATCAGAATCAGAGATGAGTTTAGCTCCTTATCATTTTCGATTATATCATGCATTCAACCAAGTATTCGAATAGCGTATCTTATTCATATCAGAGATGAGCATAGCTTCAAATTCATATACTTACATAAGCAAGGCTTATATCTTATCATATCAAACATATATGACCACATGTATAGTTTTTGATTATATCATGCATTCAACCAAGTATTACATATCATTGTGTACTTTACAATTAAGTACTCACCTTGAATCCAAGCTTAAGTATGTGGCATAGCATAATTCAATGAACAAGCAATATAAACTTAAAGCAATTGAGAATGCTCGAGATGGTTTCAATCCTATCCTAAGACTTTAAACTACACTCACAATTTGGTCCAAGCTAGACATGCTCTCGAATCACAATCATGTTTTTGCTTATCTACCCCTTGATCCCCTTTGGATCTTACTTCCTCAACTCTTTCTTGGTCTAAACATAGCAAAATGCAACCATGCATCAAAATCATTTCATTTCTAATCCTTAACTATATCATGTATAAATTCTATTAAACAAACTATGACACACATCAAACATACATGATAATTTAGTCCTAAAACAATATTTAGTCTTATACAAAACAACCCCTACTTTGTACGACAGTCCATATATTAGGTTGTAACAAAACAGTCTTTTTATAAGTGCAAAAGCAACCTAAATTTTATTGCAACTTACTCCTTAAATTTAACTCACACAACATCCCTGATTTTCAGTTGTAAAGCAGCCCTTAATTTGTTTACAAAACAGTTTTTGTTTTAAATCACCAATCAGCTCCTGTTTAATTGAAAAATAGACCTTATACCCTTTTTAAAATAATCCCATGTTTTTAAAGTACCAATTCTGTCCATTTTCTTTTGTCAAATCAGTCCCAAGCATTCCTTTATTCTAACAAAACAGTCCCAAAAATTTGTTTTTACCCAGCATAGAAATTCCTATGAAAACAACCTCTAAATTTGGTTTTTAAGGTAGTCCATTATTCTTATTAAACTACATAATCACTATACCATTTGAAGCTCAATTTACATCAGGATTCATCAAACAATCATCCCTTGTGGCAATTTCTAAAGTTCAGTATCAAGAAAATCAACATTTTAACTATTTTGTAAGATCACAATTGTTCATAGTACCAATGGCATCATTCGAATGGTTCAACACCTTATCCAGGATTTTCATGGACATTATATAGCAGCATACAAATCATTTCATACACATTCCTTTGCATATTCAAAATCTTTACAATGTTAAATCATTTAACCGATTCCACCTAGGCCAAACCAACCAAACATCAAACAATCAAGCAATCTAACCATGTCACAATTCGAATGAGTCAAGAATTGCATTGCATGAATTTAATTCCTAATATTTCTATCAACTATAAAATTCATCATAATCTATCATCAAATACTTAATTTAAGCTTGAATAATGAGATAAAGATAGTGTGATCACCTTTCTACCCAAGCTAAACGATCACAAATCAAGAAATGAACTAAGATGCACAGACTCTTGCAAGCTTTCTCTCAACTTTTTCTCTAAAGTGGAGGGTTTTTGATTATGGGAGGATGAATCAATTGTTGGTTGTTTTTCTCCCTAGAACCGATACCCCTAACACAAGTCATGGTCTAATTTTGACACATGGATAACTCCTTACAAATCTCAAAATTTTGCATGCAACTTTCCCCTAATCAAAACATTCAGTTTCGACCTTCATAAAATTGAATATCCAAAACTCATTTACTTCAATTTGGTCCACTAATCATTTAATTAGTCTAATTGATGATAACTACACTACATTTGGCTTGTGATCAAATTGTTACATACTTCTAAGCCATACTTTGGGGTATTACAAATGGTCAAGAAGTTGGCCCCTATAAGGCATCCGAAATGGTGTAAAAAGCGCGTTAAAAATGCTATAGAAACCATAAAACACTGCTTGGAAGATTGTTTATGATATTTAGAAATAAAACATTACACTTAGAAGTACAATTAGTTGATTCAAGGGTCTGTCCCAAAAGGATATTTTCTCATATCTTGTCTACGGTTCCTACATTTAGTATAAAGCCTGGGTTGCTCAGTCTGTTCTCGTGGAACCATATCCTTGGCACAATGAATCCTAATTGAATGCGGGCGACCTTTTTTCTTGCATCGCAGGGAATGATCTGGCTGTACTTAGGTTCACCGTCAACTACATCACGATTACGTTTATTTTTTATCAGAGGAAACTCGTATCAGTATACTTTAAATACATTTTAAGTCGGTATACTAGATCAACGAGTGTCATTGCATCGAACTGAATGGATGTACATGCAACAAAGACGTGCAGACACGGGTACTTGAATGTCTAAAAACGTCCGTAGTCATATATTTTTCAGCGTAGATTAACAACGTAATTGTTCTGCATTATTCCTTCAAGCAGCCGCGAATATTTAGTAAACTGAAAGTGATGTTCGTGAAGAGGGAAGCATATCACACCCATCATGTTAGCGTGCAAATTGTATATTTAAAATTTTTGTTGGAGATTTGGATAGAACCTGTGGCACCTTTCATCCAGTTCATTGCATGTTTTTTGAGGGTTGCAAAAAGGGTAGTCAGTCGATAATATGTCACATTGACAGCGGATGTGATTGGTAAATAACGTGTTCTCTTTAGAGATGAATTGATCGCCTCAACCAAGTTCGTTGTCATGTGAACGACCCTCATCATAATATCGTAGCCATTTCTCCCCTAGGATATCAACAATATAGCCATATCTATATTAATTTCTTACTCTCAACTCTTTTAGCAGCTTCGCAATCTCATCAGCTCTTTGTGCATTGCCTATTCAATAAAAGACGAAATAGTTAATAATATATTATAATAAAAGCCATGTTAATTAATAATTTTAATAGTAGAAGGCATACTCATGCGAAAAACTATTATACGCTCATCATCATTCTTATATCTCTATAGTAATTAGCAGCAATGTGTCACAGACAGTACCAGTAATAAATATATGAAGGTTTCTAAGACATGCCCAAACGCTCGATTGATCCTCACATCCCTGCTCCTTTGTCTAAAATAATACATATCCTGTCTTTTTTTCTCGTAGAACCCAGCGTAAGATATGTGTGCGCAAGTTGGTGAGAAAAAAGTTCCATGAAGGGATATATTCCTTTTCAAAGATTACGAATGCGATCGAAATGCATTTTCTGTTGCTATCTTATGCAACTACCAGTAGTAAGTTCTGGGTGTATCTACCATACAAGAATGTACCGTCGATCTGTAGCATCGGATTACAGTGATGAAAAGCTTTAACGGATTACAAAAATATCCAAAAAGGCAGAAAAATAGCACTCTCTAGGTACGACACGATCATTGTAGTATGACGGCTCTGTCCCTAGTTGCACAACTGTTATTGGGTTGTATTTTTGCATTATCTTTAGCAACGTTCACAACTCGCTGTATAATTTTTCCCACTGTCCATAGGGTTTTTGGATGACACAATATCTTGCAAACCATGCCTTATTGTATTTAATCATGTACGTAAATTGAGATTTAATCGAAGCTATACATATTGAAACAGATACGCATTGATTTACTTTCACGAATGAAAGGATATGATCACAAAGCACATGCACATCCAAGTTAGGATGATCTTGACTCAGGCTTCCTACGGAGTATGTATGAGGTCTTTCGTATTTGGTTTTCTTTCACATGTTGTTCAGCCTCTTCAATCGTGATACACGGACCCTCTAGTTATATTCTTCGTACTTGTATGGGCATTCAGTAATATATTTGTCCACGTCAATTTTCCTCAAAGTGGACGTAACTGAATGGCGTATGTTGTAATGCTTAATTGCAGCCTCTGTCAGTTTTTTAGTCTTGAAGACCATTTTAAGATACATTTTGCCCTCATTCCGTTCTTTGTACTGCTCCAACTGTAGGAATTCTGAAAATTTTATAGCGTTGAATCCTTCTATATCCACTGTTGTGAAGTGGGATGGTGGTTCATAATACGCTGAGCTACTGCCTACTGTAGTAACGCTGTGCGGGGCAACAACTTCAATAGGCTCTTTCTCTATATCTTCCTTCGTATCTTCTTTCGCAACATCTTCTGTATTATCTTTCGTATTCACAGGTTCATTAATGTTTGCTGGTTCTTTAGGAAATAAACCCATATCATCACCATCGAGTCCGGGCTTCCTAAGAGGTTCCTTATTAGAATTATCCCGCCAAATATGTATAGTTCTTCTTCATCAACAACTTGCACCTTGCTAGGTTCTCTAGTGGTAACCCGGTCATGAGAGCGCTGATGAGGCCTATATCCAATATCTAGGTAGATAACACCAACGCATGAATGTCTCCTCATTAATAAAAAATTACCTATGTTTGCCTCACTAGGGATATAAGTTGAGTGTCGTCCGGTCGAGAAATTATCTATGTTTGCCTCACTAGGGATATTAGTTGAGTGTCATCCATCTGAGAAATCACCGAATGGGTTAAACTCTTCACATTGATAGACGATGGCTCGTTCATCCTAAGTCAGAGTAAATAGCTTCTCATTCATCATAAACTATGTCTCGAAATTCAGGCTGACCATCATCTCGAACATGCGGTAGTCACGGTAGGGTTGATGTCGTAGATCTGCCCTATCCCTCTACTGAGCGATATAATCTATGTACTTCACCTCCCAATCAATCTATCAGACAATAAAAAAGTTTTAGCATTCTTTTTATATATTAATTACATTTAAATTAATAAAAGATTTAGTTAAATAAAAAAGATTACCTCGGGCTTCCCTTATCGAGTGGGCTTGTGTAACTCATCCAAATTTGGAGGGGCCACCGAAATTCATTAGACACAACCAAACTGCCTTTGGATGCGGTCGCTCGGATGCCACTCAACTACATCGTAGCAGATGAGTGGTACAGTGGCCGTCCAAACAAGCCTCGTGTCTTCTAAAAATTTCATGAGGCACTCGTAGACTTTTGGATCCGTTTACGGTGTCCATAAAACTATACAATATAAAATTATAACTACGTATCAAATTTAATTTAAATAAATACACCAAATTTAATAACAAATACCCTTGAAATTGTTACCTTATTCCCGAATTCATTCTCAATATCCTATCTGATAGCGCTTAGACCCTAGGAAAGACCAACATGAATTATATGATTGTTCCCTCTACAAACAAGAAGATAATTTTAATATTAAGATATGTATAAAAAATATACTATTTTCTTACCTCTGGTACATCAGAAAAACATATGGACTAGGCTGGCTAAGCTGAGAGCGTAAAAATGACATTTTCCACCACGCTCAAGACTGAAGCAACAAAAAACAACCTCCAATACTATACTTCTGAGGATCAGTGTTCTTGCACATCTCCCTAAACAGATATGTCAAAACTGTCGATCTCCAGCTCAATTTATCAGTATCTTTAAAATCCCACAAATACCGCAACCACAACGTGTGGACTTTGTTGCGGGATTTGTTAGGCATCAATTTATCAGTATTTTTAAAATCATGCAATTTACCGGCAGAGCCTAGCATTGACTAAGCATTATGATACGGCACGTGCAACAAGATTGATAAAAGAGCAAACCCATGTGCTAATCCAATGGGGAATCTGTCAGAAAGAATCATATGTCGAAATACCGATTGTAGCGAACTTTTTTTAAAATTGCTAGAAAGATAATCGGTGTTTTTTTGCTTTTTGTTGACAAAGTTTGGGGATTTTTGTTTTAGAAATTCGGTTTTTGAAAAATAAAGACCGAGTCACCACCTATAACACCCTCGACCCGGATGTCACATTTGGGGCTAAAACCCAAACCAAAATCATAACATTTCTCAACTTGGTTTACCCCAAATAAAATAATTACAAAAAACATTTAAAGCCCACAAATCAAAATAAATACATAAATGATTAAAACGTTACAAAGAGCTCTAATTAAATAAAACATTTAAACATTTAACTTGATTAATACAAATTCAAAATAAGAATTACAGACTCATACACATAAGGTTCAATGATTAAACAACCCACTAAATAGAAGTATCATACTCTGACAATGCCACTTGCCGAAATCCCATACAGACAACACTCCTCGATCCTGCGTCAATCTATGCACGAAAATAATAATTTTGAGCCCTGAGCTTACAAAGCTCAGTGGTACACATCTACTCTACTATACTTCATGCTAATCATAAACATAAGCATGCACGCTAGTACGAGCAATAAGAAGAGATAAATAAACATGTGACACTACCGCTAGCCGCCTAAACATATGCTAACATCATAGAAAAACATCATACATAGCCCACGAGGCCCAATCATAATCGAGATCTCACCAGATCACCCGAGCGAAAGCACACAAGTTATACCACAAAACTAGAGTGACGCCCGCATCCACATAGTATCGAGATCATACACTATTGAGTGAGGCCCACGTCCACAAAGCATCGGGATCATACACTCCGAGCAAGTCCCGCATCCACACAGCATCGGGATCCTACACTCGTAGAGATGTGACCCGTAACCACACAGCATCGAGATTCTGTATCCATGCTCGGGATCTCTCATCAAGCATCTTTGAATGAGGCCTGCATTTATACAGTATCAGGATCCTCCATTTAAAAGTCTTTAAAGTGTTGTAACACCTAACTCTGGGTATTCGAATCCCACGAAACAAAGACTCGTAACCAATCAAGTGCCCACACCTGGAACAACCACATATGATCCACCAAGGATCCATACAAGTGTCCTACCTGGCACACAACAACATACGACCCACCACGAGTCCCTATTGTTGCTATTACAACCAATCAAGCATTGCTGAGTTATTCCATTTTATGGAGGATTATACAATTTATTCCAATCAATTATTTCCATCAATCCGTATTATCCCATTGATTATGGTAATAATTGTTTTTTAATCATATTCGTCAATTTTCATCTCAAACTGACTTTTAAACAAATTAGTGTTGATTTGAGATTCCATAAGCAATTTATCGAGTATTTGCCGGTATTAGTCCCGTTATTATAACCCCCGTCTTCAACTAACATCACAGGCCACTAAGCCTGTCGGTATCAGTATTAATTACGGGGCCCTATTCTACCTCTAAAGCTTATATAAGTCATTATGGTTGTTGCTAGCGTATTTAAATAATTTAATAATAATTACCAATTTTCAATCATTTAATCAAATATTTTTAAGTATTGTCTATTGCCAATATTAAATCGAACATACTAATTTATTTAGCTAATACACGAGGCATCATCATATATCAATCAGTCAACCAATCATAAAGTCAGATAACCATACAAATATTCAAACAATCCTACATTGTCTTTAAAGCTCATAACAGACTCTAACATTCTCAAGCTCATCAAGCATCTCAATAATTACCAAGCCTTGAACTATCAGTATCAACACATGCTTATTACTCATTTCCTAATTTGTAACCATTAACATGCAAAGCACTTACACTTATGATGCTCATGAAGTATTTAGAGTTCGAGGTGTACTAACCTTAAGCCGATATCGCTACAATCCTCATCCGATCTTCTAGAACAATCCATATGATTCGATGTCCAAACCTAAACAATCCTCGTATATTAACAAATATGAACATACATTATTTCTATGCACCTCCTATACTATTCACAAGGTTAAATACGTAAAAATAGCTTATTGAGTTTGAATTTGGCAAAACGGACTGGGCCAATAGATTCGAAATATCGAGAAACCCCCTGGGTAGGGTCATTCAGAAAAAAATTAACAGCCGGTCAATGCCGGTCAAATACCTGGTCAACTTTTGATGATCCGATGTGGCTCAGGTGCACAAAAAACTGGGTGCACCCTAGGTACCTGATCCTGTGCGGGTGAGTGCATGAGGAAGATGGTACACCCACAAGGCGTGATCCAGCGCAGACGATTGCACTACAGCCTTAGTGCACCCGTGAGGCATTATCTCGTACGGCGAGCTCACGTGCACCCAGGTGAGCATGCTTCAGTGTGGCACGGTGCAACGCAACTTGGTGCACCCGTCTACCCAAACACACACCCACCCGCAGCAGTGGTGTGTGAGCGGCCCTCTTGTGATCGAACGGAGGCGGCGAGCTCTAATATGATGTTTCGGTACCTCCTAAGCTCGCTGGTGGCATCGATTTTCGTTTCTGAGCACTAGAAGCTTACTTTCCGACCACTTCTAATCTTTTCCAGCACCACAACGATGAATGATGATGATGACGGTAGCACAGAGACCACCAGTAGGCGCGTCTCGATGAGCTCCCCCAGTGGCGGCGGCGGTGAAGTGAACGACGGCACGAATCACTCTTAAATCAAGGTAAATCCCTTTTTTCTTGCAAAACCCATTTTATTTCTCTCTCATACAAAAATATCTTATTCACCCCTTTTCCTCTATTTTCTCTCTCCCTATCACATCAGCCATTTTATTTTAAACTTTTCCCTTGTTCTTTTCTTTTTTTAATTTGCAAAACCAAAATTTGGGTCGTTACAACTCTCCCCTCCTTAAGAAAATTTCGTCCTCGAAATTTGTACTAGCAGAACAAGAAAGATACCAAAAACTTCTTAACTCTTCAAGGTCCTCGATTATAACCCGCTGCGCTACTCTGATCTCAACACTTATAAGAAATAACATTATCCTCAAATGTTACAATCATAGTCTTAACTGATTCCTCTCTGAAAAGAAATTCATCCTCACTTGGTACATCACAGACGGCAAGCGAAATCCAACAGTACCTCGATAAAACTGTTATACGAATACGTCAACAAAGAAGCTATAGAACCCAAAAGATTTGTTGCACACAAAAATCCTTCCACAACAGCGTACAATCTAAAAACAACAAGATGTTAAATAGCCACTGCAGCCAAAACGAACATTTTTTCTTGTGGTGACTCCTTGAATGAGTCTTTAACCTCTGTCGGCGTCGCAATTTAAAACATTGCTTCTTCAGTGCAAGATTCCAAAAAAAGAACAGCTTCTCCACTCGCCCCAAGAGCTTACCTTAAACTTTACATGTCAACTCTTACCGATAACTAAAGCTTATCTCACTAGCTCAGTTAATGCAAGAATCTTACACTCTCAACTATAATGTGTCCAAAAACATGTCATCTGTACCATCAGATCTTTTATCACATACAAATCCCACCAAGGGATAAGGTTCGAACACAAACCTCGAATCTCACGCTAAAAGGTAACATGTACACACCGCAGTGTCGTACAACCCAAACACAAACAATCTAAGCATATATTCAATTTGGATCTCACCTTTGCCAAAAATATTAAACGGTACCTACCAAAGACGGTATCATTACTCAAAGAAATCCCATCAAAACTGTGCACTCATAAACCTTTACAAGTTCCACGACCACCTATTCAATTTTCAATATGGAACCTCGAAGTATTACAATAACTCTGAGAAATTCAATGTTCGACTCCCAACCGATCGCAAGTCAAACACTCATCATAATCTCAACATACGACTCTACACTATTTCTTAAACACGTGACGAAAGCCTAGTACTAACTGTCGCTCTCAAAATTCTTCGTATACTGACCACTGTACTATAAAGAGAGAATCTCTTACCTTGATATATATTTTCCTCTAAAGCACTCACAACAAGATCTTAAAGTCCATCAGACCCAAATCCAATCATAACACTGTATCCCCTTAAACAAAATTAGAAGCTAATTCCCATAACTTCCAAAACGAATCATTTTTTAACTTGAAGCTTAACTAGAAAATACACAGGTACCAGTACTAACCGATCAGTACCAACACCAGATGAATTGAGTATCAATACTGTATAGAGTTAGTATCGATGCTCCCTTACGCGACCATCACTTGCGATCCTTGATCGCCTCACATAGTTAGCATGATACTCTAACCCGAACTAACTTCGTACAATCTATCTCTTGTCAAGATCACTTACCTAGTCGGTGATCGATCATGCGATCTACAATTCTTAATTACTTTGACTCGCGTCATTGTTCAAATCTCAAACTCCTTAAAGATCGAGCACCTAAATTTTTGCACTATTGAGGCGAACACAATATTCCCACATTAACACAAAAATATAGCACTGACAGTATGACAAAACATCTTCGACGATCTTAAAATCTTATTCGACTTTAATTGGGTCGACACCACGATCACGATGTAGCGATTCCACGTAGCTCGGATCTTTACCAATGTTCCTTGATTGCCTCAAAAAAACTGTGATTCAAAACAAAAGCATTTATGAAGTCTTCAACCCTTGATTCCGTACTGATTACACGGTAACCAAACTCTCTCTCACGCACAATGTCTTTAAGGCAATTATCTTGTCAATGTTTGTATTTCCATATTCCTTATACATTCACACGTGACACGCAAAACATCAACTTATATTTGAGAAAACACGGTGGCCCCTACCTTATCATTGCTGAAAAACCTCAAAGTCACTGCAGGCATCCAACGTTACCACGACACACCCAAAAGAGGGAATCCTCATTCCAAAATCTATTTCAAACTCCAAGCCTTTAACACTTTAACCATAAACATCTTATTCTCGAACCAATCTCGAAAAAATGCACAAATACCTCGCAATTGGTTAAACGAGTCATCCACCTTAAGAGACACGTAATGATCATCTACTGTCATACGGCAAAAATCTACAATTTAAGCATCACTTCAACGAATCAACTTCTTACTAATGAACAAGCATGTTTCTTCCTTGGGCAAAATATTCAGACAAAAGAAACCTCTTTCAAGTTGCACCTTCGCAACTAAACTTCCAACTTTCTCAACTCACTCGGTGTCCTCCGACCAAGGCAATGAGCAATGACGTCCAACTCGGTCTTACCTCAACATCAGCTCACGTTCTCGTTAGGGAGGAAGTTCTAATGAGTCATTTAAAAGACATAAACAAACACTCTGATGATCTGAAGCCTTGCAAGTGTCAAACTGCATACATTAGCATCTATCGAACGGTTAAACATGTCTTACAACCCTATTGTGTCATTCTTAAACAACAACGATGAAGATCACGGTAGAAGGTTAACGATCTAAACATTCTCATTACCAAAACTTGGGTTCCCTTAAGGTCTCAAAGCTTCGAGCACAACTCTCAACATTACTGGCTCGTATCACGTTTGATTAACCAAAACATTTTCACGATGCGACAACTCCCAATAAGGTAGCTCACTTTTAAACCTGTAGAACGTCTAACTTTGGTCACACTCTGACGAACTAGTAGATCCTGAATCCACTATCTTCGAGAAATGTCTTCACAAAAGGCGATGATACCCATCAACTATCAACGAACTCTCTTTTAAGCAAACGAAATGGTCTACCACCCAACGTGCATCCACTGACCGATTTAGGAAAAAATTATCCATACTCGTGTCACAACCGTTATTCACGCATATAACGGTGAAGATTCCTCGCCACAACTCTTATAATGCATCTAAAGGCTTCAGAACAGTTACCCCATGACACAAGAACACTATTTAGGTGGTGGGAGAATAATACATCATCGACTCGGACATCATTTAACTAAATCACATCTCAACAATTCGAGCGACTTCACCCTCGAAATTGCTCCTATGAGCGGTTTAACACTTATTTCAGCCTTCTCGGCCACAAACGTAATTAAATTAATGTTGCAACGCTTAACGCACTATTGGGATTCCAGTCTTAAGAAATACAAACTCAATTTAAGGGCATGTATTCACTAAACACCTCATCATAAAACCTATACCACCTTGGGGTTTCCTAGAACCGGCTAAACCTAAGCTCTAATACCACTAAATAAAACAACCTCGACCCGCATGTCATATTTAGGCCTAAAGCCCAAACCAAAATCATAAAAATTCTCAACATGGTTTAGCCCAAATAAAATAATCACCAAAAACATTTAAAGCCCACAAATCAAAATAAATATATAAATGATTAAAACGTTACAAAGAAGCTCCAAATAAATAAAACATTTAAACATTTAACTTGATTAATACAAATTCAAAATAAGGATTACAGACTCATACACGTAAGGTTCTATGAATACACAGGCCACTAAATACAAGTATCATACTCTGACAATGCCGCTTGCCGAAATCCCATACAGACAGTACTCCTCGATCCCGCGATCAACCTACGCACAGAAACAATAATTTCGAGCGCTGAGCTTACAAAGCTCAGTGGTACATATCTACTCTACTATACTTCATGCTAATCATAAACATAAGTATGCAAGCTAGTACGAGCAATTAGAAAAGAGATATATAAACATGTGACGCTACCGCTAGCTGCTTAAACACATGCTAAAATTATATCAAAACATCATACATGGCACACGAGGCCCATTCATACTCGGGATCTCTCTATATCACCCAAGTGACAGCACACAAGTCATACCACAAACCTAGAGTGACGTCCGTGTCCACACAACATCAGATCATACACTCTTGAGTAAGGCTCGCGTCTATACAACATCAGGATCCTACACTCGTAGGGATGAGGCTCACATCCATACAATATCAGGATCCTACATCCATTCTCAAAATCTCTCATC
The DNA here is from genome assembly GCA_019671005.1 of Hibiscus mutabilis. NCBI lineage: Eukaryota > Viridiplantae > Streptophyta > Magnoliopsida > Malvales > Malvaceae > Hibiscus > Hibiscus mutabilis. Next base: position 33,851,409 of record CM033750.1, on the reverse strand, counting down.
AAGCATCTTTGAATGAGGCTTGCGTCCACACAGCATCGAGATTCTCCATTCAGAAATCTTTAAAGTGTTACAACACCTAACTCTGGGTATTCGAATCCCACCAAACAAAGACTCGTAACCATCAAGTGCCCACACATGGAACAACCACATATGATCCACCAAGGATCCATACAAGTGTCCTACCTGGAACACAATATCATGCGACCCACCACGGGTCCCTATTACTACTATTACAACCAATCAAGAATTACCGAGTCATTACATTTTATGAAGGAGTATACAATTCATTCCTATCAATTATTTCTATCAGTATGTATTATCTCATTGATTATGGTAATAACCACCTTGTTAATCATATTCATCAATTTTCATCTCAAACTGGCTTTTAAACCAATTAGTGTAGATTTTCGGTTCTATAAGCAATTTATCGAGTATTTGACGTTTATTAGTCTGTTATTATAACCCTCATCTTCAACTAACAGCATAGGCCATTAAGCTTGTCGGCATCAATATTAATTACGGGGCCCTATTCTACCCCTAAAGCTCATGGAAGTCATTATGGTTTATTGCTAGCGCATTTAAATCATTTAACAATAATTACCAATTTTTAATCATTTAATCGAATATTTGTCAGTATTGTCTCATGCCAATATTAAATCGAACATACTAATTTATTCAGCTAATACACGAGGTATCATCAAATATCAATCAGTCAACCAATCATATAGTCAGATAATTATACGGATATTCAAATAATCCTACACTGTCTCTAAAGCTCATAACAGACTCGAACATTCTCAAGCTCATCAAGCATCTCAATAATTACCAGGCCTCGAACTATCAGTATCAACAAATGCTTTTTACTCATCTTCTAATTTGCAGCCACTAACATCTAAAGCAATTACACTTATGATGCTCATAAAGCATTTTAGAGTTTGAGGTGTACTGACCTTAAGCTGATATTGATAAAATCCTCATCTGTGCTTCTAGAACAATCTATATGATTCGATGTCCAAACCCGAAAAACCCTCGTATATCAACAAATACAAACATACATTATTTTTATGCAACTCCTATACAATTCATAAGGTCAAACACATAAAAACAGCTTACTGAGTTTAAATTTGGCAAAATAGACTGCGCCAATAGATCTAGAACATTGAGAAACCCCTGGGTAGGGTCCCCCAAAAAGTCAACAGCCGTTTAACGGCCTAGTCAACCCCTGCTAATCTGGTGTGGCACAGATGCACAACAAACTAGGTGCACCCTAGGTACCTGAACCTGTGCGGGCGAGTGCATGAGGAAGATGGTGCACCTGTGAGGCATGATCCAGTGCGGACGAGTACACTACAGCCTTAATGCACCTGCGAGGCATTATCATGTGCGGCGAGCTCACGTACACCCAGGTGAGCCTGCTTTAGTGAGGCGCAGTACACCGTAACATGGTGCACCCGTCTAGCTAGACGCATGCTCACCTATAGCGATAGAGAGTTGAGGCGCGTGTGTGTCATTTCGGTGACCGAACGGCGGCGACGAGCTCTAGTCTGACATTTTGGCACCTCTTGAGCTCGCTGGTGGCGACATTTTCTAGTTTTGAGCACTGGAAGCTTGCTTTTCGATGACTCTTAATCTTCTCTAGCACCACCACGGTGAGTGACGGCGGTGACGGTAGCATAGATACCACTGATAGATGTGTCTCGACGAGCTCTCCCCGGCAGCGGCGACGGTGAAGTGAACGGCGGCGTGGATCACTCTCAAATCAAGCCAAATCACTATTCTCTTACAATACCTATTTTTTCTCTCATACAAAAATATCTTATTGTCCCTATTTTTTCCCTCTCTTTTCTCTCTCCCTATCACATCAGCCCCTTTATTTTGAACTTTTCCCTTTCTTATTTTCCTTTTATTTTTTGTAATTTGTCATAAGTCCCAAATGATTATCCTTAATTGGGTTCTCATCCTAAAAGCCCAAATAAATCGGGTCCACGACCCAATTTGTAAAATCAAAATTTAGGTCGTTACACCACTGATCATTTTTAAAGGTAGACCGAACACCAAAAATAATACCTGAGATTCGTTTGAAAATAGGTCTAGGAGTCGGTTACAGATGAGGAAGGATTAGCACCCCCAGACCGTCTAAAATTGTTACCTAGTCGAATACAATTTGCCTTAGTTGGAAATTTGTGAGTTTAAATTTAATTTAATTTATGATTCATTTAAAAATTTGAGTAAATTTTAAAGGCCACGTTATTTGACAATAAACGAAAGAACCACCACCACTACGTCTGGTACTGGCCATGTTTACTATCGAATAAAAGGGCACCGCATTAACATTTTATATAAGTCGAATGCAACATATAACAAATAAAAAACCAGCGAGCCATAATAATATTGGTTTGTATTGCTTTCTGCAAATACCCATCTTAGGTTACATGTTGCTCTGATTCAGTTTTTTATACCTAATAATTATATTGATTTTAAAAATAAAAAATGAAATCGAAAAATAATATTGGTTGACATCTGAAATTGCTTGCTTGATTTTTGATTTTTTTTCTTTGCTTGCATGTAGGTGTAATGTCGAGGCTCGTAAGACTGAGGGGAACCACTGGTTCTTTTGGCCTGATACGAGGTTGAAGAGATGACCAAACCTGTATGGTTGTGGCTACGAACGTGTCTGGTGAGATGGCGCGGACGTGATGATGAGGTGGCTGAGAACTAAGGAGTCACGAGAGCTGAAGGGTCAGTTCCAGAAGGTTTTAGAAAGGGAAGCGAAGAGGCTTTGGGTATTAGGGTTAAGGTTAGGGTAATCGGGTCAAGGTGTGGATCGGTCTAGTGGGTCGGGTCTAAGTATTTGGATAATTTAGGTGGTGGATATAACAGATACATGGGTAGGTAGATGGGTATTGTAGTTGGGCTCGGTTGTGTAGATGTAATGAAAATGGATTATGTTTGGTTTAGGCTTGTAAAATGGGTAATGGAGTCCAATTGGGGTAAATAGGTCTCATAATGTAAAACAGACATTAAATATAAAGATTTTTTATTAGATTTTTGAATTGGCTATTTTTTGGATTATATTTTTGATTTTTTTGGATTTAATGGTTTATTCGATTCGAATAAAAAGGTCAAGCAAAATGGTGATTACAGCTGCCTTTCTTTACTCATTGATGTGAAACGGCAATAAAGCAAAGACTAAAAGATAACCTTTTTTCATCCGGTCTAACTAGAATACCCCTTCTGGCACAACCATTCCTTCAAACTCTAGCTGGTCCATCTTCTAACCTTTAGAGAAATAGAACTCATCTGTTGATTCACTACACCACCGATTGAGAGTCAGGATTTGGTCGACTCATCTACTTTATCCTTTTTGGAAAGATAAAACCTGTAAGAATAAAGAAAAATCATTTCAGACTAAGTATTCACTTATTTTATTTAAAACTTGTAAAATTAAAAGGATTCGGTAAAGAGATATTTAAATATGGGTGATCCACTACGCCACCGACGATAAGACAAGGTCGAGAGATTGGATTGGATTGGATCAAGCAACAAATCTAGCGGAGAGGTATGATCCGGTGATTAGATTGCGATCAAGCTACAACTCTGATGAAGAGGCATGATCTGAGAGTTAGGTTTACGATCAAGCTACGACTCTGACGAAGAGGTATGATTTGAATAGTTAGTGGCGATCAAGCTTCGACTATAATGAAAATGCATGATCTGAGAAGTTAGACTGCGATCAAGCAACAACTATGACGAAGATGCATGATCTTGGTTATTGACGATCAAGCTAGGATTCTAACGAAGAGGCATGATCGGAAGAAAAATTTTGGTTGCAATCAAGCTACGACTCTGACAAAGAGGCATGATCTAAGTTATTGGTTGATCCGCTACACCACTAACGATGAGCCAAGATCTAAAGAAAAAGATAACCCGCTACGCCACTAACAAGGAGTTGAGATCTGAAGAGAAGTCTGATTCGCTACACCACTGACAATGAGGCATGATTTGAAGAGAAGAAGTTTGATCTGTTACACTACTGACGATTAGTCAAAATTAAAGAATAAATGTGATAGATTTGCTACACCACTGACAATGAGGTAAGACCAGGAAAATAGAAGTAAACAATAGTTAGTACTTGTTCAGTCAGATTTTGAGTTTTGGTTTGGCTTCTTTTGCTTTAAAGGTTTGCCATTTCGTGTTGGGTGTTGTTATCCTCCATCTTAAGGTTTCAACTTCTTTGTTGGTCCAACTCCCCTTCGTGGCCGAGGGCTTACCGATTTGTTATTGTCCTTCATGATTGAGGTTTCTCATCCTGAACCTATTTTTTATGTATGAGTGAAGTAAATACACTTAGCATGAATGCATCTAACTTGATGTGTAATGTATGCATTTAATGCGAATGCATGATGAGTTGAATGGCATGATGTTGATATGAATGGCATGCAATGCAATTGGCCATGATGTTAATTTTCAAAGAGGATGCGCCATGACTTTCTGGTCATATTGATGGCTAGGTCTTGGTTTTTGTAAAGTTTTATCTTGTAGGCAGGGTAGACGACTTTTTTCTTGTATGCACTGATGCCCCAACCTCTCTCTAGTTTGACTATCTTCTTCTGAAATATTACCTTTCTAGACGAAGGTCAAATTTTGAGTGCTTTCTTTAGTCGAAGCATCAATCTGTGGGAACATTTACTATTGGTCCTTATACTTTTGAACTTCTTTGTGAGTAATGAAGAGAAATCTTTTATTTCACTACAGAATCATAGAGCACATGTTCTAAATTCAATGTGTGATGCTTATTAAGAAAACTGGGGTTTTCTTTTCAAATTGTGAATATATCAAGCTAGATTGAATACCCTGAATATCATGTGCACGAACAACACTAAAATTGCTTATTGAGGATTGCCCCAAGCGAATCCTGTGTCTAAGAGACCTCGAAAGTTGAATTAATATTTGATATGTGAAATGCATTTTAAGCTACTTTGGTGCTTGACCAACTTACCTTTGGCATGTTCATTTTTGTCTCATTTTTGTTTGGGGAATTCAATTCATCACATTCCTTTGGCTCAAAATAATTTTGAAAATATTACCATCACTCGTGAAGCGAAGAATCTAGATTAGAATAGGCTTCAACGGAGTGCCCCAAAAATTTCATAATCTTATCCGAAAATGCCTATTACCAGGTTTCGAACATTGGAGTGCTTTTTGATTAATTTTGAAAAAAATGCCTATTACCAGGCTTTGAATATTTGAAGTTTTTTTGTAAAATGCCTATTACCATGCTCCAAACATTTGAGTGTTTTTGAAAAATACCTATTACCAGGCTTCAAATATTAAATTACATTTATTTGTCATTACGCGAGTCACACATTCATAATCTCTGCAGCTTAGGATTTCAACTAGACACATGCTACTTGAAATCAACCTCCGGGTCAAAATCAATGTCCCTTGTGTAATTGATACACAAGGATCCAATAGAAAGATATATTTACAGAATAAAGACAAAATTGAAAAACAAAATACATCTTTTCATTGAAAATTAAAGTATGTGGTCTTAGGCCCTTACAAAAGATCACCACCGCCTTTGGGCTTAAGTAGGTGGATTTGATTTACATGCATTACTTTGAAAGAAGTTAAAAGTTAAAGGGAACCTACGGAAGTTGATTTGCTTGCCACCTAGAAAAAGAAGCAAGAACGATTTCATTCCTCAAAGAATTCAACTTCTTTGCTTTCCATTAGACTTTGAACCGTGTCTTTGAACTCATGACAGTCTTGAATAGTGTACCCCTTTTCGGCATAAAACTCACAGTACTGACCGATGTACCCCTTAGGTATCATCATCCCTTGACCGGTCAGACCCGTATTGAGTAGCTTCTTCCAAACCTAACTAAGAGGTAATTTGACTTTTGATACCTTAGACTGAACTGCTCAGTTGCTCTCACTGAAGAATGCATTCACTCTACCGGTGTAATTTAATACAGGGTTGGCAGTTGTAGCTGGCCCACCAGGTTTGTCAAAACCTATGACCCCGACCTTGATAAGTTTTTTCACGCCTTCTTGAAATCAACACAAGTTTCAATCGAATGTCCCACTTGATCACCATGGTATACGCATTTTGCGCTAGGATCATACCATTTTGGAAATGTAGGTTGTAATGGTGCTTGATAGAAAGGTGCCACTACATGGATATCGAACATATGTTTGTACAATTTACTGTACGAGATTGGTAACAAGGTAAACTCTATTCTCTTGGTGTTCTTTCTTTGACCAAAGTCTTAGCTTGAAGAACCCTAGGCACTTGGCGCGGCCTTGGGTTGTACAATTGTAATAGGCTTCGGATAACCGACATTGTAAACACCCAAAAAGTTTACTTCATGGTCTTTCTTTGCATACGATGTCTTCTTATAGGATGAACTACCTCCACTGTCAATTTTGCTACTCTTGACAACATTTTCGATGAGCTCACTGGATAGCAGAAGGTTGGCAAAATTGGTAGTCGCGTTGTCTATCAATCTATCCCAGACTGGACCCTCCAACGTTTGGATAAATATGACCACTATTTCTTTTTCGCTGAGCGGGGTTGAACTTGAGCCGCCACATCTCTCCAACATTGGGCGTACTACCTAAAGCTTTCTTTTAATTTCTGTTTTATGTGCTGCAAGATCCAACGATCTGGCACCATATCATTGACACATCGATATTGTTCTAGGAAAAATTAGGCCAAGTCTTTCCATGACTTTATCTGATGTCGATTCAATTGATTATACCATCTTATGACAGCTTCTAAGAGACTATCTTGGAAATAGTGGATCAATAACTTGTCATCTAAAATATGCCCGGGGATAACTCGTTCCATCATATTTCTTGAATTCTAGGACCTTAAACTTGGGAGGTAATACCAGATCCAGGACGAGGCTGAGTTCATAGGCATCAAAACTAATGAAAGTGTCTGTTACCTCTATGGCTTCTAGTTTTTCTTCGATTCGCTTGCATCGATCCTCGATCTCTTTAGTGGTTTCTATTTTAGGTTTCTCCATTTCAATCAATTAATCCATCTCTGGGACAAAATGTTTTAGCTTGATTTCCCCTGGGCTTAACTTTTGATACAGAGGGTTATTTCAAAGGAAAAGAGGCAACGACCTGATGAAGTGGTAATTTCCCTCGAGAAAATATTACCTAAGGGTCTGATTGAACATTAGCATGAGTAAACCCCGAAGGATATGTGGGATATTCGTTCCCATCAGTGGGGTTAGGGTTTGCCGTAAGATTTACAACATATGTCTTTCTGGGTTCAAGAAGATTAAATCCAAGCATTTGGGATATTTAGCCTAATGTATCTTGTTGAGATCTATTGAACTGCTCCACCATGTCTTGTCGGGCCTTATCTAACTGTTCTTCCCTCTTTTTGGCCAATTCTGCTTGTATGTCCCTTTGGGTTGGCTCAATTCGGTCTAATCGGACATCGTTCACCATTTTGGTTTATTTTCGGGTTCTGTAGGGGTGCTGAATCGACTGAATTTTTCTTTGATCAGAATTACTTTCATGGGACATCCCAAAAAATTAGCCTTTATGTTTTCAAAATGAATGCATGTAAATGCAAAGTGATTGCCCTAAATGCAAAGGTATTTATTTAGACATGGCTTTCGAGGAACAACACTCATGAATATATGAGAGATATTTGTAACTTTGAATATTGTATTTAACTGACATCTAGTTTACTAGATTTTCTCTCGATTCATGAAAGATCTCCAATGTGTCTACCATTCTCGGGTCAATACCTCATGATGTTGTAATGCAGATAAAATTATGATGATATATTGTGAATGAATATTATATGCTGATGTAATACAAATGACAAATAAAAACTAGTTAGTATGAATTAAATATTTATAGATGAAAGACAAAAATATACCTAACATGCTCTAGTACAAAATGAACCCTATTTGCATGATATTATAATTTTCTAGGGTTTCCGCATGACTCTAAAGGGGTGGGCTTCTTAGATTCTCTACAAGCAATTTTGGTGCTAAAGGGTACTCAAATTGTCCTTGTTGCCCCCTTCTAAGGGTAGCAAGGCCCCCGATTATCACCCATTATAGGCTCCTTTCAATTAAGTTCATTTCAAGGGACCCATCGCTATGTCCATACGGGGAAACAATATTCCCACGAAAACATAGGGTACTCGAGCTTCGAAGGTACTTACTAGGCCCATACGAAAGAACGATATCCTCACGAAAGCACTAGCGTTTCCCCCACTTACGCGAACGGGTTTATATGTCAAATTTTAAAATGCTTTAAAACAAACTCCCATTCCTAAAAAGACATTAAATTAATTTAAAAAAGAACTCACAATTTCCAATTAAAGCAAAGGGTAATCGACTCGTGGCCTAACTCTCTTTTTGTAAAAATAAAATTTGTTTCCAGCGGAGTCGTCAGCTTTAGCGACCATTTTTTTTAAAATCGCTACGAAATAGGTGTTTTTTTTCTTTTTGTTGAAAATTTTTGAAAATTGAAGTTTGGGGGATTTTTGTTTTAGAAATTCAGTTTTTGAATAATAAAGACTGGAGTCACCACCGATCAGTTTTTAAAGGTAGACCGAACACCAAAAATAAAACCAGAGATTCTTTCGAAAATGAGTCTGGGAGTCGATTATAGATGAGGAAATATTAGCACCCCCACACCGCCTAAAATAGGTACCTAGTCGAATACAATTTGCATTAATTAGAAATTTGCGAGTTTAAATTTGATTTAATTTAATTTAATTTAAGATTCGTTTAAAAATGCAAGTAAATTTTAAAGGCCTCGTTATTCGAGAATAAAAGAAAGAACCACCACCACTACGCTTGGTACTGGCCATGTTTACTATCAAATAAAAGGGCACCGCATTACCATTTTATATAAGTCGAATGCAACATATAACAAATAAGCAAAGCAAATATACACATACGAAACAAAAACATAAATATAGGCGGAAATTAAATGATCTCGAAAAAAAGATCGTATCGAACAAAAGATAAAATGTGTAAAATAAATACGAAAATTAAAGAGCGTAAATATAAAATGCGATAAATAAATTGCGTAAAAAAGTTAGATATTAGTTGGCTACACTAAACGGTCCATAATAATACGAGTCGTCCCCCGTTGCAGGTCACCATAAGGCCGATTCGAACAAGAAATTAAATAAATGATAATAATAATAATAATATATAAACATGTATAAATATTATAATATAAAATATATAATATAGATACTATATAATATAAATAGTAATAATAACATATATAAATGTGATACATAGCAATAATATATATAATATAGTATAATATATATATATGTAAGATATAAGCGTAATATATACAAAAAGGATCAAAATAGAAGAAAAACAAAACTACAAAACTAAATAAAAAGGGACCAAATTGAATGGTATGGAATTTTAGACTCGAAATAAAAACAGATTAAAAATGGTGGTTGAATTGAAAGTGTAACAAACAAACAGGGGCTAAAAAGGTGAATACCCTATGACGGATTTAAAACCGGGAAAACACTTGAGGGACCAGATAGGTAATTAGCCCATTTTCCAAAACGAGCAGATCCTTCCCTGGATTTCGGTCACCGCGCGAGTCTCAGGGTGTCAAAACGACGTCGTTTAAATTGAGACATAAATAAAAAATGATTTGGACCCTCCAATGTTTGGATAAATATGACCAAGGTTTCTTTTTCGCTGAGCGGCGTTGAACTTGACCTGCTACGTCTCTCCAACATTGGTCGTACTACCTAAAACCTTCATTTAACTTCTGTTTCATGTGCTGCAAGATCTAACGATCTGGCACCATATCATTGACACGTCGGTACTATTCTAGGAAAAAATTGGCCAAGTCGTTCCATGAATTTATCTGATGTCGGTTCAATTGATTATACCATCTTGTGGCAAATCCTGAGAGACTATCTTGGAAACGGTGGATCAATAACTTGTAGTCTAAGATGTACCCGGGGACAACTCGTTCCATCATATTTCTCGAATTTTAGGACCTTAAACTTAGGAGGTAATACCAGATCCGAGACGAGGCTGAGTTCATGGTCATCAAATCTATTAAAGGTGTCCGTTACCTCTATGGCTTCCATTTTTTCTTCGAGTCGCTTGCATCGATCCTCGATCTCTTTAGTGGTTTCTATTCTAGGTTTCTCTATTTCAATCAATTGATCTATCTCTGAGACAAAAATTTTAGCTTGATTTCCCCCGGGCTTAACTTTCGATGCGGAGGGTTGTTTCAGAGGAAAAGAAGCACCGACCTGATGAAGTGGTAATTTCCCTCGAGAAAATATTACCTGAGGATCCGAATGAACCTTAGCATGAGTATGAGTAAACCCTAAAGGATATGTGGGATATTTATTCCCATCAGTGAGGTTAGGGTTTGTCGTAAGATTTACAAAAAATGCCTTTCTGGGTTCGGGAAGCTTAAATCCAAGCATTTTGGGCTATTTGGCCTAATATATCTTGTTGAGATCTCTTGAACTGCTCCACCACGTCTTGTCGGGTCTTAGCTAATTGTTCTTCCATCTTTCTGTCCAATTCTGCTTGTATGTCCCTTTGGGTTTGCTCAATTCGGTCTAATCGGTCATCGTTCACCATTTTGGTTTATTTTTGGGTTCTGTAGGGGTGCTGAATCGACTGACTTTTTCTTTGATCCAGAATTACTTTCACGGGACATCCCAAAAAAACTAGTCTTTATGTTTTCAAAATGAATGCATGTAAATACAAAGTGACTGCCCTAAATGCAAATGTATCTATTTAGACATGGCTTTCGAGGAACAACACTCACGAATATATGAGAGATATTTGCAACTTTGAATATTGTATTTAATTGACGTCTATGTTACTAGATTTTCTCTCGATTCATGAACGATCTCCAATGTGTCTACCATTATCGGGTCAATACCTCATGATGTTGTAATGCAGATAAAATTATGATGATATAATGTGAATGAATATTATATGCTGATGTAATACAAATGACAAATAAACACTAGTTAGTATGAATTAAATATTTATAGATGAAAGACAAAAATATGCCTGATATGCTATAGTACAAAATGAACCCTATTTACATGATATTGTAATTTTCTAGGGTTTCCGCGTGACTCTAAAGGGGTGGGCTTCTTAGATTCTCTACATGCAATTTTGGTGCTAAAAGGGTACTCGAATTGTCTTTGCCGTCCGCTTCTAAGGGTAGCAAGGCCCCCGATCATCACCCATTATAGGCTCCTTTCAATCGAGTTCAATTCAAGGGACCCATCGCTATGTCCATACACAGAAACAATATTCCCACGAAAACATAAGGTACTCGAGCTTCGAAGGTACTTACTAGGCCCATACGAAGGAACGGTATCCTCACGAAAGCATTAGCGTTTCCCCCACTTACACGAACGGATTTATATGTCAAATTTTAAAATGCTTTAAAATAAACTCACATTCCTAAAAAGATATTAAATTAATTTAAAAATGAACTCAGAATTTCAAATTAAAGCATAGGGTAATCGACTCGTGGCCTAACTCTCTTTTTTTAAAAATATAATTTGTCCCCAGTGGAGTCGTCAGCTTTAGCGACCATTTTTTTGAAAATCGCTACAAAATCGGTGTTTTTTTTTTGCTTTTTGTTGAAAATTTTTGAAAATTGAAGTTTGGGGGATTTTTGTTTTAGAAATTCGGTTTCGAATAATAAAGACTGGAGTCGCCACCGACTAGTTTTTAAAGCTAGACCGAACACCAAAAATAACACCATAGATTCTTTTGAAAATAAGTCCGGGAGTCGGTTACGGATGGGGAAGGATTAGCACCCCCACACCGCCCAAAATTGGTACCTAGTCGAATACAATTTTCTTTAATTAGAAATTTATGAGTTTAAATTTAATTTAATTTATGATTCGTTTAAAAATGCGAGTAAATTTTAAAGGCCCCGTTATTCGAGAATAAACGAAAGAACCACCACCACTACGCTTGGTACTGGCCACGTTTACTATCGAATAAAAGGGCACCGCATACAATTTATATAAGTCGAATGCAACATATAACAAATAAGCAAAGCAAATATACACATACGAAACAAAAACATAAATATAGGCGAAAATTAAATTATCCTGAAAAAGACCGGATCGAACAAAAGATAAAATGTGTAAAATAAATACTAAAATTAAAAAGCATAAATATAAAATGTGAGAAATAAATTGCGTAAAAAAGTTAGATGTTAGTTGGCTAAACTAAATTGGCCATAATAATACGGGTCGTCCCTCGTTGCAGGTCACCGTAAAGCCGATTTGAACAAGAAATTAAATAAATGATAATAATAATAATAATAATATAAACATGTATAAATATTATAATATAGATACTATATAATATAAATAGTAATAATAACATATATAAATGTGATACATAGCTATAATATATAATATAGTAATATATATATATATATATATATATATATATAAATGTAAGATATAAGCATAATATATACAAAAAAAGGATCAAAATAGAAGAAAAACAAAACTACTTAACTAAATAAAAAAGGGACCAAATCGAATGGTATGAAATTTTAGAGTCGAAATAAAAACAGATTGAAAATGGTGATTAAATTGAAAGTCTAACAAACAAACAAGGGCTAAAAAGGCGATTACCCTATGACGTATTTAAAATCGGGAAAACACTCGAGGGACCAGATGGGTAATTAGCCCCTTTGCCAAAACGCGCGGATCCTTTCCTAGATTTGGGTCACCGCACGGGTCTAAGGGGTGTCAAAACGACACCATTTAAATGGAGACATAAATAAAAAAACGAGGCCAAAAATAGCCTGATAAAGCATTTGCTTTATTTTATTCTTAAGACCCAAAAAGAACTAAGAACAAACGTTCTAAAAACAAATGAACCTCACCCCTTTTTCAAAAAATGTCAAGCCTAAAGCCGTGCGACGCCACCTCGACCATCGTTAGTCGGTGGCCGACGGCCTCAAACAGAACACAAAACCTTTCTTTTCTTTTATTTAAACCAAAAACGAGCCCCAATTTTCAAAATAAACTCCCATCTTCAAATTTGAAAAAAAAATAAATCCCCTTTTTGAAAACCCTAATCCAAGTTTAAAAAAACTTTTTGAAATTGGGTTTGAAAACCCTTTGAAAACTTGGGATGCCTGAAAACCCAAACAACGATAAGGATGAGATGGAGGCGACGACAGGTACCGACCCAACCCTAAAGATAAAAATCTAAACCCTGATTGTTTTTGTCCAATCTGAATAAAATGAGATACCTTTGAAATTTTGTTGCTTTGTATTGCTTTCTGGAAATACCAATCTCGGGTTACATGTTAACCTGATTCGGTTTTTTTTACCAAATAATTACAAAGATTTTTAAAACAAAAAATGAAATCCTAAAATACTATTGGTTGACATCTGAAATTGCTTGCTTGATTTTTTATTTTTCCTTTGCTTGCATGTGGGTGTAATGCCGAGGCTCGTACGACTGAGGGGGACTACTGATTCTTTTAGCCCGATACGAGAGCTGAGGAGAGTACCAAGTTTGTGTGGTTGTGACTGCTAACATGTCTGGTGAGATGGTACAGACGTGGAGCTGAGGTGGCCGAAAACTGGGGAGTCACGTGAGCTGAAAGGTAGGTTTCAGAAGGTTCTGGAAAGGGAAGCTGAAGAGGCTTTGGGTATTAGAGTTAAGTTTAGGGTAACTGGGTCAAGGTATGGATCGGTCTAGTGAGTCAGGTCTAAGTATTTGGATAATTTGGGTAGTGGGTGTAATGGATACATAGGTAGGCATATATTTTTTTATATTCAAAATAGTGATATAACTTAAAAATACTATGTAGAATTAATAATATATTTAAAAATATATATTTTTAAAAATATTTATGAATTTTTTTGAAATGTTATCAAATAATGTTAAAAAGTTTTAGAATAATTTTAGGGTAATTATACTATATATTGGCGGTGGAAACATTTTGTTTCCACAAGCGGCCTAATTTTAGAGGTTAAGGATTTAATTTAGGGTTTATAGTTTAGAAGTTTAGGTTTATATGCTTAGAATTTAGGGATTGTGGTTTGAATTTAGAGTTTAGGGTTAGAATTTAGGGGTTATAGGTAAAAACCTAAATCCATAACATATTACCCTAAACCTAAACCCTAACCTATAAACTATAAATTCTAACCATAAACCCTAAATTCTAACTACAAACAATAAATTCTAAACCCCTAAACCTAAACTCCAAAACTATAGACCCTAAACTAAATCTCTAACCCCTAAAATTAGGGCATTTGTGGAAACAAAATGTTTTTTTTAATATTTTCCCATAATTTTATTTTGTCAAAATAAAACATACTTTTTTTTAATAGTCTAAATGTTATTACAAGGTAGTATATATTCATACATATTCTTAACTTTTTGACAAGGCCTATTACCTCGTAGACAAAGCGATTTGTTTGATAGTTGCCACTTGCCATAAGATACGACAAAACAAAACAATCACCCAATACTAAGAGATCTAATCTAGCATACTTTTAATCGATTAAAGGTTGTTTCCAAAAACACGCACCTTGATTAGAAAATAAGGAATTTGTAATTTGAAGAAAAATCAAATATTTTAAATTAAATAAGATTAGTGGTTTAATTTTTTAATTAATAAAAAAATATTACCAATAGTCTCATTAATTTTTTTTAATTTTAAGTAAAAAAAAGTAATTATAATAATATTTTACAAAAAAGTTATACGAGAAAACATCGACGAAGAACAAAAAGTATCAATAGACAAAAACTAGAACCCTAGCCAAATCCAACTGTACCAATCCTAGAATAGAACTTGGAGGCTAAGGAACTCATGAAATCCAAAAGTAAGTCTTCAAACAAATCGAGTAGGAGCATCCGCCAGTTTATTACCTTTGCGTGAATTTTAGACGTTTAATTTTAGAGAAAACTTCAATACACAATTTACACAAATTTTTTAATTTTAAGGGTTAGGGTTTAGTTTAAGGTTTAAAGTTTAGGAGTTTAGGTTGTAAGGTTTAGAATTTAAGGTTAGCATTTAGAATTTAGGATTTAGTGTTTGGGGTTTAGTTTTTTTAGGGTTTAGGTTTAATTTTGATTTATAGTAGAAATAAGAGGTTTGTGTAAAATTTATTTTACACAACTTGTGTATCAAATTTAAACCCTTAATTTTAATATTATATATGGATCAAATTAAATTGAATTTAGAAAAGTGCCCAATTTAACTTTAAATCTCAAACTAAACACCTAAACCTTAAAACAAATATGTTTGTTTAAACTTTACACTATACTGTTCGTGCATCAAACATTTTTCAATATAATTATATATGAGGGTGATTTTTTTAAAATTATAATCTATCCCTTTCATTTCCCACTTCTTTGCAATTAAGCAATCTGACTAAAGCAATTTCAGCACCTTTCCTGTTCTTCCATATTTCCCAAACATGGGCTTCGCTGTATGCTATAAAATCGGATAATCTGCTCCACAAATTCAACCATCGGCTCCCAATTTCGTCTAATCAATCATCTCTCTTTTTCTGTCCAAATGGAAACTTGGTTCCTCATCGTTTCAACGCTCTGCGTTGCTGCTTCGATCAAAGCCTTGTTAAACCTTGTTTTTCTTTATAGAAAATATGGCCGCTCCAACACCAACCTCCCCCCAGGCCCTCCTACCTTCCCCTTCATAGGCAACGCCATGTTGCTCTGCAAATCGTTCAACGAACTCGAATCGAACCTCCGACGTGTCCACGCAAAGTTGGGGAACATAGTAACTCTCCGTATTGGTCCCTACCCGATAGTATTTGTTCGCGATCACTCTCTGGCTCACCAGGCCTTAGTCCAGAAAGGTTCTGTTTTCGGTGATCGACCGTCTTCTGTATCGCTCGGCAATCAGAACACTATTAATTCAGCTCGGTATGGCCCAACATGAAGTGTTCTACGTAAAAATCTTACCTCTGAAATTCTCAATCCCTCTCGGGTTAGATCTTACTCTGATGCTCGTAAGTGGGTGTTACAAATTCTCAAGGAACAGCTTATCAAATCCCGAAGCAGCGGCGAACCTGTTCGAGTGGTGGATCACTTTCGATACGCCATGTTTTGCTTGTTAGCCCTTATGTGCTTCGGTGATAAGCTTGATGAAAATCAGATCAGAAGAATTGAGCGTGTTCAGCTTGATTTGCTATTGAATTTCAAAAATTTCAACATACTCAACATCTGGCCTAGAGTTACCAAGGTCTTGTTCTACAAGCTTTGGAGAAAGTTGCAGCGAATTCGACAGAATCAAGAAGATGTGTTGATCCCGTTGATAAGGGCAAGAAAGAATGCAAAGGCAGAGAATTCGAACAAGATGAAAGAGGAGGGGGATGGCTTTATTACATCATATGTGGATACTTTGTTGGATCTGCAACTCCACGAGGAGAAAAGGAATCTAAACGAAGGCGAAATGGTGAGTTTGTGCTTGGAATTTCTTAATGCTGGCACGGATACTACGTCTACAGTTCTGCAATGGATTATGGCAAATTTAGTGAAACATCCTGATATTCAAAAGAAGCTGTTCATGGAGATCAAAGGGGTTGTCGAAGAAGGAGCGGAAGAGGTGAAAGAGGAGGATTTACCAAATATGCCTTATCTGAAAGCGGTAATTTTGGAAGGTCTAAGGCATCACCCGCCGGCTCATTTTCTGTTACCGCATTGAGTTACGGAAAATGTTGTTCTGAATGATTTTCTGTTGCCAAACAAAATTATTATACATTTCATGGTGGCGGATATGGGAATGGATCCAAAGGTGTGGGAAGATCCCATTGCTTTTAGACCAGAAAGGTTTCTGAATCGTGATGGGAGTGAGACATTGTTTGACATAACAGGGAGCAAGGGGATCAAGATGATGCCGTTTGGGGCAGGGAGGAGGATGTGCCCTGCACTGGGTTTGGCAGTGCTGCATTTGCAGTATTTTGTGGCAAATCTAGTTTGGTGTTTTGATTGGAAAGCTGTGGATGGAGATGATGTTGATTTGGCAGAGAAGGAAGAATTTACTATAGTGATGAAGACTCCATTGCAGGCTCACATATATTCCAGGCTGCATTGATTCTACAATATTATCTCCTCTTTTACTATTGTTCTGTGCATCACTTTCCCACTTATATTGAGATCATTTGCTATTGGTTAAGCTTGTCATTAAAATTTTATTTCTCCTCCTTAGTAAGCATTGTATAAAAATTAACTTAGCTTTTAATTTTAAATAAATAATTATATAAATTCAGATTTTCTTCATAGAGAGAAGGTCAGCTTTTGCAGTGCCATTAGGCCCATGTAAAGCCTCAAAGAAACAAATACCAGCCCAGGAATCAGTATTGGAACACAGAATTTGGAAACGAAAAGTATTGCCCACACTATAAATACCAAAACCCAACCAGCAATCCAGAAAACAAATTTCAAATTTGAATTAAAGCTTTGGGAGAGGAGAAGGATGAGAACAATGACAACAACATCAAAAAACATGAACGTTTTCTACAGGCAAAAGAAGACCACCACCACCACCACGTCTTAGTTACTTGCCTTTTGAATCTCGTACCATCATCTTGCAAACTAACGGCCATTTATAAAAGTTTGGACAGGAGGCAACATGTGTTGATAGAGAGATGTCGTGACTTGGGTGCTGATCGAAAGTTCTAGGGAACGATGACCTCAATTAATTTGTTATCAAATGACACACGTTCGCATGTTCACAAAGTGTGTTCGTGGGCCAAATTTTAGGAAAATTTGAAACCATAATTACCGAAATCTTATTTGGTAACATTTAAAATTTCAACCTCAATTTTAGATTGTTAGAAAAAGTCAAACAGACATCACTTGTATTTGATATATGTGGAATTCTATGATAATAGATTACTAATTCATTAAGGGTTTAACTCATCTTAATATGGTTAAAACCCTTTAAACCGTAGAACTAACGCTTGCTAGAATAAGGTAGGGTTGACTATGTTCGAAAAAAATCGCACAACCGAAACAAAAGCGGAAGTACATTCGTTGTTCTTTTTTCTCCAATAACATAAGTCAATAATTATGACAAGATCAACATCAAAATATATATGTTCTCTAATCAACATTAATAAACCAACGCAACTACAAAAGCATATAAATTAAGACACCGAATTTTTACGTGGAAACCCTTTTAAATCAAGTGTAAAAACCACATGACTTTAAGTCTGATCAAAAGCTTCCACTATAATCAAAAGTTTTGCTACAAGATCGCAACATCCTACCAACAACGGTACCAAAACTAATAACAAGTAATCTTTAGCTAACAAGAGAGAAAAATTAGAATATCATCACAAAATAAAGTTGGCTGAAAAACTCAGATTTTCGCTGCTACAAGGCTCGAATGAAAATTTCTGCCATAAAAAATTAAGAACTCCAATTCTTATAGCTGCTATCCAAAAATTAGCTCAATCAAATCACAAATTGTGTAACACCCCTTTCTCGTACTGAATACGAGTCAGAGATGTCACACTACTAATGCCTTATCTTGTTTTGTCCATATACGTTTCATCATCAAAACTAATTAATTCTCTATCGTTTAATTTAATTTCATGCATCATACTCTCCTAGTAATTAAATAATTACATGCCCACTAGAGATTATCATAAGCTAGAATATCTTACTGATGTTTTGCAGATTGTAGCTTGAACAAAATGCTTGACTCCTCTTCGAGTGCTCCAACTTGACCTACGTGTGAAACAATCACACGCCAAGTATGAACTTAGTGAGGCAACTGATAAGTGTTCAAAAGTACTATTTTTATTACCCTTTTTACTCATATTATTGTTAGACTTAAGCTCATATTAGTTGCATAATTAGTCATTCATGCATTAATTCATGTTTCTTTCCACCGTTGAGCTTGATTTCATAACTTGGTGATTTTTGTGGAAAAATATGCTACTTTGGTGTGTTTTTGTGTGTGTGGAGAATCACTTGCCTAAACAAGGCTAGAACCAGTTGCCAGGGCAGTGCATGAAGGAGATGCCGAGCTAGTTGCCAGGGCAATGCTTGAAGGAGATGTCGAGCTAGTTGCCAAGGCAATTTTTGACAAAGAATAAGATGATACGGTAGTCGAAATTGATGAGTAGATAAGCCCAAGATGACGTGGAGCAAAGTTAAATTCCAAAGGAGTTTGATTTCCATGAAAAGGTTAAAGAGAAATTAAATCCCATGAAGATAGGAGAAGTTCTAGAAGGAATTTAAATATAATAAAGAATTATATTCTTTAAAGATAATTTAATTCCAACTTAACTTCCTCCTCAAGAAGGATTTTGACCTAGCCATCTCCTATTTAAAGGACCAAGCTGTCAAAGAGAGGTGAACAAGAAGAAAAAGAAGAGAGAAATTTTGACAAAACTCCAAAGGGGCAAGAGGGGAGAGATTTCGATAAGGGAGAAAGCTTGGAGGGAGATTTCGTTTGAGATGTTTTCCAAAGAGGGCTGATCGATTTCTTCTTCTTTGCTTCTATTAGATTCATAGTTTGGGGATTATTCTTTGTATACCTTTTGAACCCATCCATGAACTAACTTGATTGGTTGGGGTTATTGTGTTTTGTTGTTGTGAAAAAAAATTGGATTTTGTTTAGGTTTTTGAGTTGCAATTCAATTTTCAAAGTTTGTTCATTCTTGGTTCTCAATCTTGTTTGCAAATGAATTGGGAGAGGATCTCGTAACTTCATCTATTTATCTAATATCGGGAGAGTTAGATTCAAGAAACGAATAAGCATGGTCTTTATTCAATCAATTAATGGTGAAGACTAATCCGGCTTAGGAATAAGTTTAGGATTTCAACGGCTAAGAGGAGCGCAAGTTTGGTTGTTGTTCACCCTTGATTTACGCAGGGATGTATTATCAAGGCATGCACAAATAGCTAGAGTTTCGACTTAGGGATAAGAAGAAACCATTGAAGAACGCTTCGCCGAACTTTGGAAGTGAATGCTCAATTGCCCAGGCAATCGACCCATCCTTAACTGCCCAGGCAATCGCGGGAGCATTGCCCAGGCAATCTGATCAGACAACGAGGGGAAACTTCCCTAGCAACCGACCAGGCAACATGGCAGAATTTCCATGGCAATCAACCAGGCAATTGCAACCAAATTGCTCTTGCAATCGACTAGGCAATCGTAACAGAATTGCCCTGGCAATCCGGCTGCTACTCAATCACCAAGATGATCCAATCGGCTATCACACCTCAACGAACGATAACCTGGCCTATTCCCTCTTATTTGATTACATCTTTATTTTATTTACTTGCTCTTTTATTTTATTCATTAGTTAGAACTCCTACAATTATCAATTATGTTTTTACTTTTACAGTGCGATAACTAAAGCAAAGTGGCCCAAACCAATCTCTATGGAGACGATACTCGATACTTATCATATCACTTTATTACTTGCGACGTGTATACTTGCACAATTGCGTAGCACTTATTACGCGCAACAAGTTTTTGGCGCCGTTGTCGGGGATTGGCAATTGGTGTTAGTTGTTTTTGTTATTGCATTTTTTCTCTTAGTTTTACTAACCTTTCTTTTTGTTTGTTTTATAAAAAAAAACTAGGTGCGCTACAAGTTAAGGGACATCAACATGTCGGGAAATAAAAGCCGATCTATTCGAGAGTTGATGTTGGAAGATATGAATCAATCCAATCAAGAGTTTCTTGCACCCTTTGATGATTACCTATACCAACCGAGAAAAACCCAAAGAGCCTATACCGTGGAAAAATCTTGTGCTATGTGTGGAGAATATGTGTTTGAAAATTGCCCTCACATTTTCGGTGCATATGACTACATGGAGGACCATAGAGGGAACCAGCAGCAAAATTCTTCATGGTATGGTCAAAAAGCTCACAATTTTTTTTTACCATAACAATTTTGTCGCAGCAACAGATATGCCATGGCAATGTAGTCCTTTCAAGAGCATTCCAATTCCTTGGAGGAAACGTTGCTAGCTTCTTTGGCTAGACTTGACGGATCAATTGAAGAGATTCGAGAGCTATCAAGGTCCATGGATACGAGGATAGCTCAGTGGGATGCAACCTTGGAGGATTCAGAAGATTAATTGGGGAGATCCACATATGTCATGGATAACATGCACCAACAATTCATTCCTAGGGATACTAACATCCCAAGGCAAGATGATAAGGACAATGCAAAGAAAGCTCTCTGATGTGTGGGGAACAACTAGAACCTTCAAGTCAAGATGAGCCTGAGCAACAAATTACCTCAGCAATGATTGAGGAGCCTGAACAGAGCAATGCTGCGACAACACTCAGTGAAGCTGAGAACAACAATACTACAACAAATTCTGAGGAACCTGATGCCTAGAAGGTTACAACGTTGATGTTAAAGCAGGAATCTGTAGATTGCTATCATCTATAGTTGCCACGGCAATTGCACGACCACATGCAAGATCAACGAGATGATAATACTTTGCCAATGGAATATGAGCAGGTAATGGTTGAACCTTTTAAATTCTTTAAAAACTCACCTCGTCCGTTGCAGGTATGTCTTGAGGAACCGATGTTGGTAGATTTGAAGCCATCAAAATCTCTACTGGTGAAGATGTTTGAGAGGCCAAAAGAAAAAGGTGTTTGGATTCGTAATGCTTTTTCAGAAAATTGGTTCTTCCCTTGACTTACAGCAAATTTTGGCAACTGATTGCCATGGCAATTGGCTAGAGCAACAATTGCCACGACAATGAAGGCTACATTCAACCATGATGGAGCCCAACGAGAATGCGGTAATTAAATGGTTGGATGTTGATATAACTTTTCCTAATAATAAATTCATGCTTTTAGGAACAGTAGCAAGATGGAAGATGTGAATGGTCTACAAGGGAACACGGAAGAAAGACACATCCACCATGGTAATGCAAAGGGGAGTAGCTGTGAGCATATTGGCCTAACTCTTTTTGGGCAATATTATCACCCGATGGAGGGTGCGGATGGACTATAAGAATTATCGAAAATGACACTCCTCAAGTTTTCTCAGATATGCAGTAATATTAGAAGATGCATGATGGCACTCTTTTCAGACATGGTCGAAGACTTCCTTGAGATCTTCATGGATGATTTTTCCATTTTTGGTAATGACTTCGACAGTTGCCTCGGTAATTTAGATAAGGTGTTGGCAAGATGTGAAGAAATCGATTTAGTCCTTAATTGGGAGAAGTGCCATTTTATGGTAGATGAATGAATAGTGCTCGGCCACAAGATTTCACCCAAGGGAATTGAAGTAGACAAAGCCAAGGTGGACGTGATCGAGAGATTACCCCTACCAGGATAAAGTCTTCAATTTTGATGATTCTTGCGCCCAAGCATTCGAAACCCTAAAGGAAAAGCTGGCATCGGCACCCATTATCGTTCCACCAGATTGGACACTACCTTTCGAGCTCATGTGTGATGCAAGTGATTTTGCGGTAGGAGCAGTCCTAGGCCAACGCACAGGAAATGAACAAAAAATTAAGTGGCCGATCGCTTATCACGTTTAAAACGCAATAGGGAGGAGGACGCAGATTTAGAGATATGTGGTGCATTCCCGAATGAGCAACTTTTAGTTGCCTCGGCAACCATGGATGATCATGCCTCGGCAACCCTTGACGCCTCGGCAACCATGGATGCGCATACCTCAGCAACCCTCGATGCCGCAACAGCTCTTGACGCGAACGCCTCAGCAATTCCAGACGCACATGCCTCGGCAACCGCTGATACGTACGCCTCGGCAACCATGGACGCGTATGCCTCGACAACTCTAGACGCATACGCCTCGGCAATATTGGGAGCAGTTGCCACGGCAGCACATACCTCAGCAATACCCTGGTACGCAGATTAGTTAATTTCCTTGTTTGTGGTATTTTACCTTATGGCCTTACTCACCAAAGGAAAAGCGGTTTTGCCATGATGCTAAGCATTACTTTTGGGACGAGCCTCTTTTGTTTAAAAAATGTGCATATCAGGTTATACGTTGATGTGTCCCTGAAGAGGAGCATCAGAATGTACTCCAGCAATGCCATTCTTCACCCTATAGAGGACATTTTGGAGGAACTCGTACCGCGGCCAAAGTTTTACAATCCGGTTTGTATTGGCCAACACTGTACAAAGATGCCCAAGAGTTTTACAAGCAATGTAATCGCTGCCAGAGGACGGGCAATATCTCTAGACGACATGAGATGCCGCTCCAAAACATCATCAAGGTGGAATTGTTTGATGTATGAGGGATCGATTTTATGGGACTTTTTCTATCTTTATTCGTCAACCTCTAAATTCTACTTGTCGTTGACTATGTGTCTAAATGAGTTGAGGCAGCTGCAGTTCCCAACAACGATTCCAAGACCGTGCAACGATTCTTGCAGAAAAATATATTTACACGGTTTGGGATGCCGAGAGCAATTATCAGTGATGAAGGCAAGCATTTTGACAACAGACTTATTGCCAAGATTTTGCAACGCTTCGGTATATCCCACAAGATTGCCATGGCATATCACCCACAAACCAATGGGCAATCAGAAATTTCCAATCGGGAATTGAAGGGTATACTCGAGAAAGTTGTAAATCCCTCTAGGAAGGATTGATCAGTAAGACTAGATGACGCACTTTGGGCATATCGCACTGCATTCAAAACACCCTTAGGTATATCCCCCTTCCGACTTGTCTATGGAAAAACATGCCATCTACCGGTGGAAATTGAGCATAAGGCATATTGGGCAATCAAGACCGTGAATATGGATTAGGAAAGTGCCGGACAAAAGCGTTTGTTAGACCTCAACGAGATAGAAGAATTTCGTGCACTCGCCTATAACAATGCATGAATCTACAAGGAGAAAACAAAGCAATGGCACGACAAGAAACTATTGTCATGGTAATTCATGCCAGGGCAACTAGTTCTCTTAGTCAATTCTCGGCTGAAACTTTTCCCGGGAAAACTAAAATCAAGATGGTCGGGACCATTCAAAGTTGTCAAACCATTCTCCCATGGTGCCGTGATAATCAAGCCATTACCGACGAACATGAATTCAAAGTTAACGAACAAAGATTGAAGCACTACAACGGTGCCCATGTAGAACGTAACAAAGAAGTTGACACCTTAGGAGATGCATAAGCATGCTCTCCTTTCGATATTTCCTTTTCTTTTTACTTTTTTCGAACTATTTTTTCTATTATTTTCGGTTATTTTTTTCTCTTTATTTATTTTTGAAATTTTTAGGAGATATTTATTTTTCTTCATTATCTTTAGTTTCCAGGTTTTCTTTTCTTTTCCACAACAAGACTCACAACCACCATGCTAAGGAAATTCACTGCCGACTACTTGCCACGACAACCGCAACAGAGGATGCCCCTGCAACTACCTCAGTAGTTGCCACAGCAATAAAAACTAGCGATGCCCAGGCAACAACAATGGCTTCGGCAACTACTGATGCTCAGGCAAGTGAACCTGCCTCGGCAAACATGGATCAAATCAAAGCAATGCTATTCACGCGGTACCAGCCACAAGCATTCAACCACTAATCAAAAAATGAATCAAGCAAACGGCACGAAAGAAACTTATCACTCGAGGTGACGACCTCTCCGACTAACTCATTTCATTTAGTTTCTTTTAAATTTTGTTTCACTTTTACATACATTGAGGACAATGCTTCTCTCGAGTTTGGGGGGTGTTGGTTTCTAGTTAGCTTCATGTTTAGTTGCATTCATCTTTAGCAATCACATATAGGTTGCATATGTTACTTGCCGTGCCTTAAATTAGATTTAATTTCTTAAGACTTGGTGAATATCCAATGATGAATTTTTGCCACTGCACTTAATTGAAAGAACCTTTAATTTTAGGATTGCATGAAAAGAACTTAGAATTTTACTATGATGCTGAATTTTGGTTACACGGTTGTGGCTTGTTGATTGAAAGAAACTTAGTGAACTTAGGTTGCTTAAAATTTAGGTAAATTTAAAATTGAAAATTAAAAGTTAATTTCTTGCTAGAGGTGCCCAAAACTGGCTCTAATAGTAAATGCACTTTCTTGCTAGAGGTGCCCAAAACTGGCTCTAGTAGTTAATGCACATTAAAGAATCGCTAGAGGTGCCCGAAATTGGCTCTAGTCGACTAAAATAAAATGAAAAATTGCTTACTTTGCTAGAGGTGCCCGAAATTGGCTCTAGTGAAAATAAAAATAAATGCCCCGGTAATTAAATTGATAAAAGCCTATTGTTCACATAGAATCTTGAAAATCAACTTGTACACAACTACGCACACACATTGTCATGAGCATTATAGTTTGATACTGGGTAATTTTTGTGCTATCCGAAAAATTAAAAGATGATCATACTTTGTGCCACGGTTCCGAGGTTTGAATTCAAGTTTGAAGCATGTCTTTGATGATTAAAGTCTTGGTAGGTAATTGTTAGTTTGCATTGTTTGAGGACAAGGAATAGTTCGAGTTTGGGGGTGTGATAAGTGTTCAAAAGTACTATTTTTATTACCCTTTTTACTCATATTATTGTTAGACTTAAGCTCATATTAGTTGCATAATTAGTCATTCATGCATTAATTCATGTTTCTTTCCACCGTTGAGCATGATTTCATAACTTGGTGATTTTTGTGGAAAAAGATACTGCTTTGGTGTGTTTTTGTGTGTTTGCAGAATCACTTGCCTAAACAAGGCTAGAACCAGTTGCCAGGGCAGTGCATGAAGGAGATGCCGAGCTAGTTGCCAGGGCAGTGCTTGAAGGAGATATCGAGCTAGTTGCCAAGGCAATTTTTGACAAAGAATAAGATGATATGGTAGTCGAAATTTATGACTAGATAAGCCCAAGATGATGTGGAGCAAAGTTAAATTCCAAAAGGAGTTTGATTTCCATGAAGAGGTTAAAGAGAAATTAAATCCCAAAAAGATAGGAGAAGTTCTAGAAGGAATTTAAATATAATAAAGATTTGTATTCTTTAAAGATAATTTAATTCCATCTTAACTTCCTCCTCAAGAAGGATTTTGACCTAGCCATCTCCTATTTAAAGGACCAAGCCGTCAAAGAGAGGTGAGCAAGAAGAAAAAGAAGAGAGAAATTTCGACAAAACTCCAAATGGGCAAGAGGGGAGAGATTTCGACAAGGGAGGAAGCTTGGAGGGAGAGTTCGATTGAGAGGTTTTCCAAAGAGGGTTGATCGATTTCTTCTTCTTCTTTGCTTCCATTAGATTCATGGTTTGGGGATTATTCTTTGTATATCTTTTGAACCCAACCATGAACTAACTTGATTGGTTGGGGTTATTGTGTTTTGTTGTTGTGAGAAACAATTGGATTTTGTTTAGGTTTTTGAGTTGCAATTCAATTTTCAAAGTTTGTTCATTCTTGGTTCTCAATCTTGTTTGCGAGTGAATTGGGAGAGGATCTTGTAACTTCATATATTTATCTAATATCAGGAGAGTTAGATTCAAGAAACGAATGAGCATGGTCTTTATTCTATCAATTGATGGTGAAGACTAATCCAGCGTAGGAATAAGTTTAGGATTTCAACGGCTAAGAGGAGCGCAAGATTGGTTGTTGTTCACCCTTGGTTTATCAAGGCATGCACAAATAGCTAGAGTTTCGACTTAAGGGTAAGAAGAAACCATTGAAGAACGCTTCACCGAACTTTGGAAGTGAATGCTCAATTGCCCAGGCAATCGACCCATCCTTAATTGCCCAGGCAATCGCGGGAGCATTGCCCAAGCAATCTGATCAGACAACAATGGGGAATTTCCCTAGCAACCGACCAGGCAACACGGCAGAATTGCCTTGGCAATCAACCAGGCAATTGCAACCAAATTGCTCTGGCAATCGTAACAGAATTGCCCTAGCAATCCGGCTGCTACTCAATCACCAAGACGATCCAATCGGCTATCACACCTCAACTCACGATAACCTGGCCTATTCCCTCTTATTTGATTACATCTTTATTTTATTTACTTGCTCTTTTATTTTATTCGTTAGTTAGAACTCCTACAATTATCAATTGTGTTTTTACTTTTACAGTGCGATAACTAAGGCAAAGTGGCCCAAACCAATCCCTGTAGACACAATACTCGATACTTATTATATCACTTTATTACTTGCGACGTGTATACTTGCACAATTGCGTAGCACTTATTACGCGCAACAGCAACTATAATATTAAATGAACTTTTCAATAATTAATCTAACAATAATATTGGAAATATTATATATATATATATATCATTTAGAAATATAGAATAGTAAACACTGACTTATCAAGCTGTTCTTTCTCCAGGAAACCTGAAAAAAATTAACATTTCATACCCATATATATATGAGACTATTCATGCCAAAATCACTGTTCGATGCATAGTTCATTTACACTTAAATCACTTCATTTGCACTTTTCACTATCTCTTGAATCATAGCCCAATGTAAGTTAATTGAGAATGCATGGTATGCGAGTCACTGTTGAGTATGCACATGTGCGGAATCAACTAATATGTTGTGCCATAATAAATCACTGTATCACTGCTGTAATTTAACAGCATCACTGCTGTAATTTAACAAAATCACTGTATCACTGCTGTAATTTAACAAAATCACTGTATCATTGCTGTAATTTAACAACATCACTGTATCACTAGGTCATTGATGTAGAACATAGCGCCACTGTATCAATATATCACTGTTGTACACTTATACAGCATCATTGTATCACTAGGTCATTGCTGTAGAACATAGCGTCACTATATCACTATTGTACACTTGTACAACATCATTGTATCTCTAGGTCATTGCTGTAGAACAAAGCGTCACTGTATCACTGTTGTACACTTATACAACATCATTGTATCACTAGGTCATTGTTGTAGAACACAACGTCACTGTATCACTGTTGTACACTTATACAGAATCATTGTATCACTAGGTCATTGTTGTAGAACACAACGTCACTGTATCACTGCTGTACACTTATATAGCATCATTGTATCACTAGGTCATTGATGTAGAACACAGCGTCATTGTATCATTATATCACTAAACTCCACCTCATTGGCATGCCAATTATACCAAGAATCTCAAAATGCTTACAATGGGCTTTTAACAATCAATATCATGTATTCTTCACTTATTTAAAATTTTAATAGATTTTAACATATCACAATATCATATAAAAGTGTATTGAGCAGTTCATACCTAAAATTCATTCATAATTCATTTCAAAAATCATTGAAAATATATCATTTACGATTCAAAAATATTTATTTATTTTAACACTCGAGATCGACTTATTGCAAGTCTTTCTCATATCATAATAAAATAAGTAAGAATGCACTCACCTGGGCCATTTATTAGTTTGCCTCACTAAGCTCTATTCGATCCTTTCTTTCATAGTACCTCGAACCTTCTTTTAATTCGGATCCAAACTGAAAATCGAGTTTCGGGGCTTGAATCGAACTTGGAAAATTTCTCCATTTTTCTTTCTTTCTCCCCCTCATATTTCGAAATTTTAAGATGAAGAATGATCTTCATATTTTTATTTCCATCCAATTTGGCCACATGTCTTGTATAAATGAATTTTAAATTTATTTAAATAGTGAAATTACTAAAATGCCCTTTTAATACAATGGTTGAGATTGATCTTATCATCAATCAAAGGCCAAGATTAAATCTCCCATTTCCTCTTTCCAAAATTGCCCTTATAAATTTTTAAATATTTCAAAAATGCCATCCATGTAAAAGGACCAATTTGCCCTCCAACTAGTCTTTAATTACAACAAGACTTAAAAATTGCCACTCCATTAAAATTGAACCAAATTGGTTCCAATCTAACCGGCCTCCTTCCAAAATATCTTAGATATTTATTTATGATATTTATTTTATCCAAATATTCGAATTTCACTCAATACGATTTCCAAATTTTCTTCTTTTGAACTTTAAAGCTTTATAGCCACTAATATAAGCCTCGTACGAAAAATCCGAGTAACACAAAAATTCCATTCTTAGGGGTGAACTATTCATTTACAGGGTTAAAATATATAACTTTTGAAAATTACACTTTGGACCCTGAACTTTTCAAAAGTTTATACTTTGGCAACAAAACTTTCAAAATTTTCATTTTGGTCACTGAACTTCAATTCCCATTTCAATTTTCCTCAGATTTTTACCAAAATTTGAAAGTATCCAATTCAGCTCACTATCTATCACATGATACTTTTAAAACTTAAAAATTTCCTTTCATAAAGACTTAGACTGAATTTTCTTAACTTAGTCTATTATTCCGATAATTATCGAAAATCTTCAAAGAGTAAAATTTCTCTTAGAAATCCTTTATCGTAAATCCATACGAATATTCTTTACTCTTATTGAGCCCAAAATATCGATCAGAAACACTTTTATGAGACCTTCCCAGAGGTCACCCATCTTTATATTTCCATAGCCTGAACACGCTTAATAATTTTATTCGATCCAAATTCGATACTCTCTACTGTATCTTAATTCTCAAAACTGATATCAAGGTTCTTATTTTTATCAGATTTACCCTTATACGAAATAAAATCACTTGTTGGGGAAATTTACACTTTAGTCCCCAAACTTTCAAAAATTTACATTTTGGTCACTGGCCAAAATTTGGGATATTACAAATTGACCTCAGATCGAAGATGATCAAAGCTGCCAAGAATGATTTTTTTCTCCTTTTCTCTCGAATGTGATCATCTCTCTTTCAATTTTTGCTTCTGCTATGTTGGAAGTGTTGGTGGGCACTCGATATAATTTATAGCTCGAATATATTTCAAATCAATCGAATTATAATTACAATAGCTGCTGCTATTTTTCTTACCAAACCACACACGCACACTCTTTGTTTTTTCACTTGGACACTTACTGACTTTTGCTTCTCACTCACACTCACAACACACATACTCATTTCTATTTATAGCCTCCTTAAATCGACATTAAGAACTCTCTAGGCATTAATTAAATTTTAGATAATTCCTAGATTTTTCTATTATGTGCCATATGTTCATAGTTTGCTTCCACGTGGAGATGATGTTAATTTGCTGCATTATTTTCTCGAATCTTCTAGTTTCTACAAGAATCACCAACTTCATCATTTCCTTGCCGCCACTTTCAATTCTTCAAGAATTGTGTATACCAAATCACCATGCTCTTCATGAAGCTTCCACACAATTCCTAGTTTTGCCAACTTAAATATTTTAGTTGGGTTTGATTTCTAACACTCCCCTGTAGAATTTGTTTCTATGCAAGTTTCCTCTGTAAACAAAAAATCTATCCTTATAAATAGAAAATAGGGATTAGGGGTTTTGACAGAACATCATAAATCAGTTAGAATCTCTTTCTCCATCATAGTGAAAATTCTTATCCTCTGTCCGAAATTTTTCCCTTTTGGGTTTTCCACATAAATTCTTAGTGTTATTTTTCTTTCTGCGTTTGCGCTTATTTACTTGTCTCGTCATTATCATCCCGGTAGTATAATAAATTGGCATCAGAGCTTTTCAGGTTACTCAGGATAATGACGACGATGAAGTATGAAATTCTGCTGCTGGATCGCAACGTAAGGTTTTCGCTATGACAGGTGAAGGTTCGAGATGTTCTTGTTCAGATGGATTTAGATGATACATTAGATAGGTTTGATAATATGCTGAAAGAATGGTCGGATATAGAGAAGCACCACAAGGATAGAAAAGCTGATTCCCAGATTCGTTTGCATTTATCAAACAGTATTTTGCAGGATGTTCACAAACAGAAGAGAACTGTCGACTTGTGGGCAAAATTGGAACAATTTTGCATGAAGAAAACTTTGACTAGCTAGTTGCTCCTGAAGCAAAGCTTATACTCCCACAAGTTAGCAGAACGTTCGTGTCTTGACGACCACCTAACTGATTTCAAAGAGATCGTCTTAGATTTGGAAACGATAGAGGTAAAGTACAATGAGGAAGACTTATGTTTGATTTTACTTTGCTTATTGCCCGCTTCATATTCATCTGTTAGAAGCACCCTTTTACACAGTCGTGATACCCTTACTCTTAAAGAGGTATATGATAATTTGAATTCACATAACAAGATGCAACATCTTACCGGCTCTGAGTTCCAAGCAAAGGGTCTCATGGTGCATAGATCGACTAGTGCAGACCGTGCAAGAAAAGGTGCTCGTAATTTTGGTAGTCAAAATAGATGCAGGTCCAAGTCATCAAATTGAGGTAAAACATGTTATTTCTGCAAAATGAATGGTCATATTAAATTTGAGTGTTACAGATTATAGAATAAGATAAAGAGGAGATATGAAAATCAAAATTCCAATGAAGATGAAGCTGATATTGTAGAGGAGTATAATGATGGCGAACTTTAGTTACTTTCGGCGAAGAATCTATAGCGAGTGGGGAGTGGATTCTTAACTCTGGTAGTAGTTTTCATATAAGTCCAAATCGGGATTGGTTTGCGACGTATAAACCTGTGTCTACAGGTGTTGTCTTGTTGGGAAATAATGACTCTTGTAAAGTTACAAGTATTGACACAATCAAGATTAAGATGTTCGATGGGATTGTTCGTACACTTGGTAATGTGAGGCATGTTTCAGATTTAAGAAGAATTCTGATTTCGTTAGGTACTCTAGATTCAAAAGGGTACATATACTCCAATGAAGGTGGAGCTATGAAGATTTGCAAGGGCGCTCTCGTTATGATGAAAGGGTATAAAAGAGAAGCCAATTTTTATATTCTGCAAGGTTCAACTATTTTAGGTGATGCATCTGTTGTTTCCTCCTGCGTGTCAAATGACGATGTTACTGGTAAAGGCGTCTTGACTGAATCAAGTAAAAGAGGATTTTGTGTTGAACATAACAACCGTAGGCATAACGGTTCTGGTAGGCAGAAAATAGTTTGATTTTGTGAGTATAACGAATTTGAAAAGAAGAATAAAGTTAAATTTCATGGGTATAACAGATTTGAGAAGCTTAAGAGAGATCGATTTGCTTCAAAGATAAATAATGAGAAAGGTAGCAATGCCATTAATGATCGGGGTCATGTTATTGCTCGTGGTGATATAGTTGTGAGCAAAGTTGGCACTAATTTTGATCTTACCAACGTGAAGACTAGATTACCTTGTACATCCAAGCTTGGGCAAGGCTTGGATTCAGTCGGTGTTCATTGTTGAAGACTACCCCTTGAAGGGGTTTCGTGGAAGAGGTGGAGATATTGTTCGACAGGAATTTATTTCAAAGTAGAGATTGTTAGAGTTGTGATCGAAATTCTTTTGGGATTTGGTTTAAAGTTAGAATCCTACTTTTAGTAGATCTTGTCTACTTTATATTAATTAAAGGTAGGAAACTCAGTTTGAGTAGAATTTGTTTCTATGTAAGTTTCCTCTGTAAACAAGGAATCTATCCCTATAAATAGATACTAGGGATTAGGGGTTTTGACAGAACATCATAAATCAGTTGTAATCTCTTTCTTTATCATAGTGAAAGTTCCCATCCTCTGCCCGTGGTTTTTCCCTTTGGGTTGTCCACGTAAATTCTTGGTGTTATTTTTCTTTCTGTGTTTGCACTTATTTACTTGTCTCACCATTATCGTCCCAGTAGAATAACACCCCCTCAAACCCAACTTTCATTCCAAGCTTTTCTTTTTAATCTATGAAATGTCCAGCTTTCAATGGCTTCGTAAAAATGTCTGCAAGTTGATCTTCTGTCCTGCAATAGACAAGCTCCACGATTTTTTCTTCACTTACTCTCGAATGAAATGATACTTCGTATCAATATACTTGCTTCGGCTATGGTAGACAGGATTCTTTGCAAGAGATATAGTGACTTGTTGTCAACATATATTGTAGTTGGTCCTTCTTGTGCAAAATTTACCTCGTCCAAAATATTTTTCAACCAAATTGCTTGACAAGTGCACGCCGCAACGGCTATGTATTCTGCTTCCATTTAGAGAGAGCTACCGTTTGTTGCTTCTTTGATGACCATGAAAATGTTGCGGAGCCAATATGAAATAGGTATCCAGAAGTACTCTTTCGATCATCTATGTCTCCCCCGTAATCACTATCGGAGTAACCAACTAACTTTGAATTTTGTGTATGTGTGTAGAATAAAACATGGCCTAACATACCTTTGACATATCTTAAGATTCTCTTTGTTGCAATCCAGTGATCTTGTTTTGAATTTTCCATGAATCTGCTTACCAATTCCACAACGTATATTATATTTGGTTTTGTGATTGTCAAATACCTTAAACTTCCAACGATGCTTTTGAACAACGTTGGATTCACCGGTTCTCTTGTCAAATCAACACTTAATTTCATGGCCGTTTCAGTTGGAGTGGCTACCGGCTTGCAATCTTTCATTCTGAATTTGCTTAAGATTTTCTCAGCATATTTCTTTTGAGATAAGAAAAATCCCTTTTTCCATTTGCTTTACCTCGACTCCAAGAAAGTATGACATTTCACCGATTTCTGTTATTTCAAATTCTTTAGTCATAACTTTCTTGAAATAGTGAAACATACCTGGGTTATTTTCGGTAAAGATCATGTCGTCTACGTATAAGCACATGGTCATGATATCACCATCTTCATTTTTCTTCGTATATATGGTATGTTCACACGGACTCTTTATGAACCTATTCCTGGAAATATTCATCCATTCTTGTGTTCTATGCTCTTGGTGCTTGCTTTAATCCATATAAGGCTTTCTTCAAACGGTAGACCTTATCTTCTTGACCTTGTTTAATGTACCCAGGTGGTTGATCGATATAAATTTCTTCTTCTAGGTAGCCATTTAGAGATGCCGACTTCACATCCATTTGATAGATTTTCCATTTGTTTTGTGCTGCAATTGCTGTGAGAAGTCTAATATTGTCGATTCTTGCTACTGGAGCGAATACTTCATCATACTCTATTCATTGTCTTTGCTTGTAGCCTTTGGCAACTAGTCTCACCTTGTATTTCTCTACATTTCCTTCCTTATTTGTCTTTTTCTTGTACACCCACTTGACTC
Organism: Hibiscus mutabilis; assembly: GCA_019671005.1. NCBI lineage: Eukaryota > Viridiplantae > Streptophyta > Magnoliopsida > Malvales > Malvaceae > Hibiscus > Hibiscus mutabilis. The sequence goes on along the minus strand of CM033750.1, from coordinate 33,817,368 downwards.
CAATTAGATTATGTCTTTTTGGTAGGCTTGTGAGCTCCTACGTATTATTTTTTTCTATCGATGCAATTTCTTCGTTCATGTCATTTTTCCATTTGTCATCTTCAATTGCTTTTTCATATGTTATTGGATCACTGCTTGCAAGTAAACAGAAAAGTGAAATATTTTGAGTTTTGTAATCCTTGTACCTTTCTGGAACTCTTCTCTCTGATCATTAAAGCTGCTTCTACTGCTGCATTTTCCGACTCAACATATCCTTTTACGACAATGTCCCAACAAAATCCAACTGAACCGTCTCCATCAAGCATAACAGAAAATCGTGAAGTACAGCCGACTGAAATTCGAAGATCTACAAGCGAACTACCGAGATTTAAAGAAGCCGTGAAAGAAAGGAAATGTCGATATGAAGAAAGGAAATGTTGGCATAGAAAATCAAGTTTGAGGGAGAGTGTTAATATTTAAATTTGATTCTAGAACAATCTAGAACATGGTGGCATGGTATAGATGATTCTTGAAGGAATGGTAATGACGGCAAGCATGATAGATTATTTGGAAGATTCAAGAAGCTTATGATAAATGAAGCAACAATATAAAAGTAGCTGGAACTCTTAGCAACTAAGGATATGAAAATTGAAGGCAACGTGGCAGCACCTCCATCTTGATCAAGAAACATGTGGTAACTTCTAGAGAAATATAGGATTGCCTTTAATATTATTTAGTGTCTAGAATTTGCTTAGGTCGGTTTAGAATCCTATAAATAAGAGTAGGATTTTAAGATTGAGTGTGGGGGGCAAGTAAAAGTACAAGTATGAATGAGTGATTGTGTGCATAAAACTTGCAGTAGCAAGTAATTGAAAAGTGAAGCTTAGCAAAGTTTTGTAAGATACAAGTGTTTGGAAACTAGTCGCAACTAGTGTTGTCACAAAAATACTTGTACTTGTATATTGGTTTGTACTAATAAATTGTGTGAGTCATAAATTATATCGAGTGCCCATCAACGCTTCCAACATGCTGGACACTCACTTTCTCTTGCTTCCTCACGCATACAAAGAGAGCTAAATTAAAAGCTCATTAAATCCAAGCGAAGTTTGGCAGGAAATAAACAAACAACCAAAATGTGCACCAACCCCTGTTAATTTGGGGTGTAACCTGCTATGGTTACCTATATAGTGGAACCTTCATCCAAGAAAAACCCCTCCCATTTTGTGGGGAAAGTTGCCATGCCAGTGATCGCACAACATGCTTCAAACTTTCTTTTTGGTAAAACTTTCGTCAACATATTTTTTTTAAGAGCGATAGATTTGAGATTTGAATGATAAATGATTTTGAGTGACATGATAAATTTGCATACACATACATGCTTATATTGGCAATCCAAAGGTCTCGAGCGTTGGAAAGCACGTGTACCTTTCGCAGGATGCCAGCAGTCAACTAGCATGGAAAAGGTTATGGAACCTCCTAGAGAAAACTGATGAATCTAATTAATCTGGACCATCAGATCTGACGGCTACAAGTGTTAACAGTGTTGAGCTTTAGGGTTCTTTAGTAGGGGTGAAAATAAGGCGGGATGAGGACGGTATTGCATTTTTCACTCAGTCTTTAATACTTGAGAGAACGATTTTGAGGATTTTTATTACATGCTTCAAGAATATTTTTTTATCCTCATCTTCATACCCATCGTATTCTTACTAAATGTAGAGTGAACGGTATAAGACAAAGAGTCCCTATGCCTCCCTATACTTTTTTTGTTGTTAATGGAACGTCTTGAAAATAGCTTCAACAAGGCGGTTGCTGATAATTTTTGGGGCTCAATGCGTCTATTGAGGACCGATATCCTTATCTCATACCTCTTCTTCGTAGATGACCTCATACTATATTATAAGGCAGATTTAAGGCAAGCGGGAATTATTGATGAATCTCTTTTGGTCGGAGACGGCCAATGGAATTGGACTGTTCTTACTATTTGGTTTGGGAAAGATGTTTGCATTCTGAACATCAAACCACTTGTGAGTTCAGATGAAGAAGACATTTGTTTGATATGGAAATGAGGCCATATCCATCTCTTCTCGTTGAAATAAGCCTATAAAGTTGTTACCAAACACAACCTGCTCGTTAAGGACACAAAATGGAAACACATTTGGCAACGATCCCATCCCCAAGACATGGTATTCTTTATTTGGATTGCTATGCGATACGAATAGAAATCTTGTCCTTTTTTATGCCCCACCTTAATATTAGGTTTAGAGTTAAGTTTTAAGATTAGGGTTTAAGGAATTAGGTAGTATTGTTTAAAATACAGTGTTTAGGATTTATGATTTAAATTTTAGGATTAGAACATATAATTTAATATTTTAGTGTTGAGATGTAAAAAGGGGAAAAAAGTTTGTTCATGCGAGACCGCCTACTGGCATGGACCAAGCATTATGATACGGCGCGTACGACAAGATTGATGAAAGAGCGAACCCATGTGCAAATCCAATGGGGAAACTGTGGGAAGGAATCATATGTCTAAATACCGATATTGAATTGTCTCTACATCCTCAAGCTATGGTTCGGTGGGTGGTGTCCTTAGGAACTCAAATGACTGATTTCTGGTGATTTAGCTACCTCAAACACCATCTCTCTAGTATGTGCTATTGACTCGTTCAGTAAAAAAAAAGTTGGCTGGTCCACTTCGAGCGTATTTACTAAGACGTAAGGGTGTAAATGAACAGAGCATTCGACGAACCGTTCGTATAACGTTCATTTATTAAGCTAAATACTTAAATGAGTGAACAAAATTTTTATGTTCGTTTAATAAACGAACGAATATGAACATAAGTGTAATCGGTTCGTTTATGTTTGCGAACAAGCTCGTTTATATGCTCATTTATATGATGAAAATGCTTGTGACTGTATCTAAATACTACTTTTTGTTATTGCTAAAGAACATATTCATAAACGAATAAATAAACACGTTCACGAATACTTAACAACACACTTTCAACCCTATATTACAATATATATTATTCATTCGTCTGAAGCATCCATTGGACCCTCATTATCATCTGCAGCTGGTTTCAATAACCATCGATTCAGACGTTCTGATGCTTTCCTTACCTGCCACAACAACTCAAATGGCTTTGGTATTTTTTTATAATAAAATTATGCCTTTATTATTGGATAATTATTAATTAATATTTCAGGAAATGTACCTGTTCTTCCCAATCTGTTCTCCATACAAAGCAACCAAGAATAAGCGACTGCATTACTACCCCACTCATTAATCCAATCCATAGCCCCTAATTAAAATTACAAAATCAAAACTTGTAAGATATATAATAAAATAGCTGTTTTAAATATTATATATACATATAGTTTGTTACCTTAACTTGAAGATTGGCAACATATCCAAGCAAAATTCCTATAGGGATTCCTTTTGCATAATAGCATCCCAAGTTCACATATGCTACTGTGCTCTGCAAACCAGCTCCTGTGGCAATACCTGCATTATACACACACATATATATATGAATTGAAGCTTGGTATATTTAAACATTCATGTATAATAAATTTACATAAAATCAACATAAACAAAGGCAATAGCTTACCTGAGAGTACCGGTTGAACACTGTTGATTAAAATCGCGAAAGCGAAGAAAACCGAGAAACTTGACACTGCTTCTGCAACTGCTGCATCGTCCGAAAACAAGTATGCGATTTGGTTTCTGAAAACCATACATAATATCCACAACACAATTCCTATACTTGTTGAGGTCCCAAGTAATGTTTTTATTGCAAATTTCACAGCCATGGCACTTCCTCTCCCCAATCCGTTCGACACTCGCACGCTGCCGAAAAAGACCGAATTCAGTTTAATCGGTTCGAATAATCATATTTAAGAGATGGTTTCCAAAAAAATCCGAGATCATATACCTTGATGCAACTAGGAAGATTAAACAGACCATAAATTCCCATCCGTAGATATTCAGGCTGCAGTAATGAATTCTTGGATGTGAAAGCAATTGATGTTACTAAATTGAAGTACAAAAAGGAAATCAGCCTCTTGATTACCAGATGGAGAAAGAAGCAATGGCAACGGTTGCGTTTTCAGCGTATCCGGCAATTAAGACGAGGATGGAAAAATACCAGAGTTCCAAGCTATTCAACAATCAATTTCAGACAAAGTAAATTTATTTATAATTGTAGAAAAGCAATTTTCCAGCTTTAGGAAAAACTAAATAACATAGAAAAATAAAGCAGAATTTAAGTTTATGTAGAAAAGAAGAAGAAAACAGAATTAATTTTCTGTTATTGAATATTTTCAAAAAATTACATCCTTTACAGTGAATTTAGACTCAAGTATTGGACTTTAGTTACAATTAGGAGTCCTAAGTACAAAAGGCATCTAACTTTATCTCTTAGGAAATAAACTTTAATTTAAACTACTATTTACATAAGGACTCTAACTCTATCTTTAAACTTTAATTTAAACTACTATTTACATAAGGACTCTAACTCTATCGGATAATCTAACACTCCCCCTCAAGTTGGAGAATATACATTGTATAATCCCAACTTGAATAGAAACTTGTCGAAAGAAGCTTTTGATAGTGTTTTTGTAAGTACATCTGCCACTTGTTCTTCTGTAGGAACATAAGATAAAGAAGTTGTCCCACTAGTAATCTTTTCTAAGATAAAATGCATGTCAATCTCCACATGTTTATTCCTATCATGGTGGACTGGATTTCGAGCAATTTGTATGGTAGACTGATTATCACAAAAAATCTCAAACTTCTCCTCTTGGTTCACATCTAGCTCCTTCAATAGCTTTAACAACCAAATTCCTTCACACATTCCCAATGCTAAAGCACTATATTCTGCTTCAGCACTGCTTCTATATACAACTGTTTGTTTCTTACTCTTCCAAGTCACTAGATTTCCCCAAACAAAGGAGCAGTAACCACTAGTTGATCTCCTTTCTATCAGTTCGCTTGCCCAACTTGAATCTGAATAACTCTGAACAGTCATTTCTTGTGTCTTTTTAAATAGCAATCCATGCCCTGGTGTCTCTTTCAAGTATCTCAAAATTCTAATTGCAGCTTCCATGTGATCTTCCTTTGGATCAGTCATGTGTTGACTGATAATATTAACTGGAAAAGCAATGTTTGGTCTGGTTAATGACAATAAATCAACTTTCCCACTAACCTTTGAAATTTACCTTATCAGCTTTAAGGCTTGTGTCCTCTTTATTGAATTTTAAGCCTGCTTCCATGGGAGTATCAACTGGTTTGCATCCCAACATTCTTGCTTCATTAAGTAGATCAAGAACATATTTTCTCTGGTTTATCGCCAAACCTTTGCTCGACCTAGCAACCTCCATGCCTAGAAAGTATCTGAGCTTTCCTAGGTTTTTTGTTTCAAACTATGTATTTAACAACCCTTTCAAGTGACTTATCTCTTCATCATCATCCCTGTCAGAATTATGTCATCCACATATACCATTAAAATAACCTTTTTATTGCTAGAGATTACGTTAATGAAGAGAGTGTGATCTGCCAAGGATTGTTTGTATCCATTTTCTAGAATCACCTTGGTGAATCTGTCAAACCAGGCTCTAGGTGACTGCTTCAAACCATAGATGGATTTATTAAGTCTGTAAACTTTCTAATCTCCTTTTACTGACTTCAAACCCGAAGGCACTCTCATGTACACTTCTTCTTCCAATTTTCCATTAAGAAAGGCATTCTTAATGTCAAGTTGATGAAGCTTCCAGTCCTTGTTTACAGCCCAGCTTAAGAGAACTCTAACTATATTTAGCTTAGCTATAGAAGCAAAGGTCTCATTATAATCAATTCCAAAGGTTTGAGTAAAACCCTTGGCCACCAACCTTGCTTTATACTGCCATCAGAGTTGTATTTTATGGAGAACACCCATTTGCATCCAACTGGTTTCTTGCCTTGCGGAAGATCTGTAATGGTCCAAGTATCATTCCTTTCAAGTGCTTCAATCTCCTCTTTAACAACTCTTTCTCCACTTAGAATCTTTTAGAGCCTCATCAATAGTGTTAGGTATATGTTCTTTATCTAAACAAGCTGTAAAAGCCTTAAATGATAGCATTAGATTACCATAAGCAACACACCTCTGAATGGGGTGTTTTGTACATTGTCTTACCCCTTTCCTTTTAGCAATAGGCAAATAATCAAATTCAAGTAAATGCGAGGGAATCTCGGCTAGAACATTACCTCCATCATTTTCATTGGCAACTGAACTCAAGTCCAATTCTCGGCAAGTGTCAAATTGCAAAACAGTCTCTGGAATTATTTTTTGTTTTTTTGGTATAAACTTTCAGTTGCTTAGGAGGCTGAGGGGTTTGTGAGGAAGGTTTAGGTGAATTCTAAGGAGTAGTAACAATAGGTGAAGGATGGGAAGCTGTAGGTGTAATAACAGATGAAGAAGTAGAAGGGTTTAATGGAGTATGAGGTTCAAATAACAAAGGATTATTAGTAGGTAATAACTCTGAAGGTAAAGAAGGATAAACCTAATTGGTAGGAGGTTGAAAAACATCACAATTCTCCCCTGATTTGCAGCCGCAGGGAAATAAGGTTCATGTTCAAAAAATGTGAGATCCAAGGAAGTAAAAAATTCTGAGAAGGAGGATGATAACATTTGTAGCCCTTCTTAAGTGAAGAATACCCGACCAAGACACACTTCAAGGATCTGGGGTCAAGTTTTGACCTAGAGGGAACATAATCTTTCACAAACATAGTGCAACCAAAAACTTTGAAAGTAAGAATAGAGGACATAGGTTTAAAATTGGGGTAACTCTTCAAAAAATAGCTCTAGGTGTTCTGTATTGCAAAACCTTAATGGCATTTGATTAATGAGATAGGTTGCGGTTAACAAAGCCTCACCCCACAAATACTTATGAATATTACTAGTGAACATCAAAGACCTAGTTACCTCCAACAAATGCCCATTTTTCCTTTTTGCAACCCTATTTTGTTGTGGTGTATCCACACAAGTGCTAAGTTAAACAATCATTTTTTGTTAAAAAAATTTCCCCAATGACTTGGTAAAATATTCACTCCCATTATCAGATTTGAAGATCTGAATTTTACTTCCAAATTGGGTTTCAACCATATTGTAAAATTTCTCAAAAACAGAGGCTACTTCAGATTTATCCCTTAACAAATATGCCCAAGTTGTTCTACTATGATGTCAATAAAAGTGACAAACCACCTACTATCAGTTACATTCTTCGCTCGAGAAGGACCCCAAACATCACTATGAATTAATGAAAAAGGTTGGGAAGGTTTGTAGGAAGATGGTAAATAGGATGCTTTTGTCTGTTTAGTGAGAGAACATATATGGCATTTAAAAGAACTGGTTTTCTATTAACAAACAATTCATGGAATAATTTAGCAAGATAATGAAAATTAGGATGCCCTAACCTAAAATGCCATAACATTATATTATCAATTTGCCCTAAAGAAGTAAAAGAGCAAGAAGTATTTGGTAGGGTAGATGGTTGATTTTCGAGGACATAGAGACCATTTTTGCAAGCTAGCAATGCCAAGTATCTTCCTCGAATTCATTGCCTAAAAAACCATATTCGGTAAACTGTAATGAACACTTCAAATTCTTGGAGAGATTACTAACAAAGAGGAGATTGCAGGCGAGATTAGGCACAAACAAAACATCTTCAAGCAACAAATTATCATTAATGAGGACTAAGCCACTTCCTTTGATAGGAGAGAAAGAGCCCTCGGCTGTTTTAATAGAACTTGTAGAAGATGAATCTGAAAAACTAAAGAATAATTCCTTGTTACCAGTCATGTGATCAGATGCTCCATAGTCAATGATCCATGTTGATGCACCTTTGGCAGAAAAAGTGCAGTAGGAGAACAAGTATTCTGTATGCTTTTATCCTCCACGAGGGCTAAATCTGCTTCACAGGTTACTATCGAACCTGAAATTTCTGGAAAAAAATTCCAATCCAGTAGTCTGCTCTGCTATGGACAACATCTCAAAGGTTGTCGAATGGGATCCCATTAAGAATTCTAACTAGGATCGATGTTAGACTGATACCATGTAGAAAAGCAATTTTCCAGCTTTAGGAAAAACTAAATAACGCAGAAAAATAAAGCAGAATTTAAGTTTCTACAGAAAAGAAGAAGAAAACATAATTGATTTTCTATTATTGAATATTTTTGAAAAATTACATCCCTTTACAGTGAATTTATAGACTCAAGTATTGGACTTTAGTTACAATTAGGAGTCCTAAGTACAAAAGGCATCTAACTCTATCTTTTAGGAAGTAAACTTTAATTTAAACTACTATTTACATAAGGACTCTAACTCTATCTTTAAACTTTAATTTAAACAACTATTTACATAAGGACTCTAACTCTATCGGATAATCTAACAATAATAGCTATGGAAATTAATGTAGAGTCTAAAATAAATAATAAATGAAATTAGGATTGTTACCAAATCATGACACCAGAGGATATGGAGAGGTTTACAAGAGGCCAAAGATCAAAGAAAGCAGCTTTAGAGAATCATCCCCATGTATTAGGGCACCATCCTCCAAAGACATACACCAATTGTCCCACAACCATTATCCAACCGGACATGGCCATGGCTTCCATTGCTCCATTCACTCCGCACTTGAACTTGTTCACAAACATCCACGATAAGAACAGATGAACGACGACAAACGACGTGGTTGATAGCCATCCGACAATCAGATTCTTGAGCTATGCTTGTAAGAACATCGAGATAGTCATGGAAACAACGAAGCTATAGATCATTGGGATGAACCAAAGAGCAATTGGCCCTGCTGCAACTGCAAGCTCCTCGTACTGGCCGAGAAGCATGAGGATCGGGGTTCGTAAAAATGAAGAGAGGCACTAGTATTGTTGCTGCAATGCCGTCGAAGATCCACGATCGCTGCAGGTAAATTCCCATCATGTGGTGATGCTCTGCTCCGAATGCTTGCCCGCATAGAGTTTCGGTTGCACTCGACATGCCGATCTTCCATTCATCGACAACTAGGTATTACACAAGCTAAACATGAAAACATGATAAATAAATGAATAATGGAACAAAACTTTACCAGTATCCCATACATGAACCTGACAATAATGGTTTGTATGATTGCATTAGAGGCGAGCTCAACGTCACCAATGTGACCGAGAAATGACTATGTTACCACCATCATTCCGAATAAAGTTACCCTCGACAATATCAAAAGGAATGTGATTCTCCACATCGTCTTCGATTCAATCCGAACTCTTGTTTTCAAATCATCTTCTTTTTCTGCAGCCAACCTCTCCTCCAACTGCTTGTTATCCATAAATAAACTCTGCTTGTTTGAAGATATGAGTCGATATGGAAATACTTCTTTTAGCCTACATGTACTCCATAAGAATACACCATAACAGAGAGATGGAAACTTACTAGATACAATAACAGGAGACTACAACCAAGCCAGGAAGTTGAATTGCAGTTGCAGAGGCTGTTTTATTAGCCAAGACTAATTCGGATTCGGTTTTGCAGGGACCCATTACAAGGTGACCATCCTAATCCAGTTTTCTTCATTCACAACGCCAAGATTCGAACTCCAAAACCTTGCTTAGGGAACCTAACGTCTCTCATTCCATTAAACCAACTGGTTGTAGGATAGCGGCATGCAAATTTTAGATTGTAAAATTACAGCATGAAAGGTATATTGGAGAGAGAAGGCAGATTTTATAATTAGAGTATGAAATTGTAGGTAGCCCGAAGGGATTTTATTTCATAATTTTGTGTATGGTACACCGACTGTTGGTGACTATTTTATTTGTTATAATTGATATGAAACTTGGAAGGAAGCTAGGGAAGAATCCACCCTGGACCAGTGAAGAATTGGAATATGAGTAGATACTAATAAGTCCAAATATTCACAACACATTCAACTATAAGCAATGAGGCACAAATATGATCACACATCTATAATTGGGTATCAATTCTGATCATGATATGACCGCACCATATTGATTTTCACACATGTAACGCATCAACATATCATATAACATCCACACAACTCACACAGTGAGGGAAACCTAGTCTCACACAGATTTAATATGCACTGCATAAAACATACATTAAGGCTTTGTTTTTGGTTGCGTTTGGAGGGCCGAACTAGCTTTTCCACCTAAGAAATTTCAGAAGCAACAAAAAACAATCAGCTTTTGAGTGTCAAAACCTTAGTTTACCCCCCAAACTAACTTCTCAAATCTTGGTTTGCCAAAAGCTAGTTTTTCTAGCTTTTGCAAAACTTGGGTTTGCCCCAAACCAAGGTTTTCTCACCTAAACCAAAAACAAAGCCTAAGTGTTAACGGGTGAGTCATGGTATTACACAACGTTAGACACCTACATCCAGTACTCCCTTTGATATTTTTATAAATGCAACAGCACTGATATCAGACTTTGAGTATTGATACTGGACTCTATAGGTATCGGTACTCGCTCTAAGGACCACTACTGAAAAATCACTTGAAGTTTTCTTAAGACCAAACAATATCGATACTCACCCTTAAGTACTGATACTGGACATTCAGTGTCGTTATACCATGAATGTGGATATGATATTTGCTAGTCAAAATGTGCGCTTTAGCCTATGTTCATCTAATCTTGGTATTGTATGAATATTGGACCCAAAAAATATATGTTAGGCCCGAAATTCACTTTTCAATCCACACTAAACACTTGTAACATGATTCTAATAGATTCCCAAAGTTCCTAGAAGTTATAGGGTTCATTTAGTACCCTTTACACCTATTTCCATCAACAATCACTATATTTAGATCATCAAACGTGATTGCAATCAAAATCACCCAACATGCATCAAACTCAACAAGCAAGCATTATATCGATGAATGGCAAGTATTTTAGGGGTTTAAATGTACTACCTCCAAACCCCAAGAATGGTCTTCCACATCTAAAACATGAGAAAATTTGAAGGAGAAAGAGTGTGTGAGAGGGAGAACAAAATTAAAGCATTCTTAGGTCATCTAACTTATTTATACTAATATTTACGCAATATAGCTAAAGTAAAATCCAACTAATAGTGATCCAACAATATCTTTAAGTAGTCCCCTCTACAGGATTTTTTTCATAGCCTCATTTGATTCTCGGTTCATAACAATATTCCCCGCTGTCATTCTTCAAAAAAATGGGAGAATTGCCTCCCAAGCCCCTCCATTTCCACACTCTTATTCCCAAACCCCAAACTTCAACCACCAAGGCCCAAATCTAAGCCCAATGAATCCACACATCTTACTAACCCACATTTACAAATCCCAGGTCATTTCGGGTCGTTTTCATCGTTTCAGGGATGGAGCCTGCGGTTGTAGAGAACGTTGGTGATGCATCTCTTCATCACATGCTGGTCCCTCCATCCTCTTCATCAAAAGGAATAGATTCATTTTGCCAATGCGGTGGGCAATAAATTAACTTTCCTTGGATGTCATTATTTTGTGGGAGAATTTTATACCGTGAGGAAACAATAAATTATGTGGTTGTTCAATTAAATTATTATATTCTCATTTTCCAAGATAATCCGATATATATTATGAAGCACGAATACTTCAATCTAATGTAGTACCACGTACTTGATTTTACACGTTTGACGTTAAATTATAAAAACTTTGCAATTTGGTCTAGATTATGCTAGAACTCACAATTTAACCCTGACATTTCTATATTTTTTTAGAATATATTTATAAAATAAATTTATAAAAAATTTAGAATCTATATACATATTAATATTTGAGTTTGATGTAATATAAATAAATAATATTCAAAATATATTATGATGAATAATGTAATATTAATTTTATTTATTCTATAAAAAATATAAATTCTAAATAATGTTATAAAAGTAATATATTTTAATTGATGTTAAAAAATATTTTTATACTATATTATAATTTTTTTAAATATGTTGGGTGTGATTATAAGGTAGTATCTGTTTAATTTTCTTAACCCTTTAATAAGGCGCGCACACTATGCACACATGTGTTCGAACCCGTGTCACCTGGATAAAATACATCATCATTTACCACTGGACCACTCCACGGTTTCTACTATATTAAAAATATATATGTTATTATTAATATAATTTTATAAGATAAATGAAATTAATTATACCAAAACCCTTGTTTAGCTTTTGATAAAAAAAACCTTGTTTAGCTTAAGGGCTAGTTGTTGCATATTCTTCTCAAAAATTCTCTCTTTATTCAATAAAATCAGTTGTTGTTTTTGCCCTAAAAATACAATGACCACCACTATAGTTTACCTTAAAATTAATTGTAGTTATTTATGTGAAATATAATTATGAATTAAAATCATTTATCTAATATTCTTAAAATATTGAGCTCGGTCCCCTCAAATGATCTATCATTTTAAAATATTTTTATTTTTCACTGCTTCAGTAGCACGCTTTCCTCCTACTATTATCTTTTCTTTTGGCTTTTCCCTACTATTGTTCATGGCTGGTGTTGAATCTACTCTCACGGGTCTATCCATTGATGATGGTGAAGAAGAGGGTAATTTGTATAATCCATTTGTGCAGGCACAACCACAATTTCTTGATCACTGTTTTGTTGGGTCTTTCTTAACCTCCGGTGTAATTCATTTCCAGGCTATGTGTTCTACAATAGGAAACGTATGGCATCCGATCGAGGGCATTTCTATTTCTGATCTGGGAGAAGGGAGGTATATCTTCTGTCTTTACCATGTTGTTGACGTTGATAGGATTGCTAAAGGTAGTCCTTGGAATTTTAACTTCCATCTCTTAGTTCTCTATAGATTGCAAGAGGGTGATGATATCTCACTGTTCCTTTATTTCATGTGGATTTTTGGGTGAATAAGATATATAGATATATAGGTAAATGAGAGTTGATTATATATTTTTTCAATTTTTTATAAAATATCGAGATCGTTGAGGATATTTTTCGGGGATCTCACAGTTATTTATACGGTTATGGTTAGGTTATCCTCACGGTTCGGATAGGGCAATCCCAATCCCTATCCCCGGTGACAAAACTTCCTCATCCCGTCCCCGTGGGTAAAAATTTCGGTTATTCTTCGTCGTTGTTGGTTCGGATCCCACAGTTTTCAGATATTCCTCCCCTATTTCCACCCCCATGTATAATGATGTCCAGAGTGTACATGCCCTTGATCGAGGGTTACATGATGTGTGGCCCCTGAGTTTGGGTTGTTGCATTAGGAGAGAGATGAAGAGAGCAGACTCCAAAATCATAGAAGTGTTGGAATTTTCAATAACAAAAGGTATGTAGGTATGATCAGACAGACTCATGATTTCAACAACATGAGCTTCAGACTTCCTCAATCGACTGCCCTTGAAGTTGTGTTCACATATCTGGCACTGAGGCCTGGAGTTGCTTTTGGATCTTCCACCACCACGAGATCCTCTTCTGCTATCACCAGTGATTTTCATCTTGAGTCTCCTCTGTAGAATCTTCAGAAGACTTGTATGTGGTATGATGAATACCGATCGGAAGGCGAAGAGGACCAGAGATCTGAGCCTTGGCATCCACTAGCAAGGACACAACAGCTTCAAATGTATACGGCTCCTTACTACCAACTACCAAGAGTGAACCGTAAACGCCATTGAAGAAAATAAGATGTAACTATGCAATTAGGGATTTTGACTAAGAACATAAGCCAGAGAGAATTCATGTATCGTATTATTATCAACCATGCATAATACAAAATACAGAATGAATCTTGTTGGGTTAATGACCCAATACATTTCTTTATATAGCCCAAAGTGATTCAGTTGTTGTAACAACCCAACTAATTACAAAACAGACTGCAGTTATCTCTAACATAACAAAGCTTGATGAACAAATTCAGCGTCAACCTGACCAACGAGACATAGGTTAAGCCATTGCATGTCTGAACGCGGGAATTCTATCAAAAGACAACACTTCGATTTGCAGCAGGTAAAGAACGGGTTGACCTATCCGCATGACTGGGAGGATGACATAAGTTTTCCAGCAGAACTTCTTTAAACGTTCTGACGTCCCTTAATTTTATACCGCTCAAAACATTTAAGAGCTTATTTACTAAACTCATAGTTAAGGGACATTAAATGTAGTTTACCCTTAATTTTATTATATTAGGATTCTAAAATAAGTCTGAGTATTATTTCTAAACAAATATAAAGTAATATGATTTTTACATTTTCTTTAGGTTTGAGTCTCATAATGTGTTAAACTTATGCATGTGTGGGTTTTAATGTGTTCAATCTTTGTTCAAATTATTTCGGTTTAGGTCAGAATCTATGTTGCGTTCGGTTTTTCAATCTGGTTGCACTGCAATTGTTATTTATGATTATGTATAGATTTAGTTTTCATTCGACCATATCTTATTTTGTTAATTTTGATCGTCTTTGTACTTGTAGCTTTTGGATATACAAATCATTATTATAAATTACTTATTTCCACTTCAAAAAAAAAAGTATGCATATATGCAATATATGTATTTTATGGCAATAAGAGACAAATGCTTTATATCTCCTTTATTATGCATGTTTAGTGTATAATTAAAGCCCATTTAAGTTGCACTCAAAAGGAAAGAATACAAATGTAAACTTGAGTGACGACATTGTTAATAAAGATTATTATAAACTTCAAATATATATGGTAAAACGAATATAAATAATAGTATCAAAAAATAATTTTACTATTTTACTTGGTGTGGATAATCAATGTAATTTTGCCATGTTGATTTCTTTAAGACTTGGATGTGCATTAAAGTGAATGTATGAATTTATTTGTCACGCCTGAGAAAAGGCTAGAACATTAATCCCACATCAGAAATGAGAAATGAGGTCTTGAGATATATAAACGATAGCGTTGCACATCTTATTAAATATGTCTTTTGAGTGGGTAATGACCCTGTAACATATTACACTAAATTCATATTTAAATTCTATGCATGTTAGCCGCCTAAGTTTTTAAGATTTTCTTCTCGTTGGTTTAGGAGGGTGGTGTCATCGACTTTGGTCAAATGGTTGCCAGTCAAATGGTTCCATCATTTTTTCTTTCTTTTTTTTCGTCCTTTTTACTTTTTCATCTTTTTAAGTATTCATCAATTTCATTATTTTTCGGCTCTTGTTGCATAATTTACAATCTATGTGTATTAAATTATTTTTCAGCGTATTAATTCTCCCAAAAATTCTATGTATTTTTCCTTGGAAAAATGATTAAGAAAATCCTTAAAAGAGAAGTATAAATGAAAGTAAAAAAGAGATTAAATGTCAATCAATTAAAGCGAAACGAAATTGTAATAATTTTTTTTGACCGAATTGAAATTAAACTACTTCATTCAATTATTTGCCACATTACTATAAATTCTACTAAAAAGGAAAACTCAAAAGCATAACTATCGTATTATAACCATGTCTCTTAAAAAGAAGAAAAATAAGAATACGAATTCAAACTCAGGCGGCGGATGAGAAGGAAGATGCGGAGGCTTGATTTCTTCGTTTAAGGTAACACACCAAAGACACGCTGAGCCTTATTATAATCATTAGAGCAATGATTCCGGATGCAATCCAAGCTATTAAAATCGGATTCATTTGCTTTGTCTGTAATACATTGTCAAAAACATTAAACTCGAATTATCAACAAGTGATTAGAAAAAGTGATAGTAGGCTTATTTATGATACATCCGTATCAAGTTCGAACTTTGAATTTATTATTATTTAAAAAATTAAATCACTTTCAATTCGAACATAATTATCTCATATCATAAAACAAAAACACATGTGATAGTAAAAAAAACATAAAAAATCTAAAGTTAATAGTATAATCAAATTCTAAAAGATAAAAATTACATAGAAATTGAAAGAAATTTCAAGCTCAAATTAGGGTTTGAATTTAAAAATTGAAAGAGATGGACTTAAAGGTAGAGTATACCTTTAACGTCTAAGCTCTTGATTAATACTTTGCTTGGTGTACACTACCAACTAACACTCTATTTATATAGTAATTTATACAATTAAACCTAGTTATGGTTTATTTTAAGAAATATTGAAAACAATTTAATAGTTATTAAATAGGATGTATGGGAAATTAGAGCACATTTATTATATGGATTCGGCTATCCCTTTTAATTAAGAATAAATATTTATATCACAGAAAAATTGCTTTTTAATTATTCCAAATGAATGACTAAATTAAACTCTATTTTCTCTTTTAGACAAAAAAATATTTAGATACTCTCTCTTTTTAAATTGCTTAGTATATTGTTTTAAGAAACATGGTTAGTATATTTGCTATGAAATTATAAGACATAATTTATATGTTGCTATTTATCTTACGAAATTCAAAAGAATTTTAGCTTAAGATTTTAAAAATTAGGTGATTAGTTTTTTTAACAAAGAAGTTTTGGTTACAGACCAAAGCAGGAATTAAGATTTAAAGGGGGGTTAGGGCGTCCAAAAGTGGTGGAAATTTATTATATAGATTCGTTTAATTTCCCTAATTTAAGAAATACATATATTGAACCCAACAAGTGTTTCAGTGAAAAAAGTGGATGATGTTCATCTTAGGAGACGAGTTCAAATCGCTTCGTCTACAAGGTGTATGCCCATTGTCAAAGGGTTAAGAATATCTATGAACATGTACTAGCTTGTAATCGCCTTTAGACCGTTAAAAAAAATACATATATTTAAAGATTTTTTTGAAATAGAAATCAGTTGTTTTATTACAGGAAGTAGGGGAGGCAAAACTCGACTCGAAAAAACATAATTATTCTACTCGACATTAGAAGAAAAAAAATGAAGAAATATACATGTATATCGTATATGGAAATCAAAAGCCGTTAAATTTGAAATCAATATGTGCCCAGTCCAGCCCTAAGTATATGCATATAGAAATATATATTTGCACTGCTACATATATGCACATAGAATATATATATATATATATATGAAGAAATATATATGTACAATTAAATTTGTACAGAAACTCAAAGAACTCGACTCGAATTTTATAAACTCAACTCGAAAAAGTTTTAAATAAAATTTGAATCGTAAACTAAGACTTATAAACTCAAATAACACAGTTTTTTGACTCGATTCATCGAACACTTATTCCTAACTGGAAGTAAAAGACAAGTACAAAGAGTAAAGTTAAGAAGGGAAAGTGCAAAACATAAATGAAATAAAAAGCTCACCACTTTTGGACGCCCTAATTCATACTATCTTTTCCGTTTTCTTTAATTTTAGTTCCTGCTTTGTGTTGTGACCAATATTTATTTGTTTAAAAATAATGACTATTTATAATTTTATAGCAAAAATACTAACAATGTTTGTCAAAACAATATACTAAGCATCGTAGTACCAATATCAACATACAATGAGTTTAATTAATCTTATAAACGTGATTTAATAATAACTGATGAGAAGACCTACTTAAAAAGAGAGAAGATCTAAATTTTTTTTTACCAAAAGATAAAAGAGTTTAATGTATTCATTAATTTGGAATAATTAAAAAGCAAATTTTCAGTGATATATAAATATTTATTCTTAATTAAAAGGAATAGCCGAATCCATATAATAAATATGCTCTAATTTCCAATAGCTTATATTTAAAGATTATTAAATCGTTTCAATATTTTCTTTTTTGAATAATTTTTATTTAGAAGAGGAGGAAAAAGAATTTTAGCTCTTGATGAGTCCTGAACTCATAACCTAAGAGAAGGAGACGATATCAATTGAGACCTTTAACCACTTATTGTGTATATTATTCATCGTAATACATAATTATATATGTTGTATAAATTCTAACCTATTAATAATTTATATTATATGCTTTAAAAAATGCAACACCTCATGGCATCATTCTCACATTGACGTAAATGTTCGGACCGGTCATACCCTCCGTAAACTTGTAGATATTTTTTTTACTAAAAAAATGTATTATATGTTTAATTTAGCATTTTTAAAAAAACTGTAAGGTGAGCAAGCACATTTTTATGAAAGTTATTAGAATTTGTCAAAAACAATTTGTAAGGCACGACACGGGACTATGTTGATGATGGAGGGTAATGTCCCAAATTTTCTTTATTCAAATTATTCTTCAAGTCCAGTTAGTATGAAGTTAAACTTTACTTTCAATATTTTTTTTAGTTTAATTAATTCTAGGTCAAGTACGGTTTTAAAATTAAACAAATTAAATTCTATTTTTTATTGTTTAGTTTAAATATTTTTTAGGTTCATGTATTTGAAATTAAACAATTTGTCCATCATGGTTTCATCTTAATCTGTCCCTAATAATAATAGTATATTTTAAAATAATTGTTTGATGCACTACTCGTGGAAAGTTTTTTTTTTACAGGTGATTTTTTTAAGTTGTCACATGTCCCTTTTAAGATCCTAAACTCTAAACTTTAAATCATAAAATATATTCTCAAACCTTAAAATATAACCACAAACACTAAAATATTAACCTTAAACCCCTACCATATATATTGTATCATAATATATTCTATATTGTATTTTAATTATTTTTATAAATAACCATAGGGTAAAAATATATTTTTGTACCTAATTTGGTCTCAAAGTTCAATTTGGTATCTATTCTTTTTTTGTCCAAATAGGTATTTGAACTTGTCCTCAAGGTTCAATTTGATACTTAAATTATTTTTCTGGTTTAATTAAGTACCTAAACTTGGCTTCATGGTTATGAATAAGTTATTTGCCGCAAGTACCAAATTGGACAAAAAAGCCAAGCTCGTGTATCAATTTGTACCAAAAAGTCAAATTCAAGTATCTAATTGAACCAAAAAGGTTTAGTACTAAATTGAACTTTAAGACCAAATTCAAGTACCTAAATGAAAAATAAAACTTAAGTGCCAAACTAAACATTAAAAAATAAAGTTTAGGTACCAATATATATATAAGGTTAGATCTATTTTTTAGACTGTTGAATAATAATAATAATTAATTTAAGATTATTTCTTTATTTTTTTAAGGTCACCTATTCTTAAAAATAAAGATTGGGTGTACCCACGTTAGGTTTGTAAACCCATTTAAGGTCTTGTTCAATTGGTACACCCATTGTGCATAAATTAAGGTAGAACCTAGAGGGTTTACAAACTTGTTGGAGGTAAATCTAACCCTGAAACCAGAATATGCTTGAGCTTCATGAAAACTACGGCAAAGTTCGGCCCTTTACATGAAGCTACAAATGAATTCCATTGCTCTTCACTATCCAAAGCCTTATCATCAGGACCAAACTCTAAACAGCTTCTCAGAATCCACTCAAAAATCCTGACTCTAGGATTAGAAAAATCTTCCTTCTTCTCAGGTAAACTCATATGCAAGCAAATATGCTCAGTTCAAGGACCCATATTCCTCATTCTCAGTTTTCTTCCAAGTTTCACCTTCAGCCAATGTTTACCAATTGAATCCCATCATTCGAACTCTTACCCAAAATGGGTTATTCTCTAAAGCACTTGGTTTTTATAGCCAAATGTGAAAAATGGATGTTTTACCTGATAAATGTACTTTTCCATCGGTTATCAACTCTTGTGCTGCTTTGGTTGATATTGAGATGGGACAGGTTGTTCATCAGAACGTTTTGTAGATGGATTTAGGTTCAGATATGTATATTGGGAATGCCTTGGTTGGTATGTTGGCAAGACTTGGTTGTTTGGACGAAGCTTTAAAGATGTTTGATGGAATGTCTGAAAGGATGTTGTGTCTTGGAATAGTTTGACTTCAGGGTTAGTGCAAATGGGTCTTGGCCGGGTAGAAGCATTGGAAGTTTATAATATGGAAAGAATGGCGGGAATTATGCCTGATTCTTTTACCGTTTCGAGTGTTTTGCCTGCATGTGGAGATTTGGTTAATGTTAATGAAGGTTGAGCAGATAGGACTTCACGGAGATGTTGTGGTAAGAAATGTACTTCTTTCTATGTCCTTCAAGTTTAATAGGCTCGTAGATGCGGAAAGATTTTTGATGAAATGGAGTTATGTAAAGAGTCAATCGAGTTGTTTATGCTGATGAATGAGTTTAAACCTGATTTACTAACCTATTACTTCTGTTTTTCGTGCTTGTGGTCATTTACGTGACTTGGAATTTGGAAAATCCGTTCATTACATGAAGAAAAGTGGGTTTCAGAGTGATGTTACTGCTGATAATATTGTTCATATGTATGCGAAATGTGGTGACTTGCCAGCTTCGCTGGAAGTATTTGACAGAATGATGTGCAGGGATTCTGTCTTGTGGAACTCAATGATTAATTGTTATATTAAGGATGTTAATTATGATGAAGCATTGAAACTTGCTAAGATTATGAAGGTTGATCTGAAAGTTGATTCTATCACTTGTGTGATGCTCCTCTCTGTTTCTACTCAGTTAGTTGACAAAGACCCGGGGAAAGAAATTCATTGTGATGTAATGAAATTGGGATTTGATTCAGATCTCATTGTCAATAATTCTATGCTTGATATGTATGCTAAATGTGAACTAATGAATGACTCTGTGAAAATATTTGAAAACATGAAAACTAAGGATAGAGTACCATGGAATACAATTACAGCAGCATGTGTTCAATCTGGGGATTTCACTTTGGGAGAGATGCCTGATGTGGCTACTGTCCTAGGCATCTTGCCTATGTCATTTTTTTCTTCCAAATAGCAAGGGAAGGAGATCCATGTCTGTATTTTCAGATTTGGATTTTGGAACAGATGTTCCAACTGGGAATGCACTGATTGAAATATACTCTAAATGTGGTAGTTTAAAAAATTCTTCCCAGGTATTTGAGCATATGAAAGTGAGAGATGCGGTGACATGGAGTGCTATGATCTCTGCATATGGAATGTATGGATAAGGCAGCAAAGCGCTGATAGCTTTTGAAGATATGAAAGCAGCTGTTGTTATTCCTGACCGTGTTGCCTTTGTAGCCATTCAGGGTTAGTAGAACAGGGTTTGGCTTCTTTCAACCAGATGCAGAAAGATTACAACTTGGAGCCTAGAATTGAACATTATGCTTGTGTAGTTGATCTTCTGAATTGTTATCTAAAGCTGAGAAGTTTATAAATTCTATGCCTCTGAAGCTAGATGCAAGTATATGGGGCTCTCTACTGAGTGCTTGCAGATCGAGTGGCAACATAGAGGTTGCAGAGCATGTCTTTAAACTAAAGTCAAATGATACCGGGTATTATGTTTTAGCATCAAATGCATGCGGCAACTTAGGGAAGTGGGAGCAAGTGAGAATGATGCGAAAATCCATAAAAGCTAGAGGGCTCAAAGAAGATCCTGGGTGTAGCTAGATAGAAATAAAAAGAAGATTCTATGTGTTCGGAAGTGGGGATAAGTTCTTTGAGTAGTTTGAAGTGGTTAATAAGTTATTAGGGATAATTTCGGGTTTGATGGCTAAGGAAGGTTATGTTGCTGATCTGAGATATGTTTTGCATGAGGTTGAAGAGGATGAGAAAAGAGACCTGCTTTGTGGAAAACCTTCGTGTTTGTGGGGATTGTCACACTGTGACCAAGCATTATCAATGATCATCAGAGGTATGTACTGTTCTTGTTTTGGAATTACATGAATAGATGTGGGAAGTGTGACCTTTCTAAGTAATTTGTTCTGTGAAATGAAGCTTGATTGGTGTTTCAGAAGCTGTAAGTTTAATTTTTTATTTTTGGCCAAGAAGGTGCAAATTAAACTGGAAAGTTAGAAGCAGTCATTTTTGTTTTTGGTCGTGTAATTAAATTTTAAGGCTATATTATGAACCCTGTGCATCATTGAAATGCCACTATTAGCTTGGACTGTTTATGAAGTTATCCTCCATTAATGGAAAATGTGGAAAACATCATTGAAAATGATATTCAAGTGCTGGTTGAAAGGAAAATGAAGACAATTTGAGGATAATGTTCTGACAACTATGTCCATTTTCAATTTCTTATGATGTTATTACCACTTTTTCCCTTATCATAATTACTGTCAGATTGTATCACAAAAGATAAGGAGAGTATAACCTGTCTTGGGGAAAACTAGATTCAGTTTCAAACCTATATTTCTCAGACTCGGATGTAAGTGTGGGATGTGGGTAAGTCTTCGGCATGGATAAGTTTATTTCTTTTATGTTTATATACTCTCTTTGTCCCACTCAATATGTTTTAAATATATTCAGTTTTAAACCTATATTTCTCTTACTCGGATGTGTCGGATGTAGGCAAGTGTTTGGATGCAAGTAAGAATTAAAGTTATGCAATTTCACACCAGAGACGACTCAAAGATTTAGGGGACCATGTGCGATTTAATAAAGTGAGACCCTCAAGTTAAAACAAAATTTAAATGGTTTTTTAGCTTGTTATGTGCGTAGTATACTGTCTATTGGATAAAAATGAGTATAAAATAATTTAGAATCTATGAAATATTTGTTGTTTTTCCCTTATAAGCATTTAACTTAACTTATTTTGTACCCTCATTTTTCTGAGAGCCTTATATAATCGCTCTTATAACAGCTGTTCAAAACCACCCTTGCTTCAAACACTAAGCACAATCCCTTTATTTCCGATTTATTTATAATAAACAAACCATATTGTCAATTCATATCTAGACTTATCTGCTTGTAAATAATCACCTCATTGCCGGTCGCCACGGTTCAACCTTGGGCCTAGCTTTTAGAAGAAGGACGATCAGTCCGCTCTGTCGGCTCGGAACGAAGAAGATTGGGTGGAGAGATCTGTTGTTTGCCGGTCCTTTTCGTCTATGCCTTCATTTTTGTTGGTTCCATTCTTCATTGTTTTATTTTGCAGGATTGAGGGATGTCGGTGGCGGTCGTGGCTTTAACAACTCCTCCTTCTGATGCTCTCTTTGCAAGTGGCCTTTGGATCCCGCTGTTGTGTTGGGTTGTCCTTTGAAGATGTATTTTCATTCGAATAGTGCCTCCTCCACCGTCCTGGTCAGTCCGACCCTTGGATTTCTCGTCGGTGTCACCGGTACCTGTCGCCAAACTGCCGTATGCCTTTTGTGCGTGCTGAAGTTTGATTTTTTTTCCTTCTCTCCTGAAGGTCACAACAACCTGTTTCTCCTCCTTCCGCTCGATCACATAGTGGCTCCTATCTTTGATTCTATGTTCCAGGCTTACTTGATGTCCTTGTTTGTGTTGTTTTCGGATATTTGTTCTTAGCTTTCAATGCCACGTTTGTATGAAGCTTCTCTTTCAATGAAGAATTTTCATATTTGATAAAAAAATATTCACCTCATTGCTGTCTTGGATACGCTATGCTTACTAGAAATTTCATTGTCCTTTATGGAGCACCAAAATGGAAATAAATGCAAATTATTGGAAGATTTGTTTCAAGAATGCAGCTAGCATTTATTTATTATATAAAAAAGATATTTGATGTACTGTGAGTGTAAATTTTATAGTGTGGTAGCTAGTTCCCGTGGATAAGAAGCGAAAAAACCAGCAACAAGTATTGAACCTATTGACAGATTTCAAGGGAAAATCCCCCATTTAAGTCAATAAGCTCGAATGCCTTGCCTTCACAAACAGCTTTGAACTTATTGGAACCATATGATGCCTAAATTATAATGTAAATCATCCATGGAAAGACCTCACCAATACAGATCATTTTGCAGGATGGAGTTTTTCATACAATGCTTGGTACTTGATGATCAACTTGTCATGAGGAGGCCATGTATCTTTAATCTCAGGGTGTTGGTAAAACTCTTGCATCCAGGCCAACACTAATGGATACCTCTCATCAACTAGTTTCAAGCCAGTTACCTCTTCAAAAACACTGATCAAGTAGGCGAGCCAACCGAAAACAAGATCCGCCAGTCCTATCTTCTCTCCGCCGAAGAATTTCTTTCCTTTCAGCTCTTCTTCGACAAACTTCAGATTCTCCACCCATGAGTCCATGGCTTCCTCTAGATCTTTCCCTTGTGTGGTGAAAATAGCCCATATGGTTGGTAAAAGCTGCATCATGAACAAAAACAGATGTTACACATGTTTTGGTTTAAAAACCAGTGCATACATACATACAGGGATTTATAATTGCAGTTGCGGCCGCAGTGTTTTCTGCAGCTATTGCGGTAACAAACTGCTATTTGAATCTCTGCATACAGAAACTAAAAATCTTTACCTTTTCTTCATTAAACTTGGCCCAGAAGCGTTCCCTGGCTCTCTTGAGAGGATGTTCGGGTAACATCGGATTCTGCTTCCATGTCTCATCGATGTATTCAAGAATCACAAGTGATTCTGGGATTGGCTTTCCATTGTGAACAAGAACTGGGACTTTCTTGTAGACAGGATTGTAGTGAAGAAGCAGAGCACTCTTGTTGGATAGATCTTCATCTATTGCTTCATATTCTATGCCTTTGAACTTCAACGCCCAAACAACCCTTAAACCAAAAGGGGTTGACCATGTCTTCAAAAGCTTCACTTCTTCTGCCATTTTGTTTGCTATCTCATCCTGTTTAACAGGGTTAATATATATATATATATATATATTTGAGAATTAAGAATTTTTGTACTTTGAGAATTCTTTTATAGTTTTAAATTTTCATATTTTTGAGAACTTTTAATATTCTTTTACATGTGGTATGTTGTGATTGGAAACGTTTGGAACGATTGTGATGGTCGGTCCTCATAGGCGGCTTTTTGTTTTTTTATCAAACATGGGCGGCTCTTACAACTATGTAATGTAGACCAAATAATGACCAAAATGCATACGTCACTAACATATTTAATAAGATTTGTCTAACATACGTCATTAAATAGTTTAGATTAAATCAAAGGTCTTTTTGAAAATAACATCTTAATTAATAGCTTAACATTTAATTCAGCTATCAATTATTGTAGTGAATATAATATTAATCTTATTAAACAATTTTTTTGAAGAAAAATCATTTCATTAATTTAATTATAAGAGGCATCATGTAAAACAACCGAGACAATACAAGATAGATAATCATAAAAAAAAATCAGACAAGAGAAGTACAAGATAGAGCTCATTGTGCTAAGGTATGGGCATCCTGATTGGCCGCACAACGAATAAACTAAATTGTCAGGTTCGAAGTTCGTTGGACAGTCTGAAGGATCTTTTGAAGCTGCAGTCCAGTAACAGAAATGCCCAAAGAACACGAATTGAGAGAATCAACAATATTCGCCATGTCCCCCTCCACAAAAATCGAAGGCCAACCTTCTTCTACAGCTAATGTGATACTCGCGATGAAAGCCTGAGCCTCAACTAAAACACTATCAAAGAAGTAAAAAGTGGCCGTGCATGAACTGCTACAACTAAACCATTATGGTCATGCGCCATAACCCCAATAGTATGTAACCCCTAAACTCGGCCTTGAAAAAAGGCCGAATTTAAAAAATCGCATTTGAAAACTTTACCCTCAAGAAAATCAATTCTAAAATTTTTATTAAAATTCAAAATAAATAACAATCATTTAATATTTTTTTAATAATTCATAAAACTCAAATGTCAAAATAATATTCGAGAGTTTAATAAAATAACTGAAAACAAAACCTGTAAATGCATGTTGAAAATTATCCCAAAATATAAACTGTCTCAAGTCTGAAATTACATAAATGTCCCCAAATAATAATGAATAGTAATTTTAATAATAAAACGTAGTTTGTACTGATAAATAATAATAAGCCGAGTAAAATACGAGATCCTCCAAGTACCAAGTCACCTAGAGTCTAAGATATCTGTAAAAGAAACTATCGGGGAGTGAGTTATTGAGCCTAGCGTATCTCTAAAGTACAAACAATCACAAACTCAATTTCAAAATAATTTTCTCAATATATTTAATAAAAGCACAGTAAAACACAATACATGTAATGATGACATAGGCAAAACACATTTTCCAGCTACATACTCCAATCACAGTGGTGACAAAGCCAACCGGTCATAGTGTAGGTAGTTTCCCAGAACCCCTCACCATTATTTCTCCGATCACGTATGGTCAAGCCACTTCTTCCTCCGTACAACCCCATCCCAAAAATATTGTCTATAAAACAAAATCACATCACAATTGTATCGTACTAAATACGAGGATCACAGTTTTGAAATTCTGATAGATTCATTAAAACACAGTCTGACACAGTATGCATGATATCTCAAAATACATTATAATCACAACACAGAAAAGTAGCCATGCAATTTGTAAAACGTTTCATAGAATACATATAGCACAGAAAGAGAATACACCTTAGCCCAAACAAACTCACCCTACTGAAGGATGCGCTTCTCACGATCAGAAGTAAAGAGTCCAACTATATTGGTACCTATGATAATAATTCTACATTAATCTTTTGCTATGACTGCAGTTCTGGTTCGACGAAATTTTTAATAAGTAATGATATTTGTTTAGCTACCTACACGAAATTGATTGAGTTGACACTAGGATGTAAAACCGAATGATGAAATCTTATAGGTGTTTAGAATAAATTCCATTATATGTTTCTAAATCTCAAAGAACACGGTTTTGAAATCTTGAACTAATGTACACGATAATTAATAATTCTTGAAATATGAACATGCGTATATAATATTATAATGCTTTTAAGAAAAATCTTAAAAAGTTCTAAAATCTTAAAAAACTTATAAAAATAATTTTCTAAAAAATTCTATAAATGTCACATGAAAAAACTATAGTGTGTCACGTGACAATAATATCTCAAGAAAAAAATATCAAAAATTGATAGTCAAAATTGATCAAAGGGTTTATTGATTTATTTTATTGGTTGGAGGCCTAATTAGGTGCAAAAAAAGTTTAGAGACTTAATTAATTTTTTAAAAAAGTTCAAGGGCTTCAAGTACCCTTAAGCCATGATTTTATGATTTAGAGTTTGGCGAGTTAATGAAAAGTATTAAACGAAGGATTTGATGATAAAAAGTTTTAGTATCTTATTAAATGAGATGTTATTTTCAAGGAGATCGTTGATTTGATCTAAATTATTTAATGATCCTTAACCTATGCCTTGTGGTAATAATAAAAAGTTAATATTTTTAAGAAGATTAAAATTTGTGTAAAATAAAATAAAACATTAATGTATAAAATATATTAATACATAATATCTTAAAAATAAGTTTTTATATTTTAAACTCAACAAGTGGTCCTAGTAGAAAAATGATTATATTCATTCTAGGAGACCCGAGTTCAAATCACTTTATTTGTAAGGTGTGTATACATTGTCAAAGGATTACGAATATGTATGAACATATACTACCTCGTAATTACCTTAAGACTGTTAAAAGAACATCATCTTCGTAACATAATTTTTATTGAAAAATGAACCCAACAAATGGTTCTAGTGGAAAAGATGATGTTGTTCACCCTAAGAGATTCGGGTTCAATCAATTTTGCCTGCAAGATGTGTGTACATTATCAAAAAATTAAAAAAATATATATAAACAAATACTACCTTATAATTATCTAAAGATTATTGAAAAAAAATATTAAAAATGGTTGGAAAGCCAGAAAAACAATACATTTTTCTATTAAAGAAGACACATTAATTAGAAATCTAATACAATAATTCAATACTTGGTCTATAAAAGATAAGTTAACAAGGGTTTATTTAAATGGATATTTTAATATTAATTAGAAATTCACTAATTATCCCATTAGCTATTATTTTGTCTATTTACTCATCGGTAAAGACAGGGGCGAACCCTTATAAAAGCTAGTAGGGGCCTTGGCCCCCAAAAATGGTAAATTCATATGCGTTCTTTAAAATTTTTAAAAATTTAATTTTGAATCCTTTAAAAATTATTATTATATTTTAATTTTTTCGTCCAGTCCATTTCTTATTTGAATTGAATAACAATTTTGTTAGGATGATCAAATGGCCAAGAGGGGGTGAAATGGCAATTTAAAATTTGAAGGAAAGCTAAAGGAAATTGGAAAAATTGAAGACACAAGAATTTATAGTGGTTTAAGCTTCTAACAAGCTCTACATTCACTACCTTAGCTCCCACTAAGGATTTCAAACAATTCACTACTGAATTCTTCCCCTTTTCTAGGCTAAGGAGGCAACCGTTACAATGGATCAAAGCTTTCTACCCAAAGCTTGATCAAGGCTTACTCTTTTACAAGAAATGTTTGCAAACACAAAAATATCCTCTCAAAGGTTAATTTGTTTGCCGAATTACAAGTACTCACAACCCCAAACTTGAATCTAAAGATTACAATGAAAATACACAAGTTGGGTTACAAGGGTTTGACTCTAAAAGCTCAAAATGGTTGGATTTTGCTTGAAAGCTTGTGAGTTGATCAATGGATGTTCAATAGTTGTTGTAGCAGCATTGGAGACTTGTATTTATACCCTATCATTGATTTCTATCTGTTTGGGTGGTTGGAGTATTCAATATAGCCGTTGGAAAACTTATTTCCCGCAATAAATGTTGTCTGCCAACCTACTGTATCGGTACACGAAGGGGCCATATCGATACATGTCATACAAAAAGTAACCATTGTAATAGGGGCGTATCGATACGCGAGAGGGGCGTATCGGTATGGTATGCTAAGTGAACAGTGACGTACCGAAATGGTATCGGCATAACGATACGCTTCATACTCACTGAATCCTTATTTTACAAATATGAAGCACCGTATCGATACGCTAGACAGGCGTATCGGTACGCTATAACCAATTTTCAAAATTTGGAATTCCAATAAACTGACAAGGCAACAATCGAGTTTTAAATGCCAAGATTTGGCAAATCTAACACGCCGTATCGATATGGTGGCAACCGTATCGACACTCAACATAGCCGTTATGTCTCTGCTTATGTGGCGTATCGGAACGGTAACTAGGTGTACCGAAATATTGTACGAGAATGGTAACAAACCGTATCAGTACGCTATAGCCATTTTCAATAAAACCAAATTCCAATAGCGAGAGAACGTATCGATACGGTACATGGTGTATCGATACGCTTAGTTAAAACATGGATATTTGAGTAGAAAACACTTAGAAAATATTTTGGGGTTTTAGTTTTAGACTAAGAAAAATTTTTAAGTTCAATCATTGTCATTTTGTGAGTAGTTTTGGGTACTTAAAATTTTATCTTATTTTGCAAAAATAGTCCTTCAAAAACTTGTTATATCAAAATCAAATATTGGTTTTACAATCTCCCCATTTTTGATATAACAAAACCCAAAATAAATTTTTAAGTCTTTTTGAATAAAACAACCTTTTTCTTTAAGACTATTTGAATTTGAAAGAGATTTGAAAAATTTAAGTACTTCTCCTTCTTTTTGTTAGATCAAAATCAATGGGTAAATATAAAGAACAATAAAGAGCTCCAAGCAATTAAACAACATAAATATTATTAAATCCAAAGCATAAGTTCAAGCAACATTAGAAAGTAATCCAACATAGAACATAATCCAAAGCATAAAGCATAAAACATAGAGTTCATAGGAATTCAAATAGAACATAGATGCATAAACTTAAAACCTAAAAATATGATATGATATGCTAATGACATGAGATGCAAGAGCCTATGGAACTTCATCACCATCCTCATCCTCATCCTCATCATCTATGCCATTGTCCCCAAGCGAGTGACCACGCCATTCTCCATGGAAAGTTGTGAGAGTGATATCTATAGAAGCTTGGCGAGCCTCTATAGAAGTCACTCGAGCCTCCAAGGAAGTGAAACGAGCATCAATGGAATCTAATCTTGTGTTCATCTCGTTGAACCTCCCATCAAGGTAAGCCATGAGAGCATCCATAGATGGTTGAGCAACCGGAGCCTCTTGAGCAACGGGAGGATTCGCCACCGGTTCGTGTTGAGCATCACTTGGAAGGTCAGCAATCTGAATCCATTGTCCATTATAGTATGTGAACTTGGCGTGCCTTAAAGAGTGCTCATCAATAGGATCGGTGAGGGGCAAGGCAAGGTCATATGAGCAATCGATGCCAAGCTTATGGAAGATAAAGCTTATGACCGTACTATAGGTGAAGGAGGTGACTTGGGTTGTAAAAAAAATTTGGACAAGGTGAACAAGTTTGGCAAACATTATTTGGGCAAGGTTGGGACGTTTTCTCTCACGAAAGCATTTGAGCCAAAAATCATCTACTTGACGAATTGTAGACCATTTACCACCGGATGGTCGAAACCACCAAGTGATAAGAAGATGAAAAAAATGATCATGAGCGTCAAGGACATTGATTGAACCACAAAGGGTATGAGGAAACTCATTTTTATTGTCAAGACCCGTATTTTCCATACCCAAAAGATCGGCTGAAATTTGAGCATCAAGGTGAATAGGTGTTTCCATAAAAAAATGCACCGGCATTTGAAAAGAACATAAGGATAAGATTTTTTTTATAAAGAATCCCGGGTATACTAAAAAAGGACATAAATTTCCATTCTTACATTAACTCAAGATATTGAAAATTAAAAAGATCGAAAGTCATAAATTGCATTGAAACAACTCTTTCACGACGAATTTTGAAATTTTGAAAACTTTTAAAACGTTCAATATCAGTTGCTTCGAGAATACATTTACGATAAAGATGATAAAGGTTTGGTCGGGTACCATTATTATCGGGATTGGATGAAGTAGGATTTCTAGTGGCGGAACTAGCTCCAAACTCCCTTCTTGCTCTCTTTCTAGGACCCATAATTAAAATCCTGAAAATTTTCAAACCACAAATACATGTATGCATAAATCATCATATTCGATCCAAATAATTATTCCATTAATCAAGGTAAGGAAGAAAAACATATATTATATAGTTTAAAATCTATACAAATATAAATAAAATTTTTGGTGAAGAAAAAATTTGAAAAACAATATAAAAAATATACTAGTATATTTTATATTTGAATAAAATAATTCAAGATTTTGATTTTTTTTTTTGCAAAAACTAGGATGACAAACATATATACATTGTAAAAGTATATGTTAGAAGCAAAATTATCATACAAAATTAAAGAAAAACGAAATTTAACGAAAATAGGGTTTTACCTTGAGATATGGAGATGTAGGATGAATAAGGGATGATTGTGCACAAAGTTGATGAAGAAAGCTTGGGTTTGATGTGGGGAACAAAAAACCTCAAAGAGTTTTGATTGATTTGATGAAAAAATTGATGGATTTGAGTGGTTTATATAGAGGGGCCGAACTAGGGTTTTTGAGAAAAAGAAAGAGTTTGAGTTTAATATGGAAAACATCAATTAAAGCCTCATCTATCACCCAGAGGCTACGCGTACCGATACGCTTAAAGTGCGTATCGACACACTATTTTAGTACGATGCACAGCCGTACCGATCCTTGAACCATATCGAAACGGGGTTTACCCATATCGAATGTCGTTAACCCGTATCGATACGATATTAACCGTATCGATACGCCTCGACCAAAAATGTTATTTTTGGCTGCAAGGTGCCCAAAAATTCGATTTTACTCGAATCGAAATGCATGTAAATGATATATAAACATTATGTATGATAAAAAAATGTATGCATACTCCCCCTAGCAACAAGCATAGATGCATATAATAGCAAGAACACATAGGCAATGAGATCATCCAAATTCAAGCAAAAGTTTAAGACTTAAAAGGTTCTAAGGCTCAAGAAAAGCTGGTTAAACCTAACTCTCGCCTAAGAGACCAAAAACGCTCTTTGTCCAAAGGTATGGTAAAGATGTCCGCTAATTGATTTGAGGTGTCTACATATTCTAGAACTACATCATTTTTTAAGACATGGTCTCTAATGAAATGATGCCTTATTTCTTTGTGCTTGGTTATAGAATGTTAGATGAGATTCTTATTGAGACAAATGACACTAATATTGTTACACCTAATGGGAATGGTACCTACATCAATTCCATAATCTAAAAGTTGTTGCTTCATCCAAAGGACTTGAGCCCAACAACTCCCTACCGATATGTATTCCGCTTCGGTGGTAGATAATGCTACACTATTTTGCTTCTTAAAAAACCATGATATGAGCATACTACCTAGGAATTGACATGTACCAGAGGTACTTTTTCTATCTATTTTACAACCCCCATAATCCACATCCGAGAAGGCATGTAAACTAAAGAAAGACTCTCTAGGATACCAAAGACCTAAACAAGGTGTATCTCTAAGGTATCTAAAGATTCTCTTAACGGCTATAAGGTGTGATTCTCTAGGACTAGCTTGAAATCTAGTATAAAAGAAAACGCTAAACATTATATCCAGTCTAATTGTGGTAAGATAAAGAAAATATCCTATCATTGATCTATAAAGCTTTAAATCAACACACTTACCTCCTCCATCTTTGCCAAGCTTTGTGGAAGAACTCATTGGTGTGGCTTGAGGTTTCACATTCTCCAAGCCAAACTTCTTGAGCATGTCCTTGATGTACTTAGCTTGATTGATGAAGATGACATCCTTCCTTTGTTTAATTTGGAGCCCCAAGAAAAACGAGAGCTCCCCCATCATGCTCATCTCAAACTCACCTTGCATCAACTTAGCAAATTCTTGACAAAGAAAATCATTAGTAGAACCAAAGATTATAACAACAACATAAATTTGAACTACTAATATGTCTTTGTCATTTTTTCTGAAGAGAGTAGTTCCCACATTTTCTTTATCAAAACCTTTTTCAATTAGAAAACTTGATAATATTTCATACCAAGCTCTAGGAGCTTGTTTCAAACTATATAAAGCTTTTGAAAGTTTAAAAACATGGTTTGGGTAATTTGGATCTTCAAAACCTGGTGGTTGTTCTACATACACCTCTTCATTAATAAAACTATTTAGAAAAGCACTTTTGACATCCATTTGAAAATGCTTGAATCGTGAAAATATGCAAATGCAAGAAGCATCCTAATAGCTTCCATTCTAGCTACGGATGTATAGGTTTCATCAAAATCTATTCCTTCTTCTTGAGTGTAACCTTGAGCAACAAGTCTAGCCTTGTTTCTCACTATGTTACCACTCTCATCTAGTTTGTTTCTAAAAACCCATTTAGTTCCTATAGTAAACTTATTACTAGACCTATCAACTAATGTCCATACTTGACTTCTCTCAAATTGGTTTAACTCTTCTTGCATGGCCAATATCCAAAAATCATCATTGGGTAGCTCACTTTGGATGGATCACCCAAAATCTCACCACCTTTGACATAGTTGAACTCCCTTGGGTAGCTCACTTCCTTTTCCTCTAGATTCATGTTCCTCAAGGCTTCTAGAGGTGGATCTTGTGCTTCTTCTTCTTTGGTTGGAACTTCATCCACCTTTGATGATTGCTCACCATCATTGGCTTCTAAGATTCCTACATCATCATTATCACAAGAATCCTTCCTCGGAAGGATGTTATCATCAAAAACCACATGTATAGACTCTTTAACAACCAAAATTCTTTTATTAAATACACGATAGGCTTTAGAGTTTAAGGAATATCCTAAGAAAATAGCTTTGTCACTTTTAGCATCAAATTTGCCTAAATTGTCTTTTCCATTGTTCAAAACAAAACATTTGCACCCAAATGGATGAAAATAGCTAATGTTAGGCTTTTTGGATTTTAAAATCTCATAGGGAGTTTTCTTTAAAATTGGCCTAATTATTACTCGGTTGACAATGTAACAAGCGGTATTAGTGGCTTCCGCCCAAAAATACTTTGGCAAATTGTTTTCACAAAGCATGGTTCTAGCTATTTCTTCTAAAGTTTGATTTTTCCTCTCAACAACCCCATTTTGTTGAGGAGTGCGAGGAGCGAAAAAATTATGGCTTATACCATTTGAGTTACAAAAATCCTCAAAACCTAAATTTTGAAATTCGGTACCGTGTCACTTCTAATATGAGAAATAGATTGACCAACATCATTTTGAGTAATTTTTGGTTTAAAAGAAACTCTTTTGTGTTTTCCTTTTGCACATGCATCACAAATTTTATCAAGAGGAAATTTAATTTTTGGCAAACCTCTTACTAGATCTTTTAAAACCAATTTTTCTAAAACACTCATTATTGCATGCCCTAGTTTTCTATGTCATAGCCATGAGTCATGTTCATCTTTAGCAACAAAACATGCATTTGAAATATGAATGTCATCTAAATGCACCATGTAAATGTTTCATATGCGATGACCAATAAGCACAATTTTGATAGTTTCAATGTTTAAAATTTTACAACCATTTGAATCAAAAAGAACATTGAAACCTTTATCACAAAGTTGGCTTATGCTTAATAAATTGTGTTTAAGACCATTGGCATATAAAACATTTTCAATAAGTGTGGAAGAGTGATTACCAATGGAACCAATTCTTTCGATTTGACCTTTGGAGTTGTCACCAAATGTCAATAATCATTCTCTTTTTAGCTTTAGTTTTGAGAATCTACTCTTGTCTCCGGTCATGTGTCTCGAGCATCCACTATCAAGGAACCATGAATTTGGATATGTAGTTTTGGCCTTGTAGCAATGCTCCCCTACAAACAAAGATTAGGTCTTGATTTTCGGTACCCAAATCATTTTAGTTCCATGAGTATTAGCTCCTAAAATCTTGGTTCCCTCGGGAATCCATGAAGCAATAGCATGAATATCATTAGAAGCAATTAGGTTCTTAGAAACCCAAACACTTCTAATTCTTTTATCTTTAGAAGGGCTTTGGAAGCCTCTTTGTTTATAGCCACTAAAGTTCATTTTCACATAGTTGGGTTTTGAAGATTGTCATTTTTTAAAACTAGATGTCCAACTTTGTTCAATGATGCTTTGAGATCATTTACCTCCTTGTGGTAATGATCATGAAGCTTGGAAAGAAGGTTGTTTAAATCAATATTTTTCTTTTCAAAATATTTTTGATTATCTTGTAAATCACAAACCTTATCTTCTAGTTCCGAATTAGTTTTAATCAAAGAATCATTTTGATTTTTCAAATCGGAAATTATTTTCTTGTTTTTCAAATGTGATTCTTTGTATTTCAAAACTAATTCATCGTAAACCTCTTGCAACTCATTGTAATCATCAAATAATTTATCGTAAGTTAAATCATTAGATGAGTTGGAGATTACCTTGGGATCCCCCTCAAAGGCCATGAGACATAGGTTTGCAACTTCGTGCTCCTCATCACTTGACGATTCTTCATTGCTCCAAGTGGAAACATGGGCCTTGTGCTTCTTTTTCTTCTCGAAGTCTTTCTTCTTGAGTTGGGGATAATCGATCTTGATGTGTCCCAGTTTCTTGCATTCATAGCACACTAAGGGATCATTCTCTTCTTCCTTGCTTTTGTTCTTAAAATCCCTTATCCGATTGAACTTTCTTCCCTAGTTGGATTTCATGAACCGAGTGAACCATTTGGCTAGCATAGTCAATTCCTCATCTTCCTCCTCGCTTGACTCACTTTCATCTTGTAAGGCTTTGAGAGCAATTCCAAGCTTCTTCTTCTCCACTTCCTTCTTTTCGATCTTCATCTCTTCCCTCTTCTTTTTCTCTCTCTTCTTTTCTTCATTATCTCATGGGCTAGAAGAGATCCCATGAGTGCATCGAGTTTCAACGTCTTGAGATCTTTAGCTTTAATGATGGCGGTTCTCTTGCCATCCCAAGACTCGGGAAGTGAGTAAATGAGTTTTCGAACAAGTTTCTCCTCTAGAATGACTTCTTCAAATCCCTTGAGACCGTTGACTATAACAGAGAATCAATCGAACATCTTTGAGATGTCTTCATCCGGCTCTATTTTGAAGTTCTTGTAGCTTAAATTTAGGAGTCCAATCTTGGTCTCTTTTACCTCGTTGGTGCCCTTGTACATAATTTCCAACTTGTCCCAAATTTCCTTTGCACTAGTGTAAGAGGACATCTTTGAGTACTCGTCCGGTCCAAGTGAGCAAAATAGCATATTCATGGCTTTATCGTTGATTTGAAGCTTCTTCCGATCTTCATCGGTCATTTCGTGCTTGGAATTCGGAACTAGTAGATCACATTCTTTCTTTATCAGAATAGCCGGTCCATCTTCCACTACATCCCATAGGAGGTAGTCATTAAATTTGATGAAGAGCCTCATATGGTTTTTTCAATATGGATAGTTATCCCCATTGAAATATAGAGGCTTGGTGATGGATTAAGACTAATAGAGATGGTTGCATGGAGTGGATGCCATGGCTTTGTCTTCTATTGATTGAATCACCTTCTAGGATCGCCTCAATGATTGTTAGACCTTCGGTTGAGTGTGGATCTAATACCAATTGTTAGGATGATCAATCGATGACAAATGGCCAATATGGGATTGTAATCACTCATTTTTATCTGGTGTATAAAGTATTATGTTAATCTACTTTAGTTTATTAGTTAATATATTATCATTGCATGTACACGTATTATATTATATTATATGTTCATTACTATACGTGTGATTAATGTGTACGTAAACCATGTGTATGAGTATATATGTATGTATGTTGGTATATTATGTTGATGTATTACATATATTAACGTTTGCATGAATATATTAATTAATATGCGTGTATGTGTGCATATATGTGGGTGTTTGCAGGTGTATATCAATTTGTATGTGCATGTATTATATGTGTATGTATGCGTATAGTATTATTATTACTACTATTATTATTACTATTATTATTAATACCATTGGGTTGAAATTAAAATAAGATAAAAGGTATATTAAAGTCCAAAATAGATATTCAGCCCTTAATTACAAGACCCAAGCTTAATTACACATAGCCCATTCGGCCAAGCCGGCCCACAACCTAAGAAACCCTAACCCATATCAAATATTGGAACTCTAATGCTCTCTTTATCATGCGCAGCTGCACGAGGGTCGTTGGATCAGATCTAGATCCAACGGCCACGGTTGAAGCATAAAAACCCCTCATCTGCCGCGTGAAGCCCATGTGCGGGCTGTTGGATTATCTACTCGCGCGTGTGAGACGCGTACAGAGCTAGCCATCTTTTTCTGGCCACGTGGCGCGATCCTGAGCTACTACACCATCCTCGAGGCCTTATCTTAGTCGTCCGATCATTGAGCGGTCCTAACCGTTGGATCAGATCTGATCCAACGGATAGGAACAGTTCTGGCAGTAATAATCGTTCCGTCTCCCGAGATGCCAGTCTGCACAGTCAAACGATCATCTCCACCACGCTGCTCCCCATGCCGGTCGTACCAACCACCAAGCATGGTCGGGCATGCCAAAGACAAAAAAAGGGAAAAGCGTCAGAACAAAATCAGATCCAAAAAATATATCTTATGTACGAGTTTTACCAAACATGATAGAGCAGACAGGATATATGTAAACCAAAAAAAGTGTAAGATCAGGGAGGTTTTTTGGGTAACAAAAATAAAAAAGGAAGCACCAAGTTTCAGTGGTAATCTCTCTTTCTTTTTCTTTCTTCCATGTGTGCATGTAGAGTAAAATATAAGAAATAATAACAAAAGGGAGAGGAGTGCATAGATTTGTTACCCTCGTCGTCAGCGGGTCTCCCCTCACCAGTGACAAGCCGCCTCAGTTTCCAAAACTGAACATGGTGAACTGAAAGGAGAGGGAGGTCCCTTTCGGTTAAACAAAAACATTTTTTTTACTTCGTATTTGCTCAGATCTAGGCAAAAGAGGGAGTCTTTGTGTAAATCTAAGTTTAGATTTGGGTTCGGTTTGAAGCGAGGCTTGTTTTGGGTGTTTCTTTTGGGTTCGTCGGCGCCGGCTAACGGCGGTCGGCGGTAGAGAGGACGGCTGATGGTCGCCGATTTCTGGGTTCATCGTTGGTTTGGGGTGGTTATGTTGAGAGAAAAATGGGGCTAGGGTGTTATAAAACTGGCTTTGAAGAAAAAATGAGGAAAATTTTGAGTTCGGGCCAGAAAATGGGGTTTTATAGGTATTTTTATTTTGTGAAATGGTGAAATTATGTAATAAATCCCCCCGCGTTTTCGTTATTTCATTTCTGTCTTGTCATATGGGATATTTACAACCCTGGTCCTCCTTATATTTTAAAATCTTGCAATCCAACCCCTGGATTAAACTGAATCAGTTTTTAAATGGTGAAATTACCTCACTAGTCCCACCGCGTATTTGAAATTTTCACTTCGAGCTTGTCCCTTGGTCCAATTACATGTTTAGTCCTTTTAGGTTCCGTTTGATTTGTAATTTCGTCCCTAAATCGTATTTTATTACCTTTTAATTTTGTTTTCTGTTTTTGTTTTTTTCCATTTCAGTCCTTTTCCGTATCTAAATATTCATGTTTATTTATTATGATCTTATATGTTGATATGGCCCTTTTGTATTCTCACGTGTTTCTTTTATATGTTTTGTATTCTCATGTTTATATATATATATATATATATATATGTGTGTTTAGTTTATGGTGATTATGTACTTTTATACACTTGTTCGGTCGTTCGTATCATACATGTTCGATTAATGTTTTGGTTGGCTCGTACACGACATGTTTTGTATTTTAGCATGTATTGTATGTTCTCTTTGCTTTTAGGTTATGCGTTAGTATGTTTTCTTTTGTCATGTATAATATCATGTTTCTATTTTTCGTATGCAAATTATGTCGTAAGCTATGTGCTAGGTATTAGTTTCTTTGTTAGTACGTTGTCTTGATTTGTGAAATTAATATCATAATACATTCATGTCATGCGTATGTTACATTGAATGTATTCTTGAAGTATGGGTTCTTTATTTACTACACGTTTTATTCATGCTTCATTATTATTATTACTATTATGATCTACCATGTTTGTATTTTTGTCATACTTGTTTAATTTTGTGATATCCATGTCTTTATTATTTATTTTGTCCTTTACCATATGAATGTAAACGTATATTTTTGAATTACTTCTTTAAGATTGCATGTCGAGATATATAAACTATCAATGCGGTGCCCTTTTATCCGAGCATAAACGGGGCCAGTATCAGGCGTAGTGATAGTGGTTGGGCGTTTGCTCTCGGATAACGGGGCTTTTAAAATTTACTCGCAATTATAACTAAATTTTAAATTAATCGTCACTTTAATCCGGAAAGTTTAATATTAATAAAGCGGTAATTATTAACGTACCAATTTTGGGCGGTGGGGGTGCTAATCCTTCCCCATCCGTAACCGACTCCCGAACCCAAAGTTTTCAAAATCTCTGGTTTTTATGGTGTCCGGCCTACCTAAATGGCCGGTGGTGACTCCTCCTTTTTAAATAAAATACGATATTTTTAAAACCCCCACGGAATAAACATTTTCTATCCGAAAAACCACAAACACTTCGAAAACCTTATTTTTTTAGCGAATCGGACATCTCTACAGATGGTGACTCCGCTGGGGACATTTTTGTTTTTCAAAAACAAAAAAGAGAGTCAAGCTTTTTCAAATAATTACCACTTTACTAATATTAGAAGTTCTGGATTAAAGTGATTATTAAATTAACATTCGGTTATAATTGTGCGTTTATTTTAATGCATTTAAAATATGGCATATAAACCCGTTTTTTGAGTGGGGGGAAAATGCTAATGCTTTCGTGGAGATATCGTTCTCCCGTGTAGGCCTAGCAAGTACATTCGGGGCTTGAGTACTGTAGCGATGTCTTTTTCTTCATCGATAAATAAAAAACGGCGGGTTTGCGAAGGTGTTTGTGATTTTTTTTGATAAAATATTTATCCTGTGGGGTTTACAAAAAACCTCATAAAAAATGGAGTCGCCACCGGCCACTTAGGTGGGCCGGACACCATAAAACCAGAGATTCAAAAAGACAGGGTTCGGGAGTCGGTTACGGATGGGGAAGGATTAGCACCCCCACACCGCCCAAAATTGGTACTTTAATAATTACCGCTTTATTAATATTGGATTTTCCGGATTAGAGTGACGATTATTTTAAAATTCGGTCATAATTGCGAATATATTTTTGGGGTCCGTTACCCGAGAATAAACGCCCAACCACTATCACTACGCTTGATCGCGCCCGTTTACGCTCGGATAAAAGGACTCGCGATTAACAAGTTATATCTCGATATGCAATCTTAGTGGCAAAAACATAAAACATGGCAAAATATTTAAATATAATAAATATTGACATACTGTAATACTAATTTAACATAAATGATATTCTAGACTAAAACATGTATATATACATATTATTCTAAATAATAGATAAAAACAACTATAATATGTCAAAATAACAAGGCGGGAATAAGTATATATAGACGAACAAATATTTTGAAAAAGACATGCATCTTGGTAATAAAACATAT
This sequence comes from Hibiscus mutabilis, assembly GCA_019671005.1. Taxonomy (NCBI): domain Eukaryota; kingdom Viridiplantae; phylum Streptophyta; class Magnoliopsida; order Malvales; family Malvaceae; genus Hibiscus; species Hibiscus mutabilis. Next base: position 33,777,145 of record CM033750.1, on the reverse strand, counting down.
TTCAACATATACGGGTCCACATATCGCATACAAAGGGTAAATACACTAACATGTAACCCTAAAAACAAGGAAACACACACATATAAAATACAAAATACGCCATGTACGAATCAACTAAAACATAACATGCTTGATATGAATAACAGGATAAAAACGCATGACCATTATAATCTTAATACACATATATGTAAACATAAAATACGAGTCATACGAGAGGACATAAAATAAAATAAAATAATAGAATACATCAACATATACGATTATAATACGAACATTAGTATTTACAAAGAATACAGGATCTGAAATGAAAGAAAAACAAAAGTCGGTGGCAAGAAATTAAAGAGCAATAATATGTAATTTAGGGACGAAATTGCGAAACAAACAAAACCTAAAAGGACCATAATTGTAATTAGACCAAGGGGCAGACCCAAAACGAAAAGTTCAAAAACGCGAGATGACTAAAGGCGTAATTTTACCATTTAAAATCTGATTCGGTGTAATTTAGGGACTAGATTGTAACCTTTTGAAATATCAGGGGGACTGGAATTGTGATTATACCATGCGGCAAGACAAAAATGAAAATATTGAAAACACGGTGGGATTAAGTGTGTAATTTACCCATTTAGCAAAATAAAAACACCTATATAAACCCTCTTTTTAGGCCGAAACCAAATTTTTGGCCATTCGTTTCATTTCTTGAGTTTTAATATAGCCTAGGTTCATCTTTTTCTCTCGTTTGTTCTTATAATACCCAGAATCCGGCGGCCGGCCGCCGCTAATCGGCGCCGGCGAGCCTCCAAAATACACCAAAACAACCCCCTTTTCGTCCTCAATACGAATCCTAGGTTGGATTCAGAGGATATACCTCTATACGCCCTAGATCTAGGAAATACGAACCACAAAAAATATTTTTTTTAGACCAAAACAAAACTACAAAGGGTCTTCTCTCCCTTTAGTTCACCAGATCTGGCTTGTAGAAGCCGAAAGGCTTATCACTGAGGAAGGGAAGACCCACAAACAACGCCGGTAAGACTACTTCCCTTTTTTTTGTTTCTGTTTTTTTTGTTCTATTTCGTATATGCATGTAAAGAAAACAAGTAAGAAAAAGAGACAAAAAATTTACCACTGGACTGTCTTTTGATTATCTTGGATGTTTACAACTTTCAGATTTTTTTGTATTACAAGATCTCCGTTCTCTTTTTTTTTGTTACTCTCGTTTTTTTTCTCCCCTCCCGTTACAAAAGTTCCCGTTTCATATATATTATTCTCTGTTTGTTGCAAGTTGCATCTTCTTTTTCAGATCTGAACTGACACTTTTGCTTGTTGTCTTGGGCATATTCTGAACACGGGGACTGAATATCGGCGCGGTGGCGGTATGGACATTCTGCCAGCGGCCAGACGCGTTTTTGGCCGTTAGATCAGATCTGATCTAACGGTCGAGATGGCTTGAAGAACGATCGGCCTGGATGAAGCCTCGATTCGATGAGACGACTTCTAATTTCGCCACGTGGAGCTCCGCAGTCGAGGAGTCAGAACGCGTGGATCTTACGCGCGCGTGGGATGTTAAAGCGACCGCGCGTAGACCACACGCGCGCGTGGCACTCGAACGGTCCATACGTGTGGAACACGCGCCTGGCAGATATTTTTGACTTCCTGGTTGCATCGTAGCCGTTGGATCAGATCTTGATCCAACGGCCCACAGTTACCTGCACATTGTAATTAGATAAGATTCAGATTTGGGCCAACCGGGCCTTGTAATTGAATTTGTAATTGGACTGTAAATTTATTTGGGTTTAATATATTTAATTCTTTTCATTTTGTCAGCCCAATAATAATAATAATATAATTATAACAGCAATACATATACATACGAAAATGTATACTTATATTATACAATCATTAATTAATATAATATTCTAGTATACGTACGTATAATCATATATATAATTAACATAACATCTATATATCAATCAAATACGCTCATACTCTAGATACATACGCGACATGCATACACCCTAATACGTATACATAGCTTATACATGCACACACTACCTTATATTAGTAACATTCATATAATAAATATACATGCAATATTAATATATTTACAAGTGAAAATGAGTGATTACAGTTGCCCCTCTTTGCTTGTTCTCATGGAATGGGAAATAAAGCAAAGATTCATAAGCACTCATTTTTATCAGACTTCCCTGTTTGTAGCCTTGGAAAAACGAATTCTTTTGGACATCTCCGCTCTTCCTTGGCTGAATCTTCAGGCTCGTAAGTTCTTCATATATAGAGCTTCGTCATATTCCGATTTTGGAGCTACAGGCTCTTCCTATATAGAACCCTTCGCTCTGACATCCCGAATTATGAGTCCTTCCTTTCACTTTGAGACAATAAAGCTTGGAGTCCTTCCTATATAGAACTCTTTGCTTTCAACGCTGGTTTCTCCTATATAAAACCTTTTGCGCCACTGATGGATTCTTCCGACTGGGAGTTCCTCCTATATAGAACTGCTAGTCTTCAAATCCTGGAGCCGTCAGTCCTCCCTATATAGAACTTTTGGCGTCTGAAATCTCAGAGCTACAGGTTCTTCCTATATAGAACCTTTCACTCTAAGACAATGAAGCTCGGAGCCTTTCCTATATAAGACTCTTCGCTTTCGACACAACAGGTTTCCTATATAACCCTGTGTCATAGGTGAATTGCTTTGACTGGGAGTTCTTCCTATATAGAACTGCGAGTCTTCACCTTGGAGCCATCAGTCCCTCCTATATAGAAATTTTTGGCATCTGGAATCTCAGAGCTACAGGTTCTTCCTATATAGAACCTTTTACCCTAAGACAATAAAGCTCGGAGCCCTTCCTATATAGAACTCTTCGCTTTCGACACAGCAGGATTTCCTATATAATCTTGCGTGTCATGGGTGAATTGCTTTGACTGGGAGTCCTTCCTATATAGAACTGCGAGTCTTCACCCTGGAGCTGTCAGTCCTTCCTATATAGAACTTTCAGCTTCTGAAACCTCAGAGAGAAGGATTCTTCCTATATAGAACCTCTCTCTGGAGCTTGAAAACATGTGCCTTTTGTATGTAAAAACATTGTCTTCTCGTTCGGGATTAATACCGCGATGGCTCTCGATGTCTCTTTGGATTTGCAGATACCTGTTTGAGATGAAAACAAAATGCTATGATAAATGAATTGACATGCTCCTAATCCTAGTGATGTCTGACTATTCATGATGCATGAGTGTCAATATCTTGGTGGGCTTGTTTTGATCCTGATTTGATCTTGATGTTCGCTTTCTCCTTTTTTACAGGCATTGATACTCTGCCTCACTGTCAGGTTCAACCATCTCAACCTTTCTTTTTCTCCAATTGTGATTTGGAATTCTAAAGTGCCCTTTCGGGTTTTCACTTTAAAGAGTTTTTTTTGGGTGCCCTTCTGGTTTTCACCCAAGAGATCTCTTTTGTTATCTCGTGTGCCTTCCTTGAATAGATAGGACATGTGCCATTGGTCGTCCTACCTGGTTGTTTAAAGCTTCTCACCTTCCCTAGCCATTATGTAGGGAACTGGAGGACGGAGTTAACATCGTTTTCTTTGATCACCTGCATTTTCAAGGTTAAATCATAGTAATGCTCCGAAATCTCTTGTTTCATTATAAGCCTATGTTATCTTATTTGACTGAAATTGACAAGAAGGCTAGGAATGGATGCTCAAAAACACGGTTTTATTACGATTAAGGGCTTCGAGATATCTTAAAAAGAAAGGTATGACACATATGAGTTAAGTATGAAATTACAAGATCCCTCATTATCTTCGATATGAATGATACATGACCCTGTCAACCGGTGTAGAATTTTTTTCCTGAAACCTTCTCTTCATAATGTTCATGAAGATACCCTTCTCTTCGGATATTCAACTTTTCAACTTACCCGAGCCACCCTTTGCGGGTTTTCAACTCGAGTCCTTCCTTTGCTTCAAGACGCCCGGTTTCGGGTTTTCGTCCTGAGCTCTCTAAATTTTTTTTAGAGATAGTATTTCTTGACAGCATTAGAATTTACGGGATTTTCAAGCTCGTCCCCGTCCATTTCTGTTAGGATCAGGGCTCCTCCCGAGAAGGCCTTTTTTACGACGTACGGTCCTTCCCAGTTGGGCATCCATTTTCCTCGAGAATCTTTCTGGATAGGGAGGATTCTCTTGAGTACCAGATCCCCTTCCTTGAATTCTCTTGGGCGCACCTTTTTGTTGTAAGCCTGCACCATCCACTTTTGGTACATCTGACCATGACAAATGGCCTTTAGTCTTTTTTCGTCAATGAGATTTAGCTGGTCGAGTCTGGCCTGCACCCATTCAGCTTCTTCCAGTTTTACTTCGTTTAAGACCCGGAGGGACGAAATCTCTACCTCAATTGGGAGTACTGCTTCGGTACCATACACCAAGGAGTAGGGTGTTGCCCCTGTTGATGTGCGAATGGACGTCCTATAGGCGAAAAGGGCAAAAGGCAACTTCTCATGCCAATCCCTGTAGGTATCCGTAGTCTTCGCTATGATTTTCTTTATATTCTTGTTTGCTGCTTCCACTGCTCCATTCATTTTAGGGGCGATAGACTGTGGAATTATGGTGTGTTATCTTGAATTGAGTGCACACGTCCTTCATCATTTTGTTGTTCAGATTGGAAGCGTTGTCGGTGATGATCCTCTCTGGCAATCCGTATCGACAAATAATTTCCTTCTTTAAGAACTTACAAACTGTAGTCCTGGTGATATTGGCGTAAGACGCTGCCTCTACCCATTTAGTGAAGTAGTCTATGGCGACCAAAATGAAACGGTGCCCATTGGAGGCTTTCGGATGGATCTGCCCGATGACGTCCATGCCCCATGCTGCGAAAGGCCACGGAGAATTCATGGCGTGTAAAGGCGATGGGGGTGCATGAATCTTGTCAGCGTAAATTTGGCATTTATGGCATTTTCTGGCGTAATCGATGCAATCTCCCTCCATGGTCAACTAGAAATAACCGTATCTCATAATTTTTCGGGCTATAGACAGCCCGTTGGCGTGCGTTCCACAGATCCCGTCATGTACTTCAGCTAAGATTTCCTTCGCCTCCCGGGCATCCACACATCTCAGCAATGTTTGATCATGACTTCTCCTATATAGGATTTCCCCATCTAGGACATATTTTGTTGCCATTTTTCGAGCGCTTTTTCTGTCATTGTCGTTTTGCCCTTTCGGATACTTTGAAGCTTGACATATTGCAGGATGTCATAGTACCATGGATTCCGTCAATCTCTTCCTGTACATTACAACAATGAGCAGGCTTTTCAAACGTCTGCATCTCAATGGGCTTCATTTCTCGCCCGGTGTTTGTTTTAAACATGGATGCCAAGGTTGCCAATGCATCTGCCATCTGATTTTCTTCTCGGGGCAGGTAATTGAAGCTGACCTTTTGAACTCTTTGACGAGCTCTTGGATCAATTCGTGATATTTGACCAACTTCGGGTCTCGGTTTCCCACTCTCCGCGCAGAATTGGTAAATGACTAAGGACGAATCTCCGAACACTCGAAGTTCCTTAACCTTTCTTTCGATGGCTGAGTTCGGTCCCATGATGCAAGCTTCGTATTCAGCTATATTGTTTATGCGTAAGAATTCCAATCTGCTGGTGAAAGGATAATATACGCCCTCTCGGTGAAATTAGCACGCCCTATCCCATGTCCGGGGCGTTGGAGGCTCCATCAAGTAAGGTTTCCATGACTTATCATCTCAAATCTCTTCTTCGGTTGTAATGCACATCAAGTCTTCGTGCGGGAAACTAAAGTTTAATGTCTCATAGTCATCCAAGCACGACTAGCTAGGAAATCCGCTACAAGACTCCCTTTACGGCTTTCTGATTAACATATACGATGTCGAATTCGGATAAGAGCATCTGCCATCGGGCCATCCTTCCCGTTAGCGCTGGCGCTTCCATTAAGAACTTTAATGGGTCTAGCTTGGATATCAACCAGGTAGTATGGTACAACATGTCTTCGTTCGAGCCGCTTGGTAGCCCAAACTAGAGCACAACACAGCTTCTGCACTGGCGGGTACCGTGTTTCGCAATCATTGAATTTCTTGCTTAGGTAATAGATGGCTTGCTCCTTTTTTCTTGACTCATCGTGTTGCCCCAGTACGCATCCCATTGAATTCTCGAAGACTGTTAAGTAGAGAATTAGTGGTCGACCAGGTACTGGTGCGACTAAAATTGGAGCATTTGTCAGGTACTTTTTGATCTTTTCTAGGGCTTTTTGACATTCTTCGTCCCACACGCCAGGATTATTTTTTCTAAGAAGTATGAAGACCGGGTCGCATTGGTTGGTTAATTGGGAAATGAAACGAGAGATATAATTCAGCCTCCCCAGGAAACCGCGGACTTCCTTCTGCGTGCGGGGTGGTGAAAGGTCCTGGATGGCTTTCACTTTATCCGGATCAATCTCAATCCCTCTTCTGCTTACTACGAACCCTAAGAGTTTTCCAGAAGTAACGGCGAAGGTACACTTGGCAAGATTGAGCCTCAGTTGGTACTTCCGTAGTCTTTGGAATAGTTTTCTCAAGTTTTGTAGGTGCTCTTCCTCTGTACGAGATTTAGCAATCATATCGTCCACGTATACTTCTATTTCTTTGTGCATCATGTCGTGGAAAAGAGTCACCATTGCTCTTTGGTATGTTGCCCCTGCGTTCTTTAGTCCAAACGGCATCACTTGATAACAAAAAGTGCCCCACATGGTTATGAATATGGTTTTCTCCATGTCGTTAGGATCCATCTTTATCTGGTTGTACCCTGAGAAGCCGTCCATGAAGGAAAACCATGAATGTCCTGCGGTGTTGTCAACCAGCGTATCAATATGTGGCAAAGAGAAGTTGTCTTTAGGGCTAGCTCGATTCAGATCCCTATAATCTACACACATACGAACTTTCCCGTCTTTCTTTGGTACTGGTACAATGTTTGTAACCCATTCGGGGTATTTGGCTACCTCCAAGAATCCAGCATCAAATTGCTTTTTCACTTCTTCTCGGATCTTTAACAACATATTTGGTCTCATTCTCCGAAGTTTTTGTTGTAATGGTTTGCACTCCGATTTTGTTGGCAATTTGTGCACCACTATATCGGTATTCAACCCTGGCATATCTTGATAAGTCCATGCGAAGACATCCTTGAATTCCTGAAGTATGGCTATCAGCCCATGCTTGGTTTTTGAGGAAACCGTCGTTCCTATTTTTATTTCTTTTCTCTCTTCTTCAGTCCCCAAGTTGACAATTTCTGTTTCTTCTTGGTGGGGCATAATCTGCCTTTCTTCATCGTCCACCATTCTCTTTAACTCTTTCGGGACCTCAATTTCTATTTCATCATATCCTTCCTCAATTTCCTCTTAGACCTCAGGGCATTCGAAATTTACTCCAGGATTGGATCTGGTATCATTCATATCGTCAATCATGAGCGACCTGCATTAAATGAGAATGAATTGTATTGGGAAAGAGACGGGTTTACATGAAGGGAATGAATATGAAGAATGCATGAATGGAATAAATGAGACTTTGGTCATTTTTTTTAAGAAAGTGGGGATATTTTCATTTCAATCAAAAAGTTAACGTAGGTGCCCCATACAAGAGATCCCCATTGTCTATGGGCAAAAACAAAAGGTTGATTCGGAGCATTACTCTGATCTATTCCTAAAAACTACAGGTAGATCAATGCAGCTCCCAGTTATCGAGTGTTTCCCGGGATGGCAAGGGCGGATGTTGGTCAACATTTCTTTGTCTCGGTCCTTTTTCAGCTATCATGTTGATGTACATCCCCTCAAATGATTTCTTGAGTATTTCCTCCTGGTTAAGTTCATCATTTTTCTTCATTGCCTCTCCAATATCTTGACCTGGCTGGTAGAACCCTCCGGAGACGAAAGTGGCTTTCAAAGTAGGAAAGGATATCGACCTCCACGGAATGTCCTCTCCTTTAGATCTGGCTTTTCTTTGCTCTTCCTTCCTCTTATATTCCTCTTTCTTCTGTTGGACACTTGGTTGGCAACCCAACCCGAAACGATCCTTCTTGGTTATCATATTCTTGGGTCTCAGGTTTCCTTGTAATTTCTTCCCAGATCCTTTTCCTATTTTGGCTCCTCGCCCGAGAGTTTGCGACGGTCATCTTAGTACAATTAGATAACCTGGGGTAGGGGATCCGACTTCCCTCTGAAACGAATGTGGCATTCACTAGTTCCAATGCTCGGAACGAGCATTCCGCAGTATCTTCATCATTTTGAATGTAGGGGGTGTCTGATGTCACGGAAGCAACAAATTCATGCTTTGCCTCTACTGTGACCAATTTGCCTTCAACTACAAATTTTAATTTTTGATGCAATGATGATGGGACAACTCCTGCGGAGTGGATCCACGGTCTTCCCAACAAGCAGCTGTAAGATGGTTTTATGTCCATCACCACAAAATCGATCACATATTCAGTTGGTCCGATCAATAGGGGTACCTCAATTTTCCCCATTGTTCATTTTTGCGTACCATCAAAGGCTCTTACCGAGTTGTGGCAGGGCTTTAGGTGCGAACCATCTATTGGTAATTTTTGTAGGGTTACCATAGGCAAGACATTCAATGCTGACCCGTTGTCGATCAGTACGCCTGGTAATACATACCCTTTGCAGTGGGTAGTGATGTTAAGGGCTTTGGTTGATCCCATTCCTCCCTCCGGGATCTCATCATCACTGAACGTGATATGATTATAGGCAGTAATATGCCCCACTATCATGTCCAGGTTTGATACAGAAATGTCCTGGGGCACAAAAGTTTGATTCAGCACTTTTAATAACGTCTCCCGATGCTTCTCTGAACTCAAGAGTAATTCCAGCACGGTGATCCTGGCCGGTTGCTTTCGTAGTTGTTCCACTACGCTGTACTCGCTATGTCTCAAGAACTTTAGAAATTCTTTGGCACGGGCCTCGCGATTCGGGTTCATTTATCTTTTGGGGAGGTTCTTCTCCAAATATCTGCGTAGGGCTACCTGCTGTACTCTTCCCCTATCTTTTTCAGCTGCTTTCAAAGCCTCGGAGGAATAACATCGGCCACTCCTTGTGAAATGGCCTGCCTCACCAACGTTCACATCGTTCTGGCTTTGTTGGTCTTCCAGCGTAGGCTCTTTTACCTGATCGTGTTCGTTTTTCGGCGTGGTCACATTTACAGCATAATTCCAGGGAATTTGTCGCATATCTTTGAATGGGAATGGAGATGGTGCTGAAATGATAATCTTGGGACTTATTTTGCTGGTTTCTCCTTGGGAGACACCTGCATTCCCTGGCCTGGGAGAGATAATAAAAGGTCTATCCTTCCCGTATTTAGTTTTGGGGCTATCCGTCATGTGTACGTCCGACCCTTTCTTTCCCATGGGCTCCTCAAAGAATTCAATTTGTTTTTCATTCATTAACTTCTGCACCAATTTCTTGAACTCGTCACATTCTTGGATATCATGCCCTTGATCGATGGAATTCGCAATACTTTCCACATTCCTTCTGCCTTATTATCATGCCTTTGTTGATCACACGAGCCATGCATAATTGTTGAAATACCCACCGTAAAGGAGACTTGATTTCTGACACGTCATCCTTTATCCTCCTGGTAAAGAATTCTTCTATGACATTTACCCCTCTGCTCCCATGATTAGGTAGCGGGTTGTTGGCTACACTCGGCTCTTCAAACTTCAATATCCCAGAATCGATTAAGTTCTGTACAAGCTTTTTGAAGGCAAGACAGTTCTCAGTAGGATGTCCCGGGGTACCGCCGTGATAGTCGCAATGTGCGCTTGGATTATACCAAGGCAGGAAAGGTGGATTGACGGGAGTAACGATGTATGGCCGGACCAGGTCTGCTTCATATAACGGGAATAAGTTTGAGTACTGAAACAGGTAGGGAGTGAAAGTTCTCTCCTCTCTTTCTCTTTTCTAGTGACTCTCTCATCTCTTTGATTTGAATTTTGTGTTTTTCCTACAGGTGCTTGTGGCTGTGAGACTGTGAAGTTCTTGGGCGGTATAGGTCTTTGGTGGTGTTTACTTCATTTCTCTTGTTGTACTTTCGAGACCCTTCCCCACCATCAATTCCGCCGCTCTTAATTGCGATTCGAGAGACTCCCATCCCCGATCAAGTCGGCAAAACACTGTGTTGTGTTATTAATGAGGCGATCAAAGAGTGCCCTTTCAGAGTATTGACAAATAATGGCGTGATTTCATGCTCGGGATAGGTGGCTGGATTTGGGCGCCACTCTCTCCACCTTTGGGCATATTGTCGCAGAGCTTTCATTGACTTCGCCCCATATTTTCTAACATAATTCTGCTAGGATCATGTCATTTACATGTTTGTATTGCTCAGTAAATGCTTTAGATAGATCTTTCCATGTTTTAACATTCGCTTGCTTAACCGAGTATACCAACGTAACGCCGCTCGATTAGACTATCCTGGAAGCAATGGATCAGTAGCTTTTCATCTTTATGGTAAGCCGCCATTTTTCTACAATACATCGTTATGTGTGCAGAAGGACATGTGGTTCCATCATATTTATCGAACTCGGTGTTTTGAATTTTGGCGGCAAGACAAGATCGACACGGACTTAGGTCACTAGCGTCGTTTCTGATTCTTCATTTGATTGTAACGCTTTTAATTTTTTTCTTCCATGAGGCGAAATCTTTCTTCCCACTTTTTTTTACCTCATTCCCGATCCTTTCGACCATGTTTAGGTCCGCACTTCTTCTTCATAAAGTGCTTGAGATCGAGGGGTTGAGTCTCGGTGCCCCTACTTGAAAGCTAGAAGACATTCTGCAGGTCAATATACACCTTCCTAGCCTGGTTTGGTGCAAGTCGGTTGAACCTTGAAGTGAGAAGGGGTACCTTCCTGCTCTGGAACATTTTTTTCCTTCTACTCGTTTTCCAAGACTTTTTGCCAAAGAATGCAGTTTATGTCGATACTATAGATGTTTGTGATCTGCGTTAACTGATCACTAAGGCTTCTCTCGGGCCTTTTCAAGCCTTGTCTCGAGCTCTCTTTGCCCTCTTTCTAGACTGATTATTCTTTCTTCCATGAGCTTTCTTTGTAGCCGGGTAAAGTATAGGTGATGAATGATTGCGGGTTAACTACATACAATGCCACAATATTCATATTGTTAATATGGTTGAAAAAAATAAATGAATGTACAATGATGCGAATGTTATGATGCAAATGCAAGAATGCATGCAGACAAGGTACTGATTCCGCTGGTAATCACCCTTTTGAATTACTTCCACGGGAATTAAAGGGTCTTGATTACAACAAAACTCGTGTTACAAAGTAAAGATCCCTAGTACAAAAGATCTAATTATAACACAGAGTCCTATAGATAGACTCTAGCCCTATCTCCTAACTTTCCAATTGCCTTGAGCAGCTTGAGGAACCTAGGAGCTTCTTCCATTCCCGGGGCTATAAAAGGTCGGAGTGTCTCAGCCTTGACAACTAAATCATTTACATGTCTGGCGACTCGCTGTATGTCCACCATTAGGTTTGCGTAGTACTGGTCTCTGTCCTACACCATTCGAGCAGCGTCGCGTAATCTCTTCTGCCAATAGGTGTCCCCTCTGGCTGCAGCTTCCTCGAACACATTAATTCTTTCCTTGTAATCTTCCACAATTGCTTCGAGGGACCCAATTCGTGCTTGTAACACACCCACCTCTCGTTCTCTTTCCTGCAGCTCAGCGAAGTTATTCCTGCGGCAGTACATTCGAAGTGAGTGTTCGACTTCCGTCACTTTTCCTTTTAATTCATCATTTTGACTTTGGCTTTGCTCCAACCTTTGAATAGTGTCATCGTACAGTTTATGCATCTCTAACAGTCTATTTCGACTACTCATGGATTTTCTTTTCCATACGGCGACACTTTCTCTCTCATGATGGACAGCTTGTTTTCCTTTGCTGATTTCTTGTCTGAATCTTTCTTTCTCTTGATCAATGGCCTTCTTGGCGGACCGTTTTTCTTCCTCCATAGCCAAACGGCAGCTTTCAATCTCTTTCTCGATCGCTCTTTTGTTAATTTCTCGTTCTTCTTCCATCAAACGGATACCGTTCATTCTTTCTCTTTCCACAGCTACGAACTGACTCCGGCCGGCCTTTTGTATTTTTGGTTGTAATAGGAGGGCATCTTTTTGATAAAGAGTATTTTTGTCGCTTAAATCTGCATTCAATTTCTTCAATTGCCTAATGATCCCGTTCCGCTCGTCAACTTCTAAGCTTGCTTTATAGAGTTCGCTCGCATGTTGGGTATGTTGAATGTCCATTTTCCTTTTAACTTCTTCGAGTTCACTCCTTAAGATATCGGCTTCAGACGGTACCACCCTTGTAAGCTCTTCGAGTGACACTGCTGGTCCTTGATCAGATTCAGGAATCACATTATTAACCCTCAAACGTCTCCAAAGATCGTAATCTGGGGTAGTCATGTGCTCGGTATCTCCTTCCACCCTAATCCGATAACAATGATCCCAGGCCCTCATGATGGTCTGAATTTTTCCTTTGAACTCTCCTTTGAAAAGAAATTCAGTTTGGCTTAATCCGGCGGTATTGGGAATGAAATGTCGTGATCCGAACTGCTGAGACACTAAAAGCGGAGCACAAGCGATCCCTCCATGCAATCCTAACATCATCAGCCAGTTGAAGTCACCACAACTGTATAGAAAATAATTAACTTTACCGAGCCATGGGACCCTCCATGCTATGTCTTCATCTTGAATGTTCCTGAAGAAACTGGTCCACATTTTTGTTTTCAAATCCTCTCTCCATTCCTTTGCTAAGTATTCTCGTAAAGGTGAAAAACCTTGGAAGGATATCCCCGGCAGGACTCTTGTCGGCGTCTTCCACATGTGACCCTGAATCCATACTTGTAATAGCTGTGCGCAGCCTCGAAAACGTCCTTCTTCATGTTTCCGGCTAGCATTTAAGGAAATGAAAGTCTCGACCAAGATTGCTGGTACTGGGTTTGCTTTTCGTTTCACCCGCTCAAACAAATCCAGAATGGCTATGTCAATGTTCCCGAGTACTCTGGGAAAGATCACCAAGCCATATATTCCTAAAGCGAATAGGTCCATTTTCTTTGCCTCGTCTGGATGTGTCGATATGATGTCCCGATTACTTTCCCATGCAAAGACTGTATTATCTCCTCGGATTTGAAGGAGGCCACTAACCCAATCGTCACTCATCCCCGCAAAGGTTTTGAGTTTTGCAGTGTAATTCTGATTCCTTGGAGGCTTCACGTAGATCCAATTTTCCTGCATATTTGTCTGGTTAAGTAAAGCAGTGTATTCTTCTACCATAGGCATCATGTCCTGCCCATTGAAGGTGAAGTAGCAAAAAGCTGGATTCCAGAACTGGACTATAGCTCGGAGTATGGGCTGATTAATCCGAATATATAACAGCTGTGCGATGTCGCCGTAACTATCGCAGAATAAGTCTTGTAATCTTCAGTCTCATCTTTCCCAAATGCTTTGAAGATCCCACAAGTCGTTCTGTTGGAGACTCACATAGGTGTATCCAGCTATTACGCGTTCGTTAGGCAAATTGTCCCCTTGGATTTTCTGGTTGACCTCTGACCAATGTCTGACTGACAAATTAAGCTCTTCTTTCCTAAGACACCTTTTTTCCATGGTGAAAGACTTTCTGATCAGGAAAACCACTTGATCCAGTACCTTTATGTGATGCAAATGCAATGATGTATGAGAAAAAAACAAAAAGCGAAAAGAAAACAAGTCAGTACCAGATAAAATCGATAAATATATAAATAAAATGACAAAATTAAACAGAATAAACACACAAAACAACCCTATTTATCCCGTCTAAAACCTAAGGTTATCCGCATGGCTCTAAATGGGTAGGTTTCTATGTATTCTCTACATGCAGTCTTGGTTCTAGGAGGTACCCGAATTGTCCTTGTTGTCCTCTACTAAGAGTAGCAAGGCCCCCGATCATCACCCATTATAGGCTCCTTTCAACCGGGTTCAATTCAGGGGGACCCATTCGCTTATGCCCGTACGAAGGAACGATATCCTTACGAAAGCATAAGGTACTCGAGCCCCGAAGGTACTTGCTAGGCCCGTACGGGAGAACGATATCTCCACGAAAGCATTAGCGTTTTCCCCCCACTTAAAAGACGGGTTTATATGCCATATTTTAAATGCGTTAAAATAAACGCGCAATTATGACCGAATGTTAATTTAATAGTCACTTTAATCCGGGACTTTCAATATTAGTAAAGCGGTAATTATTTTAAAAGCTTAACTCTCATTTGTTTTTTTTTTAAAAAAAACAAAAATTGTCCCCAGCGGAGTCGCCATCTGTAGCGTGTCTTTTTCTTCATCGCTAAATAAAAAACGGCGGGTTTGCGAAGGTGTTTGTGATTTTTTTTGATAAAATATTTATCCCATGGGGTTTACAAAAAACCTCATAAAAAATGGAGTCGCCACCGGCCACTTAGGTGGGCCGAACACCATAAAACCAGAGATTCAAAAAGACAGGGTTCGGGAGTCGGTTACGGATGGGGAAGGATTAGCACCCCTACACCGCCCAAAATTGGTACTTTAATAATTACCGCTTTATTAATATTGGATTTTCCGGATTAGAGTGACGATTATTTTAAAATTCAGTCATAATTGCGAATATATTTTAAGGGTCCCGTTACCCGAGAATAAACGCACAACCACTATCACTATGCTTGATACTGGCCCCGTTTACGCTCGGATAAAAGGACTCTGCATTAACAAGTTATATCTCGATATGCAATCTTAGTGGCAAAAATGTAAAACATGGCAAAATATTTAAATATAATAAATATTGACATACCAGAATACTAATTTAACATAAATGATATTCTAGACTAAAACATGTATATATACATATTATTCTAAATAATAGATAAAAACAACTATAATATGTCAAAATAACAAGGCAGGAATAAGTACATATAGACGAACAAATATTTCGAAAAGACATGCATACTGGTAATAAAACATATTTCAACATATACGGGTCCACATATCGTACAAAAAGGGTAAATACACTAACATGTAACCCTAAAAAACAAGGAAACACACACATATAAAATACAAAATACGCCATGTACGAATCAACTAAAACATAACATGCTTGATATGAATAACCGGATAAAAACGCATGACCATTATAATCTTAATACACATATATGTAAACATAAAATATGAGTCATATACGAGGGACATAAAATAAAATAAAATAATTGAATACATCAACATATACGATTATAATACGAACATTAGTATTTACAAAGAATACAGGACTGAAATGAAAGAAAAACAAAAGTCAGTGGCAGAAATTAAAGAGCAATAATATGTAATTTAGGGACGAAATTGCGAAACAAACAAAACCTAAAAGGACCATAATTGTAATTAGACCAAGGGGCAGACCCAAAACGAAAAGTTCAAAAACGCGGGATGACTAAAGGCGTAATTTTACCATTTAAAATCTGATTCGGTGTAATTTAGGGACTAGATTGTAACCTTTTGAATTATCAGGGGGACTGGAATTGTGATTATACCATGCGGCAAGACAAAAATGAAAATATTGAAAACGCGGTGGGATTAAGTGTGTAATTTACCCATTTAGCAAAATAAAAACACCTATATAAACCCTCTTTTTAGGCCGAAACCAAATTTTTGGCCATTCGTTTCATTTCTTCAGTTTTCATATAGCCTAGGTTCATCTTTTTCTCTCGTTTGTTCTTATAATACCCAGAATCCGGCGGCCGGCCGCCGTATTCTCCGCCGCCGGCCGCCGCTAACCGGCACCGGCGAGCCTCCAAAATACACCAAAACAACCCCCTTTTCGTCCTCAATACGAATCCTAGGTTGGATTCATAGGATATACCTCTATTCGCCCTAGATCTAGGAAATACGAACCACAAAAAATATTTTTTTTAGACCAAAACAAAACTACAAAGGGTCTTCTCCTCCCTTTAGTTCACCAGATCTGGCTTGTAGAAGCCGAAAGGCTTATCTTCGAGGAAGGGAAGACCCACAAACAACGCTGTAAGAAGACTACTTCTTTTTTTTTTGTTTTTTTTTTTTGTTCTATTTTCGTATATGCATGTAAAGAAAACAAGTAAGAAAAAGAGACAAAAAATTTACCACTGGACTGTCTTTTGATTATCTTGGATGTTTACAACTTTCAGATTTTTTTGTATTACAAGATCTCCGTTCTCTTTTTTTTTGTTACTCTCGTTTTTTTTCTCCCCTCCCGTTACAAAAGTTCCCGTTTCATATATATTATTCTCTGTTTGTTGCAAGTTGCATCTTCTTTTTCAGATCTGAACTGACACTTTTGCTTGTTGTCTTGGGCATATTCTGAACACGGGGACTGAATATCGGCGCGGTGGCGGTATGGACATTCTGCCAGCGGCCAGACGCGTTTTCGGCCGTTAGATCAGATCTGATCTAACGGTCGAGATGGCTTGAAGAACGATCGGCCTGGATGAAGCCTCGATTCGATGAGACGGCTTCCGATTTCGCCACGTGGAGCTCCGCAGTCGAGGAGTCAGAACGCGTGGATCTTACGCGCGCGTGGGATGTTAAAGCGACCGCGCGTGGACCACACCCGCGCGTGGAACTCGAACGGTCCATACGTGTGGAACACGCGCCTGGTAGATATTTTTGACTTCCTGGTTGCATCGTGGCCGTTGGATCAGATCTTGATCCAACTGCCCACAGTTACCTGCACATTGTAATTAGATAAGATTCAGATTTGGGCCAACCGGGCCTTGTAATTGAATTTGTAATTGGACTGTAAATTTATTTGGGTTTAATATATTTAATTCTTTTCATTTTGTCAGCCCAATAATAATAATAATAATAATATAATTATAACAAGAATACATATACATACGAAAATGTATACTTATATTATACAATCATTAATTAATATAATATTCTAGTATACGTACGTATAATCATACATATAATTAACATAACATCTATATATCAATCAAATACGCTCATACTCTAGATACATACGCGACATACATACACCCCTAATACGTATACATAGCTTATACATGCACACACCACCTTATATTAGTAACATTCATATAATAAATATACATGCAATATTAATATATTTACAAGTGAAAATGAGTGATTACAAGTACCTTATGCTTTCGTAAGGATATCGTTCCTTCGTGCAGGCATAAGCGAATGGGTCCCCCTGAATTGAACCCGGTTGAAAGGAGCCTATAATGGGTGATGATCGGGGGCCTTGCTACTCTTAGTAGAGGACAGTAAGAACAGTTCAGGTACCTCCTAGAACCAAAACTGCATATAGATAACATAGAAACTCACCCTGTTAGAGCCATGCGGATAACCTAGGTCTTTTAGACGGGGTAAATAGGGTTGTTTTGTCTGTTTACCTTATTTAATTTGTCTTTTCATTTATGTATTTATTAATTCTATCCGGTACTGACTTGTCTTCTTTTTTGCTCTTGTTTTTTCATACATTATTGCATTTGCATTACATAAAGGTACTGGATCAAGTGGTTTGCCCAATCAGAAAGTCTTTCACCATGGAAAAAAGGTGTCTTAGAAAAGAAGAGCTTAACTTGTCAGTCAGGCATTGGTCAGTGGTCAACCAGAAGGCCCAAGGGGACAGTTTACCGAGCGAGCGCATAATAGCAGGGTACACCTACATGAGTCTTCATCATAACAACTTATGGGATCTTCAAAGTATCTGGGAAGGATGGGACCAGAGACTACAAGACAGGTTTTGTGATAGTTATGGCGACATTGCACAATTGTTATACGTTCAACCAGCCCCTACTCTGAGCTATTTTTCAGTTCTGGAATCCTGCCTTTTGCTGCTTCACCTTCAATGGACAGGACATGATGCCTACAGTAGAAGAATACACTGCCCTACTTAATTAGAAAATGTTCAGGAGGATTGGATCTACGCAAAACCTCCGAGGAACCAGAATTACTCTTCAAAGCTCAAAACCTTTTACCGGAATGGGTGACGATTGGGTTAATGGCCTGATCCGACTTCGAGGAGACAGTACAGTCTTTGCATGGGAGAATATTCGAGACATCCTACCTGCACATCCAGATGAGGGGAAAAAGATAGACATGTTTGCCTTGGGAATATATGGGTTGGTGATCTTTCCAAGAAATCTTGGAAACATTGATGTAGCCATTCTAGATCTGTTCGAGCGTATAAAACGGCGGGCAAATCTAGTACCAGCAATCTTGGCCGAGATCTTCATTTCTTTAAATGCCAGTCAGAAGCACGAAGAAGGACGTTTTAGGGGGTGTGCACAACTGTTACAAGTATGGGTTCAGAGCCACATGTGGAAGATGCCGACAAGGGTTCTACCAGGGATATCCTTCCAAGGTTTTTTGCCCTTACGATAGTACTTAGCAAAAGAGTTGCGAGAGAACTAGAAAACGAAAAAATGGTCTAGTTTCTTCAGGAACATTCAAGACGAAGACATAGTATGGAGGATCCCGTGGCTCGATAGAGTTAATTACTTTTTGTACAGTTGCGGTGATTTCGACTGGCTAATGATGTTGGGACTGCATGGAGGGATTGCTTGTGCTCCGCTTTTGGTGTCCCGACAATTCAGATCACGATAGTTCATCCCCAATACCACCGGGTTAAGCCGAACTGAATTTCCTTTCAAAGGTGAGTTTAAGGAAAAAGTCCAGACTATCATGAGGGCTTGGGACCATTATTACCGGATCAGGATGGAAGGAGACACCGAGCACATGACCACCCAGACTACGATCTTTGGAGACATTTGAGGGTCAATGATGTGATTCCCGAATCTGATCAAGGACCGGTTGTGTCACTTGAGGAGCTTATAAAGGTGGTACCGTCTGAAACTGATATCTTATGAAATGAACTCGAAGAAATTAAGAGGAAAATAGACACCCAACAGACTCAGCATGCGAGTGAGCTTTATAAAGTAAGCATAGAGGTCGACGAACGGGATGGGATCATTAGGCAATTGAAGAAATTAAATGTGGATTTGAGTGAGAAGAACGCTATTTACCAAAAGGATACCCTCCTACTCCAAGCAAAGATACAGAAAGCCGGCCGAAGTCAGTTCATAGCCGTGGAAAAGGAAAGAATGAATGGTATTCGTTTGGTGGAAGAAGAATGAGAAATCAACAAGAGAGTAATCGAGAAGGAGATAGAAAGTTGCCGATTGGCTATTGAGGAAGAAAGACAGTCCTTCAAGAAGGCCATTGACCAAGAAAAGGAAAAAACTAGGCAAGAAATTAGCAAAGAAAAATAAGCAGTCAACTACGAGAGAGAAAACGTCACCGCTTGGAAAAGAAGGTCCATGAGTAGCCGGAATAGACTGTTAGAGATGCAAAGGTTGTACGACGATACTATCCAAAGTCTGGATCAGAGCCGAAGTCAGAATATCGAGTTAGAAGAAAATGTGGCAGAAGTAGAACACTCCTTTCGAACTTACTGTCAGAGGAATGGCTTCACTGAGCTACAAGAAAGAGAGCACGAAGTAGGCACGTTACGAACCCGAATTGAGTCCCTTGAAGCAACTGTTGAGGATTATAAGGAAAGAATCAGTGTATTCGAAGAGGCTGCAGCCGGAGGGGACATTTATTGGCAAAAGAGATTGCGTGACGCTGCCCGGATGGTGCAGGATAGGGACCAATATTACGCAAACCTGATGGTGGACATATAGCGAGTCGCCAGACATGTGAATGATTTGGCCATTGAGGCTGAAACACTCTGACCTTTCGTAGTCCCAGAAATGGAAGAAGCTCACAGGTTCATCAAGCTGCTCAGGGCTATTAGAAAATTCGGAGATAGAGCTAGGGCTTATCTGTAGGGCTCTGTATCGTAATTAGTACTCTTTTGTATTATGGACCTTCATTTTGTAATATGAACTCTATTGTAATTTAGACCCTTTAATTCCCGTGGAAGTAGTTTAAAAGGGTGATTACCAGCGAAATCAGTACCTTTATCTGCATACATTCTTGCATTTCATCATGACATTCGCATCATTATACACGCATTTATTTTCCTTGCAACCATATTAATGTTATAAATATTATGACAGTGTGTGAAAATAGAAGTTAAGCTGCAATCACTCATCATCCATATCTTACCCGATTACAAAGCAAGCTCATGGAAGACAGGATAATCAGTCTAGAAAATGGACAAAGAGAGCTCGAGGTAAGATTTGACAAGGCTCAAAGAAGCCTCAGTGACCAGATTGCTCAGTCACAAGCATCGATAGTATCTGACATAACCGCATTGTTGGCTAAGAGTATCGGAAAGAAAGTTGAAGGAGAAACCGCTCAAGAACCGAAAAGTACCCCAGTTCACAGTAAGGTTCAACCGGCTGCGCTGAATCTGACTAGAAAGGTATATATCGACCCTGCTGGGATGTCAACTAACCTTCAGGTAGGGGCATCTGAGACTCAACCCCTTGACACGGAAGCACTCTATGAAGAGGATGTGCCAGACCTGAACTTGGTCGAAAGGATCAGGACAAAGGTAGAAAAAAAGTGGAGAGAGAGGTTTCGCCTCATGGAGGAAAGATTTAAAACTTTGCAAACTATGGAAGAATAAGGAAATGATGCCAGTGACTTGAGTCTGGTATCCGACCTTATCCTACCACCAAAAATTAAAACGCTAGAGTTCGATAAGTACGATGGAACCACGTGTCCTTCCGCGCACGTAACGATGTACTACCGGAAGATGACAGCCTACCTTAAGGATTAAAAACTATTGATTCACTGTTTCCAAGACAACCTAACTGGGGCGGCGTTGCGGTGGTACACCCAGTTGAGCAGGGTAAATGTTAAAACATGGAAAGATCTTTCAAGAGCATTCATCGAGCAATATAAGCACGTAACAGATATGACCCCTAGTAGAATTATCTTGGAAAATATGGGGCAGAAGTCCAACGAAAGTCTACGACAGTATGCTCAGAGGTGGCGGGAAGTGGCCGCCCAAATTCAGCCACCCCTCCCGGAACATGAAATTATGCCATTATTCGTTAATACTTTGAATGGGACACTGTTCGATCGCCTCATTAATAACACGAAACAGAGTTCTGATGATTTTATTAGGATTGAGGAGTCCCTTGAATTGGCAATTAAGAGTAGTAGAATTGATAGCGGGGAAGGATCTCGAAAGTACATCAAGAAGAACGAAGTAAACGCCGCCAGTACTTACACGGCCCCGAAGAATTTTACAGTCTCACAGCCACAAGCACCTGCGGGGAAAACGCAAAACTTGAATTGAAGAGATGAGAGAACCCCGAGAAAAGAGAAAAAGAGGCAAACTTTTACTCTACTACCCGTCCCGTACTCGGAGCTTTACTCTTAGTTGTATGAAGCAGACCTGGTCCGTCCATATTACGTTACTCCGTTCAAACCGCCGTTCCCGTCCTGGTATAACCCGAACGTGCATTCGACTATCACGGTGGTGCCCCTGGTCATCCCACCGAGAACTGCCTTGCTTTCAAAAAACTTGTGCAGAACTTAATTGATTCTGGGATATTGAAGTTTGAAGAACCAAGTATAGCTACTAACCCATTGCCTAATCATGGGAACAGGGGAGTAAATGTTATTGAGGATTGCTTTACCAGGAAGATTAAGGATGATGTGTCGGAAATCAAATCTCCTTTGTGGTGTGTATTTCAGTAATTGTGTATGGCCCATGTGATCGACGAAGGCATGGTAGTAATACAGAAGGGATGTGAAGTGTATTGCGAATTCCATCAGGACGAAGGACACGACATCGAAAAGTGCGATGAGTTTAAGAGATTGGTACAACAATTGATGAATGAAAAGCAAATAGAATTCTTCGAAGAGCCCACAGGAAAGAAGGGGTTAGACGTACATATGAAGGACAGCCCCAACGTTAAATACGGGAGAGATAGACCTTTTATCATCTCCTCCAGGCCGGGGAGTGCAAGTGCCTCCCAAGGAGAAACCACTAAGATAAATCCCGAGATCATCATCTCAGCACCATCCCCGTTCTCATTCAAGGATATGCGGCAAACTCCCTAGAACTATGCTATAAATGTGACCACGCCATAAAAGCCAGAATCTGGTGAGGTAAAAGAGCTTACTCTGAAAGACGAGCAAGGCAAGAGTGATGTGAATGTCGGTGAGGTAGGCCATTTCATGAGGAGCGGTAGATGTTACTCCTCTGATACCTTGAGGGCTGCTGAAGCGGCCAAAGATAAAGGAAATGATACATCGGTTACCCCCGCACAGATATTCGGTGAAGAACCTCTTCCAAAGATAAACAAGCCAGTAACCGAGGCTCAGGCCAAAGATTTTCTAAAGTTCCTGAGACATAGCGAGTATAGCATAGTGGAACAACTACGAAAGAAACCTGCTAGGATCACAGTGCTGGAGTTGCTCTTGAGTTCAGAAAGACACCGTGAGGCACTATTAAAAGTACTAAACTAGACTTTTGTGCCGCATGACATTTCTGTGGCAAAACTGGATAGGATAGTAGGGCATATCACTGCCTATAACCATATAACATTCAGTGATGACAAGATTCCCGAGGGCGGAATGGGGTCCACCAAAGCTCTTAACATCACAATCCACTGCAAAGGGTATGTGGCACCGGGGGTACTGATTGACAACGAGTCAGCACTGAACGTAATACCTATAGTGACCTTGTAAAAGCTACCAATAGATGCTTCTCACCTAAAGCCCTGCCATAACTCTGTAAGAGCCTTTGACGGCACACAAAGATGAACAATAGGAAAGATTGAGGTACCTCTATTGATCAGGCCGACTAAGTACGTGATTGATTTTGTGGTAATGGACATAAAACCATCTTACAGATGCTTATTGGGAAGGCCATGGATCCACTCCGCAGGAGTTGTACCCTCATCACTACATCAGAAATTAAAATTCGTAATCGAAGGCAAGTTGGTCACAGTAGAGGCCAAGCAGGAAATTATTGCTTCAGTGATATCAGATGCCCCCTACATTCAAAATGACGAGGATGTTGCAGAATGCTCTTTTCGAGCATTAGAGCTAGTGAATGCCACATTCGTCGCGGAGGGAAGTCGGATCCCCTATCCCAGGTTATCTAATTGTACCAAGATGACCGTTGCTGAAACATTGGGCCGAGGAGCCAAAGCAGGAAGAGGGCTAGGGAAGAGATTGCAAGGGAGCCTGCGAGCCAAAAGTACGATAACCAAGAAGGACCGTTTTGGGTTGGGTTACAAACCAAGTGTCCAACAAAGAAAGGAAGAATTCAAGAGAAAATAAGAACAGAGAAAAGCTAGATTTAAGGGAGAAGACATTCCATGGAGACCAATGTCCTTCCCTTGTTTGAAAACCACTTTTGTCTCCGGGGGATTTTGCCAGCCAGGACAGGAGGTTGAAGAGGCAATTAAGGAAAATGACGTACTCAACAAGGGGGAAAATTTAATGAATCACTTGAGGGGATATCTGTCAAAATGATAGCTGGAAAGGACCAAGTCAGCAATATGTTGACCAACATCCGCCCCTGCCATCCCGGGGAAACTCTTGATAACTGGAGCCACATTGATCTACCTGTGGTTTTTAGGACTAGATCAGAGTAATGCTCCGAGTAAACCTTTTTGTTTTTGCCCATAAACAATGTGGATCTCTTGTATGGGGCACCTATGTTAACTTTTTGTTGAAATAAAAATATCTTCCCCATTTTCTTAAATGGCAAACGTTTCATTTATTTCATTCTTCATGTTCACTCACTTCATATAAAGCCATTCTCTTCCCAATACATTCATTCTCATTCAATGCAAGTCTCCCATGATTGACTATATGAATGATGTAGGACCCAATCCCGGAGTGAATTTTGAATGCCCCGAGATCTCAGAAGGAATTGGGGAAGAAGATGATGAGATAGAATGTGAGGTCCTTGTAGAGTTGAGGAGAATGGTGGCCAACGAAGAAAGGCAAATCATGCCCCACCAAGAACAAACAGAAGTTGTAAACTTGGGGACTGAAGAAGAGAGAAAAGAAGTAAAAATAAGGACGACATTTTCCTCAAAAACCAGGCACGAACTGATAACCCTACTTCAGGAATTCAATGATGTTTTCGTCTGGACTTATCAAGATATGTCAGGTTTGAATACTGACATAGTGGTGCACAAACTGCCAACGAAGCCAAAATGCAAACCAATACAGCAAAAACTCCGGAGAATGAGACCAGACATGTTGTTAAAGATCAGAGAAGAGGTAAAAATAGTTTGATGCTGGTTTCTTGGAGGTGGCCAAATACCCCGAATGGGTTGCAAACATCGTACAAGTACCGAAGAAGGACGGAAAGGTCCGTATATATGTAGATTATCAGGATCTCAACCGAGCCAGCCCTAAAGACAACTTCCCTCTACCACATATTGACACACTGGTTGACAACACCGTGGGACACTCATGGTTTTCATTTATGGACGGCTTTTCAGGGTTCAACCAGATAAAGATGGACTCAAACGACATGGAGAAAACTAAATTCATAACCGTGTGGGGCACTTTTTGTTACCGAGCGATGCCTTTCAGGTTCAAGAATGCACGGGCAACTTACCAAATAGCAATGGTGACTCTTTTCCATGACATGATGGACAAAGAAATAGAAGTATACGTGGATGACATGATCGCTAAGTCCCGAACAGAAGATGAGCACCTACAGAACTTAAGAAAACTATTCCAAAGACTACGGAAATACCAGCTGAGGCTTAACCCTGCCAAATGCACCTTCGTCATTACTTTTGGAAAACTTTTGGGGTTCGTGGTGAGCAGAAGAGGGATTGAGATCGATCTAGATAAAGTGAAGCCATCCAGGATCTCTCACTACCCTATACTCAGAAGGAGGTTTGTGGTTTCCTGGGGAGGTTAAAATATATCTCTCGTTTTATTTCCCAATTAACTGATCGGTGTGACCCAGTCTTCAGACTTCTTAGAAAGAATAATCCCGGTGTGTGGGATGAGGAATGTCAAGGAGCCCTAGAGAAGATCAAAAAGTACCTGACAAATACTTCGATTTTAGTCGTGCCAGTACCAGACATGCCTTTAATCCTCTACTTGACAGTCTTTGAGAATTCAATGGGTTGTGTATTGGGGCAACACGATGAGTCAGGGAAAAGGGAGCGAGCCATCTATTACCTAAGCAGAAAGTTCAATGATTGCGAAGCGTGATACCCGCCAGTTCAGAAGCTGTGTTGTACTTTAGTTTGGGCTACCAAGCGGCTTAGGCAGTACATGTTGTACCATACTACTTGGTTGATATCCAAGTTAGACCCCTTGAAGTTCCTAATGGAAGCACCAGCACTGACGGGAAGGATGACCCACTGGCAGATGCTCTTATCCGAATTCGACATTGTGTATGTAAGCCAGAAAGTCGTAAAGGGAAGCGCCGTAGCGGATTTCCTAGCTAGTCGTGCTTCAGACGATTATGAGGTGTTGAACTTTAATTTCTCGGATGAATACTTGATGTGCATTACAACCGAGGAAGAGGTTTTAGATGATAACTCATGGAATCTTTACTTTAATGGAGCCTCTAACGCCCTCGGACACGGGATTGGGGTCGTGCTAATTTCCCCCGAGAATGTCTATTATCCCTTCACTAGCAGATTAGAATTCTTCTGCACCAACAATATAGCTGAATATGAAGCTTGCGTCATGGGACTGAACTCAGCTATTGAAAGAAAGATTAAGGAACTTCGAGTATTCGGAGATTCATCCTTAGTGATTTACCAGTTACGTGGAGAATGGGAAACCAGAGACTCGAAGTTGGTCAAATATTATGAATTAATTCAAGAGCTCGCCAAGGAGTTCGAAAAGATCAGCTTCAATTACCTTCCCAGAGAAGAAAATCAGATGGCAGACGCTTTGGCAACCTTGGCTTCCATGTTCAAAACGAACACGGGGGCAGAAACGAAGCCCATTAAGATGCAGACTTTTGAAAAGCCTACTCATTTTTGTAATGTGCATGAAGAGATTGATGGCAACCCATGGTACTATGACATCTTGCAATATGTCAAGCTTCAAAAGTATCCCGAAAGGGCAAATGACAATAACAGAAAAACACTTAGAAAAATGGCAACAGGATATGTCCTGGATGGGGAAATCCTATATAAAAGAGGCCATGATCAGACATTGTTGAGATGTGTGGATGCCCGGGAGGCGAAGGAGATTTTAGCCGAGGTACACGACGGTCTATGTGGGACGCACGTCAACGGGCTGTCTATAGCCCAGAAAATTATGAGGTATGGCTATTTCTGGTCGACCATGGAGGGAGATTGTATCGATTACGCCAGAAAATGCCACAAATGCCAAATTTATGCTGACAAGATTCACGCTCCCCCGTCACCTTTACACACCATGAATTTTCCGTGGCCTTTTGCAGCGTGGGGCATAGACGTCATTGGGCAGATTCACCCAAAGGCTTCCAATCTGAATAACAAAATGATGACGGACGTGTGCAACCAATTCAAGATAACACACCATAATTCCACAGTCTATCATCCTAAAATGAATGGGGCAGTGGAAGCAGCAAACAAGAACAAGGATTGGCACGAAAATCTGCTATTTGCCCTTTTCGCCTATAGGACGTCTATTCGCACATTGACAGGGGCAACACCCTACTCCTTAGTGTATGGTACCGAAGCAGTACTCCCCATTGAGGTAGAGATTTCGTCGCTCCAGGTCTTAAATGAAGCAAAATTGGAAGAATCCGAATGGGTGCAAGCCAGACTCGACCAGCTAAATCTCATTGAAGAAAAAAGGCTAAAGGCCATTTGCCATGGTCAAATGTACCAAAAACGAATGATGCGGGCAAACAACAAAAAGGTGCGCCCAAGAGAATTCAGAGAGGGGGATCTGGTGCTCAAGAAGATCCTCCCAATTCAGAAAGATTCTCGAGGAAAATAGATGCCCAACTGGGAAGGGCTATACGTGGTAAAAAAAGGCCTTCTCAGGAGGAGCCTTAATCTTAACTGAA
Source organism: Hibiscus mutabilis (assembly GCA_019671005.1). Lineage (NCBI taxonomy): Eukaryota > Viridiplantae > Streptophyta > Magnoliopsida > Malvales > Malvaceae > Hibiscus > Hibiscus mutabilis. Next base: position 33,750,100 of record CM033750.1, on the reverse strand, counting down.
ATGGATGGAGACGAGATGAAAAGCCCTGTAAATTTTGATGCTGTTAAGAAATACTACGTTTGAAAAAGAAAAGAAAAAAAAGGAAAAAAAACAAACAAAAAAACAAAAAAAGAGAAAGAAAAAGAAAAAACAAAAACAAAAAACAAGAACAAAAAAGAAAAATGGAGAGCTCGGGGCGAAAACCCAAAACAGGGCATCTTGAAGCAAAGGAAGGATCTGAGTCGAAAACCCGTAAAGGGCGGCTCGGATAAATTGAGAGGTTGGATAACCAGAGAGAAGGGTCGTCCCCATGAACCCTATGAAGAAGGAGCTTCAGGCAAAAAGTTCTACGCCGGTTGACGGGATCATGTATCATTCATACTGAAGATACTGAGAGATCTTATATTTCATGTTTGGCTTTTCCCTTTCCTCATGTGTGTCATGACTCTCTCAAAGTGGTTCCAAGCCCTTAATCGTAATAAAATCACATTTTTTAGCATCCATTCCTTGCCTTCTTGTTATTTACCATTAATATCATGCAAATAAGCTAACATAGGCTTATGGTAAACAAGAGATTTCTGAGCATTATTGTGATCTAACCTTAAAGATGCAGGTGATTAGAGAACGATGTCAACCTTGCCCTCTAGCTGCCTATATGACGTCTGTTGAAACAGGGCGAGCAGAAGACTTTAGGCACCAGGATAGGATGACCAATGGCGCACGCCCTGCTTGTTTAAAAGAAAGCATTCGAGACAACAAGAGAGATCTCCCAGGTGAAAACCCGGAAGGGCACCTCAAAACAAAAAAAAAACAAAAAAGAAAAAAAGAGAAAAAAACCTCTAAAGTGAAAACCTGAAAGGGCACTTTAGAACCACGAATCAGAAATTCAGAAAAAGAAAGGTTGGAATGGTTGAACCTGATAGTGAAATGAGGTATCGCCGCTAGAAGAAGAAAAAAGAAGAAAGCAAGAAACATAAGGTCGAGATTGACTAAGGACTAAAGCAGGCCTATCAAGATACTGACACTCATGCATCATGAATAGTTAGACATCCCTAGGATTAGGAGCATGCTAATTCATTTGTCATAGTATTTTGTCTTATTCTGGACAGGTATCTGCAAATTCAAAGAAGCATCGGTAGCCGTTTCAGCGTGAATCCCAAATGTGAAGATAAAGGTTCTATCTAGGAAGTGCCTATATTTTCAAAGGCCCGCAGTGAGAGGTTCTATATAGGAAGGACCTGCCGCTCCGAGGCTTCAAGAGCTGAAAGTTTTATATAGGAAAGACTTGCAGCTCCAGGGTGAAGACTAGCGGTTCTATATAGGAAGAACTCCCAGCCGAAAGAATTCACCCATGACACAGAAGGTTTTATATAGGGAAAACCCGTTGTGTTGAAGGCGAAGAGTCCTATATAGGAAGGATTCCGAGCTTTACTGTCTCAGAGAGAGAGGTTCTATGAAGGAAGAACCTTCAGCTCTGAGATTTCAGAAGCTAAAAGTTCTGTATAGGAATGACTTGTGGTTTTAGGGTCTGAAGATTAGAAGTTCTATATAGGAGGGACTCCCAATCGAAAAACCCATCTGTGATGTAGAAGATTTTATATAGGAAAAATCTTCGTTGAAGGCGAAGAGTTCTATATAGGAAGGACTTTGAGCTCTACAGTCTCAGAATGAAGAATTCTACATAGGAGGGACTCATAACTCGAGACTCCAGAATGAAAGGTTCTATATAGGAAAGACCTATAGTTCTAAGATCGGAAGATGAAAAAGTTATGTATAGGAAGGACTTACAAGCCCGAAGATTCAGCCAAGGAAAAACAGAGAGTTCCAGAAGAGCACGTGATTCCGAAGCTACAAACAGGGAAGTCAGATAAAAATGAGTGCTTATAATCTTTTCTTTGTTCTCATTTTACAAGAACAAGCAAAGAGGGGCAACTGTAATCACTCATTTTTATCTAGTGTATAAAGTATTGTGTTAATCTACTTTAGTTTATTAGTTAATATATTATCATTGCATGTACACGTATTATATTATATGTTAATTACTATACGTGTGATTAATGTGTACGTAAACCATGTGTATGAGTATATATGCATGTATGTTGGTATATTATGTTGATGTATTACATATATTAACGTTTGCATGAATATATTAATTAATATGCGTGTATGTGTGCATACGTGTGGGTGTTTGCAGGTGTATATCAATTTGTATGTGCATGTATTATATGTGTATGTATGCGTATAGTATTATTATTACTACTACTATTATTACTATTATTATTAATACTATTGGGCTGAAATTAAAATAAGATAAAAGGTATATTAAAGTCCAAAATAGATATTCAACCCTTAATTACAAGACCCCAAGCTTAATTACACATGGCTCATTCGGCCAAGCCGGCCCACAACCTAAGAAACCCTAACCCATATCAAATATTGGAACCCTAATGCTCTCTTTATCATGCGCAGCTGCACGAGGGCCGTTGGATCAGATCTAGATCCAACGGCCACGCTTGAAGCATAAAGACCCCTTATCTACCACGTGAAGCCCATGCGCGGGCTGTTGGATTATCTACTCGCGCGTGTGAGATGCGTACAGAGCTAGCCATCTTCTTCAGGCCATGTGGCGCGATCCTGAGCCGCTACACCATCCTCGAGGCCAACGGTCATCTCCACCACGCCGCTCCCCATGCCAGCCGTACCAACCACCAAGCATGGCCAGTCATGCCAAAGACATAAAAAAGGGAAAAACGTCAGAACAAAATCAGATCCAAAAAATATATCTTATGTACGAGTTTTACCAAACAAGATAGAGCATACAGGATATATGTAAACCAAAAAAAGTGTAAGATCAGGGAGGTTTTTTGGGTAACAAAAATAAAAAAGGAAGCACCAAGTTTCAGTGGTAATCTCTCTTTCTTTTTCTTTCTTCCTTGCATGCATGTACAGTAAAATATAAGAAATAATAACAAAAGGGAGATGAGTGCATAGATTTGTTACCCTCGTCGTCAGCGGGTCTCCCCTCACCAGTGACAAGCCGCCTCAGTTTCCAAAACTGAACATGGTGAACTGAAAAGAGAGGGAGGTCCCTTTTGGTTTCATTTCGGTTAAACAAAAATGTTTTTTTTACTTCGTATTTGCTCAGATCTAGACAAAATGGGGAGTCTTTGTGTAAATCTAAGTTTAGATTTGGGTTCGGTTTGAAGCGAGGCTTGTTTTGGGTGTTTCTTTTGGGTTCTTCGGCGCCGGCTAGCAGCGGTTGGCGGCGGAGAGGATGGCCGCCGATTTTTGGGTTCATCGAAGGTTTGGGGTGGTTATGTTGAGAGAAAAATGGGGCTGGGGTGTTATAAAAACTGGCTTTGAAGAAAAAATGAGGAAAAGTTTGAGTTCGGGCCAGAAAATGGGGTTTTATAGGTATTTTTATTTTGTGAAATGGTGAAATTCCGTAATAAATCCCCCCTCGTTTTCGTTATTTTCATTTCTGTCTTGTCGCATGGGATATTTACAACCCTGGTCCTCCATATATATTAAAATCTTGCAATCCAACCCCTGGATTAAACTGAATCAGTTTTTAAATGGTGAAATTACCTCACCAGTCCCATCGCGTTTTTAAATTTTCACTCCGAGCTTGCCCCTTGGTCCAATTACAGGTTTAGTCCTTTTAGGTTTCGTTTGATTTGTAATTTTGTCCCTAAATCGCATTTTATTACCTTTTAATTTCTGTTTTCTGTTTTCATTTTTTTCATTTCAGTCATTTTCTGTATCTAAATATTCATGTTTATTTATTATGATCTTATATGTTGATGTGGCCCTTTTGTATTCTCACGCGTTTCTTTTATATGTTTTGTATTCTCATGTTTATATATATATGTGTTTAGTTTATGGTGATTATGTACTTTTATACGCTTGTTCGGTCGTTCGTATCATACATGTTCGATTAATGTTTTGGTTGGCTCGTACACGACATGTTTTGTATTTTAGCATGTATTGTATGTTCTCTTTGCTTTTAGGTTATGCGTTAGTATGTTTTCTTTTGTCATGTATAATACCGTGTTTCTATTTTTCGTATGCAAATTATGTCGTAAGCTATGTGCTAGGTATTAGTTTCTTTGTTAGTACGTTGTCTTGATTTGTGAAATTAATATCATAATACATTCATGTCATGCGTATGTTACATTGTATGTATTCTTGAAGTATGGGTTCTTTATTTACTACACGTTTTATTCATGCTTCATTATTATTATTACTATTATGATCTACCATGTTTGTATTTTTATCATACTTGTTTAATTTTGTGATATCAATGTCTTTATTATTTATTTTGTCCTTTACCATATGAATGTAAACGTATATTTTTGAATTACTTCTTTAAGATTGCATGTCGAGATATATAAACTGTCAATGCGGTGCCCATTTATCCGAGCGCAAACGGGGCCAGTAACAGGCGTAGTGATAGTGGTTGGGTGTTTGCTCTCGGATAACGGGGCTTTTAAAATTTACTCGCAATTATAACCAAATTTTAAATTAATCGTCACTTTAATCCGAAAAGTTTAATATTAATAAAGCGGTAATTATTAAAGTACCAATTTTGGGCGGTGTGGGGGTGCTAATTCTTCCCCATCCGTAACCGACTCCCGAACCCAAAGTTTTCAAAATCTCTGGTTTTTATGGTGTCCGGCCTACCTAAATGGCCGGTGGTGACTCCTCCTTTTTAAATAAAATACAGTATTTTTAAAACCCCTACGGAATAAACATTTTCTATCCGAAAAACCACAAACACTTTGAAAACCCTGTTTTTTTAGCGAATTGGACATCGCTACAGGGGTGAATTGGCAATTTAAAATTTAAAGGGAAACAAAAGAAAATTGGAAAAATTGAAGACACAAGAATTTATAGTGGTTCAAGCTTTTAACAAACTCTACATCCACTACCTTAGCTCCCTACTATGGATTTAAAACAAGTCACTACTGAATTCTTCCCCTTTTCTAGGCTAAGGAGGAAACCGTTACAATGGATCAAAGCTTTCTACCTAAAGCTTGATCAAGGCTCACTCTTTTACAAGAAATGTTTGCAAACACAAAAATATCCTATCAAAGGTGAATTTGTTTGCCCATTTACAAGTACTCACAACCCCAAACTTGAATCCAAAGATTACAATGAAAATAAACAAGTTGGGTTACAGGGGTTTGACTCTAAAAGCTCAAAATGGTTGGATTTTGCTTGAATGCTTGTAAGTTGATCAATGGATGTTCAATAGTTGTTGTAGCAGTATTAGAGACTTGTATTTATACCCTCTCATTGATTTCTATCCGTTTGGGTGGTTGGAGTATTCAATATAGCCATTGGAAAACTTATTTCCCGCAATATATATTGTCTGTCAACCTACCGTATCGGTACACGAAGGGGCCGTATCGATACCTGTCATACAAAAAGTAACCGTTATACAAGAGGCATATCGATACGCGGGAGAGGCATATCAGTACGTCATGTTAAGTGAACAGTGGCGTACCGAAACAGTATCGTCATAATGATACGCTTCATACTCACTGGAATCCTTATTTTATAAATATGAAGCACCGTATCGATACGCTAGACAGGTGTATCGGTACGTTATAACCAATTTTCAAAGTTTGGAATTCCAATAAACTGACAAGGCAACGGTCGAGTTTTAAATGCCAAGATTTGGTAAATCTAACACCCCGTATCGATACGGTGGCAGCCGTATCGACACTCAACATAGCCGTTATGTCTTTGCTTACGTGGCGTATCAGAACTGTAACTAGGTGTACCGAAACACTGTACCGGAACGGTAACAAACCGTATCGGTACGCTATAGCCATTTTCAATAAAACCAAATTCCAGTAGCGAGAGAACGTATCGATACGGTACATGGTGTATCGATGCGCTTAGTTAAAACTTGGCTATTTGAGTAGAAAAACACTTAGAAAATATTTTGGGGTTGTAGTTTTAGACTCAGAAAAACTTTTAAGTTCGATCCTTGTCATTTTGTGAGTTGTTTTGGGTACTTAAAAAATTATCTTATTTTGCAAAATAGTCCTTCAAAATACTTATTATATCAAAACCAAATATTGGTTTTACAAATTTAAAACCAAAATTCAAAAATACCATTAAAATAAAAATAAAATAAATAGTTAAATCTAAAAATCCAAAAAAAAAATCAAAGTACAAAATCCAAATTAAATGTTCAATTTACAAAAAAAAATCAAATACTCATACCGGCCCACTTTCTAAATCGGTTCACCCTACCTTCTAAACCTACCCAGGCTCGATTCTGCCAACTCGGCCCGCCATCTGCCTAAGCTAACCCTAATCTCCTAAACACACCCAAAACCCTTATACCCCAAGTGGGCAGTCGCCGCCGCCTCTTCATTTCATAAGCTTTATCCGCTAACTCTTCTCTTCTAACTTTTAGAAGCTTTCTAAACCAACCAATGCTCCTTCATCTCCTGCCCCGTCGGCTCCACGCCACCACCATAGTGCCACACCAGCAAGCACATGCCACGACAGAGGGTCCCCTTGCTGCCTTCGCATCCGACCAAAATGCCTCCGTACACCAGCATGCAACACCACCTGAAACAAAGGACAAAGGACAATATCAGAAAAAATAAGGATTTTCAGAGAATCACAGGCAAAAAGATTGTTTTTTCTTTTAAACCCTTGTAACATTCGGCTATAAAACCGAAATCAAACAGTACTGTAACCCTAGGCGGGAATGTTTAAAAAATTCAATACAACAACAAAAAAAAATTTGAAGGCATTTGTTCTTTCAGTTTTTCGTCTCGAATATAAAATGAAATTTTAAAAAAGGTTTTAGAGTTTACCTTTGATGGGGAGGTCTGCTATCGTTGTCGGCCATCTCCTTCGTTGTTTGGGCTTCCAAACACTCCAGTATCAGGAGGGGCTTTAAACCATGTTCGCTTTTTAAAAAAAGGGGGCTAAGGTTTTTTTTACTTTGGTTTTTGGAGATTTGAGCGAAAGGGGGTTTTATTTGGAAAATTGGAGCGTGGCTTTGGTTTTAGGAGAAAAGACGATATTTCTAGTTGGTTTTGAGATTATCGGTCATTGGCTAACAAAGGTTGGTACGACAGTTAGCGGCGAAGCTTCGCCGATTTCTGGAAAAATGAAGAATGAAGGGGTTTTTGTTTTTTAAGATTCCAGAGGATTTTAGTTTTTTTTAAAAACTAGGCTTCAAATGTTTTTTTTGGTTTATTTTAGCTTTTATAGGCTGTGTTAAACGCAACGTTTTGGTGTCTTCTCGACCCGTGCGGTGACCCGGATCCGGGGAAGGATCCGTGCACTTTGGTCGAGGGGTGAATTACCATTACAGTCCCTCTATGTTTTCCCTATTTTTATTTTAGCCATGAGTTAATACCCATTTTGGTCCCTCCACTTTGTTTTCTTTTTTAATTCCAGTTCTTTTTAAATTATATTTTTATAATTTTGGCCCCCTTGTTTCCTTTATTTTTTGCGTTTCAGGCCCCAATTTATCATAGTTTATAACCATACTATATATTATATTATATATGTTACATTATCATACTATATTATATATTATTTACATGTTATATAGTATATATTACATGATATATGCTATGTATTATATGATATATGTGTATACGTATATATGGTATATATATATATAATTTACATATTATAGCCATATGTTATATATATAATGTTATTGTTACTATTTATACTATATAGTATCTATATAATATATTTTATATTACATTACATATATGTATATATATTATTATATTTATTTTTATTTATTTAATTTTTTGTTCGAATCGGCCTTACGTTGACTCGCGACGGGGGATGACCCATGTTATTACGGTCCGTTTAGTGTAGCCAACTAACATCTAACATTTAATTTCCGCAATTTATTTTCTCGCATTTATTTTCCGCCTTTTAAATTTCCGCATTTACTTTCCGTAATTTATATTCCGCAATTTAAATTACCGCATTTAATTTTCGAACTTTATTTTATGCTTTATCTTTTGTTCGATCCAGTCCTTTTTTCGAACATTTTAATTTCCACATTTATTTATTTTGTTCGATACTTTTTTCGGTATTTATTTTATTGTCTTTATTTGCTTTCTTTTACGACATTTATTATCTTGACATTCATCAAACCCCTAATTTAATTATATACTCACCTCATTAATTAATTAATCTAACCTATAAAAAGGAGATATTTATTAATTCGATTATTTTGGTCTTAATCTTGGCTTAATGGATATAGACCAAATATTCGAATTAATTCTTATCATCTGAAGGTAAATATTAAAATGAGTAAAATTCTGACAACTATAACATCATTTTTAACTGTTTTCATCATGCATAAAGGTGATGTACTCGATTCGAACCGTAAATTAACACGATTGTCGGTCTTATTCGATGTTGGTTTAATCTATGGTCTGATGTACAGTCACCCTTATTAATTAAATGGATAATTGATTCAAACCCACTAAATTGTTAAAGCTCGTTTAATTACAGCTTATATTCGATTAAGAACAGTTAATTAAATCCAATCTAAATTTTAATAATTTCCATCGATTAAAAGCAACATATAATTTGGTACCGATTTAAGTGTGTGATGGGGGTGCTAATCCTTTCTCACACGTAACCAACTCTTGAACCCGTTTCTTAAAAGAATCTCTGAGTTTACGGTGCTTGACCTACCTTAGTGGCCGATGGCGACTCCAACTCTCCATTTTCAAAACAAAAACAACTTTTTACAACAAAATCCCCAAAAATTCAAATCCTCCGATCTTCAAAACTTTTCAAAAAACAACAAAACAAAATTCAAAAAAAATATTTTTCTTTCATAGCGATTTTCAAATTCGAAAAAAGGTCGCTACATGCGATTATACTTCATTTATTTTTTATATATCTAATTTTGGCATTGATATGCAATGTGATATCCTACTTTTTTTTATTCAATTAGGTACCTGAACGTTCCTAGGACGAACTTTTAATGTGTTTTTTTAATGGTGCAATTAGGTACCTAACTTTTTAATATTGTTCAGTTTTGATTGGTTCATACTTATAATTTTAATATCGTTTAGGTAAGAGCTAATATGCGTTGCAAATTCAAAAGTTAGACGCTAAATTTCTAAGTTTGAATGTGTGTAATTTAAAAATGTTAGGTACTTAATTGTATCCAAAAAAGTTGGGTCGATAATTACCCCCAAAAAGTTTGATAACTAATTGCACCATTAAAAAAAGTTAGGTGCCTAACTGCATCATTACAAAAATTTAGATGCCTAATTACACACACACAAAAAGTTGAGTACCACATTACACATCAATGCCAAAGTTATATACTAAAAGACTAAAAGTCATATTAACCCTTTAAAAGCTAAATTTCCATGAAATCATTAAAAAAGTGCGGAAAAAGTTAACTTCTTTAAAAATTCTAAAAGAACATTTGAATATATATATATATATATATATATATATATATTATGATTTTATTTTGAATTTTTTAAAGAATTTTTAATATTTTTTTATTACACATCCCAACATCTCTTTATGTCATGTAATATTTTTAATAGTAATAAAGACCTCGCAAGAAAATTTAAAATCCTTTTCTTCGTTTGGACTCAGTTACACCGATAGTTGACCTCCTTCCTCCCCATCTCTTTTCTTTTCCTACGTGTTTTTGTATAGTCTCTAATTCCCTCAGCAGTTTTTTTTTTTGTTCCATTTTCTCTCTCTGATCAGATTGCTAAGAGTGGTCACTTCATAGAGCTTTGTGTTGTGCTCGAATCGATCAACTGAATACGTTAAGAGGGGGTGAGTTGGCCTTTGAGTGATTGTGGTAGAAGCAATAAGAAATTAAAAATTTGCACAATGATTTATAGTGGTTCGACTTCTCAACTAAGCTACCTCCATTACCTTAGCTATCCACACTAAGGATTTTTTTATAAATTCACTAATTTATTTTTCCTTCAAGGAGATAACTTTTACAACCCTCCCTCAAAGCTTATATCCCAAAGCTAACACTCTCACAAAGAGAATACAAATTTAGCAAACTAGGAAAACCTCACAAGACAAGGAGCTTGCACAATTTAGCCCTCATCCAAAACTTAACAATTGGGAAAATATGACAATTTGGCTCACTATTTTTTTATAATAAAATTGACAAATTAAGCACAAACACAGTTTATCTATACAATGAATGTTGACAATATGTTTCTTGTTGTTCCATGGTAGCTTGAATAGGTCTTTTAGACCCTCTAATGAATTCATGATTATTTCTAGCCGTTAAGGACTTTATTTCCAATATTAAATGTAGTTCTGCAACCTTCAGTATCGGTACGCGACTTTGGGTATTGGTATCTGCCTTAAAGTAGAAAGAGCCGTTACAATATTTTTGCACTGGGTATCGGTACGTGATACTTCCGTATTGGTGCAAAACCACTCGTATCGATACGGACTAGGCCGTATCGGTACGGCGTTTAGCTACTGGAAATTTGAAAACTTGGAGAACAAAGAGCGTATCGGTACACAGGCAATCGTATCGATACAAGCTTTTGGGTATCAATACGAGAAAGACCGCACCGATACATAAAGTCTGTTTTTGACACTTTGGCTATTTAAAAAGTGTTTAAACATGTCAAAAACCCTTGAAAAACTTTTCAAACATATTTTTCAAGTTAATGGACTTTTTAAATATTTTTATAAATTAATTTAAGTTTAAAAACATTTTTTATTTAAATTATATCAAAATTAAATATTTCAACAGCTTGGATTGCGAAGAATCGGGTGGTGAGCTTTGGTTGGTCCTCATTTTCTCCTCTTCCATTTTCTCTGATTTTGGTGTTTTGGTTTGTTTGCTTCTTTTGTTTGTAAGAATTGTTGCTTTTCATGCTTGTTGTACTGAGCTTCGCCTTTCCCCTCTCTCTGAAGCCGATGGTGTTTTTTTCTGATTTTATTTCTTTCAAAACTTTCTTCTCGGTGACTGCATGTTTCTGCGATGACAGCTTCGTCGTGAAGGGGGCAAGTATTGAAGTTTTAGAAAGTCTTAGGTCAAAGTAAAATCCTTAGCATTTTTGGATGGCTAATTTATAATTTTACATATTTTCCCTTTTTACAGGTTACTTTACATTGTTGTCTCAACCGACTTCTCATTTTTCACGAAACCCATCATTTGCTACTTTTCAACTCCCCATTGGCCATGATCGGTTTGCACAACCACCATTGCCAGAGGTCCACACTCAAAAACTGATAGGAAATCCCTGTTTAAATATATGTGTTACTGCTACCGTACGACCACTCCGATAGAACCCAGTGCACCTCCGATGTATTTTATGCTCTGGTCGTTTATTTAGTCCATGCAAAATCAGTGTTCAACGTCCCCTTTCTTGGTTTCACCATCAGTCTGCCCGTGAGCCCTCACTTGGTTTGAACAAATCCTAAACTCAACCCTCCATCGAAAACCATTTCCATCCACCCCTAAGATGTTCGAGATTTTTGTGAGATAATCTCACTCTGAACCCTTAAAAGACAAGCACCGACGGTTGGTGATGGAAGAGTCTCTGATCAGAAATGGCACTGTGACACCCTAAACTCGACCTAAATATTATTACTGAGTTCGGTATGTCACAACGTGAAAACAATAAATCAGATTTCATAAATTATCAAATTAACCGTTCATTTTACAGTAAAACAAAAGTCTAGATCAAAATCATATTTCAAATAAAAATTTTTAGAGAAAAGAGTTGTTATAATTATCAGGACGATAGTGACGAACAAAGAAACAATCGCAAAGAAACATAACACCAAGAATTTACGTAGAAAACTCAAAAGGGAAAAATTACGGGCAGAGGAAGAGAAACTTTCACTATGTAAAAAGGAGATTTCAATTGATGAATGAACCCTTAATCCCTTGTATCTATTTATAGGGATAAGACTTGTTTCCAAAGGAATCCTGCATAGAAAGAAATTCTACTCAACTTGGTTTCCAACTCTTCATCACATATTCAAGAGAGAAGTATAATCCTACAAGGATTTGAACAACCCAAACTAGAATTTGAGTCACAACTCTAACAAGAGTAATACTTTAAAAAGCAGTAAATGTTCAAAAATTGAGATTCTTCAAATGCTGTCGAATTCATACATAGAATTTAAGTGCAGAAATTAACCATAGAGTATACATGTGCAGATTTTAACCATAGATCATGATGAAAGCAGAAATTCAAGCAATTATTAGATTAAGTTTAGAATATTCATTCAAATCAAGATGATACAGAACATATACAAAGTCAGACAATATAGAATAGATGCAGACTCGGGCCAGACATAACAGATGCAGACTCAGACCAGACAAACCAGATGCAGACTCAGATTAATAAGCCTCTAACAACCCATTCATCCACTACACGCCATCAACAAGTTTACCCAAAACTCGGATCCAACCCTACACGCCAACAAATAATATTTAATACCTATATTAATTACAAAAACAAATATATGAGCGTTGTAACACAATTTCATATAATACTTCTTCCTTATCATTTCAATCGCTATGTAAAGTGTAGATTGCTATACAAACTGACTTTTAAAACATGACAGAGATGCGAGACTTCTAGAACAGAACATATGTACCATACTTTTAGATTACAGAACAAATGTACAGACTTTTAGATTACAAAATAGATACAGATTAGTCAGAATTTCATTATATTTAGACAGACAAAACATACATTCGTATTCACATATAATGCATACTTGTTCAGAAATACGAGTTATTCAAGAATATTGACTATTTTGTAATTAAAATTATTCAATCAATCAGACTATTCAATCATAGTTCATCCGATTCAGACATTTGCACAGAATAATGCAAGTATACATACCACATAGAATCATATGACCGTAAACATCTAAAAATTAGAGTATACTACTTTAGTAATCGTACACTCTGAATTCACGGTACATATAATCACATAATTCAAGAATTTATTGTACAAAATATTTTAGCACCGGCGAAACATATACCTTTTTCACTATTACAAGGTTCGCGAGTCATCAAGCACGCTACAAAATTCCAGAATTTCCGATATGTAACTCGGTCCGATCACCAACTGCTCCGGAATTGAATAGAATACCTTGCAAGACATTGGAACTTGGTGGAGGCTAAATGGAGAGGGCCCCACACGATTTCAATTTAGGAAGACCAACAAAATTGTTGGCGAGAATAGGGGCGACCAAAACTCGAATTGATTCGAAAAAATCAATTTTTTTCAACTCGAATAACTCGGATGAATTTCGAGTTCGAGTCGGATCTAATTTTTGGAAATTCGAATAACCGAAATTTAAAAATTTGAAATTTTACGTTTTGATCACTATTTCATAACCTTTTCAATTGAACTCCGATTCAGTTGCATTTTTTTTTAAATTCAATTTTTGAGATGAACATGAGATTAAGAATAAAAACTATTAACTTTAAAAAAATTTACAATTAAGTTCCTAAAGTTTTGAATTTCATTGTTTAGCCATTGAATGATAAAGATTGATCTATGTGATAATAATTTTCCTTCATGTGTAAGACACAACAAGACCCAAATCTATATAGTACTAATTGTTAAAAGTTTCAGTTAAGTCCCTAAACTTTGGTAAGTTCACATTTTTGTCCCTGAATTTTGAAAATTTTGCAATCTAGTCTCAATGGTTTGAAATCGGAATGTATCTATATTATGATTTCTGATGATGGGCAATTTGCATTGATTTAATGAATGTTTTATATTTGTTTGTCCTTGATCAATTTCGATCCGATTTTTAATGAGGCCATACTTTAATGAAGTAACATATTACCTATAAAAATATCATTATAAATATATTATATAAGTTTTTGATGACAATTGATTTATTAAATTATATTAAAAATCTTATTTACACATGCAAAAAAATATGACGAAGAAGTCCTTATCAATTTGAACTATAATATTATAAATAATTATAATTAAATTTGTACAGAAATTCGAAACTCGGCTCGACTCGAATTTCATAAACTCGAGTCGAAAAAATTCCAAATAAAGTTTGAATGATAAAATAGGACGTGTAAACTCGAATAACTCGAAATTTTTTACTCGACTCGATCGAATACGCAGCCCTAGGCGAGAAAAGAAAAAGTGCACGATAAGGCCCTCTCCATTTAGCCTCCACATTCATGTTTTGTTGGGCTCGAATTCCTTCAACCGAAATGCATGCCAAGTGGTGGAGAAGTTCGATTTTGGGTGTTGGTGGTGGAAGCAAAAGATTAGAAAATGAACACAAGGATTTATAGTGGTTCGGCCTTCTAACAAGCACCTACATCCACTACCTTAGCTTCCCCACTAAGGATTTCAACCAATTCACTAAGAATTCTTCCCCTTTTACCGGTTTAGGAGGCAACCTTTACAACCTAGACTCACTCACCAAGTCTAACATCCAAAGCTCGGCCCGAGCTTTGGTAAACCTCTCTAACAAAAGACAAAGGAAAGCAAACAGAATTTCCTCTACAAGGTTGATGTTTGCACTCTAAAGCACTCACCCAAATCCTAATACACTTGAGCATATATTGACATTTAAGCTCAACAAGTGTAGTCTATACAAAGAATGGGAATTTAAGCTCTAAGGCAAATTGAACATCATAATGTTGTTGACAATTGAAGCATTAGTCTTCCATGGATGATTGGAGGTTCCTTTTATACTCCCAATTGAGTTCATAGTCGTTGGTGACCGTTGGGATTGAATTGGAGCCGTTGGAGGCTTTATTTCTCGCAATAAATGCAGTTCTGGTGCTGTCCGTATTGATACACGTGAAGCCGTATCGATAAGCGTACTAGCCGTTGTGCTCAGTCCTTCTAATCATATCGAAACACCTTAGTCTGATTGATATTCGTATCGGTACACCATGGTTTGTTTGGCAAACCGTATCGGTACGGGCTGGTCTGTTCCGGTACGTCCTGCAATTCAAATTGTCGTTGGGAAATAGCCGTTGGGGTTGTTAAAACTAGGATTGATACGAGGTATACCATATCGATACGATCCTATCCGTATCGATATGCGTAGGGGCATTTCGGTATGGTTTTTGGTTACTGGAAAATACTATAGCTCAAACCCTCATCTGTACCGATACGGGGTATAACCGTATCGGTACGGGTACATTGAAAATGTTAGTTTGGCTACTTTAAAATATTTAAAACATTTCCAAAACCTCTCAAAAACTTCTTAAACTTATTTTCAAGTTGTTTGGACTTAAAGACATTTTTGAAATCTTTTCAATTTAGTCCAAAACTATTTTTCAATTATTATATCAAAACAAATATCCTCACAATCTCCCCCTTTTTAATATAATAAAACCAACTTGAAAATTTATTTTTGAGATTCCCCCCTTTATAAAAATAAGTATTGAATAAGTTACCAATTATTGGAAATATAATTAAGCTCCCCCTTATTCATTTGAAAATTCAATTTTTCAAAACATTCTCCCATTTTTGTTATATCAAAAATGGTTTAAACTTTAATGTCCAATAACAATGGAGAGTTAAAAATTTTGACAAAAATAAGTTTTGTTAAAAAATTGGCTCTCCCTTACTCAAGCATCAATCAAATGTTACTCCAACATATATGATAAACTAGTTGAATTAAAATTAAATAAATCAAATAAAAACAACTAAAATTCAACTAATTTTACCACACTTGAATCAAAGGTAGGAGGTGAAGCCTTCCTTCTTCAAGTGCTTTCTTTGTGTGTATGGAGCTCCCCCTCAATATTTGACTTGTTGATCATTCTCCATCACACCTACAAAAGACAATCATTTGATTTTTGGTATCCAAATTGCTTTGGATTCATAGACATTAGTAGCACATAGTTTAGTCCCCTTAGGAATCCATTTTTTGATTTCATCATTTTTAGTTGAAGTAATTAGTCCTTTTGGGACCCAAATACTTCTAAAACATTTTCCTTTAATAAATCTAGGGGCACTAGATTGTCTTTGATAAAAATTTGATTTTTCAAAATTAGTTTTCTTTTCAAGCTCTTTGGAAATCAAATTATTTTCTTTCTTAAGATCATCTACTTCAATTTGATGATCTTTTTCTTTCTTTTGAAGCAAATTTTGTAAATCCAAAACTTTAAGTTCAAAATCCTTTAATTTTGATTCAAATTCCAAATTGGTTTTCACAAACAAATTATTTTCATTTTTCAATTTTGAAATCAACTTTTTGTTCTTTGAAAATGAGGCTTTAAATTCAAAAACCAAATTGTCATAGGCTTCTTGTAACTCATCAAATGTATATGAATTTGAATTTGAACAAGATGGGTTAGAAGTTACCTCTCTCTCTTTGAGGGCCATTAAGCATAAATGGGCTTCTTCATCCTCATTGGTGGAGCCTTCATCACTCAATCTATCCACATTTTCTTTCTTTAATGATGATCCATTTTTGTTTAATTTCGTTTCCTTGTACTTTGAGCACTTGGGGGGATCAGCCATCTTCTTCTTCGATTCATGCTTGGATTCATCTTGGTTGCTCTTTATGAACTGGGCAAGCTCCTTGAAGAGACGGGCCATCTCTTCATCTTCACTTTCCTCCTCACTTAATTTTTCTTGTTGGCTTGTGGAGGGATGTAGAGCAATGGTGTTGACATCAATTCCTTGCTCTTGGATTATCTTCTCATTCTCCCTTTTTAAGGGTTGAGACATCATCTCCTAGGTGAGAAGAGACCCTACGAGCTCTTCAAGCTTGAGCTTCTTTAAATCTTTAGTTTCAATTATGGTTGTCTTCTTACTTTCCCATGATTCGGGAAGTGAGTAAATCAACTTTTGAATGAACTTTCGATTGTAGAGAACCGATCGAGCATGCTCTTGATGTCTTCATATGGGTCCATCTTAAAGTTTTTGTATTCGAGGTTGAGTAGACCAATTCTTGTCTCCTTTACCTCGTTTATCCCTTCATGGATTGCTTTAAGCTTGTCCCATAACTCCTTGGCACTCTCACAAGAAGATACCTTTGCATACTCATCGGGGCCCAAAGCACAAAATAGAATATATATGGCCTTGCAATTGAGCTCCATCTTCTTGTGATCTTTCGCGTTCCATTCCGCCTTGTTTCGATTTGGCACTAACGATCCATATTCAACTATGTCCCAAAGACGGTAGTCTTTTCTCTTCATGAAGAACATCATTCTATGCTTCCAACAAGCATAGTTATCACCGTTGAAGAATGGCAGTTTGTCGATGGATAACGCCATAGAAGTCAGTTGACTAGTTTGTTGGTCGAGCTTGCTGGATTGCCTCAATAGGTGGTTAAACCTTCTTGATTGAGCCTCGCTCTGATACCAATTATTGGGCTCGAATTCCTTCAACCAAAATGCTTGCCAAGTGGTGGAGAAGTCGATTTTGGGTGTTGGTGGTGGAAGCAAAAGATTAGAAAATGAACACAATGATTTATAATGGTTCAGCCTTCTAACAAGCACCTACATCCACTACATTAGCTTCCCCACTAAGGATTTCAACCAATTCACTAAGAATTCTTTCCCTTTTACCGATTTAGGAGGCAACATTTACAACTTAGACTCACTCACTAAGTCTATCATCCAAAGCTCACAACCCGAGCTTTGGGAAACCTCTCTAACAAAAGACAAAGGAAAGAAAACAGAATTCCCTCTACAAGGTTGATGTTTGCACTTTAAAGCACTCACCCAAATCCTAATACACTTGAGCATACATTGACATTTAAACTCAAAAAGTGTAGTCTATACAAAGAATGAGAATTTAAGCTCTAAGACAAATTGAACATCATAATGTTGTTGACAATTGAAGCATTAGTCTTCCATGGATGCTTGGAGGTCCATTTTATACTCCCAATTGAGTTCATAGCCGTTGGTGACCGTTGGGATTGAATTGGAGCCGTTGGAGGCTTTATTTCCCGCAATAAATGCAGTTCTGGTGCTGTCTGTATCGATACACGAGAAGCTGTATCGATACACGAGAAGCTGTATCGATACGCATACTAGCCGTTGTGCTCAGTCCTGCTAATCGTATCAAAACACCTTAGTCCGATTGCTATCCGTATCGATACACCATGGTTCGTTTGGCAAACCGTATCGGTACGGGCTGGTCTGTTTCGGTACGCCCTGCAATTCAAATTGTCGTTGGGAAATAGCCGTTGGGGTTGTTAAAACTAGGATCGATACGGGGTATATCGTATCGGTACAATGCTATCCATATCGATAGGCGTAAGGGCGTTTCGGTACGATTTTTGGTTACTGAAAAAAAAAACTGTAGCTCAAACCCTCATCTTTATCGATACGGGGTATAACCGTATCGATATGGGTACACTGAAAATGTTAGTTCGGCTACTTTAAAACATTTAAAACATTTCTAAAACCTCTCAAAAACTTAACTTATTTTCAAGTTGTTTGGACTTAAAGACATTTTTAAAAATCTTTTCAATTTAGTCCAAAACTATTTTTCAATTATTATATCAAAACAAATATCCTAACATGTTTGACCAAGTGAAGTTTCCTCCCTTTACGACGAGACATATACCTTTTTCACTATTACAAGGTTCGCGAGAATGGCAAAAGTGCACGGTGAGGTAACCAATGCACCAAGAATTCGTGGAATTAGTTCAACCGCTCGCGACCGACACATTCATGCTATCGAGGGTGTTCCTGGTGTTGGGAAAGTGGTGCAGAAATCACCCGATTCGATTTATGCATCCCTTGTGACCCTTGCAGTCGTTTGGCTTCGAACTTCGAGCGAAGATTTTTAGTTGAGCATTATCATAAGTACAACATTTCTGGAACTTCTACATGGAAGATTTGTTAATGTACAATGTACATGATGAAAGAGTAAATGAAGTTGTGGGAAAATTATTATTATCTTATTCTATTGCATCTCTGCATTTCATATTGCAAAACAATATTTAGCGTACAAACATTCAACATCATGGAAGGGAAAATGGGACCACATTCCCTTATTTTTTTGGTATTTGGACATTTGATCCATGTAAAAGCTTCTCACTACCTGGCACTGGTTACAGATGTGGAGCGCTCAAACTCATCAGACGGATCCCAATCCAATGAAGAAGATAGAATCTTCGATAAGGTTACCAAAACTTCGGACATGGAAGGACGAGCATTGGGATCGTGAGCAACGCAGATTTTAGCCAGGTCAGCCATGGAGAAAGCCAAATCCAGGGGATATTCCGGCCTAAGAGAAGGATCGATGAAATTCTTGAGCTTCTCTCTCACATTAACCCCTTCGAGCACTGATTTGATAGATGCAGATAACAGCGCTTCTCCTCCGCCGTTCTTTTCGGCACTTGCAGCATTTTCCCCTGATAAAAGCTCCAATATAACGACCCCCAATGCGAAAACATCGAGCTTAGGCGTGATCACACCGTTTTCAATGTACTCGGGAGCCATATAGCCTTTAGTCCCAACCACATGTCTTGTCAACTGCAATCCACCTTCATCATTGTCCTCAACAGCTCTTGCCAAGCCAAAGTTGGCAACTTTGGCTCTAAAGTTAGCATCCAAGAGAATGTTACTGGTCTTCAAATTCTTATGAATATATGGTGGATTTATATAGTTATGCAAATAGTTCAGTGCATCAGCTACATCATATGCAATCTGAACTCTTTGCTTCCAAGAAAGAGTAAATGAAGTTTGGAACTTGTTGGTGTGAAGCCAATCGCGTACCGAGCCTTTATCTGCATACTCATAGACAAGGTAAGTGTTTCCTTCACGTACACAAAAACCTGAAAGCCTTATAATGTTGGTGTGATTGATCTTCTTCAGTAAATTGATCTCCCAAGAAACATCCCCTTTCATTACTTTCACAGCAGCATCGTCGCCTTGGAAAGAACCTCGAAAAACCGACCCTTCAATTCTGTTGGATTCACTGAAATCATCAGTTGCAGCTTTCAAGTCCTCGAACTTGTAAGGAGTCAAGGATTCGATCGCATAACGAACCCCTTGGGACGATATCGAAACAGACAAGGAGTTTGGAGTGTAATTGGTTGAATCCGACTGAGGTTTCAGATTGGATGGCGGTTTCGGCGGTGGCGAAGAAGCTATTGGACTGGCCTTTTGAGCTTGGCCTTGACGTCTGAAGAAACAAAACAAGAACCCTGCTAGACCAACAAGGAGAAGAGAACCGACTCCGACTCCAACACCAATGAAAATCCATTTCTTAGAAGACTTGGAATCTGATTCTCCAACAGGGGAAATTGGTATCTGAGGAGCAGGGGCTGCAGGTGGGGAGTTTTGGGGCAGTTCAATCCCTGCAGGCTCTTTAGAAAGTGGAACCAAAATGGGTGTAAATGGGAATATAAGATTAGACTCAGATAACTCATTGGCCTCCAAAATACTCTTCTCCTCGGCACCAAAAGTCTCAGCAATAGAAGAAATGGAATCACCCCAAGTAACAATATAAGAAAGCAAGTATTTTGCACCAGCCCGAGTCTGGTTTTCAGTAGGACAAGCACATCTAATGGGAACCACAAGCTTTTCACCCACTTTTAGCTGCCTAAAATTAATGGGGTTTTGAGCTTTCATCGCCTGACAAGTTGTGAGACCCTGATAAGTATCATTAGAAATGGAGAAGTAAGTCTCCGTATCAAACTTGATGTTGTAAGAAGAATTATGCTGGTAATAGCTGCCATTGGCGGTGCTGAAACAGGAGCAGTTGACCGGAACAGCCACCATTGACTTGGGGGTAATCGAAGAAACATCAGCTGAGAGGTTGTTTAGAGAGGAAATCTGGGTTGCTTCAGCTCCTAACAGGTAAGCTATGGAGACGGCTGTGCTGTAATAAGGTGGCTCCGACCTGAAAGTAATGTAAGACTGGCATGATCTTTGCTCACCGTTACATGAGAACCCTCTGGTTATGTTGTTGTCCTTGCTTGCATCTTCACAGGCAAGCTGCTGGTTGTTTACATAGCCTTGTTGGGCTTGAGTGAGTTCAAGGGAGAACAGCCATGGAAGTAGAAAGAAAGGGAGATAGAATTTTGGACAAGGTTTCGATCTTCCAGCTGCCATAGGAAGATGATCAGTGTTTTTTTTTTTACGAAATGAGATAAGGAAAGGACTGGTTTTTTTATTTATTAAAATTTGGTAAAGTAGGGAACGAGGAATGGACCTAAATGTGTAATTAACAATGGGACTTGTTGGAACAAGACTTTTCAACGCGTTTTTATTTAGTCCTTTGCTTGGACCTTTGTTTTGGGCATTGACTTTGTTTAAGTTCATGCGTTCAATTGGAGAAATTATATAAGTTTCGTTTAGTCTCAATTAATAAAAATTATATATTTATTAATTTTTATATTATTTTTTATTAAGTGAATTTTTACATAATAAAAATTATTTTTTAAATTTAATTTATAGTAAATATGAGTGAAGATTTATTTGATAAAAAATAATATAAAAAATTAATAAAATAAATAATTTTATTTGTTGAGACTATAAATAATAGGTGGGACTACCTATAATACAATTTCTTGTTCAATTGCCCATGGCTCTTATTACACGTTATGCATCATTGGATGTTCTCATGTGTTTTTTCTACAGTTTGGTATTGACAGAACTTAGATATTTTTCCTTCTTTGTAAACTTCCATGATGAAAAGATGAATACAAGTAGGATAATCCAAGACCCATATTAAGGTGGGTAATTATTTAATGCACTTTTAGTGTTTTTTTATAAACGAGCTTTTAAAGTTATTATGTCTTTTTCTGGATTTTAAATTCTAATTCATAAATTTTAAATCAACTTTAAATTATAATTTTTTTACCAAATCTTAAAACATAACTAAAAACACCAAATCTTAACCTTTAAATCTTAAAAACCATACGATTGTAGAAAATACAATTTTCATTGACAGTTTATAGAATATTTTCCCTTTACAAGCTACAGCCAATAGAATTACATAAGCAATTTTGAGCTAATACATGAGCAGCTTTGTTTGTTTCTCGGTGGCCGAAGGAATTGAAGATTTGCGACACGCTTCTTCCTTATTCCTCAACCTGTTTATGAACTATAACGAGGTCACTTAATTATGGGTAATATTACATTTGAGTAATTCAATTATTAAAAGTTACATTTGTGCCACTCAATTTGTAACGACCCGAATTTCCAAGTCAACGAACGTGCATTGACCCGGATTATGGACCTTCGTAACGGTTTGTTAATTGGGCCCCTTGGGCCAAGTTTGTTCTTTAATAGTTGAGGATTAAATCTTGTGGCATGGATGAGGACTTGAGAGTTTATATTTTATAAGATCAAGTTTAAATTAAAGGTTGACATCTTTTAATGGGTTTTGTCTTCATACGAGGTTTAAAGGGATAAAAAGAGCTTGTGTGATATCATCACCTTCTCTGCTCTTTTCTCTTCTTCCTTTTTTTTCTTTTTTTCTCTTATTCCCCAAGACACCATAACTTACAACCACCAAATATTGAAGTTTTCTTCTCTATTTGTTTTGTAACCCCCTTGACCCGATCTAGTCGTAAGACCAAACCGAGCGAGCTACATTGGGGTTTGCCGAGACAAAGCCGAAAGAATTACTTGAAAAGCGGTCTATTTTTTGTTTTATCTTGTCTAAATGAGTAATTAGGTCCTAAGATGATCATGCTGACAACGGTAAAACTTACAACACAATCAGGCATCGATTTGACATCCAATTATACGATTTACGTTACATGGACCAAATTGCAATTTTAGATAATTAAGAGGAATTCCTTGTAATTAAAGTTACCAATCCTTAATTAGTCAGATTTCATACATACATGTTAAATTTCAACTTAAAACAACTATCCAAACTCATTTAATTGCATAATCAAGAATTAGGGACTAAACTGCAGAGAATACAAACTTCAAAAAGCATTTTAACAGAATTAACGAACTGAGTATCGGTACACTGACTCCCCGTATCGATATGGGTTCAAGTTACAAAGGCGTACCGATACAGTCCTCAAGTGTATCGGTACGGGTATACCATGTTCGAAATTAGAAATTTTAGTAGCCAAAAGGCGTATCGGTACGGTTGCCAGTGTACCGAAAACAAGTCAACTTATCAGCACTACGTACCGATATGGTCTTTAGGCGTACACATGGAAGACTAATGCTTAGATTGAGCCGAGATAGGTTCCCGCGCACCGATCCCTAAGGACTTGTACAAATACGGATAAACTTGTAATGACCTCTTGATCCAACATATGACACTTTGGCTCAATCTAACTTACTTCAATCAACATCTAAACATCATACATCATTACAAACATCAATCCCCTAGACATAGCAACATGGTAGGAGATCATAGGCAACATAACAAAGCCAAACAAACCCTTATAGGCACGATCTCTATTGCGCGTAATAAGTGCTACGCAATTGTGCAAGTATACACGTCGCAAGTAATAAAGTGATACGAGTATCGAGTATCGTCTCCACAGGGATTGGGTTGGGACACTTTGCTTAAGTTACTGCACTGTGAAAATAAAAACACAATTGATAGTAAAGGTTCTAATTAACGAGAAAACTAAGAGCAATAAACTAAAAGAATAGATGAAATCAAATAAGAAAGGGAATAGGCCAGGTTATCGTGAGTTGATGAGTGACAGCCGATTGGATCGTCTTGGTAAAAGAGTGCAGTGGCAACTCGGTTGCCGTGGCAACTTGCGCAGCTGGGTTGCCTTGGAAACTAATCGACGGTTGCCTGGGCAACTGTTTGGGCGACTGGGCAGCAACTTCAAGGTTCAGCAGAGCGTTATTCAATGGTTTCTTCTTATCCCTAAGTCGAAACTCTAGCTAATTGTGCATGCCTTGACAATACATCCCTGCGTGAATCAAGGGTGAACAACAACCAATCTTGCACTCCTCTTAGCCGTTGAAATCCTTAACTTATTCCTAAGCCGGATTAATCTTCACCATCGATAGATTGAATAAAGACCATACTCATTCATTTCTTGAATCTAACTCTCCCGATATTAGATAAATAGATAAAGTTACGAGATCCTCTCCCAATTCACTCGCAAATAAGAATAAAAACCAAGAATGAGTAAACCTTGAATTGAAAGTACAAACTCTTATTACTTGAACAAAATCCAATTGTTTCTCACAACCACAAAACACAATAACCCTAACCAATCAAGTTAGTTCATGGTTGGGTTCAAAAGAAATACGAAGAATAATCCCCAAACCATGAATCTAATGGAAGCAAAGAAGAAGAAGAAGAAATTGATCAACCCTCTTTGGAAAATCTCTCAATCAAACTCTCCCCTCTTGTCGAAATCTCTCCATTCTTGCTCTTTCTCTTTGACGACTTGGTCTCCTTTAAATAGGAGATGGCTAGGTCAAAATCCTTCTTGAGGAGGAAGTTAAGTTGGAATTAAATACTTTAAAAGAATATAATTCTTTATTGTATTTAAATTCCTTCTAGATCTTCTCCTTTCTTTTTGGGATTTAATTTCTCTTTGACCTTTTCATGGAAATCAAACTCTTTTAGGATTTAACTTTGCTCCACGTCATCTTGGGCTTATCTAGTCATCAATTTTGACTACCATATCATCTTCTCCCTTATCGAAAATTGCCTTGGCAACTAGCTCGGCATCTCTTTCATGCATTGCCCTGGCAACTACGTCGGCATCTCCTTCATGCACTGCCCTGGCAACTGGTTCTAGCCTTGTTTAGGCAAGTGATTCTGCACACACACAAAAGCACACCAAAGCAGCATCTTTTTCCACAAAAATCACCAAGTTATGTAATCAAGCTCAACGGTGGAAAGAAACATGAATTAATGCATGAATGACTAATTATGCAACTAATATGAGCCTAAGTCTAACCATAATATGAGTAAAAAGGGTAATAAAAATAGTACTTTTGAACACTTATCACACCCCCAAACTCGAACTATTGCTTGTCCTCAAGCAATGCAAACGACCTACCAAGACTTTAATCATCAAATACATGCTTCAAACTTGAATTCAAACCTCGGAACTGTGGCACAAAGTATGATCACCTTTTAATTTTTCGGATAGCACAAAAATTACCCGAAACCAAACTATAATGCTCGTGACAAGTGTGTGCGTAGTTGTGTACAAGTTGATTTTCAAGATTCTATGTGAACAATAGGCTTTTATCAATTTAACTACCGGGGCATTTATTTTATTTTCACTAGAGCCAACTTCGGGCACCTCTAGAAAAGTAAGCAATTTCTCATTTTATTTTAGTCGACTAGAGCCAATTTTGGGCACCTCTAGCGATTCTTTAATGTGCATTAACTACTAGAGCTAGTTTTGGGCACCTCTAGCAAGAAAGTGTATTTACTACTAGAGCCAGTTTCAGGCACCTCTAGCAAGAAATTAAATTTTAATTTTCAATTTTAAATTTACCCAAATTTTAAGCAACCTAAGTTCACTAAGTTTCTTTCAATCAACAAGCCACAACCGTGTAAAAAAAATAGCGTCATAGTAAAATTCTAAGTTTTTTTCATGCAATCCTAAAATTAAAGGTTCTTTCAATTAAGTGCAATGGAAAAAATTCATCATTCGATATTCAACAAGTCTTAAGCAATTAAATCTAATTAAAGTCATGGCAAGTAACATATGCAACCTATATGTGATTGCTAAAGATGAATGCAACTAAACATGAAACTAACTAGAAACCAACACCCCCAAACTCGAGAGAAGCATTGTCCTCAATGCATGTAAAAGTTAAACAAAATTTAAAAGAAACTAAATGAAATGAGTTAGTCGGAGAGGTCGTCACCTCGAGTGATAAGTTTCTTTTGTACCGTTTGCTTGATTTATTTTTCGATTGGTGGTTGAATGCTTGAGGCTGGTATCGCGTGAATAGCATTGCTTTGATTTGATCCATGTTTACCGAGGCAAGTTCACTTGCCTGGGCATCAGTAGTTGCCGAAGCCATTGTTGTTGCCTGGGCATCGCCAGTTTCTGTTGCCGTGGCAATTGCTGAGGTAGTTGACGGGGCGGTTGTCGGGGCATCCTCTGTTGCGGTTGTCGTGGCAAGTAATCGGCAGTGAATTTCCTTAGCATGATGGTTGTGAGTCTTGTTGTGGAAAAGAAAAGAAAATAAAGAAAACATGGAAACTAAAGATAATGAAGAAAAATAAAATAAAATATTTCTTAAAAATTCCAAAAATAAATAAAGAAAAAAAACGAATATAAAATAGAGTTCCAAAAATTAAAAACAAAAATTAAAAATTCTTAGAAATAGCATTTTTCATGCATCTTCTAATGTTACTGTAGATCTGAGAAAACTTGAGGAGGACTGTTTTCGATACTTCTTATAGTTCATCCGCACCCTCTATCGAGTGACAATATTGCCCAAAAAGATTTGGGTCAATGTGCTCGCAGCTACTCCCTTTTGTGTTACCATGGTGGAGGTATCTCTCTTCCTTGTTCCCTTGTAGTCCATGCATGCCCACCACCTTGCTATTGTTCTTGAAGGTACAAATATGGAAAAAATTATATCCATTCTCAACCATTCAATTACCTAATTCTTGACCACTTCTATCATGGTTGGATGTATCCTTTGTTGTCGTGGCAATTGCTGCTCAAGCCAATTGCCGTGGCAATCAGTTGCCAAAATTTGCTGTAAGTCAAGGCAAAAACCAATTTTCTGAAAAGCTTCATGAGTCCAAACACCGTTTTCTTTTGGCCTCTCAAACATCTCCATCAGTAGAGATTTCGATGGCTTCAAATCTACCAATATCGGTTTCTCAAGACATACATGCAATAGACGAGGTGGGTTTTTAAAGAATTCGAAAGGTTCAACCATTACCTGCTCATATTCCATTGGCAAAGTATTATCATCTCGTTGATCTGGCATGTGGTCGTGCAATTGCCGTGACAACTGTAGATGAGAGCAATCTACAAATTTCTGCTTCAATATCAACGTTGTAACCTTCTGGGCATCAGGTTCCTCAGAATTTGCTGTAGTATTGTTGTTCTCAGCTTCACTGAGTGTTGTTGTGGTATTGCTCTGTTCAGGCTCCTCAATCATTGTCGAGGCAATTCGTTGCTCAGGTTCATCATGTGTTGGGCAGTCTCTCTCATTGGCATCCTCTTGACTTGGAGGTTCTAGTTGTTCCACATACATCAATGACCTCTCTTCGCATTGCTCCTTATCCTCTTGCCTTGGGACATCAGTATTCCCATGAATGGATTGTTGGTGCATATTATCCAAGGCATATGTGGATCTCCTCAATTGATTTTCTGAATCCCTCAAGGTTGCATCCCACTGAGCTATCCTCGTATCCATGGACTTTGATAGCTCTTGAATCTCTTCAATTGATCCATCAAGTCTAGCCAAGGAAGCTAGCAACGTTTCCTCCAAGGAATTTGAATGCTCTTGAAAATGACTATATTGCCATGGCATATATGTTGCTACGGCAAAATTATCATGGAAAAATTGAGCTTTTTGATCACACCATGAATGATTTTGCTGTTGGTTCCATCTATGGTCCTCCATGTAGCCATATGCACTGAAAATGTGAGGACAATTTTCAAACACATGGTGTTCTCCACATATAGCATAAGAGTTTTCCACGGGATAGGCTCTTTGGGCTTTTCTCGGTTGGTATAGGTAATCATCAAAGGGTGTAAGAAATTCTTGAGTGGATTGATTCCTATCTTCCATCACCAACTCTCGAATAGATCGGCTTTTATTTCCTGACATGTTGATGTCCCTTAACTTGTAGTGCACCTAATTTTTTTGATAAAACAAACAAAAAGAAAAGTTAGTAAAACTAAAAGAAAAAAATGCAATAACAAAAACAACTAACACCAATTGCCAATCCCCGACAACGACGCCAAAAACTTGTTGCACGTAATAAGTGTTACACAATTGTGCAAGTATACGCGTCGCAAGTAATAAAGTGATACGAGTATCTAGTATCGTCTCCACATGGATTGGTTTGGGCCACTTTGCTTAAGTTACTACACTGTGAAAATAAAAACACAATTGATAATAAAGGTTCTAATTAACGAGAAAACTAAGACCAATAAACTAAAATAATAGATGAAATCAAATAAGAAAGAGAATAGGCTAGGTTAGCATGAGTTGAGGAGTGATAGACGATTGGATCGTCTTGGTAAAAGAGTGCAATGGCAACTCGGTTGCCGTGGCAACTTGCGCAGCTGGGTTGCCTTGGAAACTAATCGACGGTTGGCTGGGCAACTGCTTGGGCGACTGGGCAGCAACTTCAAGGTTCGGCAGAGCGTTCTTCAATGGTTTCTTCTTATCCCTAAGTCGAAACTCTAGCTAATTGTGCATGCCTTAACAATACATCCCTGCGTGAATCAAGGGTGAGCAACAATCAATCTTGCGCTTATTCACCATCGATAGATTGAATAAAGACCATACTCATTCGTTTCTTGAATCTAACTATCCCGATATTAGATAAATAGATGAAGTTACGCCTCTCCCAATTCACTCGCAAACAAGAATAAAAACCAAGAATGAGTAAACCTTGAATTGAAAGTGCAAAATCTTATTACCTGAACAAAATCCAATTGTTTCTCACAACCACAAAACACAATAACCCCAACCAATCAAGTTAGTTCATGGTTGGGTTCAAAAGATATACAAAGAATAATCCCCAAACCATGAATCTAATGGAAGCAAAGAAGAAGAAGAAATCAATTAGCCCTCTTTGGAAATCTCTCAATCGAACTCTCCCCTCTTGCATTCTCTTGTCGAAATCTCTCCCTTCTTGCTCTCTCTCTTTGACGACTTAGTCTCATTTAAATAGAAGATGGCTAGGTCAAAATCTTTTTTGAGGAGGAAGTTAAGTTGAAATTAAATACTTTAAAAGAACATAATTCTTTATTATATTTAAATTCCTTCTAGATCTTCTCCTATCTTTTTGGGATTTAATTTCTCTTTGACTTTTTCATGGAAATCAAACTCCTTTGGGATTTAACTTTGCTACACGTCATCTTGGGCTTATCTAGTCATCAATTTCGACTACCATATCATCTCCTTCATGCATTGCCCTGGCAACTACGTCGGTATCTCCTTCATGCACTGCCCTGGCAACTGGTTCTAGCCTTGTTTAGGCAAGTGATTCTGCACATACACAAAAGCACACCAAAGCTGCATCTTTTTCCACAAAAATCACCAAGTTATGTAATCAAACTCAACAGTGGAAAAAAATATGAATTAATGCATGAATGACTAATTATGCAACTAATATGAGCCTAAGTCTAACAATAATATGAGTAAAAAGGGTAATAAAATAGTACTTTTGAACACTTATCAATCTCTATCCAAGCATGCATAATGTTCCCCAACTCATCAAAACCAAACCTTAAGCATCATACAAGTCCAAAACATCAAACATAACTTGTACAAACAGGGAGTATCCAAAATAAACCTCCCAATTACAACTTGATCACATTGCCTCTATTACTACTATGTATTTGTAAAACCATACTTGAAAAAACTTCAACCATTGGATTTTCTCTTGCCTACTCGCTGTCCGAAAGTGTATATTTCTCTGCATTGATGAGAAAAGAGCGCGTAAGATAAAAGCTTAGTGAGGGAATATCAAAAACACTCATCAATGCATTTAAAACCATTTTAATTCAAATCAAATGTATAAGTCTCATAGCAAAATCATCTCATGCTTCTAGATTCTCTACAAATATGCACATTTAAATTATTTGCAACACATGTATCATGGATTTCTATCATAACCTCAATTTAAGCTTCACATGCCAAAATCTCTAAATAGCAAGCTTAAAGAGCATCTCATGTATGAACCACATTATACAAACATAATCCATTTCTCATGATGGAGGCTGCAACGAAGGCAAACGGCTGGGGATGAAGAAGATTTAAGTTGTTTAGAGTTTTTCAGGTTAGAGTTTATAAAATAAAACAATATTAATTTAATATTAAAAATATAAAAATAATTAAATTTACTTTAAAATATGAATTATTTGTTGAATCCCTTATAATTTTAATCTTTATTAAAAAAATTAGTGGCGTTCAACGATATGCGATGCCGGTTCTAAAATTTTCCTTCTTTAAAACTTAAATTATTTTCACAATATTGACTATTGAGCGAGACCGGTTTATTCTGGCTACTCTAAGAAAACAAACGACAGTTGTGATGGTTGATTTAAATTAGGGTAAATTACATTAGAGATAATTTATAGGTTTAGTAACAAATAGCTTACTATTCTTTTAAAAATAACAATTCAGTCACTCAATTAAATTTTTTATATATAAGCCATGTGAAATTTAATCAATCTTTTTAAGTCTAAACCCTAAAATCTAAAAAACTTTAAATTTTAAACCTTAAATTATAATCCCAATCCCCAAATAAGACCCTAAACCCAAAATATCAAGCTTGTATAAATTAAAGACTTAACAGTCAAATAAGTGCCCAAACTATACCATTTTTTCCACTTAGGTGCATAAACTTTATTTGGGCCAAATAGGTGCCTAACGTTTTCAATGTTACTCAAATAGGTGCCCCGCCATTACTGTCCGTTAATTTTCACCTTTATTTGACATGTGTCATCTTCTTAAAATTTGAAATTATATTTAAAAATAAATAAAAATTAATAAAACAAAATAACCTTAAATTTCACAAAATAGCCCCAAATTTTGAAATCCCTAACACCCAAAATCCAAATTTTGATTTAACCTGATTTCGT
The DNA here is from genome assembly GCA_019671005.1 of Hibiscus mutabilis. Taxonomy (NCBI): domain Eukaryota; kingdom Viridiplantae; phylum Streptophyta; class Magnoliopsida; order Malvales; family Malvaceae; genus Hibiscus; species Hibiscus mutabilis. Next base: position 33,719,416 of record CM033750.1, on the reverse strand, counting down.
CGCCGATTGCCACGCTGTCGCCCATTACATCCGTCGCCAGATCATCACGGCCATTTATCCCATCACCTCGTCGCCGAAAATTGACCGATGTCGTGTGAAACATCTAAATTGTCGAATGGTTCATTCGAATGATTTGTGTCGAATGGCGGCATAACGGACGATGAACGGTGTGTGGGTCGTTCGACAGGGGGAGGGAACTTTATTTCATCACCGAAAACGTGACCAACGCTGGTAGGAGTGGCCGGATTTGGGGGGTTTAGGGATTTGGGGACTATTTTTGGATTATTTGAAAATTTTAGGATATTTACAAAAATTCTGATTTATTTTTATAAAAAAATTCAACAAATATTTAATATTGCCACGTGTTCGATTTTGATTCGATAATAGAAAAAAATTAACGTCCATCACTGCCAAACCTTAAATGGGTCACGGGATGAAACGTTAGACACCTATTTGGTCTAAAATATAGTTTGGGCACCTATATGGAAAAAAAGAATATAGTTTGGGCACTTATTTGACGGTTAAGCCTAAATTAAAACTTACAGAACTTATGTATCAAAATAGGCTTAATAATCAGATCGGTGCCCAATTTATACCCGTTTTTCCAGTTTGGTGCCTAACGTTTTTTTGTCCACTTTGGTGCCTAAAGTTACATTCCGTAACTCAGTTTGGGTTTTACCGTTACATACGTTTAGATTTTGCTGTTAAGTGTCATGTGTCAGCTTCTTAAAATACCATAATTATATTTAAAAATAAATAAAAAATAATCCCAAAATATCCCAAAACTTGAAATCCTTAATACCCAAACCCCAAATCCCAATTTGGGGTGATTTCGTCGTCGATTGTCATGTCGCCGCCTATCACATTCGTCGCCGGACCATCCTGACTATTTACCCCATCACCTTGTCGACGAAAATCGACCGACGTTGTGTGAAACGTCAAAATCACCTATAATAGACGATGAACGATGTGTGGGTTGTTCGACGATGGGAGGGTGCTTCATTTCGTCGCCGAAAACGCGTCCAACGCCGGTGATAGTACTGTAGTAGTATTGTAGAAACTACCCTATTTTAAAAAATAAACCGATACATGAATTATTTTGGAAAAAAAAAATTCCTCTACATTATTTCTGTCAAATTTCCATACTTTGCACTTATTTTTCACAATTCAAAATTTGTTATGTTTGCACACTCGTAAATAAAGAAAAGTCCAACGACCAGGTCCAGCAGCATTAACCACCTCCCTACAACGAAATCCCGTTGTTTTCCCCTTCTTCTTCTTAAAAGAAAAAAAAAAAACCCAGACTTTTCTTTATCGTTCTAATTCGGGCAGGCTCAGGCCAAACAGTTAAATCCCAAAACAGGTACAAATGATTGAAGCTTTCCCTTCTTTTCTGAATTTGTTGTTTGGATCCCAGATTCTTGGAAAACCTTATTTGCTTACTCAATCTTATATAGATAGGATATATGAATTTTTGCTACTTTTTACTTTTTTTTAATTTGTTGTACAACCGATCTTTTCTTTAAAGGCTCTCCTTCTAGGATTTAAACACGGCTTAAAAGTTTACTTTTGACATACATCTTTCTGAAAATAATTAGAGAAAAATTTAAGTTTTCTTTCGGCTTATTTTATTTTGGGATGTACCCATTACTTTGTTGGAATAGATTGTTAATATTTTATTGTTGTTGCTGCGGTTTTGGATTCATTAGTTTCTGCATTTTTAGTTTGCCATGTGTGGAAATACGAAAACAAGATTCTTTGTACTGTTTGAAATTGAAATTACTGTTACTAAATTGGGTTTTGAAGGATGTGTTTGGAATGGAGGAAAGAGAATAGAATTTGTTGCCCTTTGAACAGTGGGATCATCTTGTTCTGCATACTACAATCAACTAGTTCAGTCATCAGTGTGCTATCTGGAAATTGGAATGGTCCTGTTTAATGGGATCTTTTGTAATTCATGTATATGATCGTTTATACTTTACAGGCCTTACTGATTTGAGATCATGCATAGTTCTGCATATTGAATGATTGTTAATAAATTCCCCCCGGAAACTGTTGAAATTAACGGATGAACTCTTGATAAGAAAAGAAATGTAAAAGCTGAAAATTGTTATATTGGTACGATATCACTTTGCTGGGTATTGGATCTGGATTTGATCTCCTCATAAAAGAATTGTATCACCATAACCATACCTGGGATCCAGTTCTGAGTTCTGACTATTTTTATTTTGTATTCATTGTCTTGCAGCTCTGGGACTGGAAGTGGTTTTCTTATCATGCACGTTTTCTTTACATTCTGGACAATGAAATATGGAACAGGGAAATAAAAAAAGGTGCAGTATGGGTTTTTATTGGTAGTTCCTCAACTAGGTCCATTTTTTTTCACATAACAATGTGATGTCTTCTAGTGAGCACTCTATGCATGGAATCAACAGTGATGTGTTTAAAGCACAGGGCTCTGAATTTTTAAAAAGGTAGTTCCTCAACTAGGTCCAATTTTTTTTTTTTCACTTAACAATCTTCCTTGAGTATTCTATGTAAAGTATTATAGTTTTGTTATCATCTCAAGTAAGTATTGTCTTGTTAAGCAGGCACAGCTCTGACACACATCTTGCTCCAAGTAAATTAAAAGATGGAAATTTTGATTTTCAAGGTCCAGAGGCTAAGGTACTAGAACTTTCTGAACATACCAACGTGGAATCTAGAATCATGATGAGGCTTTGTGTGGTTCCCTCACATAAATTTTATGAATAGGAACTTCATTTGCGAGTTAGTGCTCAAAAAGAGGAGATTCAACGTCTTCGTGAACAAATTGCCGTTGCATGTGTGAAGGTTTAACATTCTAAAGGCTATTTTCTAGCATGAGACTAATTTCTATTTCCTTTCGGAAGCAAAATGCTTCCAACTAATTTGATAGTCATTTAGCCTCTAACATTTCTGATTGACATACAAAGAATCATTTTAATCTGTATGGTCTCAGGAATTGCAGCTGCTGAATGAGAAATGTGCTCTGGAGAGGAAATTCTCTGACTTGCGGATGGTATGTTATATTCTCCATATTTCCATGCAGCAATTCTTTGCTTATTGTAACGGATTGACTAGTCTTTTACACGAACTGATGTAACGTCAATTTGTGTGGAAGGCAATTCATGAAAAGCAAAACGAATCCATCACTTCTGCCTCAAATGAATTGGCTCGCAGAAAAGGCGACCTTCAAGAAAATTTAAAGCTGACCAATGATTTAAAGGTGAAACATGGTGTCTATTTCTGAAGATAAAATATGTCCCCTTTCATAATAATATTTGACATCTTCGCTGAAAATAGCTAAGCTTAAACTGCCAAAGCCTTATTCTTGAAATCAGTTAAAACTTATGGAGCCTCTAAAACTTTCCACATAGATGATAATTTTCAAGGTTCGAGTTAGAATGTAATGAACTAAATATGCTCTCTGATACTTGTGATTGGTCCAATGGACCTGTTCTAGGTTTCTAGAAGCAATGATAACTCAATAAAACCAAAATGTTTACTCAATATGCTTAGCAACCTAGTTGGTCCGTCAATTGGAATAGTTTCAATGACCACATATTTAAAAAAAAGGGAGAAAATTTTAAGCTCCCTCTTTCTATCAGTCCATAGTTGTTCATTAATCCCGAGTCCATATGTAAATGACAATTGACAAGTTTAAGAATGGGGTCTGATTCACCTTCTATAATTTACAGTGATGCACAATTACATGGTATGAAACAAATATTTATGATTCAAATAATGGTTAAGTTTACAGGCAAGCACAAGGATAAAAAGAACTTAGAGAATATGATATACCAGGAATAGTTGTATTTATACATAATTTATTTCCCTGATAACTATGTATGTTGATTTTCTGGTTATGTTTTGACCAATGCTCAAAAGCTATAAACGAAGTCAATTCGAAGTTGGGGGGCGGGGGCTCTCTTAAACATATCAAGTCACCTGTTGATGCAGCTGATACTTGGCTTACTTTGTTCATCTCCTCAAAGCATATTATTTGACTTTTCCTCCTGTATTTTAGTTATCGGGGGAGTTTTCTTCATTTATAAAGAGTTTATTGTAAATAGCCTAACAATAACTAAGATAAATATAGAATAAAGTGGTAGTAAGTCTAACAGCTCAGTGAAGGAAAACATTATGTCTTAGAAAGATATGAATCCTTAACAATGAAAATTTTGTTTATATAAAAAAATACAACATATAGAATTTGTTGGTTTTTCAATCATTTAAAAAATTGATTTTAATTTCATATTTTCTGACGCACCATCCTACTTTTTAAATGGAACTATTTCCTCTCTCACAGTTTTCTGTCTCGTTTTGCTTGCTACCACTCTACTTTGTGGTTTGCCAATTTTTGTGAAAATATTATTGAACCTTTTTTCCCCTGAAAGTTTCTTTACTGAATCTGATCAGTGTTTAAAAAGGCAGGCGCTTGCAAAATGCCTAATAGTGTCTAGGCGAGGCGATTTCAATGAAGCGCGCGAGGCGGTGAGGCGACGAGGCGTGAGCCTTTCAGCGACCTGAAAATGGTTTGCAGCCATAGGAAGAGAAGCTTGGGGGAAAGAAAAACTAGAAAAAAAAACTCAAAATAAAATGATCTGTTGAAGAAGAAAAAGAAAATGGGGGAAAAATATAATACATGCAATGAAGGGGAGGTATGCGGCATGCAATCATAGATGAAAGTTTACAGGAAAAAAACTCAGAAAAAAAGAACTCTGTAATTTGTCGAAGAATAGGAGAAGGGGAATAGGTGAATAAAAAAAGAAGAGTAATATTTTAAACCAAAAGGAAGTGCGGGCCTACTACTGAACACATTTTTAACACGTGTCTCTTGTTTGTGTCAAATTTCATTTCCAATAAATTTTCTCTATCTCACCGATCAACCATTTCATTTCTGTAGATATTTATTTATTTTTCTTTAAAATTAACCTATCTTTTTTGATTAAAAGATGCATAAATTTTTTAAAATAAATAGTTTTTCAACAATAATTTTATTATTTAGATAAATTTAAAAATTATTTTGTAATTTTATAAGTTCAGTTTTAAAATATTTTCATTTAATAATAAATAATAATTTTAATGTAATCATATATTTATCTATCTAAAATACATATTTACATAATCAAAATTAACATTAAAAGAATGAAAGAAAAAATGGATGGTATGTATTTAAGTGATTATCTGCACTTGGTCAATAAAACTTTAATTTTTAAAAATGCGCCTCACTTCAATGAGGCGCACGCCTTGCGCCTCGGCTCTAGGACCCCTATCGCCTTAGTGCGTCTATCGCCATTTTATACACTAAATCTGATTCCTAGAGAATTCCCATTAGATCCTGAAAGTCATGAGTTTAATATCAAAGCCGTCCATGCTAAGTTCATTGATTCTTTTAGAATAAAAGCTTTTGTTAGGAACGATTCTTGGAACTTAATTACAACCAGGGGTCTAGGGGTTTTCTCTAGATAGTGCAGGTTTTATTTGGAAGGACTAGATCTTGTCTCATGATTTGCTTATGGTTAATTCTTTTAAGGCAATTAGATAAATGTTGTTCCCTTTTTCTAAAAGAATGTATTCGTCTTGTCCTTGCGCTTTTTATATCGTATACTTGAGATATGTATAAATTTGATGAAGAGAAATCTTTCTATGACATCAAACAACATAATGAACAAGATGTCATTTGGGTTGGGTTGGGTTGGGTTGGGGAGGGGGGCTAGTGTCACTTTTGCATGATCACCTTTGTAATCCCCGTTTTCATTGCTATTCACTTCTTCAAGTATATGCACAAATTAGAGGACAGGTTACAGTTCCCCACTGGAATAAAACCAATTTTATTGTTATCATCGCATTGATGGCTTATGTTACACGAAAGGTTCAATCACTTGGTTGACCATATGGGCCATGGCTAGAGAAATATGTGTAATATAATTTTTGAAAAAAATGGTTATTGTTAATGTAGTGCCATTTCTTTGTAGTTACCATTTGCTCACTTGTGCTACCCATCAGAGAGGTCATACCAGTCATAGAATCTTCTAGCTGATACATATTGAACGGCTTTCCAGTTTGATTCCAAGCCAGCTTGGTGATTTTCTAACTATTCTCTTTAACGGGTATAAGGTGTTATGCTTGTATGCACTTGGGGCATATTGGAAGAATCTAGATACCAATCCATTTTGTCAAAATTTTTGAGTTTCAAGGGATAATTTTAACTATTTAGTCCGTTTTCTTGTGGGTGTTTGTATTTTTGCAATGTTCCCGCTTGATGTCTTGCATTCCTATTTTCTATCTCCCTTATCTTATAAAAGGAAGTTGTTAAGGGTATCACTTTTCTCAGGCTGCAGAGGATGAGAGATATATCTTCATGTCATCCTTGCTTGGGCTATTGGCTGAACATGGTCTTTGGCCCCACGTTGTAAATGCGTCTACCATTACCAGCAGTGTAAAGGTATGAACTTGATAAAATGTTGGTTTTTGTTGTTTCGCAACTAGGTGCTTATGATCATTGGGTTTCAATAACACTGGTAAGGCCATATGAGGTATCAATTTGGGCCTACCCCTGATTGTTGGTAAAATTCTGTTTGACTTATCCCATCACAGGACCTAAAGCTTCTGCTCAAGCCCCATTAAAAGAACAACTTTCAAGCGCTCACCATTGCGCATTCTACCTAGGGGTGTAAATGAGAAACAAGTATTCGCAAGCTATTCGAGTTCGGTGCAAAAAAAAAAAACTCGAATTCGATTCAGTAATAAATGATCCAAGCTCGAGCTATCAGTCGAACCAAATTCGAGAACCATAATACCCGGCTCGAATGGCTTGCGAGTCTAATTGAGCTGTTCAATACATATTTTAAATATTTTATATTATTAAATTACATAATACCCTTATTTTACATGCAAAAGACAATTCAACTTTGAGCTCAAGCTCGAGTAGCTCAATTATATATCAAGCTGAGCTCGAGCTTATATTTTGATGTTCGGTCAAGCTCGAGTTGAGTATCAAGCTCCAAATTTTGAGTTGAGCTCGAGCTTGATTACACCCCTAATTCTATCTGATTTCTCCCCATTAAAATTTTAAGAGTCAAAAACACGTTGCAAAATCAGGACAAGCTGATACTTTCTCAAGTCACAGAACTTTGCCCATATACTTACTAGGTGAAAAAATTATACTTGCTGGTGCTCACCATTTATAATCTGCCAGGGGTCTCATATGATTTCTGTACGAGTTATGGTCTCCTGTGATTATTTTCAGTTTAAGAACATCATTTGGCTATTGTCATCGATTTACGTTGTCTCCTTTTGATGGTCTAATGGGTAACTGTCAATTAAACAAGCATGGTCTGATTGCATTGCATTGTAGTAAAAGGTATAAAAGTAAAACCACCAAGACCCTATTTACGACATGTTCAACTAAAATGTTGCTATTGGCTTATTTAGTAATTAATCATTGAATCTTCTGAAATCTTATGGACAGTTCAGCTAACATTAAGCATTTATACTGCACACTTAGCTTTGAAAGGCATATGGGTTATAGGAATTGGGCATATGAATAGAATGGAGTTTCATATAATGAGGGTTTGAAGGGCATTATGTGTTCTTTGCATACTTAAGACCATGTTACAAGACTTTAGTTTTTTTCCTGTTGCTCATAGGCTGATATTCTTTTCCTCCAAGTGATTTATACACAACTATAATAATCAGTCCATTGAGGACTTCCTTTTAGTTTTTGTTGGACCATTTAGGATGGTGCTTTATTTAGAAGCTTGTATTCTTCATTTGGAGTAAAAGGTTTCGACAACTAAGAACTTACTCTCTTGTATATATTTGCAGCACCTACATGATTAGTTAGAATGGAAGATAAGAACTTCGCATGTAAGTGTACCATCGTCAGATTGCCTATATTGTGTATTATTTGTAGCTCCTAGATTCTTTCCTTATAACTTACCTCTATAGAAGAGAAACCTCATTCAGAGAATCACAATCGCCAGAAAGTTAAGGTCTGGGTCATAAAAATCCAGATTTGTGGATGATAAACCCTTAAATTTATTTGTGGCCATAGTCTTATAGACATATATTTATATGAGTAGGGTAGGATCATGTTGTTTAGGTGTGTGCCTTATTGTTAGACAACAAAAGTGCCTTGGACCCTTTCAAGGGAGGCACATTTGATCGGGTGCATGCTGGGTGCACCAAGAACACTTCTAGTAAGGTAGTTGGTGCAAGAAAAGCTTTGCTTGATTGAAGTTCTCTTTAATTTTTTACCTTTAACATTAAAAAAGGGACAATGTCAAGCTCTCAACTTCATAATATTCGAGTTCAACAACAAACACAACCATAAGGTAAACATGCAAATTGTAGATTGCAGACGAAAAATTAGGGAATTATTTCCCAAAATGTATGGTTGCTGATATTTAAGAAATTATTTCCTAATATCTAAGTCAATGCAAGCAATAAAATAGGAACAAAATTTATGCAGTTAATGCAGAAATCAACGGTGATTTTGTATAATTAAAACTTTCGTAGATTAGGTATTCTTTGTAAACTATAAATAGCTACTACATTTCCAATAAAATAATAAGATATACAGAGAAATCCATCCCTCTTCTCTATCAAAATCTCTGTTTTCAACATGGTATCTGAGCTAGGAAAATCTGAAAAATCCCAACAAAATGTCTAATAGTGTTCCTTTTAATGATTATATCTTAGCCAATGTAAAAGATAGGGAAAGATTATAATTTAGTATAAAAAACTATCTGATTCCATTTTAGTCATCTATTGTAAAAGATAGAGAAATGTTATAGTTTAGCGTTAAAAAAACTATCTGGTTCTATCTTAGTCAAAAATTATAAAAGATAGGAGAAGATGTTCTAGTTTAGTCATGAAAAACTAGATAGTTTTTTTTAAGGGATTCTACATCAAATATCCAAGCCGGGACTATAGTACCTGTACCTACTAGCTTGAGGGGGAGTGTAGTTTCTTGTGATCACTGTCCAATGGTGACAGATTTCAGCTAGAAATGTATGGAAAACCCAATTAGGCCTACATCTTTCGCATCAGAAATTTCAGTCAGGAACTACTTCAATTTCCAGCCCTGATATTCCAACTGATGCATCAACTATCTTAAATATACCATAAGTTGAATGGCAGCAACTACTTCTAGACCGTGAATGGCAGAGGAAAGCTGGAGACATCTCATGATGGCTAAGGGAAGCTGGAAGACATCTTAGGAGGGATGCAGAAACCAACAACAAAAGCTGCATTTTATCAACAATGGTTGCGTAAGAACAATATGGTTTTGTCATTACTGTTCAAATCAATGACTCCCGAGGAAGGGGAACAACACATGAAATTTGAGTTGCTGTCAAAGAGACTTTTTACAGCAAAGATGTTGATCTATTTGCATTTGAATGTAAAATATCAGAGAAGGTCATCAATGGAGCAAATTTGCTTCCACAAAAAAGACATAAAATCCATGATCCAAGCTGGTGCTCTACTATGTTTGCTCACCAGCTTGAGGGGAGTGTAGATTGCAGAAGAAAAACTAGGGAATTATATCCCAAAATGTATGGCGTTGATATTTGTTGAAAGTAGGTATTTCCAGCCGAGAATAAGGTGTTTTCAACAGAGAACAATTTGTTTCTCTGCATTTTCTCATTCATAAATGTATACAGAGTGAGCCTTTAAATAGGCTGATATATTGTTTCAGTATAGCTAAAACTATCATTTTATCTCTAATTTAAATGAGACTTCTAGTAAATCTAAATTACTAGTTACTGACTTAGAATAAACTCTAATTACACGGTTACAATCCACACTCCCCCTCAAGCGGGTGAGTAAACGTAGTAGAGCACCAGCTTGGATATTGGATGTGATGCCCTTTTTTTGCAAAAAAGAAGAAAAGTCAATAATTTTATCTTTGCTGAAAAAAGTCTATTTGATAGCAACTCATATTTCATGTGTTGTTTCTTAGAGAAAAATCTCACCATTTTCCAAGAGCCATTGAGTTGAACAGTTAGGACATAACCTTGTTCTTGTGCAGCCATTGTTCATAATTTGTAGCTGATGTTGTTGGCTTCTGCATCCTTCTTGAGATGTCTACTAGCTTTACTGTTGTTGATGGTTTCTGCACCCTCCTTAGATGTCTTTCAGCTTTCCTCTGCTAGTGATGATCTTTTTTTGGTTTCTGCATCTTCTTTTGAGATGTCTTCCAGTTTTTTCTGCAATTCACGGACTGGGTAGCTGCTGCCATTTAACCTATGACACATTTGAGATGGTTGATGCATTAGTTAGAATACCAGGACTAGAAATTGAAGCAGTTCCTGACTAAAAAGTTTGATGCGAAAGATGTAGGTATAGCTAGGTTTTTTCAGACTTTTCTAGCTAAAATCTATCACCATCAGACAGTGATCACAAGAGTTTACACTCCCACTCAAGCTGGAGTTACACATATTAGAGTCTCAGCTTGGATCTTTGATGTAAAATCCCTTAAAAATATTATCTAGTTTTTTTAAAGCTAAACTAGAACTTTTTCATCTATCTTTTAGATTAGCTAAGATAGAACCATTAAATAAAGAACACTAACTTATTCCCATTTGTGTTTTGTTGGTTGCTTTGATGCATTTTCTATCATTTTTCCCTCTCGGTTGAGTAGGATCTAAAGCCTAAGCTCTGATACCATGTTGAAAGTAAGTATTTCCAGCCAAGAACAAGGTGTTTTCAATAGAGAACAATGCGCTTCTCTGCATTTTCTCATCCATAAATGTATATAGAGTGAGCCTTTAAATAGGCTGATATAGTGTTTTAGTATAGCTAAAATTATCTTTTTATCTCTAATTTAAATAAGACTTTTAGTAAATCTAATTTAAATAAAACTTTTAGTAAATCTAAACTACTAGTTACAATCCACAATATTTAGGAAATTATTTTATAATATCCAAGTCAGTGCAAGCAATAAATAGAAACAAGATTTCTGCAGTTAATGCAGAAATCAATGGTGATTTTGTGTAATTAAAACTTTCCTAGACTAGGCATTCTTTGTAAACTATAAATAGATGCTACATTTCCTATAAAATAATAAAAATACAAAGAAATTCATTCCTCTTCTCTATCAAAATCTCTATTTTCAACACATATTGGTAAAATATGCATAATCTATCAAGGAAACATGCATATTAGGGAAAAAGCATAATGGATTTCCTCAAGTTTAAAGATCATGTTTGAAAGACACATGGAAAAATCACGTCTTTATGCTTGGTATAACATTTCTGTATTTATTAAACAATATAAAAAATCAGATAACTATTCTTCAAAAAAAAAAGAAAGAAAAGATAACTAGAACAAGGAAATTTAAGTTTTTGTTTAACTATAGGACAACTTTTTGTGTTGATATATCACAAGTAAAATATGTAAAGTCAACTTATTCTGATCTCATCACAACTAAATTTGAGTTCAAGTCAAAAGATAAATCTATTATTTAATCCTACATGAAATGGATAGGTCTTATGTTACATAGGAAACTTAGCATAATTGCCATCTTCTTGAAACAAATTAAACGACAATTATCCTATCTGTAGGAAGCTTATAAGAGTGTTAGGATTAGCATTGGTGCCATCATTTTGGAGAGCAGATAGCCTCATTGATTTACTTATATCACAGGATAGAATCAGAGAGTTGACAAGTGTTCTCGGAACTCATGCTGGAGGCGGATCTCATGAAAAAGATTGGCCAAATTCTGGTATTTTGAAAAATCAAAATCTTCATAGATTCACGGTACTATTTATAACCCCCTAGACCAGCGTTAAGTCTAATTTCAGGTGGGTCACATTCCATACCAAAAACTTCCCATAAAAATATTTAACGATTAAAGATCCAGATCAAGTAATAATTATAACCCATACATGGATAAATAGAGATAGTCAGTTTAAACCATAACATAGTTTAATTACAAAATAATGCCACATCGGGCAAAATATCAAAGTAAGTAGTATCAAAATATAGGATCATGTCACCGTAATAAAGACAGTTTGGAAGATAGAAACATTACAACAAAAGAAGTGTACTGAATGTGTCGATCCTCCAAGTGCCAAGTCCGAGAAGCCTATCCAAAAGTATCTAAAAGGGAAAGATTTGGGGTTATGAGCTAGGGAGCTCAGTGTGTTCCAATAACTGCATATAAAACATTTTAAATAATTCAGACATGTATAAATCATAACAGTAAAACATGTTACAAGGGTAATCAAGGTTCTTTTTATACTTAACTACCCTTCAACTGTACTCCGATATATAGTTCCCCACAATTGCATCCATAAGGACTTACCCTAGGCTCAATGGGCGTAGGAGCCAACCTAAGGGGTTGCCTTAGATCTATAAGGAATTACCCGAGCCAAAGCGTCGGAACCTACCCAAGGGGCGACCTTGGGTCAATAAGGAATTACCAGCTGGATCAGGGTTGAACCCACAGAGACTTTATAACATATCGTTGTTTGTACAGCAAACATCAATACCAGGAATCATGTGGCAGATATTTTGTATAACAGAAAAACGGTAGCTAGTGATCATGCTTTCAAGACAGACATATGGGTATAGTTTCAATGCAGATAAAGTAGTCATATATTCAATCAGATAATAACATCATGTTTTCAAAACAGATAAGGTCTTCAAATCATATAAAATTATTTATGCTTTCAATTAGAGAAAATATTCACGTACGCATGACCATTTAGGAAAATACATTTAAAATCGTAATTTTGCACATAAGGAACACACCTCAAAAAGTTGGTCGAAAAGGTCTATTGGGCACTTGCCTCACTACGCTCTGCGGCGGTGTTAGATCTTAGATCATAACACAACAAGATTACTATAAGAGAATAAATTATAATTAAATAATTTCACTGAGTTTTCTAAGATCATACGAGTAACTACGAGTGCTCGCTGGTGAGCGAATCGGGAGGAGTTGGGTTGAGTAGATGAACGGTCAAATGAATCTCGAGTACCTTTAAACAGATAATAATTCACATCAGTCTTTTATTTAGCATAAGCTCTCTTAAAAGAAATAACTTAATACATATGCATGTTCGGATTCAAGGTCAGATTCGGAGCCTTTCAGATTAGAATTTCGCGAAATGGTCTTTAAAAACGGACTCTGGAAGTCGAGAAACATAAAATAGGAGTTTTAAGAGAAAATTGACTTTTTTGTCAAAGTCAACGGTCCAAGTCAGTGGTCAACGGTTAAAGTCAACTGAGTTAACTCGGACGAGTTGACTCAGACGGTTTGACTCGGACCTGGTTTGGGTTAAACGGGTAAGACTGGGTCTGACTCGGGCTCGGGCGATAATGGGCTCAGGCGGGGTTAACCTGTTTAGGCTGGCTCAGGCTTTTGGGCCATATCCTAAACCGGTCCACTTACCCCAGATAATCATGTCGTCAGGAGTTCGCCGGAGACACCAAATCCTCATTTTGGCCGGGAACAGAACGGAAAATAATTCCACTACACAACTATTATATTCATTAATCGAAAACAGGCTAGAATCCTTACCAAACTTACCAAAACGGAGGGGAAGAGGCCGCAACTCTGACAAAGCCTCTGCCGGTGTCAAACGGATGATCGGCCGGTTGGGTTTTGTTCGTCTCAACACGCTGAGCACGGCTGTCACCCACCGGTGACTGAGGCGGCCGAAAAACACAGATAACAGAGGAGGCCGGTTTAGGTTCTCGACAAAACTTCAAACTAACTTCCTCGGCGAACGGTAGGGAATCTTTGCGAGTGGCAGACGACGTCGGGTTTAGGGCAAAGTGGCGGCTCGACTGGCGGTGGTGGTGCACGCCATGGCACGGCGGTGGAGAAAAATCGAAGGGTGGCCAAAAACTGGAAATGTGAAGAGTTTGGTGGGAAAAGCAAAGAAAAATCTGGATATTTGCAAATCCAATGTGGCATTAATTGGGGTAGATGGATTAGTTGGTAATATTTTTTACTGGTTCGGGCCAGAAAAGAAATGGTTCTAAATTTTATTCGGCTAGTGCAAGACAAAGATTTAACCTTATCTCAAGTGGCTAAGGCATAAGCCTATCAAGCCATGGGTCACAAGTTCAAACCCCCTTAACTGCCATTTTTCCATTTCAATTTTTTTTAACAAAACCGGGTGTTACACTATTTGCATGTAATCTACCAGATTACCATCTTTTTCCTATTGCTTATTCTATTATATAAACTTTGATTCTCCTTCATTGTGTCCATTATGTATTATGTAGTCCTTTTATTTCTCTTTACACTCTCAGGCTAGTCGTGGCTTCTCTCCAACTAATCAGTACCCGGATGAGCAACATCATATGCCACCCGAGAATATGATGAGATACATGCATGATAGTGATCACACTGCAAAAAATTTAATGTTCAATGATCTGGGGCAACAACGATTGGGCAATGGTACTGTGCAGGAGTTCTTGTTCAATTCTGATTGGTTTGAACCAGTAAACTAGTATTCTTGTGGATGTTTCGCTTTTCTTGATAACATTATTAATTGAGATTTTGTGTTGAATCTTGAGATGTGATGAAACATATCCATAGCCTTTTTCTTTAGGGTAAAATTCCACCACGATTGTCTTTGCTGTGTGGTTTCTAAATTGCAAGAGATATTATCCAATAATTTTCCCTGTTATTTGAATTGATTACATATGATAATTGTGAGTAGCTTCTCTCCAAAGCTATCATTTCTTGTGATAAAGGATGCAGATATGTTAGTTGAGGGATTAAATTATTGAGGACTTTATTCATTCTGTAGTGACATATTTCCCATGTTATTTTTTTATACATCTGAATTAAGAAATTGCTGTGGTGAGTGAAATTTTATTCACCCTGTGTGTTTTGTAATTAATATGCCCTGATATGAACGTTATTGATATTGCAAATATGAACAGTGAAATTTGATATGCAATTATGTCCAACATACCAACTTTTTCCTTATTCAAAGGCAGCATAATTTTCTCTTATCATGATATCCTTTTATTTATTCTCTAAGTTATCATGTGTAATACAATGTGACTTGTTCATTTAGTGCGAAGACATTGCTTTCATTTGATCATAATTAGTGATCTAGTATGGCTTACTTCGTACTTACCTTTTAATCATATTCTTACTGAGGTGGTCCTGGGCCTAATCCTGATAGTGCATTTGATAGAGGTTTTGTAAGAATTGGGCCCGAGGATATGACCAATGATGTCTTGTTCAGCCTGATGAGATGGCCTCCCAAGGTTCTGAAGGTGATTGACATTTTATGTGGAAAACTGTGATCTTTAATAGCATCTAATATAACTTATTTGAATTCAGACTGGCCTGCAATTGAGGGATTTCAGATAATTGGTGATGCAACACCAGGAGAAAAACTTCTAGGATGCGGATTTCCTGTACGAGGAACTACACTTTGTATGTTTCAGGTGAAATTTCTAGGACAAATAAAAAATCGACATTTGTGAAGTTTTCCTTTTATATGTAAGGATTAATCTTTCATATGTTGACAATGTTGTTTGCACTGCAGTGGGTACGTCATCTTCAGGATGGAACCAGGCAGTACATTGAGGGTAAGCATGAAAAATATGACATTTTTTTCTGTGTTCTTCATGCAGGCATTTTGTTACCTTTACTTTTTTTGGTAAAAAAATTATACAGGAGCTACAAATCCAGAATACGTTGTCACAGCTGATGATGTTGACAAACTCATTGCTGTTGAGTGCATACCAATGGATGACCAAGGCCGCCAGGTACATGCAGCAATTATTTTCTATTTTCATCCTTAGCAGAAAGTGCCCATGCATTCTGTTTTCAATTGTATGTAGAACTCAATCGGAAAACTGTATGGAATAGAATGTTTTACTTCAGAAGGCCACCAATATCTGAAATTGAACATATCATTTAATACAGTTTCTATGATATAGCTTTTAGCATACCGGTCTTGCATTGAATTTATACTTTATGAGGATTTAAGCAGTATGCTACATGTCATTTTGAACCTTCTCCCACTTTATGGTAGAGAATGTGTGCTTGTTGTGACGACATCTTTGCCTCCCTTTAAAATAAAGCCCCCTTTCACTAGTATCAATTATTCCACACTCATAATGCATAAATGTCTCCTGGAACTCGCTTCACTTAACCTTTTCACAATTTAAGGCTGACAAGAGCAGTCTTTATTATACTTCTGCAAAATTGTTTATTTTTTCCAGGGGAAATAGTGAGGCTTTTTGCTAATGATCAGAACAAAATAAAATGTGGTAAGTCTGTGTGAGCCTGAGTTGTTAGACGTCATGGTCATTGAAATTTCTATATGTAGAAGTAATACTTAATATTTTTCATTTAATTTCCTTTCCTATTTTATGGGGCAAAGTTATCTGTTTGCATTGTTTGAAAAGACTCAAGTCAATTGTTTAAATGATAATGGATAGTAAGTAAGTTTGTTGCCATGTGTTTGATTTTCTGCATTACAAGTCTTTTTTACATTGAAAATATGATTTATTTTGAAAATTTTCTGTCCCTAAACCTTTTACAGAGCTTGAACTTGTTTATTGATGACCCTTCTCTCTCTCTCTCTCTGCGCACACACACACACATGCATATTCTCTGTGCAACATTACAGGTCTTCCAAATGGTCATGATTTCACTATTATGTATCTGATATATTATTCTCAAGTCCTACAATGATATTATGCCTTGAATTTTTGCATAGTTTTGTTAGACCATTTTCTTTTAGTTGCTTAATAATTAAAAGAAGGTTACTCAAGTTCTACAAAATATTATTTGGCTTCATTTCCTAAATTAGTTGTGAAAGATTCTGTTTATGATTCTTATATGCATGTCAAAAAGAATGTGGTGTTTGAACAGTTGTGAATATCGTGCACACGTGTTTATATTGATGCATTACATTTTCTTTTGTTTTGTTTGGCATCTTTGTATTATTTCATAGATTTCTGATTAGCTGCTTTCCAGACCCGGAAATGCAAAACGAGATCAACACTTACATTTCCAGTGGCCAAGCAACATTTACTGTTCTGTTGCTGGTAGGTTTAACGATTGCTGTTGCAAAGTTTGGAATTTTCTCCCCTTCAAAATTTCTCTTTTACTTATGTATTTGTTTTTAGTAACTATGCCTAAACAATCTATTTTCCAAAAGAAGTGATGCTTGGTGAATTCAAATAAAAGTTTGCCAATTGTATTATGTCACCGGGCTAGACTTGACCCTAGCGGATCCGTGCGGCCTTAGACGCCTTTGACGCTAATCGGTCGATTCCTACGCCTAAGTCAGCCTTCAACCAGCCTTGTGAGTACTCCTGCTCGACAACGGCTCTGACAAGCCCTCCAGGTTTCGATGGATCTTGTCACGAGTTAAACCTTTGCCAGACGAATTGTGCAGACCTTAGTTGCTTTCTCGGTTGAAACGTCAGCTAAGTCACCTTGAAATCCCTTGTCACGGCCTTAGGTGAAGCTCTCTCGACAAACACCTAACTCAGCCAGGATTCTCGCTCCGGAAGATCAAACACTTCCTGAAACCCTCGAACGAAAGATCGTTCTAAGCGAAAGCTAATCAAAGAACAACGGAAAGAGATTGGCAACTAGAACAACGAAGAACACTCAAGAACAATAAAGAACACTCAAAGAGTTTAGAGTAAATGCTTCTTGTATTACTCAAAGTAAATGAATAAGTGAACATGAGATGAAGTAATGTGAAGTGAAGTGATTTACAAGTGAGGAGGGAGCCTCTATTTATAGTTGAACTCCCTTACATCCAACGGCTCAGTTTAAATTATATCGACGGTCGAGATTGA
This sequence comes from Hibiscus mutabilis, assembly GCA_019671005.1. NCBI lineage: Eukaryota > Viridiplantae > Streptophyta > Magnoliopsida > Malvales > Malvaceae > Hibiscus > Hibiscus mutabilis. The sequence continues at coordinate 33,701,587 of CM033750.1, read as the reverse complement.
TCTTATCTAATCAAATCTCAATTCAAATCTCTAATTATCACAAACATTATCTACAAATTATATTTCAAATAAATAGATGATGCTTTGACCGAATTACCCTCCTGAATCCTCCATGGATTTGGCTAAGTCTTGTGGGCTTGCGGGCATTCTCCAAGTGTCGGGCCAAGTGTGATGGTCTTGGCAAGCCCGTTACACCGCGCAAACCCTCTTTGGCTGATTCTTGCGCCAATGCCTCGGTCCCAAAGGTTTGGTCCACGCCTTCCTCCAAGTGCTGGACCACATTTGGCAAGCCCGTTACATCGCGCAAACCTTCTTTGGCTGATTCTTGCGCCAACGCCTCGGTCCCAAAGGTTTGGTCCACGCCTTTCTCCAAGTGCTGGGCCACATTTGGCAAGCCCGTTACATTGAGCACAACCTCCCTATATGATGCTTGTGCCAATGTCTCGATCCAAAAAGTTTGGTCCGTGACATTCTCCCCCACTTGACTTAGCGACGCCCTCGTCGCTGCACTCGAACGATCCTGGGTAGGGTCAACTTGATTACTCGTCGATGCCTCGGCTTCATGCAATTCCCCCATATGAACTGCTCGCCTTGACTCAAACTGTTGTTGAACATCGCGTGCTAAGACGCCTCTTGATACATCTCTCTTGTAGGAGCATTCTCCCACAAACTCCGATTTACCTCGACAGAGACCCACTTGGTCCTGCGGCAAAGACTTGGAAGTTGTCACAACATTGAACACAGACTGAACTCTCAGATTCGTCGACAACTCTAGCTTGCCCCTTTGAACTCTGAAAGGTCTCTTCCAATCTTCATTTCCCCCGCACTGAAGACTAGGTCTTACTTGACCTACGCTCATCAACAATGGCAAATCAAAACCAAAAACACTAGGAATATGTTTGAGATGTACCTTCTCCTCGATCACATTTACTCTAAAATAGGTCAGCCCTTCTTTTTCCTTGAAGTCTGGCCCCCTCTGCATTGAACCTTCTTCATCGAAGTTCTTTGCATGCATCGGCACTTTCGCCACAAAGTTCGTTGCGCTACTCTGCATCGGCTCTTCTTCCCTGAAGTCCGTTGCTTCTGGTTGCATTCACCATTCTGACTTGAAGTTTGGTGCTCTGTTGCATCGATCCTTCTTCCTTGAAGTTCGGTGCTTTCTCTTGCGTCGACACTTTCTACCTGAAGTTCGTCGCTCGTTTCCCACCTTGCCCATTGGTGGTGTCTCCACGGTTACTATGTCCCTTAACGGCTTGGCCCCCTTCGACACTCCAATGGTCTCAAAAGCGATGCTCTTACCACGAACATCCTCGGCAAGCTCCTCGGTAGCCTTCTCAGACATGGTCACCCCTTTCTGTTTTCGGTCCCCCTTGGCCTTGGCAGAGCTTGACATTATCGGATCAAGCGATGCAGCCTTGCTCTCTTCGGGCTCACCCAACTCCTTGGATGGCTTGACTCGATCCAGGCACTATCGTAATTTGTGAGGCCCTTTACACTGGTAGCACTCTAGTTGTTTCATCTTGCGTCGACATTTCTTCCTCGAAGTCCTTCGCTTCTTTCCCACCTTGCCCATAGGTGGCATCTTAACGGTTACTATGTCCCTCACCGGCTTAGCCCCCTTCGACACTCTACTGGTCTCAAGAGCAATGTTCTTCACTCGAACATTCTCGGCAAGCTCTTTTCCAACCTTTTCGGACATCTTCAACCCATTCTGCTCATGGTCTCCGCTTACCTTGGCAGAACTAGACAACTCTGAACCAAGTTTTACAGGCTCTTTACTCTTGGCCTTGTCCTGTCCCTCGGACCACTTGGCTCGAAACGGACATCTCCGCAACTTATGAGGCCCCTTGCATCGGTAGCACTCTAATCGCCTCGTCTTTACCTTCGGCTCGACAACTTTCTCACTTGCTATCGCACCAAGTCTCATCACTGACTGGACTACTTTGGCACTCGTAGTCGAACCACGGTTCTCACGTTGCTTGGTGTCATTGACACACATAATCGCCCCAAGTCTCGCTACTTCACCCTTTGACTCGTCTACTGTCTTCACCATGGCAGCTAGGCAGTTCTTCTCGGGACATCCCCTTATCAAATGAGGACCATCACAGAAGTAGCACTTCAACTTCTTGCTCCCCTTCTTTTCTGGCATGGACTTAGCCTTACCATTCCCTTTGTCTCTCGAATTGGGCTTGGTTGACTCAACACTCGCCTGCTTGCATTCCGCGGGCTCGGTCAGAGGTTCGGCAACAATGAAAGCCTCTGAAAGTCTCTAGGCATCTCTCTGCTCTACTGTGAGCTTTGCCCCCGGTCTAAATCCCTCTAAGAAGGTCTTGAGCGCATCACATTCACTCAATGCGGTCTTGCAACTAAGCAGCTCCCTCTTGAGCTCATCCACTTCTTTTCGCAAAGCTTCCATCTCAGCTTCACTAGCATTACTCCCTCGAACAGTCACCAACTTGTTGAGAACTTCTCGTGTCTCGTCCTTGAATCGGTCATCTATGGGGTTGTACGAGCTTACCCTGTATCGGTACCCCATTTAATGCATAAATTCTAGAAAGTTTTACCCGTATCGATGTTGTCTTACCCGTATCGGTACAGGATCCCAGCATAATAGGGGGATCGGTACGGGCTTCACTCGTACTGATACCCCGTTAAATTTCCAAGTTCCAAATTAAAAAAAACGTACCAATACTACTGCTCACATACCGGTACCTCATGTACTATATGGCCAAATCCGATCACCCGTACTGATACGCCATCACCCGTATCGATACATATGTGTCTGTAATAACATATTTTTGCTGGTTTTTATTCAACTTGAATACCTTATCAATGTCCATTGATTCTGAAGTTTTACTTGCAAACCTCAGTATAGAGCCTGCCCCCGCAATAAACTAAGTCCATTTACTTTGTTTGACATGCTTAAGGCTAATTTCACCATTTATGCATTTCTTGCCTTGCCCAACAATACCATTTCGTACTTGGATCATAATTTACTTAGTCCTTAGACTTCTTTATCATATATGTCCATATTAAGACTTAGTCAAATGTCAATAAGACACATGCTTATCTCGTTAACCATGCCTTTAGTCATATGCTATTAATATGCAATATAATTATCAGTTTATTAACATAATTCATTTATTCCCTAACATTTCCGTACATCCATGATCAAGCAAGTACAAACATTATGCCAAAGACATATTCACAAATGTAGTATCCTTTCTTCCATCTAGTAAATCCATGTAGTTAACAAGTGCATATTTTACTCATTTTAAACATACCTTACTTGAAGTTCACAAAACACACATAACAGTGACATAAAGTGTTCAATATACATACATGCAAAGTGCCACCATTCTAGGAGTTATAAGGAAAGAGACTTTACTAAGAAGCTTGTGAGTGTGGCTTGCAACATCCAACCACGATCAATCCCCTATGAGTCTTTAAACTTAAAATATGCATGGAAATGGATGCATTAGGCATACTTTGCCTAGTGAGGTAGTGACCTTATAATATTATAATGGCAATAACAATGGATTTCATGTGAGCAATGCAATCAATGGTTCTAGTGGCCTCAATGAATATATATATACATGAATAATACTTAATATCATGAGTTCATTTCCATGTCTTATTCTTGCTTATTCATACAATGGTCTTGCCAATAGTTTTACTTGTCTTTTAACTTTGTTCTCCTTGGATCACATTGAACATAAGTAACAATGGTACGTGTTTAATCAAGCTCAAAGTACAAAACAATTGCTTGTGTCAATGCAATAACAATGATTCAATGCTTCCTTCTTCCTCGTACCCTCCAACCAAACTAACCTCTTCGCCTAGGGTCGTCATCCTTGAGCCGTACCTCATGGACCGTAGTCCCAATATACCATGTACCATGCCAAAGTGTCCAAGGGATTCCATTGCAAGGCGACTTACACATCTTATGTTTTAGCAATAGCAAAGTGTTCTTGTAAGAGAGTTGAGCCTTAGCCCCAATAGTCCTTGTCATTACAATAGTTTCATCAATACAATAGCATTGCCAAAATAATATCTTTGTCAATACAGTGATCTTATCAATACAATGTTTTCATCGATGCAATGATCTAGTTAATGCTATGAACTTGTCGATGCAATAAACTTGTCAATGCAACATGATGCAAGGCAACACAAAATGACTTACCCATGATTTGCAATGATATGAATATTGCCACCAAATGCTTTATGTAAGTCAATGAACAATTCTATGATAACCATACTATAAACTATAGAAGACAACATAATAAGGATGACACCTAGCCATCCAAACCATGAACTACACTCACCAAACTTTCCAAAGCTATGGATGGTCACGTACGTGGATTCCTTTGTTCCTTGACTTGGGCTTTGTTAAAGAGATGGATAAGTTTCCACTTTTACCTTGTTTACAAGACAAAGACAATGACATGATTTCAATGATTTTTCATATTTAATCATATAGAATGGATATAAGAATTTCCATTTTCCTTAAAGACAAATGTGAGCTTTTGCACGAAAGACTTACCTTGAATAAGATTAGAGTCGAAGAGGACTAAGAATTCTATGGAAATCTAAGCTTTTAAAGCTTCATCAATGGAGATATGTGCTTACACATAAGGAGGTGCTTGCTTAATCAAGCTAAGAAAGAAGATGAAGATGAGATAGCCATTTCTTTCTTTTATTTTACTCCCCGGTGGATTGTACTTTTCTTTTTAATTTCCTTTTCCCATAAACAAGCATATCAAAACATCATCATCATTATTTTTCAGCTTTTTTACATAATATTGCCACCACTTGACACCTAAGCAATTTTATGGCAATGGGTAAATCTGACTTCTAGTCCTCCAAGAACCTTTCCTTCCTATGAAGAAAGGTCATGGTCAAATTACACTCTAGGTCCTTGTATTTCTTAACTTTTATACTATGGTACCTTAATTTTGAATCTTTCCAGTTTAGTCATTATTTATACTTTTATTCTATTCAATTTAGTCACTAGGTGGTCTAATTACACCCATAGTCCTTGCATTTAGCCATGACTTAAATCTATGCCATTTTGTGTTTCATTTCTAAATTTTAACCAATAACTACATATATCCAATCTCTACGATTTAGTCCTAATACTTAACAATGATCCAATAATTAATTAATTTTAACTCAATATCTTATAATTCAATAATTCCCTTATTCGTTGGAAGTTGATTTTCTGAGCATCGGAGACCCTATTGCGACTAGGCTGGTTTTCGGGGCGTTACAATTCACAAGCACCTTACTTTGAACATAAATTTCTCATTCATCACTCAATTGTTTTGAGCATATAAGATACCATTGTAAAGGTCTCATGGAGTAGAATATGAACCAATAAATTCATCATTTGAATCTCCACCTTTACCCATAGAAAATATGGCTCAAAGTTACCAATTTATCACATTTTTCCAACAAATGTTTCAAATGTGTCTAAATCATTCAAATATTACATTCTTAAGGTAAATGTCGGGATTCGAACCCACACAACATAGGATAATATAGCATCATTATCAATTCGGTCAATTAGTGGATCTCAAATCATTGGAATTTCTTTTGTTGATGTATCAATTGATTCTTCCGAGAATGTTAGAACTTAGGTTGTTAAACTGGCTTGACGAAACAACTATTGCAACACTTGTACTCAATTAACTATTCGTTTTTAATATTTTTTTTGTAACTTTTATATGTTTACTATTTTATTAATGAAATAAACATGCACTCCTTAAGTCTGTGTTGTGTGCTTCGTTAAAAATTTCTATAATTTTAAATAGAGAAAAAGAGTACAACACAAACAGGCAAGAAACATAATGAAGACAATACACGAATAGTTTTTACAAAGAAAAACACAAAGCCCCCTAGAACCATCTGAAACCATCATCCAAAATAAGCCTGCCTCAACCTGCTTAAAACAGTTTTTACCCTGCAACAGCCTGCCGATAATAACTAAATCAAACAACACCAGTACAAAACGTCAAAACTTGCAAGAGCATACTCCCCACCTCCTTCCTGCACAAAGACCAATTCAACCAAAGAATCCACCATAGGCAAAAACACATGGGGAAACAAAAATAAAAAACCAGCAACAATCCCAAAGCCAACAATAAACAACTAGATATTCATTGTTGTCCTTTGTTGGGATTTTATCTATTTCCTTTTATATGTATCAGTTGGTTTGTTCCGAAGAGAACGAAAAATTGGGTAAACTACTGAAATGATTACTTTTGTTTTATAAATATTTTCTTTCGATCATCGATTAACTCTATTTTCCATTTATTTCAAAAGTATGCAACGGTAAAATACATAGCACATCGAATAGGTTTTTTTTATTAAATTGTTAAAACTTATAGAATTAATGAAATGGAGTTTGACCATACACCATGTTAATAATAACTGAAAAATCAACAAATTTATAGTATAATGATAAAAAATTATGTTGAAATGAAATTTTGATTGACATTAAAATTTAAATTCTATTTCAAATAATACTTTCTTATAAAAGGGAAAACTATATATTTAGTACCTTAACTATGTCTGCATTATTGTTTTGGTATCCCAACTATTATTTTTGGTAAAATGGTACATAACATTACGTTTTTGTTTTATTTTGGTACTTCCGCCGTTTAAAATTAACAGAAATGATGATGTGGCTTGGGTTAATAACAATTTTAGTCCAAAAACTTATACAATCTATCAATTTAATCTAAAATTCTATCAATTTAAACATTATTTTAATTTTTGGATTAAAATTGTAAATTCCTCATTTTTATTCTTCTTCCAGTTGAACATTTTTTGGATTTTGTAGTTTAAAAAATACGCTAGAGACAATCAAAACTTTAGAATTTGTGCTCAATGAGGGGCTAATGTGGGGTCTATTGGAGGAGCCAAACTCCACGATCGGGATACCGCAAGAATACGAGGGGGTGGGAAAGGGATGAGACAAAATTCAATCAAAATTAAGATGATGTTTTAAATTGATAGATTTTGGACTAAATTGATAATATATATAAGTGTTTTGGACTAAAACAGTGATTATACCAAGTCACGTCATCATCTCTGTTAGTTTTTAACGGTCGGGGTACCAAAACAGAACAAAAACGTAATGTAAGGTACCATTTTACCAAAAATAATAGTTGGAGTACCAAAACAGTAATGCGGGCATAGTTGGACACTAAATATGTAGTTTTCCCTAAAAAATCACATAGCAAGATTAATAGAAAAAAATTAAGACTCTCTTTAAATAATAATAATTATAATTTTGATATTTTAGAATACTTTGTTGTTTTGATTTATTTTTACCGTATCAAGCTTCAACAATAAGTTATGGTGTATAAACTTTGATAAGCGAGTTTTTATTCTTTCGAAAGAAGTCGGCCATCAAACAATTAATTATAAACACTTTAATAATTTGATATTGTGATTTTAGGTATCCATATTTGATTTTAGCTCAAGATTGTCTCTCGTTCCCCCTAGTCAAAGTGGAATTATGCCACCCAAAAAATATCGTTTCAGCTTTAAGACGCGTTCATCGGCGAAATCAGAAATTAAAAGTTAAGGGGGCGAAAATAAAGGCTTACTATACGAGTTATAGAAAAAAATAGGAAAAAACAAGACTAAATATATCAATAATAGAATTTGATCTATTGACTTCAAGTAAAACAAATTTACTTACAATTATACATTTTACCACTATGACATAATCTATTTTACGATATCAAAATAAATAAAATAAATTATTATTTAAAATTTTAAAGGGGCCAAATTTTAAAAAATGAATCTTAATATTAGAAAATAGACCGAAATAGTGAGCCGCATGGGCCAAGCCTCTGTCAGCCTCCCTATGTGACTTCGCGCCTGCATGAGTCCGAGCTCACACCAAGATTCAGTTGTTCTTATTGCAAAAGTTCTAGCAACTTTTTTAAAAATATAAGACATACGGAAGAGCACAATTAATTGTCTACCTAATAACACTTCACAAATTTCTTTTAAAAATTGAAAATCTTCCCTCCTCCAATATAATCATTTATAAGTTTTCATGTAATTGAAAAATCTTTAAAATATATTTTTCATATCTATAATGAGACATGTATCAGATACAAATATCAATCATACTTTTAACTTTATAAAAATTATAGAATTATAACCAAATTAATGAAATAAATGAAATTTTAGCTCTTTAAAATTTCATAAATTAGTTCTGACTCCAAGAAAAGTTTCCTGGCTTCGCTTTTGTTTTATGGTGGTGGCGTCACAACTCATGTGAACTAGAGGTAAAACTCCGTGGTTAAAAGATTTAGGGTTCTTTACAATTTATTAAAATAAAATTTGTTTTCTCATGTATTTTACTATTACTCTATAAGTAATCTTTTGTTTTCCTCTTTAAGCATTAAACTTAATTCATTTTGAATTCTCATTTTTCAGGGGCCTTGTAACGACTCAGATTTTGGAATCCAAGGGTCGGATTAACCCGAAGAGTGGGCTTTGCGTTTGGGCCTTTGTGAGCCTTATGAGCTTGTTTGTGGTTGATGGGCTTGAGTTTTGGGCTTGGATATGTGTTGGGATGGAGAATGAGGGACAAAGGGGTAATTCCACCTTGTTTTTGAAGGGGGAAAGTTGAGAGTCGTTATATTTTTCTGCAGAAAAGTGTGGATGATATCATCCCTTTTCTCCCTTGTCTCTCTTCCTCAATTATTTCATTCCCCCAACTCTCACACCCAAGCAAAGGTTAAATCTTTGAGTTAGGAAGTGTGAATCTCGGATTGGTTGTTGAGGGGAAGTTAATCATCATTCAAAGATCTATCTATCAAGGTAAGAATGGTTGAGTTTGGTGGAGGTTGGAAAAGGAGTGTTTAGTGAGGGTTGAAGAGGAAGAATGTGAATGGGGGATTTGACTCCATTTCTTGATATATAATCATTCCTTGTTCATATATTAAGTTTCCAGCAACTTGCAACTTGTTTTACAACATCTCTTTGTAATGAAAGAGGTTGGAGAAGCTTCCAAGGCTCAAGAGAAGAGGAGGGCTTGAGGTGTTGGCTTGGAACTTTGTTTACATCTTATCATTAATGTTAGTACACTACTAACTCCTTTGTGTTCATGGAAATCATAAATTTGACTTCCTTATTGCTTGAATTGATTTTTGGTTGCTTGGATACTTGAAACCTCTTTAATGGCTAATTTTAATATTAGTGTTAATAAGGCTTAAAAATGGTAGGAAACCACTTAAACTACCTTTCATAAATCGTAGGTCCAATTTGGGGGCCTGAGAGGTGTACTATGAACTATAGAAAACGAATTATGGGCTTGAGTACCAATATGGTTGAACGCGTATAGGTACCCTGTGTTAAAACGACTGAAATCAAGCCAAATTAGAAGGGTGTATCGGTACGCCTAAGGGGTATTGGTACCCCCTGTTCCATTAAATTCTAGTAGCCAAAATGGGTATCGATACGCTTGGGAGTGTATCAGTACATATAGGGTATCAGTACACGGCCCTATGTATCGATACGAGGTTTTGGTTAAATCCCTTCAGAGGGCAAGTCGAGTATCGATACGTGTAAGTAGGTATCGGTACCCACTGGAGCTTATGGGTACTCTTAAGTGGGTATCCGTACTCGCTAAACAATCTGCCTGAAATTTACATTTTAAGTTCGAGAGACCTGTAATTCTAGGACTAAGGCCCAATGGGCTTCCAATATGGTAAAATGAATAGTAAAATTAAGAAACTGGAAATTTGAGCTCATATACGTAGATAATGAGCAATAACTTAATAAAACCTTAGGGGACTTGTTTTAATAGCAACCATAAGGATCTTTGGTGGATCATGTGTGGTTGAGTTACCTTGTTTGTTGGGATTCGGATACCCAAAAAAAGAGTGTTGCAACATCATGGTTATAGATTGTCGAATGTACATTCCTGAAGTTGTATGGCATCGGGTCTCATTCGAAGATGCTTGAAAAGAGATTTCGAGTATGGGTGTACGCTCCCGAATCTGTGTGGCACTGGGCCTCACTCTAGGTTTATTGGTATGATGTTTATGTGTAATGCGAGGTTAATGCTTCTCATTGTTTTCTATGTGTTTAGGTGCTAGAGATAGCACCAATATTGTTATTTTATGCCATGATATCATTCTCTTAGCTACATGCTCATATTTATGATTTGCATGAAGCTTGGTTGAGTGGAAGTGTATCCACTGAGCTTCATTAGCTCAGCTTTTGGAATTGTTGTTTCTGTTCGCAGGTTAGTAGGTTAACGTGCATCATCGGATCACCATCGGAGTAGGACCTCAGCATCAACTTATTTTCTGAGTTCAATACTTAGATATATTAGGCTATGTATTCGTAGGACCCTATGTTGTATTGTAACTCTTATTTTTGGATTTAAATATTGAATAGAATACTTTTAATTATGTATTTAAATAGAGCCCCTCGTGTAACATTTTAACTATGAATCTATTTTGAAATATTTGAACTTTATGGATTTTATGAACGAAGTGGGTTTGGGCTAAATCTAGATGCAAAATTTTATGGTAATGGTTTGGGCTTGAGGCCCAAATATGATATCCGAGTCGAGGGTGTTACATTTAGTGGTATCAGAGCCTAGGTTTAGCCAGTTCTAGGAATCCTCAGGGTTGTTTAGAGAGTGTTGTGTAGGTGTCTAGCGAATACGTTGCCCATAATTCAAAGTCATACTTGTTTAAGCTGAGTATTCGTTGGTGTAACATAATTTGTTTACTTGTGCAAAAAGTAATCATGCCAAGGAGGGTACACAATCGTAAAGAGAGTTAGGGCTTTCGAGAAGAGAGCTATGATGAGGATTACATCCCCGGTTTGGAGGAAGTATCAAAGAATGGTAGTGGTCGAGGGGCTAATTATTTCTCTCATCTGCACCAGGCCTTTCACCAGATTGTAAGGGCCATGCCTAGGCCTTCGGCTACCCCTCGCGAGGCACCAATTGAGAGGATGTAACAAATTTCCTTGGATCAGGGCAAAACAATCCAGTCAAGATGAATCAGTGGTTGAGGGAAATTCGTAGGATCATACAATAGATGAGGTTAAAGTTGGAGGATAAGTTGATATGTGTCATTTCTCTATTAAAAAAATGCATGAGAATGGTAGGAGACCGTATAGTTGGGATTATATCCTAACCAACCATCATGAGATAATTTTTTGGATGAATTTGAGAAGAAGTATGTGGGTAAAGCTCGTTTTGGTAGTTTGAGGGAATAGTTTAATCATCTTGTAAAAGGAAACCGGTTAGAGTTTGAGTACGAGCAAGAGTTTTTGTATTTGAGTAGGTATACCCTCTGAATTGGTCGCAACAAAAAAGATGAGATGCAAGAAGTTCCTAAAAGGTTTGAGGAAATAAATTCAGACGTACTTGACTGTTGCATCACCAAATGTGCTTTCAAAATTGAGTGCTAGTGTCAAGTCGCTTGAGCAAGTGCAAGGTTTGACCTATGGCCCAACTGGTGGGTGAAGGAGCTCAAGTGGAAGAACTCAAAACTTCTCTAACAACTTGCAGTCTTATTCTGAGAGGAATAGAAACCGTTAGAAACAAGGTAGAAAAGCTTCGAGCTTGAGCTTGAGATCAATGTTAAGTGTGTAAAAGTACTATATTTTTACCCTATTTACTCCTAATTATTGCTAGACTTAGGCTCAGTTTAGTTGCATATTTAGTCATTCATGCATAATTTCATTGTTTCCTTCATCGACATGCTTGATTACATAAATTGGTTGATTTTTGTGGAAAAAGGTACTACTAGTGTGTGTTTTGTGTGTGCAGGATCAAATCGCCCAAGTGAGTAGGAAATTGCCGAAGCAATTGCCGCAGCAATTAAGGACAAGAAGATATGGCTGCCGATTTTGAGGGATTAAATTCTAGAAGATTTGATATTCAATGAAGATATCCAAAGGAGATTAATTCCCAAAAGTTTAAAAGAAATATTTGGAAAGTAAATAAATAAAAGAGATATATCTCTTTTACATTAAATGCCAATTTAAACTCATACTTTCCAAATATAATTTGACCTGGCCATCCCCTATTTAAAGGAAGCAAGCCGTCACAAGCAAAGGGGGGAGGAGAGTCGAATTTAGAGAGAAGAGAAGACAGGCTGTCAAATTTTTTGATCTTTCTTGTGTTTATTTTGCACCAAGCCATGAACTAAATTTAATTGGCTTTGGGTTATTGTGTTTTTGTGGTTGTGAGACGTTTGGATATTGTTTAAGTATTTGAGTTGCAATTCAATTTCAAAGTTTGTTCATTCTTGGTTTTTAATATTGGTTGCGAGTGAATTGGGAGAAGATCTCGTGATTTCAATCATCTATTTATCTAATATCGGGAGAGTTAGATTCAAGAAACGAATGAGCATGGTTTTCATACAAACAGAAGTTGGTGAAGAATAATTCGGCTTAGGGATAAGTTACGAATTTCAACGGCTAAGAGGAGCACAAGATTGGTTGTTGTTCACCCTTGGTTCATACAGGGATGTATTATCAAGACGTGTGCAATTAACAGTATTTCGCGTTAGGGATAACGAAGAATCATTGAAGAACGTTTCGCCGAACTTTGAAAGTGGATGCTCAATTGCCCAGGCAATCGACCCATTCTTAATTGCCCAAGCAATCACGGGAGTATTGCCCAGGCAATCCGATCAGACAACGCGGGGAAATTGCCCTGGCAATCAACCAGGCAATTGCAGCCAAATTGCCCTGGCAATCGACTAGGCAATCGTAACAGAATTGCCCTGGCAATCCGGCTGCTACTCAATCACCAAGACGGTCCATTCGATCATCACCCCACGACTCACGATAACCTGGCCTACTCTCTCTCATTTGATTACATCTCTTCTTAATTTACTTATTTCTTTTAATTTACTTGTCAAAATCCACCCCTATTATCAATTGTGTTTTTATGTTTACAGTGCAAGAAGTTAGATTATTGAAGTAGCACCAATCCCTATAGAGACGATATCTAATCTATACTATAACTTGCGACGTGTACACTTGCACCAATTGCGAAGCACTCTAAACACGCAACAAGTTTTTGGCATCGTTGCCGAGGACTGGCAATAGCGACTTTGTTTTTAAATTCTTGCACCTTTATTTCTTTTTGTTTTGTTTTATTTACTTTTCGGTTTCAAGGGACTTACAATTTTGGTTTTGCATCTGTGTATGACCAGGGCGAGACCAATATCACTAGAATATCCATTTGAACCCGAAATAGAACGAGTTCTTCATAGGAGAAGACGTGAGCAAAGAGCAGTAATGGTGAATCCTATTGTCCTAGACGGCAATCAAAATAATGCGGCAATAGGAGGAGGAGCTCCAATTGAACAACCAATGCATGTCAGGAATAGACCAATCCGAGACTACCTAGAGGAGGATCTAAACAGTCTCAATCCAGGAGTTATCACATCTGAAATAGAAGCTGCCCACTTCAAATTGAAACCTGTGATGTTCAACATGATCAACACAATTGGACAATTTGAAGGATCAGCCACTGAAGATGCCAAACAACATCTCAAATCATTCCTGGAAATTTGCAATTCATTCAAACTACAAAGAGTTCATGAGGATGTCCTAAGGCTGAAATTATTTCCCTATTCACTGAGGGATAGGGCAAATATGTGGTTAAATAGTATTCCATCCAGATCTATAGGATCTTGGATGGATTTATGTCGTGATTTCATTGCTAGATTTAGTTCTACAAATATGATCGATAAATTGCGTAATGATATTACTTCTTTTCGGCAGGCATACGATGAGTCCATGTACGAGGCGTGGGAGCGATACAAAGAGCTTTTACACAAATGTCCCATGCACGGATTCCCATTATAGACATAAGTGATGATGTTCTACAACTCAGTGAATACGCCAACAAGGATGATGCTAGATGCCTCGACAAACGACATACTACTTGACAAGTCACCTGAGGAGGTAATAGAGATTCTAAACCGTCTTGCCAAAAACAACTATCAATTCCCAACTACACGAAGGGGAATAGTCAGACGAAAGGCCACGATAAATGAGTTTGATTCATTGGGATCAATTTCCGCACAATTGGCTGCACTAACCAATTTGGTTAAGAATATGCAGCGACCAAGCAACACACGGGAGATCAAGGTAGTATATTCAATTTATGATTTATGTAATGGTAACCATGATTCTTCTGAGTGTTTACAGAACCCAGAATCAAGTTTTTATGTTGGAAACTACAACCAGAACAACAATGTGACGTCCAACACCTACAATCCAGCCTGGAGGAAGCATCTAAATTTCTCATGGAGCAATCCGAACAATTTCCTCAATCAGAATAGTCAGAATGGACAAGCATCAGGATTCTAGCAGAACATGCCAGATGCCGCAGCAGCAATCGACACAATCCAGTTCTTTGGAAAATTCTCTTAATGTTTTTATGTTAAAAACTGAATCTTATATGGTTGAGAATAGTAGTTTCATGAAAAGGACTGACGCTTTCATTAACAGGACTGAGATGAGATTGCAAAATCAAGAGGCAACCTTGAAATCATTGGACACACAAGTAGGGAAATTTGCTCAAAACTTGAATACAAGACCCTTGGCGGACTACCTAGCGAAACTGAGGTCGCAAAAGGAGTAGGCCACGAGCAATGTGAGGTAATCATCACTCGGAGTGGTCGAAAGCTTGAGGAAGACACAAGGGAGAACACTCAACCAGCAGAACGATCTCCTATGTAAAAAGACACTAAAATTGATGAAACAAAAATTGCCTCGGCAATTCCCAGTGGCAATGCAGTTCTAATTACCCTGGAAATTCCCGATGTCCAGACAGCCTCAATTGCCCCGACAATTCCAAATGCCAGCGCAATTAACGATAAAAAGCTGAAACCAGAGAAGAAGGAAGAGGAGATCCGAATTTCACATCCATTCCCACAAAGATTGAAACGACAGCAACAAGAATATCAATTCAAGAAATTCCTAGACATCTTGAAGCAAGTTCACATCAATTTGCCGTTGGTAGAAGCGATAGAGCAAATACTGAACTACGCCAAGTTTCTTAAGGACGTTGTCTCTAAGTGAACAAGGCTGGTGAGTTTGAAACTGTGGCAGTGACAGAAGGATGCATGGCAAAGCTACACAACCGCTTGCCACCTAAACTTAAGGATCCCGATAATTTCACCATATCATGTGCTATCAAAAATCATTATGTTGGGAAGGCCTTGTGTGATCTTGGTGCAAGCATAAACCTCATGCCAAAATCAGTCTTCCAAGGATTGGGCATAGGGAAGGTGAGCCCTACAACAGTTATGCTACAGCTTGCAGACAGATCTTACATGCATTCAGAGGGAAAAATCGAGGATATACTGGTAAGAGTTGATAAATTTATTTTTCCCGCTGATTTTATTGTTTGGATCGTGAAGCAGATGAGTTGACACCCATCATTCTCGGGAGAACATTTTTAGCAATGGGAAGAACCTTGATCGATGTAGAGAAATGAGAGCTCACCATGAGGGTAAATGACCAGCAAGTCAAACTTAATGTCTTTCAAACCCTTAAGAATGTTGATGAACCAGAAGAATGCCAAGCCATTCATGTCACTACCGAATTCAATTTTGAGGTAGAAGAGAATTACCTCGGTAATTACAGTGCCAAACCAGAAAACCTTGAGGAACAGATCGACGAGGAGCTTGATGAAGCAAACTGGATAGTAAGTCGACCAAATAAGTATTTTTAACCATTGGAATACTTAGGTAAGGAAGGTAAACTGAAAAAACCTTCTATTGAGAACCACGGACACTTGAATTGAAACCATTGCTAGGGCAATTAAAATATGCTTATTTGGGAAACGATAACACTTTGCCCGTGATAATTTCTTCTAAGTTGCAGCCTGAACAAGAAAAGAAATTGATTGATATGTTAAAGCTGCATAAGAAGGCAATCAGATGGACTATTGCTGACTTGAAGGGAATTAGCCCGGCGGTATGTATGCACAAAATCCTTTTAGAGGATGATCATAAATCGACAATTGAGGCACAAAGAAGACTTAACCCTGCTACGAAGGAAGTCGTGAGGAAGAAAATCATCAAGTGGCTTGATGCTGGTATCATATATCCTATCGCCGACGGTACATGGGTAAGTCTGGTACAATGTGTACCAAAAAATAGGGTATAACAGTGGTAAATAATGAAAGCAATGAACTCATTCCAACTAGGACTGTGACCGGTTGGAGGGTTTGTATGGACTATCGAAAGTTGAATAAAGCTACTAGAAAAGATCACTTCCCTTTACCTTTTATTGATCAAATGCTTGACCGTCTTGCAGGGAAATCTTTTTATTGTTTTCTTGATGGTTACTCAGGTTATAACCAAAATGCCATAGCACTGGATGATCAGGAAAAGACCACTTTTACATGCCCATATGGTACTTATGCATTTCGAAGGATGCCATTCGGTTTATGCAATGCCCCAGCAACCTTTCAAAGATGCATGATGGCAATTTTCTTCGACATGGTGGAAGACTTCCTCAAAATATTCATGGATGATATTTCGATATTTGAGGATAGTTTCGATAATTGCCTCAGCAATTTAGAGAAGGTAATGTCACGATGTGAAGAATCCGACCTAGTGCTAAATTGGGAGAAGTGACATTTTATGGTAGACAAAGGTATTGTGCTCGGCCATAGAATCTCGTCCAAAGGAATCGAAGTGGATATAGCTAAAGTGGACGTGATTCAGAGATTGCCACCACCAACTTCAGTCAAAGGAATCTGAAGTTTCCTCGAACATGCAGGTTTTTACAGAAGGTTTATTCATAATTTTTCTAAAATTTCTAAACCCTTGTGTAATTTTCTTGAACAGGATAAGGCTTTCAACTTTGATAAATCTTGTGCCACGGCATTTGAAGCCCTGAAAAAGCAACTTGCTTCGGCACCTATTGTGGTACCACCCGATTGGACCCTACATTTTGAACTTATGTGCGACACAAGTGATTACGCGGTAGGGGCTATTTTAGGGCAGCGCAAAGGTAAGATTTTTCATGTAATTTACTACGCTAGTAAAACTCTAAATGATGCACAATCAAATTACACCACCACGAAGAAACAATTACTAGCGGTAGTCTTTGCATTCGATAAGTTTCGTTCCTACTTGATTGGTATTAAGGTAATTGTTCATACTGATCATTCGGCAATTAAGTACCTATTTGCTAAGAAAGATGCCAAACCTCGTTTAATTCATTGGATTTTACTTCTACAAGAGTTTGACATTGAAATTAAGGGCAGGAAAGGAACAGAAAACCAGGTTACGATCACTTATCAAGGTTGCAAAAAGACGATAAAGATTCAGACTCCTTGGAGATCCATGACACATTCTCGGATGAGAAATTACTAGTTGCCTCAGTAACTCCCTGGTATGCCGATTTAGTTAATTTTTTGGTCAGTGGTATTTTTCCTTATAATCTTACTCACCCAGGAAAGAAGCGATTCCAACATGATGTTAAGCATTATTATTGGGACGAGCCTATTTTGTTTAAACAATGTGTAGATCAAGTGATAAGACGATGTGTTCTCGAGGAGGAACATGACAATGTGCTTCGGCAATGTCACTATTCCCCCTATGGAGGCCATTTTGCAAGAACATGCACTGCGGCCAAAGTCCTACAATCCGACTTTTATTGGCCTACACTTTACAGAGATGCTCAAGAATTTTACAAGCAGTGTGATCGATGTCAACGAACGGGCAATATTTCTAGGCGACATGAGATGTTGTTGCAGAATATCCTTGAAGTCGAACTATTTGATGTGTAGGGTATTGATTTCATGGGGCCGTTCCCATCCTCCTTCGACAATCGATATATCTTACTTGCCGTTGACTATGTTTCTAAATAGGTTGAAGCGGTTGCAGTACCTAGAAACGATTCAAAGATCGTGCTAAAATTCTTGAAGAAATACATATTCACACGATTCGGGACACCAAGGGCAATTATCAGCGATGAGGGCACACACTTCGATAATAGGTTAATTGTTAAGATGTTGGAGTGATTTGGAGTAACACACAAAATTGCCTCGGCATATCATCCACAAACAAACGGGCAAGCCGAAATTTCCAATCGTTAATTAAAGGTTATACTTTAAAAAGTTGTTAATCATTCTCGAAAGGATTGGTACGCAAGAATTGATGAATCACTATAGGCCTATCGAACAACATTCAAGACACCTTTAGGCATGTCACCGTACAGACTTGTGTATGGGAAGACTTGCCGATAGAGATCGAGCATAAGGCTTATTGGGCAATTAAAACCGTTAACATGGATTGGGAGAGTACAGGGAAAAAGCGATTATTGGACCTCAATGAGATTGAAGAAATTCGTGCCATAGCCTACTACAACACAAAAATTTACAAGGAGAAATGAAGCGTTGGCATGATAGAAAGCTATTGTCGCGGCAATTTTTGCCCGAGCAATTAGTTATTCTCTTCAATTCTTGATTAAAACTCCTTCCGGGAAAACTGAAATCAAGATGGTCTGGGCCATTCGAAGTAGTAAAACCATTCTTCCATGGTGCCATGATAATCAAGTCAACCATTGACGGACATGAATTCAAGGTTACGGGCAAAGATTGAAGCACTATGCCAGCGCCCATGTTGAGCGAGACAAGGAAGTGGTTACTCTAGGAGATGCATAATCATGCTCTCCTTTAGTTTTTTTTTTACTTTTTAGTTTTGTTTTTAATTTTAGACTTTTGTTTATTTTTGGTTTTATTTTTTATTTGTGTCGTCCTTTAAATTTTAAATCTTATCTTTCCATATTTATTTTAGGATGTTTAATTTTACTTTTTCCATATTTATCTTTTTAATTAATGCTTATCTTTTTATTTGTGCTTGGTTTATTTTAGGAAAATAGTTCAAGACAATGAGGAGTTGGATTTAAAATTTGAAGTTTGCATTTAAAGAGGGAATAATGAGCTGATTTTAAGGAATTACAAAGGCTTATATAAGTAATAATTTTTACCCTAATTTTCACCCCTTCTATTAATCTAGCCGCCTATCCCTCTATACCCACCCAATACCGGTTGCTGCATACCCCAACCAATCCCCTCTTCATCTTTTATTTTCATCATTCTTTCCTACTTTCTTTTCTTTCCTACCATTAGCCGAAAATCACCCTTCTCATCTCCAACTTCATATTCAAACTTTCAACTCCATCAACTATCCCTTCTACTCTTTGAACTCTCAAAGTTTTCTTTTATTTTCTTTGTTTTCTTCCAACCACAACCACAAACACAACCACTATGGCCAAAAATCTCAAGTTTATGGATCACCCAAGTTCATCCAAGGAATCACAATTCCACCGCTTTGCAACAACACAAATTGAGGAGAAATATCGAGCAAAGTTTGCAAATCGCAAAGTATGAGAGGAGCAATGATTCACTTATACCGTTTTCCAAAAGAATATCAGCCTCGAGGAGTTCATCTTCAAAGTTATCGAGCATCACTAGTGGCAAATCCTTTGCCATCAACCAAAGGGCGGCAATGTCTCATGGGTAAGAGAATTTTATGCTCATTCTCCTAACCCAAACAATCCATATGTCTATGTTTGTGGCAAGGCTATCCCTATTGATTTCGATACCATCAACACTTTCTACGGGATATATATAGAGAAAGATGAACATAAAGCTTTTGTGGATAGCATCACGGCCGAAGAAGTTGAAAATGTGTTCCAATACCTCACCATTGAAGGAGCCGAATGGAACAAAGAAACCTTAAAAGGGACGGTAAATTGCCTTATGTTAAAACCTGAAGCTAAACTGTGGAACAAGTTTGTTAAATCTTGCTTAATGCCCACCACACACAACACCACAGTTTCTTATTCTTGCCTGTTATTGATTCATTCTATTTTGAACAAGGGAATTATTAATGTTGGACAAATAATATGTGATGAGATATTTGCTTGTAGCCAAAAAGATGTAGGTTCTCTTTTGTTTCCGTGCTTAATCTCTCAACTATGCGAGAAAGAGAATGTGTCGAGCGATCCGATGGACGAGAAGTTGCCCTCTAAAATTGGGTGAAACCGAGCTCAATACTTGATGTTTATCGGTGAAGGAACGATGAAAGAACATGAAGAACCAAAGACAACCTCAACAGCAAAGATTGCCCGGGCAACCAAAATTGCATCAGTAATTCTAGATGCCTCGGCAATTCCAGCTAAACACGCTTTGGCAATACCAGCAGAACACGCCTCGGCAATTCCAGATGTCTGAGCAAGTGCATCCGTGTCGGCAAACATGGATCGAGTAATGGAGATGCTCTACCCAATATCCGACAGATTAGAGCGAATGGAGACCCAGCAATTACAATTCATGCGGTACATGAGAGACCATAATGTAGCTATCACACGAGTGATCCTTAAAAAGTACCCTGACAACACCGTGCCTTTTCTGGTATTTCTTGCCAACCTAGTTGCCCCGGCAACTGATGATGCAACGACAACTGCTGCACAAGACAAAGATTCAGACAAGAACATACTTGAACCAATGAAGTCACCAACGGTATAGCCATCATACTCGAAGCGCAAAGCTTTTATCATCGAAGAGACTGAAAAAGAGGATGAACGAAACGATAAGGGTCCGGAAGAAACCCAAGCAGCCACAATACTCAACCACCTAGAACCACAAAATGAATCAAGCATACGGCCCGAAAGAAACTCATCATTTAAGGTGACGACCTTTCCGACTAACTCATTTGCATTTTAATTTTAATTGCATGCATTGGGGATAATGCTTCTCTTGAGTTTGGGGGAGGGTGTTTGTTTCTAGTTAGTTCCATGCTTAGTTGCATTCATCTTTAGTAATCATATATAGGTTGCATATGTTACTTGTCATACCTTTGATTGGATTTAATTGCTTAAGACTGTTGAATATCCGATGATGAATTTTAGCCACCGCACTTAATTGAAACAACCTTTAAATTTAGGATTGCATGGAAAGAACTTAGAATTTTACTATGATGCTGAATATTATTGACACGATTGTGGCTTGTTGATTGAAAGAAACTTAGTGAACTTAGGTTGCTTAAAATATTGGGTAAATTAAAATTTAAAAATTTCTTGCTAGAGTTGTCCGAAACCGGCTCTAGTTAAGAATCACTAGAGTTGCCCGAAACCAGCTCTGGTTGTTACACATTAAAGAATTGCTAGAGGTGCCCTAAAGTGGCTCTAGTAAACTAAGATTTAATTAAGAAATTGCTTGTTTTGCTAGAGGTGCCCAAAATTGGATCTAGTAAACTTAATATTAAATGCCCCGGTAATTAAATTGATAAAAGCCTATTGTTCACATAGTATCTTGAAAATCAATTTGTACACAACCACGCACACACATTGTCACAAGCATTATAGTTTGGTTCCGAGAAATTCTTGTGCTATCCGAAGAATTCAAAAGGTGATCATACTTTGTGCCACGGTTCTGAGGTTTGAAGTAAAGTTTAAAGCATGTCTTTGATGATTGAAGTCTTGGCAGGTAATTGTTAGTTTTGCATTGCTTGAGGACAAGCAATAGTTCGAGTTTGGGGGTGTGTTAAGTGTGTAAAAGTACTATATTTTACCCTATTTATTCCTAATTATTGCTAGACTTGGGCTAATTTTAGTTGCATATTTAGTCATTCATGTATAATTTCATTGTTTCCTTCATCGACATGCTTGATTACATAAATTGGTTGATTTTCGTGGAAAAAGGTACTGCTAGTGTGTGTTTCGTGTGTGCAGGATCAAATCGCCCAAGTGAGTAGGAAATTGCCGAAGCAATTGCCGCGGCAATTAAGGACAAGAAGATATGGCTGCCGATTTTGAGGGATTAAATTCTAGAAGATTTGGTATTCAATTGAGATATCCAAAGGAGATTAATTCCCAAAAGTTTAGAAGAAATATTTAGAAAGTAAATAAATAAAAGAGATGTATCTCTTTTACATTAAATGCCAATTTAAACTCATACTTTCCAAATATAATTTGACCGAGCCATCCCCTATTTAAAGGAGGCAAGCCGTCACAAGCAAAGGGGGGAAGAGAGTCGAATTTAAAGAGAAGAGATGAGAGGCTGTTGAATTTTTTGATCTTTCTTGTGTTTATTTTGCACCAAGCCATGAACTAAATTTAATTGGCTTGGGTTATTGTGTTTTTGTGGTTGTGAGACGTTTGGATTTTGTTTAAGTTTTTGAGTTGCAATTCAATTTCAAAGTTTGTTCATTCTTGGTTCTTAATATTGGTTGCGAGTGAATTGGGAGAGGATCTCGTGATTTCAATCATCTTTTTATCTAATATCGGGAGAGTTAGATTCAAGAAACGAATGAGCATGGTTTTCATACAAACTGAAGTTGGTGAAGACTAATTCAGCTTAGGGATAAGTTACGAATTTCAATGGCTAAGAGGAGCGCAAGATTGGTTGTTGTTCACCCTTGGTTCACACAAGGATGTATTATCAAGACGTGTACAATTAACAGTATTTCGCGTTAGGGATAACGAGGAATCATTAAAGAACGCTTCGCTAAACTTTGAAAGTGGATGCTCAATTGCCCGGGGAATCGACCCATTCTTAATTGCCCAAGAAATCATGGGAGCATTGCCCAGGCAATCCGATCAGACAACGCGGGGAAGTTGCCCTGGCAACCCACCAGGCAACACGGCAGAATTGCCCTAGCAATCAATCAGGCAATTGCAACCAAATTGCCCTAGCAATCGACTAGGCAATCGTAACAGAATTGCCCTGACAATCCGTCTGCTTCTCAATCACCACGACGGTCCATCCGATCATCACCCCACGACTCACAATAACCCGACCTGCCCTCTCTCATTTGATTACATATCTTCTTAATTTACTTGTTTCTTTTAATTTACTTGTCAAAATCTACCCCTATTATCAATTGTGTTTTTACTTTTACAGTGCAAAAAGTTAGATTCTTGAAGTAGCACCAATCTATATTATAACTTGCGATGTGTACACTTGCACCAATTGCAAAGCACTCTAAACACGCAACAATCAAAACGTAGGTCAAAGTTTATTGGTTGTAGGAGGACTTTATCATATTCAACCATGGTAAGTTTGAAGAGCTCACAAAAGAGTACGACGCACCAGTCTGTGATCGGTATAGACGTAAGCATAGAGGCAAGTGTTGGGGTTTGGCCAGAGTTTGCTATGAGTGTGGATCATCAGACTATTTTGTGAGGGATTGTCTAGCAGCTACTAACACCACCAGTTCAAACTCAAAAAATTCTTATCCGGCTCAGAGGGGTCGGGGCTTTGCTAGAGAAAGAGTGAGTCGCATGTTCGAACATCGGAGTAGGGGTACGATCTAGTCTACTACTATGGCACCAGCGAGGCAGTACGCAGTCAAGGCCCAGGATGACTGTGAGGTTATCGATGTTATCTCATGTACGTTTACCTTTTTTTTAATTCCTATTAAAGCTATTGTGGATTTGGGGTCTACCCATTCCTACATTCATAGTGGAATATCCCAACAGTGGGGTATTCTTGTCGAGGAACTTGAGATTGGAGGTTGTGTGACTAGACCTTTAGGGTATAATATTTTGGTAGATAAGATGTATCAGAGGTGTCCGATTGAAGTTCAGGGTTTGATTTTTTTGGCCGGTTTAATAGTATTATTGTTTTAAAAGTTTGATGTTATCTTAGGGATGGATTGGTTATTTAAGCATGATGCACGGTTGGGTTGTAGAGCAAAGAACCCTAAGCTTCGTGGTTTTGATGGGTCCAAGTTTGTAATGAAGGGTAAGAGAAATCCTTGCCTTTCCAATGTAGTGTTGGCCTTGGTGGCACAAAGGATGAACCAGTAAGGTTGTAAGGCCTTCTTGGCTCGCATGGTTGACACAAGTGTCGAGAGTCTGATGCTTGAGAGTTTTTCGATATATTTTTGAAAGAGTTACCCAAACTACCCCCAGATCATGAGCTAGAGTTTTAGATAGATGTGATGCCTAGCACGACACTAGTGTTTATTGTACCGTATCGTATAGCACTGACAAAATTAAGAGATCTAAAGAATCAAATTTAAGAGTTGTTATAAAGAGGTTTTATTCGGCCGAGTATCTCACCTTAGGGCACATCGATTTTGCTTGTCAAGCAGAAGGATGGGTCAATGAGGATGTGCATTGGTTACCGTCAACTCAATAAGGTAACGGTGAAGAACCGTTATCCTTTACCAAGGATAAATGACCTATTTGACCAGTTGAGAGGTGCTCGTGTGTTCTCAAATATCAACTTGAGGTCAGGTTACTACTAGTTGAAGATATTAGAATAAGATGTTCAGAAAACCACTTTCAGGATGCGGTATGGACATTATGAGTTCTTGGTAATGCCTTTTGAGCTTACCAATGCACCTATAGCTTTCATGGAATTGATGAACCGGATCTTTTAGCCCTACTTAGACCAGTTTGTGGTAGTCTTCATTGATGACATTTTGGTTTATTTGAGCTCAGAGAATGAGCACGACTATCATCTTCGTGTTGTTTTTCAGATCTTGAGAGAAAGACAACTTTTTGCTAAGTCCAATAAATGTGAGTTTTGGCTCTTCACGATGGCATTTTTGGGTCATATTGTTACAGTAAATAGGACCCCAGTCGACCAGCAAAAGATTCAAGCAGTGGTAGAGTGAAAACCACCTAGGAATATTACAAAAGTCCGTAGTTTCCTTGGGTTTACAAGATATTATTGCCATTTTGTCAAGGGATTTTCCATCAAAGCGGCGCCTATGACCAAGTTTTTACAGAAATGAGTTCTATTTGAATGGAACAGGAGAAGACAACAAAGCTTCGAACAGTTGAAGTTTTATCTTATGGAGGCTCTGATTTTGACGCAACATGAACTGGGAAAAAATATGTTATGTTTAGAGATGCTTCATTGAATGGGCTTGGTTGTGTTCTCATGCAAGGGGGTAAGATGGTTGCTTATACCTCAAGACAACTTAAGCTTCATGAATGGAACTACCCCACGTATGATTTGGAGCTTGTCGTAGTTATCTTCGCGTTGAAGATTTGGAGGCATTACCTGTATGGGGAAAAGTGTTACATCTACACCGATCATAAGAGTTTAAAGTACCTTCTCACCCAAAATGAGTTAAATTTAAGGCAAAGACGATGGATTGAGTTGTTAAAGGACTATGATTGCATCATAGAGTAACATCCTAGTAAAGCTAACGTGGTGGTTGATGCTTTGAGCCGAAAGTCCATATCAGATTTGAGGGTGATGTTTGCCTGATTGAGGATGACCGAATATGGTGGATTATTAGCTGAGCTTTGTGTGGAGCCTACCTTAATACAAGAGATCAAGATGACGAAAGTGTTGGATAAAGAGTTGATGGTTTAGAGAGGTAAGACATTCGAGCTCGAAGTGCAAGATGATGTGATCTTGTACTTCAGGAAACGGTTGTGTGTTCTAGCTTTGAATGATTTGTGGGACCGTCTCCTGTGAGAGGTACACCGTATTCCATTTGTTGTACATCCTAGGAGTAACAAGATGTATCAAGACCTTTGCCCTTTTTATTGTGGCCCAATATGAAAAGAGATGTATCTGAATTTATGACAAGATGCTTAGCTTGTCAGCAGGTTAAGGCCAAACATTAAGTTTCTTCGGTCTTGTTTCAACCCATTCATATTCCACAATAGAAGTGGGATCGTGTGACCATGGATTTTGTGACAAGGTTACCGTTAACGCAAAAAAAATATGATGCCATATGGGTGATAGTATATCGTTTAATCAAGTATATACATTTATTGCATGTGCATATAGATTTTATGCTGGAGAGGTTGGCATGGTTAAACATTTAAGAGATAGTAAGGTTGCCTAGAGTGTCATCGTCAATCATATCGGATAAAAATCTGCGTTTTACGATAAGGTTGTAGAAAAAGATATATGAGGCTTTGGATACCAAGTTGTATTTCAGTACAACTTTCCACCCTCAGACCGATGGTCAGCCTGGGCGAGTTATCCAAATTTTGAAGGATATGCTTCGATGTTGCATAATTGATTTTTAAGAGGAGTTGGGAAAAATAATTACCGCTTGTTGAGTTTTCCTACAACAACAGTTTCCAACCGAGCATCAAGATGACTCCTTTTGAGGCTTGTATGTGCGTAAGTGTAGGACACCCTTATATTGGATCAAGCTTAATGAGAGAATGATTGTGGAGTTAGATTTGATTATACAAACAAATGAGAATATTTAGATAATCAAGGAAAGATTGCAAGTAGCCTATGATCGTCAAAATCATTTGCAGACCGAAAGCGTAAACAAATCGAGTATAAAGTTGGTGACAAGGTATTCCTCAAGGTGTCATCGTGGAAAAGAGTAATCCGCTTTAGACAAAAGATCAAGTTGAGCCTGAGGTTTATCAAGTCGTATGAGGTCTTTGAGGGGGTTAGACCAGTAGCTTACCGGTTAGCCTTGCCCTAAGAGATGGCTCGCATCCACAACGTATTCTATGTGTCTATGTTAAGACATTACCATTTCAATCCTTCGCATGTTATCCAATTTGAGGAGATTGAGATCAACATCGACTTGATCTAAGAGGAAGAACCGATAAGAGATTTGGACAAAGGAGCCAAAGAGTTGTGCATTAATTTTATACTGCTGGTAAAGATGTTGTAGAGGAACCACGAGATCAAGAAGGCTACGTGGGAAGTCAAAAAAGATATGAAGTTGCTTTATACGCATCTGTTTCCATCAGGTAAATTTTGAGGATAAAATTTTCTTTTAGGATGGGAGAGTTGCAACGACTCAAATTTTGGAATCTGATGGTCGGATTAACATGAAGAATGGGCTTTGTATTTGGGCCAAGAGTTTGGGCCTTTGTGAGCTTTGTGGGCTTGTTTGTGGTTGATGGACTTAATTTTTGGGCTTGGATATGTGTTGGGATGGAGAATGAGAGACAAAAGGGTAATTCCACCTTGTTTTTGAAGGACAAAGTAGAGAGCCTTTATGTTTTCTGCAGAAAAGTGTGGATGATATCATCCCTTGTCTCTCTTGTTTCTCTTCCTCAACCATTCTATTCCCCCAACTCTCACACCCAAGCAAAGGTCAAATTTTTGAGTTAGGAAGTGTGAATCTCATATTGGTTGTTGAGGGAAAATTAATCATCATTCAAAGAGCTATCTATCAAGGTAAGAATGGTTGAGTTTGGTAGAGGTTGGAAAATGAGTGTTTAGTGAGGGTTGAAGAAGAAGAACAAGAATATGGGACTTGACTCCATTTCTTGTTATATAAACCTTTCTTTTTTATATCTTAAGTTTTCAGCAACGTTATAACTTGTTTTACAATATCTCTTTGTAGTGAAAGAGGTTGGAGAAGCTTCTAAGGATCAAGAGAAGATGAGGGCTTGAGGTGTTGGCTTGGAACTTCATTTGCAACTTATCATTAAGGTTAGTAAACGACTAACTCCTTTGTGTTCATGAAAATCATGAATTTCACTGCCTTGTTGCTTGAATTGATATTTTGGTTGCTTGGATGCTTGAAACCTCTTTAATGGCTAATTCTAAGATTAGTGTTAATAAAGCTTAAAATGGTAGAAAACCACTTAAACTACCTTCCATAAATTATAGGTTCGATTTGGGGTCTTGCCTTTGAGTTTGGGGGGCCTGAGAGGTGAATTACTAACTCTAGAAAATGAATTCTAGGTTCGAGTACTAATACGGGTTGAACGCGTATCGGTACCCTATGTTAAAATGGTTGAAATCAAGCCAAATTAGAAGGGCATATTGGTAGACCTAAGGGGGTATCGGTACCCCCTATTCCATCAAATTCCAGTAGCCAAAATGGGTATTAGTACGCTTGGGAGTGTATCGGTACAAATTGGGTATCGGTACACGACCCTATGTATCGATACACGACCCTATGTATCGATACAGGGTTTTGATTAAACCCCTTCAGAGGGTAAGTCGAGTATCGATACGTGTAAATGGGTATCGATACCCACTGGAGCGTATCAGTACTCTTAAGCGGGTATCGGTACTCGCTAGACAATCTGCTCAAAATTTACATTTTGAGTTCGAGAGACCTATAATTCTAGGACTAAGGCCTAATGGGCTTCCAATATGGTAAACTGAATAGAAAAACTGAGAAATCGAGAATTTAACCTCATATACATACATAATGAGTAATAACATAATAAAACCTTGGGTAACTTGTTTTAATAGCAACTACAAGGATCCTTGGTGGATCGTGTGTGGTCTCGTGACAAGTAAGGGAACTTGAGTGGTTGAGTTACCTTGTTTGTTGGGATCCAGAAACCCAGATAAAGAGTGTTGCAACACCATGGTTATAGATTGCCGAATGTACGTTCCCGAAGCTGTGTGGCACCGAGTCTCATTCGAAGATGCTTGACTAGAGATTCTGAGCATTGATGTACGTTCCCAAAGCTGTGTGGCACCAGGCCTCACTCTAGGTTTGTTGATATGATGTTTATGTGTTGTGCGAGGTTAATGCTTCTCATTGTTTGCTATATGTTTAGACTGCTAGAGGTAGCATTAATATTGTTATTTTTATGTCATGATATCATTTTCTTAGCTACATGTTCAAATTTATGATTTGCATGAAGCATGGTTAAGTGGAAGTGTATCCACTGAGCTTCGTTAGCTCAGCGTTCAGAATTGTTGTTTCTGTTTGAAGGTTAGTAGGTTGATGTGCATCGTTGGAGCACCATCGGAGTAGGACCTCAGCATCGACTTGTTGTCCGAGTACAGTACTTAGATATATTGGGCATGTATTCGTAGGACCCTATGTTGTATTGTAACTATTATTTTTGGATTTAAATATCGAGTCGAATGCTTTTAATTATGTAGTTAAATGGAGCTTCTCATGTAACGTTTTAACTATGAATCTATTTTGAAATATTTGAACTTTATGAATTTTATGAACGAAGTGGGTATGAGCTAAATCTAGATGCAAAATTTTATGGTAATGATTTGGGCTTGAGGCCCAAATGTGACATCCGGGTCGAGAGTGTTACAGGCCTTGTGCAGTCGCATCTAACATGTCAAGGACGCAGAGGCATGCCCAAGTCTCACGGTTGAAATCGGTATCCAAATGATGCTAAATTGATGGGTTGGTATCGTTGTGTCCATGTCTTTTATTTCCATGGCTTGTAATTTTCCCCATATAATGTGTTCGTTTTGCAGTTTTTGTTGTTTTTTCAGTTAAGCTTCATTACCAAAAATATTAGAAAAACGGCTAATCTCCCCCAACATCACTAACAAAAATAAACCACTTCCCTTCAACGTTGATGGGATCCCCACACATATCCCTTTTTCTTCAGCTCTAATCTTGTACAAAAACAAAGATCAAACATCTTTCGTAAATATTTTTCATCTCTTACAACATCCAAATGCAAGAAACAATACAAGGGGATGCCAGAATCTACTTCGTCTCGACCTTTTCTTCGTCAGAGTCGTCATGGGGGGGGCTTCTTATGCCTTTATATATTCCAACCCAAGGATAATTCCACGCCCTGCTATCTGATTCCCGGGATCGTTCTTGTAGGCATTTTGTGGATCTTTTGGATTGCTACTTACATGTACCGGTGTGTTGCACATTGCCTCTGTGCAAGTGATAGAGGGAATGTTAATAGGGAACATAGTAGTTTGACGAAGAAACGGTCTTGTGCTTCCGAATGACATGCAAAACGGTTGATGCGTTCATCGAAAAATGAAGGCTCTCATTCGAGAACGCCTGATGGTGATCGACAGCACGTTTGTTTCGGCGACGTTGTCGTGGTGGGAAGTAGAGAGTATAATTGGGATGAACATGGTGGTGAAAGTTTGCAAACAGAACACGAAGGTAAGGTTAAGAATTCGCCGGACGAAATTGGTTCGGACGAAGATCATATTTCAGTTGCATCTCGAAAAGGCAAAGAACCACTAACAGTGTCGGATTCAACCTAAGGTTTCCTTGTACTTGTAACTTTTGACAATGCGCATACACCATGTAGACATGGCAATTTGAACTCTTGTCTCCTATGATAAACACCATCCGCTTTTCCACTGGAACACTTGTTGGGTTCTAGTTCAAACTTCTAAAATGTGCAATTACACAATACGAATACAATTCGTAACATAAAATAAAACACGAAAAATAATACAAACACGATATAATATATAAACATCTAAAAAATTATTATATAACAAGAGCTATGAATATATTGATTTTTATATGAATATATGAATTATGACAAACAAGTTTAGCTTTAACACCGTAAAATTGAGAATAAAGAAAGTAGACGATCTACGATTCATAGACTTTATGTTCAGAAGATTTAAGAGAAGCTAAATTGAACCAAATAAAAAATTAATTTAAAATGATATTTTTATTTATTAGATAAACTTAACATCAATAAATTTAAATTTCATTGTTCAAATTTAAACATATATAACTGAATAATATCGTCCACTATTTGTAAATTAAAATTTTTCAAGAATTGTCTATCAACAACACAATAGAACAGAAACAAAACAACATGGATAAATTTAAATCGTAGAAATAAAGGAAATACTCATCCAAGTTTATTTAAAGTTTTTCCATAAACATTTGAGCATTTTTCATATTTGCAAGATACAGGAAGCATGTTCCCCAAGGCAAGACTTGACTGCGGGTTCTTATTCAAATATCCAACATAACATTATGCAGATATTGGAGAACATGGGGAGCCCGTCCACATCTTATTCCTTCCACATGTATACCATTATTCATCAATGAACCCCTCGAGTGGTGAGTTCCTTTATCTTCATATGGCATCTGAAGTAGGTCCTAGCTATGAGTAGAAATCGATTGCCATTTTTTAGTCATAAAAAAGCAAGTTTAGAATTTAGGATTAGAGTTTAAATGTAGGGTTTAGAGTGTCAGGGTTAGGACTTACATTTTACAAACAACAAATCTTTTGATGGAATTCAAATTCAACCAATTGTGTCATTTACAAACCCGACACAAATACAATATCTATAAATAATTAAATTGCAAAATGAAAATTAAAATAAACATGAGAAAAATAAATAAATTTATTAAAATATACAAAAATGTTTATTACTAATAAAAACTATATAAATTTATAATATATAAAATAAAAAAAAGTTTTTATATTATTTTTCTCCTTCCTTTCCCTATATTTTTTATTCTCTTTTTCAAACTATAAAGAAAAAAAAGGTTAGTTATTTAACAAGAACAGGAAATTGTATTTCATTTAAAAAAAAGAATATGTATAATAAATACAACACACCTAAATATTTTTTTTGAATAAAACACACCTAAATTATAAAAAGACTATTGGGGATCAAATTTACTAAGAAAACTCTTGGAGAAAAAAATTAAAACATGTAAACTCAAAGAGAATGAGGATAGTTAAAAGCCATATCTTGAGTAGAAATCCCCTACTCTTTTGTGTGCCCTATGCCCCCACACTAAAAATAGGGTTGGGTATAGGGTTAGAGTTTATAGTTTAGGTTTTAGGGTTTGATGTTTAATTTTTAAGGTTTAAAGTTTATGGTTTATGATTTAGAAATTAAGGTTAGAGTGTAGAGTTTAGTTTTTTAGTGTTAAGGCATAAAAATGAGCACCAAAACCAGAAAAGAAGATTTTTGTTCCCATTTCTGCAATACCCCTATGTATGGTCAAAAATCCTTTACCCTTCTCGGTGCCCCTTTCTATGTTTCAACACTAAAAAACTAAATTCTAAGCCCTTAATCTTAATTCTAAATCCTAAACCCTAAAAAATATACTTCATCCTTAATTATCTAAATCCTAAACCTCAAACCTTAACAATAAACCCTAAACCTAGCTTTTTAGTACGGGACATAAATAGGGTCATCGAAAAGAGGCAGAGGATTTCTATTCACTATGAATACACTTTTCATGAATAGAAATCATTTACCCCTTTATATGCCCCACACTAAAAAACTATGTTTAGGGTTTAAGGTTAAGGTTTAAAATTAGGGTTTATGGTTAGGATTTAGAGAATTAGGGGTAGGGTGTATTTTTTAGGGTTTATGGTTTAGGACTTAAAATTTAAATTTTTAAGTGTTGGGGCATAGAAAGGGTCATATAGTTTATGAATGTTTTTATACTTGCCATTGTGGTCTTAAAATCTTAATCATAAAGCACAGGATGAGGCCAAGTTCAGATAGGTAGAGATGAGGAAGAGGCAATTGAATAAGTGAAAACAAGAGTGATAGGAAATCAGCCCATTGAGCTAACAAAAGCATGATAACAATGACCAAGAAATTGATACAGTGCTGCTTGAATACGTAGGTTTAGCAAAAACTACATGCATTGTGTTGTGGCCATCCCCTCTATAGGACCACAACCGAGTAGATATACCGTGGCTAGCTATGTACAAGGCCCCATGGTTGAGTAAGTAATAAGTTGTCCTCGTTTCAATCATTGTTATGTTTAGGGAAAAGAGTATGTATTTCCATAGTTAGGGAATAATGTCCTCGTTTCAAGCATTTCAGTGTCTACTCGGGTCATTTCCATAAAATTGTTTTCGCATATATGTAGGGGGTGGACAGTCGGCAGAGTTTGGACTGATCCACTGGTACAGGTACGTATCCTACACACCATCGAGGCGGCCCCTACCGCCCAAGTCGATGGTGTGGGTGAGTCTTCTTTTGTAACCCGAATATTTTCTTTTATTTAATAAAACTACTTTTTCCTTCGGGGAAGGTGGGGGTCGACTATGGGCATCCGCTATGCCCTACAGTATCGACTCGTGGCTTGAGACCTGACGCGTTGTTTGTTTTATCTGGGACAGATCTATAGAGAGCAAGGTTGACTCGATCGGGAAGCGTCCCTTTCAAGTGCCGCACAGTTGACTTACCGAGTAAACAAAGATGCACCGAGATCAAGGGCTGACTTGGTCGGGAAACGTCCCTTCCTAGTGCCGCACGACCTACTTGTCGAGTGAACGAAGGTATGGCCGTGACACTTGGTATTAGAGCAAGGATTTCGAGCCGGGTTGATGTGAATTTAAATTTTGTACGACGTTAGATGGTTGGACTCCACACCAAGCGCCCTCGTAAAAGGAGTGGGTTGGGTGAGTCCACAATGTGAAATAAATTGAGGGTTGGTAAGTGCACGGAGGTGCCTGACTATTGTTTCGGGCACAGAGGTGCTTGGTTATTATCTCCGCGCAGTGGCGCTCATTCCTTTGGCACAGTGGTGCCCAATTGTGAATTTGTGGCACAGAGGTGCATGTGAGTTTTATAGTGGAGCCAGCGCACAGAGGTGCCTGTCGGTAACCACTATAGCGATCGAAGCATACGCGGTGCTCGATCTTTATATTGCACAGAGGTGCTAACGAGTTGGACCTGGTGGGATCAGTACACGGAGGTGACTGACGGTAACCACTATGGTTGTTTCAGTGCAAGAAGCACTTATCGTTTATCGCACAGAGGTGCAAACGAGTTCAAACATAGTGTCATCAGTTTACGGAGGTGACTGACGTTACGCACTATGGTTGTTTTGTGTCGAGGCACTCAATATGTCTTGAAGCCTTAGCTGGGTCGTCATAGTGAAATCAGTACACACGAGGTGTCTGACATTAATCACTATGGTTACCTTAGTATTGAGAAGTCGACTACTTGTGAATTGTTGATGCATGTCTGGAAATCATATTGCAAACAGTGCACAGAGGTGCCTGTCGTTAACCAGAAAAATGATTATCCTAAGCATGATGTCACGTGGAAAGTAACCCCTATGGGGCTCATTTATGTTCAACGCAGAGGCGCTTGTTGTGTTGAAAAGAATAATGTTGTTGGTTTTGTGGCACAATAGTGCCTAACTTGATCATTGAGAATCTAACAATTATTTTTTTCTTTCCTTGGCACAATGGTGCTTGGCTGTGCTTGCAGGATACAAGGGTGCATATTTACTTTTGAAATGGCTAAAAGTCGAAGCAATAGGCCGGTTGACCCTGCTAAATTTGAAAAGCTGGAAGCTGCAGTAGCTGCCATGAGAGCTCATATGGTCACGAGCGATCGTGTTAGGGAAATTGAGGAAGCCCAACAGGAACTGGCGGATGCCATAAAGGAACTCAGTAATGAAGCAAAAGAAGCTATGAGTGACCTTAAGAACGAGTTGGCAGAACTCAGATGTCTTGTCAACCTAGTCCAAGTGGCCGTAGGCAATTCAACTGTAGGTGACAGGGGCCAGAGGGCCAAGGTCCCAGATCCCCAGCGGTTTGAAGGGAACATAGATGCCAAAGAACTTGAGAATTTCTTATTTGACATTGAACAATACTTTCAAGTAGTGCATACAACCTCAGATGAGGACAAGGTATCCACCGCCTCGATGTATTTGACAGGGGATGCTAAGTTGTGGTGGCGGTCCAAGTTCGATGGCAATATGTGCTCCGTCAAGACTTGGGAGGAGATGAAGAAGGAATTGAAGAATGCATTCCTCCCAGAGAATGTGGAGTATAATGCACGGAAGAAGTTGAGAGATCTCTCACACACAGGGGCAGTACGCGAGTATGTGAGAGAGTTTGCCGCGTTAATGTTAGACATCAAGGATATGGCCGAACATGACAAAATGTTCTACTTCCTAGAAGGGCTCAAATTATGGGCGAGAACAGAGGTCCAGAGACAAAGACCGCAAAATGTGGTTGAGGCGATGGCTGCTGCTGAACGACTTAGTGATTACAGTGAAGGTTCCACAAAGCGTAAGGGCACACCCGCAAGTGGCGATGGCAGTAGTCGGAGCAATGGGAATGGTAATGTCAATGGCAATAGTACGGGTAATGGCATTGACCATGGTAACGGCAATGGCAGTGGGATAGCAAGTTATAAAGTGGCACGAGTAGAGAAACATTCAACTTGGGGAAGAGATAGAGGACAGAATAATGATTCATCTAGGCGAGGGCTTCGCTGCTTTCTTTGTCAGGGTCCCCACCGACTGGCAGAATGTCCACAGAGGAGTGCACTATCGGCGCTGAGAACTACTCCAAAAGGGTTGGATCAGGTTGGCCACCAATTGGATGACAAGAGGGATGAACCAGCTAGAATGGGTTCCATCCGTTTCTTATATTCTATGCAAACAGAACAAGACAAGGCTAGGACTGAACCAAGGAGAGGCTTGATGTATGTGAACATAGTTTTGAATGGGAAAGTCACAAAGGCCTTGGTAGACACAGGAGCAACTGACTCCCTCATTTCTCCAGAGGAAGCGGAAAGGTGCAATCTGACTCTGACCAAGGATGTGGGGCGAATAAAAGCTGTGAATTCTGAAGCATCAAGTATATGGGGAAGTGTAAAGAATGTGAAGACCAAGATTGGATCATGGGAGGGAATGATTAGCTACACAAAGAGTCCCTATGGATGACTTTGATGTCGTCATAGGTTTAGACTTCATGATAAGTGCGAAAGTCGTCCCCGTCCCTTCGGCGGGTTGTTTGATCTTCCAAGGGGAGCAACCAGGAGTGGCAGAGGCCAAAATTCTTCCAAAGGCTACTGGGAAGACGTTGTCAGCAATGCAATTATACAGGATGGAGGAGATGTGTCCGGGAAGCGTGAAGCTCAAGTCTGCCAAGTCGACGAGGACGTCGACAAATTAGGTGGGGAGAATGTTGTGGCCATCCTCTATAGGACCACAACCGAGTAGATATACCGTGGCTAGCTATGTATAAGGCCCCATGGTTGAGTAAGTAATAAGTTGTCCTCGTTTCAATCATTGTTATGTTTAGGGAAAAAAAGTCCGTATTTCCATAGTTGGGAAGAATGTCCTCGTTTCAAGCATTTCAAAGTGTCTACTCGGGTCATTTCCATAAAATTGTTTTCAGATATATGTAGGGGGTGGACAATGGCAGAGTTTGACTGATCCACCGTACAGTACGATATTCTACACACCATCGAGGCGGCCCCTACCGCCCAAGTCGATGGTGTGGGTGAGTCTTCTTTTGTAACCCGAATATTTTCTTTTATTTAATAAAACTACTTTTTCCTTCGGGAAGGTGGGGTCGACTATGGGCATCCGCTATGCCCTACAAAGATCGACTCGTGGCTTGAGGGATTATGTTGTGGCTTGAGACCTGAGCGTTGTTTGTTTTATCTGGGACAGATCTATAGAGAGCAAGGTTGACTCGATCGGGAAGCGTCCCTTTCAAGTGCCGCACGGTTGACTTACCGAGTAAACAAAGATACACCGAGATCAAGGGCTGACTTGGTCGGGAAACGTCCCTTCCTAGTGCCGCACGACCTACTTGTCGAGTGAACGAAGGTATGGCTGTGACACATTGCGTACAAGTATGAAGCTAAAGATGTGGTCCAATAAGGTCTGGATAAATCTACCACTGCAATCAAATCATCTTTCATGGAATCCCCGATATATTCTTTTTACCCACAGGAATTGGGATACAAATTAGAGAATGAGTATGTAAACAATTTTGAAATGCCTTCTTTCGGTGCTGCTGGGACTGATAGAAGCAAAGAATATGTTCTGTTAGCACAAGTGGCCAGCTTATTTGTGCGTTTTCACATTTTGTTTTCAACGCGTATCAACTTTATTTCATTGTTTTCTGAGGCTCAACTCTTGAATATTGATATTCTTCTTACATTCTGAATATGATCGATTCTTTCGGCCGCCTTTGGTTTTCCTTGTTGCCAAACTAAAGAATACGTGCCTTCTCCTCTTTGCTCTACTTTTAGGTTTAGAATGTCATGAGCTGGAAAATTACAACTTTTCGTCTGATTTCACCTTTTCTTTCACTGCACCACATGGATAATGGATCCTAATGAAAAGTAAAAAGTTGATTTTAATTACTTTTATTGGCCCAAGATTACTACTGATTAATAAAAAAAAACATTTACGAATACTTTTTAGTGATTAAGTAAGAGTAGGAGGGGCAAATGGGTCGTTCATGTTCGGTTATTTCGTTTCGAGTAATTTCATGTCTGACTTCATTCAATTTAAGTTTGGTTCGGATCTGACTTCATTCGGTTTAAGTTCGGTTCTATGGTAGTTCGGGTTGAGTATCAGGTCGGTCTGATTTCGCGTCAATAGGAGACCGGTCAATTTTTTTTATTCAGGTTAACATTTGGATCTTCGGATTAAATTAAGTATGAGTCCAATCGAAGTATATATAGAATATTGGTATATTCTTATAAAAAGAACATCTTTTTGTTTGTCAATTATCATTTAGGTTATTTTTTTGATTAAAAATGAAGACTTCGATTCTTAAATATGAATGATACATTGTTGATGCAAAACTCGTTTCAACTTAACAAATATTTTTTTATTGTAGCAATTTCATATATATTATTATAAATTAACCTTGTAGCAATTTCATAAATTATCATATATATCCATCAACAAACCAATAAAAATTTGTTTGGTTAAATCGGTTTGTGTAAAATAAATTCAAGTTGTTTTCGATTTGGGTGAAATCGATTCAAGTTGCCTTCGTTTCGATTAAAAATGAGTTCAGATCCATATCGATTCAACTAAAATTCGGGTAAATTTCAGTTTGATTTATTTTGAATCTCGGATTATGTTCAGGTCGAAATCAAATATCGATTCGGGACTCGACTCGAGATGGCCAAATCTAAGTAACAAAAGTAATCTTCATGAATTTTTATGTGGAAGTGCTTGTAACTTTCTTTATACAAAAATTAGACTTCGTATAAAAGTTTAGTAGATGTAAGCCAGAAAATCAAATCATATTAAATAATATCTTTGGCGATTGAAATTTATTCTTTTTTTTATTTTATCACCATCTGGTATTGATTGTTTTTCCGACCACAGATTTCCAAAAAATACAATATCCTAGAAAAAGTAAAAGTAACCCTGCGTACACACAGGATTTTAAGTCTACCGTTAGAGTTAGAAACGTTTATATATTGATGGATTGGTAGCAGAGTTTCAGCACCTCTCCAACGCTCCTTGATACGAAAGTGACCGAGCAAGCTAGAGCACGAGCACACATATATACCAAAATGGCCAAGTCTGATTTTGCACCAGAGAATAAGCAGCCCCCAGCAGGTTCCAACTTCAGATCAATCCAAAACATCTGGTTCTATTGACACTGCTTTATTCTTTTTGATAACCTACTTTATTTTTGGTGTTGGTTCTTATGGAAGGATATCCTACTGCTGATCCCCCTGCTCCTCAGAACAAGTGCTTCCCTCGTTCAAAGAAGAAAGGAGACAGAGGCTTCATTGAAGGATGGTAAGAAATACACACACACACACACACATATATATAGGGTTAATTACGCAAATCATCACTGAACTTTACTTTCAAACCTATTTTGGTCACTGGAGTTTCAAAGCGTTTAATTTACTCACTGAAGTTTAGACATTAAACATTTTTGTCACTCCTCCATTAACTTTTCGACGACGTTCATTTATCGACGAATGAAGCAACTTTTTTAAGATTCGAACGGTGGAGAACTTCATCGGCACGAGAGAAACAATATACTAAGAAACGGGCTCCATCCGACGGCGGAGGAGAGAGATCGACGAGAGAGAAACCAGAAGATTTTTTGGCCGATTTATGAACTTCTAAGCACTTATGCACAAAATGGAGGTCGACTTCAAACTCAGGGGGCGAAACGATGTGACTGGTGAAATTTGGGACCAAACGACCATCATCTATGACCGTTTAAGGTTTAAGAGTGACCAAAAACATTCAATGTCTAAACTTTAGTGGCAAAAAGCGTTCAATGTTTAAACTTCAGTGAGTAAACCGAACGTTTTGAAACTTCAGTGACCAAAATAAGTTTAAGCATAAAGTTTAGTGGTTATTTGCATAATTTACCCTACATATAAGAGTTTTGTTTGTAAATGTTCATGCAGATTTCTTCCAAAACCGAAGACAACTCTGAAAATTAGTTCAATCATGTCACTTCACAAACCTTGTATTTTGTTCGATCTTCTTCCTTCAATCTAACAATTTTGAGTTGTAACTACAGCTTGTTCGCTCTTTGTTGCTGTTGGCTCTGCGAAGCTTGCTTCTAAACAATGCTTTGAGTTTGAGGAACCGCACCTATGTGATTGGTTTTGTACGAGGGATATTACTTATTTGGTTGTGATTGTTGCTCATAGTTTGTAATAAAAGTAGACTGCTCCTGAATTTACTAAACTATCTTTGGAGGTGTGTTTTCATCCAGTTTATTTTAAAATATTTCTCTTTTATGTTTTCAATACTTTTACTATCCGATTTTGATTTGTACTATGATATAAGGATATGATATTGTAAATGAGACAAAACAGTAAATTAGATTTTAAGAGTCGTCTCGCAATAATTTGTACAATAATTTATTTAAATTAATTTATCAATAAATCGAATATTAATATTATTGAATATTGGAAGCAAAAATTAGAATTCCAAACTTACTAGAGAATGCATAGACCCTGCTTTTCAAAGAGAATCCAGAAAGCACTATCAAATTTATACCCTACCGAATTATAAAATTTGTCAAGACTTTTAACACTGGAATAGGAAGGAAGACTACATAGAGGGGTACAAACAATCAAGTTGGAAGATGGTGGGTTCTCCTAACAAAATGATAATTATCAAATCTATAGAACCCGTGATACATTGCTTAAGGGACCTAACATCATATCACACTAGATCAATTAGTTGTTGATAGAACCCATGATATTTTAGAGGTGCGGCCCTAGGCTTTTGGTGACGCGGGGAAAACTTATAAATTGGGCCCTAAATTAAGTTCGTGTTGCGTTTATTACAGTTACGGACATAACGTATGCTATTTTAGCCATTGCGAGTATCGTGGTTGTAAATTTTTTTAATAACATATGCTATTGCGGATAAAGGTGGGCAAAACTCGACTCATATTGACTCGACTAGTGATTTCATAAATTTGACTCTACTAGAAAAATTTTCAAATAAAATTTGAGTTATAAAATGAAAAATTGAATAACTCGAATTTTTTAGTAACTAGTGGATCAATTTTCAAGTTCTAATTGAGTCCCTCAATTCTATCTGATATATTTATCACATATGAAAAAAAATATGAAGAAATATATGTGTATTATATATGGTTATAGAAAACCGTTTAAATTGGAACTAATTAGTATCATAACATTATAAATGTTTACAATTAAATTTGAACAGAAACTCGAATAACTCGACTCGACTAACTCGAAATTTTTTGACTCGACTCGATCGAATGTCCATCCCTAATTTTGGACATAACGGTTGTAGGTATTGGGGTTTTGGATGATGCAGCTACCACCATATAATGGTCGTTATTGCAGTTACATACTGCAATTTAAAATCCTTGTCCCAAATAACAAGTATTAAAAATAAGTTAAATTTTAAGAGTATGTCCATAATAACAAGTATTGAAAAAAAAAGCTCTTACTAACAAGTATTGAAAATAAATTAAATTTTAAGAGTATACTCATAATAACAATTATTAGGGTAAAATCGGGCCCCTAATAACAAATATCAGAAAAAATTTAAGAGTAGACTCTTAATAATAAATGTTAGAAACAAATTAACCTTTTATTAACAAATATTAATAAAACGTTACAAATCTTCCCTGAACATTGGACCCTGAACAAACGCCCTTGTTGCCCTGGCCCAGACCGGCCCCGGTAACCATAACATACCAAATTTTAATTAATTGCAAGTAGTAGTTTGTAAAAAAGCCAAATCGAAGGAACAACTTAAACCTGCCGAAACAGGCCTCTAAACTGTGTTTCAAGCTTAATTAACCGTAAATCAAACTTAATGCACAATCTTGATCGATGATCAACAGGCTATTTGTTGTCCAATTTAGTTTTCTTTTTCTTTTAACATTATTTCATCGTTATCTTAAAGCATGGTTGTGTTCTCGTTATGATAGCTGAAAAATTATGATATTACAATTAAATCACTTCACCAGCACGACGCAATAATTGGAATACATTTTTCTTAAACAGTTCCTGCTTAAAGGAAAAGGTTTGAGAAATTTGCTCCTAATATTTAGTACATTTTTTGCACAATATTAATATATTTTGATATAAATACATTTATTATACTAATATTTTATAACATAAATATTAGTATTAATATTTTATATTAATGGACATCCTCACGTAATAGACAATTGACATTTTTAACTTCTTTATATATATCTTATTATATTTTATCGGGCCAAATAACAATAATATTATTATGCGTCTATTTCATACAGGGACGGACCCATGTGAGTCCTTGGGATGGCTCTTGCCCTCCCATGCATAGAAAATTTTTATTCTTTGTTTTACATATTTAAAAAAATTTAATTATAAATTTACCCTTCATTTTTTTAACATTTATATTTTGCCCCCAGTTTTTAGTCCTGGTTCGTCCATTTCATACCAATGAACTAAATGTGCATTGTTGTAAACCAAACATATTATAATACTTTTTATTTTGTTTTTTATTGCCCTTTTTGTTCCTAAGATTTTGTCCTGATTAATCTGGACCGACCTGTTTCGCACGCCTGCCATTGGTGAGTGAGTCTCCAAACGAGAATTTTTTGCATACACAAAACCTCAACCTCGAGACCTGCTTGAGCGATACCAAAATACTTACTATTTGGACCAACCCCATTGATTTTTTTACTTTTTAAAGACTATTTTATAAAAACAAATATCCACATTTCTTATAAAAAAAATCCATATTTCAAAGTATTTTTTCTTTGAATAAATAAAAATTTATTCATCCAAAAGAACCTCTAATATACAAATAAACAAAAAAAAAACATAAACAGGCCAACCCCTAAGGAAACAAAAGAACACAGCCCCTAAACAAACCTAATTGTCCCTGTACAATCCCAACTAGACCTGGCAAACTTGACCCGAGACTCGAGAACCGAACCGATTTACCCGAACTGAGACCCGAAATTGACCTGAACACGATGACCCGAATTTGATTCAAAACCCGAAATAAACCGAATAGAATTTCAGTTAAACCGAAAATTGACTTAAACCTATTTTCAACCGAACCGAATGGACCCGAACCGATTTTCAACTGAACCGAATAGAACCAAATCGATTTCACCCGAACCGAAAGTAACCGAACCGAAGGCAACCCGAAATTAAGAAAATATATTAAAATAAATAAATAAATAAATAATGAGATGTGAATTGTCGTACAACTTACGAAAAAGTCAAATATACATGCTAAATAAAGTCATTTATAGGATGGAAAAACCTAACTTGACCTAAAAACCCGACTAAAACCGATCTATCTCCTATTAACCCGATATTGACCCGACCCAAAATCAACCGATCCAAAAATAACCGACCCGAAATCAACCGAACTGAAAGTCAACCGAACCGAAAATCAACCGACTTGACGTCCTGACCCGATACCCGAGCCGAAATCACCCTAGACACGAACCAGACCCGAACCGAATTTAAACCAAATGTAGTCAGAACCGAAATGACCCGAACCGAAACCGAACCAAATGACCCGTTTGCCACCTTTAGTCCTAACTCAACAGCCAAGTCAGAAGAAAAACAAA
This sequence comes from Hibiscus mutabilis, assembly GCA_019671005.1. Taxonomy (NCBI): domain Eukaryota; kingdom Viridiplantae; phylum Streptophyta; class Magnoliopsida; order Malvales; family Malvaceae; genus Hibiscus; species Hibiscus mutabilis. The sequence goes on along the minus strand of CM033750.1, from coordinate 33,659,086 downwards.
ATTTCCCACCAGACAGTCTCAATCTAACATCAGATTAAATTTTGGATTAAATATCAGCAGCCAGCTTTGATCCTTGCTCACGTAGACCGTCATTTCTTTCTTGCCAAATGTAATAATTTAAAATACACCAAGTTAATGGAAGGATGGTGGCTTGCGACAATATATTTTAAAAGCTCGTGGTTTATAATATCGTTTTTAATAAATGTTCATTTATTGAAAAAAAATATACAGAAGAATTTACTAATTAATAATTATTGAACTCTCGTGTTTTAATAGAAAATAAGATGTTATCTCTAAAAAAATCGGATTTGAACGATTTATTTATAATGCGCGTCTTCATTAAAATGTTAGAAAATATAAACAGATACTATAATAAGATCACATTATTAACTCGACAAAAGTTAAATAATTTTAAAAGCTCTCAGTTACATTCTCTCTTAAGTTATGAGTTCTAAACCCATTAGAAGCAAACTCCCCATTCTCTCTCCCCAGGTAGAAATTGTTCAAAAAATTATTGTATCATATACAACTTTCAAAGTAAGGTTTTCGAGGGTCATTTTCTCTTTTTATTCTAATTCTAATCTTATTATTACCATAGTTATTTTAAATCGTAAACTATTTCAGACACTAACGGTGAAAATAATGAGTTTTCACAAGTGTTTTAAGGTTAGAGTTTAGGTTAGAGTTTAGGGATTTAGTTTAGGGTTTATTATTTAGGGTTTAAAATTAAAGATTGTGATTAGAATTTAGGGTTTAGACGTTAGGGTTTAGGTTTTAATGTAATATGTTAGGGATTTAGGCCTTAAGCTATAAACTTTAAATTCTAACAATAAACCTTAATTTCTAACCACAATCCCTACATTATAAACCCCTAAACCTAAACCCTTATATATAAACCTTAAATTAAATCTCTAGATCCTACAACTAAGACGTTTGTGAAAACTTTTTTTATTTTTACCGCTCGTACATAGAATAATTACTAATAGTAAAATACTCTCGAACAATTTTACTTTCCTATCTATTTGGGTCCATTCCTTGCAATTCCATACTTACAAAAGGAGTGATTAGAATTCAAAGAAGTGATAATTTTGGGGAAGTTCTGCTGGAAGGCAGAGTAAAAAAAATGCTAAAAAAAGGCAGACATGTTATACCTGTAGTTGGTTCTAACATAAATTCTTATGATGCAGTAACATAAATTGTTACAATAACTGTAAGAAAAACGATAGTTACACAAATGCTTATCATGGTAAGAAATTGTGTGACAACCTAGAAGGTTACCCGATAACATTAATTCTTACAAAACATATAAGAAATAGGGTACATACACAAATGGTTATGAAACCCACATAAATTATTATAGAACTGATAAGAAAAAAAGGTAGTAACAGAAATTCCTACCTCATATCACCAAATATAAAATCAGCCCAACTTATGGTAGGAAATTGAGTTATAACATAAAGTCTTAAAGGATGACTCTATATCTTACCAAACTCATTAGGAATAGGGTACGGTACCTACACAAATTGTTACCGAAGCTACAAAACTATTACATAAACCATCCGAAGTTATGGTAGGAAATTGTGTTATGACGTAAACTCTTAAAGGATAAATCTGTAATTTACCAAATTCATAAGAAATGGGGTACCTTGTCACACTCTGATATATATATATATATATTATAAATAAAAAAAGAGTAGAAGATGGTAAAATGTGTCCAAGGGGCTTTGAACTCGCTCTCCTTAGAGTTGTGGTTTGGCAATTTAACCATTTGGGCTAAGGCTTTCATTTGAGCAAATTTGGTCTTTTATATGCCTTGTGTCATTATAGAAAACACCAATAAAATGTCTGAAACTTTAACCTTTGTATTATTATTTTGGGGTGCCTCTTCATCTTCAGAATAGAAAGAACTCTAGAGAGTTCTAATTTTTTTTCTTTCGAACCCTTTGTCTGCCAGCTCCGATCTGGGCCACCATTCAGTGGTGATGGTCACCGCCCCGTCAGTATGCTCGCCGTCATACCCCAAGACGAAGGTCGTTCTTCACTCGCTGTGTAGTTGTACCGTTCGCCGTGAAAGAGCGTTTAAAGTTTCGAAACCCCTTTTCCACATTTCCCATTTCTTTTCTTAGCTGATTCTGTCACAGTACGGTGTCATAGCTCAAAGCCAAGGTCACTGGCGTGGTCAACGCGCCGAGCCGGGCAAAACCCAATCTTTGATTCGTCGATCGGCCACCGTTTGGAGCCTCGTCAGAGTTACTTTTGGCCTGGCCGTATTTTTCTAATTTGGTAAGTTCGGTAAGTTTTTCCGACCTGATCTAGGTTTAATTAAAGTTATAGTTGAATTTGTGGTTATTTCCTGCATTTCGGGACATTTTTTGACCATTTTGGGCTCGCGTTGGGTACACGCGCCGCCGGTGGCGAATTCTGGCAACCATGGGCGGTAGCCTGGAATCGGCCGGTCTGAACCGGCCTTGAGTCCTTCTAAACCAGCTTGAACCAGCCTTGAATCGGTTCTACTTTGAACCGATTCTGACACAAACCGCCTGACCCGAGTTCGACCTGACCCGACCCGTCTGAGTCAACTCACCTAAGTTAAACCGTTGACCGCTGATGTCAGCGTTGACTGCTGACGTCAGCATTAACCGTTGACTGATGACATCAGTATGACGCCCGTGTTGACTTTGACTACTGACGTCAATGTTAACTTTGACCCAAAAAGTCAAATTTTTCAAAAAAGCCTTATTTTATGTTTTTCGACGTCCTGAATCCATTTTTGAAGTCAGTTTTGTGAAATTCAAACCCGAAAGCCTCCAAATTGAACCATGAGCCCAAACTTAAGTTTGTATTTAATTATTTAGTTAAAGTGAATTGCGAATAGGATTGATTATAATGACTAAAATGAGTGAGAGAATTAATAATACGAATATTGGTCAAATTAGAAAATGACTAAAATGTCCTTGAGTTTTGAAATTTCTAGATTAACCGAAATGACGAATATGCCCTCGAGTCCTGAAATAAATGGATAGTTGAAATGATTTTCTAACCTGATCGTGATATGCTTTCCTGAAGTATTATATGCAAGTATGTATTTTTATAACATGCTTTCTGGTTACAATTACTGAAATGTATACCTATCAAGTGATTCCTAATATTACTGTTTACTGCATAAACTGTTTTAATTGGGTTTATTGGGAGAGTGATTGGAGATCCTTAGGTACAACCCTGATCCAGTTGTGCCTCCAGTTAGGCCTCCTACGTCTTCGGGCCTAGGACCAGCCTCCAGATAAGATAGGCCTCCTATGCCTTCGGGCTTAGGACTAGCCTCCAGTTATAGGCAAATTTTATATTACACCTTTCAATGTATTTTTAAGGGTTTTCTTCTGTTTTCCTGTGGGTCACTCCGGTGACCCGAATGTGACCTCCTGAACTTAGGTGTATCGCATAGGCGGGTTTAGGAGGTTATATACCTACAAATATTTGTATGAAACCTACATAAATGTATATAAAACGGGTAAGAAAAACGGTAATAACATAAATTCTTACCTCATATCACCTAATCTAAAACCAGCCGAACTTGTGGTAGAAAAATGTGTTATGACATAAACTCTTAAAGGATAACTTTATAAGTTATCAAACTCATAAGAAATAGGGTACCTATACAAATTTGTACAAAACCTACATAAATGTTTATAGAACGGGTAAGAAAAACGGTAATAACACAAATTCTTACCCCATATCACCTAAACTAAAACCAGCATACCTTATGGTAAGAAATTATGTTATGACATAAACTCTTAAAGGATAACTTTATATGTTAGCAAACTCATAAAAAATAGGGTACCTACAAAAATTCGTACGAAACCTACATAAATGTTTATAGAACGGGTAAGAAAAACGGTAATAAAACAAATTCTTACCTCATATCACTTAATCTAAAACCAGCCGAACTTATGGTAGGAAAATGTGTTATAACATAAACTCTTAAAGTATAACTCTATATGTTACCAAACTCATAAGAAATAGGGTACCTACATATATTTGTACGAAACCTACATAAATGTTTATAGAACGGGTAAAAAAAACGGTAATAACACAAATTCTTACCCCATATCACCTAAACTAAAACCAGTCAAACTTATGGTAGGAAATTGTGTTATGGCATAAACTCTTAAATGATAACTATATATGTTACCAGACTCATAAGAAATAGGGTAACTACACAAATTTGGATGAAGCCTACATAAATGTTTATAGAACATGTAAGAAAAAAGATAATAACATAAATTCTTACCCCATATCACCTAATTTAAAACCAGCCGAACTTATGGTAGCAAATTATGCTATGACATAAACTCTTAAATGATAACTCTATATGTTGCCAAACTCATAAGAAATAGGTCACCTACACAAATTTGTACGAAACCTACATAAATGTTTATAGAACGAGTAAGAAAATGGTAATAACAAAGATTCTAAGAAAATGGTAATAACATAAATTCTTACCCCATATCACCTAATCTAAAACCAATCAAACTTATGGTAGGAAATTGTGTTATAACATAAACTCTTAAAGAATAACTCTTTATGTTACCAAACTCATAAGAAATAGGGTACCTACACAAATTTGTACAAAAGCTACGTGAATTATTATAAAAACGATACGGAAAAAGGTAATAACACAAAATCTTACCCCATATCACTAAATCTTAAACCGACGAAACTTATTGTACGAAATTGTGTTATAATATAAACTCTTAAATGATAATTCTATATCTTATCCAACTCATAAGAAATAAAGTAACTACACAAATTATTACCAAACCTGCATAAATTATTACAGGAACAGTAAGGAAAAAGGTAATAACACAAATTATTACCTCATATTGCCAAATCTAAAACTGGCAAAACTTATGGTAAGAAATTTTGTTATAACATAAAATCTTAAAGGATAACTCTTTTTGTTACCAAACTCATAAGAAATAGGGTACCTACACAAATTGTTACGAAACCTACATAATTTTTTATAGAACTGGTAAGACAAAAGGTAATAACACAAATGCTTACCCATATCACCAAATCGAAAACCCTTCAAACGAATGGTAAAAATTTATGTTATAACATGTTTTCTTACATTTTCGATAAGAATTTATGTTGGTCTCGGTACGAATTTATATAGGAGCATAAAATCTTATGTGTTTGATAAGAAATAATATTTTTGGGTATGATTTTAGGTTATAACATAATTCTTACCATGCGTTTGAAGGGCATTATTATATGAAAAACCCTTTTTAAATAGTTATTTACGAAAATGACCCCATCCAATGTTATATAGAAAAATAACCTCAAATCGTCCACATAAGCCAAACTCGCTTTTTGTAGAAAGCGAGTTCGAACCTCGTTTTCTACAAAACGCGAGTTCCGTGTTGAGTAGGTAAAAATGAAAAAAAAATTCCCCACATTTTTTAACATGGAACTCGCTTTCTGTAGAACACGAGTTCGAAACTCACTTTTTGTAGAACGTGAGTTCGCCTTACGTGGACGATTTAGAGGTTATTTTTCTAAATAACATTAATTGGGGATCATTTTCGTAAATAATTATTTAAAAAAGTTTTTTATATAGTTATGCCCGTTTGAAGGGTTTTAAATTTGATTAACTATATAAGAATTTATGTTACAATATTTTTTCTTACCTTTTCTGTTATATTTCATGTTATAATCGGGTAATACTTTGTGTTATAACTTGTTAATTCAATAGTCTAATTTTTTTTACCCGATCAAATAGTCATGTCAATACTATTTTCTTTTAGCAGTTTTTTGACGCGTCTTCTTTTTAGACTCTCCCATATTTTTTTTTTTTTGTGAGACCAAAGATTTTCCATTTTAGCATATTTGACTTGTCCCAACGAAAAGAATTTCCATGGCTGAAAACAAGCACGCGTCTACTTCCCTTATGGAACTGCTTTCCCACATATTCTCTCCACCACAAACAAGCATTATTAGCAACGAATCAAACCCAGAAAAATCAAAGAAGAAAAGATAGAACAACAACACAACACGTTTACCCCACACAATCTCTCCTAGCCAATCAAAACACTCTCCTTCGATTTTGACCCCTCAAATATTCTTTGCTCCACCCCACTGTATTCTTGAAGCACATTCAAAAGAAAACATATGGCCATGTGGTACCAAAAATAGAAGAAAAAAAAGGGTCCAATTTTCTTGCTATTCTTCACCTCAAATCCTTTATGAGGCTCAAATTCAAATACCCATTATATATATATATATATATATATATATATATATATATATATATATGAAGATTCTATTAAAAAGAATCATTCTTGGGAGAGTCCACGAGACAAGAAAAATAAGTGGAAGCTAGATTCTTCGCATTATGATGTGGGTTTCTTCCCTTGGAAAATAAACAAATTTCTCACTACTGAAATGGAAAAGGCTTCATGCTTATTTTGTGGAAGAGTTCCTTCAACAACAACAACAAAAGCTTTGGCTTTGAGTGTTCAAAAGAGTAGCTTTTTGAGTTCTCTGCCATTCTCCTTTTCCCCTCCTTTGAAATCAATTTGTTTATTTGTTGACCATAAATATAATCTACCTTCAACAAAATTTCGGTCCAAGCAGTTTGTTTTCAATGGTAGTGGAGAAAGCAGTGGCAGTCAAAGTAGCAGCAAGTTTATTACTACTACAAAGAAGAAGCCTAGAAGAAAAAGCTATGTTGGAAGCAACTCAAAATTTAGCAAAAGTGAGAATAAGTCTACTCCTAAGCCCAGTGATAGTCTCAGTAGAACAAAGATATTAGTGGAAGAACTGGGGTTGTTGAAGAAACTGAAGGAGCAGAAGGTTCAGAAGAGTAAGCCTTTAAATGTTAGAACTTTGTATCAAAATGGGGATCCTTTGGGCAGAAGAGATCTTGGGAAGAAGGTAGTTAGGTGGATTAGTGAAGGCATGAAGGCAATGGCTTCAGATTTTGTGTCAGCAGAGTTGCAAGGGGAGTTTTTGGAGTTGAGACAAAGGATGGGACCTGGATTGACTTTTGTAATCCAGGCACAGCCTTATTTCAGTGCTATTCCTATCCCTCTTGGACTTGAAGCAATTTGTTTGAAGGCTTGTACACATTATCCGACTTTGTTTGATCATTTCCAGAGGGAATTGAGGAATGTTCTTCAAGAGTTGCGGCAAAATTCTATGGTTGAAGATTGGAAAGAGACCGAGTCTTGGAAGCTGCTTAAGGAGCTAGCTACTTCTGGTTCGTTTTCTTTCTTTATTGTTGAAACTATTTTCATGTTCAACTTTATTTCTAGCCTGTAGGTTGAATATAGAATTAATTACTAGTTTTAACTTAGTGTTTGGAATATACTAATTAATGAATTTAGCATAAATTTGTTTGTTTCAACGTAGTTTTTGGAATGAGCAAATTAGTGAATTTAGTAGTTTGGTAAGAAAGTGAGTTTGAGCTGAGAATGATGGATTTTTGCAGCTCAGCATAGGGCGATTGCTCGGAAGAATACACCACCAAAGCCTGTTCAAGGTGTTTTGGGGATGGCTTTGGAGAAGGCTAAGGCCATGCAAGGCAGGATTGACGAGTTTACAAATCGAATGTCGGAATTGCTTCGGATAGAGAGGGATGCAGAATTGGAGTTCACTCAGGAGGAGTTGGATGCTGTTCCTACACCTGATGAGGGTTCAGATTCATCGAAACCTATTGAGTTCTTGGTTAGCCATGGCCAGGCTCAGCAAGAACTTTGTGACACCATTTGCAATTTGAATGCTGTTAGCACATCAACAGGTTATCTACTGATTTATTTGTTAGCTTTTTTCTTTTTATATGGGGTCGATAACCCCATGTTTGTGCCTTCATTTGCTCCTTTGAATGCAGTTTTGGAGTTTGTTGCAAAAACAGTGGTTTCGATTGCTAATGCTTTTAGAATTTTGATGTGTACAGGCTTAGGTGGAATGCATTTGGTGTTATTTAGGGTTGAAGGGAACCATCGACTGCCACCTACAACCTTGTCTCCCGGAGATATGGTCTGTGTGAGGATTTCTGACAGCAGGGGAGCAGGAGCAACTTCTTGCATCCAGGGATTTGTTGACAACCTTGGGGATGATGGTTGTAGCATTAGTATTGCCATGGAATCTCGTCATGGTGATCCAACTTTCTCTAAGCTATTTGGAAAAAGTGTTCGCATTGATCGTATTCATGGTTTGGCTGATGCACTCACATATGAGGTATTTGATAAATGCCTTTTAATTTTTCAGTCTCTGGGTTTACATTTCCTGGATGGTGAGCATGTTAGCTTTACATTCATTGATATATTTCTTAACTCTTAGGCTTTGCTTCATATGAAGGATGGAAAATTAGTTAATCATATGGTTAGGATTCATAACCACTTTCTTACTTTAAATCTTAACCATTTTATTAACTAATTTTCCATCCTTCATACCAAGCAAAGCCTTAGTTCTATTGCCAATTTCCACTTGACTATTATAAGTTCATTCCTATCTCATGATAATTTTGAGATGTCATGAAAGAAAAGGAATTTTATCAGAACACTAGGAAATAGAAGTTCATTCATAGTATTTACACAGAGTGCTATTGCCAAGGCTCAATACTTTTTTGTATTCTCGCTATCCTTCTTTTTGAATTCCACGGACATTATTGAGCATGGTTCTACCTGTATAGAGAATACATCTTAACTTTTGAGGTAGAGTTTTGAATTGCCTTTAAGTACTAATTCCAGAAATATTTCGGCCACTTTCCAGAAGTTTTTTCTGTTAACATATTCACTTTCTGATTTTTTCTGTTGAATAATGCCTACTATATCTAACTGCCTTCTTATGTTTTTTAGCGCAATTGTGAAGCCTTAATGCTTCTTCAGAAGAGTGGCTTGCAGAAGAAAAACCCTTCAATTGCTGTTGTGGCCACACTGTTTGGAGACAAGGAAGATGTAGAATGGCTGGAGGAGAATGGTTTGGTTGACTGGAGTCAAGCAGAGTTGGATGGATTGTTACAGCATGGAACATTTGATGATTCCCAGCGAAAAGCAATTGCTTTAGGCTTAAACAAGAAGCGGCCTGTGATGGTTGTTCAAGGACCTCCAGGCACTGGAAAGACAGGCATGCTTAAGGAAATTATAGCACTTGCTGCACAGCAAGGTGAAAGGGTGCTAGTAACAGCGCCTACTAATGCAGCTGTTGACAACGTGGTCGAGAAACTTTCCAATACAGGATTGAACATAGTGCGTGTTGGAAACCCGGCACGTATTTCTTCAGCTGTAGCATCCAAGTCTTTGGTTGAGATTGTCAATTCTAAGCTTGCAGATTACCGAGCAGAGTTTGAAAGGAAGAAGTCAGATCTAAGAAAAGATCTTCGACTTTGTTTAAAGGATGATTCTTTAGCTGCTGGAATACGCCAGCTATTAAAGCAGCTTGGTAAGGCACTGAAAAAGAAGGAGAAGGAAACAGTGAAGGAAGTACTATCAAGTGCACTGGTGGTGCTTTCTACTAACACTGGAGCGGCTGATCCACTTATTCGAAAATTGGATACTTTTGACATGGTTGTTATGGACGAAGCTGGGCAGGCAATTGAACCCTCTTGTTGGATCCCAATATTGCAGGGAAAACGTTGTATACTTGCTGGCGATCAATGCCAACTTGCTCCGGTAATATTGTCCCGAAATGCTTTAGAAGGTGGCCTAGGAGTATCCTTGCTAGAGAGAGCTGCAACTTTGCATGAAGGGGTTTTTGCTACCATGTTAACAACTCAGTACCGAATGAATGACACAATAGCCAGCTGGGCCTCGAAGGAGATGTATGATGGAGAACTGAAATCCTCTCCCTCTGTTGCATCTCATCTTCTTGTTGATTCTCCCTTTGTCAAGGTATGAGATCCAATAATGTTTATTCATTCTATAAAATGGAGCATAGATCTTTATTAGTATGGCTAATGGAAATGCTAAATTTAAAAAAAAAAATCTCCAAATTAATTTAAGGGCACAATCTTTTATTCAAATTCATGCATGTATGGTTTTTTTTTGGCTTTCCATTGCTAGTTATTAGGTATTCTATATACATCGAGAGCTTTTATTTGAGAAGGTTTAAGATTCTACATTATTGAATTTTTGGTAATTATTTGTTTCTCGTTAGGTTAGTTTCGGTTGGGAAAGGAAAAGGAACAAAGATTCAAGTTTTGATGTTTCTTTACCTTATTGCAGCCTACATGGATAACACAATGCCCATTGCTGTTACTTGATACAAGGATGCCTTATGGAAGTTTGTCAGTAGGCTGTGAAGAGCATTTAGACCTGACAGGCACAGGATCTTTTTTCAATGAAGGGGAAGCAGATATCGTTGTACAACATGTCTTTTATCTGATCTACGCGGGTAATTGCTCATATCTTTGGTCTACCTTATTTAATGGTGGTTACTTATATTGTCTTGGGTATTTGACAAACTATTTGAATCGTGTAGACTGTTGCGTTCTTTATTCAAGTTTTGTTAGTCCTTCGTAATTAAAAATGTTAAACTATTTTGGACTTGTAAATGTTACATGTATGGACATGATTGTGTGTTCATTACTCTCTCTCTCTCTATCTATCTATCTATCTATATATGCATGTATATAGCAGCTTGTATTCGTTTGAGTTTAGTTGTTTGTCATTATATGTCATACTTTTTTTCAATATTATAGATGAATATGTTGCATTTGCTTCAACGGTATAGGTGCTCAAATAGATTTCTCATACTCGGCCGGAGAGACTGACTCAGATTTTCTTGCCGGGTGCATGATCAAGTGACGTATTTTGACATCTCCTATATGTATTATATCGGAGTGCATCTATAAACTCGGTTGAAATTAAGAATCTTGCCTTTGTTGCGTGCCTAAGCCTTCAGTATGTGCCAGGAGTCGTAGACTATCTATAGTTTCCCATTCATTATCAACCTCTTTTAGGATTTTATTCCCTCTAGATGTACTAATCATGCTGGTTCGTCCATCAACTTTTTAACCTATGATGATAAACTCTTGGCTTCGAACATGACCGGCTTTTGAGAATAAGAGTAGAAGCATATCTTGTATTTAGCATACTTGAGCCGATTGTCTTCTATTTCTTTCGCCGACTTTCCCTTTGTACGAGTTTTAAAGCGATGCCTGTTATGAGCTACTTATCAGCTGGTAGATCAACACCTGCACTCAAATTGGCGGCTGCTTCATTTTTTTGTTTGTTGTTCTTTTCTTTTCAAGTTACATCCATGCTTGGGTTATAGCGATTAATAGGCCTTGATCATTATAATCTTTCCTCACTTAACCAAGTTTTGAACCATATTTGGTTTTATTCTCTTATGCAGGTGTTAGACCAACAGCTATTGCTGTTCAATCACCTTATGTTGCTCAGGTACAGCTCTTACGAGACAGGCTTGATGAGTTGCCAGAGGCTGCCGGTGTCGAGGTTGCGACAATTGATAGCTTCCAGGGTCGAGAGGCTGATGCAGTAATTATATCAATGGTATTATTTAGTTGTTTTTTCTGTGAATTATGCACAGTGTGAAGTTTTGTTACTTTTTGATATTATGGTGTTCTAAACCGGTGCTTCAGTCACAGATTGCTTGAAAGAGTCATTTTCGGCCAAAATGCTTGACCAAATCCTAACTATGGCTGATTTAATTGTTACTGTTTTTAGGTACGGTCAAACACTTTAGGAGCTGTGGGGTTCCTGGGGGATAGTAGGCGGATTAACGTCGCCATAACAAGAGCTCGTAAACATATTGCGGTCGTGTGTGATAGCTCAACGATTTGCCACAACACTTTCTTGGCCAGGCTCTTACGCCATATACGCTATGTTGGTAGAGTGAAGCATGCTGAACCCGGTGCTTCCGGAGGATCGGGACTCGGGATGAATCCAATGTTGCCATCCATCAGTTGACATGTAATAGGTTCAAGTGCCAAGCTTTAAACTTGTTTTAGTTGAATGATTGTTTGAAAGTCCAATCAGCAAAATAGATGCTTTGGATACATATATTTTGGGCATCTATTTTCCCATGAAGTTATGTACAGATGGTCATTTTTGTGAACAAAATTGCTACCGTTTGATTCAGTTGTATATAGAACTACACATTTGATGAAACATAATCTGTATACATTCCAAAACTGCAAATAATTTCAACGGAAAAACCCCAAAAGTTCACTGTTTTTTTAGTTATAATTAACTTTTATACAGAATTATTTTAATTTTCTTGAAATAAAGAATTATTGTAAAATTAAGCTGTAGCAGCTTATGGGGTTTCGTTTCCTATTTAGAATTATTTCAATCTTTTGATAGGTTAAATATTTGGCCTGAAAAAGAAAGTTCGAATTGTATAGAATATTTATGTACTATACAACTTTTTAATGGATTTAATTCTTTGTATAATTTATAACAAAACTTAGACTCTTAGAGCGCCGCCTGCTATTTGTTGTCGATTATCGGTATTTATTGTTTCTCTTACTTTTATTTGTTATGTTTTTATTTTTTTTTTATTTTAATAAAAACTTACGCTCTTGTTGTATGTTTTTTCTCTACCTTTGTGGCACGTTTTCTTTGTTTTTATAGTTTCGTTTCATCTGTCGTTTTAGTATAATTTCAGTATATCTTAGTGATCATTTGGTACTTGCACAAAGATCTTCATGACGCTAGTTTTTTATTATGATTCTGTCGGTGGTCATAGAAAGATAGATCCTCACTCGGTTGATAGTTGTTTGCCGATATAATCAGTCCTGGGTAGCGGAGCAATCTGCCTGATAGTTTGGCTCGCTGACCACTCCTTTTTCATCCCGTAATATGTCTCGTTTAGATACAGAAAATGAGATTCAGGAAGGCTTCTGAGTTTTTTGTATGAGATTTCGGTATATTAGTCGCATTATTCTCCTTTCTAAATGTTTTATATTTGTAATATCTTTCATGATTTTTTTAATAAAATTCAATTGCCATTGTGAAAATTCTTTGTATAATTTTAGTCTATTATAATCTTAGCATTTTTAATTTTTTACGTTTTGAAATGTGTATTTCAATTGAATTTATGTGTTATTATATAATTGTAGCATATTTGGTCAATTATCGTAATCTGTAGATCCCGTTAAATTGAGTGTAATTAAAAATGTATAGTGAAAGATTGATGGAGTCTTCTGGTGGAGAATGTGTCATTTCTTTTTATATTTGGAGGTAATTTTTTGATTTGAGCTTTTTATTGTGAGTATTCCGAAATTTTTCCTTCGTCTTTTTTGAAGTTTTTGAGTTTTTTTTTTTTGAAGCTCTTGAAAAGGAGATGAATATTCTTAGGAAAAGGTTTAGAAAGTTTACTCCTTTAATTCAAAGCTTCATCTTTAATGGAGAGAGAAAAAAAGAGAAAATGAGAAGAAAAGATGAAGTGGATGACACTCAATTAAAATGCTTAACTTATTGTCCCTCAAAGCCTCACATCCAAACAAGATGGGATCACTTTGTGCACAGTTCATATTTCCACAATGGTGAATTACACTCCAAGTCTCAATCTATTTCGATCAAAACCTCTTTTAACAGCTTTGGGCCCAAGTTTTATTCAACCCAAACCAAATTGGACCTAACATCGCTAGGGACTTGCTTGATATGATGGAAAGAAAATTAGAATGATAGAAAATTAAAAGGGTGAAAAAGTAAAAAGATGAAAAAATATTTTTTTTCCTTTTATTGTGTTTGATAGGAGGATGAAAGAATTAAAAGAAAATTATATTTTATTTTATTTCTATTCATTGTTTGGTTGAGATGAACACCGGAAGGAACGAAAATGAAGCTTTGAAAATTTTATATTTTGAACTAACTCACATCTCTCTCACATTTTTGTCTCCTCTTTTCTTTTCCTTCTAATGTTGGGATGATTTGTTTTTACACATAAACATAGAAAATGATCATTCCTCTATTTTTTTCGTACTTTTCTTTCCTACCAAACACGCTTAAAATTTATTTTTCTTTCTATTTTTTCTCTCTTACTTTCATCCTTTTACTTTTCCACCCTACCAAGTAAAGCCTAAATGAATCCACTGTTTATTTCATTATTGGTTCGAATCGAAACAAGAATGTTAACTTTGACATTTGTGGCATTACATTGTTTCCCACCTAGGCGACATTGTATTGACTCTTTGAAAATATTTTAGAGAATGTAAAGATTTAAGGATCCGGATAATTAATTTAGTGTTGTATTGAAAATATATCTGACATTGTACAATCTAAGGTGGTTTAAGGCTTAGATCAAATAATTTTTTCCTAAAAAATCAAAGGGGATTGGTTTTTTTGACTGCATTGGGACATCATTGATAATATCTAAGCATAACATATCATCAAGTTTTTCTAAATAGAATGTGCCTCATATTATTTGTTTCTCAACCGACAAACTACTACAAAGATAAACGAAAAACAACCACAAAGACAGACGAAAAAAATTTAATAATAATATACAATTAGTAGGAAAATTAAAACAGAATAAACTCTTATTCAAAATAAAAGAAAGAAAACCAGGAAAGATAAATAAAAGAAGAAAATTAGTTTTTGAAAGAAACTGCCATAAAAAGAGGATGATAATCTCTGTGTTTCGAAAAATATTATTTAAAAACAAGCAGACAAACCATTTTTTTATATGAAAAAAAAAGAATAATAAAATATTTCTTAATATTTAGCTTATTAGCAACAAATGAAAATACTAACAACATAATTATTTGGGATTTAATCTAGTTAGCTGATCAATGTTTGCCCTTGTTGTTTGTTTAACCCACTAGCCTGTTTGGTAAACCATCATCATGAATCTACATAAACCTCCCAGCTATTGCAGGCGTTGATTATTGCTTAATTTAGCAATCATATTGTTGAAATAATGTACTTGTGTAATCAATGCACTATGACCTTTGCTCCACATACTAAATAAGGATCATAAAACAAAATCCTTAACTTGCTTTAACAAGTATCAAAATCCTTAATCCTCATGGGAGACTCACCCACCAAAATTATGTGTGCGATGTGGGTCGATCCGAATTAATCAGGGCAAAGCCCTGAAAATTACAGTATCGTAAAATACAACGAAAACAAATAAAGAAAACCAACAACATCACCATATAAACAAACCAAAGAAAGATCACAAGAAACTCTACATCTTGTGTTTCTTTTTTGTTCCCAAGAACAACATCAGAATCACTCACCATCACCAACTATGCTTGCTTGACAACAAACACTGAAACAAGTGGGTTAGCCATCCGGTTAGTTAGAGTAGTCAGACCCTTAGACCGTCCTTGGCTGAAGCCGAACCACCCGAGCCATCACCATCGGGTTGGAGATTGTGTCTCTTTGAAGGACCCGAAGGAGGAATCGGAACACCTCTCGTGAGAAGGTTGTTGATGGAGAAGGTTGAAGGAGGAATTGCGACATGGTGGATTCTGTAAATAGCTCCATTGCTTGCAGGAAGGAGAAGAAGAAGCACAAGTGACATGAACAAGAGATACAAAAAGATGGTGACTCTAATCTGTCTGGTAGCCATGGACGAAAGAAAACAAAGTAGAAAACTAGTGTTGAATTATGGGGTTTATTGGATTTTGTATGATCTGAAAGATGGTGAGACAAGTCAAAGGAGAGATTGGGGTTTGATTATAGGATGTAAAACTATACATATACATGTCAATTTATATTATTTGTGTGAAAAGAAAAGTAATCTGGGAGGATTTGTAGGAAAATGTCAAAGAGAAAAAGTTGCAGTGTAACGGATGCTTAGTCTTACAGAGAGGAGAAGATTAAAATAATATGAAAAAGAAGAAAAGAGGAGAGAGTTGAATTAAAATAAAAGACAAAAATATCGACCAGTAATCTAAGTGGTAAGTAGTTTAGTATTGTTTAAGTAGATCTTGAGTTTGAAACTTTGTGTATGCAAAAATACTCAAGTTCATTAAGTTATTGGTCTTATTCTATTTTTATCATTGAACTATGAATTTTGTCACTTAAATCATTAAGTATTAAAATAGTTTCAATCAAGTCACGAGCCATTCACTTTTAACAAAATTATTGACATGACAATTAAGCAAATTTTTATAATTATAAATTTAGTTCTCGTTACTTCACACTCTACCAATTAATTTTAATTTAATTAATAAATTCAATCCTCCAATTTGATAGTGCTATTTATATGCATTTCATTTTCTAACTAATTAATAAAATAGATTCAATTACACATGTCGAAGTATATTTATATATAAATATAAATTTTAAAAACTATTAATTAAGTTAAAAAAACACAATTCAATGATTATATATATATGTAATGATATAAAATAAAAGTGGAAAAGAAAAAATACTAAATTTAATTTAAAAAAATATTAAATCCATTTTTATTTTAAACTTTGCATCAACTACAATTTAAAATATATACAAAATGTTATCAATTATAAACCAATTGTTGAATTTGATTTTGTGGTTTAGAGGCTTCATAATAGAACAAAACTATTAGCTTCCATTTAATTCATCTTAATAACTAAACAAACTTTCAACTCTAAGGTAATAAGTTATTTAGAAGTTTTTAATACACAATTCATTAAGAGTTATTAAACAAAAGGCAACCTTTGTTATAGAATAGAACTAGACTTGAAGCAACATTGTTTCAAATATAGTCAATGAATGGAATAAATATAGCTAGTAGAAAATAGCACTACAAAGATACGTTTTGTACAAGCAATTGATTTGTTTTTCCTAGAATTTGCTTTATAGGTTAGGGCAACATGTGACTATCACCTTGTTTTCTAATTATTATATTGATAATAATTATAATAATAGTAATAATTATTATTAAATGTAATTTATGGCCAAGTTTATATAATAATATTATAAAATTGTCACTTGTCCAGAGTTATTTCGTGGACGCAAGACTTTTTTTCTTATCACCAAACGTATGCAAAATCGTACAAAAACATTAATGTGTACCTTATTAAAAACTTTCCTAACAAACATTAATGTGTACCTCATTAAAAACTTTCCTAACTTTAAATTAAGGAAAATAGTATAAGCACGTTAAGCATGAAACAAAACAAGCAACACCCCACAAGAAAACACCACACCCTCGCGGACCACTCACCAACATGATCCTCACGCCACAAACCTGCCAAAGACAAAGTACAGCCGCAAGCCAAACACCCAACAGCAGCCAAACAATCGCAACACAGCCGGCAAGCACACGCAGAACCCCACAACCAGCATCCCCACAGGCAAGCTAGCACCCATCGTGAAACAAAGAGTTCTTATTGACACCCTCCTTAGCAAGGGCATCGGTGATGCCATTCGTTTCTCTAAACATGGTGGCCAAACACACGCACGGCAACACATCACATAATGTATCGATCGAAACAAAAATTCTCCCAGAACTTCCAAGGACAACGATCCTTATGTAACACCCATCCGACCGCAACCGTGGAATCCGATTCAACAATTACACAACCCACAGAACACCACTAAGGTGAAGCAAACAACGACACCGCACATGCCAACGCATGTAACTCGGCCTCATTCGATTCCATGATCCCCAAAGGACCAGAAAAGACCGCAAGAATTGTACCAAGATTGTCTCGTAATACACCTACCATCCCCGCAGCACCAGGTTTACCCCTCGTGGCCCAATTGGTATTAAACTTGAGAATCCCTTTAGTCGGTGGTACCCAATGCACTCCCAAACGCGCCAACACTCAAGGCAAAACTGAAAAATACAAACAAGGGCATTCCCACCACTGTGTTTCGCCAAAATACAACTCATCTTTGGAGGCTTTCACCCAATGGAAAGAACGCAATTTCACCAAAAAGAATAATTCCTTAAACGTTTCGAACTAAATACAAGCTCATTACGCGCCAACCAAACGGACCACAACAAAGCAGCCACACTCGCCAACCACCATTGCTGCAATTGCCCAACGAACAAGCCATGACAACCAAGAATAAGAAAATCTTTTAACGAACTCGGCAACGGCAAGCAAACCTCCCACCAACTCAAAAACCAGTCCCAAATTTAATGAATAACCGGGCAAGAATAGAGCAAATGGTCTGCCTCATCATAACTAACGTTGCACCACACGCAAAGCCCTTGTTCCTTGGGCAACTGAATACCACGGCTCCTAAGAAAACAACCAGTAGGTAGACGATCCAGCCAAAGAAACCATAGAAACGATTGCACCTTTGGAGGTACCAGCAACTTCCAAACAAAATACACCCCAACATCTACATCACCCACTCTATCAACGAGAAGCAATCGAGTGAGCAATTTGATCAAGAACCGTTCATGCTTATCATGTTTCTAAACCAACGTATCTAACACGCCACGATGCAACACAATTGACATCACCAAATCAACCACCTCTCGCAGCCATTGGCCCTCAAACGCCCTTAAATCCCAACGAAAAAATGACTGTCAATCTGAGTGAACAAATGAGCCATTAATCGAATAGTCCACAACCAATGCCAATTTATTCGCCGCAAGCGAGAAAAGACGCGGATAAACATCCTTTAACGGTTCTTTCACTCACCACGGATCCCGCCAAAACAAAACTTGCCTACCAACCCAACCTTCTAAATAAAATTAGACGAATCCATCCAAGCATCAACCTCATAGCTGCAAGAAGATTAAACAATCTGTTTCCAAACAAACGACATCGCATTAAGAAGTGACATATCAAAACTCCACCATGGTACAACCTCACCCTATTTTGCAATGATCAAAGAACGCCACAGCGATGTACCATTGTGAGCATAACGCCAAACACACTTCGAAAGCATTGCAACATTACGCACTTGAAGATCAATTACACTCAGGCCACCAAGATGCCTTGGGCGACAAACCTTCTCCCAACATACTCTGTAATTTCCGCTGCATGTCCACACCATCCCAAAGAAAACTACGTCTAATTTTGTAGTTACCCCCTTCGGTACCACAGAAAGACTCATAATAAATAGAAAGAGAATACAACACCAGCCTAGCTGCAAACGTTAACGACGAACGCTTCTAACCGGCCAACTTCATACGAAATGACACTACCATATTATCCTACATCTCCTTCCTCCGAGGATTAACCCATAATGGCAGCTCCAAATAAACAATCGGTAACTCACCCCTCAAACAACCTATAATTGACGATGTCTACTCATACAAACCATTCTCCACCTCAAAACCAAAAGGAGATGATTTTTGAAAATTGATTTTTAAACCAAAACAAACCTGAAAAGCATCCAACAAACCACATACATGATGAACACACTCCAATGACGCCTCAAAAAAAGAATAGAGTTGCCCGCGAACTGTAAATGAGACATATAGAAATCATTTGCCACTTCAACCCCTGTAACAAGCCACTGTGTTTAATGTTTTCAAGTAACTGATGCAGCGCCTCAGCAATAATGACGAAAAGCAAAGGAGTCAAAGGGTTGCCTTGTCGCAACCCACGCCCCATCCCAAACTCCTTCGTGGCACTACCATTTAGCAACATAGATAAACGAGCAGAGCTCATTCAAGAATCCAACCTCGCCAACGATCATTAAAACCCATCCGCAACATCACCACATCCAAAAAATCCCACAAAACACAATCGTCAGCCTTTTCAAATCCAATTTGAAAACTAAACCACCATGTTGTGCCCTTCGCTTCCGAAGTGAATGAATAATTTCATTAGCCAATAACACCCCATCCACAATCTGACGACCACACACAAAAGCGGACTGCATATCGCTAATAATCCTATCCAAAATAGATTGTAGTCGCCGCGCCAAAACTTTAGGCAAGATCTTGCAAACGGAATTTATCAAACTTATAGGATGATAGTCACTCAACAACTTCGGCTCATTCTTCTTAGGCAACAGAATCAAAAAAGCTGAATTAGACCCATTTGGAAGCTTACCCGTCTTGAAAAAATTCACCATAGAACGCATCACATCGCTGCGAACAAACTCCCAATCTTTACAGAAAAATTCAAAATTATAGCCATCAGGTCCAGGGCCTTTGAACCGTCACCACTCCAAACAGCTGCCTTGACATCTTCCACTAAAAAAGTGCATACCAAAGCCGCATTCTCACTAGCTTCCAAATGAACAAAATCAGCCTCAATCTCCCACCGACAAAACCGATCAACTTTAGCAAAATGCCTCTATATTCCTTGACCAGAAACGCACGCAACCGACCTGGACCCGTAACCCAACGCCCATCAACCGACAAACCAGTAATAGAATTACGTAAAGAGTGTACCTTCGTCGTGCGATGAAAATAAGCGGTGTTCCTATCCCCTAACCTGAGCCAATTAACACGTGATTTTTGCCACCAAATAGATTTTTTCTAATGAATCGCCATCCATAATGCTCTTGTCCAGCATTGGCGTAACTCGAAAGCCCCCTCATCCGCACCACCATTCGCCACAGCCAAATCAATTCTATCAATCACTGTTGGAACTACGCAGCGGACTTGTCAATGTTGCCAAAATGAGAATGGTTCTAATCCCATAGAAATTGCTTAAGATGACGTAATTTTGCCAAAATATTACCATCCCCACCCTTATACCCTATAATATAGACCATTTCGTAATAATTAAAGCAATGTTACCTTGATAATCCATCCAACAGTTCAGGAAACAGAATGGTCTCGGACCCCATCCTGATCATCACTCAACAAGGCAACATGGCGATGATTAGAAAGCAACCAAGCTAAGATATTCTATTGAACACGAGAGAATTTGTCCACCCACTCTCCCGAAACCAAAAATCGATCCAACCAACTACACTAGTTCCCAGAACCAAACCAAGTAAATTGACTCCCACAAACTGGCACATCCACCAATCCCGCCGAATCAATAAAAGGTGCAAACTCCTCCATACCTTACGCAAAAGTAGAACACCCCGATCTCTCTTAAGCAAATCGAACGACATTAAAGTCACCCCCTACGCACCATGGCTCTTCAAAGTCTCGCATCACCGCTAGTAATTCCTCCCAAAGCCGCGCTCGATCACTAATACCTCCCGACGCATACACCCCAATCACACAGCAATCAAAACCCAACTGAATCCAAAACCCCTTGACCATCACATAATGTTGAGAAACAATCGAGAATTCCAAACGAAACTGAGAACAATCCCAGATGACTAGAACGCCACCTCCAGTTCCTTCTGCCGACGAGAATTCAAAAGCCACGTTGTTCGAAGGCCACAAACGATGAACAACATCCCATGAAACTACTTCTAACTTATTTTCCTAAAAGAGAACCATATCACACCATTGTTTAAGCAAAAAGTCACGCACTCCTTTCCTCTTTGTCGAGCCCCCAAGCCTACGGACATTCCAAGACAATCGCTTAGTCGATTCAACATCACGAATCAATTCTTCATACTGAGCTTTCTTCTCAGAATCTAACACACAAGACTTAGCCACCTCACCCTTGCGCGTCCTTCCTCTACCTCTCTTTATCGATGCAGCGACAGAAGCTGGTCCAACACTCGCACAAATATCTTTACCTTGACTATCACAGTAGTTACTATTCTTTTGCCCAACTGAATTATCCAGACCTTGTTCCCTATCCAGCAAAGGCTTTTCCTCATCCAACTCCTTAAAACCAAGAGATAACACCAACTTTAACTCTTTATTCTCATGTAACACGGCCCCCTCAATAGTATTAGACTTATGCGCCAACTCTACCTCCTCCAAATAAGATAAATCCAACACCTAATCCTCAATAGCCTTATCTAATAAGGACACAGGACCTCGCGATAACACAGGATCCAAAAAGACCATATCGTTCTGTTGTGTCAGCTCAACATTCCCCCCAACAACCGAATCCCTTACCACGTCCGCTGGCTTTAGACCCACCTCAGACGACACCACTGGTACGTATTTTGGTACCACATCTTCCTTACTCAAACGCGCATCCTCATCACCCGACGGAGACTCACCAGAACTTACCGAAACTGAGTCATCAAGCAATCTCGGCATCGTGTTTACCTCAGAGACACGAACACAGAACTGTTTCTCCTGTACCATAAGATTAAAACACTCATCAATCAAATCTAAAAAACACGTATTAATCTCTAAAAGAGCACATTCAAACGTATCAGGTACAACAATTCCTTCATCGATTGCCATCAGTGATCCGTATTTAGATGCAATGTTTGAAAGTAAAACGAGACCATACATAAATCAGAACCTCGTATACCGCCATCCACACTCTCGGACTATGAAAACATGCCACATCCTCCAAACACTGTTCCACACGATTAAATCATCTCATTAACAACTCCTTCGATTGTAAGAAAACACTTCTTGCCTCCAGCGACTCAAACATGATCAATATAACAAAACTAGACGCTCGTATTAACGATAAGTCTTTCAAACTAGCATCACGGATCACACGTACCGAGAACAGATGACACAACGGGAGAAGCAACCACCCTCTCCTCACTTTCCCCCAGACCCGATTCCTTCGTACGCTTATTAGTACCTGATTGAACATAAACCCTCTCTTATGAGACCATCTTTTTCTTCCTCCAAAACTGTGATCAAACATTATGTCTAGCCTCAAACACCGAAATAACTGATCCACAGTGTCTGAAACCATGGAAACGCTCAATCGCAGTCCCTGCCACCCCTCTGGAAATCATCCGTTCAAAACCAAAACGCCTACCATTTTGCGCCCTTTTCACCGGAATGAAGATATCCACAACCTCCCCACATGAATCAAAAGCTAAGCGCAGCCTTTTCCAGTGAATACCCACCAAAAGATTTCCAACGAATAGCGTAACATTACCATGGAGACGACCCTTCTCGGACACCACCGTCTGCTCACCAGATATTCTCATAGTTTCATTCCACAAATTCCGCAAAACATTCTTCACCCTTCCTTTTTGTTATTTTATTTAATGTATATTCATTTCATTTTAATTTCTTAGTGCTTAATCCATGGCTAAATAACTTATTCTCTAATTAAGTTGGAAAGATTTGGTCCTTTTTAGATATAAGTAAAATGTTAAACTTTAATTCAATTAATTCAGAATTATAAATTTTTTCATTCAAATATAAATATCTACAATATGAACAAACCAGTGGCTACAGTGGAAAAGACAATGATATTCATCTTAAGAGATCCGAGTTTGAGCACATGTGCGTACAAATTATGTATGCTTTCTCAAATGGTTAAGAAAAAAGTATGAACGAATATTGTCATATAATCACATCAGTATATTCAAAAAAATATCTACAATATTTTCTCATCATTAAATTACAATCTCTATATAAAAATAAAAGTTAATTGCACCACATATCCCCAAACTATGTCAGTCATTCTAAATTGATCCCTAAAATTATAAACATTTCAACTTCATCCTTAAATTGTGACCTTCATTCTAAATTGGTCCCCAAAATTTTGAGCATTCCAATTTCGTCATCAAACTATGACTCTTATTTTAAATTGGTCCTCAACTTTTTTGAACGATCTAATTTCATCCCCAAATTATCAGTATATGGTACTCATATCTTATGTTAATAAAATTGTTATAAAAATTCTTAATTGTCATGAAACATAATGTGTATTATGTAATAATATGATGTGCTATAAACGATAATTTGAGGATGAAATTGAAATATTTAAAATGTTTGGGGACTAATTTAGAATGTCTGCCATAGTTTGGGATGAAAATGAAACATTCAAAAGTTTGAGGACTAGTTTAGAATGAGATACATAATTTAGGGATGGAATTGGAGTTTTAAAAATCTAGGGACTAATTTAAATGATAGTCATAGTTCAGGGACATGTGGTGCAACTAACTCAAAAATGAAAAAACATCATCTTGATTATGATTTCTTTGACTAAAAAAATTAAGAAAAAATACTTTAATTAATCTCTCTAATTTGAAGAAGGGTATTTTGCTTGAAAGCATAAAAGACTTCCATTAATTTATTTATCTTCCAACAATTCCTCCAAACCAAACAAAACAAGCAGATCCCATTTATTCATTTGTACAAGTGAAGCCAAAGTTCACACTTGCATTCACATGGTTCAAACGTAATGAAGCTTACCAGAAACAATGTGCACAATCAGAATCCACAACTTGGCAACCATTGAGCCAACCTAAAATGAAATAAATGGCAGATTAAATGAAAAAAATAAGGAAAGAACCATATTAACAACCAATGGTTGTGTAGTAGCAATAAATTCCACCTTTTGCTCTTGTTTAGAACAAAAGGGGTGGGAAAGACCAGTAAATTAATTGGCTTTTCCCCTTTTTTAGTGCATGCAGTGATGAATTTCTACCTAATGATTTGACTGTTATGGTAATGGAATACTATGGATAGGAAAGTTACAAATTGCTACTAGTCAAAACTTTTTTGATGCCTCTTCGTAGGTCAAAGGAAACTATCGAGAATTATTGACACGAGTTTGGGTTTATCAGTTTGAAAATATTGGCCATGCTTTTATCAGTTCTATGACTTTCTACCACCCTTTGCCGGTTCACGACGGAGCTCTGCAACTGAATGAGGCCAAGCACATTTTGTGTTCCAAAACCATGTAAATTGCACATTGCATGTAAATAGGTCATTTAAGCATGCGTGCAATTGATGAGTGTTGATGAACTGAGCAAATTCAGCTTTTAAACAAAAGAAAACTCATATCCGAAAGACCCAACAGTTTATAGGGGGGTCCGGACTTAGCTACTATTATTCACTCTGATAAGACATGCACCTTATAAAAGCTGCTCAAATTTGGGCCTCTTGAGATTGAATATCATCCTCTTTCTCATTGGGTTCTTTATATTACTAGTTTATAGTATTGCATGCAAATAGTTGGTATGAATATCGGTATCCTATTGATTGACTAATTTAAATCTAGTATTGCAGAGACCTAGTATAAAATAATCCTCCCAGCTCAATTTATTCTATTTATACATAATGAGTGTTGATGAACTGAGCAAATTTGGGTTTTAAACAAAAGAAAAACTCATATCCAAAAGCCCCAACAGTTCATAGGGTGGTTAGGACTTTGAAAGTATTGGTGAACTTGCCATAATTATTCTACATCATAGGTCTCAGTCTCTCAGAGATATGTCGTTTTGATCTGATGAATAGAATTTTTTTGTCCTTATTTATGTCCCACATCAAAAGATTATGTTTAGGGTTTAGGATTAAGATTTAGGGTTAGTGTTTTAGAGAATTAGGTGTAGAGTGTATTTTCATGATTTAGGGTTTAACATTTAAAATTTAAAAATTTGACTTAAAAATTAATTTTTTTGTGTTGGAGCATAAAAAAAGCACTAAAAAGGGACATAAGATTTTTGTCCATGATCAGATTTGGGAGTTTAACAAATCAATCTGTATAGTACTAGTTTATTAAGGAAAAATCCAACAAATCAATCTTCATAGTACTAGTTTATTAAGGAAAGACCCTGTAAATCAACCTTTATACATTAGAATTCCATGAAATCCTGTAATTGCTTATGTTTTGGCAATGCAAATATATTCAAGTGCATGAGAGTCAAGTCTGGTTATCAGGCTAATGACATTTATGCTTCTTACTGGATACAGTTTGTATTACAAATGTTAACTGTTTCCAATTACATAAACTTCAGCCATTTCACCTGTGAGGCAATACTTTGCTACATATATGAAGGATTTTTCTTAAACAATATTACAATAGGGGTAAAAAAATCATTAACATACGTGACATAAAAATCATTGGTGGAACATATAAAATGACACATAAAAAGAACGGACAAATTCTATTCAGATTAACAAAAGCTTGCATTAGGATTTTTCTTAAACAATGGAGGTAGATATGGTGGAAAGCTTTGGCTAAGAAATGATAGGGTCATCAATAGTCATATTCCCCATTTTGTTTTGAATTCTTTTGAGAGAATGGTAACAATGCCATTCATTACTTCAAGGGCCAATTTAGGGGAGATTTTCTAGGCTCATGAGATTCAACAAGCATTTACGTGCATCACTTTAAAACGCATTATTTACATTTTATATAAATAAAGATATTTTTGTATGTCTTATAATTCATGTTTTAGAATTTAGGTTTAATGATATAATAAGTCCTTGAATTTTTGAAGAAAAAAAATTAATTAAGACACTGAATTTTTTTCCCCTCGATTAAACCATTGTACTCCAAAATTGCATCAATTCACCAATTTGAACAATGTTGACGGTTGAATCTAACAATTTTTCGCCCATGTCCCGGTTCGACTACACGTGAAAAAACACGGGTCATGTACGCGGCTCAATCTAATAATTTTTTATATAAATACTCAAGATTTTAAGATTCAGGTAGGCGGGTCAATGAATCGAGTCACTCAGATCTAATATTTTTGAACACGACTAAAATTATTGGATAAACAGAACTTTAAAAAATTATTTAACTGTTTTTCGACCGAACAAATTTTGTCAACCGACCATTTAAGTTTTAACCAAACTAACTCAAGATTTAATTGAACAGTAAACACCCTACACACACTCCTAGGGTAAATTACTACCAAATCTCTTTGAAACTCAAATATCTCTTTGGCGGGAAACTTTTGTGCTATTTCCTCAACTCGCAGTCTCACCGACATATATCCCTCACTTTCTGGGCGTCCGACCACTGGAATTCACATCCAGAAAAAGGAAACATGTCGACGTTCAATTATCCCGTACTCTCACGTGATGAAATAATTTCAGTCCTTGCGGAGTCGCAGATCGCCGCCGTCACCGACAATGATCTCAAGAACATCAAACCCGATTTCGTCTCTAATCTCTACACGCGCCTCCTTATCTACATCAACGCTCTCAACGAGTGCGCTCATTTCCCCCATAACAGCAATTTGCTTTCTTCTTTTTTGTTTTTCCATTATATATTTTTATTTTTATTTTTTTGCAGGGAAGACCAAGGGCAATTTGAGTTTTCAGCACTGGAACAGATTGAGAACCCGGATCTTATAATCGGGTCATTCCAGGTTATCAATTTGTATTGCAGGCTAAGGGAGGTGATGGAGTCTATTAAATGTCCGATCCCATTTAACCTTAGGGATTTGGTTAAACCTGATCCGCGTCGGACAGAACATTTCCTCAGCGCAATCCTCAATTTTTGCCTTTACAAGTATGTTCTGACTTTAAAAGTTTTGGTTTTGATTTACTTCAATTTAGTTGCGTAAAAACAGGAATATGCGGGATTACATTGTTATGGCATTTAATGGTTAGGTTTAGACTCGAGAATTAGTTACATGGCCCGTTTTAATCAGGTCAGTTGTAGGTTCCAGTAGCCAGGATGTAAAATGTTTATTTAAATTTACCATGTCAGCGTAGAATATAGATGGTTTCATAATTTCCAATAATCTGAAATGTTATTGTCAAGTTCTGGATCCTTGTAATTGAAGAGAAAAAGCTTAAATGATGTGTCACGTTGTGGTTTCAGAAGTCTTGTCTTGTTTGTCAATGCAAAGATGGTCGGGTTGTGCTCACTATGAGATATTGTCTGCTTTTAGGCTTTGCTTGGTAGAGTAGAAAAAATGGGAAAGATAGAAAATTATTATTTTTTCTTTCCATTGGTGTGCTTGGTAAGAATGATGGAAAAATTGAAAGAAAATTGTATTTTTCCATTCATTGCTTGGTAGAGTTGAAAATTGGAAGTAAAGAGAATTAAGCTTTGAAAAATTCATATTTTGAACTAATTCACATCTCCCTACATTTTATCTTTTCTTTTCATTCCAATTTTGGGATGATTTGTTTTTACACATGATCATGGAAAATGATCATCTCTTTAGTTTTCTTTCGTCCTACTTTTCTTTCCTACCAAGCACACACACAATTTATTCTCTTTCCATTTTTCCATCCCCTCCTTTCATCCGTTCATTTTCCCACCCAACTAAGCAAAGCCTTAGGGTCTAAAGATTGTTCTTATGGCTTTGTTCTTTGAGAAAAGATATCTTGACAAAGGAAGAGTGATGAAGTGGAATATCTAAACAGTTAAAAATGTGAAAGAAGATTAAAGAAATAACTGAAGGAATAAAAAAAAAGGGTTCTGATTTATTTCCTGCCACATTCTTTGTTAAACTCACTTAATGATAATGAAAAAACTGACCCTATAAACCCTTTATTAGAATATTCAAAATAGAAGTCTTACTAAGAGTCCTATGCTTAATCACATGACACGTTAAATATTTAATTAAAAAATATTTAATAAACATAGATAAAAAAATGTAAACCACAAAAATAATTAAACTAAATTTGATGCTTCCGCATTAAAGAGTGGCTGTTGTTTACAGAACCAGCCTTTAACCAGTCAATGTTGGATTACTTTATAACATTATTCCCTTAGACAAGGATGTAGATCATGTTTATGCGGAGAGCTAGTACTTGATCCAAAACGGATGTTGATGCAAGGGTTGCCGGGTTGTGCCTGTTATAAGGTGTTATCAGCTTTGGCAGTCTAAAAATTGTCTCATGGTTTTGTTCTTCTTGAAAAGGTGTATTGATAAGCAGAAGGGTGACCTTTGCTTTATAAAACCAGTCTAGTCAATGTGGGATCATTTTCTCGCTCACGTATAGCTTACCTTTGTTATGGTCTAACTTGCATAATGATCTTTATGGGTTAGGGCAGACATCTTCAGTAACTATCGGAACATTATCAAGTTGCAGTTTTAGAGAAAAGTTGTGGACAGTCCCATGATGACTCATATAACTGCTTTTCCCATGTTTATATTCTTTAACACTAATGCTCTCTGGTATGAAAGTTGTAAATTGGTTAAATTGGGAGACTGGACAACTATTGGAGTGGATTTAGACATGAGCAAGTGGAAGTGGGTTAACACATTTTTTTGGTATATGTATATTCTTAGTCCCAATTCTCTCAGATTAGTCCTCTTCTCTGACAGTCGTTTATTAGTAATTTTGGTTCCCATCCAACAGTTTGTCACAGAAAATTTCCTTTAATCAGTTCTCCAATCTTTTCCAACCTTTCACGCGTTAAGGTATTCTGTTGGTTTCCATGTTAGGGATACAAAAATGGATCTTCTAAGACCGATCGTAGAGGAAATGAGCCTTCTAGAAGATCAATGGAAGGAGCAGGAGTCTAAGATTTCTCAGGTATATGAAGAATGACTTGTTATACTTAGCGTAAAGATCAATTTTCACCATATCTCTTCCATGCAGTTGAATTCAGAGATTGCAGGTTATAGTGAAGCAAGAGAAAGGGAATTACCCCTAGTTCAAGAGGTAGAGTCAAAAGTTAGGGAATTGCGTGAGATGATTGCTGGCTTCAACAGTAATCAGATGTCACTGAGAACTTCTATTCGGAATTTGAAGGAGAAGAATGCGCAAATGGATGAGAAGGTTAGAATGTTATCACTTCTTGCTAAAGCTTTATTTCACTGATTTAGCCATGGTTGACAAATGTTCAATTTTATGTGGAGGGTAACCTATGTTTTTTTGATCGACATTGAAGAGAATACTCATACTCAAACTTGACCATAGTACATGCTTAGATTTATATCTCTAATCTGTCTATAAATTATGGTTAACTAAAGATTTTTTCTGTTTGTTGTCAATGTATTTTCACCAAACTGTTTTGTGTCTTTGAACCTAAAGGATTTTTCATAGTAGTGTTTGATCTAGGTTTCTATTCAAATGATGAGAAACATGCATCATATTCTTCATTTGCGTGGAGGATCTTCTTTCATTTATGGTTAGACCACCCTTTGATCCTAATGTTGATTTCCCTTTTACAAATAACAGTTTTGAAGTTTTAGGTTCACTTTGATTTTTTTACTTTTTACATGCATTTTAGTTTCCCCTCTTTAAGCATTATTAGTGTTATCTATTATTGCTTTCTACATTGGCATGCCTCCTCTTTACAGATTTCTAAGGCTGAGTTTGACTTGGTTCAAAGTGTCCAAGAAAATGCAAATCTACGTTCAAAAATAGTTCAGTCGCCAGATAAAATACAGGTTCATATTCCTTCTTATTAAGTTTAACTTTGGTAATTATGGTTCAGATATGTAAGGCATTGCTGTTATTGATTCTCAAACCTAGTATATATGCTAATGATTCCATTCCAAATAGGATTCTCGTAAGTAAAAATGGAGAGTTAATTTATTGTGGTTTCTGTTTTTATGTATGTATTTAGAAGGATTAATATATTATTTGGTACCTGAATTTGTCACTTTTATAAATGTGGGGCTTGTGTTTTCCTTTTTTTACCAATTTGATACCTATATTTTCCAGACATTACACATTCAGTACTTGTATTTGTCAAACATTACTCAAAATGATCGGTACCAAATGTGCAATGTCTCAAAAATATGGGCACCAAATTGGTAAAAAATAAAACACAGGTACTACATTTGTAAAAGTGACTAATTCAGGTACCAAATATGTAATGTTTAACAAATATAGGTACCCAATTGGTTAAAAAAACATAGGTACAACATTTGTAAAAAGTAACAAACTCATGTACCAAATAGTATGTTAAGCCTATTTAGAATAAATAAAACACGGCATTTATTTTTGTACCTGTGGTATTATGCAATTACACTTTCAGTCTTGAGATTTTTGAAATTCTACCTAGCTATCGACTTCTATAGTGGAAACAGTTTTTCTTCCTTTTGGCCTTTTTTAAATGTTCAGTTGGTGGTTTTAAAACCATTAAATTAACTTTGGAATTTCTAACTAGTTATTGACTTTTATAGTGGGAATTCTAACTAAAGCATCTTACTTGTATTGAAGAGCATAAAACAGAACCATGTTCCAACATAACCTAATTTTATCCTGCTAGCATATGCATGCATATGTACCCTGGTTTATGCGTTTCCTATCAAATCAATGCTTGCAACTTTTTAAACCTTAATCCACCTTTATATTAGTATAGTATTGTTGCAATTAGAACTTAGATGCATTTCTTAAAATTCATTTGATTTTCGTTTCCTTGTTTGGTTGCAGGTGACTTTTTTCTCAAGACCTGTTATTTGCTATTACTTTCACAAACACCTTTTATTTAATCATTATTTTCATCTTTGTTAGAACCATGGAATTACATGCATATCAGATTTGGCATCTTTCATTTCCGATCGTATCAGTCGAGGTGTCTATACTTATAAATTTCCTAGCGTACAAATATTCAGTTTTGGTTCAAATCGTTTTTAGTCTTACAAGCATATGGAAAGTGCCATGATCTCTTTATATGATAGAGTAAATATAGTGCCAATCGCTTTTCTCTGATAGTTTGCCATGTTGATTGGGCTATTTATTGTTGGTTAGAATTAATTTGTTAGTCACTCCCCTTTGGATGATACGATTGTCCTTTGCACTAAAACATAATTCGTTATGTTCCATTCTTTCATTTTTTTTTTACCAAAAAGAGAGCTTTAGAGGAGAAGAAACTAGCTCGAGATGAGGCAAAGAATGCAGAAAGGTCAGCTGTGCAATCTTTTCAGCAGAAAACTGCCACTGTTGAGGTCTACAGCAAGGTACTCACCTTTCATAAACTGAAAGCTGACTGCATGAGCGTTTAGTTTGCTTGATTGTATTAAGTTAAGTGCATTCCTACCTATGGCATAGAATGCAATACATCGCGAGAAGGTTCATAATTTATTAATCTCAATATTAGGAGAATGCACATTTATCTATCTGTTTCATGTAGGAGTTCAACAATTGCATACCTCACCTTTTGTGCAAGATCTGGCATCCTGTTGTTTGTATCTCCATCCTTTAAGTGCTCAGTCATATGTTGCTGCTGAATTTCTTGCTTCACTCTTTGGCTTTTGTACCCTTTGCTGTTGGAAAAATCTAGAATCATGTATTGCTCCCACAAGATTGGATTATGTTTGGAGCTTTAGACAGATATAATATGAGCTGAGATGTACGCTTATTCACATGCATACATTTTAGTTATGAACAGATTGATCTATCATTGGACTATCAAACTTTATATTTCCTTTAGAAAGCTTGATTCTATATTCTTTCATACTGTTATATTGTTTGTGTATATATTAGCAATCAAAGTACATTTTCCCTTCTCACATTTCAACAATAATTGGTTGACATGATGAGAAGAAACACAATATACTTTTTTTTTGTGAATTGTAGTTGAATTAAGAGAGTATTATTAGAGTTAGTGTTTTATGTGTATCTGTAATTTAAATTAGAGTTCTATCTTTATCACGTTACCTAGAGATAGAGTTTGTAACTATGTAAAACTCCTAGTCTTAGTCTAACTCTTGTACCTAAGCCTTTAAAAGTATCTGTAACTATCTTATTCAAAAAAGAAAGTGAAAATAGAGAAAACACATTGTTTTTCTCATATATTTCTACATGGTATCAGACTAGGAATCGATTCCTAATTTACTTGATGGAGTTTATGTCTACATCCTCCAACTTGCATGACTGTGAGTGAGATGATCATACTTTCTTTGAGTTTTCTCAAATCACCGGCAATTACATTAATAGTAGTCACTTTACCAAAGAAGCGCTTGCAAAACTTCAAAAGTGTTTGTTTTGCACGATGGGAGGTTCTAGTGCAGCAAATGTAGTCATGACAAAAGGAAAAGGTACACAAGATGGATTCTCTACATCCTCGTTATCCATGAAATCTGGTTCAGATTGGATTCTTGATTCGGGAGCATCAGACCATATGACTGGTAACAAGGATTTACTCTGTGATTTTTGTGTCTTGCTCTAAAAGCGTCTATTCGAATCTGTAGATGGGTCCTTATGCCCTATTAAAGGGATTGGTTGATTCTTATTCATAGAGACTTATTGATTCTTGATGTGCTCTTTGTTCCTACTTTGGCATGCAACTTATTATCGGTGAGTAAACCTGTCCGAGGATTTGAGGTGTTGTTTAAAGTTCGACTATGGTTGTGTATTGCATGCTTTGGATTCAAGAGGATAATTGGCAATGCTAGGCTGCAAAATGGACTCTACATTTTTTCGGCCCTCAACCCTCAATTCCTCTGACTTTTTCTAGTTCTATTCCTCGATTAGGAACCTTTGATGAAATAATGTTATGACATTATAGATTACGGCATCCCAATTTTTCTTATCTTGCTAAGTTGTTTTCCCATTTATTTATCAATAAAAAGTTGAATTCTTTTCAATGCCATATTTGTCCTATTGCTAAACAAACCAAAGGTTCTTACTTGCCTTCTACTTACACACCATCCAAACCATTTTCATTAATTCACAGCGACATTTGGGGTCCTTCTAGAGTGAAGAATATCAATGGGTATAGGTGGTTTATTACATTTATAGATGACCATAGTAGAACCACTTGGTCATACCTTATGAAAGAAAAATCTGAAACTGTTTCCGTCTTTGAGAGGTTTTACACCATGGTTGAAACTCAGTTTGAGGCCAAAATACAGATTTTTAAGTCTGACAATGGGGGAGAGTATTTTGCTAATTCTTTGGGTAGTTTTTCAAAAATAAAGGGATTGTTCATATTAGTAGTTGCGTGGATACTCCACAACAAAATAGAGTGGCAGAGAGAAAAAATAAGCATTTGTTGGAGGTTACTAGGTCCTTGTTATTCTCGGGTAATGTACCTTCTTATTTGTGGGGAGAGGCTTTATTAACAGCTACATACTTTATAAATCGAATGCCTAGTAGAGTTCTTAAGTTTGACACTCCACAATCTATTTTTTTGGGGAGTTACCCTAATTTCAAACCTCTATCTTCGAATCTGCCCCTAAAGATATTTGGTTGTACTGCCTTTGTTCAAAACACTAATCCTTCTAAGTCTAAATTGGATCCTAGGTCTTTTAAGTGTGTTTTAGTTGGGTATTCTTCACTCCAAAAGGGCTATAAGTGTTACTATCCTCCTTCTAAAAAATTGTTTGTTTCTATGGATGTCACCTTCTTTGAACAAGAACCGTATTTTTCTAATTTTGGAATTGGGGAGAATTTCATGGAATTACTGACCTCTTCTCACTCATCAGTACATCCATTTCCAATTTCTTCCTTACCCTCAGAACCATTCATTTCTACACCTATGTCTACACATAAACAGACTACATCTATAACTTCACCAAAACAGATTGAACCTCAAAATTCTTCCACACCAGTAAATAATTTTCCTACTCCATTTGTTTTTTCCCCAAATAGTCCCTTCACATTCCCTGCTCGGGCTATTCATTTGAACACACACCCTTAAAATGACTTAATGTGTACACTAGAAGGAAACAAAAAATCATTCCAGAATAAGTTTTGCAGTCTGACACTTGCCAAAAGTTGGAAATGAATCCAGTTGCTTTAGAAGAGGTTGAAGGTAATGATTTTTCTTCTTCTCTATGTGATATGGAGTATGTACCTATTGCTAAAAGGAAAGGGGTAAGGCAATGTACTCAGTATCCAATTCAGAAGTATGTTGCTTATGGGAAACTAATGCCTTCATTTAAGGCTTTTATTGCTTGTATTGACAAGGAAAAAATCCCTAGGAACATTGAAGAGGCCTTGAAGGATCCAAAATGAAGGTAAGCTGTGGAAGAAGAGATTCAAGCCCTTGAGAAAAATGGAACTTGGATCATTCTTGAGTTACCACTTGGCAAGAAACCGGTTGGCGACAAGTGGATTTTTGCAATAAAATATAATTTGGATGGGAGTGTAGAGAGGTACAAAGCTAGACTTGTGGCACAAGGTTTTACTCAAAAATATGGTATTGATTATAATGAGACTTTACTTTTGATAGCAAAATTAAATCTTTGTTAGAGTACTTTTAAGTCTCATTTGTAAATAAAGATTGAGTCTTTATCAGTTGGATATAAAAAGTGCCTTCTTGAATGGTAAGTTAGAAGAAGAAATATATATGAAGATGCCACAAGGTATGAAGGGTGAGATGAAGAATCAGAATGTTTGTAAGCTTGAAAAATCTCTTTATGGCCTAAAGCAGTCTTCTAGGGCTGGTTTAACAGTTCACTAAGGTTCTCATGGGAGATGGCTACAAAGCGATTGCCAAGTTGATCACACCTTGTTTATTAAGATAGCGCTAGTAAAAGGAAGGTTATTCTAATTGTTTATGTCAATGATATTGTGATCACAGGAGATGATGAAGATGAAATCGGGAATTTAAAGGGGTGTTGAGAAGGGAGTTCGAGACAAAGGACTTAGGAAAAGCGAGGTATTTCCTAGGTATGGAGGTGGCTAGATCAAGCGAGAGGCTTGGTGATAAATCAGGAGGAAGTATGTGCTTGATTTGCTCTAAAAAGCAGGTATGTTAGGTCTGTAAAACTCTTTGATACTCAATGGGGCGGTATGAAATTGAGAGGAGAAGAAATGGGGGCTAAAGTAGCCAAGAATCAGTTTCAAAGGCTGGTTGGGAAACTTATTTATCTCTCCCTAACCAGGCCTGACATCTCTTTTCCTGTAAACATCATTAGTCAACACATGACTAATCCTAAGGAAAGACACTTGGAAGCTGCGAATAGAATTCTGAGGTTCCTAAAAGGTACACCTGGACATGGATTGTTTTTCAAGAAAATAGAAGAGAAAATTGTGAAGGTATTCACAGATTCAAGCTGGGCAAGTGAGATCACTGATAGAAGGTCAACCAGTGGGTATTGCTCATTTGTATGGGGTAATTTGGTGACTTGGAGAAGTAAGAAGCAAGCTGTAGTTTCTAGAAGTAGTGTTGAGGCAGAATTTGGAGCCTTAGCACTGAGAATATGTGAAGGAATATGGTTACTTAGATTGTTGAAAGAATTAAGAATGATGGAAAGTGAGAATTTTGAGATTCTCAGTGATAATCAATCTGCTATTCAGATTGCAAAGAACCCAGTTTATCATGATCGCAACAAGCATGTAGAAGTTGATAGACATTTTATAGCCCGAGAAAATAAATGGTGGTTTAGCAAGTCTGACTTATGTTCCTACAGAGAAACAACTTGCTGATGTATTCACAAAGGCACTATCCAAATAGATGTTTGACAAATTTCTATCCAAGCTGGGTCTATACAATGTATATACTCCAGCTTGAGGGGGAGTGTGAAATGTAGTTGAATTAAGAGAGTATTATTAGAGTTAGTGTTTTATGTGTATCTGTAATTTAAATTAAAGTTTTATCTTTATCAGGTTACCTAGAGATAGAGTTTGTAACTATGTAAAACTCCTAGTCTTAGTCTAACTCTTGTACCTAAGCCTTTAAAAGTATCTGTAACTATCTTATTCAAAAAAGAAAGTGAAAATAGAGAAAACACATTGTTTTTCTCATATATTTCTACATTTTTTATCTCAAATAGCAAAAAGAAAACTAGTAGTTAATTATAAATCAGAAGAGCCAACTATTCATGTGTATTCAGAAAGCTATATATCTGCAAAAGCATTAAAGTGCATGGGCATATAGTCAACATGTATAGCATACATTATGAGTTTCATATGGTTGTAAAAGACGATAACTAATTCTTGATATTGGGTGTTTCTACAGGCTCTTAAGAAAATGTCAAAGCACTTTGCCTTAATGCAAGCTATACATGAACAGGTACACTGATCATGGAGCAGATCCCCATATATGGCCTCCACTTTTATGTTTTCAATGGCTTGTCTTTTGGAACAAAATCCACCTCTTCCCAACTCCCTGGACCACCAACCAGGATTTTTAATTATATATCAGTTGTTTTAGCTTCCAATAAAGTTGCCACTCTTAGTGATCCTTTATCTTTAAATTATTGAATAGCTTCTTTCTAAAAAGGAAAGGTTTAGATTTTTTAATGCTACCCATTTTACCTTACACGAGAACTACTTAATACTTTAAGTACTTGTTTATAGCATTGTGCATTTTAATAGGTGAACTCTGCAAAATCAGTTGAGAAAGAATGCAAGAGTATGAAAGCTAAGTTAAGTGATGATGCTGTGTTAGACAAGTCACTCGAGGCTAAACTGAGTGAACGGCAAGGAAAAGGCAGGTTCTTACTCAAGCTATGTTGTGTTATTGTGGTTCATTTTTAAATCACTTCGTAGATGCTTAAATAGCTTATTCTTTCACCAGTTGGGCAGTTGGAAGAACACCTAAGGCAGTTACAGAAGGAAAGAGATCTCAAGTTTGACGAATCTACTAAACATTTGAACAGTGTGAAGTCAGAGGTCTTGTCTAAGAGGCATGAGCTGGAAGCAAGGCAAAAGAAGGTTGAAGATGTGGTGACAGAGGTAATCCTCATGTCTTCTTATGGCACAGTACCAAGATGTCTCTACTTTCGACCTGAAGTTGCTCAAATTCTAACTCCCCTTTTGTATTTCTTGAACTTAATAGGTGGACTCCATTACATTAAAGACCAATATGGTAAGAGAATCTGGAGCTGCTAAAGTTCAACAGTTGATTAGTAAGTGTGAAGAGCTTGTAAAACAGGTATTATATCGCGTATTTTAACCTTAACGAGTGTGCGTATAAAAATATTTGAATATATGCTCTTTGGTTCATTAAACCGGTACAAATCATGTTAAACTAGGACTATTGGAAAAACTTGATTTAGTTAGAACAGAACAATTATTTGATAAATGTATCAGAAAAATAAAGAAAATAGTAATGAATGTTCTTTCAAGTTATAGAGGATTTGAGATTGCAAAATCTGGCCTTCAAGAAGCATATTTGTAAAGGAAATTTCTAGTA
This sequence comes from Hibiscus mutabilis, assembly GCA_019671005.1. Classification (NCBI taxonomy): domain Eukaryota; kingdom Viridiplantae; phylum Streptophyta; class Magnoliopsida; order Malvales; family Malvaceae; genus Hibiscus; species Hibiscus mutabilis. The sequence goes on along the minus strand of CM033750.1, from coordinate 33,621,462 downwards.
ATTTCTACGGGTGTAAATGGTACACTAATATTCACAAGCTATTTGAGTTTGAGTCGAAAAAAACTTTAATTCAATTCGGTAATAATTGAGCCGAGCTTGAGCCATTGTTCGACCCGAATTCGAGCACCGTAAGACCCAGCTCGAATAACTTGCAAGCCTAATGGAGATTTTCATTAATACATATTTGAAATACTTTTTATATTATTAAATTACATAAATACCCTTATTTTGCATGCAAATGATACCTAATTATAGTTTGAGGTCAAGCTTAATCAAGCTCAATTAATTGAGCTTGAGTAAAAAATGTAATCAAGTTTTATCAAGCTCGAGCTCAAGTAGCTCGATTATATCTTGAGCCAAGCTTGATCTTATATTTTAATGTTTGGCCGAGCTCGAGCTGAGTATCGACTATCGACCTCTGAATAATGAGTCAAGCTCAAGCTTGTCACTATTCGGGCGGGGTTCAGCTTAGCTTGATTGCACCCCTAGTAATTGCACAAACTTTTTTCCTTTTAGATTAAAGAACTTTTACTACTGTTATTTTTGTTGCTGTTGTTGTTCAGCAACCAACATCTGTGTTATCTTATGCTGAGTTCTCTATATTTGAACATTCTTTTGGTTTAGTTAATATAAGGCTTGAAATTTTAAACTCAAGCTGAAGTGGTCTAAATGATGATGTGAGTGCAGTTTCAAGAATATTCATCCTCTATTGGACTCCTGTTGCCAGTGGATGAGAGTGGGACTAAGCAACATGATTCAGTAGCTATAATCAGCCTTTAACTTGAATTTCAAGAAGCCACTCTACCGTGAAATGCATTTTTTCTCGAAAATGTAAGTTATTACTTCTTGCAGTGGCATACACACACGCATCTATTGTTTTGGTGGTAGGAGTAAAAATATGTTGATCTGGTACTGCTACTAATTTTTTGTGGACTTACTCTCCATTACTATAAAGTGATGCTTGTCAGCAACTGCAATTTATCGTATGTACCGAAAAGATAGTTCTAACTTGTAAGAATATCAACTTTTCATGGTATTATGTAGAGACATGTGAAGGTTGTGTTGCCCTTTAGCTTGTATATGTTTTTTTTTTTTTGAAGATTAGCTTGTATATGTTGCTTGCTTGATTTACAGTTCAAATTTGTAACAATATAATCTGTTGTGTTGTGTAGGCATAAAGATAATGATGGAACCATAACCAACATAAATGTTCTTGAGGTAGTTATTGTCTCTCATCTAATGACATGAATAATCTTTAACTTTAGGCTTGTTAGTTATGGGCTGTAGGAAGTGATCATAGTTTTGTTTTTTAGACACTTTTACAAGGGTACCCTTTTTACATATGGGTCAGGGATTGAGTATTCGATCGAGTTGAGTAAAAAGATTGAGTTAATTGTGTTGACGAGTCTTAGTTTATAGCCTCAAGTTGAAAGAGTAAAGGGACAAAAACCATAATTTTACTTATAAATTACAACATTCCTAGTTTTATTTGAGTAACCTCTAAAAAAAATTGTTGGTTATTTTAGTTTCATCCAAGAGAAAATATGGGGTTTTAAAAATGATCATACAATCTTTTCATTGCTTGATGGACTAAATTGATGGGAGAACTAAATTGAACAAAATGAAAAGTTGAGGGATTACATTGCAAAAAGAAGAAATTTATTTTTTAGAAGAGGAATTGAAGTTACATAGATATTTTATAGTGATTGAGGAGCATAAGGTTCAAATTTGGTAAAAATATAATTAAATGAAGGAAAATTTAAAGAAACAAAGAAATCATGCAAAGTTGAGGGATTAAATTTCAAAGAGGAAATTTGTTGTCAAAAAAGAAAGTTGAAGTTACATAGATATTCTACAATAGTTGAGGAAAATGTTCAAATTTGGTTAAAAATTGACTTAAAACTAAAGAGAAATTGAAAAAAAAACAAGGAAATCAATGACTAAATTACATAAAAATGGAATTATTTTTTTGTTTCGTTTTTTGAATCGATAAAAGTAAACTTGATATGAATACAAAAATTGACTTATTAATATGAGTTGACTCGAATAATTTAAAAAAATTAAAAAAATATTTTTGAATTAAATTGATTTTTACTTTTACATGGGTAAAAGTAATTAAATGGTTCAGTTTTTCAGCATGGAGAAGATAGTGAGGTGGCTGGAACTTGATACCGAGTCCGATCAGAAAAAGTTGATGTCCGGCAAAATAGTAGAAAACACACCCCCAGTGGGACTAGAAACCACAATTGCCTGATTAGAAGTCAGACGCCTTATCCATTAGGCCATGGGTGCATACTGTTTAAAATTCATAGAAATCATTTAACATCTAAGAGTGAAGTAACTCAAAAGGGAAGATAAAGGGTAAATTACACCACATGTTTTTCTTCTGTAGTTTTTTTGTTTTTACTTTTATAGGGTACCCTTTTTACATTTAGGTAGGGCTTGAGTATTATATCAGGTTGAGTAAAAAAGTTGAGTTAATCGAGTTGACGAGTACTATTTTATAATTCAAATTTTATTTGATTTTTTTTAGTTTAGTTGAGTACAGATTTCTATACAAATTTAACATTATTCTTCTTCTATCATGAATGCACGTCTTAGTCTAAAATCACTAACCCTGTAAACAAATTCAGTTGATAAAATATAATTTTTTATGGTGTTAGTGATTTGTACTAAGGAATAACATTAATAATAGCCTTAAGTTGAAAACAACAATGGGACAAAAAGCTAATTTTACCTATAAATTACAACATTCCTAGTTTTATTTGAGTAACCTTTTAAGTTTTGTTGGATGTTTTAATTTCATCCAATGGAAAAATGATGGGCTTGAAAAAGATCGTACAATGAAAAAAATGGACTAAATTGATTGGGGAGGACCAAATTGAATAAAATGAAAGATTGAAGACAAAATTGAGAAAGGAATAAATTTGTTGTCAAAAGGAGAAATTGAAGTTACATAGGTTTCTATTGTGATTGAGGAGTATATGGTTCAAATTTGGTCAAAATGTGCTTAAAACGAAGGAATAATTGAAGAAACAAAGAAATCATGCAAAGTTGAGAAATTAAATTGTAAAAAGAGAAAAAAAAATCAAAAAGAGAAGTCGAAGTTATATAAATATTCTACAATGGTTGAGAAATATGTTCAGATTTAATTAAAAATGGACTAAAAATGGAGGATGAATAGAAGAAATAAGAAAATCAAATAGCAAATTGCAGAACAAAAGGATTCATTTTTTCGGGGTTTTGAATTGATAAAATTCGAACTTAACTTGAATTCAAAAACCGACTAATTAATTTGAATTGACTTGAATAACTTGAAAAATAAAAAAATCGAGTTGAAAGAATTATTTTTAGATCTATTGCACCTGTCTTTTTATTTTTCAGATCTATTGCACTTTGAACAGTATTATTAGAAGTCGGATTGAACACATGCCGACTTCATTGTTTAAAAATAGTTATTTATTAAAAATTCAAGAAACAGAGAAGACTGTCATCGTCTTCATCATTTTTTAATATAAAAATGAATGAACAATGAAGTTGGCTTGTGATCATATCGGCTTCAATATTATTTTAATAAAAAAACATAAACAGTGAAGTCGGCTTGTGATCCTATCGACTTTAACTTTAATTTTTTTGACAAATCATAATTTTAATCCTAATCCTACCTAGAGATGACGAGAAAAAAAGACTCTAGAAAAAGGAAATGATGCTCTAGTAAATCTAGAACCAATGACCTAGGAGAATATGACACGTGCAATACTTGGGGATTTTTTTTCCCAGATGCAATATTGCAGTAAATTCCCGTTTTGCTGGTTTTGAAAGTTGTTATTATATTTATTTCATTTTTAATTGATATTTATCAAGATTAGGGGTAAATTTTTTTTATTTATTTGATCGAGATAATATTTGTAATTAAAATTTGTTTTTCTATTGAGTTTTGTGACTCAATTTTGATTTTTTTTGTATTTTACTAAACTATTTATTTTTGAATGATTTGAGGATAAAATTTGATAAAAAGGTTCCTTTAAGTACTTTCATTTACAGTAATAAATTAATTCATTACAAAATAGGAGTTAAATAAAATTAAAAGACGAGGAAAATAAGTTTAATATAAACTAATATTTTATTTTACTTTTAAATTTAATAAATTAATATAAATAATTTAATGAAAAAATTAAATTAAATTTTACCTTTAGTACCTGGTTTGTAGATCAGCTGTAACCGTCAATAAAAGGAGATGTAATGCTTCATTTTGTGAGTCTAAATTAGATCTCGCAAACTTGACCCGAGATTCGATATCCGAATCGATTTATCCGTTCCGATAATTAATATGGACCCGAACATGATGGTTCAAACTTGATTCGAACCCAAAACAAATCGATCAAAACCAAAACGACCCAAATTTTAACTGAAAATAAACCAAACCAAACCGAAAGGAATCGAAATTTAATTTGCTCAAATATGTATGTTTTATTATCATTTTGTATTATTAGCAATCCATCTTTAGTAATAATTTTATGGTTTAATATCATCTTTTCTTCGTTAAAAGACCATCTTCATATATTGGCACAAACCGAAAACCAAATGATCTGATATTGACCCGACTCGAAAAAGCAATAGCTCAGATATTGATCCAAACCGAAACCAACCGATCTAATATTGATCTGATCCAAAAACTCAACCGATCTGATATTAACCTGACCCGAAAAAAAACCAATATGATATTGACCCAAAAAAGCATAAACCCGAACTAAATCTGAATCAGACCCGATCCAACTCGAATCAAATATAAATCGAAAATAACTCGAACTAAAAATCAACCCTATCCGAAATGACCTGACCCTAACAACCCGATTGCCACTTCTGAATGAAGTTGATAGTTTAACAGCAGCCTTCATAGAGCAAAGTCTATGTTCTTAAGACCTAGGTTGGTCCGGTTTCAATTTCTTCAAATTGAAGATGAGATAATTTGAAAACATATATGTTAGGCTCGAATATGGGTGATAATGAGCCTGACCGGCTCGCAAGCTACTCGGGCTCGGCTCGGACAAAGCTTGGCTCGAGTGAACTCGACTCAGCTTGTTAAGGTCTTGGCTCGAAAAACTCGTGAACATGGTCAAAATAATTATATATTATATATATATATATGCACTAAAAGTAATATGTTTAGCAAAAGAAAAGTAATAAAATAAATTAGGGGGAAATTCACTAAAAGCAAATTAACTAAAATAAAATGGGCATTTTCCTTAGTTGGTTGTTCTTTGATTTCGTATTTTCTTTGATTATGTGTTTGTATTGTAAGAATATTTCTTGGTTACTTGGATTAATCTAATTCTGGGCACTATTTTCCCCTTTCTCGATATTGAATTTCTTTTCAATGTTAGTTATGAAATGAGCCTTTAACGAGGCCCTATCTTTTATAAAAAAAACTATAGCAAAATTGTCCATTTCAAGACGAGACGAGCCAGAGCTGAGCCTAATAGTATTATTTTCGAGCCAAGCTCGAGCCTAAAATTTCGAGCTCTACGAGCCCGAGCCCAATAATACTATTTCTGAGCCTAGCCAGGCTCGGGCTCGACTCGGCTCGTTATCACCCCTAGGCTCGAATATCTTCAAGCGATATAGCCAATAGGGGGTGAATTGGCCTTTGATGGAAGCAAAGGAAATTTAAAAATTTGTACAATGATTTATAGTGGTTCGACTTCTCAACCAAGTCTAACTCTACTACCTTAGCTTCATCACTAAGGATTTTCTACAAATTCACTAAATTTGTCTTTCCTTTTTACAGGCTCAAGGAGATGATATTTACAAACCCTCAAAGCTTACACCCCAAAGCTTTGAGATACTCTCACTAAGAGAATACAAATTTAGCAAACAATGAAAAAACTCACAAGGCAAATGTGTTTGCAAATTTAAGCTCTCACCCAAAACTTAACACTTGAGCAAATATACCAATTAAGCTCACAAGTGTGTTCTAATGAAAAAATATGCTTTACAAGTACAAAACACTTTTTCTATATATAAATGTTGGCAATGATGTTTCTTGTTGTTCCATGGCTGCTTGAAGCTTGCTTTTAAACCCTCTAAGAAGTTCTTGACCGTTACTAGCTGTTAGGGGTTGATTAGAGCCGTTGGGGACTTTATTTTCGACAATAAATGCACTTTTGGGCATCTCAGTATCGATATGCGAGTCTCGATATTGGTACCTACCTTAAGAAGAAAGAGCTGTTACATGCAATTACTACAGGGCGTATCGGTATGCGATACTCATTATCGGTACAGACTCTTGAGTATCGGTACGAGCTTGGCTGTATCGGTACGACAGTTGGCTATTGGAAATTTTGAAATCTTGGGAAAACAAAGGGTGTATCGGTACACGTACAACTGTACCAGTACGAGTTGTTCGGTATCAGTATGAGGAGATCTGTACCGGTGCTCACAATTAGTTTTTGACACCTAGGCTATTTTGAAAGCATTTAAACATGTCAAAAGCACTTTGAAAACCTTTCAAACATATTTTTCAAGTTAATGGACTTTTGAAATATTTTTACAAATTAGTATAAGTCTAAAAACAATTTTCATTTAAATTATATCAAAATCAATTTCTCAACAATCTCCCCTTTTTGATATAACTAAACCACTCGAAAAATTATTTTTGAATTTCCTCCCCCTTAGAAAAATAATTTTTTAAAAAAGAGAATGTTCTAGAAAAATATTTAAAGCTCCTATTTTTTTGAAGTTAAATTTTTTAAACATGTCTCCCCCCTTTTGTTATATCAAGAATAATTCAACAATGTTTGAAGTCACATTTAGGTTCAAGATAACAATTGAGAGTAAAAAATTAAACATGAAAGAATAAAGATTGGCTCCCCCTTAATCAAGTCCAAACATTCAAGAGAAATACAATAAATCTAAAAAAAAACTTAAACACAAGAAATTCAATAAACATGACATTTATAAGAATAAATCAAAACACATACAATGCATGGCAAAAAGGAGAGCAAAATGTTCCTTTTTAACTGTGTGTACTGGTACGAAGGCGTCCGTATCGGTATGATATGGGCTGTACCGGTACTGAGAGCACGAACTGATGAAAATATGCAGCAAAATCAACTCAAAAAGCCTTACAACTTAGTCTTAAGTTCATACAAAGGAGCCCCAAGAGATCCTAGTTATACATTTTGATCATTTTTGCCACAAGTTAACAACATGCATATCAAAATACAACATTTAAAACATGAAAAGTATGATTTCACCAAAATTCAACCAAAACATTACAAGTTTAAGGCAAAAAAACATAGATATGAGCGTAAGAGGCCAAAAACATATAACTCATGCAATTGAGACTCCCCCTTATTATATGCAATTTAGCACCACATGTAGCCACACAAACATGTTTGAATCATAAATAAGATTGGACAATTTAGACATGATCAAGCAATTGCATGAAACAAATTTTACCACTTGAACTAAGGTAGGATGTTAAGCCTCTCCTTCTTCAAGTGTCCTTCTCCCTTGTGTGTCAATAGCTCCCAAAATTTTGACTTTGATCATCAATGCTTAAGCACACATATAAAAGACAATTATTTTTGTTTTGGTATCCAAATTGCTTTGGATCCATTAGCATTAGTCCCAAGTAACTTAGTCCCCTTAGGAATCTATTTTTCAATGTCTTTCTTTTTATTTGAAGAAATTAGTCCCTTAAGGACCCAAATGTTTTTAATCATTTTTCCTTTGAAAAACCTAGGGGAACTAGATTGTCTTTGATAAAATTTTGATTTTACAAAATTTGTTTTGGAGCAATCTCTATTTTTCTTTTCAAAAATTTTGTAAATCAAATCTTTTTCTTTTATAAGATCATCAAATTCTTTTTGATTATCTTTATGAACTTTTTGAAGCAAGTTTTGTAAATCAAAATTCTTTTGCTCAAAGTCCTTAAACTTTGTTTCAAGTTTAAAATTGGTTTTAGAAAGCAAATCATTTTCAACTTTCAATTTGAAACCATTTTCTTATGTTTCATAATATGATTTTCAAATTTTAAAAACCAAATCATCATAGGCATCTTGTAATTCATCAAATGTATATGAAATCGAAGTAGATGGATTAGAAGTTACCCTTAAATCTTCTTCGATGACCATGAGACAAAGGCTGGCTACCTCATCATCGGTGAAGTCCTCTTCATCACTCCATGTAGCCACAAATGTTTTCTTCTTATGTCTTGATCCCTTCTTTTTTTAGTCGAGGGCAATCCTACTTGACGTTCCCTTGCTTTTTGCACTTGAAGCAAATGATGTGATCCCTCTTCATTATTCTTGATTCATGTTTTGATTCTTCTTGTTCGCACTTCATGAATCTCTTTAGCTTTTTGAAGAGTTTGGTCATCTCTTCATATTTCTCTCCACTTGATTCTTCTTGACGGCTTGTGGAGGGTTTAAGAACAACACTCATCTCTTTATTGTCTTTTTCTTCTTTCTTTTTCCCTTTTGACATCATCATTTCATGGGTGAGCAAAGATTCCATTAGCTCGACAAGCTTTCTTTAAATTTTTTGCTTTGATGATTGCAGTCTTATTGGAATCCCATAAATCGGGAAATGAATAGATTAACTTTCTCATAAGCTTGTCCTCTGGGATCATCTCTCTGAATCTTTTAATCCCATTAACTATGATGGAGAACCAATCAAACATAGCTTTAATGTCCTCCTCTGGGTCTATCTTGAAGTTCTCACAGTTTAGGTTGAGAAGTCCAATCTTAGTCTTATTCACCTCGTTGGTTCCTTCATATATGACTTCAAGCTTGTCCCATATTTCCTTGATATTGTCACAAGAAAAAACTTTCCCATATTCATCAGGACCAAGTGCATAAAAGAGAATGTGCATGACCTTTGCATTAAGTTCTATTTTCTTTTTGTCTTTCGCATTCCATTCCGCCTTGATTCTTTGTGGGATAAACTAGTCATCAGGAACTACATCCTAAAGATGAAAGTCATTGGATTGGATGAATAACATCATCTTATTCTTCCAATAGGAGTAGTTTTCCACGTTGATGTAAGGAGGCTTGGTGATGGATTGCGCCTTAAGCCCTGGTTGATGTATAAAAGAAGAGCACTTCAAGAATCAACTATAGGATGTTGAACCGATGTAGAGACGAAGCTCTGATACCAATTGTTAGTGTTGGGAGGCTCGAACGATCAACCGAATGCCAAGAGGGGGAGAATTAGATTTTTGTTTGGGTGGATAAATGGCTAAGTAATAAAAATTTAGACACGATTATTTATAGTGGTTCAATTTCTAAACCAAGTCTACCTCCACTACCTTAGCTATCTACACTAAAGATTTTCTACAAATTCACTAATTTGTCTTCACTTTTTTCGGGATCAAGCAGATAACCCTCACAAACCTAGACTTATACCCTAAAGTCTAGAAACACTCTTTTACAAAGAGTCTACAAATTAGAAAACAAAGAAAAAAATCTCACAAGGCAAATATGTTTGCACAATTAAGCTCTCACCCGAAATCGTAAACACTTGAGCAAATGTGACAATTTGACTCACTGGTGTTTCCTACAAAGAATTTGACAATTTAAGCACTAAACTTGATTTCTCAATACATGAATGTTGTTGTTTCTTATTGTTGCATGACTGCTTAAAGCTTGCTTTTAAACCCTCTAAGGAGTTTATGGTCGTTACTAGCCGTTGGGGTCGATTTGGAGCCGTTGAGGTCTTTATTTCCCGCAATAAATATAGTTTTGGGCTCATCGATATTAGTACGTAGAGATTGATATCGGTACATTTTCTTAAGAAAAACTAGCAGTTGGAGCTTTTTTAACACTGGTATCGGTACTCGACACAAGCGTATTGGTACGCACCTATCGGTATTGATACGGCTAGAGCTGTACTAGTACTCGAATTGGCTACTAGAATTCTGAGTTTGGGAAAAACAAAGGGGCGTATCAACACGGGCTTGGTCGTATTGGTACGAGTGACTGGTATCAATACCGAGGAAAATGTATTGATACTCAAAGCCAGTTTTTTATACTTTGGCTATTTAAAATCATTTAAAACACGTCAAAAATCCTTTGAAAACATTTCAAACATATTTTTCAAGTTTATGGACTTTTGAAATATTTTTTCAAATTAATTTAAGTCCAATTTTTTTTTCATTTTAGTTATGAAAGGCTTGTAGCAAGCTCGAATCGATCTTCCGAAACTGTCAAGAGGGTTGATTTTCACTCTTTGATGAATTGGCTAAAACTAATAAAAATGGTGGACAATTTGCACAAGGATTTTAGAGTGGTTCGACTGCCCAACCGAGTCTACTTCCACTACCTTAGCACACCACTAAGGATTTTCCAATTCACTAATAATTCTTTCATTTTTCTAGGCTCAAGAGGAAACCTTTACAACCCTATCTTTTCAATGGCTAAGATAGAACCACTCTAGTTTTTACTTAGACTAAACTAGAACCTCTCCTTTTTACAAGGTTAAAAGATGTAAACAAATAAACCTCACAAGGTAGGTGTTTACAAGTTTGAAGCTCACAAGAGTGTAGAGAATAAAAACAATGAAGAACACTCTCTATATAATATATACAAGAAAAATAAAGACTTAAAAACTATTTCTCTTGATCATGAAGCTTGGATATTGTCTCTAACCATCTTCAAGTGTCCCAAGCTTGCTTTTATAGAGTGAAATGATATTTTAGTCGTTTATGGCCGTTAGGAATGTTTTGGAGCCGTTGGAAGCCATTAAAATCGAGCATTAAATGCTCACCTGCACAGAGGTTTCAAAACCATTGTAGTGGTTTCGAAACCATTAGGGGTTTTCAAATGAAAAACTAGCCATTACAGGGGCCTGCTATAGAAACCATGTATGGGGTTTCAAAACCATCCCAGGTTTTCGAAACATGTTTCTCAAGTTTAGTTTCTAGCCTTTAAAAACTTGTAAAACCAGCTAAAAATTGACTTTAAAAGATATATTCGATATAGGAACAAAGTCAAAACATTTTAAACATATTTTTTAAGTTTTGTGGACTTTGAAATATTTCTGAAGTATGTTTAAGTCCAAAAATATTTTTCATAAAAGTTATATCAAAATATTTATCTCAACAATCTCCCCTTTTTTGATATAACAAAACCACTTGAAAAATTGTTTTTGTGAAAGCTCCCCTTAGAAAAATAATTTTAGAAAAAAAAGAATATTTTAGAAATATATTTTTAAGCTCCCCTTTTTCTTTTTGAAATTGAATTTTTCAAACATATCTCTCTCCCTTTTTGTTATATCAAAAATAATTCAAACAAAAGTTTAATACCAAATGTTAGTTCAAAATAACAATTGAGAGTAAGATAAAAACCTTTTTTAATGAAATTCCCCCTTAATCAAAGCATTCCATTTTCAAAAATTTGTTCAAATTTTGACACTTAAGAGATTGAATTTCACCATTGAATCAAATCAATTTAAAATCACATGAATTTCAATTTATCCAAGACTTTTAAAAACTTTATGCAAACATATGAATGAAACAATGGTACTCATATGCATAAAGCATCATAAAATGTCATGCACTTATAAAGATAAATAAGCAAGAATGTATGAACATTTATCAACAAAATAGGCAACCAAATAATGTATAAGCAAAAGCATTAAGATTAGAGGTTACCCATCTTTGTCACTTGTGTGACTGGAGCATTTCCATATCTTTGTTTTTCTTACCATTGCTCCAACACACCTACAAGAGACATTCACTTGATTTTTGGTATCCAAATTGCTTTGGATCCTTTTACATTAGTTTCAATGTCCTTAGTTCCCTTAGGAACCCATACTTGTCTAATCCTATAAAATTTTCTTTTCTTTGTAGGAAAAGTATATAAAGAATGACCATGATAATGGCAATGTGAGCATTTTGCCATTATGTGGCAAGATGAATTATTACAAATAATTTCTTTTTCTTTTGTTAAGCTTTCAAGCTTAACTTTCAAATCAAGATTTTCTTTTTCTAAAACTTTATTGATTGTTTTTGAAAACTCTAAATCATTTTTCAAAATTTCATTTTGGTTTTCAAAATCCAACTTTGTTTTCAAAAGAATATCGTTTTCAAATTCAAGTTTAGAAATCATTTTCTTAAACTTGGAATTCATGGTCTTAAATTCTAAAAATAATTCATCGAATGCATCTTGTAACTCATCAAAAGAATATGAATTTAATTCATTTGAGTTAGAAAATACCTTGGGCTTGTTGAGAGCCAAAACACCATCCACCTTAGGGATTGAGAGGATGTTTGCACAAGATGAAGCATCATCCTTCTTCTCTCCCTTCTTGTTGCCGTAGAGTTTCTCAAGCTTCTCCCATATTTCTTTGGCACTTTTGCATGTGGAGACCTTATTGGAAACGTCTTCATTGAGGCCACAAAGAAGAGTGTGCATGGCCTTGGTGTTTACCTTTACCTTCGTGTCATTTTCACTCCTTTGCTTATTCTTAGAAGCTTCCAAATAACCATCTTCAATGATATCCCAAACCTCAAAATCGAGAGATTTGATGAAATACTTCATAACATTGCTCCATTGGAAGTATGTTTCTTCTTCGAAGAGCGCAGGACACGAGATATAGCGGCCTTCGTCAAATCTTGCTATTTTCTTGAACGGGGGACTTCGAACAAATGATCTTTACTCCTGGATGTTGGTCATTCAATGGAGACGAGGCTCTGATACCAATTGAAAAGCTTGTAGCACTCTCGAATCGATCCCTCGAAATCGTCAAGAGGGTTGATTTTTGCTCTTTGATGAATTGGCTAAAACCGATAAAAATAGTAGACAATTTGCACAAGAATTTTAGAGTGGTTCGACTACCCAACCGGTCTACATCCACTACCTTAGCACACCACTAAGGATTTCCAATTCACTATGAATTCTTCTCTTTTTTAGGCTCATGAGGAAACTTTTACATCCTTATCTTTTCAATGGCTAAGATAGAACCACTCTAGTTTTTACTTAAGCTAAGCTACAACCTCTCATTTTTACAAGGTTAAAAGATGTAAACAAATAAACCTCACAAGGTGGGTGTTTACAAGATTGAAGCTCACAAGAGTGCAAAGAATAAAAACAATGAAAAACACTCTCTATACAATATATGCAAGAGAAATAAAGAAATAAAGACTTAAAAACTATTTCTCTTGATCATGAAGCTTGGATATTGTCTCTAACCATCTTCAAGTGTCCCAAGCTTGCTTTTATAGTGTGGAATGATATTCTAGCCGTTTATGGCCGTTGGGGATATTTTGGAGCCGTTGGAAGCCATTAAAACCGAGCATTAAATGCTCACCTACATAGGGCTTTCGAAACCATTATAGGGGTTTCGAAACCATTAGGGGTTTTCAAATGAAAAACTAGTCGTTACAAGGGTCTGCTATAGAAATCAGGCAGGGGTTTCGAAACCACTAGTTTTGAAACCATGACAGAGGATTCGAAACCTGTTTCCCAGGTTTGGTTTCAGGCTTTATTGCTTCACTGGTTTCGAAACCACTTATAGGAGGTTTCAAAACCTGCATTAAAAACTTTAAAATTGGCTAAAAATTGACTTTAAAAGATATATTCGATATAGAAACAAAGTCAAAACACTTTAAACATATTTTTCAAGTTTTGTGGACTTTAAAATATTTCTGAAGTATGTTTAAGTCCAAAAACATTTTTCATAAAAGTTATATCAAAATATTTATCTCAACAAGTTATATCAAAATCAAATATCTCAACAGTTAGGCTTGAATATCTTCAACCGATATAGCCAAGAAGGGGTGAATTGGCCTTTGATGGAAGCAAATGAAATTTAAAAATTTGCACAATGATTTATTATGGTTCGACTTCTCAACCAAGTCTACCTCCACTACCTTAGCTTCCCCACTAAGGATTTCCTACAAATCCACTAAATTTGTCTTTCCTTTTTACAGGCTCAAGAAGATAACCTTTACAAACCCTCAAAGCTTATACCCCAAAGCATTGAGATAATATAATTAAGAGAATACAAATTTAGCAAACAATGAAAAACCTCACAAGGCAAATGTATTGTTTGCAAATTTAAGCTCTCACCCAAAACCTAACACTCAAGCAAATATAATAATTAAGCTCAAAGTGTGTTCTAATGAAAAAATCTATTTTTTATTTTTTTGAATTGGATACAGATTGTAATATTTTAAGTTTTAGATTATTGGAAATATCAAAAAATTCAAAATTCCATGGATATGAATCTTGTTATATTTAGCAATTTGATGCTTGTTATATCCGAAAATCCAAAATTTCCATAAAAACAAATCTTGTTATATTTGACAATTTATTGTTTGTTATATTTGAAAATCTAAAATTTCCATAGATACGACCGTCAAATCCTAAAAATACTAATACCAAATATCCGATCCAAATATCTGATATTTAAATAACCGTATATCCGCTTTTTTCTATATAAGATATAGGTCACTATTTTACCGATCCAAAATTCGGATATATTTTTAGATCAGATCGGGTTCGATTTCCGAAAATACAAACTCATAGTTATGGCTAATAAACGGGCATAAAAACATATTAATTGATGTTTTGAAACATTTACTAGTTCCTTCGATCTACACAAAGAACAACATAATTTTCTTTTCACCAATTCTCAATATGGCATAATACCCTATTTTTTATTTCTCCGACCAAACACATTTGGCCAATTGGCGAAGTATATGTTATAGGTTAAGATTTCTATTACTCAATTTATTCAATAATTATTATTACTTCATTTATCCCACTAAATTTGTCATTGATTGACTTTTTTGGTCAATTTTTTTTCAATTTGACTTCAAATTATTATTAATAAAAGTATGAAAAAAATCTTCAATCAAGTAGTTTTAAATATGTATTATTTACGTTTGTGCAAAAAATTGATCCGAACAATTCGATTCGTTTATCTAATTATCTTATTTGGAAATTCAGATACTCAATCTATTTCTTGATTTTTTTAGATAATTCAAATTGGATATATGAGAAAAGTCAAATAATCGCATCAAATACATATGACAATATTTAAGTTTCAGATCATCCAAAAAAATGATAGGCCTTCAGTATTTAACATTGACCCACAGTCACACACATAGTCTAAAAAGCCTCACATGTCTCTTCAGCTCCTCATTTCCTCAGTTCTAAGTTTAACCCTATACTCTCTCAAATCTCAATCTTCCACGGCCTCTCTCGAGTCTCACAATTCTCCTCCAATTCACTATTACTAACTACTGGGTTACTCACGCCTCACTCCTTCGGCCCTCCTCTCTCGAATCACTGTCAAAAAAAGATTAAATGCATCAAAAGTATAATTATATAGTGGGACGGAGGTGTACAAGGGATGTGAGGGGTTGTTGCCCCTCCAAAATTTTTGGTATAATAGTATTTTAGGTTTTTTTAGTTTAAATATTAATTAAATAAGACATTTATACTTCCCAATTTTTAGATTTAAAAGTTTAATGAACTCTTGTTCCTCCCAACGTTTGATCCTAACTCCATCCTTGATTATATGATGTCAATTTATTAACACGTGCTCCTAGGCTTGCAAATTTCAAAAGCATCATGCTTCCAATAATACAAATCATTTAAGTCATCATATTATGCATATTGGCACAATGTTTAAGTGATTTAGTACCATGTTTTTAAATCTCATCGGATACTTGAATTCTTAATTCAACCATCGAGCCTAAATCCTTGTTGAACTGAAGTTCTCATCGGGCCAAAGTCCTTGTTAGACCGAAGCCCTCATGTAGGAAATACGAGCGATCGATTTGACCAATAGGTCCCAATTACACTTACTATTGACTAAAAAGTCTCAAATGTCAAGTATACTCAATCCTATGACATGTCAACTATATATGAAGCTTTCACAAGTACAACAACATCCCCGTATCATTTCCATATCCAAAAATAACATATCACAATTAAATTCACTGATTTATACACTTTCCATAAAGATCGATATTTTGACTAGTTTAGACAAAACATTAATCAAATGTCCTAAACTTGTTTCTAAAGTTTGGTAATGATCTAAATCACCACAATAACCTAATTAGAATTATTAGAACCATAAAAAACACTTAGACCACCTAATTGCAAATTTTCAGAAGGTTGAACCAAAATGTAGTTAGATTTTCATTGATTCACATTAATAATGTGATAGGTGGTTATGAAAATGATAAGGCGGTTGTTAGAAATGAATTAGGATAATAAAAATAGATTTTAAGAGAAAAATGATTTAGGAGGGAGATCTCTCGTTAGTTTAAAAAAAAGAAGTTACTTGAAATTTAGCTAAAGGGAAAAAATGGTTTAATTATTTCTTAAATAATTCATATTTTGCTTCTTGTTCAATTTGATCACTTTTTCACTTTTAAACTCTAATTGACTAATTTCAAAACAATTTTCGAAATTAAACCTTCAATTGACTAAAATATATTTCAAAAACATTTTTTGACTTTTATTAAAACATTTGAATTACTGAAAATTAAATAAAATAATATTATATTTGAAAATTAAAAAAAAAATTCATAAATGACTCTAAAATCATAGGAATTCGATACAACACTTAGGTTGAGAAACTCCTAACTTGGTGGCAGATGACAAAGATGAAATGGGTGACAAAGATTAAATGGATTCGACTTGAAGCTAAATTTCAGTTGATTCCCTATAATGATACTCATGCATTAGCTTGTAGCTTATTGATATGAATGTATTTGATCCCCTTACAAAGTGTATGTAGTCTCTTAAGTATTGTTGCTCTATTTGATAATTAGCAGATAACTGATAACTGATTACATTAGTTGATAACGGATTGCATTAGCTGAATTGATAAAAGTGTTTGGTAAAATTAACTGATAGTTGATAGCTGTTTGATTATTTGAACAAGCAAAATGACATATAAGGACATGAATATATTCAACACTTGTTTGAATAATTTATTAGTTATCGTCATTTTTATCTATTAATATTAATTAAATTATAAAAATTAATTTTTAATATAACATTACTAAGCATATATGAAGAATGTATATATTAATTTCTTATTTATTAAATTATCTTTTTAATATAATTTTATTAATTATTAAATTTATATGCATATATTAATTTCTTATTTATGAAATTATAAATATAATTTCACTAATTATTAAATTTAGATGTATATATATTAATTTATATATTAATATCTTATTTATGAAATCATCTTTTTAATTTTATTAGTTATTCAAATTTAGATTGTTTACAGATTTTTTTTGCAATTGTCAAGGACATAAAAGTCTTTACAACTCTAATCCAAATTAGCAGATTTGACTAGTCAAATATCTAAAAATGAATCAAACCTCAAATTTTGACTCAAAAAGTTGTTTACCAAACAGAGCCAATGATACTCAAGGATGAGTTTTATATCTCCAATTTTTTTTGAACAATGACAACTGGATTTCATTAATAAAACAATGGAATGAATCAGAATTACAACGCACTCAATAAGAGAGAAAAAAATGGGGACTATAGTCACCAAATAACTCATATATAAAACAAAATATTAAACCCAAAGATATTAAGAAAAATGAAAGATTCCCTTGAGAATGACATACAACATCAAAAGAACCCAATAACCTTCATAAAAATTCACTGTCTTTGTCGAACAAGACACTTTACGAAGCGATAAAGGAGTGTTGAGCAAATTAAATTATCTGGCAGACTATTTCGCTATACAATTTTAATTATATCAGCAAACAACCTTTTACCAAAGAGGGAATCTGACTATATGTGACCACCGACAGAGTAGAGAAAAGCTTATCACAAGGACATAAATTTTTATTCAAAATTAAAAAAACTCAAGAAAAAGGAAAACAAGAAAAATAATAAATACATGCGATAGGCAACAAACATTAAAATTGATGTCGCCGCCTGCTAAACAAAAATCAAAAAGAAAAAAAAAGACGACACAAAAATATTAAAAAAAACTAGGTTAGAAAAAGAGGAAAGCAGTCAGCATATCTCTAATTTTTTTAAATCATTAACACATAGTTTTATGTGAATTCTTTATAACTTTTATTCAATTTACTAATTAATTTGAACATGCCGATGGACGAAATTACCAAGGAAACGAGAGTAATTTGTGCTCCCAAAATTTTTATCTAATAGTAATTTTAGTCATGCTTATTTAAATACTTATCAAATTAAACATTGTACCTCACGAATTTTAGATTAAATACTTATTAGAATTTTCCAATGAGTAATTATTGGTGGAAAAAAGTTTCATAAAACAAATTAAATTCAAGGAAAATTCTAGAACGGATGACGCACACCGCTGAACACTACTAACACAATACACTTCCAAACACCATTAATTTTTAAATGATTATTAAAAATCTCAAAGGCTCGACATGCAATTAATCATAATTCAAAACAAAATTAAAAGAAATTATTCCATGAACCATTCTCACCACCTCATCCATGATCTTACCCAATTAAATAAAATTGCATCTCTTTATTTTCCACGTAATATTTTCTTATAAATTAAAATTTACATAATCATAATAATATGAACAATAATTATAATAACACATTTCTGCAATATGGCAAATGATTTTCATTTGCAATTGTTAACATTTTATCGTATATAGAACCGCCTTACTTGTATAGTTCATTTGATCAATATACTATTCAAATCACAAGATTTGATCTTGTTTTACCAGTTTTGTGTACATTAAGCTTTCTAGCGTAACTACTCGAATAATTCATTTCAAGTATTATAGCCAAAGTATTAAATCAAGCTATCTGTATATGCGGAATTAACCATGTATCATGACTATCTTAAGAGTCATGTCATCCTTGTTCTATGTTCATCAAGTGTTCAAATGCATAAAAATTTCTTTAACATAAACATGCTTTCAATATGATTCACATCATCTATCAAATTTGTCATAAAATCATAATATCAACGGCTCATGATCATCAAGTAGTCATACTTTTATCACGTAATCATTTGCATATCATATTCTTTAACATAACCATACTTCCATAATGCAATCATTTGCATGTCTATCCTTTATTATAGCCATATTTTCATCATGCAATCATTTGCATATCATTTCCTTTATCATAGCCATACTTTCGTTTTGCAATCATTTGCATGTCCTATCCTTTATCATAGCCATATTTTCATCATACAATCATTTGCATATCATTTCTTTTATCATAGCCATACTTTCGTTTTGCAATCATTTGCATGTCCTATCCTTTATTATAGCCATGTTTTCATCATGCAATCATTTGCTTATCATTTCTTTTATCATAGCCATACTTTCGTTTTGCAATCATTTGCATGTCCTATCCTTTATTATAGCCATATTTTCATCATGCAACCATTTGCTTATCATTTCCTTTATCATAACCATTTTTTCATTATGCAATCATTTACATATCATTACCTTTATCATAGCCATTCTTTCATTATGCAACCATTTGCATATCATTTCCTTTATCATAGCCATTCTTTTATTATGCAATTATTTGCATATTATTTCTTTTATCATAGCTAATCTTTCATTATGCAATCATTTGCATATCATTTCCTTTATCATAACCATTCTTTTATTATGCAATCATTTGCATATCATTTCCTTTATCATAGCCATTCTTTTATTATGCAATCATTTCCTTTATCATAACCATTCTTTTATTATGCAATCATTTCCTTTATCATAACCATTCTTTTATTATGCAATCATTTGCATATTATTTCCTTTATCATAGCCATTCTTTTATTATGCAATCATTTGCATATCATTTCCTTTATCATAACCATTCTTTTATTATGCAAACATTTGCATACCATTTCCTTTATCATAGCCTAAAGTACAAAATCATGTGATGCCATAGTACGCGAGTCATCATGACATGGTAGTGTCTATGACGCCGTACCACCTATATCGCCGAAGCGACTGAGATGAGTACGTACTCAAAGACGCTCTTTGCTCCCTATAAACATAAGGCACCTCGTCAGTGCACTCGGGCACAGTGGGCGTAAATCCCCAGGGTGCGGCACCTCGACAGTGCACTTGGGCAGAGTGGGCGTAGATCCCCAAAGTGCATGTGACACAATCATTTTGTCACCATAACTGTTTGATAACATGAACGTAAGGGTGTAGCTACTAAAGACTCTATAGCATGCCAACTATACCATGGACTCTCATACTCAATACTTGGGCATTTCTTTTATCATCAATCAATCATCATAATCAATCATATAATTAAACATTTCATGTTTCATGCTTCATCATAAATAGTCATGGTAACATAGATCATCATGATTTCTCAGAATAATAATTCATACTTCATATTCCATTTAATTTACTTTTATTGCAACATGCAGTAACTCATCATATAAATAAACATTTCATATCTCATACATCAACATAATTGGTCATGGCAACATAAATTAACACACACATATATATATAAGGCAATATCGTTTTAATTTAAGGTCGACTATTCGCAAGTCTTCCTAATTGCATTTTAAAACATGTAAATGCACTCACCTAGGCCATTTATTAGCTTGCCTCACTAAGCTCTATTCGATCATTTCTTTCATAGTACCTCAAACCTTCTTTTAATTCAGATCCAAACTGAAAATCGAGTTTCGGGGCTTGAATCGAGCTTAATTTTTTTTCTCCTTCTTTCCGTAGCTCTCACGTTTTTGGCTGGAAAAGATGGACACTTTTTGTTCATCTTTTTACCATTATTTTACACATATAACTATTAAATGAATATTAAATTCATTTAATAGTGAAATTACAATTTTGCCCTTTTTATCCAATGGTTGAGATTGATTTTATCATCAATCAAGGGCCAAGATTTAATCTTCCATTTCCTCTTTCCAAAATTGCCCTTATAACTTTTTAAATATTTCAAAAATGCTATTGGGGCAAAATGACCAATTTGCCCTCCAACTAGTTTTTATTTACTAGTTTGTCATTCTTGTAAAAATTCAACTAAATCTAGTTGGAATCCAACCAACTATAATAAAATATTCATAAAATAGTATTTTATGACTTTTCCATGGCTTTTGGATCAGCCTCTGAAATTTTAGTTCGATCCGATTTCCTGATATTCATAAAATATCTCTACTGCGATTTTACCTTTTCCGAGCTATTAGATTTATTTCGAAAATTCTATATTTCCATATTTGGGAAATAAACTCTATTATCCCATAAGAACTTCTTTTTTCAAGGACTTGAACTGAATTTTCTTGACTCAGTCTATTTTCCCGATACTTATTGAAAATCTTCATAGAATAAAATTTCTCTTAAAATTCCTTTATCGATGATCCATACGAATATTCTCTACTCTTACTGAGTCCAAAATATCGATCAGAAACACTTTTATGGGATCTTCCCGGGGGTCACCCATCCTAATATTTCCCTAGCCTAAGCACGCTGAACAATTTTATTCGATCCAAATTCGGTACCTTTTACTGCATCTTAATTCTTAAAACCGATATCAAGGTACTTATTTTGATCCGATTCTCTCTTATACTGAGTAAAATTACTTATTGGGGAAATTTACACTTTAGTCCCCGAACTTTTCCAAAGTCTATGGAATCATCTCTAAAATTTTAGCTTGATCCGATTTACCGATAAATACTAAGAATTTTATCGGTTACTAAATAAATTCCTTAAATCGAAAATAAATCATAGGATTCATCTTGAACCGAACTAAAATATTTCCACTTCTATCACCCAAGTTTTAAAACTTATCATTTTGGTCACTAAACTTTAACCTTGAATTCCCATTCCAATTTTCCTTGGATTTTAACCAAATTTTGCGAGTATTCTATTTTACTCGTTCTCTGTCACATGACATCTTAAAACCTCAGAAACTTCTTTTCTACAGTCCATAATTGAGAAAATCCTAACTTTTGCATTTTTGTCATTTTAGTCACTAAGTAAGCTTTTAAACATTTATCTTAGTACTAAATGACCCTTAAATAGTACTGTAAATTTTGGGGTATTACAATGTGGTTTTATTTAATTGGGTAGGATCATGGATGAGGTGGTGAGAATGGTTCATGGAATAATTTCTTTTAATTTTGTTTTAAAATATGACTAATTGCATGTCGAGCATTTGAGATTTTTAATAATCATTTAAAAGTCATTAAAAAATTAATGGTGTTCAGCGGTGTATTGCGTTAGTGATGTTCAGCGGTGTGCGTCGCCCATTCTAGCCTCGTCCTAAATTCAGAGGTTGATTTAGTTCAGGATTTAAAGTTTGGGAGTTTGTGTTTATTATCAAATTTAGGATTTATGGTTATAAGTTAGAGTTTGAGATTAAAATTTGGGATTTAAGATTATAATCTAAATCCCTAACCTGACTGACTAAACTCTAAATCTTAAATTCTAAATCCTTAAACTCTACACCTGTAACCCTAAATTCCTAAACTCTCTAAACTCTCAATCCTAAACTAAATCTCAACCTTGAATTTAACAAGCTTGAAAAAACCCTTTTCACTATTATGTTAAATAAAATTTCTTATTGAAAAGCATAAATTTCTAATTTTCAAAATGGAATAAAAAATAAATTACTAACATATTTAAATTTATAACAGACATATAATATTTTTTTATAAAACATATTTAAATTTATAACAGACATATAATAATTTTTTTTATAAAACATATTTAAATTTATAACAGACATATAATAATTTTTTTTATAAAAAAGGCACTGCAGTCTGCACAGTATTTCCATGGCACAATCCCATAAAATATCAAATCTAAATAGGAAAGAAAATAAAAACTTCCATTTGGAGGAAGAAAGAAACACGGCGTCTCTGTCCTCTCAGACCCAGAACTCTCTCCCTTTCATTCTCTCTCTAAAAGAAACACTTTCTCTCTCTAACTATTAATTCATCTATTGATCTTTCTTTGTCGCATTTCTTCTTTATAATCTAAGTTTCTTTTTTCAATTTAGAAAAAATCGATTTGTTTTCTTCTGTTGGTGTTTATTTACAGTCTATAGAAAAAGGTTCTTCCTTTGTTTTTCTTTATATCATCAAAATTTGTTTTTCTTTTATTTATTGGTAATCTGTGGATCGACCCGGACTTCGAATTTTCTGATTCTTCTCTGTTTACCAGAGAAAATTAGAATGGGATTGGAGTCAGCTGGTGGGTTCTTTGAAAAACCACTCAAGTTTCGATCTTGACTTCAAAACTGCAATCCATTTTCTGATCAAAATTGGGGTTTTGTTACTTTTTTGGAGTTTTGGGTGGCTTCTATTTCAATGGAGCTATTAGGGATAATAGTAAATTTTGGGGGTCAGAAAAGGTCGATTCCTTTTTTAAGGGGATAGTTATGGATGAGGCTGGTCCTAATAATCAAAGAGAGCCTCAGGGGGCCTCCGAATTGGGCTCAGATGAAGGGTCTGCAGTGCGATGGCGGCCGAGTCAGCTGGTTTTTGGACCTTACTCACCCAGGAATGAAGCTGATAGGAAGCCGCGTGTTTTTGTCAGGAGGCCTGTAAGTTATCTTTTCTAATTGTCTGTTCATATTTAGTTAAAAAGTTTTGTACGTTATCATTTGGCATGTGCAAATATGTAGAAACTTGAAGAGCTTTTGATTTGGTTTGAGTTTGAATTGATGTGGATTAAGAGATGTTCAGCTGGTCTTATTTGTGTTTTGATTTGTGATTCTTTTTATGTGACACTAGGAAAGCATATATAAACCAATTAAACATATGAAGGATGTAGAAAAGGAAGAGGCACTTCCTTACTAACTCGATGGCCGGGGGGGGGGGGGTAAATCTGAAATGGTTCACCAGATGCAAATATAATGTAGAAAACTGTCAACTGTTATACGTATTTCAGCTGAATAATGTACCTTGTTAGCATGCTTAAGCAGAGTAGGTGATCAGATTTGTTCCAGATAGAAGAGTGCAGCACGTCGATGCAAATATTAGCAAATTGACTGCAATCTTTTAGTTTAGAGTCCATGTTCTATCTGCCCTGACTAACCATCAAGCACTACAACTCATGCCAATCTGTGATGTCTGTTAGAAAGCTAAACTAGGGAGAAGAGACACTGTGAAAAATAGTTTCGATGGAGTATGATTTGTTCTTCATTCACCCTCTGGATCAGCAAAGTCTGTCCTGACAATCCCAATATGGATCTCCCACTATTCATTGGATGATCTATTGTAAATTGGCCTTGTGTACAGATGTACCCTCTTCATGTCTTAATGCAGGAACTCTTTTGAATTGTCATTTATGTTTTAATGTCTAAATATAGGATTTTGTTGAGCAACTTTAGGACTCAATAATTAGCACTGAATTTTTACTGTAAAATTATATTGACATATTTCTAAAAATTAGAAATTAAATAGATCTTGCTTGGGTTATACACATGATTTTACATATCTTTTACATCCTAGAAAAGTAAAAGAGTAAACCAAAAAAGATGGAAAGGAGAAAATCTTTCAGGGTGCATTTGATGTGCAAAAGAATGATGAGGCGAAGATAAGCTGACGTGAACATGGGTACAAGATTTGCCCGGTTAAGAGTAGGCTGGGCTCAATTTTTATCCTGTTCCATTTTGGTCCTTGGAAGAGAGAGTTGATTGTTGTCTTTGGTTCAAATTTCCCTTGCTGTGCCGTACTGTCTAAATACAAATATTTAAAGAAGACTGCAACTGTAGGAGGAATGCTGGAGACATGAAAAATATGATCTCCTGCATATGACTAGAGCTTATAGGCTTAAAATAATCACTCTCTTTTCCATGGATATACTCATCCTATTTGTCATCCTATCTTCCTCTTAAAGGGAACATTGAACATTGGATAGGATGATTCTTATCATATGCTGTTTATCATCCTGTATGCTAAATGTATCACTTATAGTCATATGTAGTTTAATGTTGTTAAGAAATGGAAAAAGAAACACATTTTGATAAAATGCCTTAAGTAGATCCTAGTCTTTTAACAGTTTCAAGGCCTTTTTTCTTAAAAATATTTTATAAGTGGTCGCATCCAATCGCATTGAAAAATTATATAATTGAAGTTTTGATTTCAACACTCTATTTGGTTACAAGACTACAATATGGTGGTCGTACAGAATTATTTTTTCCCCAAATAGAAGGCAAATCTTTATGCTGACACGCAGCTTTAACTGTGCAGTTGGTGGCAAGACTGACAAAGGACATAATTGAAACATACCAAATATGCAATCCACAATTTAAATATTCAGAAGAATTGAACCCAAAGCGGTTTTTGACTAGCCCATCAGTTGGCATCCTCAATGACGGCTATGACAATGTGAATTCTGATCTTATTCTATCAGTAAACTTTGTCTTGATCAATTTAGAAACGCCGCGAAGGTTTGTTAACGCTTTTCATAATTTTCCTCATGGCATTGAGCTATTAATATCTGATGCAGTTTGTTTAGTTTTCTTTTCAAATTAACTTCACATGCATATTGTGGATTTTCTTAGTGGTGGAATAAAGATGGTTCTTTTTCTT
Organism: Hibiscus mutabilis; assembly: GCA_019671005.1. NCBI lineage: Eukaryota > Viridiplantae > Streptophyta > Magnoliopsida > Malvales > Malvaceae > Hibiscus > Hibiscus mutabilis. The sequence continues at coordinate 33,595,926 of CM033750.1, read as the reverse complement.
TCAGTAAAATTTTCATTTGTGTTACCAATAACTAGTTAATCCTAAACTAAAATGGACAATTTCTTGATTTTGAAGTATCAGAAACAGTGGTCATCTTGATGTGCATATTTGTATCTTTCATGCCACCTTTAGTTTCACTTGGCTATGACAAACAGTTTCTTTGTTTCTGGCATAGGAAATCCAAACCATGGCATTCTGTATTAGTCGTATGTCTGTATATGGAGCTTTGGTTGATGTTCTGGGCATTCTTATAGTTTGAATCAATCCCAAAATAAAATTTTGCCAAACTGGGTGACTTATTTTGGTCTATACTTCTACGTGTGAGCTTGTTAAATTCTTTTGCTTGTATAGGTGGGTTGTTTTGAACTTTTGCTAGTGACAGCTGAAGCAGCCCATCGGCAAAAACTGTTTTCAAGGTGTTTTTCTATGTACATAATTGAATTTTATGGGTTTTCTGAGTATGAATAATACATTTCATGTTACATGCAATATCAAGATCTGGCATGGTGGTAGATGATTTCCATATTTGATGCTATATGCTAATATTACTTACGTTACCCAGGTATGGTTTGCTTTTCTCCTTAATGAGACAGCAAACTAGCTAGTTAATGCAATTCAAAAGACGTTATTCATTATGAGAAACAAAGGATAACTGACCATCAAAACAAGACAAAATATAAAGAAAGAATATGAACTGATATTAGTCATGAAGGCTCAGATATTTGGTAGATCTATGAATATGACAAATGTAACTTGCAAAATTATTTCTGGTGGTCTATTATCATTTAAAATTAAGTTTATTGGAGGAATGTTTTACTTATGTTTCAATGATTTTCTGTAGATATATTGTCAAAGATGTTCTCGGTCATGGGACTTTCGGGCAGGTTGCGAAATGCTGGGTTCCGGAAACAAGCAGTTTTGTTGCTGTGAAGATAATAAAAAACCAACCCGCTTACTATCAGCAGGCCCTGGTTGAAGTTTCTATTTTGACAACGGTAATTAAGTTTCTTACAGCTTTATGTATTTATATCATTCTTTTTGAAATACGACTAGTGAAACATCGTTGTCTTTACTTCATTGTTTGCCTGACGCAGTTGAACAAAAAGTATGATCCAGAAGACAAGCATCACATTGTCCGTATTTATGATTTCTTTGTACATCAACGTCATTTGTGCATTTGTTTTGAACTTCTTGATACCAATCTGTAAGGAATTTTATTTGCATAAAATGAAACAAGTTTCATGATTTCTGAATTCCCTTCACCCTTTATAAAGATACATTTCTTATATATACATATATACATACGTACATTAGCAGCATGTTATTAAACTATTCCCCCCCTGATGTAGGTATGAGCTTATCAAGATAAATCATTTTCGGGGTTTGTCACTGAGCATTGTTCAGCTGTTCTCAAAACAGGTATTTGCAGTTTTTTATAGCTGAATTTGGTTCTGAGCTGAATAATGATTAGATTAGCTGTAGACATCACTTTCCGGTTGTCTTTTGACTTGCACCTTACTTATTTTGTATAGATTTTACATGGACTCGCTTTATTAAAAGATGCTGGAATAATTCATTGTGATCTTAAACCAGAAAATATTCTTCTGTGTACAAGGTGAGTTGCTTTTTCAGAGTTAGTCTGGATTACAAACTTATAATAAAATTTTCATATTTTTTTTCTGTGAAGTTTATGTTTCTGTTCTGGAAATAACAGTGTGAAGCCAGCAGAAATTAAAATAATTGACTTTGGATCTGCTTGCATGGAGGATCGGACTGTTTATTCCTACATTCAGGTTTCCGTCCATAGCTAGCACTTGTTATACTGATCATTGTTATCATGCTCGGTATGGTCTTATGGTTGTGTTTTCTTCTGCAGAGCCGGTATTATAGGTCTCCTGAAGTTCTTCTTGGGTATCAGTATCCTTTTGCATGGGTTTATAGGCTTATTCTTTTCTATCTCGCATTCTTGCATACTGCTTTTGCATTTTGGTGGGTCATAGTGTTGTTTCTTTCACTGTAATGTCTCTTCTCTTCTTCAATGACTTGCTGAACTGGAACTTTAGTGGAATAAACTTAAGCATAACTTATTTGGCGTAACCAATCTTCATATGGCTGTGAATTTAGTGGAATAAAATTGATCTTGACCTTCATATAGTTGTGAATTTGTTGAACTTGTTCCCTGCTGATATAACAATTTACTGCTGCAAGTTGTGTTTATTCACCACATTAAATAATAATATTTTTTATTACTTTATTGAGATCCTTTTTTTCTCTTTCACCTAATGTATTTATATGTATCTGTTGTTTGATCTGTTATAAGTATATCACGTAAGGTAGGAAGGGCATAACATAGCAATCAATAAACCTCAAATAGATTGTTCAAAATATTGATTTTGGCTTGACTTCCTTTGTTCTTATTTTACTCATTGAGTTTTTTCATTTATTACTGATTGTTAATAATTGAGAGACTGTTTTGTAGAGAGAATGAATTCTCAAATGTATTGACTTGAATAATGCATCGGTACAAAGCCTTTAAATAGGCTGAATACAAGATAGTTATGTTACAATCAAATTACTTAATTTAAAATTTAAATCTAACTAGAAGATAAGATACAAGAGATAAGAATCCTAGATAATGCTAGGAGATAAGAGTTTTATCCCTTTGGACTTAATCCTAAAATGTTAGCAGATAATAAAAAATAATATTTACAATATTTGAAGTTTATCTTTTATAACATTTGTATTCTTCACTCCCCCTCAAGTTTGGTGAATACACATTGTAGAGACCAAGCTTGGATGTGAGCTCATCAAAGGTAGTTCTTGGAAGTGCCTTGGTGAGTGCATCGGCTAGTTGTTTGTGAGATGGAACAAAATTTAGCTTGATTTGTCCTACTAGTGATCTTCTCGTAAATAAAGTGACGATCTAGCTCCACGTGTTTTGTTCTATCATGGTGTACAGATTCTTAGCAATACTAATTCTTTGGTGATTATAACAATGAAGTTCAAAATCTTTCTTGTGATTGAGTTTTAGTTCGACAAGCAACCTTTGAATCCAAATCCCTTCACAAATTCCATTAGCTAAGGCTCAAAGTGCATACTCAGACCGCTTCTTGATACTACGGATTGTTTCTTGCTTCTCCATGTCACTAAATTTCCCAGGACTAGAACACAATATCCACTTGTAGATCTTCTAGATGTAAGCTCTCTTGCCCGACTTGCATCCGCAAAGACTTCCATTTTTTGTTCTCATTTTTTGTGAAAATTAAGCCATGGCCAGTGTCATCTTCAAATATCTCGAGAATCACGAACACCGCTTTTAAATGTTCTTCTCTAGGATCATTCATAAGTGACTAACAATACTAATCGAAAAAGAAATATCAGTCGTGTAAGTGATAGATAAATAAGCTTACCAACTAGCCTCTGATATTGTTCCTTGTTAGTAGGAGCTCCATTGTTGTCGGTTCTAAACTTTAGATTATGCTCCATTGGTGTTTCGGCAGGCTTGCAACATAGCATTCCTGTCTCTGAAAGAAGATCTAGAACATACTTTCTTTGATTTATCACAATCCCAACATTTGATCTTGCCACTTCCATTCCTAGGAAGTATATTAACTGACCCAGATCTTTTATTTCAAACTCTGTAGCCAAGAACTCTTTTAATTTTTTGATTTCCAGAACATCATCACCTGTGATGATTATATCATCAACATAGACTATTAAAATAGCCTTTTTATTTTCGGAAGAAGTCTTGATGAACATAGTATGATCGACTTGGCATTGAAGGTAACCGACTTTTAGAACGTATACAGTAAATCTGCCAAACCATGCTCTAGGTGATTGTTTAAGACCATAGAGTGATTTTAACAATTTACATATCTTAGTTGGATCTGTGTTTTCATCTAGACCAGGCGGCCTTTGCGTGTACACCTCTTCTACTAGATCCCCATTTAGGAAGGCATTCTTTATATCTAGTTGATGAAGAGGCTAGTCCAAATTCGCAGCAAGGGACAATAAGATTCTTACTGTGTTGAGTTTTGCCACTGGAGCAAATGTTTCATGCTAATCAATCCCATAGGACTGAGTGAATCCCTTTGCAACCAGCCTTGCTTTGAACCTCTCAATGCTCCCATTCGAATTATATTTAACTGTAAATTCCCATTTACAACCTACAACCTTCTTTCCTGGAGGTAAAGAAGTCATCACCCAGGTTTTATTTTCCTGCAGTGCTTGAATCTCATCTTCTACAGCTTTTTTCCATCTCGGATCCTTCAAGGATTCATGTACCGTTTGAGGGATTTGGATATTATCAATCTTGGTTGTGAAAGCCTTAAATGAGGGCATTAGATTTCCGTAAGCCACATATCTCTGTATCGGATGATTTGTACATTTTCTGATACCTTTTCTTTTAGCAATTGGTAAGTCAGATGTATCAATATGTTCAATATCATCATTATTCAAATTTTCCATACCTTCCTCCTCCTCCAAGGACAAGGGGATCGGTTCCAGTTCTTGAGCAGTCCTAAGCTGTGTAGTGTCCTGAATAGGCCTCATTTTCTTCCTTGTATAGACACTGAGTTCTCTAGTTTCAAGTTGGTTCTCGGAAGGAAGATTTAATGGAGTTTTTGGTACGGATTCAACTCTAGGAGATAAAGTTTTAAGAACAGAATCTGGTATCATAGTAGATTCAGGGATAGGATCCTGTGTTGGAATAGGGGTGGGTATAATAGTAGGTTCATTTAGAGGTAACAAAACAGTAGGTTCATTTAGAGGTAACTGAATCTGTTGAGGCTGAAAATTCATGCCCACTCTCCCCTGAATTTGAGAATCTGAGAAAAAATGTTGAGATTCATGAAATGAAACATCCATAGAAACATAAAATTTTCTAGTGACAGGGGAATAACATTTAAAACCCTTCTTCTGAGCAGAATATCCCAGAAAAATACATTTGATGGCCTTAGGATCTAACTTACCCCGAAATTGTTTAGAGATGTGAACAAAAGCACAGGAACCAAAACTCTAATGAGCAGTGTACATGACATTGGTTTGAAGGAAGAAAAAGTTTGAAGAAATACCTCCCTTGGTGTTTTGAACCCCAGAACTCTACTAGGTAACCTGTTAATTAAAAAAGTAGCATGAAGCAATGCCTCTCCCCAAAAATGCTTAGGGACATTAGAAGAAAATAAGAGGGCCTTAGTAACCTCTAATAGATGTCAATTTTTTTTCTCGGCTCTGATACCATGTTAATAATTGAGAGACTGTTTTGTAGAGAGAATGAATTCTCAAATGTATTGACTTGAATAATGCATCGGTACAAAGCCTTTAAATAGGCTGAATACAAGAGAGTTATGTTACAATCAAATTACTTAATTTAAAATTTAAATCTAACTAGAAGATAAGATACAAGAGATAAGAATCCTAGATAATGCTAGGAGATAAGAGTTTTATCCCTTTGGACTTAATCCTAAAATGTTAGCAGATAATAAAAAATAATATTTACAATATTTGAAGTTTATCTTTTATAACGGTTGTATTCTTCACTGAGCAACAATAGAAGAACTGGAAAGAAACGATATAAAGGTAAGTTTGCGTCATTGTTATATCTCAGACCATCTTTAAGATATTTAACTCTATTTATTTGAAGATAACGATTAATATCATATAACATATGGAATTCTATCTAAATCTTGCTGATCTCTTTGAAATAATGTATTAATGATATAGAAAATTTGGTCTTATTTTGTTTGCTATTTTCTTTAGAATGTTGCAACCTATATAACCTTTTTTTACCTATCACAGCATTGGTTAGTCTTTGGAAGTAATAATTAGATAACGCTTGTTCAAAATGATGTTTAGTAATTGTGATTCATTTTTATCTTTGATGATTAGATACCTTGATTCTCATTTCCATGTCTTCGGTCATGATTATTTTAGTTTGAACCTTGATCTTTGTTCAGATATACAACAGATATAGACATGTGGTCCTTTGGTTGCATAGTTGCTGAACTCTTTTTAGGGCTGCCGTTATTCCCAGGTGCTTCAGAATTTGATCTTCTAAGGCGAATGATTGAAATACTTGGGTATGCCTCCTGCTTTGGTGGTTACATCTTGCTAACAATCACTCTCTATTGTAGGCATCGGTGTCTTCTAACTGATTTAGGAATAGCTTTTCTTAGGTAGATTAATAGGAGAGGATAATAAAGCAGGTAGGTTTTGGTCTAAATGGAAGAAGTTTATAGACATTTGTAGTTTTCCTTAATTAAGTAATACCATAGAAGAAATGAGAACAGAATTTTGATCTGATTTTTCTTAATTGCATATATGTTTTGAGCATTGCAAATTGGAAGTGCTATCTCCCACTCTCTCTGATTTCTTTTATTAAATCTAAAAGTATCATCATGAAAAGTCATATCCCCTAAGACAATTCACCTCTTACGCTAGCAAGATAGCCATGAATACTTTTAGGGAGATGTATGTGCTTTATAAGAGATGAGTTAGTCTTGCAGTTTAGGATATTCATAACTTTCTCATCAATGTGACTAATTTAATTTCTTGTTATGTAAGAGCCTCTGAAGGATGCTCTGGAATTCTGCATCTTGGATTGCTTGTATTCTATGAGTCCCCTTTTGGGGTTTCTAAGATTGACTGACTACTTGTGTTCATATTAAGAAATTTGGTTCATATTATAATTTCTGTTTATTTAACTGACAATAATACTTGATTTATGCACGTGTCAAAAGTGAAAAGAGTTAAACACATGCATGTTCTGTAGCACACATTCAGTAATTTAATCTTGTAATATGGTTGGCCTGTGAAATCAGTCTAAAATAAATGCTTTCTGTTCACTACAACAAGTAGTTATAAGTGCCCTGGAGTACGCTGCACTAAAGTTACGTAAGAGCTTTGTACTAGAATTTGATCATCTAGCTGACTTAATTTGTTGAAATTCAGAATGTTACATGATAATATGTGTTCCGTCTTCAGAATTTAGAACATTTCCTACTTGATTTTCCTTGAACTATTTTTAATCAGTTGATGTTCATAGTATTCTGTTATTTTCTTGCATTCAGTATAGGTCATTTGCTGCTTATCATTTTCTTATTGTTTTCATAGTCTTCTGTTTCCAACTTATTTCTCCTTTTCCCAGATAAACATGGTTACAATCAGATAGCTATAAATTATATATATATTTTTTGCACTCATTACCCATTCAATTTAGTTGTATTTTTGCGCTTGCTGTGAACACCATTTTATATATGGTTGTCATGTTGTAGAGGGCAACCCCCTGATTATGTTTTAAAGGAGGCAAAAAACACAAGTAAGTTCTTCAAGTGCATTGGAAGTATCCACAACACAGAGAATGGTGAGATCTCCAGTGGTGGTAGAAGTGCTTACCAAGCATTAACAGAAGAAGAATATGAAGCTGTAAGTTTTCATATTTGCTTTTTCGAAGACTTCTTCAAAATTAACATAAGAATAGGAATTCTATATAACTGATTCTTGTTAATTTGTATGCTTTTGCTTTTCTTGCCAGTGTAATTTATTCATCCGATAGTCATTCTTACTTGTTTCTGTTCAGAGGGAGCTAAAGAAACCGTTGATTGGCAAAGAGTATTTCAGTCATAAGAACCTTGAAGCAATTGTTACAAACTATCCTTACAGGAAAAACTTGCCTAAACAAGATATCATTAAAGGTTAGCATCTAAGTTTTACATTGAATTTAATGCTCAGCACGGTGGGAAAATATTTGGTGTGTGACTACCATCTGTTAAGAACCTACTGAAGCTTTTTCATAATGAATCTATCACAGAGAGTCAAATACGATTAGCTTTGATTGATTTCTTGAGAGGATTGGTTGAGTTTGATCCTGCAAAACGGTGGTCACCTCTCCAGGTAGTTAAAGTTTCCCTTGGATACTTCTCTTTCGTTCTATTCCAATTAATATGAAGCAATATTTAGAGATTTAACTGTATTTTGCAGGCTTCAAAACACCCTTTTGTTACTGGGGAACCTTTCACTTGCCCGTACAGACCTCTCCCTGAGACACCTCGCTTGGTAAGGGACCTGTGCACGTAAATGTGCAACTGAAGAAGCTTGAACCTTATATCATAAATTTATATAAACTATATTGATTTTATTTTAAATTTTCATGTAAAAATTTAGATGTATAAATCATAAATTTAGTACGACCCCCAAAAAGAAAGAAGGGCAGAGATAGGCTAGAAACCATGCAAACAGAGGGTTCCTAGTCCTCTCCTGATTTCCATAGTGATTTCTGTTTATTCTTAGTTGATTGGTGATTTATGTATTTTTAGAACACTGGTATAATCATATGCTATATTATCTCTTTCCTCTTATTATAAAAAAGTTGTAATAAAAGTTCAAGGCTGTTGAAAATAATTTCACATATGAAGTCTTGTCCTGGAGTTCTGTACTTATCTGAAACATGAAAGAAAGCAATATTTTGATGGTGATTTAGTTTCCTTTTTATTGTCTTTTATGTTGTTTCTGCCAGCATGAAATTCTTTTGGTTGGTGTGAAAATTCTGGCTTTATTGATCTTCTCTTGGGTTGAGTTTGTTTTCTGTCAGAGCAGTATGTTCTTGCTTAATTGCAAGCTTTATGGAAGATTATACTTGTTATTTTCTGGGTAAGAAATAGAAAAAATGTAACATGTAACATCGGGTGGTATTTTTTGATAGCCTGTTTCTCAAAACATAAAGGTGGATCATCACCCTGGTGGAGGGCATTGGTTTGCAGCTGGTCTTTCTCCTAATGTAAGTTGATATAGAGTTTAAGTAGTATTTTAGTATCAGTCTTATACTGATGCATATTTTCCATTGTGTAGATTCCAAACAGGAACAGAGTTTCTGTTCATAATAGCCCACACTTCTCAATGGTTCCATATGGTCATGCTAATAGCTATGGCAGTATAGGAAGTCATAGTAGTTATAATGATAATACTGGGCTTGGAAGCAGCTATGGGAGTTATGGAGATAGCAGTAATATGTTTGCGTATTATTCACCTGTCGGTCCATCAGCAATGAACATGCATCCACAGAGTGGTGCATCAATGCTTGGAAGTAGCCCTGATGCTAGACGGAGAATTATGACGTATTCTCATGGGAATGGACTTGGCGTGAGTCCATCAGCTGGAAACTTTGCATCGCTTCCTCTTGGTACTAGTCCCTCACAATTCACTCCTCCGAGCTCCTATAGTCAAGTTTCAGGTGGCTCTCCTGGACACTATGGTCCTACTTCTCCCGCAAGAAACAGTTGTCAAGGATCACCGTTAAGTAAGATGGCGGCAGCTGGGCAGTTTAATAGAAGAAAAGGTTGGGGATATTCTGGAAATTCCCAATCTCAAGAGAGTTCGTCATCTTCAAATTGGCAAGGACAAGTAACTGATGGCACTATTTCTAGCCAGGCTGAGGGAAATTCTCAAGTAGTTGGTGGTCTTTCCTCTAATGTACAGTCAAATTCTAACACAGCCAACTGGAAGCAACAGCGAGTTGGTATTGGAATGGCTACGAGTTACTCAGTTGTTCAGAATAGACCGAACACCATAGGACTTGGTTCTAATGTGCAACTACAGTATAGCTCAATAGCAACTCAAGACAAGTCAGAGGCCAGCATGCCGTTACCTGATCCCGGAGATTGGGATCCAAATTATAGGTGGGTAGAGAATTTGATCACAATCTAAACCCATGCCTATCAAATATTTAAGATATATTTATGTCTTCACTTTGGTGTATTTGTTATTTTATTTCTGTTATATATATATATATATATATATAATTGTCTGTTGGACATGGAGACAACCATAAAAACTAATTGTCTTTAGTTTTCTTTATCCTCTGAAGGAGTGATCGGCTCCTGTTAGTTTTGTTGTCCCCCAGAAACCTCACATGATGCATCAGTAATTGAGGATACTCAAACCTGAGAATTTTTGCTGTTATTATTATTCTACTATCTTTTAGCTGCTTATATTACTTGCATTTGTTGTCACCACAGTGATGAACTTCTTCTGCAAGAGGATGGATCAGTTGAGAGCTGCATATCAGCTGACTTTAACAGGGGAATGCATATTGGTTCGGCTGATTCATTTGTCGGAGTTGGAAGATTCAACCTTGCTGTAGCCACAAGCTCAAATTTATCAGGTCAAAGGTAATTGCAGATCCTTCTTAGCTAATGGATTATGGAGGTTTAATACTTTTGGTCATGCTTGGGGAGAAGGGTGGGCAATGATGACGGATGAAACAAATATCCTTTTCCTCTGTTGATTTAGTTGCAATATATATGTGTGTGTGTGTGTTGATTAATGATTGTTGTAATTTTTGTTTAGCTTCCAGTATCATGTTTTTTGTGTGCTTATACCATTGTTTTTTATTTACTTATTGAAGGTGGTTGTTTGCATTTATGTTACTTATAATTGATCCCAAGATGATTTTGTTCATCGTAGAGATGGATATTTACCATAATGTTCAAATATGTCGAACATACAAGAGCAGAGCTTTGGTTTTTGTTGGAATGTTTCTTCAGTTTAGTTGACTTATTTCTATATTGTTTGAATGCAGACAAAATGGTCCTATGGGATTTTCACATGTAGAAGTGGGTAGTCCTCCTTCAGCTAATGATTGGCATACTGGATACCCTCGTTTTATTTCAAAGCAATCTCACTTCATGCCACATATGACACAAAATTCTCCAAGCCGGTTTGGACAGCAAACCCTTCCGCGATTCAATCATGGGAGATCCACCAGTTCTGGGGTTAACGAATGGAATCACATGAAAGTACAGCTCCCTCCTCCTAGCTTTAATTCAGGGGGACAACGTTCTCCTGGGAATAGTTCATTAAGTAATGGCATACCATTGGGTACTTTCTAACTTTAGACCATCATTCTTTTAGTTACCTCCTATTCCTCTCAGAAATTACATAGAGCTACTTTTATCTATAGGAGTATTGTTGGATAATTTAGTGAACTGATTCCATTTTACTTTATCCTGGCATTGTTACTGTAGGGCGTAGGGCCAATCATCCCGTCTCAAATATTCCATCCGCATCTCATGGAAGAAAGGACTATGGAAGGATTGCATAATGTTGAATCAACTTATTTTTTTTATGGCGTGGGATTATGTTTTGGGTGTTCGGCAAAGAAATTTGTACTCAATAGTTCACTTAACTACTGAGCTCATTATAAGCAAATGCTCATCCAGACCATGCTCATTGGTTGTGCTTCGCATAAATATAATTCATGGTGATTGTTTTGCTTGTCTTCCTACATTTTGCCTGCAATTGCTACTCTATTGGTTATGATGCTTTGGTGGTCCTGGTCCTGGTCCTTGCTTGTATTTCCAAAATGTTAGATTTCTAATCAAGTCGAGTTCTGAAATTGCTTTTTAACCTGTTTGAGGAATCTATATCAAAGCAGCTGCTTCCAAGCACGCTAGTTTCAGCCAGTATCTGGACTTTGTGTTTTTTTAGTTGTAGAGGGCATATACTGTATGGCTGTGAGATGTTTGAGTTGAAATTCTTTCCTCTTTGATGTTTACGCTCTTGGTGATTTCTGGTCCTACATTTACAATACAATGTTAAGTATTGTCATTGTAAGGACATTGTGGGAGAGTATTAAGACTTCGGATAACTCATTCTGTGGCATGTTTGATTTTTTTTTTGGAAGGTTTTACATATGTTTGAATTTCTGTGCATGTCCTTGAAAGAGAAAGAGGCAGGTTATGGAAAAGGAAGGTAAATTGTAGGTTATAAGGTTTTACACATGTCCTTTCTATGATTAACATTCGATTTCTGAAGTTCATTTACCAGGGAAAGAAAATGTTCCATACGAATACTAATAGATTTAGATTTCAATAAACGAGATTCTAGAACACTTAATGATGAGACTATACATTAGTATTACACATACTAAATTAATTAGACATAAATGTAGTTAGATCTAATCTTCGTAGGCAAAGATTTTGCGATCTAATTGTCCCGAATAATGATCCTAAAATAATTCAATATTTTTCTTGTCGTTTTTATCAACCAACTAGGAAGGCTATGAGTTTGACAAGTGGGGTTTTTGAGCCTTTGATGAGCAACACATACCGATTCAAACAAAACAAAATAAATAACACAATATATATGTATATATATTATATATGAGATAGGATTTACTCTATGTAAAACTGGAAAGTTTTACACTTTTCTTGGCTCGTTAGATGAAAGCAAATGGATGAATGAGATTAATAATAGAAAATGTAAAGATTATCACTTGGAAAAAAATAATTTTAGTCATTTATTATCATCATCTAACAATCCCAAAAGGTTTAAAAATAATTAAGTTTTACATAATTTAAGTGGATCCTAACCCTATATATATATATATATATATATATATATATATATATATATATATATGGGATCTGATCTATGTAAATGATGTAAAACTCAATTAGTCTTTCATTAATTTATGTCCATTGGATTTTAACCATATAAATAGGGATAGCTATGGGTCAAGTTCTTAGTTGGTCCGCACCCGACTCGAAAATGTAGCACCTCCACCCAATCCGACCTCACATTTTTTGATGTTCCACCTAACCCGAACTTGATCTGAATTTTAGAGTAATAACCCGAAATCGACCGGCATAAATAAAAATTATTTTTTCATTTTTATTCGATAAAATAAGAAGTTAATTGAAAATATACAAATAGAGAGAGCTTTACAATAATTATTTCATTTTTATTAGATAAAATATATAAAGAGAGACATTATAGTAATTATACATAAATATTTAAAATAAAATTAAACTATTATTTTAGGTCGGGTCGAATATTTTTTACTTTAAACCAAATCCGACCCGACCCATCCTAAAAAAACTCAATCTGAAGCCGACCCAAACATGAATTTTCTTTTAAAAACCTGACCCTATAAGGTTGGGTCAAGTCGGAACCCGTCGGGTCTGGGTCAAATGACCATCTCTATATATATGAGTTAGGATCTATTTATACAATATAAAATTTTAGGATTTTACATTGTCAACGGATCTTATATCATATATATGAAAAATATTTTAATACACATGTTGCGTAAATTTTAGTTTCATAAGTCTATTAATTTTAGGGTACAAAGATTTTATTTAGGGTTTTAATTTTTTAAGATTTATAAATTTTACACAAAGTGTATCAAAAAATAACCCCATAGAAAAATTAATTGCTACACATGTTGTAACACCCTCTTCCCGTATTTGTTACCAAATACGAGTCAAAGATGTCACAAATTCAAGTTTACGAAGTCTTTTGCTAATGCAAAAGAATTGGCAGCTTGCACTGTCTCTAAACAAATTTTTTATAAAATTCCATAGACATCCAAAATTCATTCCGTAAATTTCTAATTAAACTAGATTCATCAAGTTTTCAAACCATATAATTTATTAACTCAAACTCATACTATAAAAATTACAAGAAATTTCCACATTCCCGTCACAAAGCAGTTTTAAGAAAAATCTGATGCTTTGTTTTTCTGACCTTTCATCGAATAAACATTCATAACTTTTTCTACAGAACTCGAAATCAATCACCGTTTGTTTTAAAAGAAACTAGACTCAATTTCTAGTTCATACATATAAAATTCATCTTCTAATTCAATCTACGGAATTTATGGCAATTTTTCAAACTTACTGTTTAAAAAGAGTTTCTGGACAGTTTTCATTTAATTCCATTATAAGCTTACTAACTACATCATAAACCATTTTAAACCACATACTATTAATTCTAAACCATATTTAAGTTATAAACATACAAACTAAAGAGTTACTTAAATTACCTATTTACACAAAACATGCAAGTTTATCATATTACATGCCACTAATCAAAACATTAGGTAGGATGTCAAAATATTACTATGATAACCAGTATTTTTTTCTCTTCCTCAAGGTGATGCTCAAAATGTCACTGCTTACGTCTTTCTCGACCAACCTACGTGTGCACAAGAAAAACACATGCTAAGTATAAACTTAGTGAGACATTCAAATATAATCATCAAGACGATAAGTAATGAATAAATAAATAAAAATGTATAAACAACATTTATTCAAAATCCATTCGAATCAATATGGTTTTGTAACATAAAGGATTTGCATTTAAAATCATTAAGTAGGAAACCTTATTATTATCCCAAGACATACGTATAAGAAAAACTAAGTATGCGAGTCATGATAAACAAAGACCACAAAGGTTGGGAAACAAAAGACACACAAAGTGCCTGATATCAAAAGACACATAAAGCGTCTGAAACAAAAGACACACAAAGTGTCTGAACAAAAGACATAAAATGTCTGAACAAAAGACACATAAAGTGTCTGGTGCCGTTGCTAAACTCTAAGGCATGCCAATTATACTGTAACTCTCATCGTAATCTTGGGCAATAAAAACATTTACCTTTACAATATACCATTTCACAGATGATAAATAACTTATTATCAATAAATCAAAATAATGAAGCAGCTCATACTCCATTATACTTGTAGTCACTCATTTTTGACCGGGTTTTAGTGTTTTGATAGTAATATTATTAATATAAAATAAATAAAAAGTCAAAAATATATATAGGTAATATATATTTATATATATAAAAAAGTAAAATAAAAGGAATTTGCGTGGAGCCTAAAGCTCCACGTCACCCAAAAATTTCCCCCCACCCCTTGAAACCGCCTATAAATAGGCATGGCAGTTCACACAATTGGGGGCAAGAATCGGTCAAAGAGGGCTGGCCATAAAGATAGCAGTGCTCTCGGCTAGCCCAGGGCCAAGGGGCAGTTCCCTCGGTCCTAACCGGTTCGATCGAGGTCTTATTTTGGATCTGATCTAATTAATTTTTTGGAGAGGTCGTAGTGGATCTCGGTGGGATTCAGTCGGGGTTCATCATTCGAGCTCTTAGTTAGGTATATTTTCTTTCCTTTTTATTTGTATTGTAATTTTTATGATTTAATGAAGTAGTAGTTAATTTAAAATTGTGTTTTTTAGTTTATATGTTTATTTATGTTTTAGATTAGTATTTATTATGTTTTAAATTTATGTTTTATATTAATATTTTATTTATTTTAAATTTGTTTTTATTAATGCGTTATATTAATATTTATGAATGTTAGTATTTTATTTATATTAGATTTGTTTTTATTTATGTGTTAAATTAATAGTTATGTATGTATGTTTTAGATTAGTATTTTATTTATGTTAGATTCGTTTTTATTTATGTGTTAAATTAATAGTTATGTAGGTATGCTTTAGATTAGTATTTTATTTATGTTATATTAGTATTTTATTATGTTAGTATTTATTTATATTTTTATCGCAATGTATTTATTTATATTTGCCATGTTTTTAAGTTTGCATAACAGATATATAAATTGTCAATGCGGTGCCCTTTTATCCGAGCGTAAACGGGGCCAGTATCAGGCGTAGTGATAGTGGTTGGGCGTTTATTCTCGGATAACGAGGCCTTTAAAATTTACTCGCACTTATAACCAAATTTTAAATTAACCGTTACTTTAATCCAGAAATTTTAATATTAATAAAGCGGTAATTATTAAAGTATCAATTTTGGGTGGTGTGGGGGTGCTAATCCTTCCCTATCTGTAACCGACTCTCGAACCCAAAGTTTTCAAAATCTCTAGTTTTTATGGTGTCCGACCTACCTAAGTGGCCGGTGGCGACTCCAATTTCTTAAATAAAATACGGTATTTTTAAAACCCCACGGAATAAATATTTTAATATCCGAAAGACAACCAACACCTCGAAAACTCGATTTTTTAGCGAGAGGGGCATCGCTACAGATGGCGACTCCGTTGGGGACATTTTTTGTTTTTTAACAAAATAAAGAGAGTCTAGCTTTTTCAAATAATTACTACTTTAGTAATATTAGAAGTTCCAGATTAAAGTGACTATTAAATTAATATTTGGTTGTAATTGAGCGTTCATTTTAACGCATTTAAAATTTGGCATATAAACCTGTTTTTTAAGTGGGGGGAAAACGCTAATACTTTCGTGGAGATATCGTTCTCCCGTGTAGGCCTAGCAAGTACCTTCGGGGCTCGAGTACCTTATGCTTTCGTAAGGATATCGTTCCTTCGTGCAGGCATAAGCGAATGGGTCCCCCTGAATTGAACCCGGTTGAAAGGAGCCTATAATGGGTGATGATCGGGGGCCTTGCTACTCTTAGTAGGGGACAACGAGGACAATTCGGGTACCCCTAGCACCAAAACTGCATGTAGAGAACATATAGAAACCCACCCTTTTAGAGCCATGCGGATAACCTTAGGTGTTTTAGGCGGGATAAATAGGGTTGTTTTGTTTGTTTACCTTATTTAATTTGTCATTTTATTTATGTATTTATTATTTTTATCCAGTACTGACTCGTTTTCTTTTTGCTTTTTTGCATTCATTCTTGCATTCGTTGATTATTGTTATGATTTTTACATTTCGTACATTGCATCACATCGGAAGCACGTGCATGCATCCCATTTGCATAAAATCACATACCAAAAAATTCTTTCACAAATAATTTTTAAGAAAAGGTAAATCCTTTTGAGGATATTTTTTTAAGAATGAACTTTTATATTCTTTCAACCAAATTTCTAAATACATCCCTTTCATAATGGCGATTAAAGAAAAAAGAAAAAATGAGCATTTCAATTTGTTTTAACAAGTTCTTAGATCCAGTCCCTTCACAAGGACATTTTTTGAGCTTTTTTCATCCTCCCACGAGAATAAATATTTTTTAGCAAAGTTTTTTTAATCATTTCATTAATACATTTGTTCAGTCCTTTCATAGGGACATTATTTCAAAAATAATAATAAGAGTTTCTTTTTCGATCCTTTCACAAGGACATCTTTTAATATGAGTATTTAATCCTTTCATAAGGACATTTTTCAAAGGAAATATTTTTCAATTAAATCTTTTCATAAGGATATTGTTAAAAATGGATTTCTCAATTCTTTCCTCTCTTAAGATTTTTCTTTTTTCTAAAACAAAACAAAACAAAACAAAACAAACAAAACAAAAATAGAACAAAAAAACAAAAAAGGGGGGAATAATTTCTCAAAAACAAAAATTTTCAATCATGTCCTTTCTCAATGATCTTTTTTTTCTCTCTCAAAATTTTTTTAAAGATATTTTAATCCTACCGGTCTTAAGAATGTTTTTCATAGTTCTTAAGAAGTTTTTTTCTCTATTCTATCTTTTCAAGGATTGTTTTTTTTTCTTCTGAAAATAGGAGAATTCTTTAATTTTATCCTTTCTTAAGGATGAACAAATGACAAGATTTTTTAAGTTGATTGAGTTTTCATGCTCACAAAACTGGAAAGAGTTCAATAGAATTTAACAAGTCTGACAATAAATGTTGGCATAACGTGGTTAAACACGGTAAAACTTAAGACAATGGATAATTCAAGTATCCATCGAAAATCCATTTTTACGAATGGTCAAAGGAAAATAAATCATTTGGAAAAAATTCCAATTTCATAATTGGTATAAACTGATTGTACTCAGGGGAATAGTACAACTAGCCCGGAGCAAACGGCTACCAGTAAAGGCAACTCAAAACCGTTGATCCCTGTGCATTTGGGAAAAATGCGAAAAAAATCTATAAACAAAGCTGTAAATTAAATTTTCACCAAAAACCCATTATCGAATGGTCAAAGGAAAATAAATCCTTTGGAAAAATCCAATGTCACAATTGGTATAAACTGATTGTACTCAGGGGAATAGTACAACTAGCCTGGAGCAAACGGCTACCGGTAAAGGCAATTCAAATCCGTTGATCCCTGTGCATTTGGGAAAAATGCAAAAGAAATCCATAAGCTAAGTCATATTTTTTTTTTCAGAATGAAGTTATTTTTGTCGTAATGAAATTTTTATTTATTCAGAAAGCATATTCGCATTCTTTGTTCATTGTTATGGGATAGTTTTTTCCCCATACGCATATACACATATATTTTTAAAAAAGCATACATGTACATACCATTTTTCATTATTAGGTCATTGCGAATGCAAGTATCTGCTAGTCCATTCAGGCCGATAGAAGAACAAAACAAGTGTGTAGATAATGGGCAGTTCCCATTTTACGAAATTTTCTTCTCAGACACTTGTTGTTTAAGATCCTTGAATCGAGTGTTGACCCTAAACTTCTACCCTCTGAAGACTATTTTGATATCCATGTATAGGATGATGAATGGCCTTCCTTCAATCCCCTTCGCAAATAATAGAAAATATCCATTTGTTGTCCCCCTTTGAGCCTTTTCGTTTTTTTCATTTGAACCCAAACCAAGGATCACCCCACACTGGGGCAAAGAAGAAGAAGAAGATTTTGTTCAAATCGCCCAGTTTTGACCGCATTACAAAGATGGCGCTCCATGAATAAGCACAAGGAATGAGAATCAATGTCCTAAATGCGAAGACCAAGAGAAATATTAGAATAAGCCAGTAAAAAAAAATTTTACTCAAAAGGACTGGCTAAACCAAATTGAAAGTGTGCCAACAAGAAGTTTGAAACAATGAAGATTAAAAGCACTATCAGAAAGTGCACTAAACGATAACAAAAGAAGATTCGATTACATGTGAATAAGAAACACATCAACATTCATTCAAGATGCAAGATACAAATTCCAAAGCTACAAAGAAAGAAATAAACTCCAGGGTGAAAACCCAGAAGTGGGCAGTCTAGAGCGATCCAAGAAATAAATCAAAGAAGTTTTTATTTTAGCACATTCTGGTCAATAAACGCATAGAAGATATTTTAACCAGAAGAAATGATCCTTGGTTTCATCACCCTTAAATACTCATTTTGGGCCTATATATAATTTCTTTCATAACCATGAACCATAGCCTATATTATAAGCCTACAAAGACCATTCAGATCATATGCGGATATCTAAGTTTGATAAGTTTGTTTTCAGATTACATTCTGCCTATAAGGGTTAACCTTTCTTCAAGGAACATCAAACCTCGAAGTGCCTGATCGACACCCAAATAAGGAGAGGATGAGGGGCATAGTGAGTGGTGAGATCAAGAGAGCCACATTGAATGGGTTAGAAATTAGGTATGGGAAACGTTCCTCTCGAAAGCCTAAATGGACTAGGGGAGACCATACATATTCTTATATTGCCAAAATAGGCAAGATTTTTTAAATAGACAAATTTTCTAGTGCATTTATTATTTTAGGATCGAACATTAATTGGCATTTTTGTCGATTCTTTTAATCTTTATTATTTATTCCAAACATTAGTTTTTCAAAAAATGTTTGGCAGTTTTCGAATTTCAATTTGTTTAATACATATTGTTTACTCCAAACATTCATTTTTCAAAAACGTTTGGTATTTTCCTCTTTACCATTTCGTCTAAACATCAATTTTTAAAAAATGTTTGGCATTTTCCCATAAATTTCTCAGTATTTCCAAAATACTAGCCTTTTTATAGGGACCAAGAGTTAGTTCTCGTCGAGGTGTTGCAAGAAGATTAAAGATGAGTTCAGGGCATGGGGGCATTTTTCCAGCCCTAACGATAAGATAGATGAAGGCTCCACATGTAGGGTTAGAAAAAAATGATGATGAGTTGAATCAAGATTGAGTGGGGCATCATTGTCCATGAAAAATCAAGATATGTTGCTCACAAGAATCCAAGGTGAGTGGGGTATCATTGCCCATAAAATAGCAAAGATCCCACGCATGTGGGAGTTCAAATTAGAAGAGACCAGAAGTGACACAGAGATGAGAGGATTTGACTAATGAAAAAAAAATTTCTTAAGCGAAGAGTTGATATCGACCGAGGCACTTGGCTGGAAGGTTCAAACAGAGAAGGGACAATAAAGTTTTATCGGGGCATACGAATGAGGAATGGTTGTAGTCACAAGATGAAGCCTACCTACCTCGGGAAAAAAAGAAAGAAGAAGAATAAAAGAAAAAAAAAGAAAAAGAAAAATTTGCACCTTTGCATCATAAAATATGCTCACGCATCATCTTTATCATAGGACTTCGTGCACCTTTGCACCTGTTAAGAAGACACGCACTCGAGTGTCAGAAAAAAGAAAAAAGAAAAGGAAGAGAAAGAAAAGGAAGAAAAAAAGAGAGATAAGAAAAAGAAAGAAATAAGAAAATGAAAAAGAAAAAGAAGAAAAAAGAGAGATTATCTCACAATTTCAAATCAAGATTTGGAATGCTCGAGCCATCACCTTTGATGGATTTCTTTTGATGTCAAGTCGGATAGAACCGGGGCATCATTTTAAAAGATATTTTCTTAATTTTTTTTCAATTTTATCATTTCATAAGGATATTTTTCTTAAAACCAGTTTCTTAGTTTAATCATTTCTTAATGATGTTTTCTTTAAAATGAATTTTTTAGTTTTATCCTTTCATAAGGATGTTTTTCTTAAAACTTAGATTTCTTAATCTAATCCTTTCTTAAGGATGTTTTTTTTCTTAAAACTTAGATTTCTTAATCTTATCCTTTCTTAAGGATATTTTTTCTTAAAACTTAGATTTCTTAATCTAATCCTTTCTTAAGGATGTTTTTTCTTAAAACTTAGATTTCTTAATCTAATCCTTTCTTAAGGATGTTTTTTCTTAAAACTTAGATTTCTTAATCTAATCCTTCTTGAGGATGTTTTTTTCTTAAAACTTAGATTTCTTAATCTAATCCTTTCTTAAGGATATTTTTTCTTAAAACTTAGTTTTCTTAATCTAATCATTTCTTAAGGATGTTTTTTTCTTAAAACTTAAATTTCTTAATCTAATCCTTTCTTAAGGATGTTTTTCCTTAAAACTTAGATTTCTTAATCTAATCCTTTCATAAGGATGTTTTTTCTTAAAACTAAATTTCTCAATTTTATCCTTTCATAAGGATATTTTTTTTCTTCTTAAAATCGGTTTCTTATTTTAATCATTTCTTAAGGATGTTCAGCTTAAAATTAGATTTCTTAATCTGATCCATTCATAAGGATGATTTTCTTAAAACTAAATTTCTCAATTTTATCCTTCCATAAGGATGATTTTCTTAAATCTCTAATTTTATCCTTTCATAAGGATATTTCTCTTAAAATTCAATTTTATTTTTATTTTTGTCCTTCCATAATGATGATTTATTAATATAATCTTTTCGTAAGAATGTCTTCTCAATACTAATATCTAAGTGCATGCAGGTCAAAGAGGTGGCCGAGGAAGAGCGAAGAGTTCCAGAAGAGCTCGTGATTCTGAGACCACAAACAGGAGACTCAAAGAATTCGGCCGAGGAAGAACGGAAGATTCTAGAAGAACACGTGATTCCAAGGTACCAGATAAAGAAGCAGTGAGATCATTGATACTTGCGTCACCCAAGAACGGAAAAACCCGCCGCGCTGAAGGCGAAGAGTTCTATATAGGAAGGACTCCAAGTTTTACCATCTCAGAGTGAAAAGTTCTATATAGGAGGGACTCATAAATCGAGGCTTCAGAGTGAAGGGTTCTATATAGGAAGAGCCCGTAGCTCCAAGATCAGAAGGTGAAGAAGTTCTATATAGGAAGAACTTACGAGCCTGGAGATTCAGCTAAGGAAGAGCGGAGAGTTCCAGAAGAACACGTGATTTCGAAGCCAATGACTAGGAAGTAGGTCAAAAATGAGTGCTTTTGATCTTTGCTTTGTTCTCGTTTCACAAGAACATGCAAAGAGGGGCAATTGTAATCACTCATTTTTTACTGGGTTTTAGTGTTATTAGTATTATTTTGATAGTAATATTATTAATATAAAATAAATAAAAAGTCAAAAATATATATAGGTAATATATATTTATATATATAAAAAAGTAAAAAAAAAGGAATTTGCGTGGAGCCTAAAGCTCCACGTCACCCAAAAAATTTCCCCCCACCCCTTGAAACCGCCTATAAATAGGCACGGCAATTCACACAATTGGGGGCATGAATCGGTCAAAGAGGGCTAGCCATAAAGAGAGCAGTGCTCTCGGTTAGCCCTCCTAACCGGTTTGATCAAGGTCCTATTTTGGATCCGATCTAATTAATTTTTTGGAGAGGTCGTGGTAGATCTCGGTGGGGTTCAGTCGGGGTTCGTCATTTGAGCTCATAGTTAGGTATATTTTCTTTCCTTTTTATTTGTATTGTAATTTTTATGATTTAATGAAGTAGTAGTTAATTTAAAATTGTGTTTTTTAGTTTATATGTTTATTTATGTTTTAGATTAGTATTTATTATGTTTTAAATTTATGTTTTATATTAATATTTTATTTATGTTAAATTTGTTTTATTAATGCGTTAGATTAATATTTATGAATGTTAGTATTTTATTTATATTAGATTTGTTTTTATTTATGTGTTAAATTAATAGTTATGCATGTATGTATGTTTTAGATTAGTATTTTATTTATGTTAGATTCGTTTTTATTTATGTGTTAAATTAATAGTTATGTAGGTATGTTTTAGATTAGTATTTTATTTATGTTATATTAGTATTTTATTATGTTAGTATTTATTTATATTTTTATCGCAATGTATTTATTTATATTTGCCATGTTTTTAAGTTTGCATAACAGATATATAAATTGTCAATGCGGTGCCCTTTTATCCGAGCGTAAACGGGGCCAGTATCAGGCGTAGTGATAGTGGTTGGGCGTTTATTTTCGGATAACAGGGCTTTTAAAATTTACCCGCACTCATAACCAAATTTTAAATTAATCGTTACTTTAATTCGGAAAGTTTAATATTAATAAAGCGATAATTATTAAAGTACCAATTTTGGGCGGTGTGGGGGGTGCTAATCCTTCTCCATCCGTAACCGACTCCCGAACGCAAAGTTTTCAAAATCTCTGGTTTTTATGGTGTCCGGCCTACCTAAGTGGCCGATGGCGACTCCAATTTCTTAAATAAAATACGGTATTTTTAAAACCCCACGAAATAAATATTTTAATACCCGAAAGACAATCAACACCTCGAGAACTCGGTTTTTTAGCGAAAGGGGCATCACTACAATACTATAATTCATTTAGAACATATAATCATTATACGATAATAAAATTGTCATAAACAAAACATAATAAGGTAGTTCATACCCTATCATGTACCAAACATTTTTCTTTTGCCTGTAAGATATCATATATCTTGTACAGAAACCAAGTTATTATTTCAATAAAATCAAATATATGAAATTCTTGAAATTCACTAAAATATATTTTAAAACACATAAATGTAATCACCTGAATACTTTATAGAAGTCCAATTATAATAACCTCACTAAGCTTGATTTACTTCGAAACTTTCTCTTTAGCTCTTGCTTTGTTCCGATCTCGAACTTGCTTGTTGTCTATGGAAGAGCAATTCGGCAGCCTTGAGTATTGGAGAAGAAATATGATAATTTTTTTTCTTTCATTTCTTTTATTTAGTGCCAAATGGTATTTTATTTAACCAAATATTATTTAATATCTCTTTAATAGTCAAAAGATTACTATAACCTTGTATTATGACCAATCCTCTTCCAACACATGTATTTCTTATCCAAAAATAATCAATTATCTAATTAAAATAAGGGTGAAATGTCCTTCTTGCCCTCTAACTAATTTATTATTTACTAGTTTGCCATTCTAGTAAAAATCCAACCAATCTAGTTGGAATTCAACCAAACCATAATAGAATATTCCTAAAATAATATTCCATACCTTTTGAATACATCTCTAAATTTTTTATTCGATCCGATTTCCCAATATTCGTAAAATTCTTCTTCTGCGATTTTCTCTTTTACGAACTACCGAATTCCAAAAATTGTATAATTCCATACAAATCTTCTCTACTCTTACTGAGTCCAAAATATTGCTCAGAGACACTTTTATGGAACATTCCCAGAGGTCACCCATCATAGAATTTCTCTAGCTTGAGCATACTTAATAATTTCATTTCATCCAAAATCGATCTTCCATTGTATTTTAATTACCAAAACAGACATCAAAATACTTATTTCGATTCGGTTTACCCTGAATAAAATTACTTGTTTGAAATTAATTATTGGGAAAAATACCATGTTGGTCCCTATACTTTTCCCAACTTTTCACTTTGACCACCAAACTTTGAAAGTTTACGTTTTAGTCACCAAACTAAAAACACTAACTATTAATTCTTTGCATTTTAATCTCTAAGCAAATATTGGGGTATTACAATTCTCCCCTTAAGAAAAATCGTCCTCAAATTTTCAAAAAGTACCTACAATAATATCAAATGCATCATTGTCATCCTCATTGTGAAGGTGGTAGACCCTTACTGGAGTCCTGTACTCCCTGTTAGATACAACTTCAGATATCCTCGGTTGAGTGTTTTTAATAGATCCTGAATTACCCTGATATTTGCCTTTTTGATTCTGAGAAACATATTTTTCCGACCTAACCAACTTATCATTATTCTTTGGGCAATCTCGCACTAGATGATCAGTGGCACCGCAACCATAACAAGCTCCAGTGAGGGCTCGACATTTTCCAAAATGATACTTTCCACAGTGCTCACAAGCAGTTAATTTTTGAGATTTCCTCTAACCTCCCATTCCTGCAGAGGCTTGTGAACCTCTGAACTCCCTGAACTCAATTTTCTGTCCAGATGTATTAGCTTCTACACGATTATCCTGATATAAGCTCTTGTTTCTTTTGGAAGATGATGAATCAAAAGATTCACCATATTTTCTTTTCTGCAGCTGAGCCTTCTGAGTCGCTATTCTTTCAACTCGAACTCTTTCCATCCCTTTGACTTGATTGACTGCTTCTTGAAATTCAATAATGTTCAGAGCAATCAATATCTCCTTGTAATCAGTATTTAAACCTTCAATGAAGCTGATGGTACGATCTTTCTTTGTCGGAATCAGCTCTGAGGCAAAACGGCTTAGTCTATTAAATTCACATTCATATTTGTATACCGTTCGGTCGCCTTGTTTGAGATTCAGGAACTCACTCCTTATTTCTCGGATAAACATATCACCAATATACTTATTACGAAACTCGCGGAGGAATAAGTTCCTAGTGATTTATTCCCGAGGATAAGTGGTGATGTTCGACCACCAAATACGAGCCTGTCCCTTTAACAAAGACACAACTTCCTCTAGTTTCCTTTGATCATCACAGTGCAATCCTTCGAGCATAATCTTTAAATCATTCAGCCAATAATCTGCAGCTATAGGGTCTCCATCAACAAAATCTGGTGCTTGCAGATCTTTTAACTCCTTAGCAATAGACACTCGAGGAGGATGATTAATTATCATCTCTAATGCTTGTAAAAAGTTCCTCTGATCCTGTACCGGTGCTCTAGGCTGAATCGGTACATTATCTGCAGGCTGTGCTAAAGACGGAGCAAAACTAGCTTCTTGACCCATCTCAGGGACACTTTGTTCCTCTACATGGGTCACCTGCCGTGAACCCTCACTTTCAGACATCTGTACTCACCATAACATTTAACATTAATAAGCAGGAGCATCAAATATACAAATGCCATCACTAGTAATTTTATGACATCCTAGTGGCATGTACACACTTATTAACTCATAGCAAACTCAATTTAAATCCAGAACCAGCTAAACCTATAGCTCTGATACCAATAAATGTAACACACTCTTCCCGTATTTGTTACCAAATACGAGTCAAAGATGTCACAAATTCAAGTTTACAAAGTCTTTTGTTAATGCAAAAGAATTGGCAGCTTGCACTGTCTCTAAACAATTTTTTTTATAAAATTCCATAGACATCCAAAATTCATTCCGTAAATTTCTAATTAAACTAGATTCATCAAATTTTCAAACCATATAATTTATTAACTCAAACTCATACTATAAAAATTACAAGAAATTTCCACATTCCCGTCACAAAGCAGTTTTAAGAAAAATCTGATGCTCTGTTTTTCTGACCTTTCATCGAATAAAAATCCATAACTTTTTCTACAGAACTCGAAATCAATCACCGTTTGTTTTAAAAGAAACTAGACTCAATTTTTAGTTCATACATATAAAATTCACCTTCTAATTCAATCTACGGAGTTTATGGCAATTTTTCAAACTTACTGTTTAAAACAGAGTTTCTGGACAGTTTTCATTTAATTCCATTATAAGCTTACTAACTACATCATAAACCACTTTAAACCACATGCTATTAATTCTAAACCATATTTTTGTTATAAACATACAAACTAAAGAGTTACTTAAATATTTACACAAAACATGCATGTTTATCATATTACATGCCACTAATCAAAACATTAGGGTGTCAAAATATTACTATGATAACCAGTATTTTATCCTCTTCCTCAAGGTAATGCTCAAAATGTCGCTGCTTACGTCTTTCTCGATCAACCTACATGTGCACAAGCAAAACACGCGCTAAGTATAAACTTAGTGAGGCATTCAAAAATAATCATCAAGACGATAAGTAATGAATAAATAAATAAAAATGTATAAACAACATTTATTCAAAATCCATTCGAATCAATATGGTTTTGTAACATAAAGGATTTGCATTTAAAATCATTAAGTAGGAAACCTTATTATTATCCCAAGACATACGTATAAGAGAAACTAAGTATGCGAGTCATGATAAACAAAGACCACAAAGGTCGGGAAACAAAAGACACACAAAGTGCCTGATATCAAAAGACACATAAAGTGTCTGAAACAAAAGACACACAAAGTGTCTGAACAAAAGACATATAAAATGTCTGAACAAAAGACACATAAAGTGTCTGGCGCCGTTGCTAAACTCTAAGGCATGCCAATTATACTGTAACTCTCATCGTAATCTTGGGCAATAAAAACATTTACCTTTACAATATACCATTTCATAGATGATAAATAACTTATTATCAATAAATCAAAATAATAAAGCAGTTCATACTCCATTATACTATAATTCATTTAGAACATATAATCATTATACGATAATAAAATTGTCATAAACAAAACATAATAAGGTAGTTCATACCCTATCATGTACCAAACCTTTTTCTTTTACCTGTAAGATATCATATATCTTGTACAGAAACCATGTTATTATTTCAATAAAATCAAATATATGAAATTCTTGAAATTCACTAAAATATATTTTAAAACACATAAATGTTCTCACCGAATACTTTATAGAAGTCCAATTATAATAACCTCACTAAGCTTGATTTACTTTGAAACTTTCTCTTTATCTCTTGCTTTGTTCCCATCTGGAACTTGCTTGTTGCCTATGGAAGAGCAATTCGGCAGCCTTGAGTATTGGAGAAGAAAGATGATAATTTTTTTTCTAACTTTTCTTTCTTTTATTTAATGCCAAATTCATTTTATTTAACCAAATATTATTTAATATCTCTTTAATAGTCAAAAGACTACTATAATCTTGTATTATGACCAATCCTCTTCCAACACATGTATTTCTTATCCAAAAATAATCAATTATCTAATTAAAATAAGGGTGAAATGTCCTTCTTGCCCTTCAACTAATTTATTATTTACTAGTTTGCCATTCTAGTAAAAATCCAACCAATCTAGTTGGAATCCAACCAAACCATAATAGAATATTCCTAAAATAATATTCCATACCTTTTCCATAGCTTTTGAATACATCTCTAAAATTTTTATTCGATCCAATTTCCCAATATTCGTAAAATTCTTCTTCTGCAATTTTCTCTTTTACGAACTACCGAATTTCAAAAATTCTATAATTCCATACGAATCTTCTCTACTCTTACCAAGTCCAAAATATTGCTCAGAAACACTTTTATGGAACCTTCCCAGAGGTCACCCATCATAGAATTTCTCTAGCTTGAGCACACTTAATAATTTTATTTAATCAAAATCGATATCTTCCACTGTATTTCAATTCCCAAAACAGACATTAAAATACTTATTTCGATCTGATTTACTATTATACTGAATAGAATTACTTGTTTGAAATTAATTATTGGGAAAATTATCATGTTGGTCCTTATATTTTTCCCAACTTTTCACTTTGACCACCAAACTTTGAAAGTTTACGTTTTAGTCACTAAACTAAAACCACTATCTATTAACTCTTTGCATTTTAATCTCTAAGCAAATATTGGGGTATTACACATGTTCTTATTTTTTTAGAAATACATACCTCGTTAAAAACACTTCTACAGTTAACATCAGAGATCCTAATGTCAACCCCTATGAAAAAAAGAATACCACTAATATTATCCATTTATAGCATCATCAATTACAACGTTTGAAATACAATCAAGACATTTAAAATAAAAATAATTACATTGAGATTCAATAATTGTCCAGTGGGCTAAAGTATGAGATGTCATATTTGTCAGCCGGTGTATATAAGCAATCGAGATGTGATGCTGCCGTTGGAGAAAATCTCTAGCTTCAGCTACTGATCGATCTTCCCAATACTCGAGTTTGGAGCATGTTCACCACATCGTAGCATCTCCTTCAATTATAACTCGCGACCAACCCTAATCCAAAGTAAATAGATTTGCTGAATAGAATGCATGTCCTTCAACGATCTCAGCTGAATCTGCTCTCAGTAGAGTCCGTGAACATCTAGCCAGCACCAAGCCATTGTGATCTCGCGCAAGAACACCCACTGCACCGTGTCCTATTTGTGATTGATACATGCCATCGACTAATATCTTGATTGTGTACGATTGTAATTATTCAACTTCGATGATGATCTAGCATGTGAAACACCACTAGGTAATGGAGTGATTGTCACACCATTGAATTCATTATGCAAGTGTTTGGCATTCTCCACAATAAGAAATACCGGTTGTAACTTTCGATCATGAACTAATACGTTACGTCGATTTTAAACATTCCATAGTAGTACAACAAATCCAGCGAACATGTCTTCTGTAAGTACTACAGTACATTGTTCGAGCATTCAATACAAGATGAAGACCGATTCGCAAGTGCTCTTCCACGTAGTCCGAACATCATGTGAACCTCTCTGATTATAGAACAATCTTGTGAAGCATGCAACATCGTCTCTGCTTTCGACTGACACATCGAACAAACTTCGTCAGAAGAATTAAGCACCCTAATTCTAGCATTAACTGGAAGGGGCTTCATGTGCCACACGCCATATAAATACTTTAATCATCGGTAGAACTTTAAGCTTGGGCAATGTACATTTGCTCTTAAAGTTTACACAAATGTGACTATTTTAGGGTTTAGATGTTTAGCTTTTAAAGTATAAAGCTTAAAGTTTAGAATTTAAGGTTTTATGGTTATGAATTTAAATTTTAAATTTTATAGTTGTGTAATTTTTTATATAGCTTACGTATCAAAATAATATATATATATATATATATGAGTCATTTACAATATCTAAAATTCAATCAATTTTACACAAATTTAAGACTATGAAACGAGTGAAATGGATAAATAAAAGTACACACTCCTATATTTTTAAGATTAAAATATCTATAAAAAAATGAGGGCTAAAAGTACTGCTGGCTTCCTTGGTGAAATATTGCAGTGGAAAAAAATTATTTTCCCAAATATTGCACCCGTAATTTTATTTTTCAATGTATATCACTTGATATTATGGGGTGTGCTAAAATATTTGATCTGATTGACTTGATTCGATTATCCATTGATTCAATTTGAAAATTCAGATATCTGATCCGAGTTTTATTTTTAGATCTGATATCCGATTTGATTTTTAATTTTTCGGATCGGATACGGATCGCAATATTTCAAGTTTCGGATTATCTGAAAATTCAAAATTTCATGAATATGAATATGGTTATATTTAACAATTTAATGTATGTTATATTCGAAAATTTTAAAAACAAAATTTTCATAGATGCGAATCTTGTTATATTTATCAATTTGTTGCTTGTTACATTTAAAATTTCAAACTTTTCATAAATATGATCGTCAAATCTGAAAAAATACTTAAATCAAATTATATATTCGAATAATTAAATATTCAAATATTTATTTTTTGGATCACTATTTTACCGATATGTAATTTCAAATATCTAAATTTTTAGATATGATCTGATCCTATATTCGAACATAAACACTCCTACTTTCTACTGTAAAAAGTGAAGTTGGGGTACTTATAAGCCTATACCGACTTTGCTGCATCCTATTTTTTTATTAAAAAATGTTGAAGTTAGGGTACTTACACGGATTTCACTATAGGTATGTCAACCTAGTCCACTTGGCATGTTTGCATTGGCTTGAGTATCCCAAATTTTATTTTTTAAAAATAAAAAAATTAAAATGAATAATAAAATCGGTGGATAAATATGTCGACTTTATTTTTACTATAACAAGTACTATATATTAAAAAATAAAAATACAAGGTGTCATAGTTCGGAAAAAAACCCAAATGCAATACGTAATTTCTCCATTACTATTAGACCTACAAAATATAATAAAAAATCAAATAGTTTGATAGGTGAATGAGGTGGAAAATGGGGCCCACTATTCATCGATTTTTGCTCAGATTTTGTAATACGTATGTTTGTTTTGTGGTGACCAAACCCATCCCAAAATATATGAAACAGATTAAACTGAATGGAATCCCTCTCCTCAATATCCTTTATGTCATTTTGGCACCCTTTTTCTTCCATTTTTTCATAAATTAAATCCAACACTACACAATCATTAATAATTTACAACTCTGGGAAAAGAAAATTCATTAAAATCTCAAAAAAACCTTGTAGTTTGTAAAGGAAACAGTGAAACACACTCTCCAACTCTTACAACCTCTTCCTTTGCTAACTGTTCTACTTTCCACATGGAATTTTGTTCATATTTCTTCTCTTGTTAAGGTAAGCATTAGTCATTGCCCTTTTGCTGAACTTATGGATAAGATCTTCATGTTCATGTTTTTTTTCTTAGCTTACATGGATATGGGTTGTTGAGTTTTGTTTCGTGCTTCCTGTTGTTTTTGTTTATAAACAAGTGAAAAGGACATGATTTAGTATGAAAGGTATAGAAATTTATTCCCTTTGAAGCTATGAATTTGACAGTATATTTGATGGATTTAAAGACTTATTTTTTTACTTAAAATGACTGAACTTTGTGATCATCATTCAATCTAGTGAAAACAAAACTTGGGTTCTGCTTAAAATCGATGACTTTTTGTATTTTGGGCACACTATTTCTTGGAATCAATGGTTTAGAAGCTTTGAATGATATGATTTAAAAGCTTTGGTAAGAGGGTTGTAAATAGAAGAATGAATTAGTTTTTGTGTTGTCCTGAATGGGTATTTGAATTTCCAGTTTCTTTGTTATTTAAACTAGTTTCAAATCTTGAAGCATCAGCCATATCAAGCTTTAAAATAATTGGTTTAATGTATTAAATTATCCTTTGCTCAAACCATCATCAGCTACATCTTTCTGGAATTTACTTGAGTTAGATAAAATCTTATGCTACTTATTGGGGAAAACCAACTCTTTTACTGCTTTACTTTCTTTTAGTTTAATTTCCCTTTGTCATGTACTGTATGTGTGTAATCCTAACTTTACTTTTACCCTTCCTGTAGCAGTGTCATGAAGGAGACTTAGAGTACAGAAAGAGAACGGTTTTGTTTAGCCTAGTCGCAAACGGGATATACGACTGTTGAATAATTATACGAAGTTGTTTTAGTTTGAAAAGCTGTTTAAATTGTGTGATGGTAATTGCAGCAAAGTGAGAAGAATCTTTATGATGGCCATTGCTGCCTTGAGTTCTTCCTTTTCTTATTCGGATATCATCGAGAAGCTCTTGTATGCCAGTGATTATGGATCTTCATATTATCAAGCTTCTTCTACAAAAAGTTTAACAGTTGCAAAAAAATCATCTAATTGTAGCCAAAGTCTTCCATCATCCAATCAACACACTTCGACAGTTAAAGCTCTTAAAGAGCATGTGGATACTGCCTCTAGTATTTCAACTGCAGAGCCTTCGTTTAATGGATCCAATGAATTGGAAGAAGAAAGTGATGAACTTGACTACTCTGTGGAGGCTCTTCAGAAGTCTTTGCTGGAAAAGCAATGGACCCTTTCTTCCACTGAACCGCCGAGTAGGGAAATCCACAAGAAGGTACCAGTTACTTGTTCTGGGGTGTCTGCTCGGCAACGGAGATTAAACACTAAGAGAAAGATTTTGAGCCAAAATAAATCAGTGATAAAATCTAATGCTAAGCAGATAAGGTCATTGGTTGGTCCAGAGATGCTTCAAAGTCGCTTGAAGGGTTATGTGAAGGGTGTAGTGGGTGAAGATAAGCTTAGCCATGCAGAAGTTGTGCGCTTGTCAAAGAAAATCAAAGCTGGGCTTTCCTTGGAGGAGCACAGATTAAGGTAATGAACTAAAATGATATATGATGTGCATTAGATGGACCATTCTAATTCGAAAACCATTAAATCCTTGAAACTTGTTTCTGAATGTTTTCCTGGAATTTTAGATTGAAGGAGAGACTGGGATGTGTGCCATCTGATGAACAGCTTGCTACAACCTTGAAAATTTCTCATGCTGAGTTACGGTCAAAGTTAATTGAATGTTCTTTGGCAAGAGAAAAATTGGCAATGAGCAATGTTCGGTTGGTTATGTCCATAGCTCAAAGATATGATAACATGGGTGCTGAAATGTCAGATCTTATACAGGTAGTTTACAAGATTGATCGTCATATATACACAGTAAGTGCATCTGCTGACACCATATCAAACTATACTTATATGATTTTTTTTTGGTTCTATATGCAGGGTGGTTTGATCGGACTGTTGGGCGGCATTGAAAAATTTGATTCTTCAAAAGGATATAAAATCTCAACTTATGTGTACTGGTCGATACGTCAGGTAATATTCATCTGGTTTTGTTGGGAAACATTGTGCATGATATTATTTTCTCTGGACTAAATGGAAGTTTCTAATTTTTAATGTCGCCTGAGATTCTCAACCTTAATGTGTGATTCATCTATCTAATCATCTCCGTAGTAGCTTTGTCCTTCCTATGCTGAAGCTTTCTGTTCTACCATTTGTTCCATTAGTAACTGAAATATGAAAAGAACAATCGATTTCCGTCTTAGGTTATTCTGCCTAGTCTCGATGCCTGATTTTATATACCTCAGCCACCCGGATTTGTCATGTGATAAGAATCTACCTACAAAAGTTCCAAGTCCAACCCTAGTTCTTCGCTTGCAATATAGTTGATTACAAGATTACAAAGTTTCTGGTTTGTTTTGTACTTTGTCATTTTTCGTTTTTATCTGGTTAGGATTGTACAAATTCTAACTTCCTTCACACTTGATTTCAGGGTGTTTATAGAGCATTAGTTGAGAACTCAAGAACATTAAGGTTGCCTACATATTTGCATGAAAGGTTGGGATTAATCCGAAATGCAAAATATAGACTGGAAGAGAAAGGAAT
Source organism: Hibiscus mutabilis (assembly GCA_019671005.1). NCBI lineage: Eukaryota > Viridiplantae > Streptophyta > Magnoliopsida > Malvales > Malvaceae > Hibiscus > Hibiscus mutabilis. The sequence continues at coordinate 33,562,553 of CM033750.1, read as the reverse complement.
AACACCAACTATCGATGTAAGCGGCTTCCATGATTCGAATTGCATCATTATATAAATTAGGATGTTTAATTTGTCTCTAAGCTTCACCTTATGTAAGTATTTGATTCTTTTTTACATTTTCAGAGGATTGCTGAGAGTCTGAACATGTCTCAGAAGAAAGTTAGGAATGCTACAGAGGTACGATTTGTTCGGAACTTAAACTTACTCTCTGGGAACTATAGATTGCAGTTTCGCTTTCCATCATCACGCTATGTTTTTAATTAAACGCAGGCGGTCAGTAAGGTCTTGTCCCTGGATAGGGATGCGTTTCCGTCTTTGAATGGTCTTCCTGGAGAGACTCATCATAGTGTAAGTTCCGGTTTTATATGAACCAAACTCAGCATAACTTCAATTCCTTGTATGCTTCTTTCCTGTGATATACTATTAACCTGTTCTCTCTTTATCTTTTCAGTACATTGCAGATAACCATGTCGAAAACAATCCGTGGTATGGCGTATATGAGTGGGCACTCAAGGTATGAATAATTTAATTCCCAGACTGAAGAGAGAGCCATATTCATGCAACAAACCATTTTCTTTTGTTGCAACAAAAGCTTATTGATGTTGTATTTGTGTTTTTATACAAAGAAAATGTAACCTTCATGTCATGCATGTTACATTTGCAGGATGAATTGAACAGACTCATCACTATAGCACTTGGAGAACGAGAAAGGGAGATTATTCGCCTTTATCATGGTCTAGATAACGAATGTCTTACATGGGAAGACATCAGTAAACGGTGATCATATACATAATTGTTGTATTTATTATTAAAAACCGATTAGAGTGAAAGATTATGCTTGATATTCGAGTGCAATTTGATGTCTCTGTCATTAACAAAGCAAATATAAATAGATACTTATTCCTTAAGTAACTATATAGAGGGGAAAAAAAAAGAAAGCGACATGTTTATATCTGCAGATTTTTTTCTCTCCATGCATCTTACTTTTTTGAAATTGTTGATACTCAGTCTCTTTCTTGTTTCATTTCTCGAGCAAATATCGTTTGATGTTGACTTTGTTTTTGTAAATTCTGCAGCATAGGTTTGTCCAGGGAGAGAGTTAGGCAAGTCAGGCTCGTGGCGCTCGAGAAACTAAAACACGCAGCGAGGAAGAAGAAAATGGAAGTGCTTGCGAAACATTGATTTTGTATGCTTCAACATACAGATGGTAAAAAGTGACTGTATATATACAGAAGGGAAAATCTGCATCTTCAAATTATTTTTCCTATCAAGAGTAACTATAGAAGATCAATGTTAGAATCTAACAGAGTCCAACAAACTGATTAAGAACATGATAAGTTGGAGCAAATTTTTTTATATATTTTTCATGTACTATATTCATGGAGACAAAATAACTGGTTTTGGATCAAAATTTTCTGTAGTTATGATGATAAACAAGTAATTCCAATGCAGATGCTGAACCTGTATTCAATTTGCAGCAGAACATGGGTTTGATCTTGTGATGATCATCCCTTACTTAGATGCGAATCCTTTCTTTTGTCTGAAAACTATCTAAACCATTGCCATCAGCATTGGCTCTACCCGGTCCTTGGTATAAAATTGTAGTGCTTCTTTGTTTATCTCTTCATTTGGGTTTGGGATTAAACAGAGAAAAGAGGTGGGGTTTTTGAAATGGGAAATAAACGTCTTATTTTATTTCTCTTCAATATTTCTATTGGGTTGGGCATGTTTACTTATTGTTTGGGTCAACTTATAGACTAGGCTTCTATTACTATATTTGGTCTACTCAAAATTGGGAACTATTAGGATCTGTACATTTCCCCAGGTCGGATCACAGATTCTGACCAGGAATTTCCAGGGCGTTAAAGTTAGAAAACAACCAACGCAATGTAATCGAGTAAAACAGCTTCATCATTACCCCTCGGAACATTCCTGCAACTATGATTCCAAGAAGAAAGAAAACCATCCATGTAACTCTTTCTTTCAATTATAAATATGGTCACCTTCGTTTTCCCTCAACTTTCATCTTGAGGCAACAATTAAACTATTATTTGTTTTTTGAAATAGGGGCCTCATTAAAAAAGCCCCTCTACAGTCAGCATTAGAACAACAATTAAACTATTAATGTTCTAATCAATGGGATGTCTAATTTGGATGCTTATATATCTAGTTTGTAGTTAGAAGTAGTTCATATTAATTCTAAAGAGGAAAGGATGAATATGCACAATTGTTAACCAAACTACACAACACCATTCAACTTCAACATAAGCATGTCAAAGAACACAATGCCAATTCAAGAATTCAAAGTTGATAATGAAAAAAACGAAAAAAAGCTTTGACATTTAACAATTCAAGAAGCTTCTTATTGCCATCATGATGTAAAACCATCCCAGAACATCAAAGTTGATCATAATGACAGATATCGAACAAAGCATTATTATTACCAGCAGAATAACAATGACTCTATTGGTAGTGGTTAAAGCCTGGTTCCAGCTCCAGATAGAGAGCAGGTATTGCTGTTTCTTCAAAACAAAAAAAGACATGCAAGGTAGAGTTTGAGGTCATTGATACATAATAAAAGGAGAAAACAAGACCAGCCTCCTTAAAATAAAGAACCATGTTATAACACATTCACAACTTACAAGATCAGAAGACACCCATATAGTAGTCACTTTGAATTGAGCATTGCCAAGAAAAATAACCAACTTCTACAACTGAAAAAATCAAGGGAACTAACCTCTTGTGTGCTCAAAACTTTTCATGCATAATACATTTGACCTCCATTACCAGAAAACCCACCAACCTCGTTTTGAAGGACAGTTTAAAACTCAAAAACACCTTCCATGGCAGCATCTTTCCCAGTAAATACCAAAAACTCAACGTCTCCGTGCAAGAGAATTATGGTGCATTTTCAACAAATCATCAAGTAAGACCAAGGACCAGCCATTATCCTTTTGGGCATAAACCTTTTGGTTAAGTGAATCAATTATCACGCTTATGTTACCGAAGCCATATATCTGCTGACCATTATGCATCCTGCCAGGCTTGGGCTTGAATAGCAACTCGTGTTGCTGTGCATGGGCCTCAACTACTTCCTTCAAACTCATCTCAGGAACACCATCCATCTGGGCTGCAGTACCCAGGCCAGCTGCAGCTGGCTGTTGTGCATGAGCAGCTGCTCTCTGCTGAGCCTCAAACTGCCTCTGCTCACGGACCTTAAGATATGTAACATTCTCCCTCAAACCAGGCTGCTCTACTGGTACATTGTCAGCAGCCTGAACCATCATCTCAAGACCATAATTAAGTTGACTACGGATACTTTCATTAGCCAAAAGCTCCTGTGGAAGAAGTGCCTTCCAACCCATGTACCAATTTTTGATCTCGTCAAAGTCAGGTTTTGAACACAACCAGTGATACAAAACCTGCAGCCACTTTACAAAGAAAAACTTCTCCATCAAATCAACCATGAGGTGAATAGGAATTGCAGAGGCCCAGGACATAACCCAATGAAACTGATCAAGCTTCTGATCTGCAGGGTTTATTTGGAACTCCTGCAGAGCAATCTGCAACTTTGGGACTATATATTGGCGCATAAGTTGTTCCCAACTCACTGAATCAAATACAGTCTTCCAAGGCGATAATATAGCATAAGCAGAAGGATCACTCGGGTGCCACGCATCAAGAACATTACTTAACTTCATACGTATGGTTTGATACAGACCCTCCAACTTTGGCCCCAACATTGGCAGCCAAGGATGAACCCAAACATGGATTGGGACAGTTTCCTTACGTGGGTTCCATGATTCAACTGCTCTTGACAATTTAGGCATTACCACAGTATCCAATATGGTTTGCAGAATAGATGACGGCAGCAACTTTTCCCATGATTCCAAAAATCCAAGCATTGGTTCAGGGTTCCTAGGCTCCCAGGTGTTGATGCCAGATATTCTCACGGCTGGTAAAATAACTTCAGAGACCAACTGAGAATAAGGTGTTGTTACATCCTCCCAAATGTCGTAACCACCCTCTATTTGCAATAAGTCCTTCCATGCTGATATCACCTCCATCCTGTAAGATGGATTTGCTAGAGGATCCCAACCCTGAAACATTCTTATAAACAGGGGCAAGGCTAATGAACATGCAATGCAGGACAAGTTACACAGTTTGTAATCATCAGTATAGTTCCTCCGCAAATCCCTAAAACTACTTGCAAGGGACTCCAAGGTTAATTTGCCAGACGTGTTCTGTTCCTCAATTTGGTCCAGCACACTAGTAATTTGCTCCATATTAGCCAAATGCTGCTTTTGACGTGAAACCTCAATCTCCAACTTTTCCTTCTCCTTCTGCAAGGTCAATGCTGTCTCTTTTTCATTCCTTAAATCCCTATCGATCTTCTGAATATCAAGCTCTGCCAAGTCAACAATTAACTTCAAGTTATGCTGCAACTCGGGCATCGGAACATCATTCTCTCTTGCCTTCTCTTCAGCATCTAGATTCTCCAAGTTGGTCAAAACTCTAACCTGTGGCCCCCTCATATCAATCACCTTCTGAACAATTTCAACACTTTCTTCTTGCTTCTTTGCTAACAACTCTTCCACTGTAATATACCCCTCCTTCTTCCTCCCCTTTGCATTCTTCGACCAAAGCCTCACCTTCGCTTTCCCAACAGGCTGTTGAGTTGCGCTCTTCTTCTCTTCCAACTGCTGCAACTCTGGCAACTTAGCCTCCTTAAAATCATTAAACCCCATTCCCATGTTCTTAGGCCTCATCTTTGCTTCAATAGGAGCAACAATCCCTTGTTCATTTTTCCCAAGACCACCTCCTTTATACCCCATCTTCTCAAGCAACTTCATCCCAATACCCTTCGTATGCTTCTCAAATACCCCAACATCTCCACTAGAACCTCCAACCTCCTTTCTCCCTCCTAAGCTTTTCTTCTCCATTTTCAACCTCTCCCTCTCTTTCTCTCTCCTTTGTGCTCCTTCCTTTATCTTCCTCCCAAAGGCGGTGGGCAAAAAACTAGAATCCTCATCCTCATCACCACCAACATTAACATCACTTTTTCGCGAAGTATCAATACCACTAAATCCTAAACCTACGCCAGACCCCAATCCAGGCCTACTATCATTCTCGTTATCATCAGGAACATTATTATCATTCTCAACCTTACTATTCTTATCAATTTCTTGGGTAGGCATTACGGTACCTGTAGAAACAAAGTTGACAGGCTTCGTCAAGTCAGCTTTTTTTCCAAATTCCTTCTTCCTCTTCCTTGATGAAGAATAACCATCGTGTTCAGAGTCGGAATCAGATGCAAAAACACCGTAGAGAACATCATCTTTAGTCTGAGTCCGCCTCTCCTTGCGCTTTTTATAGTAGAATTCGCCGTCAATCCATCGCCCGTCTTCAAAATCGTTCTCCATCCCAAACCTTTCCATCTCTTGATATTCATCCATTTTTCCTCCGGTTAATCAAAAATCTGAAGCAAAAAATACAGGATTTACAGACGAAATGAGGAAAAAGCACAGATCGTGAGATTATTAAATTTTTTATGTGAGAACGCGAATTTTAAAGTGAAATTAATAGTAGCAAAAGAAGAGAATCTAAGTACCTGGGAATCTCAGCTGGAGGGAAGATTCGAAAGCGGGTGGAAATTGATGTGGGATTTCAAGTTCTACGAACGGAAAAGTTACGGGGGGAACGCAAATCAAAGGGAAGTCGGAGGAGATTAGGGATTTTTAGGGTTTAGGGTTATATTTAACGAATTAGTGTGTTTCAACAAGGAATAAACCTCATACGAGAAAACATGCTAAAAATTCAAGAAGAATAAAGTGTTTTTTTTAATGTGGTTAAGGCTTAGTCCTTACTAATTCAGATCGATATATGTCGTATATTTAATATTTTTATTAATTTAAATCGATTCGTATCGTATATTTAGCTTGTACTCAGTAGCGAATTTAAGAATATTTTTTAGAGTAGGCACACATTTATTAACATCATATTTCAATTCGTTTGAGGTGTTAAAATTTAAAATTAATTTGAGGTGTTAAAATTTAAAATTTTTATGAAAAATTTTGTAAGTACATGATAACAATTAATGAGTATCAATTTTCTATTAAAAGGTGTCGATGTTCATTTAAATTTGTGTTAATTTTATTTTTTATTAAATTTATAGGAAAATAAAAATTTTAAAGATTGAGAGATTTGTGTCCAGGGAGAAAAAAGTATCAAAATTGAGAATAATAATTGAAATATATTTTTATTTTTTAGTGAGCTTTTATGTATTTTTGTAGTTCGTTATTATTTTTTGGGTTTCTATATAGGGTTGTAAATAAATTATGCTCAAATGAATTGTTTGTGCTCTTAAGAAAGAATAAGTTACTATTTACGGATATTTTAGTCAGATTTTATTATAATTTATATGTGGGCGAGGACAAATAAATTTTTAGGGTGAACGAAAATAAAATTCTAGAGTGGACACAAATCAAATTTCATAAAATTTCAGGGTGGACACTGATAAAATTTTTTGGTGAGCACTATCAATAAAATAAACAACTAATACGATAAAATTCAGATTTCAGGATGAGCACGTGCACATCCTGGACAAAGGCTACATCCGCCACTGCCTATATGATACAGTTGATTTTAGTAGGTAAATCTCTCAATAATTTTTTTTTTGCATATACAATAACTCAAACTCGAAATCTATTTAACGATGTCAAACCACTTATCACTCCATCATCTCCTGTCGGTAAAATAAAGTGTGTTTAATTGGCGAACAAATAAGGTCTTATAGGTTATAAAGATAGAGTTCAATTCTAAGTTGAAGTAGCTAGAGAATAAATTATACCAAGTGAACAAATAAATAATAATAAATAAATTTTCAAATAATAATAATAAATATGATTTTCGTAAATGAAATAAAACTCAAAAATAGGATAAAAAATTAAATAATGCTGAAATTTCTTCAAGATTGTTACTCAAAGTTGAGATCACATCCTGATCGTCAGATCATGCTTAGTCTCCAAGGAAAACAATGCTAGCCATCCGAAATCTTGAAATTCTTATATTTATTGAATTTTGACACCTGCAGTTTTAATTAAAATGGATATAACTTAAATTATTAATGTCTAATCGACACGTTTTAAGATACATTAGAAAATTAAAAAATAAAACACTAGACATATTTCTAAGAAGACATTTCCGACCTAAAAATATTCGGATCCCGTTCAAAAATATATCGTAAGTGAGTTGATGTTTGAGACATGAAAAAACGAAATGAATCCACTCAAAAATTTTGAGTCACGGTTAGTCCGAAAACAATCACTTCTCTCTTTTGCATAGATTGTGCTTTATCCCAATTTTTTTCCCACTAGAGGATTCACTCATCATTGAACATTATTAAGACTTTTTTTTTACTAACGACATCTTTTCTCTTAACTTTTTTTTATTTCAACACTTTTGTTGATCATTGAATATATAATAGAAGTTGATAGGTTAGAGGTGTGCATGATAAACTATAATCGTAACCGTTAATTGATATAACAGTTAAGACCATTTCAGATATTTTCAGGGCCATGAGTGAAAGCTCAAAAATAGGCCCTTATAGAACGAAAATATATTCCATTTATTTGAACTATTAATTTAAAATATATATTCAATTAATAATGATTAAATAGAAATGAAATATTTTGGAATTTAAAACTTTTTTGAGGTCATTACTCAATTATAATACCGTTTGTTTGTTTAAGGCAATTAATTATTTTCCAGTTTTCAATAAATTGGCAGAATGAAAAATCTTTGAATTTTAAAAAAAATGATTAAATAAATAGACAAGTCGTCCATTTTTCTAAGTTTTTCAATTTACCATGAAAATTTCTAAAAGTTGCATTTTGCCTCCACTAAATTTTTGCATATTCCAAACTTGATATAAGCCGATGTTGATAATCATTATATTTTACATGTTAATTAATCTAATAGTTAAGGTTAAACAATTTCAGTTAATCAAACAGCTAAAAATTTAATGATTAATATATAGATTAACCATTATTAAATTATTTATACATTCATTTTTAAAAGAAAAATAAAATGCCTTTAGAGTTCATCCCACACGCCCTACTGTTTATAATTTCTAAGCCCTATCTTATGAGATTATCAAATGCCTCAGTTCACCCTTTTTCTCTCGCCCCTTCTAAAAAATTTTCTAACAAGTTATTAGTTAATCTGTAGCCATTGAAAAATTTAACAGTTAATTATTTCTTAACTGTTATATTACTATTAATAGATATAATCACTATAACGATTAACAAATTGTATAGATTAAATAGTATGAATAACCGATCATAAACACCCCTAAACAGGACTGGGTAAATCTTTTTACCTTTATGGACATGGGCATAACGATTCAGCTCCCAGTTATGGTGTACCTTACTATTAAATTGCCAATGCCTATCCAAAAGTAAATGGGCAATTATCACAAGGACTACGTCATTGAGAACTAGACCCGGTAAACTTGATCCGAGACTCGAGATCTATATTAATTTATCTGACTGGAGACCTGAAATCAACTCTAATATGATGATCCAAATTTGGTTTGAAACTCGAAATAAACTGAGGCCTTGTTAGGGATGGGCACGAGTCGGGTTTTTGGCCCACCCGAACCCGACCCAAAAATAAATATCCTAAATCCAAACTCGACCAGAACACATTCTTTAAAAGACCCAACCCGACCCAAAAATAAATACACTAAACGCGACCCGACCTATAGAAAAAAATTTTTAGGGACCTAATTGTAAAAAAAATAATTTTAGGAGACTTAATCGTAAAAAATATAACTTTAAGGACTAAATTGTAAATAAAAATTCAATTTTAAGGATCTAATTATAAAAAAAAATATATAAAGAGGGGGTATTATTAGAAATATCCCTAAAAAATATAGGGAAAAATTACACAATTAGTCCCGAGTCAGATCGGGTCAAGTCGATTATTTTCCACCCTAAACTGACCCGACCCGACTTCACCCTTAATAAAAACCTGACCCGAATTGGTTTTTTCATTAAAAAATTTGACACGATAGGGCTGGATCTGATCGAATTCCGACCGAGTCAAGTAAAATGCTCATCCCTATTTAGCATTGCTTATTAAAAGCACTTTTGGGGCCAAAAACACTTTTAGAGGCATAAGCAACGCTAAACAATAACTTTTAGAGAAAAATTGTTTTTGAAAAGTTCTTTTCAGCCCAAATGCAAAAGCTGAAATTTTTAGCTTTTGCGGTTGGAAAAGTACTTTTGGGAGTCAAATTACAATTTTAACATTCATTTTCTATTGAATGTATTTATAATTTATTAACTAATAATTTTTACGAAGACGTTATTATATGATTAGTAAATTATTTTTTAGTTTAAAAATTATATATATTTTTATGAAACACGTGCGATTGTTAAAACGATATTTATTTATTAATAAAAATATATATTTTTATATTTTTATGATCATTTAAGTTGATATATTTTATATTATAACATTAAAGAATTTTGATATCATTTAAATATACATTTTTAACTTACAATATCATATCCAAAATGGTCATTTATCTTCTCAAAATCACTTTTTAACAACAATACTAAACACTTAAATATCAAACTCAAAAATTCAAAAGCACTTCTGAAAAACACTTTTCAAAAGCACTTCGCCACCGTACTTTTCAAAAGCAATGCTAAACTATCTAACTGAAATCGACCCAAATTTTAGTTGAACTAAAATGGACCCGAATCAATTTTTAACTGAATCAAATGGACCCGAAATAAAGAAAATATATTAAAAGAAATAAAGAAAGATGAGATGTGAACTGCCACACAATTCACTAAAAAGGCTAAATATATTGGCTTTATAAAGCCATATAGGGGTGTAGAAAACTGGCTTAACCCAACCCAAAATCAACCGACTCGATATGACCAAGCCTGACCCGAATCACCATAAACCCGAACTAAAACTAAAGCAGACCTGAGTACAAGTCTCAATTTTCAATGTAATCAAGGATTCTTTAATCAACTTCAATTCATTATTGTTATCAAGTCATTGAAGATGATATGCTTGGGATGTCATTGCCATGGCAAAAGAAAGCGCATCGCTAAAGAACTACTCACCACATTAGTACATCTACTATCAATAATAATGGAACAAAGTTTATACTAAATCAAACATCGAGAGTAATATATATTTTGTCTCTAAACCTCATCATCATCTCGTTGTTGTATACAAAGAGTGCGTCAAACAAGGCAATGGAACTAACCAAAGTTATGCCCCTTTTTTATAGGTGCTAAAATTTCATCATCAACAAAGCCATCATCATGTGCATTGGTTTTGTTATAGCATTCATAATCTGAAGTCAAATTACAGTCAGACCTAAACACGTTACTCTTTTATTTGGATATTCACGAGAGACAGTCTATCCCTTTATCACTTGAAACACTTGACCTCTTTTGTATGTGATTGTTTCTGAGCATGAGTAGAAAAAAAAGTAGAATTAGGTTTACATTGTAGCGACTAAAAAATCCGGGCTCGTTTGGAATACTCGTGTTTAATTAAAAAATATGCCATACGGGGGGAATTCTTGAAAAAGCTCGTATTTTGAAATAAAACAAAGGGAATCGCCACCGGTCACTTGGATAAGGTAGACCGGACACCGGAAAAAAAGAAAATAAGAGATTCTAATTTTGGGAGTCGGTTACGAGTGGAGAAGAGTTAGAACCCCCACCATGCCCAAAATTTGGTACCTAAGGGTTCATATCACATTTAACTAAGAAAAATTTAAATTCGAATCTAGCTTAATTAATGATCCCTAAGATGCATGGTCATACGAATCAAACAACCTAACTGGAAACCCACGATAACCAAAGGAGATGACGCCCGAAGAATCGGGTCGACGCTCCTACTAGGATATCGAGGCCTCGAATACTAAACTAGATCAATACAATAAATAAACATGGTAATTAATGATGTATGAACAAATACGAATGCTAACATAAACATGGGCACGAATAAATAAAATAAAGGTGATCATATATATATAACTTAACTAGCAATAACATGTATCGTATATCATATATCATATATTATATATAAAGGGGTAAGGGTATAGAAGGATGACACGCGAAAGCAGTATGAAAATATATACATTATATACCATATATTATATAAACCACATTTTCAACATAAACAATAATATATATATATATAACACTATATTAGAAACCAAGTGACAACACAACTCTACACATAATATAATCATATATGAAAACTATATTATATGAAAAAAATGAAAAAAAATAATAATATATACATGAAAAACAATATAGCATATAAAAGACACATATATTACGTATACATATATATACATATAAACTTATAAAAACAAGGTTATATTAAATACTACTGTATATATGTACATAACGCAACCCATGACAATATATCATAATAATTATATACGCAATATAATGATAGCAAACAAATATGAAGGGGCTAAAATGAAATACGTGGAAATAACGACGCGTAAACATAAAATAGAAACATAAATCAGCTTTAAATTGAATAAATGAACAAAGGGTAGGGATCAATCGGGTAGTTTAACCACTTGTCTTCGGACCGAAATGAGAGGAGATCATAACTCAAGATCAAAATCGAAGTCAAACAAGGACAGAATTGAAACGTTTGAAAAAAGCCCAAGGACTGTGGCGAAGATTAATTTAGGGCAGAAGGTTTTAATATGGTAATAAGAACAACTTTAATTACCATGACAGACCAAGTATAAAACTTAAACACAAAAGAAACAAACTCATTTCTTTTCTTTCATTCAAGCAACAAACCAAAAATACACCAACCCAAATCCCTTGAAACACTCTGCTAGATCTTTAGTTCTTCAAGAACTCAAGATATACCCAGAGTCCGGCGACCAACTACCTCCTAGGCCGCCGTTAAACACCGTCGACTGCCACTTACCGGCATCGACAAAACCCAAACTGAACCCCAAAAGATATCTCTTTTCCTTTTGAAACCGATTCCCAAATTAGATTTTCAGAAAAAAAAACTTAATTTTTACCTAGATCTAGGAAAACCGAAACTTTAAACCCATTAAAAAAATTCAAATCAGAAAAAAAGAATGAGGAAATAGAGAGATTGAAAGCAGGGTTCCATTCAACGCGGCACCGTCCTCCACCACCATGCAAGGCGACGACGGTTCGAGATCTAGCATGTATAAAACCCTAAGACCTTTCCCTTTTTATTTATGATTCAAAATGAGAGAAAAACTGAAAACAAGTGTTTGGTTTTCAAGGGTTTTAATGCATCATTGTTTTAAGAGCATCCTCACTAAGCAAGTGTGCTTACGCTCTCTTTTTACTAGTGATGCAAAGCATTAAAGTTTGGAGGCAGCAAAGGCAAGGACTAAGTGATCCAAAGACAAGACTATTTGAGTATGAACTCGGTTGTAGTTTCCGATTAATGAGGCAATGTGTTCGCCATAGATTTTGGGAATTGTAATTCTGTTTTTCCCTAATTTTGAGCATGTGTAATGCTGTGATTTTGGAGTTTGATTGATGATGTTATGCATGTTGTGCATCGTTACCTATAGTTGATGTTATGTGGTTACCTAGGTATGCATATAGATGGTTTAGCTTGGATGGCATGCTTTGAAGAGCTCAACATGTTGAATATGGTATTAAAGTGTTGTTGGTATGGTGTTTGTGCTGGTAAATGTTTACTTGAGTATCTTGGTATGTTTGGTGGAGCGATATTAGGATACATGCCTATAGTTCATCATGATAGTATGAATGCCACGTTTGGTCGTTGGTTCTGTGTTGTTTTGGTAGGGTTCAATCCTTATTTATGTTGCTCAAGCATTTAAAGCATGTTTAAGTGGTTTGGTTTTCATTAAAGTGTGTTTACTTAGCAAATTGGGACATTACAGGTCCAGGCGTATCGAAACAGGTGTCCCCATACCAGTACGGCTAGGCCATTTCAGGCATAGCGTTTCGATACGCGGGAGGCTTTTCGATACGGACAAGCCTTTCCAGGCATAGCGTTTTGGTACTCGAGCAAGTGTTCCGGTACGGTCTTAAGTATATTGGCTAGGCGTTCTGATACGTGAGCAAGTGTTCCAGTACGAGTTTTGGCTAATGGAATTTGAGGTTTTGATTTCATAAGGGCGTACCGAAACACCTGTACGCGTACCGGTACGGCTGCAGTTAATTATGTTATTTTGGAATATTTGAAGGTTTCTATTTCTTTCAATTTGGTCCTGAGTTTTGGGGATGCAATTGTAAGAGCTTGGATGATTATATTGACCTGAAATTTGTTATGTAAGCATGTAAATGGACTAATTGAGGACTGGTAACCTTAATTTCAATTTCGGCCCTTTAATTTAAAAGATTTACATTTTGGTCATCGTAATGAATGTATTGCAATTGGTTGCCCTTTTGTGATTCGCTTCCTTCGAAAATTCACCTACTGTAAGTATGAACATATAGGACTAATAAATTGCATATAGACGAGATAAAAGAAAAAAAATGGATCGACTTTTCATATCCTTACTCCAGTTTGCTTCGGCAAACCTAATGTAGCTCTCTCGGTTCGGTCGGGCGTCTAGGCTAGGTCGAGGGGGTTACAATGACCAACTGCATATTCAATCTCCCTTCGCTTCAAATTAGCGTAGGACTTTTGCCGATCCAAAGCTACCTTCAAACGCTCACTGATAAGCTTTACTTTCTCGTTGGTACCCTTCAACATATCCGACAAAGAAACATATTTCTCTCCTGCCTCCACCCAACAAAGTGGCGTATGACATCTTCTTCCATACAAAGCCTCGTATGGAGCCATCCGAATAATAGCTTGATTACTGTTATTATAAGCAAACTCCATTAACGGTAACTACTTCTCCCACGACCCTTGAAAATCTATAACACAACATCGCAACATATCCTCCAGCACTTGGATAACACGTTTCGACTGACCATCCAATTGTGGATGATGCGAGGTACTGAAGTTCAACTGTGTACCCAAGGCCATATGTAAACATCCCCAGAACCTCGCTGGAAAATGCTGATCTCTATCCGACACAGTGGACTTTGGAACTTCATGCAACCTCCCAGCGATATACAACTCTGCCAACTTAACCAGAGTATACGTCATATGCACAACCAGGAAATGCGCACACTTTGTCAACCTATCCATGATCACCGAAATAGAATTATTCTTTGATGACGTCAAAGGCAACCCAGACACAAAATCCATGGTGATCCTCTCCCATTTTCAATCGGGGACCTTCAACAGTTGCAACAACCCCGAAAGAAATTGATGCTTAGCCTTAACACGTTGGCAAACCATACAGCAAGCCACAAACTCCGCAACATCCTTCTTCAAACCAACCCATAAATACTCTTTCTTCAGATCCCGATACATCTTCGTACTCCCTAGATGCATTGCAAAATGACTCAAATACGCTTCAGTCAAGATAGTGTGCCTTAACTCTTCATCACTCAGCACCACCACCCGAATCTTAAAACACAAGACTACATCCTCATTGAAACCAAAATCTGTTTGATTCCCATCCAAGATGTCCTTAACATGCGGCACTAGCTCGTCATCGTAAGGTTGCTTCTCCTTAATCAACTACAATATATAAGGCTTCACTTGCAACTCCGCTAGCAACCCTCCATCTCGTGACACACTCAGTCGTGCAAACATCGTCTTCAACTCTACCGCGACCTTTCTACTCAAAGCATCCGCTACCACATTCACTTTCCCAGGATGGTACTCAATGGTAAGATCATAATCCTTCAATAGCTCCAACCACCTTCGCTGCCTAAGATTTAACTCTTTATGAGACATCAGGTATTTCAAACTTTTGTGATCAGTGTAAACAACACACTTCTCACCATAGAGATAATGTCACCAAATCTTCAAGGCAAACACCACCACAACCAACTCAAGATAGTGCGTAGGGTAATTGCGCTCATGCACCTTCAACTGCCTAGATGCATACGCAACAACCCATCTTTCCTACATCAACACGCATCCCAAACCCACGTAGGACGCATCACTATACACAACAAACTCCTTCCCTGACTTCGACTGAATCAAGATTAGAGTGTGTGTCAAAGCCTCCTTTAGCTTGTCGAAAGCTTGCTGCCAAACTTTTATCCAATCGAAACCCAAATCTTTTTACAACAACTTCGTCAAAGGGGTTGCAATCCTCAAAAACCCATCCACGAACCGTTGATAATATCCTGCCAACTCCAGAAAGCTACGAACCTCCGAGACAGATTTTGGTGGCTTTTAATTCACAATGGCCTCAACTTTATGCGGATCCACGCGAATGCCTTCGGCCGAAACAACATGAGCAAGGAAAACCACCTGCCTGATCTATAACTCACATTTACTTAGCTTAGCATAAAGCTTGTTATCCAACAGAACCTGCAACACAATTCGAAGATGTCGATCATGGTCATCCTCAGTACGAGAGTACACAAGAATGTCATCAATAAACACTACCATGAATTCATCCAAAAATTCACAGAACACCCTATTCATCATATCTATGAACGCTGCTAGTGTATTTGTCAAACCAAACGACACCACTAGGAACTCATAATGCCCATAACATGTGCAAAAAGCTATCTTCGGCACATCCTTATCTTTCACCTTTAATTGATAATACCCTTACCGCAGATCAATCTTGGAAAAACGGTAGTAACCCAGAACTGATCAAACAAATCATCAATCCTTGGCAAATGATACTTGTTCTTAATCGTCAACTTGTTCAGTTGCCGATAATCAATGCACATCCTCATCTTGCCATCTTTCTTCTTCACAAACAACACTGGTGTACCCTACGATGACACACTCGGACGAATAAAGCCATGATCTAGCAACTCCTCCAACTACGTCTTTAACTCCTTCAACTTCTATGGTGCCATACGGTACGAAAGAATTGACACCAAAGTCGTATCTGCATACGTCTCTATGTAAAACTCCACCTCTATTCGGTGGTAGACCAGGCAACTTTTCCGGAAACACTCCTGGAAAGTCAAAAATTATGCAAATATCCTGGGCACGTGCTTCCTTCATATTCGGGTTCATCACATAGGCTAGGCATGCTTGACCCCCAAACTCCAACAACCTCCGCACTTCTAATGCTGAAACCACATTTAACATGAACTTGATATTCTTACCCACAACCACAACTTCGTAATCTTCAGCAAGTTTCAAAAAAACCCGATTGGCCTCAAAAATCCACTACAGCCTTGTGTTGGGACAACCAATCCATACCTAGAATCACGATGAAACTGTGAAACGGTAACTCTATTAGGTCAGCTTCAAACATATGTCCTTGAACCATCAAGGGACAAACCCTATACAACTTTCTAGCCACAACTGTCTCACCAAAGGAACTAGTTACCCGCATACCAACATCTAACAAATCAACAAGTAAATTCAACATACATCCATGCTCGTGTAAAATGTAGAAATGTGTAGAACCGGAATCAATCAAAGATAACAAAGGTATAGACTGCAAGGTAAAGGTACATGCGATCACGTCGGTATCATTCCTTCCAACATGGTGAGCAAAAACCCTCGTCGATCCACCATCATCTAGCTAAACTGCCACAGTATGCACTACAACTCTCTGTCCATCATCATTGTGCTGGAAATATCCACGGCTGTGCCCACGACCTCTCAGCGCTCTAGCAATCGATACATTAGCCTAACCCTCTCTGGCTAACTGCGGACAGTCCCTCCGAAGATAATCCCTCGATCTGCATCTCCAACAAGTGCCTACAGTACCCCAGCATCCCTCAAATGCCTCCAACCATATCTTCTATACTCAGAAACTCCAGCATGAGCATTCGGACCCTAAAATCCATGTCCAGCACCATATCCTCCCAGCCTATGATCTGAATGGTACCTTTGATCTCTATGCCTCTTATAACAATCTCGGCCAGCATCAGACTCTGCACTCTTCTTGCCAGACAAAGAACCCTAGAATGAACAGACAAACCCAAATTCTATTCTATGTCTTTCGCCTGAAACACTAGAAAATCAAACTCTGTATATTCGGTGGCCAACATGTACATCTTCACTTCCTTGATTAACCCGTAGCAGAATCGATCATACCTTTCTCGTTCGTCCGGAACCAACTCAGGAGCATACTTACTCAACCGAACAAACTGGACCTCATACTCAGAAACAGACATGTTTCTTTGCTCCAAAGCCATGAACTCTCTCTTTTTTGCATCCTTGTATCAAGTTCCCAAATACTTCTTCTTGAAAGCCTCACTGAAGAATTCTCATGTAACATTAGCAGGTTCCACACCCGCGATCTCAATTGTCCACCAACTGTACGCATCACCCTGGAGCAACAATACGATACATCTCAGCTTACGCACATCGGTACACTTCATTTGACCAAGGATCATTTCGGTACTTGCAAACCATTCCTTAGCTGCTTCAGGAACCAGCCCTCTAAACTCAACACCACCCAGGCTACACAAACACTCTAGAGGTAACCCGGTGTTAACAAATGTAGGTGTCGGTGTAGGTACATATACTCTAGCCATGGCCGCCTGAAAAGCTACCATCATCGCTTGAACTAACGGTGGCATATCACCAAAAATAAGTAATTATGGTGCTTGAGGCGTACCTCCCTCAACTCCAGCACCAACAAGAGGAATTGGTGGTGCGTATCCACAACACTAATTAAGCTCTAGTCTATTGCCTTGGTCCCATACTCGATAATATGAGTCTAAACATGATAATGCAACATAACAAAATAATTAGGCCAGCTCGCAGCAAGAATCCAAGTCACACTTGTTTAAAACAAAACCATTTAACTCAAGTAGTAATAAGGCAATGTGTCTTAAGGTTTAATTCCTAAGCATACACACATCGAATACAATTTCACAAATTCAATCACCGTGCATCTAAAAAAACATATTCAATCACACAAATAACCATAACCCACCTCTCAACAATCATAACCTATCTTTGATACCACCAAATGTAACCTCCTTGACCTGGTCTAGTCGCAAGACCGAAACAAACAAGCTACATTAGGGTTTACAAAAATAAACCCCATAGAAAATTACAATTGAACCGATCCATTTTTTCTTTTATCTTTTCTAGATGCATTTTTAGCTACTATGGTGTACATACATGTCATGGTTAAATTCTCAACTCAATCGGGCGTCAATTCGACATCCAATTGTCCAAGTCCGCATTCTAGGGACTAAAGCATAATTTCTGATATTTATACAACCTTTCACGAAATTAAAGTTACCAATCCTCCATTAGTCATATTTCATGCCATCATGTTGAATCACAACTCAAATTGATCATCCATATTCATTTAATTGCATGGATAAGAAACAGGGACCAAAATGCAAACATTTCAAACTTCAAACAGCATCTCAACCAAATTAATTGCTAGTGTTTTGGTACAGGTGTCCACCGTATCGATATGATACTGAAGAGCATTGGCGTACTGATATGGTCCTTAGGCGTATCGGTACGGCTTGGTTTATTTTGAAAGATCAGATTCCAGTAACATTGGACCGTATCGAAACAGTGCCTCGCGTACCAAAACCTTCACTCTTATCTAGCTTGGCGTACTAATACAGTTACCAGATGTATCGGTACGACTCGGCAAATTTGCACTATTTAAGCCAAGACAGGTCCTCGCGTACCGACACATGAGGCATTGTAGCGGTACGGTAGGACCTGTAATGACCTCTAGGTCCAACATATGGCACTTTGGTTCAATCTAACTCCCTTAACTCAACCTATAAACTCCATATAGTATCATAGACACTCAATCATCAAACATAGTAACATCCCAAGGGGTCATACTAAGCATGGCATCATCAAACATTAACCTAAGAGCATGATCTCTACCCAAGCATGTTTAATGTTTCCCAAACCCCTCAAATACAAGTAATAAGCATCAAACAAGTCTAAAACAATAATCCAAACTATTACAACATGGAGTATCTCAAAACATAACTCCCAAAACAACCGGTCACATTGCCTTCTTATTGCTACTAAAAATGTATTAAAACCATACTTTGGAAGGTAACAAATCCTTGGATCCTTCTTGCTCACGTGCAGCCCGAGAAAGCTATTTATTTGCATTGATAAGGAAAATAGAGCGTAAGCAATAAGCTTAGTGAGGGCAACCGCAAAACTCTCATCAATGTATTAAAACCATTTAGTTCAAATCACATGTAAACATCTCATGATTTTCATGTCATCTCAAAATATGCACAATTAAATCATTTAAACACATGTATCATGGATTCAATCTCTACCTCAATTTAAGCTTCACACCACAACACATTTATAACAAGCTTAAAGAGCAATACATGTATAAATCACAATATACAACATAATCCATTTCTCACGATACATTATCTCATATATTGGCTTTCAAGTGACTCAAAAATAGTAACCTTTCAATTCATAAAACACATCGGATACACAGATTCTCAAGTGGTTCACACAACCACTTCTTATACATACCTCAACTGGAGTAACGACTCACTTGCCCACCTTAACAGTTCAAACTGAAGTAACAGAACATATACCCACCTCTACGGTTTGGATGTATTAATCCACCAGTAGGAGAAAACGGAACATTTACCCACCTCAACCGTTGTGGTTCTCATAGTGGAGATTACGGACACTTTAACTCCCCTTGACACACATGAGGCAAGTTTTTATAGTGCACTTTCAATCCTATAACCGGTCAACTATATCCGATAAAATTTGAAACTCAGCCACTTGCTAATATAATCAATAACCAACATTATCTCATTGTTTTACATATGCATCAAAATCATTCCAACGCAAACACATTAAACCATGTATTTTTATATTCTCAAAATACTTGCATAAACCATATGTTAATCTCAAAAGTCATCATCAATGATTATTTGCATCATTTTTCACTTTCAAAACATGCATTATACAGTAAGTAATAAAACCATAAACATGTTCATGAGATTTCATTTTATAAAAACCAAAACCAAGAGAAAGCTCATCTGATACTTACTTCTAAAGATGGAAACGGGCCGGATCTGGACCGGATCCAGATCCATTCCCATTTTCTCATCCTGGATTAGGCCCGCCCCAGATCCGCGAGTCTAGAAAATTGGGACCCAGATCCAGATCCAACGGATCTCACGGATCTGGGTCCAAAACGGGTCTATTAAAAAACCGACCATTCGACCTATTTTTTAACGTAATAAAACTATCATTAACTAATTTCACATCACATCTCCAATGGTGGAAAGATTAATTTCAATACAACTAGTAACATAATAAAAAACGATAAACTAAAGTCTCAAAAGAACTCCAACACAATTACACAAACGTCTTTTGAATCACAAACATTAAAAAATGTAGATCATGAAACATTCCATTGTCGCAAGCCGAGTACCGCACTTCTACCTCCTTAGAGTGCTAGTCTTCATCACTACTTAAATCATCAATATCCTAAAACAAACAAGAAACAACCAACCAAAGGGAAATTTTTTTTTAATGAAAATAATATTTGTGAAATTTAAATATTAATATTAAGGTTGTGTAATATAATAACTTTCTTATATACCATGTCAATGATATCCACCACTTCTGCATCATCATCACAATCTTGATTAATAGTGGAACAAGCATGTGTTCCTTCAAAAGTGTCTTTGTCATAAATAAATAAAAATTTCATTAGAGAATAATGTGAAATATAAAATTAAAGCAAAGGAAGGGAAATAATATAACTACTAATAAGTACAAAATTATCTTTGACATCTTCAACCATCCAATTTTGCAAGCACATTAAAGCCTCCACGGTTTGAGAATGAAGCCTAGAACGGTGAACATTAACCACTCTTCCACCCATGCTAAATGCACTTTCCGAAGCAACCAAAGAGACCGGAATTGCAAGAATGTCCTTGGCAATTTTTTGCAAAGTAGGGTAATTTCGGTCTCTTTTCCATCAACTAAGAACATTAAATTCATTATCCTCGGGCAAAGTAGGACTCTCCAAGTATTGATCAATACTCTCCAAGAATTGCAAGAATGTCCTTGCTATCCGATGGGTATATAACAATCTCTCAAAGTAATTGTAATTCAGAAAGAAGGTGGGTATAAAAATCAACCTTATAAGAACTCACTTTTTGTGGCATCTCCATCTATTAAATATTTATATATATTTTAAAACCAAATGTGAGTTTTTCTATAAACGGGTCCAGGTTCGGATCTTAGTGTCAGATCCGGACCCAGATCCGTACTTTAATCAGAGGATCCAGATCCGGCCCGAATCTGTCGGGTCCAAAATTTTAGGATCCAGACCTTATAAAATAGATTTGGATCTACAGAGCCAGGTCGGTTCCAGGATCCACTTTCATCCCTACTTAATTCTGAGCAAAGATAGGTGTTTCAAACCTTATCTAAACTCCCACAACTCCTTTTCAAACCTTTTTACAGTAGTAAAATATTTTCCACTCACCAACAAACCAACGCTCGCTTGCTGATGTGTAATTCAAGCCTCCGCAACTCCCGCTCCTTCCTCTATATGCAAAGGATTCAGCTCCCCTGCTTTACCAAGCCAAAACAGAGGATTAAGAACACATCTCTGTATCAAAATCCTCCAGCAACCAACAAACTCAACAACATCTCTCTAAAATCAATCGAACACCTTCCGAAAACCAACAAGAACATCACCAACACTTACTCAAACAAAGACCAGCCAACATCTAATGATTCTAACACATTACTAACATCAATTAACATCCAACAACAACCTAAACTCGTCCTTATATCTCCAACAACACCACAACAACCAGATCACACCAAAAATCATTTATAAACAACCTAAAAACTAGCAATCCATATAGTTTCGGGATTCCATTGATTAATCAATCCTTTCAACATTAAAACACATCCAAATTAATATATAAATCAATTAAATCCATCACCAAAATAGATCCAATTCACCTTCCATTAATTTTCCAAGAAAACTCACTTTAATTAACAAATCAATGTTTAAATCACAATTCCACAATATAAATCAACAACAAAGGATCAAGAACTTGGGAATTTCATTAAATAACCTTTAATTAGAGGAGAGAAACAAAAAATCACCTCTAATTGTTGATTTCTCCTTAATTAGCTAAGATTTGATGAAATCCAAAGAGGTTTTGCAAAGGTATTTGAAGAAATCTAATAGAAATAAAAAAGGATATCAATGAAGATTGATTCCTATAGATTTATAAGTAGAAATCTCAGTTTGGTTGCTGAGAAAGTTGAGAGAAAAGATTTTGAGAAAAGTAGTTACGCGAGAAAGTGTTTTTGACAATTAAAATCCTTTTTAATAAATCCACCTTTATTTAATTATAAAATCATTTAAAAATAATTTTAAAATAGCCTAAATTAAGAGAGAAATATGTTGAAAAATAATGTTCAAATAGCTCCTTAGAGATTCTACGTTTTGATCATTTTTTGATTTAGTCACCAAAAATAGCTTTGAAAACTTTCAATTTAGTCACTAGACTAAAATGTCTTAAAATCAGATTTAATTCCATCAAATTGAACTTACCAACTTACTTAAAATATTATTTAAGTAATTTAAAACATTTCCCACATTTTATATTCCCCAAAATCACTTTTATAAAATTATTTTCCCGAAACTATTCGAATTGCCTAAACCGGTTCTCACGAACCACCGGTCTAACTTGGTTCACATCTAGGCTCATTTTCAGGGAGTTACATGCCTTAATTGGAAATTTGAAAGTTCAAAATTTAATTTAATTTAAGATCCGTTTAAAAATGCAAGTAAATTTTAAAAGCTCGTTATTTGAGAATAAACGAGAAGACCACCACCACTATGACCATTACTGGCCATGTTTACTATCGAATAAAAAGGCACCGCATTAACAGTTAATAAGTCGAATGCAAGAAAATAAAGCAAATATATACATATATTCGAAATTAAAGCATAAATAAAGGCGAAAATAAAATAAAAGAAAGATTCAAAAAAATGGACCGGATCGAATATAAAAAGAAATACGCAAAATAAATGTGGAAATTAAATACGATAATTTAAATTTTGAAATTAAATGCGAGAAATTAAATTGCGGGAAAATAAAAGACGATAATTAAAATGCGAAAATTAAATGCTACACTAAGTGGGCCATAAATAATTCGGATCATTCCCCGTTGCGGGTCACCGTAAGGCTGATTCAATCAAGAAATAAAGAAAATAACATAATAAATATAATAATATAATACTATATATATAATATAACATATACATTATATCATAATATAAACTAATATATATAACATATATAATATATGATATAATACATATATATAATATAACTATATCATATATAATATATATAATTAATATAAATATGCTATATACATTAAGGACTGAAATTGAAGAAAAACATAACTAAAGTGGTTGAAATTAAAATGAAAACATAATAGAAAGGGGCGAAATTAAAAAAGAAAACAAAAAAGGAAAGACTGACAAGGGAATTAAATCATGGTTGGTTTGAAAAAGACAAAAAGCTCGAGGACTGGAGAAACAATATGCCCCTCGACCAAAGTGAGCGGATCCTTCCCGAATCCGGGTCACCGCACGGGTCGAGAGGAGCGGTCAATTTAAAACAAAATCATGTGGAAATTTTTTTGAAATCCCCCTTTTTTAAAAATCTGTTCGCCTATGAAGAATTGCTTTGTTTTTTTATGTATGTTCAAAAAGCAAAAAAGAAAGAAAAAGGAATACCTTTAAAAATGTTTGTCTATTAATTTTTGTAAAAAAACTTCCCCTATACAGTGTTGTTGCATGTTGGCTTTATAGCTGAAATTACAAGAGTTAAAGAAAAGCAAAAAATAAAATAAAAACTGGATTGATTCTACAATTTGTTGTTGTATTTTTTTTGTTTTCATTCTCTGTTGCCTTTTGTTTGCAGGTGTGGCATGCTCGTACGGAGGAGAGGGGCCTGCTTGTCTGGTTCAGGCGTGCATACGACAGAGGATGATGTCGTGGTGCTGA
The DNA here is from genome assembly GCA_019671005.1 of Hibiscus mutabilis. Classification (NCBI taxonomy): domain Eukaryota; kingdom Viridiplantae; phylum Streptophyta; class Magnoliopsida; order Malvales; family Malvaceae; genus Hibiscus; species Hibiscus mutabilis. Next base: position 33,538,444 of record CM033750.1, on the reverse strand, counting down.
GTTGGCAGCTGTGGTGGTGGGGTGGAGTCGACGTGGTCGGAAGGCAGAGGGTTGGGGAGGCCAATAGACGCTGGGAAGCTTCTAGAAGGTTGGAGATGAAGAGGCAGCGGCTAGGGTTTGGGGTGTTAGGAAATTAGGGTTAGGTTTTTTTGGGATATCCGGGTTAGTTGGATCCGGGTCGGGTAGGCCGAACCGGGTAGGGTAAATCGGGTTATGAGTAGTTGGGCCGGTTGAGTTTAGGCAGATGGGGTTTGAGATATTGGATAATGGTTGTAAATGGGTAATTGGGCTTAAAGCATTTGTAAATGGAAATTTGGGTATTTTTGGACATTAAATGGATATGGATTTTTGGACTGTTTTTATTTGAAATTTGGATTATTTTCTCAATTGCGTTTAATTCTTCGATTCACATAAAAATAACCGGACGAAAATGGTTATTACAAACGTCCCGTTAAGAATTGACAGCAGAGTGACATAAACGAGTCGAAAAATAAAATTTATTGTTAAATTTAAACAATTTAAAATTTGGATGGTATTTTCGAGTCTTGGTAATAATACCCTAAATTATATTGATGAATTACTATATGTTTGGGCTTATTCTCAGTTTGCACAACACAAGGGCATTGATTAAATGTGCACAAATCTCGGAAACGAAGCATGAAATATGGGGATTGGAATTAACTTCAAAACAGTGGTAATACAAGTAATACACATTAAATGTATATATTTTTTATTTTAGCTATATGTAAACATATAGCAACGAAAACACTCTAGTTAAAACATAAGTTGAAAGACCTAATGCAACTTATTCCATAAAACACAATCCCATAATCAACACCACCGTGTTGCTTTTCATAATCTATTGATTATGCAATCAGGAACGGCAGAACGATGAGCATAAAGGCTTCGTAAGTAAACGTCGCATTACCGCTGTACATCGTGTCCTTTTCCTTGAATTTCTCGGTTAATCCCTACACGAGCAAACCAAACATCGATTCAAAACTGGACGACCCATCAAGTTAAATGAAGAGATGAAGTAGAAAAGGAGATCTTACTTTAACCGTAAGGCAGCACCTGCATAAAAGAAGGAAGAAAAAAGATAGATTAGTTGATTTCATATACATAAACTGGTCATCATGGTTTTGTGATACGAGTAATTCGATTCAGCATGGTAGACAGCAGTCGTACTCGATGAAGTTGTCATATTCAATGGCATTGGATTCGCCTCCGGTTTTATCAAATTTGGAGACGAGCAAATCCCGCACAACCGGAGGAACTGCAAATCCTAAACTCAAAAGTGCTTCTCTGAGTTCATTGGCATCGATTTGGCCACTCCTGTCCATATCGAATCTTTCAAAGATGGCCTGCATCAAAGCCATTTTGCAGCTGAATAAACCGACAAATGCAAATCAAGTTGATCAATCCATTTCTTAAGGATGGAAGGGATAGAAGTTACCCTCCAATTCTGAAGACAATAGAACACTGAAATGAACTCCTTCGGACCTGCATTCAGAATTTTCCATGGGAGACAACTAGTTAAAATGTTGATACAAATGAAGCAGTAGAGGGCTGTTTAAGTTACTTTGTTTGTATAAGTAGAATTACTCAACTATATTTAAATGTTTAGGGTTTTTATTTTTGTAAAATGAACTTAATAATTCAATTGCAATAGGGTCAAAAGGCCGTGAAAGAAACTGACCGATCTTTCTGGTGTTTGTGTTAGTGAAGAGATACATGAGCAAATGAACAGTTCTTAAACTGAAATTTTGATCATATGAAGAAAGCGCTCTCTGCAACTCCTTATCATCGATAAGCCCACTTCCATCTTGATCAGCCATTTGAAAGCTGGCCACAATGTTAGGATCTGCCCCTGGTGGAAATGCCGACGGCATCAGAGCTGCAAACGGGCTCTCGTAAACACCCATGGGAGGATAGCTCTCACCGGACATGTTTTGCAAATTTGTATGGGCAAAAAACAACTTCTGTTTGGTTTTTGTGTATACTTTGTCGAGCTCGTTTATAAGTAATTTATATTTATAGAGCTGTGGCTAACTTAATCGTTAAGTTTTTTATTTTTTCGTATTTTATTCTCCTCATTTGTCAGGTCCGCAAGAACTGTATCTGATAGATTTAAAAAATTTATAATACGTGTTTATTTGTTTCTTTTTTTTTAACAACTTCTACTTATCCCAAGTAAAGGAGAAATTTTTATTCCTAATGAGTCTCGAACACACAACCTAGAGAGAGAAAAATGTCAACCGAGAGCTTTTGACCACATGTTCTAGAGATTGTTGACTTATTGTTGGGGAAGAAACCGAACAACCGAAATCAAGCGGAAGCACAATTGATGTTCTTTCTCTCCCTATAACTCAAGTCAATAATTATTGCAAGCACAATATCACAAATATGTTCTCTAGCAACATTAATCAACCACAAATCAACAATGCAACCACAACACAAGTAAATCGAGACAACGATATTTTTATGTGGAAAATCCTTCTAAATCAAGGGTAAAAACCACGGGACTTTAGAGTCCAATCAAAAGCACCACTATAATCAAATGTTCAACTACAAGACTACAATATCCAACCTACAACAAGCATTCAACTCCAACAAGGCTAATAACAATTAGTCTTTAGCAAAAGAGAGAAAAATGAGAATATCACCAAAAACTGAAGCTGGCTGTAAAACTCGTATTCCCGCTGCTACAAAGCTCGGATAAAAAATTCGACCGTCCAAAGTCAAGAACACTAAGTCACCTAGCTGCTGTCCAAAAATCAGCTCAATCGAACCACGGATGAACCTCCGATCAAAGAGTTGATCACTGCTGCAGCTGAGCTTCAAAAATCTGTTTCTCACTTTCTTTTCTCTCGAACGAGCTTCTCTCTTCTACAATCAAATCTGATTTTTTTTCTACTATATTAAGTTGTAAATCATCTGCCCACACACACATTCTTCAAGGCAAAATAAATGGCTTTTAATGCCAAAGTCAACAATGGTGTTTTAGGTGGTAGAAGTATTACCAACCCCTTTGAATTTGGGGTTATAACCGGTGATGGGTTACCCACATAGTGGGACCCTCACCCAAAAAATCTCCCCCTCCCGCTATGTGGGGAATGTCTTCATGCCGGCCATCAAGCAGCATGCTTCAAACTTCTCTCTTGGTAAGGCTTTAGTCAACATATCAGCACCATTATCATCAGTATGAATCTTCTCAAGCTCTAACAATTTAGCTTCAAGAACATCTCGTATCCAATGGTACCTCACATCAATATGCTTAGATCTAGCATGAAAAGTTGAGTTCTTACCAAGATGAATCGTGCTCTGGCTATCACAATACATGACATACCTCTCCTGAGTAAAACCAAGTTCATGCATAAATTTCTTCATCCAAAGCATCTTCTTGCACGCTTCGGTCGATGCAATGAACTCTGATTCGGTGGTGCATAAGGCAATGCACTTTTGCAATCTCGATTGCCATGCCACAGCTCCCCCTGCATAAGTGATCAAGTAACCTGAAGTAGATCTCCTCGAGTCAATGTCCCCGGCCATGTCTGAATCTGTATATCCAACAAGAACAAGTTTTTCATTGCCAAAACAAAGTTTCATGTTGGAGCTGCCACGAAGATACCTCATGATCCACTTCACTACATTCCAATGCTCTCTGCCTGGATTAGAAAGAAACTGACTAACTGTACCAACAACATAAGCCAAGTCTGGTCTCGTGCAAACCATTGCATACATCAAACTGCCCACGACTGAAGAGTAAGGAACTTTCTGTATCTCTTCCTTCTCATTTTCTGTGGAAGGACTATGCTTAACACTCAATCTGAAATGAGTATTCACCGCTTTAGCTTTGTCCATACTAAACGTCTAAAGTACTTTCTCAATGTACATCTCTTGTGATAACCACAATTTCTTGGCCTTTCTATCACGTGTCAACCTTATGCCAAGAATTTGCTTTGCTGGCCCTAAATCTTTCATCGCAAATGACTTACTCAACTCTTGCTTCAACTTGTCAATTCTGGAAGCATTACGACCAACAATAAGCATATCATCAACATAGAGAAAAAGGATAATAAAATCGTCACCAGAGAATCTCTTAACAAAAACACAATGATCAGAAGTAGTCTTCTTGTAGCCTTGCTCCCCCATAACAGACTCAAACTTCTTGTACCATTTCCTAGGAGCTTGCTTCAAACCATACAAGCTCTTCTTCAATATGCACAAGTAGTCATCTTTTCCTTGTGCAACAAATCCATCTGGTTGCTCCATGTAAAGCTCTTCTTCCAAACCACCATGAAGAAAAGTAGTTTTCACGTCCATTTGTTCAACCTCTAAGTCATAACAGGCTGCCAAACTCAATATAGTTATAATAAAGGATATCTTCACGACTGGAGAAAATATTTCTTCAAAATCAATCCCCTTTTTCTGAGTATAACCCTTGACGACCAATCTAGCTTTGTATCGCGGAGATGAAGACTTTTCTTCTTGCTTCAGCCTGTAAACCCACCGATTCTTCAAAGCTCTCTTGCCCTTAGGTAGTTTCACCAACTCAAAGGTATGGTTATCAAGCAAGGATTGAACTTCATCTTTCATTGCTTCAACCCACTAATCTTTGCATTCACTCTCCATAGCCTCTTCATAACATTCAGGTTCTCCCCCGTCAGTCAAAAGAACATATTCATCAGAAGAATACCTGACAGAAGATCGTCGTTGTCTAGAAGATCTTCGAAGTGAAACTGCTGGTAGAGCTATAGGTGCTTGTTGTTGATCATTCACAACATCATCTATGGGAGCATCAAAGTCACCTATGTCCCGCTGGTCATTATTAACATCACCTTGTGCATCATCCTGAATAGGATTCGGTGAAGGGTCTAGGGGAACTGGATTCACATCGGTCAAGTCACCACTATCTTGTGAATCCTCTTTCTGTCTTATCAATGTCATCAATGGTTTGATCCTCAATGAAGACAACATCTCAGCTTTTCACGAGCTTCTTTTGAACTGGATCGTAGAGTCTATAACCAAACTCACCGTCTAGACCATAACCAATAAAGATGCATTGACGAGTCTTGACATCTAACTTTGATCTTTCATCCTTTGGAACATGAACAAATGCTTTACAACCGAACACACACAAGTGATCATATGACACGTATTTACCAAACCAAACTCTATCTGGTACATCACCTCGCAAAGGAACACTAGGAGACAAATTAATTACATGTGCCACTGTATTCAAGGCTTCAGCCCAAAATGATCTTGGCAACTTTGCATCTGACAATAAACATATGACTCTCTCAATCAATGTTTGGTTCATTCTTTCAGCTAACCCATTTAACTGTGGAGTTTTCGGCGATGTTCTCTAATGTCTGATTCTCTGTCGCAGACAATACTCATAAAATGGCCCTGTGTACTCGCCACCATTATCAGTACGAATGCACTTTACCTTCTTCCTTGTTTCTCTTTCAACTGATGCTTGAAACTGTTTAAATGCCTCAAAAACTTGGTCTTTCGACTTCAAAGTGTAGACCCACAGCTTTCTTGAACAATCATCAATGAAAGTCACAAAATAAAGTGCACCACCATGTGACCTTACCTTTATCGGACCACAAACATCTGAATGAACCAACTCTAGTAACTCTGATCTTCTATGAGGAGGATGACTTCTAAAAGAAATTCTTCTCTGCTTCCCCGCTAGACAATGAGCACAGTTCTTCAATGTGGCATTCTTTAACCCAGAAAGTTGATTCTTCTTGGCTAAACAATTAAGCCCCTTCTCACTCATGTGACTAAGCCGTTTATGCCACAACTCAATTGAGTCATTTACTGTCACATTCACAGTGTCTCTGGAAGTTGAAGCCTGCATCAAGTGCAAATTTGAGCTCTTCTTTTCTCGAGCCACAACCAAAGAGCCTTTAGTCACCTTCCACTGCCCTTCATTGAAGGTGTTACAAAATCCCTCATCATCAAGCTTTCATGCAGAAATCAAATTCAAACGGATATCTGGTGCATGTTTGACATCCTTGAGAGTTAACTTTGTTCCATTATTGCTCACCAAGCTAACATCTCCCATGCCAATAACTGGAACCAAACTGTCATTACCCATCTTCAATACTCCAAAATCACCATGAGTATAAGATGTGAAGAAATCCCTCCTCGACGTGACATGAATTGAAGAACCAATATCAATCACCCAACTACTCTCATCGCATGCTAGGTTGATCAAATTCTCAGAACAAATGACCAATAGATCTTCACAGGTAGCAGCAACAACACGCTCAGATTTTTCATCATAATTTTGATCGTTTTTATCACCACCGCTTTTGTTCTCTCTCTTCCACTTGTAGCAATATTTCTTGATATGACATTTCTTACCACAATGATGACACTCAAGATTCTTATATCTCGATCTTGACTTGCTTCAACTTTTATCTCTACCCTTGCCATCTTTTTTTCTGTTTCTCCCCTTGTTCTCGGTAACCAACACCTCGGACTGTGATGTAGAACCCTGAGATCTTCTTCTAACCTATTAATTCAACACACCATTCTTATCCAAATCCAAAGTAATAATACCATGTGGAGCAGAATTAATGAGTGAGACCCGAAAAGTCTCCCAAGTGTCCGGTAGAGTAGCAAGCAACCAAAGCCCTAAAATCTCATCATCAAATTTGACACCCATACCAAGCAACTGATTCATCACACTTTGAAACTCACTAACATGGTCAGCTGTAGATGTTCCTCTTTATTTCAACGCCATCATTTTCTTTAGCAAAATCACGTGTTGTTGCCCGACCTCGAAGCATACAAGCTTTCAAGCTTCTCCCACAATGTGCGAGCATGTGTCTCCTGATCAATGTGGTTGTAAACAATTTCTTCAACAAATTTTCGAATATAGCCAAACACTTGTTGATACTCAAATTCTCATTCCTCGTCACTTTTTGAATCGGGTTTTTGAGTAGCAAAGACCGGAAGATACAAAGCCTTTACAAACAACAAGTCATTTATTTTATTCCGCCAAAGTTGATAATTCATGCCATCAACATAATCATCTTGCTTGTATTAATCTCCATAATTATCTGACACAATAACCAAGCTCTGATGCTAGTTTGTTGGGGAAAAAATCGAACAACTGAAATCAAGCGGAAGCACAATCGATGTTCTTTCTCTCCCTATAAATCAAGTCAATAATTATGGCAAGCACAATATCACAAATATGTTCTCTAGCAACACTAATCAACCACAAATCAACAGTGCAACCACAACACAAGTAAATCGAGACAACAATATTTTTATGTGGAAAACCCCTCTAAATCAAGGGTAAAAACCACGGGACTTTAGAGTCCAATCAAAAGCTCCACTATAATCAAATGTTCAACTACAAGACTACAATAACCAACCTACAACAAGCATTCAACTCCAACAAGGCTAATAACAAGTAGTCTTTAGCAAAAGAGAGAAAAATAAGAATATCACCAAAAACTGAAGCTGGCTGCAAAACTCGTATTCCCGCTGCTACAAAGCTCTGCTGAAAAATCCGACCATCCAAAGTCAAGAACACTGAGTTACCTAGCTGCTGTCCAAAAATCAGCTCAATCAAACCACAGATGAACCTCCGATCGAAGAGTTGATCACTGCTGCACCTGAGCTTCAAAAATCTGTTTCTCTTGAACGAGCTTCTCTCTTCTACACTCAAACTTGATTTTTTTCTGCTATATTAAGCTATAAATCAGCTGCCCACACACACATTCTTCAAGGCAAAATAAATGGTTTTTAATGCCAAAGTCAACAATGGTGTTTTAGGTGGTAGAAGTATTACCAACCTCTTTGAATTTGGGGTTATAACCGGTGATGGGTTACCCACATAGTGGGACCCTCACCCAACACTTATATGCTTTTATTTAACTTGTGTATAATTTGGTGAGCTTGTTTATAAGTAATTAATATTTGTAGAGCTGAACCCAACAAAAATCTCAGTGGAAAAGCGGATGATGTTCAACCTAGGAGATACGGGGTCAAATCGTTTTGTCTATATGGTGTATGCCCATGTCAAAGGGTTAAGAATATATATGAACAAATACTACATTTTAATTACCTTTAGACTATTAAAAAAATCGTAGAGCTATGGTTACCTTATTCGTTAAGTTTTTATTTTTATTTTTTTCAAGTCTGTACGAACTGTACAAATTTTTAATATCTTATTCTTCTTTTTTATTGAAAAAAGGGGAGACTTACCGAGTGCCTCATTAAAAACCACCCTAAACCTAAATGGAGAAAAATAGTACACCGATAATCTTAAAAATTTAGTGGTGTTTAGCTGTATATTGCATTAGTAGTGTTCAGCAGTGTGGGACGCCTATGGTAGACTCATCCTTATCTTAATCGTTAAGTTTTTCTTTTACTTTTCGTATTTTATTGAAAAAGAAATTATTTTCTTTTCTCAAGTCAGTATGACCTGTACCAAATGGATTTAAAAAATATATAAAAATTTGAAGTTATGTCGAGCGTAAGTTTTTTTTTATCGGGTTGTTCCCTTTGATAGTAAAATATAAAAAGTAAAAGAAAAACTTAACGATAAAAAAAAAACTTATGCTGGACAAAACTTCAAATATTTTATATATTTTTAAATTCATTTGGTACAGGTCGTACTGACTCGAGAAAAGAAAATAATTTATTTTTCAATAAAATATGAAAAGTAAAAGAAAAACTTAACGATTAAGATAAAGATGAGTCTACCACGGGCGTCGCACACTGCTGAACATCACTAATGCAATATACAGCTGAGCACCACTAAATTTTTAAGACTATCGAGTGTACTATTTTTCTCCATTTAGGTTTAGAGTGGTTTTTAATGAGGCACTCGGCAAGTCTCCCCTTTTTTCAATAAAAAAGAAGAATAAGATATAAAAAATTTGTACAGTTCGTACAGACTTGAAAAAAATAAAAAAAAACTTAACGAATAAGGTAACCATAGCTCTACGAATTTTGTTTTTGAATAGTCTAAAGGTGATTACAAGGTAGTATTTGTTCATATATATTCTTAACACTTTGACATGGGCATACATCATATAGACAAAATGATTTGACCCCATATCTCCTAGGATGAACATCATCCATTTTTCCATTGAGATTCTTGTTGGGTTCAACTCTACAAATATTAATTACTTATAAACATGCTCACCAAATTATACACAAGTTAAATAAAAGCAAATAAGTCAACAATCTCTAGAACATGTGGTCAAAAGCTCTCGGTTGACATTTTTCTCTCTCTTTAAGTTGTGTGTTCTAGACCCATTAGAAATAAAATTTTCTCCTTTACTTGGGATAAGTAGAAGTTGTTAAAAAAAGAAACAAATAAACACGTATTATAAATTTTTTAAATCTATCGGATACAGTTCTTACGGACGTGACAAATGAGGAGAATAAAATACGAAAAAAATAAAAAAAAAACTTAACGATTAAGTTAGCCACGGCTCTATAAATATAAATTACTTATAAACGAGCTCGACAAAGTATACACAAAAACCAAACAAAACTTGTTTTTTGCCCATACAAATTTGCGAAACATGTCCGGTGAGAGCTATCCTCTCATGGGTGTTTACGCGAGCCCGTTTGCAGCTCTGATGCCGTCGGCATTTCCACCAGGGACAGATCCTAACATTGTGGCCTGCTTTCAAATGGCTGATCAAGATGGAAGTGGGCTTATCGATGATAAGGAGTTGCAGAGAGCGCTTTCTTCATATGATCAAAGTTTCAGTTTAAGAACTGTTCATTTGCTCATGTATCTCTTCACTAACACAAACACCAGAAAGATCGGTCAGTTTCTTTCACGGCCTTTTGACCCTATTGCAATTGAATTATTATGTTCATTTTACAAAAATAAAAACCCTAAACATTGAAATATAGTTGAGTAATTCTACTTATACAAACAAAGTAACTTAAACAACCCTCTACTGCTTCATTTGTATCAACATTTTAACTAGTTGTCTCCCATGGAAAATTCTGAATGCAGGTCCGAAGGATTTCATTTCAGTGTTCTATTGTCTTCAGAATTGGAGGGTAACTTCTATCCCTTCCATCCTTAAGAAATGGATTGATCAACTTGATTTGCATTTGTCGGTTTATTCAGCTACAAAATGGCTTTGACGCAGGCCATCTTTGAAAGATTCGATATGGACAGGAGTGGCAAAATCGATGCCAATGAACTCAGAGAAGCACTTTTGAGTTTAGGATTTGCAGTTCCTCCGGTTGTGCGGGATTTGCTCGTCTCCAAATTTGATAAAACCGGAGGCGAATCCAAGGCCATTGAATATGACAACTTCATCGAGTACGACTGCTGTCTACCATGCTGAATCGAATTACTCGTATCACAAAACCATGATGACCAGTTTATGTATATGAAATCAACTAATCTATCTTTTTTCTTCCTTCTTTCATGCAGGTGCTGCCTTACGGTTAAAGTAAGATCTCCTTTTCTACTTCATCTCTTCATTTAACTTGATGGGTCGTCCAGTTTTGAATCGATGTTTGGTTTGCTCGTGTAGGGATTAACCGAGAAATTCAAGGAAAAGGACACGATGTACAGCGGTAATGCGACGTTTACTTACGAAGCCTTTATGCTCATCGTTCTGCCGTTCCTGATTGCATAATCAATAGATAATGAAAGCAACACGGTGGTGTTGTTGATTATGGGATTGTGTTTTATGGAATAAGTTGCATTAGGTCTTTCAACTTATGTTTTAACTAGAGTGTTTTCGTTGCTATATGTTTACATATAGCTAAAATAAAAAAATATATACATTTAATGTGTATTATTTCCTCCGTCCATTTAAAACGTCTATTGTTAACTTTTCACGTAGTTTTAAGAAGAAAAAGTTTGTGTAAGAAAGATGATGTAAAATAATTGAAACGACAATTTTATCCTTAAAAAGTTAAATTTTGTTTTGTTGAGAAACTAAAAAAGGGGTATAAAGGAAAATATGCATTTTAAAAGTTGTTGACTTTTTCAATGAGATATTTTAAGTGAGATAATTTTAAAAAACAAAATGGACATATTGAGTAGGACAGAGAGATACTTGTATTACCACTGTTTTGAAGTTAATTCCAATCCCCATGTTCCATGCTTCGTTTCCGAGATTTGTGCACATTTAATCAATGCCCTTGTGTTGGGCAAACTGAGAAAAAGCCCAAACATATCGTAATTCATCAATAAAATTTAGGGTATTATTACCGAGACTCGAAAATACCATCATATTTTTAAAATTTTTAAATTTAACAATACATTTTATTTTTCGACTCGTTTATGTCATTTTGTCGTCAATTCTTAACTGGACGTTTGTAATAACCATTTTCGTCCGATTATTTTTATGTGAATCAAAAAATTAAACCCAATTGAAAAAATAATCCAAATAAAAATTGTCCAAAAATCCATATCCATTTAATGTCCAAAAATACCCAAATGTCCATTTACAAATGCCTTAAGCCCAATTACCCATTTACAACCATTATCCAATACCGCAAACCCCATCTGCCTAAACCCAACCGGCCCAACTACTCATAACCCGGTTTACCCTACCCGACCTGGTTCCAGCTAACCCGAATATCCCAAAAAAACCTAACCCTAATTTCCTAACACCCCAAACCCTAGCCGCCGCCTCTACATCTCCAACATTCAAGAAGCTTCCCAGCGTCTATTGGCCTCCCAACCCTCTGCCTTCTGGCCACATCGGCTCCACGCCACCACCACAGCTGCCAACTCAGCACCACGACATCATCCTCTATCGTATGCACGCCTAAACCGGACAAGCATGCCCTTCACCTCCGTAAGAAGCATGCCACACCTGCAAACAAAAGGCAACAGAGAATGAAAACAAAAAAAATACAACAACAACAACAACAACAACAATAGATTGCAGAATCAATCCAGTTTTTATTTTATTTTTTGCTTTTTAAAATGTTCAAATGTAACATTGAACTTTATTTTCCGACTTGTTTATGTCACTCTGTCGTTAAGTCTTAACGAGACGTTAACTCAAAACGATGTCGTTTTGGTACGGCTATTTTGAAACCTAATTTGGCCTACAACGACATAGTTTTGCTCGAAGAAAAATAATAAAAACATGTACATAGAGGGGATTATTTCAAAAAGGTGCCGAACCTATATCATTTTTTTTCAGTTTGATGCCTAACGTTTTTTCGGGCCAAATTGGGTATCAACGTTTCATTCTGTTACTCAGATTAGGCATTTCTATCACCGTCGTTAAAAAAATTTCGTTATCCAATCAGAACATGACATGTGGCCTATTTTTGTTAATTTCTTTAATTTTTATTTTTAAAAACATAAAAATCTTTAATTTTATTATTAAAAACCCCAAAAATATTTGATTTCTTAAAAAATCCAAACTAAACCAAGCCCTAAATTCCTAAATCCATCCCCTCTGACCACCGAATCAACCGCTATCAGCCACCATTGTCTTTATTGGATCCCATGCTTGAAAATCCTATAATCCCGTCGTCGAGAACCGATAAATGAACCATCGATTGTACCGTCGAAAATTTCATAATCCCATCGATTGCATCGATTCTGTTACTCATTTTTGTTGTAGTTTTTAATATGAACTCAAAAGAAACCCTTAATTAATTTATTTTTTTATTTGAAGAAGTTGAAGTCTTTATAATAAATGAATTTTTCTAAAATATTTAATATAGATATAAATTTTGTTTTGACTTTATCTTATTAAATTAGGTTTCTAATTAAATTATTTTTGTTATTATTATGTAAGAGTTACTATTATACTAAAGTACTAATTTTCTGACACGTCAATTTAGTAATATAAATGAGGCTTTGTTACAACCTTATACTTATGAAGTATGCACGGCTTTGAAATCTATGAGCCCTTTAAAGGTATCTAGGGGTAGAAATTGGGTGGGGAATATTCGAAAATTATGGGGATCTGAGCCGACGGGATGATAAATAATCAAAATCTTCATCTGTGGTGTGGTGACGAGGACGGGCAAAGTTTTATCACTGAAGCTCAAATGGGGATAGGGACGAGGATTGCTATATTCGAACCGTGGGGATAACCGAACCGTAACCGTATAAATAACCGTGGGGATCCCCGAAAAATATCCGCAAGGATCTCTGATATTTTACAAAATTTAATATATATATATATATATACATACTTAACTCTCATTTACTTGTATAACCTATCTTATTAAGTTTGGGTGACCTCTCTAATAGTTCACCCTTTTAGTTTCTACTTGTTACATGTTAAGTTGTTATTGTAGCTTTTAAATAATTTGTTATTTATTATTTATGTTTGTAATTTTGGAAATTTGATGTTGGGTATTTAATGTTGAGTATATGTTTTAATATATTAAGATTTGGATATTTCTAAGTGTATTGAATATATGATTTATAAATTAAATTGATCATATATTTTGGTCGATAAATTTGTAAATTTTGTGTAATTTTTTTGGTACGGGGATTCCACGAAAGCAGTGGGAATTCGATGGGTATGAGAATAGGGACAAAAAAATCCCTGAAGCATGTAATGGGGATTCCCCAAAACCGTCCCGCAAGTGTTGAGGATTGAGTGGTGAATACAAAACTGTCCCTGCCCCTCCCAATTCCCACCCCTAAAGGCTTCCGGGGAGGATGGTTAGGGGCAGTGTTCTATCAAAGTTGATGGCACTTACTTGGCAAAGATATCACATCCTTTTGCATTGAGACCTTGGCTGGCATTCATGACATCTCAGAGATCAATCATACTAGGATCCTTCTGATTCCAAAACTGGACAATCCACAAAACATGTCCTATTTTCGCCCAATCAGCCTATGTAATATTGTTTGCAAGCTGATTTCCAAAATGATTGCAAATAGATTTCGATCAATTTTTCATATATGTATAGAAAAAGCCCTGAGTGCATTCATTCCTGGTAGGTTGATCACTGACAATATTCTGATTACCTACGATATCTTCCATTATTTGAAGCATGAAAGGACGGGCAAGGCAGGTTCTTTTGCTCTCATGCTCGATATGAGCAAGGCATATGACCGTGTCGAGTGGTGATTCTTGGAGTCTAAGTTTCTTCAGTTAGGTTTTTCTGTTGCTTGGGTTCATAGTATTATGCGCTGCATCGAGACCGTTTCCTGTTCAGTTGTTTTTAATGGAGCGGTTGGTCAATCTTTCCGACCTAACCGCGGACTCAGACAAGGTGATCCACTCAACCCCTATCTCTTTTTGATTTGCAGTGAAGGGCTCTCATCCCTTATTCGCACCGCCTCTAAGCAAAGTTTGTTGAAGGAAGTTTGAATCAATAGATACGCTCCTCTAATTACACACTTGTTGTTTGCAGACGACTGTCTAGTCTTTGGTGATGCAACAATTGCCAGGGCAATGGAAATTTAGAGATTACTCAACATATATGTTGGCTGTTCTGGACAGCTCATAAACTACGATAAGTCAAGCACTTTTCTAGCGGAAATGTCTCTAGTGAGAACAAAGATAATGTCTGCCGAGTGCTTGGTGTGCGGCATACTTCACACACCGAGAAGTATCTTGGGCTCCCCGCTATCATTGGGCGGAATAAAAAGCAAGCTATCTGAGAAATAAAAGAGAGAATGCACAAGAAAACGAACACTTGGAGCCATTAGTCTTTATCTATTGGGGGCGCGAAGTTTTAATTAAATCCGTATTGCAAGCTATTCCATCATATGTAATGTCATGTTTTCTCTTTCCAAGTACTTTTTGCAAAGCGCTTGAGGCGGTAATGGCCCGCTTTTGGTGGAAAAAATCTGCGGATAAAAAAAGAATCCATTGGTGCACATGGAATTTCCTAAGCCAATTGAAGGACAACGGAGGTATGGGATTTTGAGACCTCTCAAAGTTTAATATAGCCCTGTTGGCCAAACAGGGTTGGCGCCTTCTTGAACACCCCGATTCTTTAGTTGCGAGGCTCTATCATGCCAAATATTACAGGAACTCAAATTTCCTAGATGCCTCTCTTGGTTCTAATCCCTCGATGATTAGGAGAAGTATTTGGTGTGCTAAAGTACTTCTCTATTCAGGTTTACGTTAGCGAATTGGATCAGATTATTGGTTACCTAGCTCTCTACAACTTTTGGCAACACCTGCCACAGAGAATGAGCTAAAAAAAGTTAGCGAAACAATAGATCATGCATCCAATACCTTGAACTTGCCATTGTTAAAAAAATGGGCGTTAATAACCCAAGAAAATAATAATCATCAGTAAAAATTAAATATGATAAAATTATTATTATATCGAACAGATCATAAATTAAATACAATAAAATTCAAACCATAAATTGAATATTAAAGCAGTAAATCAGAATTGTTTACTTATACTCGGGCA
The DNA here is from genome assembly GCA_019671005.1 of Hibiscus mutabilis. Classification (NCBI taxonomy): domain Eukaryota; kingdom Viridiplantae; phylum Streptophyta; class Magnoliopsida; order Malvales; family Malvaceae; genus Hibiscus; species Hibiscus mutabilis. The sequence continues at coordinate 33,523,063 of CM033750.1, read as the reverse complement.
ATAATTCGGATGAACAGATTTGTTGAGGCTTGTGTAACACGCAGTTTCTTTAAGATAGATTCGTCCGCTCCTATGGTGCTTGAGAAACGTTGGACATTTATCTCGCAGGATACAACAACAGAATGATCAACTACAGTAGCATAGATGCAGAGATCACGATCTGGAAGCTTGCCTTCGTCTATCACTGTGGAAAAACTGAAAACCAAATGCAGAATGGTTTTTTAAAGAAATGGAGAGAGTTGAGAGGAAATGTTCATAGCTTGCAATGTTCATTGTTGTGTTGTGAATTCTCTTCTTGCTGAAGCCTCATTTTATAAGCGAGCAAAGAGAGAGTTCTAATCACAATTGAACTCAAATTCAAAATTAAAAATTCAAAAAATATTATCTGATAAAATCTATCTAAATATAAAATATTCAGAATCACAAAATCTATTTTGAATTTCAAATTTTTTTTGACCAATTCTTGGGTGAGGATTTTGAATGTGGGCTAAAATTTTGGCAGGTCCATGCTAGGCCCAATCGGTCTGAACATTCACGTTCGCCCACGTCGTGATTGCGCGTAAGGCACAATCTTTGGTAAGCTTATCCAACAACCCAATGGTTAGTTCCATTATCTATACACCTCCCACACTTTGTCTCTAGCCAAGATTACTATTTCCTCACCAATCTTTGCAAGTTGCTTACTTTGAGCACCAATTTCTCATTCATTACTCAACCAATTTGAGCATATGAGATATCGTTGTAAAGATCTCATGGAGTAGAATATGAAGACGTAGTTTCATGATTCGATTCTCCATCTTTACCCATTGAATATATGCCTCAAAGTTTCCATATTATCATAATTTCCCAACAATCCCCTACATGAATAGATTATATGATCGATAGCTGCATAGGATAGGTTGGTGTCCACCCTTAAACCTTCTCTTGTGAAAGTATATTTACTTTACTGACTGACCAGTAGACGCGATGTCTTTGAACTGCTTTGTCGTTTGTGTAAATGATGATACACTTCACACAACTATCTCACTGGCAAGAATATTAGTTTTCATGGGTATGTCCATATAGCTGTGAACACCGCCTGGTTCTGCAAGAGTTTTGAGAGAACTATGCCACAATTGTAATCCCCTTTGCCCGGCCTAGCCGCAACCGGACTAAAAGAGTCACATTAGGTTTGTCAAAGCAAACCCAAGCTAAACCCTAAACTTAGCCCTAACTTTTTTCCTTTTACTTGTCTAGATATATTTCATTATTGCCCTATGTGATCATGCTTCAGCGGTAGCATTACATTTTAAACAAACTACAAAGCATAGTCCAATTAATCAACGATTCACATAAGGGACCAAAATGTAAATATCACAAATTGCAGGGCTTTTATCGCAATTAAGATTACCAACCTTTGTTTATTCCAATTTCATGCTAGCAGGTTAATTTCCATTCCAAAACAGTTATCAAAACTCAAATAATTGCACTCATAACAAACATGGACCAAATTGCAAGATTTCCAAACTTTAGCATCACCAAATTGCACAAAACAACATAACGTACAGATACAGGAAAACCTGTACCGATACAGATTAATAGATTTAACAGCTCAGCGTACCGATACACCAGGTTGCTTACCGATACGGTGTGTTTACCACCTCCAAACTGATACAACTTTGACTCAAACCGATCCCCTTCATATTTCCTCAAAACTCAGGTTTCCAGTAACCAAAATACGTACCGATACGGTACTCCATGTACCGGTACGACATGTTAAAATAGAAGGAAGCATATCGATACTCAAACTCATGTACTGGAACAAACATACGTTTTTCTTAAGGCGTACCGATATGGTGGCTAGGCGTACCGGTACCCGTAGCATTATTTCAGCACTTTAAGCCCCAACAGGTCCCCGGGTACCGATCCTGAGGTACCCGTACTGGTATGCAGAGGCCTATAATGAACGCTAGTTCCAATATATCACACTTTGGCTCACTTTAATCAACATTAACCCTTAACTAAACACCATGTAACATCAACAACATGCTTGATCAACACATAAAAACATTAATAGCCAACCTAGCATGTCTAGCAAAACTCAATCACCAAATTTAGAGGCATGCTTCCTAGTCCTCATCCAAATCATCAAACCAACGGAATTCAATCACTTAAAACTTATTACCAGTCCAAAACAACAATTAAAACTTGCAACAACAGGGAGTTTATTAAAAACCCTCCCAAAACCTCAAACGACACATTGCCATTATTACTACTTTTCAACGTTCCAAATCGTACTTTTGAAAACAAGTCTTTGGAATTCCTTTCCTTGCTTCCTCGCTACCTGAATCTCAATTCTTTGTATTGATGGAAAAGAGAGCGTAAGCACACTAGGCTTAGTGAGGAATGATCAAACAACAACCATCATCAATGCAAGTTAAACCATTTTACATTTCCTTTGAAAACATGTTTCAAAACTCTTTTAAACATCAACACAACATCATGCCTTTCCAAAACCATGCACTTAACATTTTCAAAACAACATATTAAACCATATGCAACATGTATCATGAATTCCACAGTAAAGTCCCATTTTCTACCCTCAATTAAGCTTTCACATGCATATTACCAATGCAAGGCTTAAAGAGTAAAACATGTTTAAACCACGTTAAACAACATAATCCATCTCATGATATATAAACAATTATATTGTCTTTTAAGTGAACAATTACCAAGTTCCACTTTACAAAACATAACATCAGATACACGGATTTAACAAGTGTTCCCTCAACACTTAACAAACAATCTACTGGTAATACAAGGCTCACACACGGGAGTATTTGGTACACATAAACCCCTCCACCGTTGTGACACTCGTGGTGAAGTATTTGGTACACATAAACCCCTCAACACCACTCATCGATACGATGTTTAATCCACTAACGAGATTCTTTGGAACACATAAACCCCTCAATCGTTAGGGTACTTGTATGGAGTATTCGGTACACTGCATAAACCCCTCGACATCCAAGGTGCCTTTTTATAGTGTACTATCAATGCTATGACCAGCCAACTATATCCGATTCATTTTCAAACTTTTTCATTCCATCACTTGCAAATATAATTCATTTTAACATCAACAACTCATTGTTTTCATATGCATCATCAAAATCATTTAACCAATGCAATAAACCTTGCATTCACCAATGTTTATAAACATTATCAAAACGTGCATTACTTCCAAATGCATTAACATTAGTTTGTAATCAATTTTCAGCATTAAACCATGCTCAATTCATGTATATACAGTGAGTAATTAAACCATGTAAAACAAGTGCATCAAACTATTAGTCAAATCGAGTTCGAGAGAGAATTCATCATTTACTTACTTCCAAGCTTAGACCAACATTTCAAGCTCGATCTAAACTTCCAAACACAACTTTCAAACTTTTACAAAGTTGAAAACACGTTTCCACTCACGGACTCGCAAAGCCTCGCTTGTCGATGCGACAATCACACCTCCAAAGCTTCTGAAACCAACATTCAAGCTTGAGGACCAAGTTCCCCTGCTTTTATCCACACAAAACAGAGGTACATTGCATCAAAATGCAATCAACATCACAGCCAACACAAAACCTCAACATCATTTACCCAAATCCACTCTACAACTCCCAAAACTAACAACAAACCTCTTCCAAACTTAACCTAGCCATAATCTAATGTTTCATCACATCAACTAACATCAATGATCATCTAAAAACACATATCTAACATCCTTATATCTCCAGCATTCAACTAACCATCACAACTCCTCAAAATCACATAACTAGCAACCTAGAAAATTAGAGATTCACATAGTTTCGGGATTCCAATGTTAAAACCCATCTATTAACATTATTCAACATCAAAATTATGATTAAAATCAATCAAGAACCTAACGAAACAGAACCTATATGAAAATCCTTCAATTAAATAAATTAAACCACTATTTAATCAATTTTCCATAATTAAATCATCAAATCAAGTTAGAAAATATGTGTAAAGGATCAATAAATTGGGAATTTCAATAAAGAACCTTGTATTAGAGGATAAGAATGAACCTCACCTCTAGTGGTAGCCTTTCCCCTTAATTAGGCGATTTCCAAAGCCAAAATAATAAGAAATCAAGTTTATTTTGTTAGAAAACCATTATAAACTCAATTGAAATCAAAAGATTGATTAAAAGTGGATTTTACCTGAAGATTTTGAAGTGAGAAAAGGCGTTTGGCTGGAGAGAATTAGAGAGAAAAAATCTTTTTGTGAAAAGTTAGTTACGAAAAGTGTGTTTTAAAGATTTTTAAATATCCATTTATTTCCCCAAGCCTTTTATTTTATTTTAAAATCACTTAAAATAGTTAATTAAGCGAAAAATCCTGTATTAGACCCTTGGGTAAATAGCTCTTTAAATATTCAAAGCTTTGACCATTTTACAAAACAGTCACTAAAATAGTTTTGAAACTTTACATTTTGGTCACTAACCAAAATGTCCACTTTCAAGACCCCTTTTCGTCAAATTGATTCCACCAAAATCATTTCCATAATAAATAATGATTTTATATAATTTTCCATATTTTTAACCCTTCCAAAAATATTTAATCCAATTTAAATCCCGAAACTGACTCGAATCCTCTAATATGATCCAACGGACCATCTAAACCAATTGGGAAACTCCTAGGCCAAAAATTGGGGCGTTACACCAATAGTCTTCTTAAAGCGGTCCCACTTCACTCTCACATAGGTGACTTACGTTGTTCGACTCACCGATACACACACTGGTCATTAAAAGCATTGCTTAGCCTATTCTACTTTTGATCATTGTTTACATCATAGGAATAGACTTGGGAGAATAACCCCCACAGTGACCACACAAAGTCTATGCATTTAGGTTGTCCCTTTGAACCTAGATCTTGGGATCTCCAGTCAACTAGGTAGGGTTTACATTCGCATAGCGCCTTAAATTTCCTGGTATTTAGTCACATTCCTTTTGATGTTTTCTCAACCTGATCTTGATTTAAGCCTTTAGCTGAAAGATCCACAATGTTATCTTTTGATCTTATAAAATCAATAGAGATAACCTCATTTGAGATTGGTTGTCTAATGGTATTATGTCAATGACACATATGTCTTGACTTACCATTATACATAAAGCTCTTTGTTCTACCAATTTTTTATTTGGTTTTCACAATATATGAATATTGTATACACAGACTTGGGCCATTCAGGAATATCCTTCAAGAAATTCCAAAGCCATTCGCCTTCTTCTCTAGACTTGTCTATAACTACAAACTCAGATTCCAGTATGGATCTGGTTATAACTGTTTGTCTTGAGGATTTCTATCCACTTGTGCCTTTGATATCTTGAATATTAAATACCAACTAGCATCAGAGTATCCTTCTAAATAGTAGGATCTCTGGAATAATACAGTCCATAATCTCGAGTATATCTAAGATATCTCAATACCCTCACAATTGATTTCCATATGTTTTCATCTGGATTGCTTGTGAATCTACTTAAACTGCTCACAGTAAAAATCAATATCTGGTATAGTGCAGCTCATGAGGTACATTAGACTACCTATGACTCTTGCATATTCCACTTGGTAAATACTTTGACCTTTATTCTTATACAGATGTTGGCTCGTGTTTATTGGAGTCCTGGCTATACCATAATCATCCTTGCCAAATTTATCAAGAATTTGTCCACTTAAAGTGACTAAGTCAATATGAGATCTTCATGTGACCGTTTGATTTGGATGCCCAAAATCATGGCATATAGTCTCATATCTTCCATGTCAAAACATGCTATTGATACGTTTTACCATTTTATTATTACTTATAACAACGAGTATGTCATCAACATAGGATCGTATATCCTAATGTCGGTAGGTTTGACATACACATATTTGTCACACTTATTTCTCATCATGACAACATTTTAGTTTCAACATTTTGTTGAACATCTAGACTATCTTCATTGATAATTTCTAAAGTTTGTTTCGTTGAACTACAATCAACTCCCTAGCTTTCTAACGGATACATTTTCAAAGAAACATGCATTCTTTGATTCCATTATCATATTCTTTTAAATCTTAGGGTTCTATGATTCGCACAAGAAATTGATATGTATTTCTATGATCTACATAATCAATAAAATACGATCCACCGTTTTGGGGATCTATTTCCGTTTGCTTCGGTAATAGGGTTATTACCTTTATAAGACACTCCCACATTTTTAAGTACTTGTAGGACCCTTCCATAACTCATATGGTGTCTTATGTCCTTAATTTTGGGGAACCATAATTAAAAGGTAATTATCTGATAGAACAACTTCTCCCCACATGTTAGGCACATTATAGTACAAACTTTACTCATTTAGAGTTTTCCCCATATTTTTTAAAAATTTGGGTTTCAACATCATGCTTATAGAGAATAATTTCTCTATAGCTTCATCTTTGCTTTTAAGCAAATACCCATACACTATTTTGTGTTATTATCAATGAAGGTAATAAATATATCCCTTCAAACAACAGTTTGCCATGTCAATTGTTACGCCAATAGCGTTGACCTCGTTTGGAATTCTATAGTTCGAAGACTTGTTCCCTATCTTATGGAAATTTAAGCATTCCCCATGAAGTTTTGCTTCTTGAACACACTGTCTAGTCCGGAGTTTGTTTTCTTGAAGTGTTTTATGACTTCCATTGCGTTTGTCCGGGTAATATTTGTCTTAGCAATATTTACCTTAGCAACATTTGAAGGTGGTAAAAATATTTACCTTATCCTTTCTAACAATAGGAGAATCATCCTTCAAATATTTGCCCAGGTTTATCATGGTCAAATATGCAATATCTTTTGTTGCCATGTTTTGAAATTCTTTCCAATGAATTTTTACTAGTTTTTCCATTGGGTCACATAGTCACAAACTAGAAACAGAAGATTATGAATCTGTTAAACGTCAGGAATTTAGCCAAAGACTAAAACCAGAAGCAAAAACATAATTTCCAACTTTTGTTAGACGTTAGAAATTTAGGAAACTAAAACCCTAAATAAAAGTTTACACGGTTTAATAGAAAGAACAATAATGAACAGTGCACCAGGTAGGTAACTTATGAAAAGAGAGGTGGTGCACTAGGCATGCTTAAAAACCAGGTCTTTTCAAATAACCAATCCTAGACATGCACTTCCAAATAGTTTTCTTTTTCAATTATCATTTTAAGAAAGTTTCCTTCTTCGTACCAGAATTAACAATAATTCTATAATAACCAAAAAATTAATTCTCAGTTATTTCAATTTTGTTATCCAACAGAATTAAAATTCTGAAACAAAATTTGTAACCTGTGTTACTTCCAATGATATTTTTTGTTAAAATAGATTTGACCATTACAAAAATGAATAAACCAAATTTATTCAAATTGTCCGTTGTTTGGAAAAATAAATCTAGTAAATTCGTTGAAACAACTGAAAATAAATCTTGAAACAAAATATTTACGCGATTTCAGTTTTTAAAACTGATCAAACTTTAGCCTGGATATTCTGTTCGTCTCTATAAAATTTCTTAAAAGAAATTATTAATAAAAAACATAAGATATATATTTAATAAATTCCTAATAAAATGCAAACCTTTAAAATAGGAATAAATAATAATATGGCAAAATCTTACCGAAATTAACGATGTTAATTTGGTGTCTGGAATTCTTACAAAAACAATGTTGAACCTTGTTGTGGTATAGACCACTACCTTGGAATGATAATCTATTCGCCTTGAATTAAAACTTAAAACAAAGTTTGTCTTGAGATTGTTAGAAAAAGGGCATTAATAATCCAAGGAAATAATAATAACAATTAGTAAAAATTAAATATGATAAAATTATTATTATATCGAACATATCATAATTTAAATATAACAAAAATCAAACCATAAATTGAATATTAAAGCAGTAAATCAGAACTGTTTACTTGTACTTGGGTAGTATTTCAAATGAACATATTTGTTGAGGCCTGTGTAACACACAGTTTCCTTAAGACAGATTCGTCCGCTCCTATGGTGCTTGAGAAACGTTGGACGTCTATCACCCATACTACAACAATAGAATGATCAACTGCAATAGCACAGGTGCAGAGATTACGAACTGGAAGCTTGACTTGGTCTATCACCGTGGAAAAAATAAAAACCAAATACATGATAGTTTTTTAAAGAAATGGAGAGAGTTGAGAGGAAATGCTCATAGCTTGCAATGTTCGTTGTTGTGTTATGAATTCTTTTCTTGCTGAATCCTTTTATAGGAGAGTTGAGAGAATTATCGAGAATTTTTAACCAGACCTATTTTTTAAAATTTAATGGTAGAATTGACCAATAAATTAATTGATTAATTAAATATATTTCATAAATATATGATAATTAGTACTATAGCCACTAAACTATATCATGATTCTCGAATTTGTCACTGTTTAGTTTTGTTAGAACTTATTTTTTTAATTATTTGAAACTTTGTTTAATTTTTAATCTAATTATTTCAAGAGTAATAATCGCGCGGCAATTTGAATTTGTTGCATATGAAAATTAATTCTTTTTGAATTAAAAGATCCTTAATTTGAATAAAAATATTTTTTTATTTTTTATCTTTCTTATCGTCTTAATTTTTTATATATACATTCCTTTGGAATTAAGTAACTACCAGAAGGGAACAACCCGATAAGAAAAAAAAACTTACACTGGCCATAACTTCAAATATTTTATATATATTTTAAATCCATTTGGTACAGGCCGTACAGACTCGAGAAAAGAAAATAATTTTTTTCAATAAAATATGAAAAGTAAAAGACAAATTTAACGATTAAGATAAGGATGAGTCTATCACAACAGGTATTACACACCGTAGAACACCACTAACGCAATACACCGCTGAACACCACTAAAATTTTAATAGTGATTAACAATCTTAAGGACTAGACTTATAATTAAAATTATTTCAAAAGAAAATTAAAAATTAGATTTAATAAACCTTTTATATTTCTTTATAGTTTGATATATGGAGTAGAATCAAATATCTCAAAATCTCTATAATATCAAAAACCCTAAACTCAATCTCTTTATTTCCTTTCTGTCGCCGCCGCTGTTACCAGAATTGTTTATTTTTTAATAGAAATACGAAACTTAGCGATTAAGCTATAGCTCTATGGATATAAATTTATTTATTGAGCTTATTTATAGAACTATTTTTCCTTGTTAAAAAAATAGCTCTATAAATATAGATTACTTATAAACAAGCTCAACAAACTATACACAAGAACCAAATAAAAGCTCTTTTTTGCCCACAAAAATTTGAGATACATGTCCGGTTAGAGTTATCCTCCTATGGGTGTTTATGTGAGCCCATTTGCAGCTCTGATGCCGTCGACATTTCCACCGGGGACAGATCCTAACATCGTGGCCTGCTTTCAAATGGCTGATCAAGATGGGAGTGGTCTTATCGATGATAAGGAGTTGTAGAGAGCATTCTTTCATATGATCAAAGTCTCCTAAAAGTGGTCTCACTTCACTCTCACATAGGTGACTTATATTGTTCGACTCACCGATACACACACTGGTCATTAAAAGCATTGGTTAGTCTATTCCACTTTTGATCACTATTTACTTCATAGGAATAGACTTGGGAGAATAACCCTCACAATGACCACACAAAGTCTATGCAATTAGGTTGTCCCTTTGAACCTAGTTCTTGGGATCTCCAGTCAACTAGGTAGGGTTTACCTTCACATAGCGCCTTAAATTTCCTAGTCTTTAATCACATTCCTTTCGATGTTTTCTCCACTTGATCTTGATTTAAGCCTTTAGCTGACAGATCCGCAATGTTATCTTTTGATCTTATAAAATCAATAAAGATAACCTCATTTGAGATCAGTTGTCTAATGATATTATGTCAATGACACATATGTCTTGACTTACCAATACATAAAGCTCTTTGTTCTACCAATTTTTTATTTGGTTTTCACAATATATGAATATTGTAGACACATACTTTAGCCATTCAGGAATATCCTTCAAGAAATTTCGAAGCCATTCGCCTTCTTCTCTAGACTTGTCTAGAACTACAAACTCAGATTCCATTATGGATCTATTTATAACCGTTTGCCTTGAGGATTTCCATCGACTTGTGCATTGGATATCTTGAATATCAAATATCCAACTAGCATCGAAGTATCCTTCTAAATAGTAGGATCTCTAGAATAATGCAATCCATAATCTCGAGTATATCTAAGATATCTCAATACCCTTACAACTGCTTTCCAGTTATTTTCATCTGGATTGCTTGTGAATCTACTTAAACTGTTCACAGTAAAAATCAATATCTGGTCTAGTGCAGCTCATGAGGTACATTAGACTGCCTATGACTCTTGTATATTCCACTTGGTAAATACTTTGACCTTTATTCTTAGACAGATGTTGGCTCGTGTTTATTGGAGTTCTGGCTATACCAGAATCATTCTTGCCAAATTTATCAAGAATTTTTCCACATAAAGTGACTAAGTCAACATGAGATCTTCATGTGACCGTTTGATTTGGATGCCTAAAATCATGGCATATAGTCTCATATCTTTCATGTCAAAATATGCTATTGATACGTATTACCATTTTATTGTTACTTATAACAATGAGTATGTCATAAACATAGGATCGTATATCCTAATGTTGGTAGGTTTGACATACACACATTTGTCACACTTATTTGTCATCATGACAACATTTTAGTTTCAACCTTTTGTTGAACATCTAGACTATCTTCATTGATAGTTTCTAAAGTTTGTTTCATTGAACTTCAATCAACTCCCTAACTTTCTAAGGGAATACATTTTTCAAAGAAACATGCATTCTTTGATTCCATTATCATATTCTTTTGAATCTTAGGGTTCTACAATTCGCATAAGAAAGTGATATGTATTTCTATGATCTACATAATCAATAAAATACGATCCACTATTTTGGGGATCTATTTTGTTTGCTTCGATAATGGGGCTATTACCTTTGTAAGACACTTCCACATTTTTAAGTACTTGTAGGAAGGGTTTATTCCCTTCCATAACTCATATGGTGTCTTATCTCTTTAATTTTAGTGAACCATATTTAAAAGGTAATTATCTGATAGAACAATTTCCCCCCACATGTTAGGCACATTATAGTACAAACTTTACTCATTTAGAGATTAACCCATATTTTTATTAAATTTGGGTTCCAACATCATGCTTATAGAGAATAATTTCTCTATGACTTCATCTTTGCTTTTAAGCAAATACCCATAGCGCTATTATCAATGAAGGTAATAAATATATTCCTTCAAACAATAGTTTTCCATGTCAATTGTTACGCCTAACGTTGACCTCGTTTGGAATTCTATAGTTCGAAGACTTGTTCCCTATCTTATGAAAATTGAAGCATTTCTCATGAAGTTTTGCTTCTTGAACAAACTGTGTAGTTCGCGGTTTGTTTTCTTGAAGTCTTTTATGACTTCCATTACGTTTGTCCGGGTAATCTTTGTCTTAGCAATATTTACCTTAGCAACATTTGAAGGTGGTAAAAATATTTACCTTATCCTTTCTAATAATAGGGGAATCATCCTTCAAATATTTGACCAGGTTTATCATGGTCAAATATGCAACATCTTTTGTTGTCATGTTTTGAAATTATTTCCAATGAATTTCACTGGTTTTTCCATTATGTCACATAGTCACAAACTAGAAACAAAAGATTATGAATATGTTAAACGTTAGAAATTTAGCCAAATACTAAAACCAGAAACAAAAACATAATTTCCAGCTTTTGTTAGACGTTAAGAATTTAATAAACTAAAACCCTAAACAAAAGTTTACACGATTAATAGAAAGAACAATAATGAACAGTGCACCATGTAGGTAACTTATGAAAAGATAGGTGGTGCACTAGGCATGCTTAAAAACCATGTCTTTTCAAATAATCAATCCTAGACATGCACTTTCAAATAGTTTTCTTTTTCAATTATCATTTTAAAAAAGTTTCCTTCTTCGAACCAAAATTAACAATAATTCTATAATAACCAGAAAATTAATTCTCAGTTATTTCGATTTTGTTATCCAACGGAATTAAAATTTTGAAACAAAATCTGTAACCTATGTTACTTCCAATGACAATTTCTGTTAAAATAGATTTGTCCACTGCAAAATTGAATATACCAAATTTATTCAAATTGTCTGTTGTTTGGAAAAGAAATCTAGTAAATTCGTTGAAACAACAAGAATTAAATCTTGAAACGAAATATTTACGAGGTTTCAGTTTTCAAAACTAATCAAACTTTCGCCTGAATATCCTGTTCGTCTCTATAAAATTTCTCAAAAGAAATTATTAATAAAAACACAAGATTTATATTTAATAAATTCCTAATAAAATACATACCTTTAAAATATGAATAAATAATAATAATATGGCGAAATCTTACCAAAATTAACGGTGTTAGTTTGGTGGCCAAAATTCTTACAATAACAAGGTTGAACCTTGTTGTGGTATGGACCACTACCTTGGAATGATAATAGAAAAAAGGGCGTTAATAATCCAAGGAAATAATAATAATAATCAGTAAAAATTTAATACGATAAAATTATTATTATATCGAACGAATCATAATTTAAATACAACAAAATTCAAACCATAAATTGAATATTAAAGCAGTAAATCAGAACCGTTTACTTGGACCCAAATTCAAAATTCAAAAAAATTATCTAATAAAATCGATCTAAATGTAGATTATTCAAAATCTATTTTGAATTTCAATTTTTTTGACTGATTTTTAGATGATGATTTCGAATTTGGGCTAAAATTTTGGTAAGTCCATTCTAAGCCTAACCAGCCCAGACATTTGCGTTCACCCACATCGTGCTTGCACACAAGGCACAATCTCTGGTAAACTTATCCATTACACCCATTGGTTGGTTCCATTATATATACATCTTTCACACTTGGTCTCTAACTAATATGATTCAAGCTTATTATTTCCTCATCAATCTTTGCAAGTTGCCTACTTTGAGCATAAATTTCTCATTCATTACTCAACCAAATTGAGCATATGAGATATTGTTGTAAAGATCTCATAGCTTAGAATATGAATACGTAGTTTCATGATTCGATTCTCTATCTTTACCCATTGAATATATGCCTCAAAATTTCCACGTGATCACAATTTTCCATCGGCCATTAATTCAGTACATTTTCTTGGAGGAAGATGCAAAGCTTATCTTAAGTATTCCCCTACCAGAGCATGCCCAAGTAGATAAGCTGGTTTGGACGGAGAATTCTCAGGATTGTACTCTGTCCGCAGTGGGTACAAAATGCTTCTTGGTTCAAATGAATTGAGAGAATCAAGATTCTGCCATATTCAAGCAACTCTGGAAGATTTATTGCCCTGCTAAGATACGAATTCTCCTATGGAAATGTATTTGGAATTTCATTCCTACTATGCAAAATTTATGCATCAAAAGAATTGCTACAGATGCTAGATGTCCTAGGTGTCTTCATCCTTTAGAGGACATTCTTCATGTAAGCCAAAACTGAGCTTATGCAAGGCAAGTATGGGATAAGCTTAATATTCACTGGCCCTCAACAGTCTCAAGCATGAGTTTTGCAGAGTGGCTCTCTTGGGTATTTCAAGACTCAAATAGTGCACAGAAAGTTATAGTAGCTGTGGTCTCTACGACATGCTAGAAACAAGCTAATCTATGAACAGAAGCAACAAAGCTTGGATGAGATTGTTACCTTTATTCGCAGCTTTAGCCAAAGCTTGATGATTCCCCGATTCAAAGTGGCCCATCTTTGGAGGAGCAAGTTACTTGGTCTCCTCCCCCACCTTTCTTGTAAAGGTCAATATGGATGCAGGTTACTCAACTGCTCGTAGGAAGGTATCTTCTGGGATTGTTATCCGCAACAAATCTGGGCAAGTTATGGGGTCTAGTTGTCAGACCCTGGAAAGCACGGGTACGGCAGCTACATGCCGTTTCAAGTACCCGAAACGTTTCTGGGACGGGTACAGCTTGGGTACGTACCGGAGACGCTCCACGTCGACGGGGTACGGCTGAAAACGATCGGGGACGGCTAGAACAGCTCCGGGGACGTTTCGGGGACGGCATGTGACCTTCATGGGCGTCCCCAAGGTTGTTTTACAGTTGAGAACCTCACGCACTTCGACATAGACTCCGGCGGCAATCTCGCCGGCGGATGTGGAGCGGCCAACTTAAAAAAAAAAACTCATAAGAGTTGGCGTGAAGAAGATGAACAGGGGGAAAACGTTTTTAATTTATTATATTAAATGGTTTGTTTTATAAGTTGTGGGCCCAATAAAATGAATTACTTTATAATTTTTGTGGGGCCCAATAAAATATTACTCATATATTAATTTTTTGTTTAGTATTTTATTTTTATTGGTTCTTTTAATTATTATTATTTTGAATAGTTAATTATTATTATATATAATTTTATTTTAAATTTATCGCACCCTTGACGTATTTGTACTCTATATTTTTAAAAATTGTCGTTCTTTACCCGTGTATTTATTCATGTATCTGTATCAGTGCAATATAGCTTACAAGCAAGAAGCTAAGGATAACTCACAAATATTAAAAGGCGTCCAAATCGTCCGAAGGCAGCCTCGCCCATATCAGGGTATGATATAATTCATTCAATTTAGTCATTTAATTTTAGTAATCTTCTAATCTAATTGTTAGAAAATACTTTAAAAATAATTAGAAGTAAATTTAAATAACTAGAATTATAATTATAATTATTGTTTAATACAATTATAATTTTAGTCTTTATTGTATTATAAATTTTAATGATTTTTTATTATATATATATATATTAAAATTTATTTTATATTTACCGTACCCTTACCATACTTGTACCTTATAATTTTAGAAATTGTCGTTTCTTGTCTTCGTACCCGTCCCGTACTCGTATACGTATCCTTGCAACTTAGGTCAGACCCAACCCTCTTTCTCATCTGTTTTCATGGCAGAAGCAATAGCAGCACTCCAAAGGTCTTCACTTTGCCAATGATTTGGGCTTTTCTTGGGTTATCCTTGAAAGTGATTCTCGGACTATCATCCGCAAGTTACAATCAGCTGGTGATGACCATTCTTGTCTGCAAAGCATCATCTGGGATATCCGTTGCTTCTCCTCTTAATTTTCAGAATACCTTTTCTAGTTTGTTCCCCGGAGTGGCAATCGGGTCGCACATGCATTGGCTCAACTAGGCATTTCTTCGGATGAGAATTACTTCTGGATGGAGGAGGTCCCCCATTCTGCACGATCGTTGGTGGACATAGACAGCCGCTTTACTGAACCTCCATAGCTGTCGTAGCTTCTCATCTCTTTTGGGGTTTATTCATCTTTCTCCTATCGAGGACCCCTAATTTTCTCCTCCTTGCTAGACCTAATTTGGTTGATCTATGACTGCATCTGGAGGACCACTGTCGTTCGATTTCTTTTCAGATATTGTGTGTTTTTTGTTTTGCCTTTTCGTCTGTTGTTGTTTCAGTTTAGTATTTTTGGACTTCCATTTCCATTTTTTTCAGCTTAATAACACGAACGGCTTTTTCTCAAAAAATAGTAATATAATAATCATTGTATGAATATGGATTTAATCACTAGATGTGGTGATTATAGGTCGGGTTAATTAGCATGTCAGGTTAACAACAAGTCGGGTCATTTATAGGTCGGGTCAGTTACAGGTTAAGTAAAATTGAATCTCAGGTCGTTTCAAGTCGGATTATATCAAATATTTATGAGGTTAATTTTGGGTTCCGATTCATATTAGGCCGGTGTAAATTGGGTTCAATTATCATATTATAGATTTTAATTCGAGTTCGAGTCATTCTCAAATCAATTACAATTATGGTTTTGATCCAAAATAATTGAGTCCATCTTAGAATCGGGTAATCATGAAGTTATACTCGAATTGAATTTATATTTTCACTATGCTGAATCGCAACCAATTTAAACTTGAATCAGTTTCAGTTGGATTTTCAAACCGAGTCAATTTTTACACCCTTATGCATAATGCATGTCTGCTCGTAGTCTGGTTTTGTTCCAAAAGAGTGGGCTGTTTTAGCAAAACTACTATGGTCATGTTTGACAATTAGCGGATAGCTGATAGCGGATTACATTAGCTGATAGCATTAGCTGATTGTATAAAAGTGTTTGATAAAATTAACTTATAGCTAATATATGTTTGATTAGTTGAACATGCAAAATGACATATAAGGACATGATTATATTTGATACTTGTTTGAATAATTTATTAGTTATTAACCTTTTGTATATATTAATATTAATTATATTATGAAAATTATTATTTTTTAATATCATTACTGAGTATATATGTACATATTATTTTTTTATTTGTGAAATTATCTTTTTAATATAATTTTAATAATTATTAAATTTAAATGTATATATTAATTTATTATCTATGAATTATTTTTACTTTTTGGTTTGAGCCAAGGTATAACTAATCCACTTGCTGCGGGTGCTCTCACTAAGAGGTAAACGGCTGGCCATAAAATGTATTTCATTCTCATTGGTAGGAATCAAACTCCTAACCTCATGGTTAAGGGATAATCTCATGGTTAAGGGATGAAGTTAGCAACCACCACACCACATTTCATGGTTAATTATTTTATTTTTATTAGTTAATCAAATTTATGTTATTTAGAGAAATTTTTTATAATTATCAAAGACAAAATAATTTTTACAAGTCTTTCATCCAAACCTCTAGCTCAAAAAGCTCCTAAAATGAGCTTTTTCAAAATGAGAGGTTTCACCTTAATTCGCTATTACAATTTTCTATTTACCAAACATCTAAATTAGCGGATTTGACTGGTCAAACCTCTAAAAATGCTTCAAACATCTAATTTTAGCTTAAAAAACTGTTTATCAAATTGGACCAATATGTTATGTTGTTTTTATATTTTATATAAGGTTATAGCGTTTTTATATGTTTTTACATCATATTATAATATATGTTATTTTTTTTGTCGAGTTTTGTGAATAATATATTTATTCCCATGCTGGACTATACCTTGGACTTGTGAACATTTGGAAAGCCATACAATTCGCCAAATTAATTAAATTAATGAAATATTAATAAATTCCTCATATGCTTGAATATTCTAACAATTGGAAAGGGTTTTGGTTTTTAAATTTGGATTTGAGTATAGTGATACAAGGTAAAATAAGATATGCTAAATTCATTTATCAATTCTTGTATTATAAATAAGATATAGATTTAGACATTGTACCCTAAGTTATATATTTAATCAGTGTGATGTGAATAAGTTGTAGATTTAATCATTTTGCTCTAATTTGTTTATTTTTAGTTTTCGTATTTTTTTTAATTTTTGAAATTTTTATCTTAGTCCAAACAATAAACATTAACCATGTTAAGTTAAATTCTTTTTTTAACAATTTCTACCTAGAGGGATGGGGAAGAGAGATCTTGCTCCTACTATGTCTTGAACCCACAACCTAAGAGAAGGAGAAGGTGTCAACTGAGAGCTTTAACCATTTACTCTAAAGATTGTTGACATGTTAAGCTGAATTCTATTAGTTTGAAATGTGTTTAATTTAATCTAATTATTTTGGACGGTTCTCTTATTTCAAGAGTTATAATCGTGCCCAAATTTGATTTTGTTGCATATGAAAAATAATTAAAATAACTTTAATTTTGTAGCGACTAAAAAACCCTTAAGGTGTTTCCTCGCTTTAAAATTTTTAATTGAAAGGGAAATTTGAAAAAAGCTCGTATTTTAAATGAAAATTAGGAGTCGTCATCGGTCACTTTGATAAGGTGACTGGACACCAAAAAGCAAACCAGAGATTTAAACGGGTTCGGGAGTCGATTACGTGTGGGGAAGATTTTAGCACCTCATACGCCCAAAAATTGGTACCTAATGGTTCGTATCGTATTTGCAAAGAAAAGTTTAAATTCAAATCTAATTTGATATTTAATCCCTAATGTATGAATGCATGACAATTTTATTTAAACATATAAAACCTTGCACTTTACGGTACCTTAGGGAGATGACCCCCGAAGATTCGGAACGACACTCCCAAATGAGATACTGAAATCTTGAGGACTAATTCTAAGGCAACAAAATATTATGCATGGACAATTAAAATACCAACAATGAATACGAGGCATGAAATTAAATAAATATATTAATACATAATATATATATACTATATTGAATGCAAAAAACATATGGATGTATTATATTAGATACATATTCTATACGGCACTAAGGTACTTTAAAGAAGAAAAACATATATAAGGTTATATATGCATGTATTAAACGACATGTGCTCAAAAACAATTATAAAGAAACATGGGGTATATAGAATATTTGCATTTGCATAAGGCTAAACTATAAAATAAGTACTCAAATTATTTCTCTTTTTTGTAATAAGTGCTTAAAGTTTTTTTTGTTTGGAATAGGTGCTTAAACTTTCATTTTGGCTGAAATAGGTGTCTAAACTACTTTTTGGCTGAAATAGGTGCTTAAATTTTTATTTTTGGCTTGTTTTAAAGTCAATTTTGGCACCTAATTGGTCACCTATTTCAACCAAAAATGAAAGTTTAGGCACCTATTTCAGCCAAAAAATACTTAGGCACCTATTTCAGCCAAAATGAAAGTTTAGGCATCTATTTCAGCAAAAAATACTTTAGGCACCTATTGTAAAAAAGAGGTATAGTTTGTGCACTTATTTTGTACTTAAGCCTTTACATAATATAAAAGCATAAACATATATGGTAAAAAAATAGATTCTATATTTATTATAACATAAATATTTTCTTATAAAAAAGATAAAATGGTACTAAAATAAATCATTTACATTAAATGAAAATAATTAATTTACATATATGCGTACATATTAAAAAGAAAATAAAAAGACATATAATAAATATATATATATGATATGTACGAGAATAATAGTAAAATATATGTATAATAATATAAAAGAGACCTAACATTTTGCAAAATAAATAAGTTTAACTATGGGGAAGATATACATACCATACGTATATTATATAAATTATAAAAAAGGTCAATCATATCCTATATATATGGTATAAACAAACATGTAAACAAACAATCAAATAAAATCAAACAATCAAATAGAGCAATTAACACACAAATATCCATAAATATCAATCTAACATAGCCAAACAAGTAAAGCATGAAACGAGGACTAAAATTAAAAAAAAAAACAGAAACTAAAGAACCTGAAATGTAAACTGCATAAAATTAAAGGGCATGAATTAAATTGCAAAAAAATTAAATGAATACTGAAATTAAATAAATAAAAGGGAAAGAGACTAAAATTAGATGAAAATAAAATGCAATGCTGAAATTAAAATGCATGACAAGAGGGGGGCTTAAAGAAGGAATAAACCACTAGAATCAGGGGACTAAATTGAAAATAAAACAGATTTAAAAGGGGGGGAATGCGGATTAAACCGTTGAAATCAATTAAGTCCAAGATTAGGACGAAAATAAAAGGATTTTGGAAGCTATAGGTACCGCACGGTTATTCTAAAAGGCAGAATGGCTTGAAACGTGATTTTAGGAGTGCGGAAGGATTTAAAAAAAGTGATAAAACTATTTCTTAAAAGAACCCAGTATAAAATTTAATTTTTTAAAACTATTTTATTTTAATCGGATACCAAAAAAAGGAGAAAAACTCTCTGGAATTCTCCTCCCTCGACCTAGGTTTTAGTTGAAGGCTGCCGTATCTGCCGTCGTACTTCATTGCACCAGCCGCCGCTCACTAGCGCTGATAAATCTAAAAGAATCCAAAAAAAACTCTTTTACTCTCTTAAAACACAGATCCGGCCCTTCTTTTTCAAAGCCAAGCTTTTCTCGCCTTTAAACTTAGAAAAACAGAGACCCAACCCATTTTTTTGAAAGTTTGCTCTTTTACCGGTTTACCCCGTTCATTTCTCGAAGAGAATCGTAGGGCTTATCACCGGCAGAATCGTCCTTGACCGTTGCATGCAACGGCGGTCTCTGAGGTAAGACTCTATTTCCCCCTTCTTTTGTTTGTTTTTATATGATATCTTTATGAATTTTTTCTAAACTAAGAAGAGAATTGATAAAAAAAAATACTTTTAAATATTTTTTCTTTTTTATTTATTCCCATATGAGATTACAATGAGATTTTTTGGTTATAAATCCCGGATTACATAAATCTATTATAGATTATTATTACCTAGGTTAGATCTGATATTTTTATCATTAGACCTATGATTTTCTGCCTTTTTCGCACGCTCGTGGCTTGAAGAAGTTCGACAGTCATACATCGACGAGGATCTCGGAAGAAGGGCCACCGTCGATCTGGACACGTGATGACCATCGGTGAAGGCGCGTGGGAGCTGAGCGGTCGCGGTCGTGGGGAGCACACGCACGTGGAGAAGCTGGAGGGGCTCTTTCGATTTGATCTGGACAGTTGGATTAGATATGATCCAACTGTCAGATCTGGGGTGCACAAGAACAGAAGGGAGACAGATCAGATTAGGGTTTATTATCAAAAGGACCTTATCGGGAAATGATAATAATAATATTAAATAATAATAATATTAAGCAACAATACTAATAAAATAATATAATAATACTAATATAATCAGGATAAAAATTAGTAATTATAAATTTAAATAAAAATATATATTTTTATCTTTCTTGTTGTCTTACTTTTTTTATTATACAAATTAAGAATCAAACACTTTTGTCTTATGAACTGATCGCATGCTATTGATATGTACTAAAATAATAGTATAAAATTTGTCGTTTGTCCGAGGTAGTTAAGAGTGATTTTATATGTTAAGGTTGTTTCCTTTTAGCCCTCTCTACGGGTCATTATATCTATACACATTCCTTTGGAATTAAGAAAAATAAAACAACTTACACTGAGCATAAGATAAAATATTTTATAAAAAATTTGAATCCACCTACTACAGTTCGTATAGACTTGAAAAATAAACTTAACGAATTGGGTAACCACAGCTCTACGAATATTTTTTTAAATAGTCTAAAGATGATTACAAGGTAGTATTTGTTTATAGATATTCTTAATCATTTGACAATGGGCATATACCATATAGACAAAACGATTTGAATCCGTGTTTCCTAAGATGAACATCATCTGTTTTTCACTGAGACTTGTTGGGTTCAGCTTTACAAATGTTAATTACTTATAAACAAGCTCAACAAATTATACGCAAAAATTAAATAAAAGCAAATAAGTCAACAATCTCTAGAGCATGTTCAAAAGCTCTCATTTGACATCTTTCTCTCCTCTTAAGTTGTGCATTTTGGACCCAGAAAAAATTTCTCCTTTACTTAGGATAGGTAGAAATTGTTAAAAAAAGGAGAAGCGAATAAACATGTATTATCAAAAAAAATTAAATCTACCAGTTACAGTTCTTGAGGACGTGACAAATGGGGAGAAAGTTTCTTTTTCAATAAAATACGAAAAAGTAAAAAAAAAAAATAACGATTAAGTTAGCTATTGCTCTATAAATATAAATTACTTATAAATGAGCTCAACAATGTATACACAAAAACCAAACAAAAGCTTAACGATTTGAATATTTGAATATTTTTAGGGATTTGTTATTTTTAGGGATTTAAGGATTTATTTAAATATTTTTTTTAGAATTTTTGAGATTTTTTAAAAATTAAATTTTAAAATTTTTAAAAAATAATTAAAAATTCAACATTCCTACCGTGTGTCGTATTTTAATTGGGTAACGATCTTTTTAAAAGGTCGGACACTTAAAATTATAACGGTTGAAACTTTAGGCACTTATTTTTCATTTAAGCCTTAGCAAAACTATTATTTGTTATGTTGTTTTTATATTTTATATGAGGTTATGGCATATTTATAAGTTTTTACATCACATGATATTATATTTATTTTTTTGCGTATTAATTTCGAGTTTTATGAATAATATATTGACTTTAAAAATGCTAGATTTATTGTCGGGTTGAGTCAATTCCCATGCTGGACTATACCTTGGAAATGTGAACATTTGGAAAGCCATACAATTCCCCAAATTAAACTAATGAAATATGAATAAATTCCTCATGTGCTTGGATATTCTTACAATTGGAAAAGGTTTTGGTTTCCATGAAATTTGGATTTAAGTATATTGATACAAGGTAAAATAAAAAATACCTGTATTATAAATAAGTTATGGATTTAGTCATTGTGTTCTAATTTGGTTATTTTTAGTTTCCGTATTATGCATAAGTTGTGGATTTAGTTCATGTTCTCAAATTTGATCATTTTTACTTCTTACAATTTTGGGTTATTCTTATTGCTCTATTCGAGTCGTGATTAAGTACAAAGACTAAAATTGACCGAAATAGAGTACAAAGAAAAAAATCAACAAATTGTACACAATTCTTGAAGCTTGTCAAGTCTTCTATGCATCAAAATGGAATGAGTCGGGTTCCTTACTTATCGAATCAGATAGCCTGCTGGCGGTGAATTGGATTACTTAGTAAAGCTTGGTTCCTGATGTCTTCGTAGAGATTGTATTGAAATGTTGGTATTTCTGTTCTAAACCTCATTGTAAAATCAATTTTGCTTTCGGGGAAAGTAATTGTGCTGCTCTTGGGTTAGCTAATTGTGGTGTTAGTAGGGAAACAGATTTCCTGTGGCTGTGGGTTGCTGAATAATGTATGTAAGGGATGGGATGCTAGTTCTCGGTTTACGGGTTGATGACCACAATGTTTTGCTGGTTTTCTGGCAGTGACTATAATTTTTCGTTTGTCCGAGGTAGTTAAGAATGATTTTATAAGCTAAGGTTGTTTCCTTTTAGCCCTATCTATGGGTCATTATATATATACACATTCCTTTGGAATTAAGAAACTATCACAAGGGAACAACCCGATAAGAAAAAAAAAACTTACACTGGCATAACTTCAAATATTTTATATATTTTTTAAATTCATTTGGTACAGGTCGTACAGACTTGAGAAAAGAAAATAATTTATTTTTCAATAAAATATAAAAAGTAAAAGAAAAACTTAACGATTAAGATAAGGACGAGTCTACCATGGGCATCACACACTACTGAACACCACTAACGCAATATACAGCTGAACACCACTAAATTTTTAAGACTATCGGGTGTACTCTTTTCCTCCATTTAGGTTTAAAAAGGTTTTTAATGAGGCACTCGGTAAGTCTCCCCTTTTTTAATAAAAAAAAGAATAAGATATAAAAAAATTGAATCCACATGCTACAGCTCGTATAGACTTGAAAAAAATAAAAAAAAACTTAACGAATAAGGTAACCATAGCTCTACGAATATTTTTTGAATAATCTAAAGGTAATTACAATGTAGTATCTGTTCATAGATATTCTTAACCCTTTGACAATGGTCATACACCATATGGACAAAACGATTGAACTCGTATCTCCTAGGATGAACATCATTCGTTTTTCCATTGAGACTCTTGTTGGGTTCAGCTCTACAAATATTAATTACTTATAAACAAGCTCAACAAATTATACACAAAAGTTAAATAAAAGCAAATAATTCAACAATCTCTAAAGCATGTGGTCAAAAGCTTTCAGTTGACATCTTCCTCTTTCTTAGGTTGTGTGTTCTAAACCCGTTAGGAGTAAAAATTTCCCTTTTACTTAGGATAAGTAAAAATTGTTAAAAAAAGAGAAACAAATAAACACGTATTATAAATTTTTTTAAATCTACCAGTTATAGTTCTTGCGGATGTGACAAATAGGGAGAAAATTTATTTTTCAATAAAATAAGAAAAAATAAAAACTTAACTATTAAGTTAGTCACAGCTCTATAAATATAAATTACTTCTAAACGAGCACGACAAAGTATACACAAAAACCAAACAAAAGTTGTTTTTTGCCCATACAAATTTTCGAAATATGTCCGGTGAGAGTTATCCTCCTATGGGTGCCCGTTTGCAGCTCTGATGCCGTCGGCATTTCCACCAGGGACAGATCCTAACATCGTGGCCTGCATTCAAATGGCTGATCAAGATGGAAGTGGGCTTATCGATGAGAAGGAGTTGCAGAGAGCGCTTTCTTCATATGATCAAAGTTTCAGTTTAAGAACTGTTCATTTGCTCATGTATCTCTTCACTAACACAAACACCAGAAAGATCGGTCAGTTTCTTTCACGGCCTTTTGACCCTATTGCAATTGAATTATTAAGTTCATTTTACAAAAATAAAAACCCTAAACATTGAAATATAGTTGTGTAATTCTACTTATACAAACAAAGTAACTTAAACAACCCTCTACTGTTTCATTTGTATCAACATTTTAACTAGTTGTCTCCCATGGAAAATTCTGAATGCAGGTCCGAAGGAGTTCATTTCAGTGTTCTATTGTCTTCGGAATTGGAGGGTAACTTCTATCACTTCCATTATTCAGAAATGGATTGATCAACATGATTGCATTTGTCGGTTTATTCAGCTACAAAATGGCTTTGCTGCAGGCCATCTTTGAGAGATTCGATATGGACAGGAGTGGCAAAATCGATGCCAATGAACTCAGAGAAGCACTCTTGAGTTTAGGATTTGCAGTTCCTCCGGTTGTGCTGGATTTGCTCGTCTCCAAATTTGATAAAACCGAAGGCGAATCCAAGGCCATTGAATATGACAACTTCATCGAGTACGACTTCTGTCTACCATGCTGAATCGAATTACTCGTATCACAAAACCATGATGACCAGTTTATGCATACGAAATCAAGTAATCTATCTTTTTTTCTTCCTTCTTTTATGCAGGTGCTGCCTTACGGTTAAAGTAAGATCACCTTTTCTACTTCATCTCTTCATTTAACTTGATGGGTCGTCCAGTTTTGAATCAATGTTTGGTTTGCTCGTGTAGGGATTAACAGAGAAATTCAAGGAAAAGGACACGATGTACAGCGGTAATGCGACGTTTACTTACGAAGCCTTTATGCTCATCGTTCTGCCGTTCCTGATTGCATAATCAATAGATAATGAAAGCAACACGGTGGTGTTGTTGATTATGGGATTGTGTTTTATGGAATAAGTTGCATTAGGTCTTTCAACTTATGTTTTAACTAGAGTGTTTTCGTTGCTATATGTTAACATATAGCTCAAATAAAAAAGTATACATTTAATGTGTATTACTTGTATTATCACTGTTTTGAATTTAATTCCAATCCCCATGTTTCATGCTTCGTTTCCGAGATTTGAGCACATTTAATCAATGCCCTTGTGTTGTGCAAACTGAGAATAAGCCTAAACGTAACGATAAAATTTAGGGTATTATTACCACGACTTGAAAATACAATCGAATTTTTTAAATGTTTAAATGTAACATTGAACTTTATTTTCTGACTCGTTTATGCCACCCTGTTGTTAAGTCTTAACGGGACGTTAACTCAAAACGACATCGTTTTGGTACGGCTATTTTGAATCCTATTTTGGCCTACAACGGCGTAGTTTTGCTCAAGGAAAAATAATAAAAATATGTACTTAGAGGGGATTATTTCAGAAAGGTGCCGAACCTATATCATTTTTTTCAGTTTGGTGTCTAACATTTTTTTCGGGCCAAATTTGGTCTCAACATTTCATTCTGTTACTCAAATCAGGTATTTCCATCATCGCGTTAAAAAATTTCTGTTAACCAAACATAACGTGACATGTGGCCTATTTCTATTAATTTCTTTAATTTTTATTTTTTAAAAAAAATTGAAATCTTTAATTGTATTATTAAATACCTCAAAAATATTTGATTTCTTAAAAAAATCCAAATCCAAACCCAAACCCAAACCAAACCCTAAATTCCTAAATCCATCCCCTCTGACAACTGATTCAACCACCACCGGCCACCATTGTCTTCATTGGATTCCACGCTTGAAAATCCTATAATCCCGTCGTCAAAAACCGATAAATGAACCATCGATTGTACCGTCTAAAATTTCATAATCCCGTCGATTGCATCGATTCTGTTACTCATTTTTTGTTGTAGTTTTTAATATGAACTCAAAAAAAAAAACCCTTATTGGCAAATTAACTAATGAATGAAATGTCTTCTGATTATGTTTGTTGTGGCGCGATATTATTGACATTCATTGACTGGATCATTGTATACATTACATTGATTTTCACTGTTCAATCACTGATAGTAGTCAACGGTGATATTTCTGACCTGATTCTCTACTAGACCAATAGGGGGTATTATAGGATACCTCTTTTAAACTTTAGGTGCCTAAAGTATTTTTTTTGTAAAAATATGTGTCTAAAATTTCAACCATTATAATTTTAGGTGCGTGGTAGTTAACTACAGTTAAAAAATCCGTTAACCAATAAAAAATTAGACACGTGTCGTTTTTAATTTATAATTTCTTTTAATTATTTTTTGTTTTTAATAATTTAAATTTTTTTCAAAAAATCTTGAAATTCTAAAAATTTCTAAAATAGTCTACAACTCTCTAAATCACAAAACCTCAAATCTCCACCTCTACCACCGTAGGCTGTCATTGTCGACCCCACCCTTTCGGTCGTCGGACCCAGACGACCATTTTCCCCAACGTGCTATCACCGAAAATTGATGAACTGTGTGCCAACCGAACATTGAACATCGATGTGAAATAGTCGTTCGATTGGCACATCGTTCTTCGATTTTCGGCGACGACGCATTGGGGAAAATGGCCGACTGGGTTCGACGACCAAAATGGTGAGGTCGGTGACAAATGACGGCTGCGGCAATGGTTAGGATTTGGGGATTTGTTATTTTTAGGGATTTAGAGTCTGATTTAAATATTTTTGAGAATTTCGAGATTTTTTAAAAATTAAATTTTAAAGTTTTTTTCAAAAATAATTAAAAAATCAATATTCCTACCATGTGCATTTTTAATTAAGTAACGATTTTTTTAAACGGTTGAACACCTAAAATTATAACAGTTAAAACCTTAGGCACTTATTTTTATTTAAGCCTTAGCAAAACTATTATTTGTTATGTTGTTTTTATATTTTATATGAGGTTATGCCGTATTTATAAGTTATTACATCACATCACATGATATTATATTTATTTTTTTGGCGTATTAGTTTCGAGTTTTGTGAATAATATATTGACTTTCAAATGCTAGATTTACTGTCGGGTTGTGCCGATTCACATGATAAGGTTTTGGTTTCCATGAAATTTGGATTTAAGTAGATTGATACAAGGTAAAAAAATGCTAAATTCCTTTATCAATACCTGTATTATAAATAAGTTATAGATTTAGTCATTGTGTTCTAATTTGGTTATTTTTAGTTTCAGTATTTTTTTAAATTTTAATCTTGGTTCATACAATAAACATTAAACATGTTAAGTTAAATTCTAATATTGCAATAACGTATTATGCATAAGTTGTGGATTTAGTTCATGTTCTCAAATTTGATCGTTTTAACTTCTTACAATTTTGGGTTACTGTTCTTGCTCCACTCGAGTCATGATTGAGTGCAAAGACAAAAATTGACTGAATTAGAGTACAAAGAAAAAAAAAATCAACAAATTGTACACAATTCTTGAAGCTTGTGTTGAAATGTTGGTATTTCTGTTGTAAACCTCATTGAAAAATCAATTTTGCTTTCGGGGAAAGTAATTGTGCTGCTCTTGGGTT
The DNA here is from genome assembly GCA_019671005.1 of Hibiscus mutabilis. Lineage (NCBI taxonomy): Eukaryota > Viridiplantae > Streptophyta > Magnoliopsida > Malvales > Malvaceae > Hibiscus > Hibiscus mutabilis. The sequence continues at coordinate 33,495,342 of CM033750.1, read as the reverse complement.
AGCTAAATGTGGTGTTAGTAGGAAACAGATTTCATGTGGCTGTGGGTTGCTGAATAATGTATGTAAGGGATGGGTTGCTAGTTCTCGGGTTACCGGTTGATGACCATAATATTTTGTTGGTTTTCTGGCAGTGGGTACTGTAGTGTGTGGTCGTTATTATAAGGATCTATATGAAAGTTACTATTATCAATAATTTCGGGTACTCTTTTTCTTATTAGGATTATAGAAATTTTTTAACCATGCTCATTTTCTTTTAAAAAAAAGTTTAATGGTAGAATGGACCAATAAATTAATTGACTCATGAAATATGTTTCATAAATATATGATCATTAGTACTATAGCCACTAAACTATATCATGATTCTCAAATTTGTCACTATTTAGTTTTGTTAGAACTTATTTTTTTAATTATTTGAAACTGTGTTTAATTTTTAATCTAATTATTTCAAGAGTTATAATCGCGCGGCAATTTGATTTTGTTGCATATGAAAATTAATTCTTTTTTTGAATTAAAAGAACCTTAATTTGAATAAGAATAATTTTTATTTTTTTATCTTTCTTATCGTCTTAATTTTTTATATATACATTCCTTTGGAATTAAGAAACTATCAGAAGGGAACAAACCGATAAGAAAAAAAAACTTACACTGGACATAACTTCAATTTTTTTTATATATATTTTTTAAATCCATTTGGTAAAGGTCGTATAGACTCGAGAAAAGAAAATAATTTCTTTTTTAATAAAATACAAAAAGTAAAAGAAAAACTTAACGATTAAGACAATGATGAGTCTACCACGGGCGTCACACACCGTTGAACACCACTAACATAATACACCGCTGAACACCACTAATTTTTTTAACAATGATTAAAAATCTTAAAGATTAGACTTATAATTAAAATTATTTCAAAAAAAAATTAAAAATTAGATTTAATAAAAAATTTATAATTTTTACAGTATTTTTAAATGATATATGCAGTAGAATCAAATATCTCAAAATCTCTTTAATTTTGGGTACTCATTTTCTCATTATAGAGAATTTTTAACCAGGCTTATTTTCTTTAAAAAAAGTTTAATGGTAGATTTGACCAATAAATTAATTGATTCATTAAATATGTTTCATAAATATATGATCATTAGTACTATAGCCACTAAACTATATCATGATTCTCAAATTTGTCACTATTTAGTTTTGTTAAAAAAACTTATTTTTTTAATTATTTGAAACTGTGTTTAATTTTTAATCTAATTATTTCAAGAGCTATAATCGCGCGGCAATTTGATTTTGTTGCATATGAAAATTAATTATTTTTTGAATTAAAAGAACCTTAATTTGAATAAGAATATTTTTTTATTTTTTTATCTTGCTTATCGTCTTAATTTTTTTTTTTGTCTTATCAACTGACCGCATGCTATTGATATGTACTAAAAATAATACTATACTATAATTTTTCGTTTGTCCGAGGTAGTTGAGAATGATTTTGTAAGCTAAGGTTTTTTTCCTTTTAAGCCTATCTAGGGGTCATTTTATCTATACACATACCTTTGGAATTAAGAAACTATCAGAAGGGAACAACCCGATAAGAAGAAAAAAAAACTTACACTGGACATAACTTCAAATATTTTATATATTTTTTAAATCTATTTGGTACATGTCGTACAGACTTAATAAAAGAAAATAATTTATTTTTCAATAAAATATGTAAAGTAAAAGAAAAACTTAACGATTAAGATAAGGATGAGTCTACCACGAACATTGCACACCGTTGAATACCACTAACGCAATACATCGTTGAACACCATTAATTTTTTAAATAATAATTAAAAATCTTAAGGACTAGACTTATAATTAAAATTATTTCAAAAGAAAACTAAAAATTAAATGAAATAAACCTTTTATATTTTTTATAGTATTTTTAATTGATATATGGAGTAGAATCAAATATCTCAAAATCTATCTAATATCAAAAACCCTAAACTCAATCCCTTTATTTCCTTTTTGTCACCACCGCTGATACCGAAATAATTTATTTTTCAATAAAAATATGAAACTTAGTGATTAAGCTATAGCTCTATAGAGATAAATTTATTTATTGAGCTTATTTATAGAACTATTTTTTCTTGTTAAAAAATAGGGGGTGATTATGTTAAACGTGGGAATAAAAAATATTTCGAGTTTTAATGGTCATTTATTCATTTCTATTTAATTCGGAAACATACAATTAATGTCATATATAATCGGATATTTGTTTTTGAATTACAAGTATTATCGTTTTAATATTTGAATTTAAGGAAAGCATATAATAGCCCTTTAAATTCGGAATATTCAGAAAGATATACTATTTTTAAGGAAAAAATTATTCGATGTGGGTAAAATATCCGCAAGCCCACAAATGGCCCAACCGGTCCGGACATTCACGTCGCCTACGTTGCGCGGGTGCGCCCTAACCCGACTGGGATTGATTCATGTTCCCCTGCGCGCAAGGCACAGTTTCCACTCAAGTCATTCAATGACCACAAAGTGGTTAAGTGTATATAAACACTTCCCATTCCATTTATCTCATCAATGTGGGATAAAAGCGTTTTATCTTCATTTACTCAATTAACAACTACTTTAATTTGAGCATCAATTTCTCATCCATCGCTCAACCATTTTGAGCATATGAGATACCGTTGTAAAGGTCTCATGGAGTAGAATAAGATCCAATGAAATCATTATTCGAATCTCCACCATACTTTTTCGAATTATGGCTCAAAGATAACAATTCCTCATAGTTTTTCCAACAATCTCTCACATGAATGAAATTGATGATTTTATCAAAAACATTTTGACTCAATGTGGTGATAGGTTCTACGATCGATAGCTGCATAGGATAGATGGGTTTCCTCCTATGAACCTTCTTTTGTGAAAGTATATTTACTTTACTAACTAACCAATATACTTGATGTCCTTGAACTGTTCAGCAGTTTGTGTAAACGATGATATACTTCATACAACTACCTCTCTGACAAGAGTATTTTTCTCATGGTTATGTCTATATGGCCATGGATATCGCCTGGTTCTGCAAGAGTTTGAAAGAACTGTGCCCAATAGTCTTATTGAAACGGCCTCACTTTACTCTTACATAGGTGACTTATGTTGATCAGCTTACCAAAGCACACAATGGTCATTAAAAGCTTTTAGCTTAGCCTATCTCACTTTGATTACTGTTTACATCATAGGAACGAACTTGGGGCTAGGTACCCCCACAGTGACCGAACAGGTTTATGCAATTAGGTTGTCCATTTGAACCTAGATCTTGGGATCTTCAGTCAGCTAGGTAGGATTTTCCTTCACATAGCACATTTATTTTTCATGGGCGTTAGTCCCATTTCTTTATATATTTTCTCAACTTGATCTCGACTTAACCCTTTGGTTAAAGGATCTGCAATATTATCCTTTGATCTTACATAATCAATAGAGATAACTCATTTTGAGATTAGTTGTCTAACAATATTATGTTGACGAAACATATGTCTTGACTTACTATTGTACATGAAATTTTGTGCTCTAGCAATTGTTGCTTGATTGTCACGGTATATGCATACTGTGGGCACAAGTTTCGGCCATTCAGCAATATCCTCAAGAAATTTCTTAAGTCATTCAGCTTCTTCTCCAGATTTATCCATAGCAACAAACTTAAATTCCATTGTGTATCTGGTTATAATCATTTATCTTGATGACTTCCATGACACAACTCCTCCTCCCAAAGTGAATACATATCCGCTTGTGCCTTTGGTATCTTGAATATCAGATATCCAACTAGTATCGGAGTATCCTTATAGGACAGCAGGGTCTCTGAAATAATGCAATCCATAGTCTCGAGTATATCTAAGATATCTCAGTACCCTCACAATAGATTTCCAGTGATTTATCCATGGATTTCTTATGAATATGCTTAGACTGCTCACGGTAAAAGTGATATCCGGTCTAGTGTAGCTCATGAGATACATTAAGCTGTCTATGACTCTTGCATATTCCACTTGATCAATATTTTCCCCTTTGTTCGTAGATAGATGTGAACAAGGATCTAATGGAGTTATGGCTATTCCATAATCATCTTTGTTAAATTTCTCAAGAATTTTGTCCACATAGTGTGACTGAGTCAATATGAGACCATCAGATGACCTTGTGATTTGGATGCCTAGAATCGTATCGACCAGTCCTATATATTTCATGTCAAATCTTGAATTTAACATATTTTTTGTATGTTTTACCATTTCATTTTTGCTTCCATCAATGAGTATGCCATCAACATACAAACATAGAATAATATATCCAATATATGTAGTTTTGACATATACACATTTGCCACACTTATTTATTTTGAAGCCGTTTTTCATCATGACACTATCGAACTTTTCATGCCATTATTTTGGTGCTTGTTTAAGTCCATATAGAGACTTCACCAATCTACATACTTTTCTTTTTTGACCTGAAACTACATGACCCTCGGGTTGTTCCATGTATGTTTCTTCATCAAGTTCTCCATTTAGGAAAGCTGTTTTAACATCCATTTGATGTACTTCTAAATTTTGTAAAGCTACAATAGCAAGTATCATTTTTATAGATGTTATCCTTGATATAGGAGAAAATGTATCAAAATAATCAAAGCCTTCTTTTTGTCGGTATCCTTTTATTACCAAATTTGCCTTGTACTTATCAATTGTTCCATCTGCTTTTATTTTCCGTTTGAAAATCCATTTTGAGCTTAGTGGTTTAATTCCAGATACAAGGTTCGCTAATTCTCATGTATGGTTTTGCATGATGGAATCAATTTCACTTTTAATGGCTTCCTTCCATAAGGTGCCTTCAGAGGAACGTCTAGCATCACTATACGTTTGAGGTTCAACCTCTAGCATAAAGGTTAGGAAATCAGATCCAAATGATTTTCCACCCTTGCTCGTTTGCTCCTTCTTGTCTCTATTTCAATTTCAGCCTCTATTTGATCATTTGGACTAATTTCATCTAAAGTTTGTTTTATTGAACTTTGATCAACCTCCCTATATTTATATAGGAATATATTCTCAAAAAATGATGCATTCTTTGATTCCATTATTGTGTTTTTGTGAATTTTAGGATTCTTTGATTCATAAACAAGAAACCGATAAGCATTGCTATGTTCTCCATAGCCAATGGAAATGCAATCCACAGTTTTAGGACCTATTTTCATTTGTTTTGGTAATGGGGCCATTACTTTGGCAAGACACCCCCATATTTTCAAGTGTTGGTAGAAAGTTTTTCGATCTCTCCATAACTCGTATAGTGTCTTATCCTTTTCTATTCGGGGAACCTTATTTAAAAGGTAATTAGCTGAAAAGACAGCTTCCCTCCATATGTTCTGTGATAACACAAAGCTTTCTAACAAAGCACTCATCATTTCTTTTAGAGTATGATTTTTATATTCATCTACTCAATTAGATTGAGGAGAATACGTTGGTGTTACTTCATGAATAATGCCATGTTGTGAACAATATTCACCAAATGGATTAACGTATTCACCGCCGCGGTCACTTCTTACCATCTTAATCTTTTTGTTAAGTTGGTTTTTGACTTTCTGCTTATAAAGTATAAATTTCTCTATACCCTCATCTTTACTTTTTACCAAATACACATATCAATATTTTGTGCTATCGTCAATGAAGGTAATAACAAATTTATTTCCTCCTCTATTTTAAACGAATTTTAAATCACAAACATCATTAAGAATTAGGTAAAGCGGTTCAGTACTTCTTTCAACAGTTTGAAACGAATACCTTGTCACATGTTTCACATTTATTATTGTAATTAATATGAAACGAAGGGATGTGTTCCAAGTTAATTAATCTACGTAAAGTGTCATAATTAACATGTCCGTGTCTACCATGCAATAAATTTAAAGACTAAAGCATATAAACAGAAAAAGAAGCAATATTCTTATTCATGCTTTTGGATTTTACAGAGATAACATTGAGTTTCACATTCCATTCAATACATATCCCCTACCCACAAACACCCCCTTTGATGGAATTAATTTTTGGGATTCCAAAACCATTCTAAAGACATGAAAACTTGAAAGTGTTCCAGATACAAGGTTTTTGCGTATGTCAGGCACATACAACATATTCTGCAGCTTGAGTTCTTTGCAAGATGTCATCTTTAAGACCATAGTTCCCTTCCCCTTGATCTTAGAAGTCACAACATTTCCCATATAGAGATTCTCCCCATTGTCGCTATGTATCAGCTTAGAAAAGAGTTCTTGTCACAGCAGATATGACGTGTTGCTCCAGTATCAAGCCATCATTCCCTTGGATTAGAGTCAACCAAGTTGACTTCAGGGATCACAACACATAGATCTTTGTCCTCTACATCATTTGCCTAATTAGATATGGCTCTTTTTGGATGCCTGCATTCAGAGGATCTGTGCCCCACCTTGCCAGAGTTGTAGCATGTTCCCTTGAATTTCTCCTTCTTGGAAATTCCACTATTAGGCCCCAACTTCGGCCTGGCTTGGGGTTGTTTTCCCTTTTTGACTTCAACAACATTTGCCTTGGCCTGTTTGAAGGTTTCTTTACTAAGCTTTTTGGCATTGCCTCTATTGTCCTCTTCTATTCGAAGTCTGACAATCAATTCTTCCACTGTCATCTTTTTTTTGTGTTTCAGGTAATTTTTAAAGTTACTCCATCCGGGAGGCAGCTTTTCAGTGATGTCTGCTACCTGGAAGGATTCACTTAGCAAGGATTCCATGAAAAATTAGTTGGAGTTCCTCCACTTGGCGTACTACTGGTTTGGAATCAACCATAGTAATGTTCAAGAATTTGGAGACTAAAAACTTTTTAGCCCCAACATCTTAACTTTGTATTTGTGGTCTAATGCCCTCCACAGCTCTTTAGCCGTTTTATAAATATCATATACCGAATACAAGAAATCTTGAAGTCCGTTGAGGATGTGATTTCTGTATAGAAAACCAGAATTAATCCAAGATTCGGTGATACTGAAGGCAGTGATATAATCCACATTTTCTTCTTCTTCCTCTGTTTTGACAGTGGGAGGATCTTAATTAAGTTATTTTGCCAAGTTTAACATGGTAAGATAGAACAACATCTTCTATTGCCATGTCTTGAAATTTTGTCCATAGAATTTTGCTGGCTTCTCATTGTGACTTATAACCACAGCCGCAATGTTCAGATTCATAGGTTGTTTCGCTTGTTTCGAAGTCTGACCCGGTAGTACCGTCTGAGATGTCGAGTTGGGTGAATCGGTAACATCTCCCATATTCATTGTTTTTGTTCAAGAAAAGAAACAATTGGAATCAATAATATTCTAATAAACTAAAAATTATTTTTTGTTTATCTTTGATTTTGGTATTTCACAAAATCCATAACCTTGGTTACTTGTAATGACAATTTTTGTGATATAGATTTGTCCCTTTTTTGAGATTAAGTAAACCCGTTTAAACGATAGGCTAAATCCTGAAAACGGATTTATTTGCTTTCTCAATTTCGTAATATTTTAATTGCCTAAGATTGTGAGTTCTGTCTTAAGATTGTAGAAAATTCAATCCAAAACGATTAAATAAATCAAAACAAAAATAAAGTAAAACAGATTCGAATGAACTTTTATAGAATTGAAATAAACCGAAAGAAACTTGTTGAGGCCTGCACAAACGCAGATTCCTTAACACAGATTTCGACCATTCCCTGGTGCTTGAGTTCGTCGGTCATCATTCTCCAAGGATACAACAACATATAGCAACACTGGTGCAGAGATCACGAACATAACCCTTGCCTTTCACTATCTCCAAAACACTATGCAATTTTCAAGAGGAGAAAATTTTTGAGTTGTGTTTTAAAACTGAAGAGAGGCATGCTTTATATAGGGGAGTTATTAGGTTAAATGTGGGAATCAAAAATATTCCAAGTTTTAATGGTCATTGAACACCATATCCCCATGTGACTGTTGGCTTCTAGCCACGCCACTAACCACCTCTGTACCACATCACCTCTAAGTCAGAGCCACGACAACAACCTCTTCTCTTCCCGGTTCCCATACACCCTTTGAGCCATCCTGTAAGTCAAGACAGTAAAGAAGATGCTCATCTTCCCTCTCATACGACAACCACCAATATGCAACAGATGTGCAACAAAAATCAGAGGCAAAAATTTTAGAAGTCAGATGAATGCAAACAAACCAAAATCAGCAACCAATAATTGGTTTTATGGGTTTTTTACTTTTCTTTTTATCTCTGTAATTTTGGCTATAAAGCCTGATTGAAGAAAAAGCAATATAGACAGAGATTGCAATATCAATACAAATACATAAAAAAGAGCATTCTTCAGAGGTATCCTTTTTCATTTACTCTCGCATAGCAATAGGGTTTCTTTCTTTTTCTTCTTCAAAGCCGAAATGAAAGCTTTTGTTCTCCAAATAAAAAATTCCAGATTCAAAACAAAGGGGATTCGGAATTTCCAAGTAGAATCTTGTTTAAAAAAGAATCAAAGGGGTTTTTAGTTTTTAAATCAAAGTTGAGTTTTCTTTTTTACTTTTTCAGATTTTAAATCAAAACAAAAAGAGGAGGTTTTGAGGTTTACCTGTCGTCTGGGGGAGGAGCCACCACATACCATCATCTTCAGACATTGGGTGGTTCTTGTTGAGGTCTGGCCGCCGATGAATGACCATGACAATGTTGAAAAGGAAAAAGGGTCGTCGGTTTAGAGAAAAAATAAAAAAGGCTAAGATTTTCTTTTTCAGAGATTTTATTTTCTTTTTTTTCTTTGAAACTCGATTTAAAATGAATTTTTTTTCTTTTATAAGCTGATTGAAACGTTGCGTTTTGGGCAAGCTAGGATCCGCACAGTAACCCAGATCCGAGGAATGATTCGCGCCTTGTGGTTGATGGACAAATCACTATTTTGGTCCTTTTATTTCCTTCTCGTTCACATTTTGGTCATGGTCTATTCACCCTATTAATCCCTGCTCTCTTATTTCTTTTAAAATTTCAATTTATTGAAAGTTCTTTTTTTAAAAAAAAAATGGCCGTGTATTTCCTTTTTCTTTCATTCTGGTCCATATTTTATTCTATATTATACATGTATCATATTATGCTAAAATTATATTTTATATATTAATATTCTATATAGTTACGTAACTTATATATTATAGAGTTTATTATTTATTATATTATTATTCTATATAGTTTATTATTTATATCATATATTATTATATATTTATCATATTTATTATATGTACTAATATATATTATTATTTATTTGTTTTTTGTTCGAACCGGCCTTACGGTGACCCGCAACGAGAGACGGCCCGTATTATTATGGCTCATTTAGTGTAGCTTTATTTTTCGCAATTTAAATTACACAATTTAATTATGCGCATTTTATTTATGTTATTTAATGTCCGCGTTTAAATTTATGTTTTAATTTCGTATATATTCTTTTGCCTTGCTTTATTTTCTCACATTCGAATTATTAACTGTTAACATGGTGCCCTTTTATTTGATAGTAAACATGGTCAGTAGTAGGCGTAGTGATGGTGGTTCTTTCGTTTATTCTCAAATAACGAGGCCTTTAAAATTTACTCGTATTTTTAAACAGATCTTAAATTAAATTAAATTTGAACTCGCAAATTTCCAATTAAGGCAAATCGTATTCGACTAGGTACCAATTTTTAGGCGGTGTGGAGTGTTAATCCTTCCCCATCCGTAATCGTCTCCCGGATCTATTTTCAAAAGAATCTCTTGTTTCATTTTTGGTGTCCGGTCTACCCTTTTAAAAATGATCGGTGGCGACTCCAGTCTTTATTTTTTAAAACCAAATTTCCTAAAAGAAATTAATTATTCAAAAAATCCCCAATTCTTTAAATTTCAACTATTTTAAAAAAAAAAACACGGAAAAACACCCACGCTCTTTCTTAACCCGCATCACACGTACATTTACACCAATTTGATTTTCCAGCGTTTTTCAAAAAAAGGAGGTCGCTACATTAATACTAACCAAGACGAATAGCTAGCAGACACATGTGGGATGGAACTTGGCCAAATTTGAATTCTCGAAAGGATAAGATGATATTTCTTCTGGAAAAAAGAAATATTAATCAATCTTTAAGAAAATCTGGAGTGAAAATCATAGAGATTAGGGTTCATAATCATTGAGATTAATATTTTAGCTGCTGTTTAGGATTAAGCGTAGTTTATTAGGGTTGTAAGTGCATATTGGGTTTCTAAGGTGATTGAAAGGCATCTTGGTTAAAAGTAGATAATGCAATGCTTTATGATATGTTTTAATTGATAAATAAGTGTTTTATTGCATATAAAAGCTTCATATTGATGCTACAATGTTTTGTATGCGTATGAAACTTTTTTTGATAAAAGGATGCGTATGAGACTTGAACATAAAGGTTGGGGTGGTTTGAAGTAAAAAAAAAATAATGCATGTTTTGTGTTTTCTAAGCTTGAGTATCAATACTACAAATTAGATATTAAGGTATCGAAGTTTGACATGGAAGATGCTAGTAATGCAAAGATAGGGGCAGTTCAAAGATTTTGGGGCATGTGCAATTTTTAAAATGTGACCTTTAATTTATAATTGGTAAGAGATATAATTTTTTTCCTCAAAAAAATTACCTTAATAGAAAAATATTATTATATTATTCTCTTGAGCAACAAAAAATTGACTTATAAACATCTAAAAATCAAACATTTTCACTTAAAATGTGTCATTCTTTTCGCGTGTTTAAAGTTTTAGATAATTGTTATATATATAAACATAATTATATATACAAATTTATAATTTTTTTACAACTATTTAACTTAAGTTCTCTATTTCTGGGACTCCTCTCTCTCGGGGCCTTGTGCGGCCGCTCCTATCGCGCCTGCCCAGACCCCCACTACGCAAAGATACTATTAATTGATTATTGACTTAAGAGTATTATAAGCCCTTAAACTGAAGAAAAAAATAATTAATCCTTTGAATCTTTTTGCAATCAATTAATCCTTTATATTCCGAAATTTCATCAATCTACCCCTTTGATCAACATTGATTAATAAATCTAATAGGTTTTTGGAATAGTTGGTGCAGTGTGTCGTGTTACAGTAATGTCACTTACATTTTTCATATTTTTTTTATTTAAAAGCTTCTTTAGAAGTTCTAAAAATTCTAAAAAATTAAAAAAATAGTTTTCTAAAATCTGTAAATGTCACATGACAGAACTATAGTGTGTCACAAGACAGTAATATCTCAAGAAAAAATCGTCAAAAATTAAAGATCAAAATTGGTCAAAGAGCTTAATTGATTAAATTTATTGGTTTGGGGGTTTAATTGGGTGCAAGCATATTTAAAGTCTTAAGTGCCTTTATTTTCAAAAGTTCAAGGACTTCAAACACTTTAAGCCTCGATTATTTGTTAAGAATTTCTAGCAATCGTCTCATCATATTTTACAAAATTACCCCTACATTTCTCTATAAAATGAAGCCTCCTCCTCACTTTTAAATGACTTGATCTTTCTCTCTACGCCCTCGAATTTCTTTTCTTTTTTAAAGAACAATGCTATTCGAGTTTCACTTTTTTTATTTCGGTTCTAGAAATTTTGGAAGATTGTGTTGATCTTTGGGGGGCAACGTCTATTTTTGTGATTATAATAATCTGGACAAATTTGCTTACGAGACAATGAATTACACGACATAATAAATCGTTTTATTTATTTTACTTCATGGAGTTGATTATTTGGTAGTCAATGCTAATTTTGTTTTGTAATAATATTTTAATAATAATTTATAAGAAAAATTATACTATTATTGAGATCTTTTAATTGCCTGAGTAACAATGGACGCTCATTTTCACTTTGTATTTGGATTATGGAGATTTACATTGAAATTTGAAAATATTAATATTGCTCTATTATACCAAAAAAATCGTACCGTTGAAACATGGTAATGGTTGTGCAGTGCCCTTCAAACGTTAGTATTGATTTGTTAACAAGATTCCTAAAAAAGTAGTTAACATGATTGTCCCTGATCAACGCATGTGCAAACTGGTTGTGCACCTTTATATTATTAATATTTTATCATTTAATTATTATTTTACCAAACCTATGTTCGTTATTATTCTTAGGGTTGGGCGTTCGATCGAGTCGAGTTAAAAAGTTTTGAATTATTTGAGTTGATCTGTCATATTTTCCAACTCAAACTTTACTTGAAAATTTTTTATTCGAGACGAGTTTTGGAGTTCGTATACATTTTTAATTGTAATTATTTCTCATGTTATAGTACAGTTTGATTCTAATTTAAACGACTTTTTCTAATCATATAAGATATGCATATACATTTCTTCATATTTTTATGTGCATATATTTCTTCATATTTTTTTATCAGTATATATATATATATAAGAAAAAACTAAGAGACTCGAGTCAAACTTAAAAATTAATCTACTGATTACAAAAAATTCGAGTTATTCGAATTTCCGTTTTACAACTCAAACCTTATTTAATTTTTTTCGAGTTGAGTCGAGTTTATGAAATTTTGAGTCAAATCAAGACGAGTCGAGTTTTTTTGCCTCGAGTCTAATTGAATTTTTTAATTTTTTTAGTCAAATCGAGTTTTACTCCCCTTATTATTCTGCATCCTGTCATGAACGAAACAAGGGGTTTCATGTAGCAAAATAAGGGTGAGCCCCTCGGGCAATAAAAATAATCAAGATGTATTGTTTTCTAGATAAATAATGTGAGACTCATGAAGCTACTAAGACATATCTAATAAGATAAGTAGTGCAAGCATTTTTATGTCAGAATCTGAGGAAGCACGAAAAACCTAGGGTTAATTATGATTCTTACAATGCTGAGAAATCCTTGTGCTTTCGAATAGCCGGGAAAATGTTGCCCTCAATAAAACCAAGAGTCATTACTTGTTTGAGCGGGTTTTGGCCATCGTAATGTCGATCAAAAACTGGCAATCAACGTTAGTGTTGCTGGTGAGTCTCCTTCTCATCAGCCGTCAACAGTTGCTCCCTGGCCTTCTCTGTCTTCAACCGACTACTCCACCAGCTCCTAGTCCTATGCTGTCTAGTCTTGCTCCGGTGGCCTAAGGTGGCTCATCGTCACCTGGCTTTGGTTCGACTGGGTCGCCGATGACTTACACTGTTGGAGACACTTGGCAGGGGCGGAGCTTAGGCCAGGCCCAAGGGGGTCTTGGCCCCTCCAAGATTTAAAATTTCATAATTAGTTCTTTAACCTTTTTGAAAACTTTAATTTGTCCCCCTCAAATTTTTAGAAATTTATATTAAAAATTGTATTTTTGAAAATTGTTAATTAAAATCTATAAAATTTTATTTTGGTCCATTTAATTTTGTTTTTTGGTTTAATGACAATTTAAGTCATTATAAATTTAAATGTTAGATAAATTAAGCATTAACTCTTGTAGCGACCTTTTAGAGATTCAAAATTTTAAAGTTTCGAATTTGGGATCGCTAGAAAGGAGTAATAGGGTTCATTTCGTCTTTTTTGGAAAGTCCTTTAAAAAGTCGTGTTTTGGAAAATGAAAAAGACTTGTAGTCGCCACCGGCCACTAAGGTAGGCCGGACACCATAAAACCAGAGATTCGCTCGAAAAAGGGTTCGGGAGTTGATTACGCGTGGGGAAAGATTAGCACCTCCATCACGCCCAAAAATCGGTACCGAAATATATGTTGCTTTTAATTGATGGAAATTATCGAAATTTAAATTAACTTTAATAAAATAGTTTGTAAATGAATTTAAACTTTAATTAGACATGCTTGGTCAAATTGGTGAATTCAAGTTAATTAAGCATTTAATTAGTAAGTGTGACGATACCTTGGACCATAGATTAAACCGGCATCGAATAAGCCTGACTGTCGTGTTAATTTATGGTTCGAACTTTGTTCATCAACTTTATGCATGATGCAAGCAATTAAGAATGATGTTATGACTTGATAAGATTTTATCCCAAATTACCTTTAGACGATAAGAATTAATTTGAATATTTGGTCAACATCCATTGAGCCAAGACTGTTACGACACAAATATCAGAATTAATAAATATCTTCATTTTATGATTTAAATTGATTAATTACAATGCGTCTAATTAAAATAAAAGTCATATGAATGACAATTAAAATGCATGTAAAAGGAAATATATAAATTAAAACATAGGCCCACTAAAGTCCTAACCTAAAAGGCCCAAGTTATTGGATGTGAATTAGTGCTCTAACTATTAACTAGGTCAGACTAATATTAACCCTAAGTTAATTAATTCCTAAAAAACTAGTAATTTATGAATTATCTTGAACTATAATAATTAATTTGATTAATTCTAAACTAGGATCCCAATAAGCCAAGGATTCTATTTAAAATAAATCGAATTAATTAATTATGATTTAAATTAAGTGATCTAAGTCAAATATTGATTTTAACCCTAAAGTAATTAAGAGATGTTCGATTAATTCAATGAATTTAACATTTATCCCAATAAGCCAAGGATAAATTTAAATTAATTAAATTAATTCGAACCTTAAATCTAACTACGGCTCTAAAAACCCTAAACTTGAATTTAACTTAATTAATTTAGAAATTATGTCCCAATAAAACGAGCGTATTATTTTAATTAATTAAATTAAATTTTAAACCCTAAACTATTCCTAAGAGGGCCTATCCTAATAAGACAATAAAAGAGGGAATGAAAAAAACGAACATCAAACTCCAATAATATATTATACAAGAAACTAATATATACATACCATATATAATATACATGTATTAAAGTTAAAAGGAGGACCAACGTAAAAACTTACGATATATATATATATATATATGTTATGTTATACATAAAGGAAATAAGAACGAATACACATACTTCACATATAACATAATATAATGCAATTCAAAGAGCTTGAATAAGACATAAAAGCGTATGTAAAACTTATGATAAAATTATAACATGTGTAATGCATATACGAACTACGCGACACAAATATTCACACATATTACCACGAGAACGCTTATAATAAAATACCCTACAATTTTTAATATATAATTTACAAAAATGTGACAATATATACATATTATTGTAGAAAAGAGTAATTTCCATAGAAACAAATATGTACACTTACAAATAATGCAAAATAATCTATATACTATCATATGTAAAAAGAACAGAACACATTAAACTATGTGAACATATGTATATGAGACCAAACAAACATGGGAGCAATCCAATAAATACGAGTACATATAAACAAAAGAGCAAAGATAAGGCTAAAAAAGTGAGAGACAACAAATAAATATGCACATGGAGAGGGGTTAGACTCTAAAAAAAGAAAAAAAAGGGGGGGGGGGCTGAATCCGGGGTTAAACCATTAAAGTCGGGACCAAAACCGAAATAAGAACAAAAATTCAAGGACTGAAAGGACTATTAACCCACTGAAAACTTTAGGAGATTAAAAGGATGAAATTAAAATAATTTAAAGAACAAGGGACTGCGGAGTGGGTTTAGAAAAGTGGAAGGGCTAGAAAAATAGTTTGAAAACACGGAAGGGCCTGAAAGCAATAAAACCATTTTTTAAAATTAGGCCGACTTTGATTTATGGTGAGATCGAAAGCTTTGAAAATGTTTTGGGAACCTATTGTGTAATTTAAAAAGGTAGAAACCCTTCCGCGCGTAAATATCACGACATAAGGGTTTTAATAGTGATAAACCCTTTAAAATGAGGGGAGGTATATACAGACCATTTCGGACAAAAAAATGACCCTTGGTCATTTTAAAAAAAATCCATTTTCAGAAAACTCCATACCCTCTGAGCTTGGGATGAAAACCACCCTTAATCCCAGATCTCAGCGGCCTTCTATCGTACCGGTGGTCGTAAATCACCGCCGACGCCGATAAATCTCCAAAAACACCCAAAACCTTCCTTTCTTTAACTTAAACCCAAAATTGGTTTGGGTTTTACCAAAAAAAACCCTCTTTTGGCTTCAATCTGAGAAAGTCGAGACAAAAAGAATTCTCTCTTTTGTTTTTTGTTTTACTTTAGAAATAAAACAACTGAGGCCGGCATAGTAACCCTACATCCTTGGTTCACCACTAAAGGCGCGAAGGCCATGGGCTTATTACCAGAGACCGATGTAGTCACCAAAAACAAAAGGGTAAGGTTTAAACCCTAGATCTAGGTTTCTTTTCCCATTTTTTTACATGCATGCAAAATACTGAAAGAGGACGAAATACCTCTAAAAGGTTCTGCTTTGTATTGCTTCTTCACTGTTGTTACAATATGTGTATGTTAGGTTTTATAACCAAGAGTTACATGAAAAATGAAAAATCTATTGTTATAATCGTTTGAAATCCGCTGAATTTTTTTTGAAAATTGGTTATTTTTGCCCGATCTTCTTTTTGTGCCTTTTACTAATGTTTGGTTTGTTTTCGGGTGCATGGGCGTCGTGGCCGCATGAGGGAGATGGGGACCAGAGGGGGCTGCTGGTTGCGGCAGACGAGAAGTCAAGAGCAGTCCAAGCGTCAGGCGCGTGGAGATCTGAATGGTCACGCGTGCAACGCACGCAAGCGCGAAGGAGCGGGAAGGCCGCACGTGGGCGCGTGCCAGTTCTGAAAGGTTCCCAGCTTCAATCCTGGACGTTAGATCAAGGGCCAGATCTAACGGCCCTGGAGCGGCTGCGCAACAGAACAAAATGATAGGGTTATCAGGCTTTAGGGTTTAATTTGTATCTGGGCCTTAGTGGGCCAATTGATATGTATTTATTTATTTTTAGGTTTTTTTGTAATAGGGACTGTAAATAAACATTTTGGGCTTTGTTGTTTACTATTTAATTTATTTCCATTTCTGTTTAATAATAATAATCTAATAATAATACATATAATACTAATAATAGTATAAGGAAATAGCAATGCAAACCAAATAATAATAATAAAAATATTAATATTTAATACTAACTAAAACAAATAATCCTAATAATATTTTTTGGTTTTTTTTTTGAATCATAACAACTCACAACAAGAACATAATAAATATGATAACCTAACTAAATATAGAAATAAAAGAAATTATACTAATTAAAAATATAAACATATAATTCATTAACAATAGTAATACTTAATAGCTATAGAATATTAATAATAATTATAATAGTGTTTTTGGTTGTTTTTTGCACTGATTATAAAAGTAACAACTAAGGCCATCATTCAAATATTTACATAAACAATAAAACGGGTTAATACCCCGGATAAAATTAGTGATTACAGTTGCACCTCTTTGCTTATCTTGTAGAAGCAAAGACTATAAGCACTAATTTTATCTAACTTTCCTATCTGAATATTCCGATCTGCGGGTTCCTCCTATAAAGAATTATCAATTCGGTACTATCAGCTCTCCCTCTATACTACTTGTCTTTGTTTTCCATTACAAAATAAATACTTCTGAAAATTGATAAAATCAGAAGAGAATTTCTTTGGGGGCTACAGTGGCAAGTCGAAGAAAATGGCTAAGGTCAATTGGGGGAGAATTTGTCTTCCTAAAAACAAGGGGGTGCGGGTGTGATTAATTTAAAAGCAAAGAACAAAGCACTCCTTGCAAAGTGGCATGGCGTTTCATTTCGGAGAAAGACACGCTATGGAGAAAAATTATCAATGCTAAGGACACAATTTGGTTAGTCAATACTGATGTAAAGCGTAATGTGTCAAGCATTTAGAAGGGGATTATCAAGAATCTATCTAGCAGTGACATAGCTAAATGGAAAGACGATTCTTTCTTTAAATGGCTGTTGGGGGATAGAACAAGTATTCTTTGTTGGGAAGATTGGTGCTGCGGGAATACTTCTCTTAAATTGGCCTTCCCACGTGGTTGTACATAAAGGTAAAACTGTGGCAGAGGTTGCAAATGGTGGAAGCTTGGATGTAATTGCTTGGGATAATATGTTCGCAAGAAATCTCCTACATCGCGAACTGATCTCCTTGGATTTGATTAAGAAAGTGATAAACGAAACGAACTTAAATACAACTCTTGCGGACAAAATCATGTGACCAAAATGAGGTGTTTTCAGTTAGGAAACTGTCAGAAATGATCGTTAATGATGATGTCGAGAATCGTTCCTTCGATTTTAACCGAATCTGGAAGCTAAAAGTTCCCGCAAAAGTAAGAAGTTTTCTCTGGATGCTGAAGATTAATAGGCTGCCTACTAAGGATTTTATTCGTAATCCTTGTTTCAACTTCGAAGTCCAGCAGTGCTTTTGTTCTTGGTGCGAAATGATGGTTGAAGATGCTGATCACCTTTTTGTGAGCTGTAGATTCGTGGATTGTTTTTGGGATGTTTTTCGCAGGTGGTGGAAGGTTTCTTGGGACAGACCAAATGGTGTTGACGATTTCTTTTTGTTTTGCTTCGAAGTAAACTGGTCGGGATCGGCGAAGACTATTTGGCTCATTGCCATTGCTGCATCCTTGTGGACGTTATGGATTGCAAGAAACGAGAAAGTCTTCCAGGGGAAGACAACGATACTCAAAAGATTTGGTGTTTTAGACAAAGATGCGAGCATTCATGTGGTGTAAGGCGGCAAAGAATGAGGTACTGATCCAAGAGGAGAAATGGTGGGACAATCCTATTTCATGTCTGTCTTCCACAAGTGGAGTCAATTCTTGTCTATGTTGGCTGCCACCAAACGAGGGAGAGGTCAAATTTAACGTAGACGGGGCTGCAAAAGGAGATTATGCAGGTTGTGGCGGGGTGTTAAGGTCGGATAAGGGAGAAGTTAGAGCCATGTTTTCTGGCCCGGTTCAGAGTTTGGGGACTGATTATGCTGAACTTATGGCTTTTAAGACAGCCTTTGAGGTTTTCATGGATACAAATTGGATAGCAAAGCAAATCTAATAATCGAGTCGGACTCCCAAGTAGTGCTAAACTG
Source organism: Hibiscus mutabilis (assembly GCA_019671005.1). Lineage (NCBI taxonomy): Eukaryota > Viridiplantae > Streptophyta > Magnoliopsida > Malvales > Malvaceae > Hibiscus > Hibiscus mutabilis. Next base: position 33,476,400 of record CM033750.1, on the reverse strand, counting down.
GATTAAGAACCACTTGTTGCGACCTTGGAAGTGGAGGGAAATCTTTGATGAAATTGACAGAAGCATCCGAATTATATCCTCAGTTCAGTGTGTGTACGTTCAGAGAGAGAGGAATGCTCTTGCGGACCAACTAGCGAAAGTAGGGATGAAAAGGGTCGACACTTTTAAAGCCTGGTGGTGAATCTGCTTAGTTGAGCTGGGTGCATCTTATTATGCTAAAGAATTGTGTTTACTGCTTTGTTTCGGTTAGTTTACATTGTGGAAGAAATTTACTGGTGAATTTGCTCTGATTTTTCTCGAAGTTACTGGTGGTGTATTTGCTTAGTTGAGTTGTGTGCACCTTATGCTAAGGATACGTTGTTTGCTGCTCTGTTTCGTTAGGTTTACACAGTGGTTTTGGGGTGACTGAATTTGCTTAGGGTTTCTTGTTAGGTGAGTTTTTATTAGTTTTCTTTCTAGGAGATTCTGGGTTGCTGTTTTGTTGAATGTGGTGTTCTTCCTTTCAAGGCGAATTTTGTATGTTTTATCCTGGTAGCTTATACTCTTTTCTCCGGTATTGGGGATTTTTAACAAGACATGCAGTTCAGGTCTTTGATTGCATGATTAATTTAATAAAATTATATTTGTCGAGCAAAAAACGCCTCAAACTTTTGAATTTTATCTTGGTCCCAAACAAAATTTTTAGTTTTGCGTCCAACCGTTCAAATATGATAATGTGATTTCTGATTTTAAAATTATTCTTGAACCAACCGTCCATGGCATATGCAGCGAACCCTACTTATGAAATCTAAATACTCCACTAATAATATATTAAATTGTTAGCAATTTAAAACCAGAAAATAAATAATTTGAGATTAAAACTAAATAAGACATGTGCAAGAGATAAGATTCAACGTGGTTATGCCTTGTATCTTCACGAATGAGAAACAAATAATTCATTATAAACGTAAATATTACAAAGAGTACAAATATATGATATCTCATATATCTCATAACCTTGTATATATCTAAAATGTGATGTATCCAAAATACTCTCCCAACGTCCCTACAAAACTGAATATCTGCACAGGGACAGAGCTAAAGGGAGGGTGGGAGTGGCAATTGCCCCCAACTTTGAATGGTTTAATTACTTTTAGGCCATTAATAGTTTTAAAACCTTTGCAATTAAGTCCATTTCCCCTCCCAAAAAATTTGGTTTATTATTTTTAAGACCCTTTAAGTTAAAATTAATGAAATTAAGCCATGACCCCTCATTTTTCTGGTTTAATCACTTTTTAAGACCTTTCAATTTTAAAATTAGTTAAATTAAACCTTAATTCCCTTAATTTTTATGATTTATTTCTTTTTAGAACCCTATTTATTTCAAAGTTAGTTAACTTGCCCCCTCATGGTTCAATCATGGCTCCGTCCATGTATCTGCAACATAGCCGCAATAGTTGTCGATACCACAAAAAAGATTACATCTCGTCCCTATAAGACTTACTCTATATTTAAATAGTCAAATACTTGGTCACCAAAAAACTTTATTGAATAAAGCTTCTTATCTAAATATAAATAATAACTAAACTTAATTATCAACTACTCTTTAACTACTAGAATTACAATAAAGCCATGTGACAATCTTAATATTTTAAAAACTAAGTTTTTCCAATAAAATGGAGCTAGGGCTGTAAACGAACCGAACGTTCAGGGAACTGTTCGTAAACTGTTCGACGAGAAGTTCGTTTATTTATTAAACGAACGAACATGAACAAGATTTTATGCTCGTTTAATTAAATGAACGAACACGGATAAAGGACTCGTTCATTCATTTACGTTCATGAATGTTCGATATTCCGTTCGTTTAAATTTATTCACGTATGTCCATTTATATTTATTAATTTTCATAACAAAAATATTATATTTAAAAAAATTAAAATATGAAATAAAAAGAAAAAAATACTCAATACTCAATATAGGAGACTTCAGACTTCTTAAGAAAAAATTAAACAATACTCAATGCTCGTTTGCGTTCGTTTATCAATTTAACGAACGAACATGAAGAAGCTACATTCCTTAACAAACGAATACGAACAAGAAATTATGTTCGTTCATTTGTTCGATTAAAATTAACGAACATAAATATATCATTATTCATGTTTGTTCGGTTCGTTTACGATTCTAAATGGAGCTGATCGAGGAGTCCTTAGTTTACCCGACCACCATTTGAGTTATTTGCATTTGTGACTCCAAAATATATACAAAGCAAAATGTAGGAAATTGATACGGCGTATATCATAAATTAAGAATAATTTTTAGGAAACAAACTAAGAGAATTATTAAATATTTAAATTACTCTCCTGATAAAACTTTTTTGGTTTTTCTTTAATATGTCTCCTGATAAAACTTAAAGGCAATCTCTTTGTTATTGATTAGAACAAGGTTTCTTTGACGATAGGAATTTAATTCTAATTAGACTTCTAATATGATACCTAATATTGTAAATATAAATGTGAGAGAAGACGAATATAGAAGTGCGTGGTTTTCTTCTCTCTCAAAACCAAGTAATTTTCTTGTTCAACAATGTCCGGAGGTATATATTTGAACATTCAAATCTTATATGTATTGCAATTTGCAAACGCAAACTGAAGTCGTCTATATTACTGTAATTTACAGGAATAACAAGAACGACAAGGAGCCTTCCTCCAAGTCATTACTTTTTCAAAATAGAGCATTTTCTTTATTGATTGAGGCCAATGTGGACAAGTACAAATCTAATGCATTTGAAGCAGGGGGTCACCAATGGTGAGTGCTCACACTTTTTAACTTTGATAATTCTACTACTTTCTTTCTTATGATATTGATTTCAACAGGAGACTAGTATTGTACCCGACCGGGAATAAAAAGAGCAATGGAAGTGGTTACATCTCCCTCTACTTGGAAATCGAAAAGACTGTAAATTTATCTCTTGATTGGGAGGTGAATGCTGAGTTTAAGTTATTTGTGTTTGACCATATTTGGGATCAGTACATGGTCATCAAAGGTTGATTTGATTGGCTACACTTTTCTTTCTCATGATATAGATATACATGACTAATTGCAAGTGCTTGAGAAAGTATACGTTGGTTTGTACAGATTTGGAGGTGAGATGAAGACTGAATGGGGTTTCTCTCAATTCCTTTCCCAAAAGACTTTTAACAAAGCTGGGAATGTTTACCTGGTGGACGATTGCTGCATATTCGGGGCGGAGGTTTTGGTGATTCAACGTCCTCTCAAATTGGAGAAATCGGTGCTTAAGAAGCCTATTGGTGGAACAATTACTTGGAAGATGGACAACTTTTCTAAACTAGACCAGACATTTTACAGATCTCCTGTTGTTTTCATAGATGACATAAAATGGTACTCTTGGGTTGAATCTTCACCTTTAAAACCTTCCTTTCTTTCTCTTAAAAATTTTTATTGTTATGATTTTAGGTTATACAATAACTTCTCTTTTTTATTATATCTTGTTACTACAAAACAAGTTAGGAAACCATATGATAAGTGCTACTTTCGTATTGACTGCAGGAATTTGAGGGTTTATCCTAAAGAGAAGTTCAAGCCTAAAGATACACATTTATCTATTTATCTTGAGATAGCTGAGCCCCATTCACTCCTACCCGAGCGTGAAGTATTTGTGAAATATAAACTACGATTGAGGGACCAAATCAATTCTAATCACTTCGAACAAATACGTAAACACCATATCTGAATTATATATATAATTATACGATATGTTATTTTATGGAAAAAAACTTTGATACACAAGCCGTGTAAACTTTAGTTTACACGCCCCTAGTTTGAGGGGCTAGGGTTTTAGTTTAGGGTTTAAAATTAGGGGTTTAGGTTGTGTAGTTTAGAATTTAAGGTTAATGTTTAGAATTTAGTGTATAGGGTTTAAGGTTTAGGGTTTAGTTTTTTAGGGTTAAGGTTAGGAATTTAGGATTTAGGTTTTTATAGTGTAAATACACATGCTTGTGCAAAATTAGTTTTACACAGCCTGTGTATCAAAGTTTTACCCTTATTTTATTTGATTTGATTATTATATTCTCTTATAATTTATTGGGTAAATTACACCAGTAGTCACCCGAACTATTTTTTGGCAACATCATTAACATTATGTTTCCTTCCTATTTTGGTCACCGGCTGTTAAAAACTTAACAGTTTTGTTAACGTGAAATTTTATTTTATTTTTTTAATTTTCCATGTCATTTCTTTTCTCTCCTTAATGGAGGAGAGAGATTTGAACCAAGGACCCCTTTAATAAGGGTATAACACTTAACCACCAAGCTAGAGGTTGCAAGTTTGTTAAATTTTAACCAAAATTATATTTATGTCATGTTTCAAAACTATTTCACTCATCTCCACCGTTTCTCTCCCAGCTGGATCGCTATTGTAGCAACCTCTAATGGACCAGGTGTAGCATTTTTTGGAGAAAGAAACACGACATAAATATAATTTTTCCTAGCGTTATACCCCTAGAATGTTACATTCTAACCAAAATTATATTTATGTCATGTTTCTTTCTCTAGAAAATGCTGCACTTGGTCCATTAGAGGGGTCCTTGGCTGTGACCAAAATAGGAAAGAAACATAACGTTAGTGATGTTTTTGCCAAAAAAAATAGTTTGGTGACCAAAATAGGAAGAAAACATAACGTTAGTGATGCTTTTGCCAAAAAAATAGTTTGATGACTAAAATAGGAAAGAAATCATAGTTTGGTGACTACTAATGTAGTTTACCCTAATTTATTTTCCAATTTCCTTACGGTTGAAAGCCGGTTTACTTCCTCTTCAACATATTGGGGTTATATCGAGTTTTTGTCATTAGAGAATCTGTTCGACTCTTCAAGGGGATATATAGTGAAAAACAGTTTGATTGTTGAGTCCGAATTAATTCTCATTTCTAAAGTCGAGTGAGTTTCATACCAATCTCATCAACAAACATCTGAGTTTAATTTACACATTTCTTCTTGTTTATCAATTTACACACGTACGATCGTTATGAACATCATTTTGGCACATCAACCATATAGCTTTATTGATAAACAAAAGTATAATTAGAACATTTGAAAACATTCAAAAAAAGTAAATCTAAAAGGAATAGATAAGTGTTGCACCGGTCAGTTTAAACATTTTCTCTTTGTACCAAAGAAAATCTCTACGATGCATTGTAAGAAATGTCCTCGGGGAGCTGTCAAAATATGAACTAGATGAAATCTCCAAAATTGGCAACCACCTTTTACGCCTATTCTCAAAAGCGACGATTCGCTATAGATTACATCGAAAAAAACTCATCAAAAACAAGCGTCGTGAGGGTCACTATACTAACACAAAAAACCTAACGTCTTATAAGGCAGAGACAAGAGATGTGTCATAAAGACAGAGAAAATGAGTCAGAGACAAAAAAAAACGTAACAAGATGTGCGAAAAAATAAAACAAAAAGAATCAAATATAAAAAACAAAAAAATATGAATCACTAACAGTCAACAACAAACATCAAAATTAATACCGTATTTGATTGAACAAAGAGAAAAAGAAAAAAAAAGTACGCCGGTAGATCATCATGAACATTATAATTTTCCAATTTTAGAAGGTTTTTAATTTCTTAATGAGGTATGACTTTTAGACAGTTAGACTCCAAAACCTAAACCCTATCTACTTACCTACGTATATGCGAGCCCTTTACTATTTACACCTCAGCCCAAAACACGACCCAAACACAACTTGTCCCTATCCTAAAATCTACCAGCCTAACCCTAAGGAATAGGGTAAAAATCGGTGGGAAATATTTGAAAATTGTAGGGATTCAAACCGACAGAGATAGGAAGTAATCGAAATCTTGACCCACATGGACAAAGACAAGGGATGTTATATCACCGAAGCTCATATGGTGTGGGAAACGGATATTGCTATATCTGAATTGTGGAATCCCGATATTTTATAAAATTTTTAAAATATATTAAGATTTGAAGATTTTTATGTGTAATGAATATATGACTTGTAAATTGAAATTGACAGTATATTTTGATTAGTAAAATAGCATATTTTGTTTAATTTTTTGGGATGGGAATTCTCCAAAACCTGTGAGAATTCGATAGGGATTCCCGAAGCATGTAATGAGAATTTTCCAAAATCGTTCCCACAAGTATTGAAGACTAAGTAGGAAATACAAAATATCCTCTCCTCGCTCGATTCCACCCCTACTAAAGAACCCTAAAGCTCAACATTGTTAACACTAGCAACCGTCAGATCTGATTCGATCTTATGGTCCAAATCAGCTAGACTCATCAGTTTTCTCTAGGAGGTTCCAGAACCTTCTTTATGTCATCTGACTATTGGCATCCCGCGTGAGGTACACGTGCTCTCCAAAGCTCGAGACCTTTGAATTACGAATATAAGTATGTATGTGTACGGTCACTCAAAATCATTTACCATTCAAATCTCAAATCTATTACCCTTAAAAAATTTACATTAATAATAATGATGCTGATATGTTGACGAAAGCAAATTATCACCCTTAAGAAAATTCACACTAATAATAATGATACTGATATATTGACGAAAGCCTTACTAAGAAAGAAGGTTTGAAGCATGTTGTGCGATCATTGGCATGGTTACCTTCCCACATAGTGGGAGGGAAAGATTTTTTGGATGAAGGTTCCACTATGTGGGTAACCCATCGCCTGTTACACCCCAAAGTAATAGGGTTGGTGCACATTAATTTTGGTGTTTTGTTTTCTGCCAGACTTTGCTTGGATTGAATGAGCTTTTAATTTAGCTCTCTTTGTATGCGTGAGGAAGCAAGAGAAAGTGAGTGTGCAGCAGAAGCAAAAATTGAAAAAGAGAGAGGCTCACGTTCGAGAGAAAAGGAGAGAAAAACATTCTCAGCAGCTTTGATTAACTCTTCGATCAGAGATCAATTTATGATTAGATTGAACTGATTTTTGGATAGCAGCTAGGAGACTTGGAGTTCTTAATTTTTTATGGTCGGAATTTTCATCTGAACCTTGTAGCAGCAGAAATCCGAATTTTTTAGCCAGCTTCATTTTTGTTAGCTAAAGATTATATGTTATTAGTTTTGGTACTATTGTTGGTTGGATATTGCAATCTTATAGCCGAACTTTTAATTATAGTAGAGTTTTTGATCAAACTTAAAGTCATGTAGTTTTTACACTTGATTTAAAAGGGTTTTTTCACATAAAAATTCAGTGTCTTGATTTATATATTTCTGTGGTTACATTGGTTGATTAATGTTGATTAGAGAACATATATATAGTGATATTGAACATGTCATAATTATTGAATTGTGTTATCAGGGGAGAAAGATTGTACTTTCGCTTCCGCTTTAGTTTCGGTTGTTCGGTTTCTTTCCAACATATTCATCTCTATTTTGTGAAACTCGGTGATAGTAAACCCTACCTTATTCTAGCAAGCGTTAGTTCTACGGTTTAAAGGGTGATAACAAGTTACTTCAATGATTAAATGCTAAGAATCAAGGATTTAGTGTTGACCATACTAAGATGAGTTAAACCCTTAATGAATAGGTAATCTATTATCATAGAATTCCACATATATGAATATACAAGTGATGTCTGTTTGACTTTTTTCTAACAATCTAAAATTGAGGTTGAAATTTTAAAGATTACCAAATAAGATTTCGATCATTCTGGTCTCAAAATTTGCTAAATTTTGGCCCACGGACACTAGAAATTATTAGATGGACCTGACTCACCACGTTATCCATGGTCCATCCAATAACATTCACCCATTTCAGTGTAACTTCCAAATAACTACTCACTCCTTAATTACACATAGGAAAGAGGTGAAGATTCACCTTAGAAAAAAAATGAGATGCAAAAATATTATTGGATAGGACTATTGATAACGTGGTGAGCCATGTCCATCAAATAATTTTTCCACGAACACACCCGGCGACCATGTAAACGTTATGTGCTATATGATAACAAACTAGTCTAGGCCATCGTTCCCTATGACGTCCAATCAGTACTCATACCACGACATCTCTCTATTGGCACATGTTGCCACTTATCCAGACTCTTATAAATAGTCGTGCAACAAAGAAAGACATCATCACCACTCTTCTTCTCCCAAGAACCAAATCAGAACACATCAGAACTACCTTCCACACTCACCAAAACCACCATCCTTCTACCATCTAGAAGCGTTGTTTACTTTACCAATCAACAAAGTGTTTTATTGTATATAATGCATGTTTGAAAGCTTCATGTTGATGCTATGATGTGTTGGATGCGTATGAGACTTTTTTTTATATATAAAAGGATGCGTATGAGACTTGAATATAAAGCTTGGGGTGGTTTGAAGTACAAAAATCATGCATGTTTTGTGTTTTCTAAGCTTGAATATCAATACAAAAAAATAGAAATTGAAACTTGTGTCCAAGGTATAGATACTTGACATGGAAGATGTTAGTAATGCAAAGATAATATTAATTGATTATTTGTTAAGAATTTTTAGTAACTGTCCCGTCCAATTTTACGAAATTACACCTACATTTTCCCTTTAAAAGGAAGCCTTCTTCTCACTTTTAAATATGACTCGATTTTCTTTTTCCCTTTATTTTCTTCTATGTTCTCTCTACGCTCTTGAATTTCTTTTTTAAAGAGCAATGCTTTTCGAGTTTCACTTTTTTATTTCGGTTCTAGAAAATTTAGAAGATTGTATTAATCTTTGGGGGGCAACGTCTATTTTTATTATTACAATAATCTGGACGAATTTACATCTAAGATAGTGAATTGCACGACGTAATAAATCGTTAATATTGATTTGTTAACAAGATTCCGACATGATAGTAATGGTTGTGCAGTGCCCTTCAAATGATAGTATTGTTTTGTTCACAAGATTCTAAACAAATAGTTCACGTGATTGTTCCCGATCAACACATGTGCAAACTGGTTGTGCACCTTTATATTATTACTATTTTTATCATTTAATTATTATTTTTACCGAACCTATGCTTGTTATTATTCTGCATCATGTCATAAACGAAACAAGGGATTTCATGTAACATAATAAGGGTGAGCCCCTCGGTCACCCTTAAAATTAAGCAATAAAACCAATTTAAACCGTAGTGTTTGGATGATTTATAATTCACAAGTTTAAAAATTGTGCTAATCCAAATCAAATCAAATTTTATTTTTATTTAATTTACAAACATTTTAATTATTTATTGGAGAGGAGTCTTCCTCCAAGTCATTACTTTTTCAAAATAGAGGCATCTTCTTTATTGGTTGAGTCCAATGTGGAGAAGTACAAATCTAATGCATTTGAAGCAGGGGGTCACCAATGGTGAGTGCTCAGGTTTTTTAACTTTGATAATACTAATACTACTACGTTCCCCGTCCATTGGTTCTTATGCTATTGATTCTATCAGGAGATTGGTATTGTACCCGAATGGAAACAAAAAGAGCAATGGAAGAGGATGCATCTCCCTCTACCTGGAACTCGAAAAGACTGGGAATTTATGTCTTGATTGGGAAGTCAATGTTGATTTCAAGTTATTTGTGTTTGACCAGATTCGGGATAAGTAGGTTGATTTGATTCCTACACTTTTCTTTTCTCTTTTTCTGGTTTTTTTTTTTGGTGGGAATCCAACAACATGTTTTATTTGTGTTTGTTCCATTAGGAAATTATATGTTTGGATGTTATGATAAGTGATATTTTGGTATGGATGACAGGAATTTGTGGGTTTATCCTAAAGGAAATGCAAGCTCTAAGGGTACACATTTATCTGTTTTTCTTGAGCTAGCTGAGCCCCGTACATTTCCACCCAAGCTTGAAGTATATACTACGACTGAGGAACCAAATCAATTCTAATCACTTCGAACTCATAGATAAACAATATATCTGAATTATATATATATATATATATATATATATATATCCTTTGACTGTCATATTCTCTTATGAAATTTTCCTACAGTTGAAAATCGGTTTACTTTCTCTTCAACAAGTTGGGGTTTACCCAAGTTTGTGCCATTAAAGGATGCGTACGAGTCTTCAAAGGGATATTTAGTGAAAGATAGTTTCATAGTTGAAGCCGAATTTATTCTCAATTTCAGAGTGGAGTGATTTTCATACCAATCCAACAATGAAGAACCCCCTTCTATTGTCAACCCAACCTCTCACCCTTTCATTATTTGGTTTCTTTCTTAATTATTCAGTTTATTTTTATTATTACCTTCTTCTGTACTATTATTTCATCGATAGATTTGTAAACCGACTATTTTATAAACATATATGGGTAAACTACATAAATGGTCACTGAACTATTATGGCAGATTTATTTTGGTTACTATACTTTTAAAATATTCGATAAGGTCACTCAACGTTTAGTTTGAGTTCGATACGGTCCCTCCCGTTTTCTTCCGTTAGAAGTTGACCTTAGTTTTCGTTTTTCCTTAATAAAAAATGGGTAAACTGCACCAATCATTTCTCAACTTTCTTCTCACACCTATTTTGGTCACTAGAGTTTAACAATTTTCAATTTAATAACTTAACTTTCGAATTATTCATATTTTGGCCACTCTCATATGACATGGTTATACAAACAGAAAAAACCGATTAATCCTTAAAAAAATTTGGGTAACATTTTGTTTACTTTGCTTATTAAATTTTCCATAATACCATATTTGATATTTTAATAAGCATAGTAAAAAAATATTACTCGAATCAAATATTCCAATTAACCGGTCAATCGATTATCCGATTTAATTGGTACAATATAAGATCAAGAATTGAATAATTTGAATTTAGCAATTAACCAAAATAATTTTTTAAAGATTAATCGAACCCGGTTTCGGTACAAATTTTCAAAATAAATTATTTCGATTAGGTTACAGTTCACAGTTTTAAGCAAAATTGATTAACCGATCTGATCTATTATATACAATATTTCTAAATTTTATGCATTACAATATCTTATAGTCTAGTGATTTTGATACCCTTCTGCTTTTTTTAAAAAAATTGGCTTTAGGTAGGAATAATAAGATTAATAGGTGCAAACTTTCAATTTTTGACTTTATAGTTGTTTTTACACTTTTATCACAAGCCGAACAATTATTAAATTTATCATATTTGATATTTTAATAAACAAAGTAAAAAAATCATTTCCAGAATCAAATATTTCGATTAACTGGTTAATCGATTATCTGATTTAATTGGTACAATATAAGATCGAGAATTGAATAATCTGAATTTACGAATTAACCAAAATATTTTTTAAGGATTAATCGAATTTTTCTTTTTGTATAAACATGTCATTTGAGAGTGACCAAAATATGAATAATTCGAAAGTTGAGTTATTAAATTGAAAATTTTTAAACTCTAGTGACCAAAATATAAGTGAGAAGAAAGTTGAGTGATGATTGGTGTAGTTTACCCATTTTTTATTAAGGAAAAACGAAAACTAACGTCAACTTCTAACGGGAGAGACCATATTGAAAGCAACTAAAAGTTTGGTGACTATATTGAAATCGAACTAAAAGTTGGGTGACCTTATCAGATATTTTAAAAGTATGGTGACCAAAATGAATCCGCCCTAAAAGTTCGGTGACTATTTATGTAGTTTACCCAATACATATAACGTTCATTAATTAATTGCTATTTACTTTGCATATATATAAACTGTTCTATCATTAATATTATATTATTATATACACTATTCTAACAACATGGTCGTGTGTGTTTATTTGTTTATTTTTAAAGTTGTTCATGTTAAGTTTGTGTTTGTTTAAATTTTTAATATTGTGTCTATATTTGCTTATTTATTTTTGAAGGTGTTCGAGTTCGTTTAGAACACTCTTTTTACCCTTTAATACGAAAGCCAAAGAAAAATGGTGAAATTATGCCACTAGCCCTTAAACTTCTTAAGCTTCACGGTTTAAACTCTAAAGTTCATTTCATTTTCAATTTAGTCCTTATCTTTATCAACATTTAAAATATAAAATAAATAAAAGGAAAAGGGAAATTGGGTAAATGAGCTTAACGAGTCGATAAACGAGCTTATAAACAAGCTTATAAACAAGCTTGTTCTTGAACATAAACAAACCGAGTACACCTATATTCGTGTTCATTAGTTTATTAAATGAACATAAAATGTTGTCCATACTCATTTATTTAGCTTAATAAACGAACTTTATATGAACAGTTCATCGAACGCTCTATTTATTTACACCCCTAGGTAAATTGCACTAACTATTACTTTTGTTTCATTTTTCTATTATTTTAATCATTTAACTTTTGAAAGTTACGATTTAATCACTTACATTATCAATTAATTGTAAATTGGTCACTGAAACGTTTACTCTCGTTACCCTAATTACGGAAGTCTGATGAGAACATTAAATAATTAAACAAAAGACACATAATTTACACGTTGATTAAATAAAAAGTTGACCAATAGTTTGACTCTCACTTAACCTCTCTAATTAAGTAAATTACATGAATTTTGATAAAACTAATAAAATGCTCTCATTAGCTTCTATGATTATGAAATGACTTGTTAATTTGAATAGAATACAAATGAGGTATGTAAACTTCTATTGTAATCAAACATTATATTAGACATGGTCGACATATAGTTCATGAATGGGGGATTATGAGGTTTTGAAAAGACTTTTTGCTCATGTGATGAAATATAAGGTTAAATCACGTACGATCCATGAATGGTGGTATGATCGCTAGTTCTATCGTGAGGCCCTTATGGTGCAACTAAGACTCCTACACAAATTCTTACCTAAAGTAAAATTTACACAATTTTTTATTCAAATAGTAAAAATTTAGGTTATAACATAAGAATTTGTATAGTTACACAAATTCTTACCTTAGGCAAAATCTACACAAACTTTTACCTAGTTGGTAAGAATTTATGTAGTTACACAAATACTTACCCAGTTAATAAGAATTTTTGTTATGCTTAAATTATTATTCAGTCCTACATAAATTCTTATCAAAATGATAAAAATTTATGTTGGCCGCATTTTAACCGCACCCTAAAGGTGCCGCACTTTAGCCTTACGCTGGTATGACATGATATCATAAAATATGCTTAGACCATAATATGCCCTTGAAATCTTGCAGATTCGTTCGTTGTCTAGTATAAATGTATAATTGACATGTCACTGAGTATAAAGCGCTCATTTATATGGTTTTGTGGGATATGTGGTTAGCGTTATTCACACCCGACAACATTCTCCTTTTGGAACAAAATTGGTAGAGTCTGCAACATCCTCGGTTGATCGGAATGATATGTTAGAACCTGGGGAGAAGATGCAATTGCATGTAATAGAAAATTTCAGGGTGGGTCAATTTGACATTGTTTTTTAAAAAATAACGTTTACAAGTACTGACAGACCCTTGCTCATTCCCCATAACTAATATTTTGAACTATTATAGCATGAATTTGCAATTGTTCCCTAAACCACCGGATGGAATACAAAGTATACTTCCAAGCGATGGTAGTAGATTTTAGTAGTCTTAGTTATGTTCTATTTTAATCACTGAAGTTTCAAATGATTACAATCATTTTTAACACAATATTATTAGTTTAAGACCCTCAAACTTTTGAATTTTATCTCGATCTCCACCAAAATTTTTAATTTTACCCTGGCTATTGATAGCAATATATCATCAGTTTAAATGTAGTCTTAGATTAACGAAATATGACAATCTGAATTAAAAAAAAAAATGAACCAAACATCTCCCTTATGGAATATGTGTCAGACCCTACTTGTGAAATATAATACTCTACTAATAATACACAAAATAATTAATATTTTTAAGATTTAATCGGATCAAGGAGTCTTAAGTTTAGCCGACCACCATTTAGGGGCGAAGCCAGGAATTAAAAGTTAAGGGGCAAATATATATATATATATATATATATATATATATATATAAAGCTTAAGGGTATAAAAATTTGAACTTTTAAAAAAATCAATTAATCCCTTAAATTTTTTTCACTCAATTAATCCCTTAAACTTTTTTCACTCAATTAATCCCTTGTATCAAGAAATTGAATCAATTAAGCACTTAAACTAATTTTGACCATTAAATCTTAATAGTTTTTTTTATCTGTTGGTGCAGTGCGTTGTGTAACAAGGTCTCGACTTGACATTTTCAAAAAATATTTTATTTAAAAAATTATTTAAAAGTTCTAAAAATTCTAAAAACGTATAATATAAAAAAAATTGAGGAAACCTACAAATGTAACATGATAGAACGGTAGTGTATCATGTGCCAGTAATATCTAAAGAAAAAAAAATATCAAGACTTAATGGTCAAAATTGTCAAATGGCTTATTAATTTAATTTCTTAGTTCAAAAGTTTAATTGAGTGCAAAAAAAGTTCAGGGGCTTAATTGATTTTTTTCAAAAGTTCAAGGGCATCTTATACTTAAGACTAAAAAGAATAAAAGACTGAAAACATCATCAATAGGATTCGATTCACTACCTTAAAATAAAACAAACTTAACCACTAAGACAACACCCACTCTATAATACTAAAACAAATAAAACAAATTATAATTTAAAATTTTACGGGAGCCAAATTAAAAAAATAATAGACCGCAAGGATGGACCACGGGAGTCTGGCCCCTGCCAACCCCCATGTGGTTTCGCCCATGCCATCATTTGTGTTACTTACGTATGTTGCTGAAATATATCTAAAGCAAAATGTAGTACTTAATGAGCGCATAAATCATAAATTAAGATAATTTTTTGAGAAGGTAAATTAAGAAAATATTAAAACTTTAAATACTACTCTCCTGATAAAAGTTAAGGCCATCTCTTTGTTACTGATTAGAATAAGGTTTCTTTGAGGATAGGAATTTAATTCTAATTAGACTTTGAATATGAATATATGATCCCTAATATTGTAAATATAAATGTGAGAGAAGACGAATATTGAAGAGCGTGGTTTTCTTCTCTCTAAAAGCCAAGTAATTTTCTTGATCAACAATGGCCGGAGGTATATCTTTGATTATTCTAATCTTTTATGTATTGCAATTTGCATCTAAATTCAAAGTTAAATTGTTGATACGTATTCTATATGACTGTATTTTACAGGAATAACAAGAACGACAAGTGGTCATCCGCCAAGTCACTACTTGTTCAAAATAGAGTCCTTCTCTTTATTGGTTGAGGCCAATGTGGAGAAGTACAAGTCTAATGCATTTGAAGCAGGGGGTCACCAATGGTGAGTGTTCAGGTTTTTTTTACTTTGATAATACTAATTCTACTACTTTCCCCGTCCTTTCTTATGATATTGATTTGAACAGGAGATTGGTTTTGTACCCCACTGGAAACAAAAAGAGCAATGGAAGTGGTTACATCTCCCTGTACTTGGAACTCGAAAAGACTGGGAATTTATCTCTTGATTGGGAAGTCAATGTTGATTTCAAGTTATTTGTGTTTGACCAGATTCGGGATCAATACTTGGTCATCAAAGGTTGATTTGATTGGCTACACTTTTCTCTTTTTTTTTCTGGTTTTTTTGGTAGAAACCTCTTATATACATGCATAATTGCAAGTGCTTGAGAACGTATGTGTTCGTTTGTATAGTTATGGAGGTGCCTGTTAGGCGTTTCTATGAGATGAAGACTGAATGGGGCTTTTCTCAATTCCTTTCTCAAAACACTTTTAACAAAGCTGCGAATGGTTACCTGGTGGAGGATTGTTGCACATTCGGGGCTGAGATTTTGGTGATTCGCCGTACTCTCAAAGTGGAGAAATCAGTGCTTAAGAAGCCTAGTGGCGGAATAATTACTTGGAAGATGGACAAGTTTTCAAAATCAGACCAGGAATCTTACTTGTCTCCTGTTGTTTCCATAGATGACATAAAATGGTATTCTTCACCTTTTAACCTTCCTTCCTTTCTCTTCATATTTATATTATCATGGTTTTAGGTTATACAATAACATGTTTTATTTGTGTTTGTTCCATTACAAAACAAGTTAGGAAACTATATAGTTGGATGTTATGGTAAGGTATATATATTCGTATGGATCACAGGAATTTGCTGGTTTATCCTAAAGGAAATGCCAGGTGTAAGGATACACATTTATCTATTTTTCTTAAGTTAGCTGAGCCCCATACACTTCCACCCAAGCTTGAAGTATATGTGAAGCATAAACTACGATTGAGAAACCAAATCAAATCTAATCACTTCGAACAGATATGTAAACACCATATCTGAATTATATATATATCCTTTGACTATCATATTCTCTTCTGATTTTTTTCCATTTTCTTACAGCTGAGGTTCGGTTTACTTCCTCTTCAACAAATTGGGGTTATTCTAAGTTTGTGTCATTAAAGGATGTGTATGAGTGTTCAAGGGGATATATGGTGAAAGATAGTTTGATAGTTGAAGCCGAATTTATTCTGATTTCTAAAGTGGAGTGATTTTCATACCAGCCCCAACAATGAAGAGCGGAATTTAATTTACGTATGTGTTTCTTCTTGTTAATCATTTCAGCAAAGTAGAAGTTATTGTGGCCATATTTATGTTGTCTGCGCCTATTACAATTTCTCTTTGTTTTTAATTACATTTTCGTTTTCTCTTCTACTCTGATACCAACAAACATTCTAAGTGTCTCACAAGATTCAGCAACACACCTACGACCATCCAACAGACATGATGACTTCCCATTCTAAGTACTGCCATTGATGGTTAAAATTAGAGGTAACTCTAAGAAACCCAAATATTAACATATTTGAAAGCAGATGAGAATTACCCTTCTGCCGATGATGACAAGTGCATTGTTTGTATCTATCTCTTCTTTGATTTTTTTTATTGGTTATTATCTTATACATTGGCGGTGAAAATAAATGTTTCCACAAACGAGGTTATTTAGGGGTATAAAAATTTAGTTTAGACTTTAGAGATTAGTGCTTTAAGTTGTATTGTTTAGAATATAAGGTTCAAGGTTAGAATTTAAGGTTTTAGGATTATGGTTTGAAAAAATATTCTATCCAATGACAGTGAAAAACTTGTTTTCCACATGTACCCAATTTTTAGGGTTTAGAGGTTAAGATTTTTAAAATAGATTTTATGATTTAAAAATAAAGTTTAGGGGTTAGTGTTTAGGACTCTTAAAATGGACATGTGGCAACTTTAGAAGCCCACTTGTGAAAAAAAAATCTCAGTGACGGTACATCAAATAATTATCCATATAAATTTAGATTCTAGATTTTAACTTGAAAATAGACATACATCTATAAAAAAAAAATACATTATCAATGTATCAAATATTCATCATTTTTATATAAATAGTGATATTGTATTGTATAATACAATTTTAGGCCCTAAAACAAACAAATTATATTAAATTTCTCTTAATATGAAATAATTAAATTCTTAATATTTAAAAATTTTATTAACTTGATCCTCATTTAAATTTGAAATAATTTATTAATAATTTTATAAATTATTACTAATTTAATAATTTATTAGTAATTTAATACTTTAATAATAAATTAAAAATTATTTCAAATTAAAATAAAACTAAATTATAGGATTTTAAATATTAAAAAATTATTGAATTATTTCAAATTATGACCAATTTTATAGAATGTGTAGATTTTGGGACTAAAATCTTTATTATACAATATCACATCACCATTTACATTAAGTCAACGGTTAGACTTAATACAACATGGTTTATCCTAAAAAAATAATTCATACGAACAAAATCCCTTACTTCAGGTACAACATGGTCCAAAAGAGACGGTCTTGTGCAAATAAGTGAGAAATTAGTAAGAATGGCATTCCAACATTCGGGAAAAATGTGCTATTGTTGATAAAACAAATTATTACCCTCAAGAGAAATCCTTCAAAACTAAACGTAGAATGCAATTCCCGCGAACCAAACACTGCTAAAGGATCTGCATAACTCTTTCAAGGGATATATGGTTGTGTATTTAGGCAATGAAGGCTCGTCAAATCACCTATTGAATGCAAAGTTTGTTTTATTGGATTTCATAGTTACTAGCAGAAGTTGATGCACGAATCTGAAGGAATCAATTCGTCCATTTTTACATTACAGGCCTTTGTAGTGTTAATTAACCCCCCCAATAGTCTATAGCAACCTGCAGTTTTGCTAGTTGATGGTAGGAGTTTCAAAAGCCAAGCAACTAAGATCAAATTTTCATTCACCAAGGAGATTTAAGTTAGCATAATTTTTCATACGCCAATTGCAAAAGCATCTGGGTTAAGTTGACAACATTCAAAAACAGCCAACGAAAAGAACAGCCAAAAGCTGTCTGATTTCAGCTAAACATAGCTACTACTACTACTACTACCCATGGGATGGCTACTAACTAACTAAACACGACCCTCAAATAAACATTCTAATCTCACTTCCCCACCTTTCAAAAGGCTTCCAATTTCTTCAGGAGGGTTTAGCCCCATTCTCTGTGCTCTTTCCCAACGAGCCAGCCGCGATATCCCGAGGCAGGGTCCGTATGCCATGTTCATGTCAAATTGCCTCATCACTTGCTCGTCCTCATCAAAATCATCTGTTTCCCTCAAATAAAAACTAAATATCAGTTTTTAAAAATGCCCATTTCTAGAAAGAAAGAAAGAAAAAAAGGGGGGGGGGAAGACGGTTACCTTTGAGGTGGAGAAAACCGCCACGAGAAACAAGGGCCGGAGGTTGGGTGATACCGGCGGTGGTGTCTTTGTGAGATGGGTTCTTGGTTGACCTTTTTGACGTAGACGTGGTGGTGGTGGTCTTCTTTTGCCTGTAGAAAACGTTCATGTTTTTTGATGTTGTTGTCATTGTTCTCATCCTTCTACTCTCCCAAAGCTTTAATTCAAATTTTGAAATTTATTTTCTGAATTGCTTGTTGGGTTTTGGTATTTATAGTGTGGGCAATACTTTTCGTTTCCAAATTCTGTGTTCCAATACTGATTCCTGGGCTGGGCTGGGCTGGGCTGGTATTGGTTTCTTAGAGGCTTTACATGGGCCTATCGGCATTGCAATAGCTAACCTACCGTTTTATGAGAAAAAATTTAAATTATATAATTATTTATTTAAAATTAAAAGCTAAGTTAATTTTTACTATATAAAATTATTTCTGGGATGTATACGGTTCAGTTCAGTTTTGTAATAAAAATTAATAACACATCGGTTTTTGGTTTTGTTAACAATGGTTATTGATTTTTCCATATTAACCTTATATTTTTAGATTTTGTATTTTATTTTGACCCAAATAACTTCATTTTTTATTTGGATTTATCGTGTTCATAGAAATTTTGATCCCCTTTGATGGTTGTTTGCCGATGTAATTAAAATTATTTAGCAG
This sequence comes from Hibiscus mutabilis, assembly GCA_019671005.1. Taxonomy (NCBI): domain Eukaryota; kingdom Viridiplantae; phylum Streptophyta; class Magnoliopsida; order Malvales; family Malvaceae; genus Hibiscus; species Hibiscus mutabilis. The sequence continues at coordinate 33,457,034 of CM033750.1, read as the reverse complement.
AGCAATCTGCCTGATAGTTTCACCATTCTTTTTTTTATCTCGTAAAGCGTCTTATTTGAATAGAGAGATAGGGAGATTCATAAAGATTTCTGAATCCTTTGACGATATGCGTCAATCTCAAGGGAAAAGTTGATTTTCTTTGCACCTTTGAGTTTCATGTTTTATTTTTTGTATGAGCATTTTGGCGGACATAGTCCATCCCCAATTTTTTCATCTTTGAGTGCGTTGTATTTGTGATCCCTTCATTGTTTTTAATAAAATTCAGTTGTCATTGTTAAAATTATATTTTAATATAAATTAATAATGTTGAAAATTTTGTTTAAATATCTTTTTACATTTTAATATCTCACTTTAGAGCTAAAATCAAATAATGATACAAAATATGTGATGAATTAAGGTATTATACGAAAGGTAACATGAACAAATTATGAATATATTGATATCAATTATTAATGTAGAAAAATTTTAAAAATAATTTGTAATACTTTAAATTTAATTAAAGAACTTTCTACATATTGATAAATTATGCAAAACATGTAATAAATTAAGACACGTAACAAAAATATTTAAAATGAAATGTAAAATTTTAGTGTCCTGCTAAACCTATAGGAACAAAATTAAAGAGATAGAAAAGGAGGAGATAATATTGTAGAATTTTATGAACAAAAATTTCGGCTCTTTTCGGTATTTTCTTTTATACTTCAATGTTATAAAATTAAATTCTAAGCCATGATTTTAAATTTTTAACTCTAAAAATACACTATTCCCTCCAATTCTCTAAACCTAGCCATGAACTTAAACACTAAACCTAATTTTTTAATGTAGAGCATAAATAAAGATATAAAAAGGTAGAGGATCTCTATTCGAATTTTATGTAAGCCTGGAATATATGTGAGCCTGCAATGGAGTCTTCATCACTATAGTAAATTCTTCCTTCTCTGCCAAATCAACATCATCTCCATCTCCATCCACAGCTTTCCAATCAAAAGACCAAACTAAATTTGCCACAAAATACTGCAAATGCAGCACTGCCAGACCCAGTGCAGGGCAAATCCTCCTCCCTGCCCCAAATGGCATCATCTTGATCCCCTTTCTCCCTGTTAAGTCGAACAATTTCTCACTCCCATCACTATTCAGAAACCTTTCTGGTCTAAAAGCAATGGGATCTTCCCACACCTTTGGATCCATTCCCATCTCCGCCACCATGAAATTTATAATAATTTTGTTTGGCAACAGAAAATCATTCAGAACAACATCTTCCGTAACTCGATGCGGTAACAGAAAATGCGCCGGCGGGTGGCGCCTTAGACCTTCCAAAATGACCGCTTTCAGATAAGGCATATTTGGTAAATCCTCCTCTTTCACCTCTTCCTCTCCTTCTCCGACAACCCCTTTGATCTCCATGAACAGCTTCTCTTGAATATCAGGATGTTTCACTAAATTTGCCATGATCCATTGCAGAACTGTAGACGTAGTATCCGTGCCAGCATTAAGAAATTCCGAGCACAAACTCACCATTTCGCCTTCGTTTAGATTCCTTTTCTCCTCGGGGAGTTGCAAATCCAACAAAGTATCCACATATGATGTAATAAAGCCATCCCCCTCCGCTTTCATCTTGTTCGAGTTCTCTGGCTTTGAATTCTTTCTTGCCCTTATCAACGGGATCAACACATCTTCTTGATTCTGTCGAATTCGCTGCAACTTTCTCCAAAGCTTGTAGAACAAGACCTTGGTAACTCTAGGCCAGATGTTGAGTATGTTGAAATTTTGGAAACTCAATAGCAAATCAAGCTGAACACGCTCAATTCTTCTGATCTGGTTTTCATCAAGCTTATCACCAAAGCACATAAGGGCTAACAAGCAAAACATGGCGTATCGAAAGTGATCCACCACTCGAACAGGTTCGCCGCTGCCTCGGGATTTGATAAGCTGTTCCTTGAGAATTTGTAACACCCACTTACGAGCATCAGAGTAAGATCTAATCCGAGAGAGATTGAGAATTTCAGAGGTAAGATTTTTACGTAGAACACTCCATGTTGGGCCATACCGAGCTGAATTAATAGTATTCTGATTGCCGAGCGATACAGAAGACGGTCGATCACCGAAAACAGAACCTTTCTGGACTAAGGCCTGGTGAGCCAGAGAGTGATCGCGAACAAATACTATCGGGTAGGGACCAATACGGAGAGTTACTATGTTCCCCAACTTGGCGTGGACACGTCGGAGGTTCGATTCGAGTTCGTAGAACGATTTGCCGAGCACCATGGCGTTGCCTATGAAGGGGAAGGTAGGAGGGCCCGGTGGGAGGTTGGTGTTGGAGCGGCCATATTTTCTGTAAAGAAAAACAAGTTTTAACAAGGCTTTGATCAAAGCAGCAACGCAGAGCGTTGAAACGATAAGGAACCAAGTTTCCATTTTGACAGAAAAAGAGAGATTATTGATTAGACAAAATAGGGAGCCGACGGTTGAAATTGTGGAGCAGATTATCCGATTTTATAGCATACAGCGAAACCCATGTTTAGGAACTATGGAAGAACATTTTTTTTTAGCAAACTATGGAAGAACAGGAAAAGAGAAAGGGGGTTGAAATTGCTTTGGTAAGATTGCTTAATTGCATAGTATTTGATTTTTCTCCAAATTACAAAATCCTTATTTTCTAGTCAAAGCGCGTGTGTTTGGAAACAACCTTTAATCGATTAAAAGTATGCAAGAAATTTATTATTCAAAAAAAGAATGCAATTTTGTTTTCTATTATGTGAAAGGACATCAGGAAAAAAAATGCAAGATTAGATTCTCTAGTATTGGCGATTGTTTTGTTTTGTCGTATCTTAAAGCAGGGCTGACTATCGAAACAAATAGGGATGTAAATGAGACGAGACGGATCGCGAGTTACGAGTCGATTGAACTTAATTCGAGATTGAATTCGGCTTGAGTTTTTAACGACCGAATCAAGCTATTTGATACCCGACTCGAAAAGCTCGTGAGCTACTCGAAAATATAATATATTAATTTTTTTATTTTTTTATAATTTAAAATCTAAATTCTTAAACTTAAAACCCTAAAATCTAAACCTAAACATACGTCTTGAACCCTAAAATCTAAATCCTAAATTCTAAACCCAACAATCTAAACCTCTAAACCCTAAACTAACACTCAAACCCTAAAATTAACAAGCTTGAGTTTATACAACTTGTGTATCAAAGTTTTTTCTTAATAGGGCTTTAAATGAGACGTGACAGGTGGCGAGATACTCAAGTCCGAAACGGTCAAAGATCGGTCAACACTTGACTCGATTGGGATCGCGAGCTACTCGAACTCGACTCGAGTTCTTAACGAGCCGAGTCGAGCTCAGATTTTCCAGGCTCGTTAAAAATTACTCAAACTTAAACTCGACTCGAAATCTTAACGAGACAAGTCGAGCTCAGCATTACTCGAACTCGACTCGTTTACATCCCTACAAACAAATAGCATATACTAGAATTTATCATGCAACTTTCCGCATGGAAAATAATAATAATAAAGAAAATATTTCTTTTTGGTGAAAAAAAATTGCTTTTTAAAAACATTATTTTTATTTATAAAATATATTTTGCTGATAGATTCTTTTAACATTTTAGTCATGGCGTATTTTACTGGATTCTGTTTTTTTTTTTTAATTTGAACCATCCTTTATATTTTGATTCCGTTACTTTTTTATTTTCTGTTTTCATATTAATTTAAAATTCTATGTTTTTATATTTTATTTTTGACAAAATAAAATTATGGGAAAATATTAAAAAAACATTTTATTTTTACAAGTGTCTTAATTTCAGGGCTTAGGGATTTAGTTTAAGGTCTATAATTTTGGGTTTAGAATTTAGAGTTTGTGGTTAGAATTTAGGGTCTAGGGTTAGGATTTAGAGTTTAAAGGTTAGAGTTTAGGTTTTAGGGTAATATGTTAGGGATTTAGGTTTTTTACTTATAACTTCTAAATTCTAATCATAAACTCTAAATTCAGACCACAATCCCTAAATTCACCTAGCTTTGGTAGGTGAGTTTTCCAGCAAAGATTTGCATACACAATGCATCGAGCTCGTGATCTTCTTAAGCGATACCAAGCTACTTACCACTTGGACCAATCTCTGTTGATAAATTATTTTATAACTTTTAAACATTATTTCATAACATTTCAAGAAAATTACAGAATTTTTTAAAAAAGTATTTTTTAAAAAATATATTAATAATTCTTATATAGTATTTTTAAGTTATATCACTATTTCGTGTACATTTATTTTTTAGAGGTGTTCATGTTTGTTTAAATTTTTAATGTTGCGTTCGTATTCGTTTATCTATTTTTGAAGGTGCTCGTTTATTTAGTGTTCGCGAACATGTTTGTTTAAGTGTTCGCGAACGTGTTCGTTTAAGTATTCGTGAACGTGTTCGTTTAAGTATTCGAGAACATGTTCATTTATTTGTCCGCAAACATGTTCATTTATATATTCAAAAATGTTAACTAAATTAACAATAAATAAATAAAACAAAAGCAACAAAATAGAACTTACATTTCAACATGCATCATTTATAACATCCTAGCAACAACAAAAAGTAGTATTTAGATACATCCACAAGCATTTTTATCCTATAAACGAGTTTATAAATGAGATTATAAACGAGCTTGTTCGTGAACATAAATGAACCGAACACACCTCTATTCATATTCGTTTGTTTATTAAACGAATATAAAAATTTTGTTCACATTCGTTTATGTAATGCCCATTTCCTGGCCTGGCGGGAAACTAGGTCGAAAGGCATTACTGGAACAACAACGGTGATTGGAATAACACTTATTTAATTATTAACATAAATTTAAGGGATTAGAAGGAACAATATAGCACATAACATGTATCGGGTCAAATTAAATTTCATATCAATTTAAGGGTGCTAATCAATGAACTTCCAATGGTTTATCAAGGAAATTTTCAATTTTCTAAACAAGGGTATCGATACGCCCTAAAGCCGTACCGATACACTAAGGTTAAATTATTTACCAGATTTTCCAGTTCCAGAGACCCGTACCGATACACATCGAGGTGTATCGGTACCCAAACAATGGTTGTTATTATAGTTAGGTTTGGAGGACTCGTACCGATATGTGATCAAGCCGTATCGGTACGCGATTAAACCCATTTTTAGACTCTATATGGTGTACCGATACGCACCCAACTGTATTGGTACGATTCTAAATCTAAAATTCCATTAGCAACTTTCCGTATCGATACGCACTGTGTAGTATCGATACGCCCTTTATCATGTGTCCAATTATGCATATTCATACCGATACGCCATCACCCGTATCTGTACGGGAGGGTTTGTAATGACAGAATTTGTCTGGTTTATTAACATTTTGACCAACCGAACCATATCCAAATTCAATGAAACTTTACCAACAAGCTTATAAAGCTAAAATATATTACCATGCCAAATTTTAGGGTCGTCGAAATACATTTGCTACGTTTTCCCTAATTTAGGCCAAACATACATATTTAGCCATTTTTTGCAACTTTCAAAAAGGTCAAGTTTAAACCCTTAAGCTTACACAAACCAACCATAATACATACATATCAAAAAGGGTAGAATTGGCTTATGCAACACTTATGCCACCATAATAGGAGTCTATAGAGTTGATATACTTTACTTTTTCAACGTAGTGACTTGTTCAAAACCTTCTCTGGCCCCGATCTTGATCACATAACTTCTTAACCTAAAATGCATGGAAGATGAATGCATTAGGCATACTTTGCCTAGTGAGGTAGTCATAAACAATGAAATAAGCATTGAATGCAATCTAACATGCTTCCCTATTAGTTATGGCAACAAGACAATAATATGAAGATTCGATAGTAATTTAGACATGATCAGTAGTCAATATATCAATAATAAGCAATACAATAACAATACTCATTTTGCATAACAATAGTTTTCCTTGGACCGACATACGGTATTTGGATACATGAATTCCTATGCCACACCCAAAATAATAGTGGTTTAGTCATCCCTTCGCCGCACCAACGTGGCCATACACAACATCCCTCTGCCGCACCAATATAAAGGTCGTAGCCTACCCGTACCAATGAGCTCATGAATTCTATGGCATGCCAATTATATCCAATACTACTTGAATCCAAGGTCTAATATCAATAGCCCGATAACAATAGTTACATGGCAATGGTTCAATAACAATAATTCAATAGTCATGTTTCGATATCAATAAGCAATATCAATGATCTCAATGGCAATAATACAATGTTACGGACAATGATTCAATGCAATACTTACCCATTCTTACCAATATAGCCACCAACAATGTGCTTATGCAATGATCTATAACATACAAAGTTAGAAATGTAATAAATGATATTCAAGGGTTCGGGAAAGGCACCTAGCCTATTCATGAGACTCCGACTACACTCACATTGGCTTTCAAAGCTCTTACGGCTCTCAGATTACAACTCCTTTGTCCCTAGCTTTTGAAGGGGATGGTGGACCTTCTTTCTCCAACTCTCGAGCTAGGTGAAACAAAGGGACATATTAGAATGGATTCAAAATAAATACTTAAGCTTAGAAGAGCCTTTAACCAATAAGACTTCTATGGATTCATGCTTTAAGAGCATGGGCTCAACCATGGCCTTCAAGAACTAATTCTTGAAATTAAACTCCAATGATTCATGAAATCATGAAATTGTTTGAGTGCTTATACTCACCAATCCAAGGGCTATTCAACGATGTAGAGGAATCAAGGAAAGCTTGCTTAAACAAGGGAGGTGCTTGCTTGAGCTAGAGGTTGAAGACAACAATGGAGGTGCTTGCTTGTTCTTAAAGAAAGATGAAGGGAGATAGCAAGATGTCTCGATAACCACTATAACTTATAAGAGGTGTTTTAAATACTTCAAAGCATTTCTTTATAACCATCCGAAGGTTTCCTCTTGCTAAGGGAAGGCTTATTTTAATCTATTTAGAAAGATCACTCCACCACAAATCTAACTAATTAAAAGATTTCCTCCAAGGGTATGTAAACTATAAACTGTGATTTTTCAATTTCCAACAATTTGGATAGCAATTATAGCTATCATCTTTTCCTCCAAAACTCACGTGAACATATTTAAGCAAGGAGGTGACTCACTTCAAAAAGAAGCAATTACAATAGTGATCTTTTAACTTTCTAAACTTTACTCTATTACCCATAAACTTTTAATTTTCCCAATTTGGTCAATAAAAGATTTCTAAGGATTCAATTGGACCAGTTCTTCAGGGACCACAATGATGGTAGTCTCCCATCAACACAACGCCTCATTCGCTAGCAAGGAGAGAGCACACTCAAGCTTGTGTTCATCGAAACACTGTAGCTGCTTGGTCAGGACTTGTAGAGTACTGTCAAGCCAATACTCAGTAATTTTAGGGTTATTATCCTCATGATCGATGAAAGATAAGCTCGATGTTGAGATAACTTATCAATGAGAGCTCGGGCATTCAGGATAGCAATGATAGGAGGTTAAAAAGTTTGCTCAGCCTTCATCGAAGTCATGAATACTTTGAACATATCAGCCATGTTCCTATAGCATTTGGCTTGAGCAACTTGTACCTTAGGCTCAAGGTTTTGGACCTAAGGATTTTGCATATTTGAAGGATCTCCCCCTCTAATCTACTCACCATGAGTTGAGAAACCGGTAACATGCTTATCTATACGAGCCTGATCAGGGTTAAACATCTATAATTAAAGAGATCGGGTTAGTCGGCAAGTTACATTATATAATAAATAAATCCTATGTGGCATAATGCGATGCAATGATAGCACAACAGACTTCAGTTTAGTCCTAGAATCAACTAAACTCTAGCTCTAATACCACAAATGTAATGCCCCCTTCTTGGCTTGGTAAGAAACTAGGTTGAAAGGCGTTACTGGACCATACACGAATTCTTACGCCGTACCCAAAACAATAGTGGTCTAGTCATCCCTCCGCCGCACCAACGTGACCATACTTAACATCTGTAACCCCCTAAACCCGGCCTAAAAAGAAAAGCCCAATTTAAGAAGTTATATTCATAACTTTTCCCTCAAGAAACCAATTATTGATTTAAATATAAAACTCTTTTATAAAAAGATACTTCAAAAGTTTATTAAAATCTATCTTAATGTTGTATCCTAATAAAAATAATAAAATATCTAAATTGAAAGTAAATGCATGCATGCTCAAAACATCCTTAAATCCCAAAACAGTCTCTAGTCTTAATTATATCCAAACTTGATAAAAAGTAATAATAATAAATATTTGAAAATAAATAAGTCCGTACTAAAGAAATTATAAATCTGAAAATGCAAAAGGTCCTCCGAGTACCAAGTCGCCTAGAGCCAAGTATCTGAAAGACAAACTATAGAAGAGTGAGCTATTAAGCCCAGTGTGTCTCTAAAGTGCAAGCAATCACAAACTCAGTTTCACAAAAATATCTCAAGAAAAATAAGTCATATTAAAACACAGTGCATGAGATGTTACTAGAATAAATCACACTACCCAGCTACTAACTCTAATCACAGTGGTGGCAAAGCCAATCGGTCACAGTAGAGGCAGTTCCCCTGAACTTCTCACCCTTATTTCTCCAGACACAGTGTGGTCAACCCACTTCTTCCTATGTACAAACCCATCTCATGCATGAATATATAATATCTGTAAAATACATTCTCATCATAGTTGTATCGTACCAAATACAAGATCTCAGTTTTGAAATTTTGATAAATTCATTAAAACACAGCCTGACATAGTTTGCATGATATCTCAAAACACATTGTAATCACAACACAAAAAGTAGTCATGCAAGTTGTAAAACATTTCACAGAATATATAGCACGGAAAGAGAACACACCTCTAGCGGCCAAAACTCTAACGTCGATGCTGACGCCTCTCACGATCTAAACTAGTTCTAGGTCTAGCTGAGTTAGAACCTACGAAGTAAAGTTCTAAATTAAATTCACATTCTAACATAAATAATACTATGCCACCTAACTGAACTATGCTAGATAACTCATGTGTATTTCTCGCAGAAGGTGTAGGAGCAGGCTAAACATGAGGAGGAGGTAAAACGTTGTACTCGGAATCGATGTCGTTTGAAACACATAATTAAACCATATCAAACCTCATTCTCAAATTCTCAAAATTTATTAAGTACAAAGTAAATTGCAATTAGAAAAACTAGCATTTCGGGTTCAAATTATACGAAACAGACTGTAATTTCAGACTTAGGATATCGAAAAAAGTCAAGTCAAAGTTGGCTGAAAAAGTCAACAATCAACAGCACTGGTCCAATCAACGTTGACTCACCACAGTTCAACGCTGACATCGTCACTGGTCAACGAGTCGGGTCGGTCAATGGGTCCCAAAGGTTATTGTCGGTTCAGTTCGGTCGATCGATTTGATTATAGAACCAGTTCACCACTCAGTCCGGTCGCCCGACTCACCCATGCATAGCACCCTCGCACTCGGTTTGGGCTCAACAGACCAGCCCTAAACCTTTGGCCATCCAAATGGTCCACCAATTTGGGCTCTCTCTCACTCTCACGGGTTCAACAGGGTAACCCACAATACCCAACAACCCACACAAACCCTTAACCCAATTCTGGGCATGTAATGGCAGCTCAACCTAGGTTTACATCCCTAAATAGAGGCGGCGACAACTAACTAGCCGAGCACGGCGGTACAAGAAATGTTAAAACCCAAAATAATGATTTTAACATAACCCCGACCATGGACAGATCTCAACACAAGAAAAGGAAAAAAAATAATCATATGGCTTACCCACCCTTACCCAAACTCAGAAACAATGGGGAAGATCAACGGTGGAGCTCACGACGGCGCAAGGAAAACTGAAAGGTTTTCTTTCGATTAGCCAACAACCACGGACGGCTAGAAAGTATGGGTGGTCGGGCTTGGTTTTCGAGGACACAAGAAGCACGATGAGAGGTGCACTGTAAACTACGGACGATGACAACCTCTTCGTCGGAGGCTCACCAGAAAACAGATGGGCGTGGGGTTTTGGAATCGAAAAGTTGAGAGAGGGGAAAGGGGTGTGCAACTGTTGAACAGAAAAAATGGGAACTCAAGGGTTTTAGGGTTATAAAAGATGGCTTAAATACCCATGCGCGAAGGGTAAATTGCAAGACAAGGGCCACCCATTAACTCGTTTCTCATAAGAGTTCTCAAGGTTCCAACTTTCCACAATTTAGTCACTAAACTGAATTAAAATTAATTAATCCCCAACTTGGGTAATTTGGGTTTTAGGTTTTTAAATTCCCAAATTTTAAGGGTTTTGAATTGGGGATTTCTTAATTAGGGTTAGGGTTTTTAATCCAATTTTTAGAGTGTTACAATTCTCTATTTAAAAGAAATTTCAACCTCGAAATTTACTTAGAGCAAAAAGATACGGATATTGAGCTTTGATTACGGCCCTTGGCTCCCACATAGCCTCATCATAACCATGATTACGCCACAAGATCTTTACCATCTTAATGGTCTTCCTCCTAAGGAGTTTCTTATCCTGCTCTAGAATCTTAACTGGTTCCTCCTCAAAACTCACGTCTGATCGGATCTCAATCTCCTTAATTGGAATAATGTGGGACGGATCTGATCTATATCGTCTCAGCATAGAAACATGGAAAATATATTGTATACGTTGAAGCTCAGGAGGTAACTCAAGCTGATAGGAAACTGGTCTCATTAGATGAAGAATCTGGTATGGCCTAATGAAACGAGAACTCAGTTTACCTTTCTGACCAAATCTAAGTACCTTCCGCCAAGGAGATACTTTCAAGAAAACCTCATCACCCATATCATACTTAATGTTTCACTGTTTCAGATCGGCATAAGATTTTGTCTGTCAAAAGCAGCTTTAAGTCTATCTCGGATCAACTTGACAGTCTCCTCAGATTCACGAGTAATATCTGGACCCAATAATCTGTGCTCATTCAGCTCGGTCCAACGTATGTGAGTACGACACTTATGCCCATACAGAGCCTCGTAAGATGCCATTTGAATACTGGCCTGGTAGCTGTTATTATATGTGAACTCTATAAGCTGTAGAAAATCCTCTCAACTACCCCGATAATCAATCACACAACCCTCAACATATCCTCAAGGATCTGAATAACGCGCTCAGACTGACCATCAATTCGCAGGTGATATGATGTACTAAAGTTCAGTTGTATACCCAGGGCAGTATGGAGAGACTTCTAAAACTTTGCTGTAAACCTCGGATCTCGATTAGAAATAATAGACACAAGCACCTCATAAAGTCTCACTATCTCTGCGATGTACAAACGAGCTAACTTACTAAGAGGGTAGTCAACTCGGATAGGAATAAAATGCGCAGACTTGGTGAGACGGTCCACAATAACCCAAATGGAGTCTTTCTTTGATGGAGTCAAAGGAAGACCACTAATAAAATCCGTAGTCACGCGCTCCCACTTCCACAGAGGAATCTCAATATGCTGTAACAATCCAGATGGACGTTGATGCTCCTCCTTCACCTTCTGACAAGTCAAACACTTAGATACAAAATCTACCACATCTCTCTTGAGACCCTTCCACCAATACCGCTCTCGGAGATTCTTATATATCTTGTCCCCACCTGGATACATAGAATAATGACTATCGTGAGCTTCCCGGAGAATAACCTGTTTAGGTCTAGAATTCCTCGGTATGCAGTATCGACCTCGAAAATAAAGAATTTCGTCCCGGTCAATGGAGAAATCCTTAGACAAACCCTCATTAACCTCTCTCATCCTGTGCATCAAGAACACATCATTAGGCTGTTTAGCTCGAATCTCAAATACCAGAGTAGGAATAACCTGAAGTTCAGCTAAAAGACTACCATCCTCATACAAACTCATACGAGCAAAAAAAGGCTCTCAGATCAGAGATGACATGAATTCCTACGCTTACCTTAGCTTTCAAAGGTAAGGTGACTCACTTCAAAAAAGAACAATTACGAGAGTGGTCCTTCAACTTTCTAAATTTTACTCTATTACCCCTAAACTTTTAATTTTCCCAACTTGGTCACTAAAAGATTTCTAATGATTCAATTGGGTCCAAAGTCTTTTAAATTAACTCAATTAGATTCTAATACGGTGCATTTGACCACACAAACTAAGCAAATAAAATATTTAGACCTTTTTCGATATAGAATTTTCGATCACCGAAACATAATTCTGACTAGACCAATTTTCGGGGTGTTACAGTTTATTTAGCTTAATAAACGAATATTATACGAATGATTCATGAACGGTTCATCGAACGCTCTGTTCATTTATACCCACATCTTGGTAAATAAGCTCGAAGTCGACCAGCCAACTTTTTTTACGGAACGAGTCAATAGCACATACTAGAGAGATGGTGTTTGAGCTATCTAAATCACTAGAAAATCAGTCATTTGAGTTCCTAAGGACACCACCCACCGAACCATATCGGTATTTAGACATATGAACCTTCCGACAGTTTCCCCATTCGATTTGCACATGGGTTCGCTCTTTCATCAATCTTGTCATATGCGTCGTGTTATAGTGTTTGGTCCATGCTAGGCTCTGCTGAAAAAAGAGATAATACTCTGATTGTCTGACAACTTCCTAGCTCTGAATGTGAGATTGTTTCATCTTTTTTATATCTTCCACACAAGCACGGATAGACTGAGAGAGAATTAAAAGACGGTTATCCTCTTATAAATTTAAAAATTTTATATGATTTAAAAAAAATTAAAAAATTTATATATTTTTATTAAAAAACTATTTTTATCCCTCTAAATTTTTATAAATTTGCCCCCTAACTTAAGGAAAGCATAAAGGGAAGCATAAAGAAGATTCCAATGAATGCCAAAAGCATCATTAATAGAAGATCAGTTTTCTAATAACTAGTTATCAATAAAGCTTGGAAAAAAAGAACATGTGTGTTCATCTAGTATAATACTTCGTCATAGCCCCTTGGTAGCTACACAATCATTAACAAGATCGAAACTGGTTTTGAACAAAAAATGCCCTATTGTGCTCTTATTGAGGACCAACAATAAACGTATTGGGTCTCAAAAATTATCAGCAACCGCCTTGTTGATGCTATTTTCAAGACGTTCCATTAACAACAACAAAAAATATACGGCGGCTGAGGGCCTCCTTATCTTATACAGTGCTCCGGTCTACATTCATTAAGATAGCTGTCATTCCATTGAACCTGCATTGTACAAGAAAAAAACACAATGCATGATAAGACGAGTTAATTTTCCAAGGATACCAGCTTCGTCAAGCATGTCGTGGATAAAATCCTATCGAAGTCGATCAAAAGTTTTTTTAATATCTACTTTAATGGTCATCCAGGCATATTTATCTTTTGTCGCATTGGGTGGATCACTTCTTGAGTAATAATAATGTTTTTAGGCATTTTGTGCCTGACAATGAATTTTTTTCTTGTTGAAAAATTGTGTCCGACAATGAAATTGGTCTGGGTTGGGGCGATTAAGGAGGGCCTACCATCTTCAGTCTTCGAACAATTACCTTTGAAAGGATTTTATAACAAAGATTGATGGGTATGATTTTTTCCATAAATTACGGGGTTGAGTTTAGAGATTTAAGACATTGACCGATTTAACGAGGGATGGGTTCAAAGGATGACCCTTAAATGTTGATCAAATCAAATGACATATGGAGGAACCAACTGTGGTCCATCGATACTAGGAGTTTTTTACATGCACTTTAGACGAAACGTCTTTGATTTCATCGTCCATGAGAGAAGCTTCTAAGGCCCTGCAGATGTGTCAGAAGAAAGGCCAAAAGAAACCACTTAAAGGGAATCTTTAGATTACTATAATTTTAAACTTGTGAATTATAGTTCGAACACTACAATTCAAGTAATAATTTTTTATTATTCAAACATAATTTTAATAACAATAAAAATTGATTACGTAAAATGTCAAAATTTCTTGTTATTAAGAGAACTCGAACTTCTGTCCCAATGATGAAAAATAGATGTTTTGAGTAGATCACCATTTCAAATTAACGGTGAAGAAAAAGTACTGCCTTAGCCGATTACACTACAACGGTTATATAAGCAAAAATGTAATTTTTACTTAAATATTGTTGTTAATATTTTTTTCTTTAAATATGATAACACCCAAATTATTTTCAAAAATATTATTATTTTTACAGTAACTTAAAAGACAGATTTACTGTTTATGTAGCGACTATTTTTTTAAACTAAAATGGTTTCCCGCTTTTTATAAAAATAATTAATTTAAAAGGGAAATTTTATAAAACTCGTTTTTCGTAAAATTTAAAGTCGTCACCGATCATTTTAGAAAAAAGGTAAATCGGACACCAATAAAAATAAAACCAGAAAAAAATTTGGGTCCGAAAGTTGCTTACGTATGGAGAAAGATTAGCACCCCACAACGTCCAAAATTGGTACCTCAAAATTTGCATCGTATTTATTAAAAATATAAAAATTCGAGTCAATTTAAATTTAAATTCCTAAAATGCATGTATGTATGATAATTCAAAATTTGCCACTATTCACGATAGTGAAAGAAGATGGCACTCGGAGGCCGGGATGTCACTCCCAGCAGAGTACCGGAACAATTAGGCCTAACACTATATGCAAAAAAAAAATATGCATCATAAATTAATTTGAAATAAAAAACAATAACATATAAATAAATCATAAAACAATATTAAGGTGTAATATGAACATTATTTAATATAATATATTATTATATAATATACTAATATGATTATAAATATATTATACCTAATATAAAAATATAATTATAATATACAATAATATAACTTAATAACTATAATAATAATAACAACAAAGAATAATATAATAATGACTTAAAATAAAATATAAAAAAAACAAATTAAACAACCAAGATTAAAACAAATAAAGGACCGAAATGCAAAGATATGAAAATTATTAAGGACTGAATTCAGAATTATACCAAGCGGAAGAATAGGGCTGCAACAATTTTAGGACGGAGGTCCTTACACTGTAATTAACCCATTTTATTTAACTGATCAGCCCCACCTAGAACAAAAGAGGACCAGATTAAACATATGAGAAAAATAACAAGGACCCGATGTGATATTGAATCGTGCGGCAGATACAAAGTTTAAAGAGATTTGGGTTGAGAGACTTATTAAGTAATTATCCCATTTTTTAAATTATAACCAAAAAAACACATCAACAGATTCACTTTTCCTTTTTATTTTTCATTCCAGCCGCACCCCTCTCCCTTTTCTTTGGTTTTCAGTATCATTTAAAACCCTAAATCGGAAAACACCCCTTTTTCATTCAAATCACAAGGTTTTTTTATCTTTCAACAAAAAAAAACACAAGGGTTTTTTAGATCAAAAGGATAAGGATCTAAATAGCATACAACTCGAACCATTCATTGGTGGTTCTTCCTTAACCATGAACGACGGCGACGGTCCAGATTAGAACCAAGGTAAGCCGAATCGTCCCTTTTATTTTAAAAAAATGTGTGCTTGTTTCGAATGTAAAAAGTATAATATGTACCTTGTTTGTTTCTTTTTTTTTGGCACTGGAAACTTTTGTTCTTGCTCGCTAGAAACTTTTTTTCTGCTTTTTTATTTCTTGTTCGAAAAGAAGGGGCTTTTTACTGATTCATGCATGGGTTTTTATACCCATTTTTAGTACATAAAAAAACACAAAGCAACCTTCATTTATTTGATTTGGCTCGGATATGATGATATAAGGATAATAATCCTATTTTTCTTTGCTTTTTGGCATATTCGAAGTAATATTGGGCGGCTAAGTCAGACCCGTCAGGCGGCGAAACAGGCGACTTGGACAGTGGTCGGTCGGGGTAAAACGCGAGCAAGCCACGGAGTTCGAATAGTCGGCGCGTGGCTCGCACGCGCCTGTGGAAGATGAGTGGTCAAAGGGTGCGGCGGCAATGGCTGATGGGATAAAGGTTAGGGTTTTTTTAGGTTACTTAGGGTTAGGGGTATTTTGGTAATTTGAGTTATTTTAATATTCGGGTCAAGTCGGGTTAAGTGGATGACTAGGTCGGGTTTATGGATTTGGTTTATTGGATCAGGCTTGTAATAGGCTTGTTGTAATGGGTTATTTGGGTTTGTAATTTTGGACTTGGAATAATAAATGGGTTTGATTGGGTTTATATTTGAATATATATTGGATCCAATTTGATTTGGTTCCCGGTCAAAAATGAGTTATTATAGCTGCCCCTCTTTGCTTAATGTTGTGTAACAGCAATAGAGTAAAGACAAAAGAATAACTATTTTTGTCTGATCAAGTTAGTGGTTCTTCTCTCTGGCCACCGCCTCTTTTAGGGCTTTATTTGATCTACTCAGTCGTTCTTATAAGTAAAATCTTCAAAATAGGAATATCTTTTGGGGAGACAGAATCTTTAAACTAGAAATTCAAGGTCACAAGTTCTTCCTTCCTTGAATTGATCACTCTTCTTTTTGTCTGGAGCCTTGGAGAAGTGAATTTTTTATGTATAGAACTTAACTTGTCTTTGGCAAAGTTTTTGGTTGTAAGTCGTTCTTATATAAAACTTTTCGCCTTCAACTATTAACGTTGCAGGTTCTCCCTATATAGAACCTTTTGTGTCTTGGATTCTTCAAACTGGGGGTTCTACCTATATAGAACTTCTAGTCTTGAAATCCTGAAGCACCAGTTTCTCCTATATAAAACTCTTTGCTTCAAAGTCTTTTGAGCTACAGATTCTTTCTATATAAGACCTTTCGCTTAGAGTCATGAGTTCCTCCTATATGGAACCTCTTACTCTAAAATCTTAGGACTACTAGTTCTTCCTATATAGAACTTTAGTCTTGAAATTTTGAAGACGTGAG
The DNA here is from genome assembly GCA_019671005.1 of Hibiscus mutabilis. NCBI lineage: Eukaryota > Viridiplantae > Streptophyta > Magnoliopsida > Malvales > Malvaceae > Hibiscus > Hibiscus mutabilis. Next base: position 33,440,131 of record CM033750.1, on the reverse strand, counting down.
TTCTTCCTATATAAAACCTTTGTCTTCAAACACAACTCTCTATTTTCTGATGGCGCGAGCACCAAGAATTCCCGATACTTCCTAGAAGGCTGAAGAAATAGAAACTCTTGAGGTGATGCCCTAATTTCTGATTGTCTTAGCATAAAAAAGTGGAATAATACTTGGGAAAGTGTAAGAGTATCTTGACTCTTGGTCGTGATATTCCTCTTAGACTATTTGATTGTCCATTAGTTCCTGAGTACCTGTTATGGTCAGATAAAACACTCAAATGGTATGAGTTAGTATGCTCCTATCTTAGGGATGCCTGAGCTATATGATGCATGAGTAACGGTATCCCCGAGTCATTCAAGTGTTTTCTTGTTTCAACCAATCCTAGTTACATTTTCACTTTCTTCTTCGTCTCGCTTTGTGTGGTGTCGGTACTCCATCTCACGTATAGGTTCAATCATCTCAACCTTATCCTTTCAGAACTTGAAAGCCTCGTTCTAAAGCGCATTTTCAAGTTTTTACTTTAGAGTTTTTTCCTCAAAACGCCATTTTTTGGTTTTCACTTTGTTTTTCTTTTTTCTTCTTTGTTTTTGCTTTTTTTTTACTTCTTTTTTGTTTTTTTTTGTGCCCTTTCGGGTTTTCACCTCGAACCTTATTGTAATTCCTCTATTTTTCCTTAACAAGTGTGAGTCTCCATATAACTGGACAAGTTTTTATCTCTCGATGCTCTGAATTTTCTTCATGACAATCCTTGACGCATTTTTCGTGGAAATCCAGTTTTTTCCATGTATTGCCTGCACTTTAAAGGTTAGAACACAGTAATGCTCAGAAATTTGTTGCTTATCACAAACCTATGTTAACTTACTTGTAGGATGCTTATAGAAAGAACAAAGGAATGAACAAAATAATGTTTTATTAAAATTGATGAACCAGGGAATGATTTATCAAAAGTCATGGCAAACATAAAACAGCAGAACAAAATACAAGTCTCTTAGGTATTGACTGCATGAATGATGCGTGAGCCCATCGACCAAGGTAGAATCTTTGCCTGAAGCTCTTAACTGAGTCATCCTTACTTCCAAAAGGGTTTATTTGCCGGATGCCTAATCTCAAAATTCTTTTGAGCTGCCCTTTGCGGGTTTTCAACTCAAATCCTCCTTTGGTTTCAAGACGCCTTTTTTGGGTTTTCATCTTGATCTCCTCATTTCTTCTCTTTTTCTTCTTTTTTTTTCTTTTTTCTTTTTCCTTTTTTTTTGTTTTTTTTCAGGCGTAGTACTTTTTGACTGAGTCTGAGTTCACTGGATTGTTCAACTCATCTTCGTCCATCTCTGCTAAGATCAACGCCCCTCCGAAAAAAGGCCTTCTTGACAACATATGGCCCTTCCCAATTAGGCATCCATTTTCCTCAGAAATCCTTCTAATTGGCAAAATCTTTTTTAGCACTAAGTCCCCCTTTTGGAATTCTCTTGGACGAACCTTTTTATCATAAGCCCTCATTATTCTTTTCTGATACATTTGGCCGTGGCGGATAGCTCTCAATCTCTTCTCTTCAATGAGATTCAACTGATCAAACCTAGCTTGCACCCATTCAACTTCGTCCAGCCTGACTTCATTTAGAACCCGGAATGATGGGATCTCTACTTCAATAGGTAGTACGACCTTTGTACCATAAACCAAAGAGTATGGTGTTGCCCATGTTGATGTACGTACATATGTTCGGTAGGCAAACAAAGCAAATGCCAACTTTTCATGACAGTCTTTAAAAGTGTCTGTCGTCTTTGTTATAATCTTCTTAATATTTTTATTCGCTGCTTCCACCGCTCTATTCATTTTAAGACGATAGGTGGTAGAATTATGGTGCACTATTTTAAATTGCTCACACACTTCAGCCATCATTCTGTTATTCAGGTTGGAAGCATTATCAGTGATGATTTTTTTAGGCAACCCATATCGACAAATAATTTCTTTCTTCAAGAACTTACACACTGTGGCCCTCGTGATACTGGCATAAGAAGCTGCTTCTACCCATTTAGTGAAGTACTCAATGGCCACCAAAATAAAGCGATGTTCGTTATAAGCTTTTGGATGAATTTGCCCAATAACGTCTATTCCCCATGCTGCGAAAGGCCAAGGTACATTCAGGGTCTGTAACGGTAGTGGTGGAGAATGGATCTTGACATCATATATTTGGCATTTGTGGCATTTCTTGGCATAATCGATACAGTCCCCTTCCATGGTTGACCAATAATAACTGTATCTCATGATTTTTTGGGCCATTGAGAGACCGCTGGCATGTGTTCCGCATAACCCGTCATGTACCTCTACGAGAATGCTTTTCGCTTCATGGGCGTTCACACATCTCAGTAGCACTTGATCTCGACCCTTTTCGTATAAAATCTCACCATCCAGGACGTATCCAGTGGTCATTCTTCTGATAGTCCTTTTATCATTCTCATTTATCCCTTCCGGGTAAGCTTGGGACTTGATATATTGTAAGATATCATGATACCACAGATTACCATCTATTTCTTCTTCTATGTTGCAACAATGAGCTGGCATCTCGAAGATCTGTATTTGAATCAATTCCATCTCTACCTTTGTATTAGCTTTGAACATCGCATCCAAGGTTGCCAGAGCGTCTGCCATTTGGTTATCCTCCCTCGGAAGGTAGGTAAAACTAACCCTCTCGAATTCTTTAATTAGCTCTTGAATTAGATCGAAATACTTGATTAGTTTAGGATCTCTTGTTTCCCACTCTCCTTGAAGTTGGTAGACTACTAAGGATAAATCCCTAAAAACTCAAAGTACCTTAACCCTTCTTTCAATAGCCGCATATAGTCCCATGACACAAGCCTCATGCTCAACTATATTATTTGTACAAAAGAAATTTAATCAGCTCGTAAAGGGGTAGTAGATATCGTTTGGGGAAATAAATATTGCCCCTATCTAGTGGCTCAAAGCATTGGATGCCCCATCGAAACAAAGCTTCAAAATTTTCTCTTCGGAGGCAATCTTCTCTCCAGTCGTTATGCATATCAGATCATTGTCAGGAAAATTGAAATTTAGGGATTCATATTCGTTAGAGGCACGACTTGCCAAGAAATTGGCTATGGCATTCCATTTTACTGCTTTTTGATTCACATACACGATGTTAAATTCAGACAACAACATTTGCCATCGGGACATCTTTCCAGTTAGCGCTGGAGATTCCATAAAGAATTTTAATGGGTCTAACTTGGATATCAGCCAGGTGGTATGATATAACATGTATTGTCTTAGTCTCTTTGTAGCCCATACCAAAGAACAACACAATTTCTGAATTGGCAGATACCGTGTTTCGTAATCGGTGAATTTTTTACTCAGATAGTAAATAGCTCTTTCTTTCTTTCCAGACCCATCATGTTATCCAGCACACAACCTATCGAATTCTCGTAGACTATTGGGTATAGAATCAACGGTCTACTTGGTATTGGCGCTACTAGAATTGGAGGATTTGTCAAGTACTTCTTAATTCTGTCAAGAGCCTCCTGGCATTCATCATCCCATACTTTTGTGTTATTTTTCCGTAGCAACCTGAAAATGGGGTCACATTTGTTGGTCAACTGGGAAATAAAACGGGATACGTAGTTCAGTCTTCCCAGGAAACCTCGAACTTCTTTTGGTGTTTGAGGCGGTGGAAGATTTTGTATGGCTTTTACCGTGTCAGCGTCTATCTCAATTCCCTTTCGGCTTACTGTAAAACCCAAAAGCTTGCCAGATGTTACAGCAAAGGTACACTTAGTTGGATTGAGCTTTAGTTGATACTTTCTCAATCTTTGGAAGAGCTTTCTTAGGTTCTGAATGTGTTCCTCTTCAGTTCTAGATTTGGCAATAATATCATCCACGTACACCTCGATCTCTTTGTGCATTATATCATGGAAGAGAGTTACCATAGCTTGCTGATAAGTTACCCCAGCATTTTTAAGTCCAAAAGGCATCACTTTATAACAGAACGTGCCCCACAAGGTCACGAACGTAGTCTTCTCCATATTCCCTAGGTGCATCTTTATCTGATTGTATCCAGAAAATCCATCCATGAAAGAGAACCATGCATGTCCGGATGTATTGTCAACCAAGGTGTCAATGTGGGGCAAGGGAAAATTATCTTTGGGGCTCGCTTTACTAAGATCTCTATAGTCTATGCATATTCGAACCTTTCCATCTTTCTTTGGTATTGGGACTATATTCGCGACCCATTCTAGATACTTGGCGACTTTCAAAAAGCCTGCATCAAATTGCTTCCTCACTTCTTCTCGAATTTTTAACAGCATGTTGGCCCTCATTCTTTGGAGCTTTTGTTGGACCAGTTTACATTATGTTCTTATCGGCAGTTTATGCACCACAATGTCTGTATTTAACACTGACATGTCTTGGTACGTCTAGGCAAACACATCCTTGAACTCTTGTAGTAGAGTGATCAAGTTATGTATGTTCTGTTGGGAGAGGGTGGTACTAATCTTTACTTCTCTCACCTCCTCATTAGTCCTCAAATTTAGAGTTTCTATTTCTTCTTGATGTGGTAGTATTTGCTTTTATTCACTTGCCATCATGCTTAGCAATTCTTCTGGGATTTCATATTCTATTTCGTCTTCTACTTTATTTGTCTTTACCGAACATGCAGGCTGATCAAAATCTATCTTGGGATCAGATTCATAATCATTCATACAGTTACCCGTAAGGACCCTGCATTAAAAAAGAACAAATATGTTTGGGATAAATAATGGAGACTTGTATGAAATAGAAAGTGAATGTATATATGTACATAATGTATTTGAAATGTTTGCCACTTGAGAATACATAAAAACGTCATTTTCATTTAAAAGCAAGCAGGTTAACATAGCAACCCTTATATAAAAGATCCCCAATGCTTGCGGGCAGAAGCAAGAGGGTTAGTTCAAAGCATTACTCTGATTCCATCCTAAAAACTACAGGCAACTCAACACTGCTCCAGTTAGCAAGCACCTCGCCTGGAAGACAAGGGCGAATCCCAACTAAGAACTTGTTTCCTTCTTCATTCTCTGATATCATGTAGATCAGCATCCCTTCTAGCGACTCACTAAATAATTCCTCATTGTTAAGCCTATCACTTTCTCGGGTTGCTTCATGTATTCTTCGTTCGGGATTGACAATGCCACCGAACACAAAGGTATCCCTTAGGCGGGGAAAAATCATAGGCTTCTATGCGATATCCTCTCCCTTGAACCTAGCTTTTCTTTGTTCATCTTTCTTCATGTATTCTTCTCTCATTTGTAACATGTTGGGTTTGTGACCTAACCCAAATCTATTTTTCTTAATAACAACAGGCTTGGCGCATAGACTTCCTTGCAAATATTTCCCAAGACCTTTTCCAGGTCTAGCTCCACGTCCCAAAGTCTTCCGGATAGTCATTTTGGTGCAGTTGGATAACCTGGGATGAGGGATCTTACTCCCTTCTGCAACAAATGTGGTGTTCACAAATTCTAAAGCCCGAAAAGAGCATTCTATTATGTCTTTATCACTCTGAATGTAAGGGGCGTCAAATGTAACTGAAGCTATAATTTATTGTTCGGCTTCTACACTGACCAACTTGCCTTCATTTACGAATTTCAGCTTTTGGTGCAGCGATGAAGGAACCATGCCAGCAGAGTGGATCCATGGCCTTCCCAGTAAGTAGTTATATGCGGGCTTAATATCCATTACCACAAAATCGATTGTGTACTCTACTAGCCCGATTAGCAAATGTACCTCTATCTTTCTTATCACCTCTCTTTGAGTTCCGTCGAAAGCTCTCCCGAAATTATGGCATGGTTTCATATGAGAACTATCCATCGGTAGCCTTTGTAAGGTTGCCATTGGCAGTACATTCAATGTAAACCCATTGTCAATAAGCACACTTGGCAAGACGTAACCCTTACAGTGGGTGGTGATATTTAAAGCTTTTGTGGATCCCATGCCCCATTCTGGGATTTCATCATCACTAAACGTGATGTAATTGTCAGCAACGATGTGTCATACTATTCAATCCAATTTGGCCACAGAGATGTCATCTAGTATGAATGTTTGGTTCAATACCTTTATTAACGCATCACGATACTTCTCCGAACTCAAAAGTAGTTCAAGCATCGTAATCCTGGCTTGCTGCTTGCAAAGTTGTTCTACAACGCTATATTCGCTATGCCTTAAGAACTTTAAAAATTCTTGCACTTGTGCTTCAGTTATTAGCTCGTTAATTTTTTAAGGGGGTTCCTCTCCAAATATCTTCTCAAGAATCGTCGTCTCATCCTTTCCCTTATTCTTTCCAGCTTCCACAGCTTTCAAAGCCTCCAGAGAATAGCATCGACCACTTCTGGTAAAATGGCCTACCTCACTCACATCTTCGTCCTTCAACCCCTCTGATTCTTCTTTTGGTACGAGATCCTTTTCTGTAGGTGACTCATTCTTCTCTTTAAGTTTTAATTCTTCCGGCACAGACACATTGACGGTATAATTCCAAGGAACTCCCTGCATGTCTTTAAATGGGAATGGAGTTAGAGCTGAAATGACAAGTTTAAGAACTGCCTTTGAGTTTTCTTCATGGGATGAACCTCCCTCTTTTGGTTTAGCTGAGTTGATAAACGGCATGTCTACCCCGTACTTGATGTTGGGGTTATTTGATGTGCATATGTCCAATTTTTTCCTTCCCTCTTTCTTATCAAAAAACTCTATTTCCTTATTGTCCATCAATCTCTGGACCAATTGCTTGAATTCTCCATATTGCTGGATATCATGCCCTTATGTCTGGTGATACTCGTAGTAGGGCCCACAACCTGCTAGTACTAACTTTATACATTTCTCTATCACACGTGCCATACATAGCTGTTAGAACACCATATGATTGAGGACTTAACTTCAGCCACTTTTCTTTTCTCTCTCCTATCACCTTTTTCTTCGATAGCATTCACACTTTGTCCTCTATGATTTGGCAACGGGTTGGCGGCCACACTCGGGTCATCCAACTTTAGAACTCCAGTATTAATCAAGTTTTGAACAAACTTTTTAAAGGCGAGGTAATTTTCTGTCGAGTGACCTGGAGCACCAGCGTAGTAGTCACAATGTGCTTTCTCATCATACCAAGAAGGGAAAGGCGGTTTGAATGGAGTGACATAATATGGTCTGACCAAGTCGGCCTTATACAGCTGAGAGTACAACTCTGTATATGACACTGGTAAAGGGGTAAAGGACAACTTCTCTTTCTCCTTTTTGGGGGTCCTATCTTCTTTCTTATTAGAGCTTTGTACATTTCCAGTAGCAGCCAACGGTTGAGAAATGGTGATGTTCGCCGGAATATTGTAGGTGTTAGTATTATTCACCTCATTATCTTTTTTCTTATGGTGTTTTCGAGAATTTTCCCCAGTATCAATTCTACCAGTTTTTATTGCTACTTCAATTGATTCTCTTATTCTTACCAAGTCGGCAAAGGTCTGAGTTGTATTATTAATCAATCGATCAAACAATGCCCCCTGAGAGTGTTGACAAACATGGGTGTAATCTCGTGCTCAGAATTGGGCAGCTGAATCTGAGCAGCTAAATCATGCCACCTCTGGGCGTATTGTCGCTGACTCTCGTTTGTCCGTTGCTCCATTCCTTCTAGCATGATCCGGTTAGGAATCATGTCAAAAACCTATTTATATTGTTCAAAAAAAGCTTTAGAAATGTCATTCCACGACTTAATATTAGCCCGACTCAACTGGGTATACCGATGAATTGCTGACCCAGTCAAACTATCCTGAAAATAATGAATTAGCAACTTTTCATTCTTTATGAAAGCTACCATTTTTCTGCAATACATGGCTATTTGGGCTGAAGGGCAGGTAGTCTCATTGTACTTGTTGAAATCCGAAACTTTAAATTTTGGCGGGAGGACCAGATCTGCCACAAGACTTAAGTCGCAAGCATCGTCCTCAAGATCACATGATCCTTGCATAGCTTTTAACTGTTCTTCTAGCAAGCGAAATCTTTCTTCGTACTTCTTTTCTACTTCAGTTCTGACTTTTTCCATCATATTCAAATCTGGTACTTCTTCCTCATGGTCGGCCTCTAGATCAATTGGTTGTCTTACGGACGTCTCCACTTGGTGGTTGGCAGGTACCCCTGTGGTATTGATATACATCTTCCTTGGTGTATCTGATTGAACCTTAACGTGAGATGCAGTACCTTCTATTTCTTGAATGACATCATCTGAAGTTTTTTTCTTTCCATCATTTCCTTCGAGCATTGCAGATATCTTAGACAACATCACATCTTGTGAGTGAGAGATTTGTTCAGTAATACTTTGCTCTGCCCGACCGAAACGAGCCTCCAGATCCTTTTGCCCTTGTTCCAAGTTAGCTACTCTATCTTCCATTATTTTGACTTGTAAATGGGTACCGTATTGATGCAGAATATTTGCAGTTTTGGTGTTAACACTTTTGTCATGACATTTCCATGATTAATTCATTTTCCCATGATAATTTATCCAAGATAAACAATTAAATGGATGTTATGTTAGTATGAATGCAATGGAGTCGTTGATTCTTAAACAGTTCTTAGAAAGACTTTCATTAGATGAAAAGGTCTGATTACAAAAAATAGTGATAACACATTACATATAGCGTCTAGCTTCTATTCCCAAGACCTCGACTTCTTAGAGCAAAATATGTACTCGGGATCCTAGCGCTGTTACGGGACTAACACGTGCGCGCAGTTCCTGTGCTTCTCTTGCCAAACCTGGATGCGTCGGGCCACCCTCTGTGCTTGCACCATGATGTTAATCATTGATCTATGTTGGTCTCGAATCAATTGACTGACTTGCTGAAGCCCATACACTATTTGACGATTATCTTCCTGCAAAGTTCCCTAAAAAAAGACTAGTCTTTCCTTACAGTCACGAAGGGCATCTTCAAGTTCAGTTACCCTTGCATTCAACAACTCATTTTCATCTTGAGCAAGACTTAAAGCAGCAGCATTGTCTTGGGTTTGATATTCCTGCAGGAGTTCTTCGAATTGCATAACTTGGGCTTCAAGTTCCTCATTTTGGTTTTTTAATCCTTGATTTCGAGCCTGAAAGGTAACTAATTCTTGAGTGGCAGCTTCTGATTCTTTTGTCTTTTTCTCAACTTGCTTTTGACTTGATTCGTACTTTTGAGTATAGCTGTCAGCTCTTTTCCTTGCTTTTATTAGCTTATCGGTTAATTCTTTTGTAGTGGTACTTAAACCATTTCCTTCGCAGGTTCTGCTTTAAATCCAACCAGTCTTTCCTCAGGTCTTCATGATTTTCTTCAAGTATTTTCTTCTGTTTCAAGATGTCATTCTCTCAAAATTTGTACTTATCTGCATCTACCGAGGCCAAATAATTTGCTGCTTAAAGACTGGAGATACGTTTTTCTAATGCCTTTACCTTTTTCTCATGAGCCCTTATAGCTTTTTCCAAGTCTGAAGGAGCATCTATCATATGTTCCTTCAAAGGTCGAACATTTTCTTGGTTTGTAGAAGGAATAACATCTTTGACCCGGTTGAATCTCCACTAATCGTAGCCTGGGGTGTACGGTGAATCACCTTCATGAATCTCAATCATATACATATTTTTCCAAGAACGGTTCATTTTTTGGGTTTTTGCTTTGTAACCATCACCTTCGTGCTCGAAATCGAAGGTGTTTAAACCATGAGTAACAAGAATGAATTGCATCGAGCCATACCGACGTGACACAAGCAAGGGAAAATATCCACTTCCTCCCCAAATTCCTGGCAAAGGAACCCAGTCATATTCTCCACAACGGTAGAGAAACGCACTCAAAATTAACCATGTCACCTTCCACTTGATGCTATCATCTCGAAGGTCTCGAAAACCAGCCTTCCATTGATCTTCAGACATGATTTCTGCTTGGTACTCGTCCAAAATGCTTTTATGGGGGAGAAGGTGGTGAGGCACATCCGATAGGAAAATTTTAAGTCCCAAAAATGGCTTCGGATCCAGATCTCCAATAATGATATGCACCCCCAAGAATCTGCCTTCTCCTATCTTCCTGCATGCATTAAGTGATCGAAAAGTCTCTGCTAGAATAGCTGGTGTTGGGTTAATGCTTCTTTTGAGCTTATCAAATAGATCTGTTGTGGCATAATCTATATTGCCCAAGACTTTTGGAAAAATTAATATCCCATAAATGTTGAAAGCAAACAAATACCTCTTCTTTGGTGGATCGGGATACCGATGGACTAAGTCTCGGATATGCCCCCAAGTTATGCAATCAGTCTTTCCCCTTTTTGCGATCTTCCCTTTGAACCATTATTTGCTCATCCCGATGATACTAATTAGATTTACTAGGAAAGACGACGGGTCTTTAGGTTTTATTTATACCTTTCCTTTCTTGAATCTCGGACAATGGAGTAAAGCAGTATATTCTTCGATAGTGGGAGTCAAATCTACCTTCCCAAAAGTAAAGCAACAATATCACGGGTTCTAAAACTGTGTTAAGGCTCTGAACAAATGCATATCATTCTGAACATCTAGTAAAAGGGTTATGTCACCAAATTTCTGTTGGAAAACTTTCTTCATACTCGAATTCCAACTCTGCCATATTTCTCTCAGTTCATAAAGGTTTTTATGCTTAGAAACAATCAAAGTGGGCTCGATAACTTCTGACACGTGCTCCGCTGTCAGACTGTCTCTCGTTTCCATCTGCATTTGCTTTGACCATCCACATACTGCAGCATTATCGTTTTTAATTTCACAGAACCTCTCTTCCATATCAAACGCCTTCTAAAATGGACTTTTCTCGAATCAACACCTATGTATGATATGATATGCAAATTAGATGCAAAAGAAGAAAGAAGAAAAAGAAAAAAAAACACACACAAAAACAAAAAAAACAAGTCAGTACGATGATATAATCGAATAAACAAATTAAATAAATTAAATGCTCGGCAATGAAATAAAGCAATTAATTATAGAGAACATATACAACCAATGAAATCAAACAAGACCTAAAAGGTTATATCTAATTGGGCAACATAATTGTATGTCTCTAAAAGGTGGGCTCTATGGTTTCCTATATGCGATTTAGTTCTAAAGTAAACGGTATCCGAACTGTCGCTAGGACATCGATTTGAATGAATACGACACTTATACCATGCGAAGGTGAAAACCCCACGAAATATAAAGATTAGAATCTGGGATCAAGTGAAAACCCCACGAAGCGAAGTACTCCCCCCACCTAAGGGTTCTAAAACTAATATATGATGACAATTTATACCAAACATATGCAAAATCAAACAAGGTTCAGAAAATAAAATTAAATTAAATCAAACTTAAACTTTTTTATAATTACGATGCGAACCTAACTCAGGCTTAACTCCTTTTTTATTTTTAAAACAAAAAATCGTCCTCAGCGGAACCTCCATACTGTAACGACTATTTTTTTAAACTAAAATAGTTTCCCGCTTTTTATAAAAATAATTAATTTAAAAGGGGAATTTTTTAAACTCATTTTTCGTAAAATTTAGAGTCGCTACCGATCATTTAAAAAAAAGATAGACCAGAGACCGATAAAAACAAAACCAGAAAAAAATTTGAGTTAGAAAGTTGGATACGTATGGAGAAGAATTAGCACCCCACAACGCCCAAAATTGGTACCTCAAGATTCGCATCGTATTTATTAAAAAAATAAAAATTTGAGTCAATTTAAATTTTAATTCCTAAAATGCATGTATGTATGATAATTCAAAATTTGCCACTATTCACGATAGTGAAAGAAGATGGCACTCGGAGGCCGGGATGTCACTCCCAGCAGAGTATCGGAACAATTAGGCCTAACACTATATGCAAAAAAAATGCATCATAAATTAATTTGAAATAAAAAACAATAACATATAAATAAATCATAAAACAATATTAAGGTGTAATATGAACATTATTTAATATAATATATTATTATATAATATACTAATATGATTATAAATATATCATACCTAATATAAAAATATAATTATAATATACAATAATATAACTTAATAACGATAATAATAATAATAATAACAACAAAGAATAATATAATAATGACTTAAAAATAAAAAACAAATTAAAGAACCAAGATTAAAACAAATAAAGACCGAAATGCAAAGATATGAAAATTATTAAGGACTGAAGTCGAAATATAGCAAGCGGAAGAATAGGGCTGCAAACAATTTTAGGACGGAGGTCCTTACACTGTAATTAACCCATTTTATTAACTGATCAGCCCCAATTAGAACAAAAGAGGACCAGATTCAAAATATGAAAAAAAATAACAAAGACCAGATGTGATATTGAACCATGCGGCAGATACAAAGTTTAAAGAGATTTGGGCTGAGGGACTTATTAAGTAATTATCCTATTTTTTAACTTATATCCAAAAAAACGCATCAACAGATTTTCCTTTTTATTTTTCATTCCAGCCGCACCCCTCGCCCTTTTCTTTGTTTTTCAGTTTCATTTGAAACCCTAAATCGAAAAACACCCCTTTTTTCATTCAAATCACAAGATTATTTTTAGATCAAAAGGATAAGGATCTAAATAGCATACAACTCGAACCATTCATGGGTTGTTCTTCCTCAACCATGGACGACGGCGACGGTCCAGATTCGAACCAAGGTAAGCCGAATCGTCCCTTTTATTTTAAAAAAAATGTGTGCTTGATTCGAATGTAAAAAGTATAATCTGTATACCTTGTTTGTTTCTTTTTTTTGGCACTGGAAACTTTTGTTCTTGCTCTCTAGAAACTTTTTTTTCTGCTTTTTTATTTCTTGTTCGAAAAGATGACTTTTACAGATTCATGCATGGATTTTTTATACCCATTCTTAGTACATAAAAAAACATAAAGCAACCTTCATTTATTTGATTTGGCTCGGGTATGATGATATAAGGATAATAACCCTATTTTTCTTTGCTTTTTGGCAGATTCGAAACAATATTGGGCGGCTAAGTCAGACCCGTCAGGCGGCGAAACAGGCGGCTTGGACAGTGGCCGGTCGGGGTAAAACGCGTGCAAGCCACGGAGTTCAAATAGCCGGCCCGTGGCTCGCACGCGGCTGTGGAAGATGAGTGGTCAAAGGGTGGGGCGGCAGTGGCTGATGGGACAAGGGTTAGGATTTTTTTAGGTTAATTAAGGTTAAGAGTATTTTTTGGTAGTTTGGGTTATTTTAATATCCGGGGTCTGTTCGGGTTAAGTGGATGACTGGATCGGGTTTATGAATTTGGTTTGTTGGATCAGGCTTGTAATAGGCTTGTTGTAATGGGTTTTTTGGGTTTGTAGTTTTGGACTTGGAATAATAAATGAGTTTGATTGGGTTTATATTTGAATATATATTGGATCCAATTTGATTTGGTACCCGGTTAAAAATGGGCTATTACAGTTTAAAGTCGGATTCCTTTGGCTCGTACTTCACTTTTACGGTAGAAAGTATCATATTTCTAGAAATAAACAAGTATGAACCATATTTTTGAAAAAAAAATTGGTGGTCATATTTTTGGAAAAATTCCTAGCAAAAATCTTTATTTTTATATTTTAATTAATATTAAAAAACGGAAATATAAGCCTTGATTTGTTCGATCTTTGATCAAATTTTTATAATATTGTTTTAGAATAATACAATTATTTCGATAATCAATCAGTGTCTTTTCCTTTTGTTGATGTTTATAGTTAACGGACACAAAATAAGAGAGATAAATCAAACTAAAGTGGTTGTGACGGTTTCAAACAATTCATCCCTGTAGGTTTGGGTGAAGGGTCGCAATTAGAATGGTGGTTCAAAAAACGAGGAGAGGAGATGGGTATTTTTCCCTTTTGTTCTTTTTGTTTTATTTTCTCGGACTCTACGTGTATATATAAACTTTAATAATGTTCAATGGGATAGAAGCATGCCTAGTGATAGCTATTGACATGTTGACATGACTAGGTCCAGTTTTCGATTAATAGGCTTTGCAGGAGATAACACTTATAGAAGAAGCAATACAAGAGTCCGAATGATGCTCATAAGTTCCTCCTTTCTTTCTAGTGTCGCATAATTTTAATGTTTCTTTTAAACATGTGCACAAAAGCATGCTGGCGGAAGAAGGTTATCCTTTCATTGTAAAATGTACATGTACATTAGGTGATACCTAGTCTGGTGATATCTAAGTATTGAACCACCTACAATGGTCAATATTATCTATGCATATAAAGTTATTACAAAATAAAGAGAAAAGAAAAAGGCTTGAGCAAGATGCGCTCCTCATGTATGCTAGGCTTGACTGCCTGCGTAACTTTTTACAACCAAGATAATCTCCATTTTTATTATTGGTGCTCCTGGGTTAGAACCTTTTCGGGACTACACCTTGTGAGCGTATGCGAGGTATTCCCATTGTGCCCACTGTGGCGTCTTGTGGTCGTGAGATGGACTTGAAGGTTCATTTGGTAAGGTATAGTTTTTTCAAGATGATTTCGAGTTCTCACCAGATAGCAAATCTTTAGCAGTAGATCTGATAAGAAATTGTTATCTCGTCGTCCTCCTGACATCATCTTCGAATGTGAGTCATGAGAAATTGAAATCTCATATTCTATGTTTCCTCTTGATTGACCTACAAAAGGGAGCTTTGCATATGGACTGTCATATCTCAGTGTCCATCATGGTCGTTGATCTTGTCGCTAGCGTCGTTGGTCCCAAGAATCAGACGTGATAGAAGTGTCACCAGAAAAATACGAAAAGTTAAGGCTGAAACAGCTGTAGTGGGATAACTATCATGGCTAATTCTCTTGGCGGAGAGGATTTTCACGCTCACTGTATTAATTGTTTATGTCTAAAATTGACGAGCATCAAACAAAGGAAGTAGAGATGAGAACTAAGGTGTTTGTGACGATTTCGAGCGGTGCACCCAATAAGTTTGGGCGCACAATCGCGGTTAGAATGATGGTGAAAAAATAAGGAGGGGAGAGAATATGGGTATTTTACCTTTTTGTTCTATTTGTTTTGTTTTTCGAGCTCTACAAATATTTATAATTTCTGATATTGTTTGATGGGATGAAACCAAACTTAATGGTAACTATTGATAGGTCAGTAGAACTAGATACAGTTCTCCATTAATAAGTTTTGCAGGAGAGAAAACTCATAGAATGATGCACCTCACTATTTTTTCCTTTTTTCCTTTCAGAAGCTTTTCAGCAATTTCATAATATTTTCGTGGCAATAAAATGATGGTTAAAATTGTCTTAAATATATTTAATGGACCACGTCTTATTTCCCATATTGCAAATGAAAAAATGTATAAAGTAGGTAGAGGCGCTAATTGAGTCGAGCAGGTTGTGAACAACTCGAGCTTAACTCGATTAAAATTCGGTCAACGTTCGACTCGAGTTGTCTCGACTCAAATTCGAGTTCGACTCGAGATCTTAGCGAGTAAAACTTATTAATTAAATAAATATAAACTATTAGTTAAATAAATATAAACTAGTTTTTATGAAAATCTGAAATATCTCCTCCAAACTCTCACTATATATACAACATTATTTTGATTATCATTATTTAAAAAAGTCATCGCAACTCTTTAATTCATATATTAAAATATAACTTCAACATGATTTAACAAAATAAAATTGAGAAATTAAAAGAATGATACTTGAAAATATTAAAATTGAGCGAGAATTAAGAAATTGTAACTCAATGTGTACTTTTTTTTACAAAAGGATAATAGTGAATATAAGTTGAGTTTATCAAAAAAAAAATTTAATGTTTATTTTTCAAATATGTTTATTTCTCAAACAATGTAGAATAAGTAAAATAAATGGATAAAAATCATATTCACGTTTGTCCCACTATTCACGACAAAAATAATTTTTATGTCTATTTTCGTCTCACTACCCACAAAACATGTATTAATATGGTGGAGCCATAATTTTTGTATAGTGAGGTCAGAATGTAGTATATAGTAGGGAAAATTCTCATATCACTACAACATGAGCTTATCTATAGTGGTGCCTGGTGGCTCACATGATCCACCATTAATAAAAAAACACACGTATCATGTCTATCTAATTTTGAAAGGGTTATATAATGACCCAATTCTTGGGTTAGTGAATCAGGTCTCTAACCCGGGTATTGGGTCTTTATATTGGGAACCCAATTAAGAAAAATGGTTATGGGCTTTATCCAAGTTGGAAAGTGGATGTTGTTGGTGGTGTTTGAAATTTAAATATGTGTGGGTGATTGAAAAGTGGAAAAATATATTATGGATGAGAGAGAAAAGGAAAAAATAGGTGAGAATGATGGAGAGTGATTTAGATAGAGAAGAAGAGATTTTGTTTAGATCCAAGGGTCTTTCAGCCATAGTGAAAGCTCATATTCGGTGTCAATGAGTTTACCTTGCCAAGACAAGTCAGTTGGTGGTCGTGGCATCACCGTCGGAGCTGTCGTCAAAGGGGGTGGGTTAAAAGAAGTTTCAACCATTTCAGAATAGAGTGATTTTAGTGGTTAAAACCCAAATCTGAGGACACCAGTATGTTCACCAGTGTCGAGATAGTGAGACTGGAGCTTACCGTCGTCGTCTAACCACCAGAGCTGCCCTCACGTGCTCTCACGCTCTGTCCCTGCACGTAGGCGTGGTTCAGCTGATGTGGACAGCTATATCAGCTCGAGTAGAGCCGTTGGGTCAAGTCACAAAGTCGGCCTGTTGAGCCGAGCCCGAGCTGGCCTGTTGATCGCAAGCTGAGCTAGTCGTTGAGCCAGTTGTCGTGTTGTTAGCCATTATTGACTGTGTCACTAGCTTCTATAGATCATATCGCCAGCCATCGTTGACTGCCGCCGTCACTGTCGTTGACTAACGTTAAACGTTGATCGGTGTTGACTTTTTTCGAATGACCCTACCTGGAGGTTTCTCGATGTTTTGAGTCCGTTAGTGCAATATGTTTTGCCAAATTCAAACTCGATAATCTATTTTTATGTGTTTGACCTTGTGGATTAGTTAGTGAATATGGTTAATTAATAATTGTGGTATATGTATATTTGTAAGGGTTGTTCGGGCTTGAATACCGAATCAAGAGGAGCGTTCGAGGAGCTCGAGTAAGGATTTATCAATAATCGCTTAAGGTTAGTACACCTCAAATTCTTATTGTTTTATGAGCATCGTAAATGTGATTTCTTTACGTGTTAGTATCTACAAAATATGTAGACGATGAATAAGTTTAAGTAGAAACCGATATTATGAGACTTGGTATTTATGAGATGCATTATGATGTTACGAATATGATGAGACTCATAGAGGCTTTAGAGACCGTTTAGGTTCATTTAAGATGTCTGTATGATTATTTGATGATTGATTTATTGGTTGATAAATAGTGATGCTTTGTATGTTTGTTTGAATAGATTGATGTGATTTGATGGAAATCATGCTTTAGGTTCAATACTCGATTAAATGATTATAAAGTCGGTAATTAATAATAATTGAATGAATGTGTTAGTAAACAAACAATAACGACTTTTATCAGCTTTAGGGATTGAATAAAATGTTGTAAAATCGTAATTCAAGGAAATGGTGTGAACCCGTGTATAGGGGATCGGTACGAGCTTTGGCTGTATCGGTACACGATTGGGGATCGTATCAGTACGGGTCGACCAATACTTGTGGAAATCTATGATTTCTAGTAAACAATTTTGGTTTCGGTACACGTGTGAGTACCGATACCCGAGGGTACCGTATCGGTACTCATGTTCGAGTATCGATATCTGATACGATAAATAATCTATAAATGTAGTTTAAGGATAGATATTGATGTGAATATTAATAATTGAATTATGCCTTGAATAAAATGATAACATGGATTAATGGAGACAATGAATGAGATTAATTATATACTCTTCCATAATGTATTAACAACTTGGTAATGTAAAACAGATGATGTGATGATGATTAGCAATGATAGAGAGATCCGTGGGATTACGTTGCTTGTATGCCGGGTAGGCATTTGATTGGTTGAGTCTCTTAAGTGATGGGATCTGGATATCCAGTCAAAGAGTGTTACAATACCATGGTTAGAGATACCGAATGAAAGTTACAGATGCTATATGACTCGAACCTCATTTGAAGATACTCGATAGGGGATTTCGAGTATGGGTGTAGTTTTAATACTGGGTGACCTGACTACCCAAAGTGTAGATGCTCAAGGGGGATTCCGAGCAAGGGTGTATATTCTGATGTTATGTGACTCGGCCTCACCCAGGGTGTATGTTTCGATGCTTTATGACCCGGTCTCACCCGGAGTGTATAATCCGATACTACGTAACCCAGCCTCACTCTAGAGTTGTTGTTGTTATATGTGTTTTCACTTAGATGATCTGTTGAGATCTCGGGCTTGGTTGGGCCTTGTGTGCCATGTATGATGTTTTGATATGTTGAGAGCATGTATTTAGGCGACTAGTGATATGGCTACGTGTTTATTTATCTCCTCTTATTGCTCGTACTAGCTTGCATGATTATGTTTATGATTAACATGCAGTAGAGTAGAGTAGATATGTACCACTGAGCTTTGTAAGCTTAGTGCTCGAAATTGTTATTTTCCTGCGTAGGTTGATCGTCAGATCGAGGAGTACTATCAGTATGAGATTCCAGCATATGGTGATTGTTAGAGTACGATACTTGAGTTTAGAGAGCTGTGTATTCATAGGACCTTACGTGGTCGAGTCTGTATCTTTTATTTTGGATTTGTAATTATCAAAACAATTGTTCAAATATTTTAAATTAAATTGGAGCTCCCTTGTAATGATTTATTCATTTATTTATATTTATATTTCTAAGTGTTCGATTTCAATGTTTTTGAAACATATTTTATTGGGCTAAATCGAGTTGAGAAATTTTATGGTTTTGGTTTGGGCTTGAGGCCCAAATGTAACATCCGGGTATAGAGTGTTATAGGTTATCTTTATTCTTTTGAGGTTAATTTCTATATTAGTCCTTTTGCTTTTGTATGTAATCAATTTTAATATAATTTCACACAATTACTTGTTATTTTGACCTTTTCAACTTTTAGTTTCTTTCAACTTGATTCCTCAGCATGTTTAATTTTATTTTCATTATTTATTTAGGGTATTGTATATTTATTGTTGTTAAATTTTTATTTTATTATTATAGAACACCACTATTATTTTTTAATGATTAATATTTTATTATTATTATTATTATTATTATTATTATTATTATTATTATTGTAAGGCTTAAGGGTGTAAGCAACCTTTGAACTTTTGAAAAAAGATCCCTAAACATTTTTGTACCTCATGAAGCCCTTAAACCAATAAATTAGATCAATTAAGTCATTTGACCAACATTAACTGCTGAATTTAACAATTTTTTGGGATCAATTAGTACAACGCGTCGTGTCACAGTGTTTCCATTTAACACTTTTCAGATATTTTTATTTTATTTAAAAAAACCTTTAAAAGTCCCAAAAATTCTAAAAAACTTCTAAAAATATTTTTAAAAAATATGTAAATATCGTATGATAGAACTGTAGTGTATCACGTGACACTAATATCTAAAGAAAAATGATTAAGATTTAATAGTCAACATTGGTCAAAGGGCTTAATTGACTTGAATGAGTGTAAAAAAATTCAGAGGCTTAATTAAATTTTTTCCCAAAAAATTTAAAAACTTCTTATACCCTGCCAAATTATAATTATTGTTTACTATATTTCTTCCTCTATTTTATTATATTTAATATGACTATTTTTATTATTATCACTTTTATTATTTTCATTATCCTATATATTATTTTTTATTGCTATTATTTTATTATTTATTTTTATTATTAATTTTATTTTTTTATTTTTTCAATAATTAAGTTTATTTGTAGTCATTATTATATCCTAATCATTTGTAACTTGAATCTTATGATTTTCAAATGTAGTTTTTAATAATTTATTCAATTTACTTTTGATTTACATGTAATTTATTTATTGTTAGCCAGTGAACTACCAAATTTAAATTTTTGGGTTCACCCTTAACGACAATAAGTATTCTAGTCTTTATACTTTAATATATCAAGTGAAATCGTTTTTAATATTTTTTTATAAATAATTCTAATAAAATTCTAATATTTTCATATAATAAATATTTTTTATTGGGATCAATGGCACCCTATATTTTATTATCGATCTGCCCATCTAATCCTCATCTACTTAAATGAGAAATAGTACAGATTCTCGCAAAACTCTTCCCACTCATATCCGTTATGATTTGGAACAAATTCGGAACTACTTGAAAACAATAGGAAGCTGTTAATTTCTATCGTATATCATTTTATATTCACGACAATATAGAAAAAACAGAGAGCAGGCCTCCAATAACAATGACCAACCTCTGTAATTAACTAAAAATATTAAGCAAAGTTCAAAGACAACAAGTAAATAATACTAACATTTGGCATCCTTCTCAATGAAACCGGCATAAAAGTTTGTCGACACAAACTATAAAATAAGTGCTCAAACTATATTTTTGACTTATTTTAAAGTTAATTTTGACACTTTTTTGGGCACTTATTTTAACAAAAAATAAAAATTTAAGCACCTATTTCAAACAAAAATAAAATTTTAAACATTTATTTTAATAAAAAAATATTTTAAATACTTATTAAAAAAAAAAGCATAGTTCGGATAAAAATAGTGAAGCCCACCATATATGCAGAATCTACCGACATGATTTGTTAAAAGCTGAAATGTTGCCTATTATTGTGGTAGACGTCACTGTGTAGGCTGCCACGCCAGCTTTCCTTCCAATAAAAAGATGAATTCATTTGAGTCATCTAGAGAACTCCTTGAAAAGGATAATAAAAGAGTCGTGTATATGAGAAAGATACAGGAACACGCATGTAACATTCTAAGTTTGTAATTTGTATGCCTGATTATGGATGTTTAAAATCGGTCTAATAAATATTTAACGACTTAATAAATTTATAATATAAGTTAAAAAAATTAAAAAGGAAGATGAAAATATGTTTAAAATATAATAATAACAATATTAGATTTATTAAATCTGAACGCCCTTACTTCTAACCTTCATTTAATGTATAATTTAAGCATAACGTCAACACCTTATCTCTTCCTTGGTGAAACGTGGGCCATCAATGGATTCTTCATCACCACCGTGAACTCTTGCTTCTCCTCCAAGCTTATCTCATCTCCATCCATGGCCTTCCACTCGAATTTCCATATCAAATTCGCCACAAAATACTCCAGGTGGAGCAGTGCCAATCCCAGACCAGGGCAAATCCTTCTCCCCACACCGAAAGGCATCATCTTCACCTCCCTACTCCCCGTTATATCAAACACCTCCCCACCGCCACCGTCACTCTTCAAGAACCTCTCCGGCTTAAACGCCATGGGGTCCTCCCACGCCTTTGGATCCCACCCCATTTCCGCCACCATGAAATTGATGGTTCCATTTTTTGGGACCAAATATTCTCCAAGGACGGTGTCCTCTTTCACACAATGAGGAAGCACAAAGTGCCCCGGCGGGTGCCTTCTCAGCGCTTCCAAAATCACTGCTTTTAAGTAAGGCATCTTTTGCAAATCATCTTCTTCGATTTCCTCTCCATCTCCGACAACCCCTTTGATTTCGAGCAATAACTTGTCTTGTATAAAAGGGTATTTCACCAAATTTGCCATAACCCATTGCAAAGAGGTGGAGGTCGTATCAGTGCCGGCAGCAAGAAATTCAGTGGCTAAACTTAAAATTTCTCCTTCTTCGAGCTTCCTTTTCTCTTCCGGCAACTCCAAATCCAACAGAGTGTCGACATATGCCAAAACATAATCACCATCACTTTCCTTCATACTTGAGTTCACTTCTTTAGCTTTCTTTCTTGCTCTTATCAAAGGAACCAGCACAGCTTCTTCGTCCTTACGTTGCTGAAAAAACTCCTGCCATCGCTTACGGAGCAAAACCTTGGTGAGCCTAGGCCAAAAGTTGAGTATATTGAATCTCACAATACTCAGCAGCCCCTTTCGCAAAACATTCTCAATCTCTTTGATCTGCTTCTCGCTAAGCTTGTCACCAAAGCACATTAAAACCAGCAAACAGAACATGGCGTATTGAAAATGGGTCAAAACCTGAACTGGTTCCCCCGTTTTAACCTTTGACTGTAACTCATCGAAAAGAATGTCCAAAACCCATTTACGAGCATGGGAATACGACTTGACACGCGAAGGATGGAGGATTTCTGATGTCAGGTTCCGCCGTAAAACCCGCCAGTTCGGTCCATATGGGGCGGAGCTAATGTTGTGTTGGTTGCTGGTGGCGATTTTGGCAGTAGGTAGAGCTTTGGGACGATCTGAAAAGAGTGCACCGCTTTGGACTAGAGCCTGGTGAGCAAGGGAACGATCGAAGACAAAGATGGAGGGACGGGAGCCGATGAAGAGAGTGATCATGGAACCATGCTTTTGGCGGAGGTTGCGGAGGATTGGCTCGATTTGGAAGGAAGATTTGGTGAGCCAGAAGATGTTGCCGATGACGGGGAAAGTGGAAGGGCCTGGAGGGAGAGTGTGGGTAAGGTTTTTGGAAGGGGAGAAGAGGTTGAAGATGGCTTTGAGGATAAGAGAAATGGAGATGGTGAGAAGGATGAAGAACCAAGTTTCCATTTGAGCGAAGCAGAGTGATAGACTGGGCAACAAAGAGATGGTAAAGTTGACTTTATATGGAAAAATTATTATATTACGGTTTCAATCATTAAAAATTAGTTAATTAATTTTTTATATTATTTTTTTAAAAAAATGAATCTTCATTTTCTTATAGAAAGCGGCTGGTTTGTTTGTGGTTAAAAAAGAGTGATAGACTAGACAAATTATGTTTTAACACTTAAAATAGTACTAGCCTTAATATCCATTTATTTTATACCAATATAAAATATTTGGATGAAATTAAATCATGCGTGACATCATCCGAATTAAATGAATTTTAAAATATAAAATTAAATTAAATTATTATAAAGGTTTTAAAAATACATATTTGTGACATCATTCGTATCATCATCACTCAAAGACCTAAACTAAAGCAAGTGCTTATATAGAAGCCGACACATGCAGTTGAAACGAGCATCATCGTCTAGGCTAAACGAATACATCTTTGAATGTAAACGGCAACCAGGTGATCAAATGTCAGAAGTTCCATTCCCTGTAACAAACTCAAAATTTTTAGAAACAGTTATGTGGAGTATTCAATACAAATTACCCAAGCAACAGATACTCATACCTTTCAAGCTAGTGCCTAGTAGTAGCATTGTACTGTTGCTTTTATGTCAAGTGCCTGCTTCAGCTTGAACCAAGGCGGATAAATATGGTACTTAACAAGGCACCACCAGCAATGAGAATCCAATTTGCCCGGTCGGGTCGGTTTTTTAAGGATAGGTTCAAGTCAGGGTGTGTTTGCATTTAGGGTTATTATTTTTGAGTCGGCTAAAAATTTGACCGTGCCCATCCTTACCCATAATTAGGGGTGTTCAAATTTGAGTATCCGGTTCTTCGGATAGTCGTTCAGCCGAGTACTCGAATATGAAAATATATTTTTTAAAATATAAAAATATTTTTTTAGTTTAATATAAAATATGTATGATTAGTTTAATATAAAATATAAAAATCTGTATATATTTTTTAAATATAAAAATATTTTATTAGTTTAATATAAAATATAAAAATATATATTTATTAAATATAAAGAAATTTAATTTTAATTGCATCCGGGTACCAAAAAATTTAGAATTTTGAGATCCTGAAAATAATGGGTCGGGTACCCGGCCCGGGAGGTGAATTTTTTTTATAAAATTACTCGAGTATCCGGATCGGATATTTTTGAACATCCCTACCTACAATAAATACTTTTTTTATATAAAAAAAATTCTAGCTAAGGGAGAGGGGGGGAGAAGTTTGCTCTTAATAGGTTTTGAACCCACGACCTAAGGAAGTAAAGAGTGTCAACTGAGAGCTTTAACTACCTTGCTCTAGAGATCGTTGACTACCCACAATGGATACTTAATTTCATATTACTTTAAACTAAAATCAAAGAACAATATTTGTTCAGACAAATCATCTATTACGCATAAAATCTAAGATAAATCGACAAGTAATGCATAAAATCCCCAGGCATCCAATGTAATTATAATACAAATTCCAAGTTCTAATACCAAAAACAGCATAGAATCCCCAGGTATCCAGTTAACTAAATAACACATTTCTCTAAATGCCTACAAGTATTGATAGCCAAAAATAAAAGAGAAGAAAAAAACCCTTAAAAAATCGAAACCATTTAAACAAAGAAAACCCAAAAATTCCCAACTCCAAAGTCGCGAGTTAATTTGGACCCTTTTTCTTGATCATTCTTCTTCTCCTAGTTACTAATTCAAAGAAAAAAGTTGGAAATGGAACAAATGAAAACTTACATTGCCTAAAACTGAAAACAATCACTTTATCTTTAACCCAACAATCTTAATTAAAAAGAATAAAACAAAGGAAAAGAAAATCATGGAAGAGCGAAAACAGCAAACCCCATTCAAGAAAAGTCATGGTTTGCTTGCACAGGGTTTTATCACTATTCATTCCCTGTGCATCAATAACATTTTACATCCAATTAAAAATTAATTAAACTTTTTCCTTAATAGTTTTTATTATTTAACCACTAATTGGATAACAACATATGAAAATCACTGTTTCAAGAGGTGGCATCATCAATTACCGAAATTATTAAAAAAAACAAAATTTAGAATATACTAAACATTTATTAAAAAATTATTAATATTTTATAAAAATATAAATATAAATTATTAAAAATCATAATTCATTTAATATTTATAAAAAAAATTAAAAATCGATTCTAATGATTCCAAATCAAATTGCAAAGAATCTTGGGTTGATAATTTCTTCGTCCACAGATGCCATGGAAGCAGGAAATTATTAATGAATAAAGGCTAAACTATTCAATGCATAGCTAAATGTTTTTCTACGATGTTGGGTTTTTAATATTTTTTGTTATAATAATTGATATTATTGTATTGATTAACTAATTCATATCAAATATTGTATAGGTGGGATAATTTTTTCGACACCCTATTTATAATATTCGAATCTTTAAGTTTACTTAAGAGATTTAGTATCTAGTCCTGCTAAACCAACTGACTATTGGTTTTTTTAATAACCTTATAGTAAAGTTTATATTTGTTAATAACTTATATAATTTTTCATAATTTATGTTGGCATCATACAATTTTAACATTTAAAAAATACATGTTTTAATAGTTTTCGATAGTTGATGATGTGGCACTTTTAAAAATCTATTATGTGTCGTTGTCAAATTGATCAAGCTAGTTATTGGTCCATTAATAATTTAAAAAGCAAAATTGATCAACAACAAAAATCATTAATAGAGAAATTTAATTAGGAGTAATTTTATTTTGGGTTATGTTTTGATACAAGCTGTGTAAAAAAATTACACAATCTTTCTATAAAATTTAAAACCTAAATCTCAAACCCTAATGTCATAAACGTTTTTTTAAGATAAAGATTAAAATATTTTACGATATCAAAGGAGATGACACTCCAGTAGAATACAATAAAAATTTTAAAAAACAAAAAATGGAGTCGCCACCGGCCACTTTGCTAGGCCGGACACCATTAAAAATTAACCAGAGATTCAAAACATTTGGGTTCGGGAGTCGGTTACGCGTGGGGAAGGATTAGCACCCCACAGCGCCCAAAATTGGTACCACGCTGATTAAGTGTTGTCATTGCAAGAAAACAAAGATTTGAATTTTAATTTAAAATTTAATCCTCAAAAGCGGTATAAGGAGAATATTTCTTTATTTACAACAACCGAGGAAGATGACACCTAAATGAATCAGGACACCACTTCCTAGCCGGTTCCCGAAATAAAGTAGAAAATATTCCCTTAAATAAACCGAGTTAATACCTTAAAAATACACATAAAAAATACTTAAAAATAATAATAATAAACTATACATATAATAAAACAATATACATATGTAACAAATAGAGTAAACGCATATTATATAATAATATACATAATAAAAAAATTAGAAAAACTATACAAGTAAAAATTATACTATATACATAATATATAATCTAAGATAATGATAATAATATACATATATATAAATACAAAATACATAATATGAATAATATATATACATATAATAATAATGATGATGATGATGATGATGAAAATCTTAAAAAAAGAGGGACAAAATTGCAAAAACAGAAGCTGGAAAGTCGAAAGGAGGACGAAATTGAAAACAAATAAAACTGGGAGGTGTGCAGGGAAAATTAAGATGGGGCGAAGGGATCAATAGCGCTATTTCCCCTTTTCGTTTGTCCTGTGGGCTAAATTAGAAGGAAAATGAAATTAAAGGGCGAATTTGAAAGACTAAAGGACGATATTGGGGACGAAATTGAAAAGAAGAAAAATAAAGGGGATAACGGAGCAAATGATAATGGGGCGAGAGGATTTATGACGTAATTTTTCCCTCTTTTCGTACCAATATATAAGTAAAAAAAATAAAAATTCATTTGTTAAGTTTTTTAAAAACAAAGAGCTTTATACACTCTCAAGCTCTCCTTTGTCGGCGCTCGACGACGACGGCCGCCGCCGTATACGGTGGCCAAAAACACGAAAGGGACCACATTTTCGGCTCTCCTTCGCTAACAACGATCCTAAGTGAGTAAATTTAAGAAAATCGAAATGTTTTTAATATTTTTTTCTCGGTTTTAGTTTTAATTTTTTGGTTTTATTTTCTTTTATTTCTTTGAGTTGTTTCGAACATAGAGAAAGCATTTTTTAATCGTAAAAATCCATATTTTTTTTCATTAACGGAACCCTTTTTACATTCGATTCTTCATGGGTTTATATACCCAATTTTTTAAAATAAAAAAGAGATACAAGTTGCCCATTTGCTTGATTCTCCAGATCTGAAATGATGTTTATTTCTTGATTTTCAGGTTCGACTTGGGCAGTGGCGCAGACAAGTGAGCGTGTGGTGGCAGTCAAGTGGCCGGTGGTGGCGCGCATGGCCAATGGCATCGCGCATGATGGCCACGCGCAGGGGATGTGAAGGGGTATGGCTGGCGAAGGCTAAGGGATAAGGGTAGAGTATTTGGGTTTTATTTATAGGTTTAGGGGTATTAAGGGTAATCAGGGTATTTTAATTTTTATTTTTTAAATGGGTATTTGGATATGAATAATGGGTTTGGGTTTTAATTGGGTCAGGGCATGTAATTGGGCCAGATGGTTTTGAATGGGTATTTGATTTAATTTTGGGTAGGTTTGTAATAGATTAAAAAAGGGTTGAGTCTGGCCTGGACCAAAAATGGGTACTACAGCTGTATCTCTTTGCTCATTGTTATGTAACAAGAATAAAGCAAATACAGAAAAGTAACCATTTTTGTCCGGTCGGCCAGGGTTCCTTTGCAAAGACAGAAAAGTAACCATTTTTGTCTGGTCGGTCAGGGTTCTTTTCTCTGGCCACCACTTCTTCTTAGGCTTCACTTGACCTACTCGGCTATTCTTGTAAGCAAAATCTTCAAAATGGAGGATCCGTTAGGAAGACAAAAATAAGAAGTGGTCAGTTGGAGGAGACAAAATGAGCTCAGCTTGCTACAACGACGCAATGCCTGGAGAAAATTTGATCTAGCTACAACTCTGACGAAGAGGCAAGGTCTGCAAAACTTGATCCAGCTGCAACACTAACGAAGACACAAGATCGAAAGATGAAAGTTTGGCCCAACTACAACATCGACGAGGAGGAATGATCAAATGAAGGTTTGAACATTTGATACAAAATGTCTTCAACTAGATTTTTTTGCATTTTTCTCAAATGCACAGGGATCAATGGTTTTGAGTTGCCTTCATCAATAGCCATTTGCTCAGGGCTAGCTGTACCATTCCCCTAGGTACAGTCAGTTTATACCAATCATGATATTGGATTTTTCCAAAGAATTTATTTTCCTTTGACCACTCGTGAAAATGAATTTTCGATGGACATTTGAATTATCCATTATCTTAAACTTTATCGTGTTTAAGCACAGTGTGCCAATATTTTGTTGGACTTGTCGAAATGGTTTTGATCCAGCCACCACACTAACGAAGAGTTAGGATCAGAAGTAAGTAAATTTGGGGCGACCATTCCATTAACGGAAGGACATAATTGGATTTCAGTACCTTGGATTCTACCGCACCATCAACAGAGAGGTAGAATCGAATAACAACAACTCAAACCTTACTACACCATCAATGGCGGAGCTAGAGTGGATAGTAACAATTTGAACCTAGGCACACCATCAACAGAGGGACATGATTGGATAACAACAACTTGGATTCTACCTCACCATCAACGGAAAAGTATAATCGAATAACAACAACTTAAACCTTTCTACACCATCAACGGAGGAGCAAGAATGAACAACAATTTAAACCCAGCCATACCATCAACGGGGGGACATGATCAGATATTAACAACTTAGATTCTACCGCACCATCAACAGAGAAGCAAAATTAGATAACCAACAACTCAAACATTACTACGCCATCAACGAAAGAGCATGAATGAACAACAACTTAAACATAGCCACACCATTAACGGATGGACATAATTGGATAACAGCAACTTGGATTCTACCCATTATCAATAGAGAAGTAGAATCAGATAACAACAACTCAAACCTTACTACGCCATTAACGGATGAGCAGGAATAAACGGTAACTTAAAGCCAATCACACTATCAACGGATGGACATGATCGGATAGTAGCAACTTAGATTCTACTGTACCATCAACGGTGAAACAGAATCAGATAACAACTCAAACCTTACTACGCCATCAACAGGGGAGTAGGAATAAATAACAACTTGAACCTAGCCACACCATCAACGGAAGGACAGGATCGGATATCAGTAACTTGGATTCTACCGTACCATCAACGGAGAAACACAATCAGATAATAGTAACTCAAACCTTACTATACCATCAACGGATGAGCAAAAATGAACAGTATTTTGAACCCAGCCACACCATCAACGGAGGGACATGATCGGATATTGGCAACTTAAATTCTATCGCACCATCAACAAAGAAATAGAATTGGATAACAGCAACTCAAACCTTACTACGCCATCAACGGAAGAGCAAGAATTTACATCATCTTAAACCCAGCTATAATATCAACTGAGGGACAGAATCATATATTAGCAACTTAGATTCTATCGCACCATCAACGAAGAAGTAGAATCAGATAACAACAACTCAAACCTTACTACGCCATCAATGGAGTAGCAAGAATAAATAGCAACTTAAACCTAGCCACACCATCAATAGAGCGATAAGATCAAATATCAGTAACTTAGATTTTACCGCACCATCAACGGAGAAACAGAATCGAATAACATCAACTTAAACCTTACTACACCATCAACGACAGAGCAAGATTGGATATCAGCAATTTAGACCTAGCAACACCATTAACGGTGTGACATGATCGGATAACAACAAC
Organism: Hibiscus mutabilis; assembly: GCA_019671005.1. Lineage (NCBI taxonomy): Eukaryota > Viridiplantae > Streptophyta > Magnoliopsida > Malvales > Malvaceae > Hibiscus > Hibiscus mutabilis. The sequence continues at coordinate 33,410,573 of CM033750.1, read as the reverse complement.
TTGAATTCTACCGCACCATCAATGGAAAAGCATAATCGAATAATAGTAACTCAAACCTTACTACACCATCAACGGTGGAGCAAGATTAGATAGTAACTTAAACCCAACCACACCATCAACAGAGAGACAATATTAGATATCAATAATTTAGATTTTACCGTACCATCAACGGAAAAGCAAAATCGAACAACAATAACTCAAACCTTACTACACCATCAACGGTAAAGCAATATTAGATATCAGTAACTTGGACCCAGCTACACCATCAATGGAGGGACACGATCGGATAACAGTAATTTTGATCTTGTTACACTATCAACGGAAGAATAAGATCGAGTGAGAGTAACTTAGACCTGGCTACACCATCAAAGGAGAAACCAGATCAAACAACAACAACTTGGATTCTACCACACCATCAACGGAGAAGCAGGATCGAATAACAGTAATTCAAACCTTACTACACCATCAACGACGAAGCAAGATTGACTAGCAACAACTCAGACCCAACCATACCATCAACGGAGAAACAAGATCTTATAACAGCAACTTGGATCTTATTACGCCATCAACAGAAAAACAAGATCAGATGAGAGCAACTTAGACCTGGCTACACCATCAACGGAGAAAACAAATCAGATAACAATAACTTGGATTCTACTACATCATCAACAGAGAAGCAAAATTGAATAACAATAATTCAAACCTTACTACACCATTACCAGTAGAGCAAGATTGGCTAGAAGCAACTTGGACCCAACCACACTATTAATCGAGGGACAGAATCAGATAACAGTAACTTGGATCTTGTTATGCCATCAACGAAAGAACAAAATCAGATGAAAGCAACTTGGACCTGACTATACCATCAACGGAAGAACCAGATCGGATAACAATAACTTGGACACAACCACTCCATCAACAAAAGGGCAAGATCAGAGGATAAAGGTTTTGATTTTTTACCTAATTATAATTCTAAAGAAGAAATCTAAGAACAATGTTTAGTCTAGTCATACTATCTGGTAAAAAAAATTTGATCCGCTGCACCATCAACGATGAAACAAAATTTGGAAAATATGGGATCCACTACACCACTGCAAGAGAGATGAGATTCGGAGGGAAATTTTATTTTGGCAAAAAAAGCAAAATCTGTAAAGAGTTTGATCTACTGTACCACCGACGGAGAGACAAGATCTAGAATGTACGGGTATCCATTACACTACTGACGGAGAGATGAGATTTAGATGATGGTTTGATCTTGTAACACTACTAATGGAGAAGCGAGATCGAGACAAAGTGAGATCCGTTATATCACTGGCGAAGAGACGGAATTTGAAGGAAAACTTTGATCTGTTGCACCATCAACGAAAAAAAATAAGATTTTGGACAAAAATTGATCTACTGCACCATCAACGGTAAAACGAGATTTGCAAAATGATAGATCTGCTATGTCACCAACGAAAAGGCTGAATCTAGATTAAATTGGTCTACCATCACTGCCGGAAGTAAAATTTGGAAAAACGTCACCTCTGCCACTTTATGGCAGAAAGTCAAGACCTGAAAATGAAGAAAAACATTAATTAGTAATTGTTCAAAATTTTGTCATTGTTATCTGGATGTTTGAGCTTTTCTTCGTATTTGGCCTTCTTTGGGGCTAGAGGTTGACCATCATGTCGTTGCCCCTTTAGTTGAGGTTCTTCAGTCTTTTTCTTGGACCTGTTTATATGTACAAGCAAAAATAAATGCATGAATACACCTAATTTTATGTCTAATGCTTGTGTCTAGCCTAAATGCATGCTGATTTCAGTGTATGCACTTAATGATTTTAATGAATGTGTGAATTTTTTTGGGCCCTTCAAAAGGATGCCATTGACTCTATGTTGGTCGAATTGAGTTCTAGGTCTTATTTTGTGAAGATGCCCCAATCTCTCTTGGCTTTGATCCTCTTCTTGTGGAGTTACCTTTCCAGGTGTTTGCCTCAAATTTTTTGTCTAATACTACTCTTGAGGCGAATTCGAAGCTTGAAGTATGTTTTTGCCTTTTCTCAAATGGTTTTTATTGTTCTCATTAACACGTTATGTTGTCCCTCGGTTGAGTTTATGAATTTGTTGTGTTGGATCATGTCATCTTATTACTTTCGGCTCTGGCGAAATGCTACAGATAATAATTAATGTAGTCGTCTAGGGTACAAGAGTCTAACTCGGTACCAGAGGCTCGCTTTTAGAACTCGGCGGGAAATGCCCCTTAGACGCAGGACCTTGTAAAGCTATGGTGTCTGTATGAACGAGGTTATTCTCAAAAATGCCCCTGGACAGGCTTTTGCATAGGTTCGATAAAGTGCTAGATCGGTCAACTTTAGTTTTATCTGGTATTGCTAACACATAGCATCCCGAGGACCAGTTTTAAAATTGTGAATGTATGCATGTAAATGCAAGATGCATGTCCTAGGTGCGGAGGTACTGATTCAAAAATGGTTTTCGTGGCTCAACTTCCAAACTCACAAGATTTATTTACATCTTTGAATATTGCGTTGATATCTCGGGTACTAGATTTTCTCCCAATAATGACTATTTCTCAAACTGGAAACTAGTCGCGAATCAGTACTTCATGTTGATGAAATGCAAAAAAATTAAAATGACAGTGTCGTGCAATTAATGCGACATGAATGAATTTAATATGATGCAATCAAAAAGGAAAAGAGGCCAGTCTAGGTTAAAATAATTTAATGAATAAATTAAATAGTAAATAAGGTAAAAATTAAAACAGATAAAAAATTGTACGCAAAACAAACAAACAAAGACATCAAAGCCTAAAAAGGGTGACCGCTAAACGGGCAGAGTTTCACATGGCTTTAAAAGGGTTGGCTCCTACGACTCACAATATGTGGGTGGATCTAAAGTAAATGGTACCCAAAATGTCGCTAGAACATCGATTCATGGGAATACGACCCTTATACCATACGGTGGTAAAAACACCACGAAATATAAGGACTAGTACTCTAGAAGTACATTACAACACTATAAGGAGGTGAAAACCCCACTTAGCGAAGTAATCCCTTCCACTTAACAAGGTGAGGAGCCCGGGCAGAAAGCTCATGCATGAATGTAGAGGGATTAAAAATTAAATCAAATCGAATTTTTAAATTTCTTGCAAGACAACACAAAATCAACATTGACCTGACTCTTAAAAAATCTCTCCAACGGAGTCGCCATATGTCATAAACATTTTTTTTGAAAGATAAAGATTAAAATATTTTACGATATCAAATGAGATGACACCCGGAGACCGAGATGACACTTCAGTAGAATACCGTAAAAATTTTAAAAAACAGAAAATAGAGTCACCACCGGCCACTTTGGTAGGCCGAACACCATTAAAAATTAACTAGAGATTCAAAAAGTTGGGTTTGGGAGTCGGTTATGCATGGGGAAAGATTAGTACCCCACAACGCCCAAAATTGGTACAACACTGATTAAGTGTTGTCGTTGCAAGAAAACAAATATTCAAATTTTAATTTAAAATTTAATCTCAAAAAGTTGTCTAAGGAGAACATTTTCTTATTTACAACAACCGATGAAGATGACACCTAAATGAATCAGGACACCACTTTCTAGCCGGTTCCCGAAATAAAGTGAAAAATATTCTCTTAAATAAACCGAGTTAATACCTTAAAAATACATATAAAAATACTTAAAAATAAAAAAACTATACATATAATAAAACAATATACATATGCAACAAATATAGTAAACGTATATTATATAATAATATACATAATAAAAAAAAGAAAAAAATTATACAAGTAAAAATTCTACTATATACATAATATATAATCTAAGATAATAATAATAATATACATATATATAAATACATAATATGAATAATATATATACATACATATATATAATAATATATAATAATAATAATAATAATCTTAAAAAAAGAGGGACCAAATTGCAAAAACAGAAGCTGGAAAGTTGAAAAGAGGACGAAATTGAAAACAAATAAAACTGGGAGGCGTGCAGGGAGAATTAAAATAGGATGAAGGGATCAATAGCGCTATTTCCCCTTTTTCGTTTGACTTGTGGGCTAAATTAGAAGGAAAGTGAAATTAAAGGGAGAATTTTAAAGACTACAGAACGATATTGGGGATGAAATTGAAAAGAAAAAAATAAAGGGGATAACGAAGCAAAGGATAATGAGGCGGGAAGATTTATGACGTAATTTTTCCCTCTTTTCGTACCAGTATATAAGTCAAAAAAAGAACAAAAAATTCATTTGTTAAGTTTTTTAAAAAACATAGAGCTTTATACTCTCTCAAGCTCTCCTCTGTCGGTGCTCAATCTCCGCCGTGGGCCACCGCCGTACACGGTGGCCAAAAACGCAAAAGGGACCACTTTTTTTACTCTCTTCGACGCACTAAACTCGGATCTGACCTCCGATTCCGCTAACAACGATCTTAGGTGAGTAGATATGAGAAAACTGAAAGATTTTTAATATTTTTTCTCGACTTTAGTTTTAATTTTTTGTTTGTTTTTTTTTCTTTTGTTTTTTTGCGTTGTTTCGAACAAAGAGAAAGCGTTTTTTTACTCGTAAAAATCCCTAATTTTTTCATTAACGGAACCCCCTTTACATTCAATTCTTTATGGGTTTATATACCCAAATTTTTAAAATAAAAAGAGATACAAGTTGCTCATTTGATTGATTCCCCATATCTGAAATGATGTTTATTTCTTGCTTTTTAGGTCGGCTTGGGCGGTGGCGCAAACAAGTGGGCGTGTGGTGACAATCAAGTGGCCGATGGTGGCGTGCGTGGCCAATGGCATGGGGGATGTGAAGGGATATAGCCGGCGACGGCTAAGGGTATTTGGATATGACTTATGTGTTTGGGTTTTAATTGGGTCAGGGCATGTAATTGGGCCCAATGGGTTTGAATGGGTATTAGATTTAATTTTGGGTAGGTTTGTAATAGATTAAAAAAGGGTTGGGTCTGGCCTGGACCAAAAATGGGTACTACACTTAAACCTTAAACCCTAAACCTTTTTTTATAGGCGAAAATTCAGTTAAATGTAAAATGTGACATAATTAATTTTTGAAAAATATGCATGCACTGGCAGTGAAAAATTTATTTTTCATAAGCAGGTCTAATTTAAGGTTAAGGGATTTAGTTTATGTTTATACTTTAGGGGTTTAGGTTGTTGTGTCTAGAATTTAAAGTTTATGGTTAGAGTTTAGGAGTTTAGGGATAGGTTTTAGAGATAAGGGTTTAGATTTTATTTTTAAAGTTAAATTAGACATTTTCGGGAAAAAAATTTCAATGTTTGCGCAACAAATATTAATCAATTAACTTTTTAAAAAAAAAAATTATTAAGAGCTGCCCCTTTAGCCTTATTATTATTTTTAAATAAAGTTAATGTATTCAAGATCCGATCAAAAAAGAAACTTTAAACTAAAAGTAAAGGCAATTGCTCGTAAAAGTTGAGACTTGAGAGCCAACTAAACTGAGCTTTATTAGAGAAGAGGACGAGAATACTGACTAGGGCAACTCTTAATAAAATATGGTAGGAAATTTTTACAACATTCGACGAGTACAGCTGAGCATCATTAAACTAATTTATAAAGATTAAAAATTTAAAGGACCCAACGTATAATTACAAATTATTGGGTAAACTATGTCAGGTACCACCAAACTATTGAGAGTGCCCGTTTTTACCACAAACCTTTTAATTGGTCCAAATTTACCACCAAAGTTTATTTTTGACTCGTTTATACCGCTGCACCGTTAATTACTTAACATCGTGATGACTCGGATGCTAGACCAAAACGACATCGTTTTGGTGCTACTATTTTGATACTAAATTACCCAAAACGGCGTCGTTTTGCTGGAGGAAAATATGAAAAATTATGCACTAAATGAAATTTGAACCTAGAACCTTTAGATTTAAAGGCAACCTACTAACCACTAAGCCAACTTAATATCTTTGTCTTGTTTCCAACACAAATAATACATATTCTAAACTGTAGTTGAGATTAATTCAATTTATTTTATCATATAAATAATATTACTCTATAAAAATAATATAAATATATTGTAAATAATATTAATATACATAAAATAATATATTAATATATATAACTAATAAATAAAATATTTATTTTAAATAAAAAATTTATATTATCAATAATATTAAATATATAAATAAATAATGTATTATTATAAAAACTAAAAAACTAATTTTCAAAAATCCCAAAATTTACAAAAAAACCCAAAATCCACCACAGCATTACATTCTAACCTATAAACCCTAAAACCCTAAATCATAAATCCTAAACCCTAAAACCATAAACCCATTAGCAACCAAAATGGATGAAATTATGGTTTAAGCTTTAGGGTTTTGGTGAATTTTTGGGTTTTTTTTTGTAAATTTTGGAAATTTCATTTTTTTAAAATAGTTTTTTAATTTTTATACTAATATATTATTTGTTTATATATTTTAATACTATTTGTTTATGAATAAAATTTTAGTGTTTAAGGTTTCTAGTTTAGGGTTATGGTTTATGGGTTTAGGGTTTAAGGTTTTGTTGGATTTTGGGCAGTTTTTGAAATTTTTGGGTTTTAAAAATTAGTCTTTTAGTTTTTATAATAATATATTTATCAATTTATATATTTAATATTATTTATAATATAAAAATATTTATATATTTTTATTTTATTTATTATTTATATATTAGTATATGTATACTAATATATTTCTAATATATTTATATTAGAAATAATATAGTTATATTATTTATATAAAGTGATATTATTTATATGATAAATTACAGTTTAGAATATATAATATTTGTGTTAGAGACAAAACAAAGATGTTAAGTTGGCTTGGTAGTTAGAAGGTTGCCTTTTATCCTAAAGGTTCTAGGTTCAAATCTCATTGAGTGCATAATATTTCATATTTTCCTCTAGCAAATTGATGTCGTTTTGGGCAATCTAGTATCAAAATAGCGGCACCGAAACATCGTTTTGGTATAGCATCCAAGTCATCATGCCGTTAAGGAGTTAACGACGCACGACGCAGTGGTATAAACGAATCGAAAAATAAAATTTGGTGGCAAATTTGGACCAATTGAAAGGTTGGTGGTAAAAATGGGTGACCCCCAATAGTTTGGTGGTACCTGGCATAGTTTACCCTAAATTATTTAAACATGTAATTATAAATTATTTAAAATAAAATATTAATTAAATTATTTTCCATATATATAGTATTTTTAATTTTTTTTAAAAAATTATTGGATCAAATACTAACATTAGCCAAATTTAAAAATAAAAACCCAAAACCCAAACACTAAACCATAAACCCTAAACCTTAAACAATAAACCCTAACCCTAAACTCTAAAACAAAAAACCTAGACCTAAAACCCTAAACCCAAAACACTAAACCATGAACTATAAGACCTAAACCCTAAATCATAAAGCCTAAATCCAATACTTGAATTTAGGGTTTAAAATTTAGGGTTTAGGTTTCATGGTTTAGGGTTTTGAGTTCTGGGTTTTGGGTTTTGAGTTTTGGGCTTATGGTTTATGGTTAGGGATTTTATTTTTTAAATTGACTAAGGTTTGTATTTGATCCAATTATTTTTAAAAAATATTAAAATATATTATATATATGGAAATAATTTAATTAATATTTTATTTTAAATAATTTATAAGTATATGTTTAAATAATTTATAAGCATACGTTGGGTCCTTTAGATTTTCAATATTTATAAATTAATTTAATGGTGCTCAACAGTGCCCATCGTTAGTGGTGCTCAGTGGTACTCGTCGAGCGTGGTAGACTCATCCAATATGGTATTCTCGGAGAAACATGCAAATTTATTTAACACGTGAGGATTGACGAAGGAATAATTAACTAAAGAAGTTTATTAAAAATATATTTAAAATTTATTATACTCTCAAGTAATAATGGTTATCTGTCGATTGAGTATTAGTTCAGTTGACATTATTATTGTTATAACATTCAAGAAATCATAACTTCGAGTATGTTTAAACCTAATTGCCTTCAATTTTGGAATTGAGAGTCAAGAATAATTCAAGAATTGTAATTTGTATCTTAAAAAGAAGAAAAAATAATTCAATTGTCTAAACTTTTATGCATGATATAGTTCGGGACAAAACTAGGATGGAACTTCAGGGGACAATTATAAATAGTAGTAAAACGGGATCAAAATCTAATTGTTAAGCCACACTGATTTAAATTTCAAACATTAAGAGGTCATGGATTAGTTTGTCTAATTTCAATATTAATAGAGATCTAAAAAGCATTTAAACAAAAAATGATTTCACTGAATTTGCCTAATTTCATACCTAAGAAATATTTAAACCAATAAATAAAGGGTTAGGACTCAATTTTCTTAGTTTTAAAACTAAAATGGACCTAAAAACAATTAGACCTTTCCTCTTGGGTAGCTATGAATTTCGTGGTTATTCACTTGTATTTACTTATAATACGTCAATGAGGTTGTGGTTTCACAATAAGATTGAGATCTTGTTAACTTATGTCAATGAGGCTGTGGTTTAACAACAAGATTGGGATCTTATTATTATTATTTTTTTTGAAAATAAGATCTTACTAACTTTAAGATCATGAGTTCGAATATATTTTAATTAACCGTTTGATCAAATATTATAAGAATTGAGGTGACACAGCTTCAGTTAATTTTAAACTTCTAAAATACACAACTGGGTCTAAAATGACTTTGAGATAATGGATGTTTTCAGATTATGCATCCTCCTCCTCCACCATCTACCTATATCGAGTGCAGCAGAGTCGGTACACTTCAAACATTCGGTCGTAACGGCAATTTACTCGGGTTTCCGGCAGGTAATGATGGCGAACTTGATCACGCCCTTCCGGTACCCTTGAATCATCAATGGCATCACCAATGCACAATATTTGTTCAGCCAAATCATCTTTTAGCGCAGTCGCGATTTTGCAAAAGTGTGTGTGCGTATGTGGGTGCGTACGTAACTGAGCTCACATTTCTGTAAACACATGCTAGTATTGATGGGCAAAAAGAATGAGAAGAAAATACCCTTAAAAATCGAAACAGTTTAAATAAAGAAAACCCAAAAAAACCTTGTAAGAAACCATTTAAGCCAAAATGGCTTAACTACAAAATAAGTGCTAAAATATATCTCTTTTTTGTAGTAGGTGTCTAAAGTATTTTTTGGCTAAAATTGGTGTCTAAAATTTTATTTTTGGCTTAAATATGTGCCTAAATTTTTATTTTTGACTTGTTTTAAAGTCAGCTGAGGCACCTACTTTTGTCAGAAAATAATTTTAAGCACATATTTCAGCAAAATACTTTAGACACCTATTACAAAAAATATAAATTTTATAAATAAACTGAGCTGTGTCATACTTATAAATATAAAAATAAACAAAGAAAGAACAAAATTTATACAAAGCTACCCATATTTTATAATTAAGCCATTCAAAATTAATGAAACTTTTTCGTTAATAGTTTTTATTATTCTATTCAAAAAATAGTTTTTATTATTAAATCGTTAACGACTAATTGTATAACAACGTATGAAAATCTAGTTATGGGCATGGAACCCGAATCCGACGGGTTCCGACCCGACCCGACCCGATAGGGTCAGATTTAAAAAAAATCGAATTCGGGTCGGGTGCGGGTTTAGGGTGAAAAATATCCTACCCGACCCGGGACTAATTATACAATTTTCCCTAAATTTTTAGGGATATTTATAATAATACCCTTTATATATATTTTTTATAATTAGGTCCCCAAAATTATTTTATTTACAATTTAGTCCTTTAAATTATATTTTTTTTACGATTAAGTCCCTTAAAATTATTTTTTACAATTAGGTACCTAAAATTATTATTTTTATATAAGTCGGGTCGGGGTCAGATTTTTTAAAAAATAAGTTCGGGTCGGGTGCGAGTTTAGGGTATTTATTTTCGGGTCAGGTTCGGGTGGGCCAAAAACCCGACCCGACCCGTGCCCATCTCTATGAGAATCACAGTTTCAAGCGACGGTGTCAACAATTACCGAAAATGATTAAAAATATTAAAAAATTTCTATTTTTTTCCAAAAAGAATAGAATATACTAAAAATTTATACAAAATTAATAAGATTTTATATAATATAAATATAAATTATTAAAATAATTAAATTATTTAAAATATATAAATTATTAAAAATTATAAGTCATTTAATATTTATTAAAAATTATTTGTAAATTATTAAAAATTATAAGATTTTATAAAAAAGACTTAAATTCTATAAATTATTTTATGGTTTATGGGTTTAGGTTGTAGTGTTTAGAACTTAAAGTTTATGGTTAGCGTTTAGTGTTTAAAGTTTTGGAGATAGAGTTTTAAGGTTAGGAATTTAAATTTTAGTTTTTAAAGTTAAACTAAACATTTTCGTGAAAAAAAATTAATGTCTGTACATCAAATATTGATCTATTAATTTTTTATTTTTATTAAGAGCTGCACCTTTAACCTTATTATTATTATTTTTTCATTTAAGCCCTTAATTTTTTTTTTGTTAATGTATTCAAGATCCGATCCAAAAAGAAACTTTAAACTAAAAGTAAAGGCAATTGCTTGTAAAAGTTGAGACTTGAGAGCCAACTAAACAGAGCTTTATTAGAGAAGGGGACGAGAATACTAACTAGGGCAACTCTTAATAAAATATGGTATACTCGGAGAAACATTCTAATTCTTTAACACGCGAGGATTGACAAAGGAATAATTAACTAAAGAAGTTTATTAAAAATTTATTATATTCTCATGTAACAATAGTTATCTGTCGATTGAGTATTAGTTCAGTTGACACTGTTATTGTTATAACATTCGAGAAACTATAAGTTTTTGTTCGGAAAAAAAAGAAACTATAAGTTTGAGTACGTTTAAACGTAATTGACTCAAATTTTAAAATTGAGAGTTATGAGTAAGTATATTTGGCTGGTTAGCCAAGTTGTTCATATTTGTTTCCTCATTTTTTTTAGGTCATGGATTCTAGACCCACTAAGAACACTCTATTCCTTCACCTAGAGTCTCTTTCCCCTCCCTTCTAGGTAGGGTTAGGATTAGAATTAGGATTTTTCAAAAAATAATTGAGAGTTATGAATAATTAACAATTGTAATTTGTATCTTAAAATAAAAGCAATACAATTGTCTAAACTCTTATGCATGAGATAGTTCAGGAGAAATTTAGGATGAAACTTCAGGGGGTAATTATAAATAATAATAAAATGGGGTCAAAATCTAATAGTTAAGCTACATTGATTTAAAATTTAAACATTAAGGGTCATGATTTATTTTGTCTAATTTCAAAATTAATAGGGATCTAAAAAGTGTTTAAACTATCTGGCTTAATTTGCCTTGAGTAGCTATATGAGTTAGGACTCATTTTTTTTAGTTTCAAAACTAAAATGGACCTAAAAACAATTAGACCCTTTCCCTTGAGTAGCTATCAATATCGTGGTCATTCACGTGTAATTACTTATAATACGTCAATGAGGTTGTGGTTTAACAATAAGATTGGCATCTTGTTAACTTATGTCAATGAGGTTGTGGTTTAACCAAAAGATTGAGATCTTTTAACAATAAAATTAAGATTTTGTTAACTTTAAAACAAGATCTTAAGTTTGAATATATTTTAATTAACCATTCGATCAAATATTATAAGGATTGAGGTGACACAGCTTCAGTTTATTTTAAACTTTTAAAATACACAACTGGGCCTAAAATGACATTGAGATTCTGGATGCTTCAGATTATGCAGCATCCTCCTCCACCATCTGCCTAGATCGAGTGCAGCAGAGTCGGTACACTTCAAACATTCGGTCGTCATGGCAATTTACTCGGGTTTCCGGCAGGTAATGATGGCGAACTTGATCAAGCCCTTCCGGTACCCTTGAATCATCAATGGCATCACCAATGCACCTTTGATGGTCTTTAATCCTAATAATATCATTTCACAACAAGAGCAACATCAAGCTATGCTCCTATCAGCTTGCCTAAAAGAGTGATTATCATGGAAACACAGAGAAAGGAACACAAGCTATTGCAAGTTGAGCCATAATATGTAGTTACCGCTTCGTAGCAGAGATGTGAAGCCCTTCCATGTAAATGCTGACCGTATCACGGCCGGCCAAAATGGGGCGACATGCTCAGACCAATCAGCAGCCTTTACATCCTGCAATGTAGCATGTCAAATGAACGAAATTATTGAATTCGAGAGAGGGATTTAGCCTATTCGAGGAAGTAAATTACCTGGAGAGATAAGGACTGAAGTAGTTTGACATAATCAGAAGTCGAACACCATTCGGGTAAATAGTAAGCATTGCATATCCTGTTAAGCAGCTTCTTCTCCCATGGCTGCAAGGACTCTTCCGAGGGACCGAGATCCCGATGGCACCATGTCACTATTATTATAGTGCCTCCAGGTGCTGCAACTCGAACCAACTCATTAACAAACTGCCAGTGTTGGATGCAGGGAATATATTAATCAAGCATAGGGTGCCATAATAACAAAATACAACCAAGCAACTTATAGCATGTATGTTATAGTTCCATTGAAAATAAACCTTGGCCTTTTCAGGCATGTGTTCTCCACTTTCCATGGACCAAACTAGATCAAATTGACCATCAGGGAAGGGTTGCTTCAAAGCATCTGCAACTTGGAAAGAAGCCTGCAAATTTGGCACAAAGTTTTTAGCCATAAAGCTTGAAATGCAGAGAAGTGAGGGTTTTTCACATATACCTTGTCTGCTAGGCCTTCATCTTTAGTAAGAACATTGGCCCTTTCAGCTTGAACAGGGCTCAAAGTAATGCCTTGACATTTTGCTCCAAATTTCCTGGCTAAGTATCTAGAGCTGCCTCCTATCCCACACCCAACATCAACTATTGTCTTGGGCTGCTTTGTTGGGTCATCTGAAAGCCAATTGAGGTAAAAAAAAAATTGCTAAATGTCCATCTCCATTCACTGTATGTAGGATATATCTTTTAGAGTTTAAAATTTATAATTATAATTTAAAATTTATTTTTTAGTGTTGTGGTACAAAAATAAACACAGAAAAGGGAAAAAGATTTTTGTTCCTAATAATCGGTGATAAATCAAGTTATATATACTAACTTTGTTAAGTAATTTTCATAAAAAATACTCATTGTATAGGTTACTAAACTCGAAATTTCAAAGTTGATTTTTTTTTAAAGTCGTGTAAATTCTAGAACGACTTTTACAATAAATTATTTATCGAAGTTAGGATAAAGGTAATTATTTATAGTTTTTTTTAGTGAAAGTTAAAAAAAATATGACCTACATAAAAATTATTTTTAAGTTTAATAATCTAATATAGATGGTAGAAATATCTTTTAGATCTTTCTCAATTTCGATATTGGACAAATTGGTCTCTCTAAAAAATGAGTAATTTAACCTTGTTAATTTTAAAAGTGATCAATTAAGAAAATCCACTCACGATGTTAATGTTTTTTTTGTCAATTTAATTAATATAATGTAAAATTTATCAAATGTATCCCTTAATATTTACATAATGTGTCAATTATATTTTACATGACTTTTTTTGCCACCAATTCATCTAGTTGAGAAATTAAGAGAGAACTTTTTTTTTTTGAATATGCTGGTGTGATCTATTTAATTTTTTTAGCCTTTTAATCTTGCACACATAATACTTGAACCCAGATCACTTAGATGAAATACATCATCCTTTATTACTGGGATCACTCTACGGGTTCAGAAATTAAGAGGGAATAAGAAGTCTTTATCAAATATAAATGATATCATATGAATCGTTTATGATTCACCCATGTCTCAAGTAACGTGTGAAGTAACGAAAATAGCTATAATATGTAAATTGTCCCTTCTTATTTAATATACATTTTTAGCATTAATGCCTCTAAAATATTATATGTTATCCAAATCACCTTTTATCTATGTTTAAAAAAATCGTTAGCCAATAAATACGTGGACACGTTGTACTTTGACTATGCATGATTTTAATGAAAAGGGTAAATGATATGACATATCAAACTCTTAGTTTTCTTTTAATTCAGTTTAATTTCTAAAATTTTTATTTAATCCTAAATTGATCTCAAAAGAAGAAGAAATGGAGTGCAAGTAGGAAGAATCGAACTCGACATTTAGCCACTAAGCCAAGCTTGAAAGTTGTTATATTATTGACAAAAATAAAATTTAAGTTAAACTAATATTAAAATTAATGGCATTTATATTTATGAAAATGTATTAATTATAACATAAATTATTAAATATTATAACATTATATTAATATATTCTTAAATTTAAATTATAATAATATTAATTTAGATTATAATAATAATGATAATAATTTTATATTATAAGAATGAATTAATTTAAATTATATTTATATATTAATATATTTTCATAAATATAAATGTTAGTAATTTAAATCTCAATTTAATCTAAGAATTATATTTTTCACTAATATAATAACTTACAAAATTGATTTTGATTAGGTTTAAGATAGGGACTTTCGTTTGGTTGTAAAAATATTTTAAATGACATTTAAATTTATTAATTTTAAATGACATGGTCCTAAAAAATAATAAACAAAAAAATTGAGAGTGACAAAGGCTTAACCATAATAGTTTCAAAACTATTGAGACCTAAAATTTAATTAATCCATCAAATTTGGAGAGATAATTGTCCCGCCCACCTTGTATGTAGGTCCATCTCTACGAGTAATTTAAGATGAACATTATTCATTTTTTTTATAATAACTATTCATTGAGCTCATAATAATATATATATATATATTTTTAATTTAAAATGTTAAAATATATAAATGTGATAATGACTTTTTTTTCTTCTAGTTTTAAGGTTTTGCAAGGCAGGCAATGGGGAGAATGGACCACCAACGACTCCTGCCTGCTTCCTTATTCAGCGGACACCAACACGACTGGTAGAGGATGGAAGTGAATGGCAATCCGCTTAGGATATCGCGGCCTCACTTCCATAACCACTCGTTTCTTTACATATTTTACTAATAATTTTATGACACGTATATTAATAATTGTTTTTTTATTATTTTATTAATAATATATGTTGCATAAAATTATTGGTAGAACATATAAAGCGGTACTAAAAATAAGGAATTCTATTTCCATTCAATTTCTACTTTCTATTATTAATTCCTACTAGATATCCTAATTAAATTAGGTTAAACAGTTTAGGACCAAACTATTAGTATAATATAATAATTTAATCTTTCTACTAACAGTCAAAGTCACTAGATTTGAATATAACCGAAGCTAGATGATTTAAGCTTTATAATTTCTTTTCTTAAGAAAGAATTTTTTAAAGGAAATGAATTATGATTTTTATATAACTCTAAACACAACAATTCTACCTAGATCTACCGATTAAATGTGTTTTTCATAGACTATCATCGAAATAACTACAGATATTAAATATTAACTACAGGTTAAAGTTTAAGTGAGTTCATCACTTTTAGTTCATAGTTTAAAAAATATAGAAAAATATTAAAATTTAAAATTTACTTGTGCTTCTTTTGGAGTTTAAAAGTTGGATATTAAAAGGACTTGTATATAAAATAGATTCGTCTAATTGGATCTAAAAATCATGTGATTTTTTGTTTGAATTATGAATAAAAAAAAAACTTTATATAAAAAATAACGACGAAATAAGTTTATTTTAAAAGTTTTTAGATCAAATGAACCTTTATATTAAAAAATACTAACAAAGATCGTTTTCAACGTTTAAGATAATTATAATGATTTACTTCATCATATTTCTTTAACAATATTAACTCATTTAATTCATGAATCAACCTATATAATTTTTTGGTACAATTAGAAGAAAGTATTTTATATCGTAGAAACACGTTGGGATTTCAACCACTGAATCCATATTATATATATAGTGATTTTTTTTTTTTTTGGGTTTCAAGTTTCGATATTTGTTCTTTATTCTTGGATTCTCAAGACTTTTATTTGACAAGTGGATACAACAACAGAAATAATAATAATAAAGTAAAAAAAGAACGAACCAATAATTCCAGCAAAACGGAGGGATTCTTCGATCATTCGGATCTGGGCAGATCGATGATCGGAGGCGGAAGCATTGAGAGCCGGGTCGTAAAACCCATGGTGCATATGGTCACCCCATATGTCTTCCCACAGCCCCGACGACTGGTCGTAAAACTCCGCTATCCCATCCTGCAACGCCCCTGCAGCCGACATAATCACTTGCCGGAGAAACAAGACCAAAACCAAAAGAAGAAAGAAAGAGTGGAGGGTGGTCGGAGTAGCACGTTTGTATGCAGAGCTGCGTCTTATTTGTAATTATTTTCTTGGGCTGCTTCTGTGAATACGTGAGTGTCGAGAGGGTAAAATAGAGAAAACAAATAATGAAAAACGTTATGGTTTTAGACACGACAGGTGACGGTGGACGTGAAAGTAACCGTGGACACTAAATGCTTGTTCTTTTTGCTTTTTTCCTTCTTTTCTTAAGATAGTTCTAGTATTTTTTTTTTATTTTGTGCATTAAATTATTAGTCTTGTTTGATAGATAGTAGTTTAAGTTAAAATTAGAGGTTTAAATTAATATTAGAAGATTAATCATTTAAATTCATTAATTTATATGTTTGATAAATAATATATTAGAATAAAATCTCTAATTTAAAAAAAAAACTGCTAATTTTGACAAAAGAGTTATAAAAACTCTTTTACCTTTAAAAATTATAAAAAATCTTCAAATAACCTAAATTTAACTATTTTTATTTTAATTTGTTGCTCTTACGTATTTAGATTGTGATATTTATAAACTAATACTTTTTAATTTTTTTCTTTTTATTATCACACATTTATATTTGTATTTAAATTTAATAATTATTTAAATATATTAAAAATAATTATATAAACAATAAATTAATATATAGATCATTCAAATATGTTTAGTAATATGATATCAAAGATAATATTTTCTATAATCTAATTACTATTAATAGATACAAAATATTGATAACTAATAAGCTATTCAAACAAGTATCGAATATAATCATGTCCTTATATGTCATTTTGCTTATTTAAATAATCAAACAATTGTCAACTGTCAGTTAATTTTACCAAATATTTTTATACTATCAACTAATATAATATGTTAGTCAAATCAGCTAATGCAATACGCTATCAGCTAAAGTAATTCGCTTTCAGCTATAAAACTAACTGTTAATTGCAGAACAGGGCCATTATTTGGCAAAATTATCATTAATGTTACATTTTTTCTATTTTGGTCACATACTGTTAAAAAAATCACAGAAAAACCAATAGTTTGGTGACCAAAACAGGAAAAAGCAACATTAGTGACCAAGATAGGAAAAAACGTAACGTTAGTGACAATTTTGCCAAAAAATAATAGTTTGGTTGCCAAAACAAAAAAGCTGGAATAGTTTAGTGACAAATGATGTTGTTTACCCTAAAATCACTTAGTGAAGTAACAAACAAACAAACAGTTGGTTTAGTGGGATGAGACATTAAATTATTTTAACAAGATTAGAAATTCGAATTCTGATATTGTGAATAAAAAAATAGATTGGAGGATTGTCCCCATATTGATTCTATGCAAAATCTGATGTGAATTAGTAAATCAATGAGTCGGATACCGGTGATTAAGCAAAAAAAAAATTATTTAGTGAACTTAAGAATGGTTTCAATGGTAAATTATTTTAGTTAAGTGATTCAATTTTGAACAATTTAATTTATATATGTGTGTAAGTTTATTTAGATTTAAAATCAAACACAAGTACTATTTTATATTTGAATAGGATGATGAAAAATCATTTAATTGAAAACAATGTGTGTTCTGCATTGCTTTTGATTAAAAGTGCTTTTGGGGTCAAAAGCAATGCATAATAGGTAGAAAATGGATTGTTTGGTTTAAAATATGATTGTATGGTGTTGTTGTAAAAAGTATTTTTAAGTAGATAAAATATATATTTTAGACATTCTTTTTTAAAGTATAAAATATTTGATGGTATAAACGAGGATATATGAGTAAATTTATCCAAAAGTATTTTTAAAAAGCTAAAAGCTAGAAATTTCAATTTTCTAAAATTACTTTTTAAACCAAGCTGAAAAATACTTTTAGCCTGAAAAATTACATGTTCTGCATTGCTTTAGGTCCCAAAAGTGATTTAGGCTACAAAAGCTAATTTGAAAAGCAATGAAAAATATGTTTTGGGGCAAAATTAATTTTCAGTTTGGTTTGAAAAATACTTTTCAAAAACTAAAAAATTTAGCTTTTAGCTCTTCCAAAAGCACTTTTGAGTATAAT
Source organism: Hibiscus mutabilis (assembly GCA_019671005.1). Taxonomy (NCBI): domain Eukaryota; kingdom Viridiplantae; phylum Streptophyta; class Magnoliopsida; order Malvales; family Malvaceae; genus Hibiscus; species Hibiscus mutabilis. The sequence continues at coordinate 33,392,185 of CM033750.1, read as the reverse complement.
TACTTATTTATCTGCATTTATATCACTAATTTTTTTATATTTTCAAAAACAATTTATGAACTAGACATTTTATCTACTTAAAAACACTTTTTGACAAACAATACACATAAGCATTTTTCGAAAAAACTTCTCAAAATTCTTACCGCACTTTCAAAAATAATGTCAAACTCATATGAAAACATCTTAAATGCATGATCGAGTTTTAAGTATAAAATATTATATTATGTTATTTTTCTAGACCTAGCACCATATAAGTTTCCTATTTTTTTTTATTAATAGAGTGATATTATCGACCTTTGATCAAGTGATTGTCATTTATATTTTGTCATGATTTTTATTGTATTCTTTTTCAAACTCTCTTCTTTCTTTTCTTTTCTTTTTCATCTCTTTAATTAATTATTTATACATATTTAATTTTTTTGTAATTTTATTTTATAAGTCTATAATTTATTTGGTTATCTTGTTGATTTATCCCTGATTTAAATTGCCGAGTTGATTTTCTCATATTTATCGGTGCTCACAATCATTAAAGATAAAATCATGGTTTAGTTGTGGTATAACCATTTGTCAACGTGTCATCATTATTATATGTATTTTTATGTTAGTATTTATCATCCGTTGGCGACAATAATATTTACTTATATCTATTATCTTTAAAAGTGTTTAGTTGAATTTTATTTTTTATAGTCTTATTTTATTTTTAATGACTAATTTACGTACATTAATAATTTTAAAAAATATCAATTAATAAATTATTGTTATCTAATTTTTATAAACATTTCTTATAATTTTATTATTTTTTCTTTTCTCTATAAATATATAACTACAGTTTATGTGTCCACTGCAACTACAGTCTACAGACAATATATATTTAGTTTTTTTTTCTTTCCTTTTCTGTTTATTTTTGTACTAGAAATTCTGATGAAAAGAAAGAGAAAGAAAGTTAATGAACCGAAAGGAAGAAGACAAACGAAAAAACAAATGTGGTTTTGGCCTTTTGCTTCTGATTCATTATTCATATGCTCCACCTCACGTCAATTCATATGTGCGGGCCGCTTTACGATCGATATTTTTAATTAAATATTATATTTAATAAAAATTAAATGAGTAATTATTATTGTAATAAAATATAATTTATAATTAAATAAACTAATTACACAAAATTGGAAATTTAGCCGACTTATTTATATATTTTTTGATTAAACAAATAGGCATTACATTTATATGTTAAGATTCGAGCTCATACAAAATAAGATAATATGAGTATTCTTGGTCTTAAACTAGAGGATCTTATATATATATATATTACTTACAAACATAATTTACAAAGACAATAAAAAATAATACATGGATAATTATAATCTGGATTAAACATGATGTAAACCAAAGTAAAACTATTATATGAAATTAACAAAAAAAAGTGTCCCGGTGTTAATTATGATAATAATATGTTATTATTATTAATATATCAATGAAAAAATTTCCACAAATAATTTTATCTGCAATTTAATAATGAACTTCATTTTGATTCCACAAATAATTTTATCTGCAATTTAATAATGAATTTCATTTAGATTACAATATATAACGGTAAAAAGCTTAAGGGTTTACGAAGCCTTGAACTTTTGAAAAAAATTAATTGAGCTCATAACTTTTTTTGCACTTAATTAAGTCCTTGAACCAAGAAATTAATCAATTAAGCCCTTGAACTAAGAAATTAAATCAATTAAGCCTTTTGACTATTTTTGAGCATTAAATGTTGACATTTTTTTGTTTGTTAGTGCAGTGCGTCGTGTCACAATGTTTTCACTTTATATTTTTAGAATTTTTGTTTTTATTTAAAAAATTCTTCAAAAGTTCTAAAAATTCTAAAAGACTTATAAAATTTACAAAAAAAATATTTTTTTTAAAAAATCTGTAAATGCAACATGATATAACGGTAGTGTATCATGTGCTAGTAATATCTAAAGAAATTTTTTTTCAAGATTTAATAGACAAAACTGGTCAAAGGGCTTAATTGATTTAGTTTCTTGTTTCAAGGGCTTAATTGACTAAATTTCTTGGTTCAAAGGCTTAATTGAGTACAAAAAAAGTCTAGGGGTTTAATTGATTTTTTTCAAAAGTCTAAGGACTTTTTACACTCTTAAGCCTAGTAAAAATCAATCGCCATATAATTATCTAAATGATTCTTAGGGTATAGCACCGCTCACTTTCTCTAATCTTTTCTTTCGCTTACTTACTTTTTTTCCATATATGTTTGGATGAGGTGACACTAGTTTTAGTGATGTTTGTCGATCGTTAGTACACTTTTTTCTTTGCTTTTCTTTTGTTTTTTTACAATAACTTTGTGTTTGTGGCTCATTTTCCTATGCCTTTTGGCAAGTTTTTTGTCTTCTTTATCGTTTGTTTGTGAGCACTTTTTATTTTATGTTTTTTAGGGTTAGATTTGACAACATCGCGATTGATCAATACGACGCTTATTTGTTATTCTATTGATCTTTCATGTTTTTGAACTCTAGGGCTGAATTTAGACGCGCGTTCACAATCACTGTTTTTTGTTCAAAGATTGACTTGTGATATCAGACTAAATCGAAGCTCATTGCATGTATGCATTATGCATATACCACATGAAGTTTAAATTCTGTACGATATTTGTGACTTGCAATTGACACAATCTTTCTTTTCTTTTAAATAGTTGATAAGATGTTGAAAACGAATCTAAGACATGATGATGATGATTATCATATCCGATCCTCCAATAATGAGGGGAATCTGAATTCTCGAGCTACTTAGAATGATCCTTTGAATCCTCAAGTAGTTCAGGATGACCCTCCGAACCCACCTCAGATTCATCATGTTCAAAAAACGTGTTTTTTTAAGTATGAATGGAATGTTTACTCAATTCGTATCAATGATAAAACAAAATCAACTTAATCCTCCTTCTTCGCCACATGTGGCAGCAACTTCGAAATCCCGAACCCTATTGATAAGCTATCCCAGTATCGAGCTTACACCTTTACTGGACTTGATCAGTGGGGTTCTGGACATGCGCGATAGGAGCGACCGCACAGGGCTCTCGAGAGAGAGGAGGCCCAAAAATAAAGAACTTAAGTTAAATAGTTGTAAAAAATTATAAATTTGTATCTATAATTATGTGTGTATGTATAATAATTATCTAAAACTTTAAACATGCAAAAAGAATGACAATTTTTAAGTGAAAATATTTGATTTTTAGATGTTTATAAGTTAATTTTTTGTTGCTCAAGAGGATAATATAATAATATTTTTTCCATTAAAGTAATTTTTTGGAAGAAAAAAATTTATATATCTTACCGGTTATAAATTAAGCGCCGCATTTTAAAAATTGCACAGGGCTCCCAAAATCTTTGAATCGCCGCTGGACTTGATGATGACCATCCTGAAGCTGCAGAGTATTGGCTTGATAACATTTTTAAAATCCTTACTAAACAACTTTGATGTTCTGATGAGCATAAGCTAGAGTGTTCCCTAACCCTAATCTCTGATAAAGCTTAGAACTAGTGGGAAACCATCGTCCTTACTGTTCTTGAGAAATCTATGACATGAGAATTCTTTTTGAAAGAATTTAGAAGGAGTACATTAGTGCCAATTATTTAGCTGAAAGGAGAAACATTTCTTGCACCTGAAGCAAGGGAATCGATCTATGGGTCAATATGTTCGTGAAATCTGTAAGTTTTGTCGATACGATTCAGAGTGTAGCAGGACTGACAAAGATAAGTGTCATATGTTCATAAAAGGTTTGAATGAAGATTTGTGTCCTCTGTTTGCTGCTCTGGATATAACAAACTTCCAAGAACTAGTGAATCGGGTTAAAGCAGCCGAGAATGCTTGGAAAGCTCAGCAGCACAGTAGAAGAAACAATATAAAATAGGATCAGAGACCCAGGGATGTTTCTTATCCACCTTTATCCCCAAAAAGGTCCCGGCGTCAAGACTTAACTTAGTCTATACTCAATCAACCTTTAAAGTCTAATTACGTTCCAAGGCCTCAGTCAGTGGTTAGATCAACCACCTATTTTGTTCAATAGGAAGCACCAGGGGTTCAGGTCGACATCCTCAGATTCTGATTTGTACCTTCTGTCACAAGCAACATATATGTGAATGTCGTAGTCAAACTGGAACTTTTTACTTTTGTGGTAAATTAGGACACTTTATCAAGAATTATCCTCAGAATCCAAACAAAATTCCAAATGCTTCTTCGAAAACATTTGCCTCTACTTAGTTTTTTAAAATTTGAGGACATAGGCAAGCTCATTCTAGTGCTCCTAGTCGACTCTGAAGTTAAGCTCTGACTAATACACATGGTAAGGTCTTCAAATTTATCATAGTAGAAGTTATAAAGATACCCCTGATGTTATTGAAGGTAAAAATTCGAGGATGAATTTTTCTTAAGGGGAGAATTGTAACACCCCAAAAACTAGCTCAGTAGAATTTTGATTTCTAATGATCGGAGTCTGACCTTTTGATAATGAAAATGTAGTCCCTGAATTATGTGATTTGAGTAATTTTGATTTACTAACTTTAATTAGAAAAATTTAAGATTTAAGTGTTAGCTACAGTGCCCTATGCCTATTGTATGGACATGATATTTTAATTATTAAATTTATTATTATAATAATTTTGTATGCTTTTGTATCCTTGAATATTATATATTCTAAATATCCATAATCAATTATTATTGTGGGAACAATAATAAGATAAGTTTGGTATGAAGTTTGATAGATATTCCCAAGATGAATATGTGAATGAGATTCAAATCAAATTCATATCTATATATATATATATATATTTGTTGAGAACAAATATTAGGATCGACTCATATTGAGATTAATACATAGATTAAAGTTATATATTAATCTTCAAAAGTTGTGACATTAAATCCCTAGACCTGAAATTGCTATGGTTCTCAACACAACGACATCATAACCTATTTTGTCCGGGTAACCCAAACCCGAATCCAAAACCCATACCCCAATTACAATCCAAACCCAATAACCTAAATTTCCTTTACCCATTTACATATCAACTTGGATCCAAACCTGTAAACCCGACCTAGATATAAAAACCTTAATTTCAAAAAACCTAACCCTAACCTAAACTACCAAAGTAAAAAATAATAAAGAGACGGAAGGTTTGAAACTCACCTGCGGTTTCTCTGCCGACATTGATCCTTTCTGTCGCGAGGCTCCTGCGCCTATGAGCGACACAAAAGAGAGGACCCGCCGTCGTTGTTGGCTTTAGGGTTGAGAGGAGAAAATGAAACATTAAGGTTTTTTTATTTGTTTTTATAATCTGTTTGAAAAATAAGATAACCCTATTGATTTAAACTAGCAAACCGAAACGATGTCGTTTAAGTACCCCGACCTGTGCGTTGACTCAGATACCCGAGGAGGATCCGCGCTTTTGGTTTATGTGTTAATTACCCAGTTGGTCCCTCCACTTTCATCCTGCCTGTGTTTTCATCTAGGGGCCAATTACACTTTCGGTCCCTGTAGTTTTAATTTCGTTTTATTTTCACATTTACTTTGTTTTTGCCCTTTGATTTTGGATTGGTTTTAATCCGATCCCTCTCCAGATTTTAATTTTATTTTATTTTAATTCATGCCCCTTTATTTATAATTTTTATATTTTTAGCACCTTTATTTTATGTTTTTTATTTTTGTCCATGATATATATTATATATATGCATAAGTTTTATATATATGTGTGTCATATTTAATATAGTATGTTTTTATTATACAAATTATATTATATTGTTACCATATAGTATATTATGTGTTATTACCGTATGTATGTATATATTTGTATTATTTGTCACATATATTTTGATATACTATATAGTTTTTATATATGTATACGTATTTGATATGTATATTATATATGTGCATGTCTTTATTTATGTTTTTAATTATTCATGTTTTATATCTATTTACCATTTTGTCATGTTACATATTCGAATATATAAATTGCTAATGTGGTGCTCCCTTTTTCGATGATAAACTTGGTTACCAGTCTGAGAAGTAGGTGGTAGTTTTCGTTTATTCTTTGAACACTAGAGCTTTTAAAAAAACCCGCATATATAATCGAATTTTAATTTCAATGGCACTTAAACTCGCAAATTTTGATATTAATAAAAATGCTAATTGACTTAGTTTCAATTTTTGGGCGTATCGAGGTGCTAACCCTTCCCCGTACGTAACCGACTTCCGAACCCAAACTTTTGAATCTCTGGTTATTTTATGGGGATGCTAATCCTTCCCCACACGTAACCAACTCCCGAACCCATTTTGAAACGAATCTATGGTTTTATGGTGTCCGGCCTACCTTAGTGGCCGGTGACGACTCCAACCATAATTTTATTTTCCAACTCTTCATTTTATCTTTAAAAATCCTGAAATTTTCCGACATCATTTTTTTTCAAAAACCCCCACTTTTTTCAAAACTTTACATTTTTCAAAGACAACATTTTCAAAACTTTTAAACATCATTTTAATTTCAAGAATTTGAATTTAGCGGCCTTGAAATTTTTAGTCGCTACAGCATGCGACTCCGTTGGGGACATTTTTGTTTTCATAAAACAAAAGCGAGTTAAGCCAATATGTGTTGCTTTTAATGATGGAAATTTTGAAATTTGAGTTGACTTTAATCAATTTGGTCTTTCTTGGAGATTTGACTATAATTACACGGGCTTTGATAATTGGTAGTTTTGCGTTAATTAATCATTTAATTTTTAAGGAATCACCGACATGTGTTGCATCATGATCATCAAGCTCTATACCCGAGCTCTATCCCTTGAGTGAGAGTGAAATGCCACATACTCACGTGAGCAGCCCTCCACGGGTCGGTAATTCACTTCTGAAATCCATGCCTTTTGACATGTGAGCAGCCCTTCACGTCACTAGGTCGTGTGTTCCCTCGAACCAAATCTAATTCGCAAGCCTGTAATGGGCCAGAATTTGGTGTTCTTATTACCTTAGTAGGTAATAAGATAGGTTTAAGTACCTTTTTTAGAACCGAACCACATGCGTGAGAACTTAAGAAGCCTACCCCGATTAGAACCATGCGGATAACCATAGAAACCTAGAATTCACGTTACTAGGTTTGTATTTATTTCTTCTTTCGGTTCATTTTTACCGTACTAATCCTTTGTTTGTCCCCGATTTGATTACTTTTATGCATATTCATCGCATATTCATTCAAAATGTTGAGTCGAGAATAGTTTAAAATTGAAAGTTCTTATAATGGAAGAAAGAATCCATAATATCGAGAAAGAGTCCTGAGGCCCGAGACTGATCAAGAAATTGAACAAGGACTAAGTCCAAATTAACACCATATGGTAGTCCATTTTCTCGTTGAAATGGGATTCAATCTTTATTATGAGAAGCTGTTTAACGAGGATATTCATCGACCAACATTCATATGCATCTATTTGTGTATTCTCCAGTTCTTTGTTCTTAATCATTTATTTGTCATTAATTCATACGCATTGCATTCATTCATAAGCAAGTCAAATTAATTGTGGGAAATGGTGTGGCAGTCAGAGTTTAAGCTGCCACCATTCTGCACTCATACAACACCCGCTCTCAATCAAGAGTCATGGGCGATAGATTGGCTACCGTTGAAAAGTTGCAAAGGGACATCGAGGAACGCTTGACTAGCATCGAGTCAAGAATTGAAAAATCTCAATAAGAGATCATAGCCCTCATCACTGCTCTATTAGAAATGAGGGAAGGAAAAACACACATTATCGATGAACGTTCTAATGTGGAGAACCTAGGCGAAAATGCATCTCACACGAAGGCTCAACCGGAAACGTCAATTCTGAAGAGTGTCCACATAGCTGGGGCATCTGCTAACAACCCGATCGATGTGGGGTATAGTTTCAAGAATAACGTTGATGCCGATATTCCAGATTTGAATATGATGAATGAGATAGAGACTAGACTGAAAATGGAGTTTGAGAAGTTGTTTGAGGAATAACGTCTCCAAGTAGAAGAGAAAGTCAGCTCGATGCAAGTGACCGATGACTACGGAATTGATTCCTATGAGTTGATCTTGGTATTTGACTTAGAAATACCACCAAAGTTTAAGGTTCCAGACTTCGAGAAGTACGATGAGACCACTTGTCCTTCAGCCCACTTGGCTATGTATTATCGTAAGATGGCGGAACACTTGAAGAATGAAAATCTTCTTATTTTCTGCTTCCAAGATAGCTTGACTAGGGCAGCTACCCGTTGGTACGCTCAACTAAGCCGTACCAATGTGAAGACATGGAAGGATCTATCAACAACCTTTATCGAGCAATACAAGCAAGTGAAAGACATGGTCCCAATAGAACTTTGCTTCAGGGTTTGACTCAGAAACAAGATAAGAATGTCAGATAGTACGCCCAAAGATGAAGGGACATTGCGGCGCAAGTTTAGCCGCCCATTTTGGAGAGTGAAATCACTCACCTGTTTGTGGACACACTGCAAGGTCCACTCTTTGAGAAAACGATCTGCAACGTATCCTTAGGATTTGTCGAATTAGTGAATGCATCTGAATCTATCGAGACTGCTTTCAAAAGTGGTAAGCTTAAGACCGGGGAAAATCTATAAAAATACCTGAAGAAAAGAGATAACGATGTGAGCAATGTGAGTACTCATCACCCAGGTAATGTCACGATCGCACCAAAGTAGGTGATAACAAGCTCGCAAGGGCCCGACCGAAGGGAGCCTCAGAAGGAGGAGGTCTTCACTCTCTTACCTATAACTTACATTGAGTTATACCCTAAACTTTATGAGGTAGACTTGGTTTGTCCTTATCACCTTACTCCGATGCAACCTCCCTAACCGTATTGGTTTAACCCCAAGGCTAAGTGTGAGTATCATGCAGGAGCCCCTGGCCACAATATCAACAACTGTAAAGTATTTAAGAAAGTGGTCCAGAACCTGATCAATACCGGTGTTCTGCAGCTTGACACGCCGGATGTAGCAACCAATCCTTTGCCTAACCACGGTGGCCATTAAAGAGTCATGTTCTTTTGAGAAGTTGAGGGATCAAGATCGGCCCCAAGTTGCCCAAAAGCAGTAGATGTATCTTACTTTTGTCTGTTCTAGGATGTCAGTTCGCATGAATGTCCTTGCATTTTTTGTTTTCCATTTCCTGCTTTAAATCAACCTTACTACTTTTGGCCCGAAAGTAGCAATGATCTTTTGTAAAAAGGGCACTCGTCATGTTTGCGAACTTTTATTTCAATGAAAAAATATATCTTGTTGAATCATGAGTATATACGTATGTCCTTTCCTACCACCAAAGGTCTTTGGATATCACATGCCTGTTGTGATTGATTCGAATGCCAAGTTTAATCGAATGTTGTGATCACGATGGAGTATGATTTCTTGCTCAACACGCTCGGGTCGGTAAAGCGCGAGAAGCAAGACTATTACTCCTTCGATAATGTTCAATGATAAAAAAAATCTCCTAGGAAAGGCCGATGAAGTTGCTCAAATTTGAGAATTCTTTTAACACACTTAAAAAAATCTATCTAGAAATGAAAAATAAAGCTGTGTGGAAGAACCAATCTAATAAGAAACTAGATTCCACCAATTCAATACCCCAGCATCAGAGATAAATTTTTGAAAATCAATGAACAATTGAATAAGTCTCGGAACATCCTGATGGAGCTGTGGGGGAAGAACAAATCTAATAAGGAACTAGATTCCACCGGTCCAATACCCTAGCGTTAGCGATAGACCTTTGAAGACACTGACACAATAATAATTTTTAATTTACAATTACACCCCAAATTCTCACAAGGATAATTGTAAAGGAGAAAATGTTGAGAACTAGAAGGAGTAATTTTCAAACCAATCAAGCAAATGCCATGATCACGAGGATAAATCGATCCAGTTGAGAGAGATATCACAACTTCAAATATCACCACAACATTTACAGACAAGCCATTGACCACCGATGGTTGAATCTAAGACACTATCGCATTTGATATCCAATGAATATGTTCTTTTCCTTTATATTTTTCAATTTTGGGTTTTTAAGTGCTGTATATTAATTTACAAATTCATCATTCATTTGCAAACTGACTGTTTTTGAATAAACAAAAATATTTTTTTATATCGTAAGGCTTTTAATGCAAATGATCATCTTGGGTTGACAAGAGTAACAAAAGCCCAAGCAAAATGGGGTATTTTGGTGACACGAGAAGATGAAGTGTCTTTTGAAGAATAACAAGAAATTTAAAGCTTGAGATCCCGAGTTGGAATGCACAAGAGAATACTTTTTGAGCCATTCAAAGTTTTGCTAGCATCAAGAGAACAAGAGTAAGTAATCAGATTTTTGGGGCAATAATTTTGTTGGGGCATAAAGATGATAAATCGGTCGAGATACTTTCGGGAAAAAAATTGAGCAATTAAGCAAAGTTCAGCAAAGAACAATCTAGAGTGGAAACTTTGAAGATACACTTTGCAAGGTTGAACCCAAGTGTGAGATGGGGTATTCCAGCAGCAGTGGAGCTTCAGTAAAGAAGCAAGACATAGATTTTTCAATCAACTTCCTTGAAGAATCACGGTCCTTAAAGTGGTCCTTAATTGGCATTCATTCATTCATTCATTCGTTCGTTCGTTCGTTCGTTCGTTCATTCATTCATTCATTCCATAGTTAGACATCTCTAGGTTAGGGGGCATGCTAACACATGCATCCAATTATTTTATCTTTTAACGGGTGTTTAGAGATTCATAAAGATCTTAACCTACAACTTTGCGTTTAAAGAAGTAGATCCCTGTAAGATTTTAATTTATGCTTCCGCGAAACCAAGCAAAGATTTTGATCAATGACTTCATGAAAAGTGGATCACAGCAAAGAACCGAGAGTTCCCAATGAGAAAAGCTCATCCAACAAGAATCAAGGGTTCCCGTCAAGAAGAGCTCATCAAGCAAAATTCCAAATGTTACTTCAAGATCTACACCGAAGCCCTCAGTGTATGGTGTTATTTTTGAACCGTCAGCTTTCAATATCATATGTCAATATCAGCAGCCACCAAGTGCTCGACCATCATTTTCTAGCCATCACTAAGTCCTCCACTGCATGATGAGCTAGGCCGTCCATAAATCCTTTAGTGTTTGACATCATTTTCTAGCCACCACTAAGTTTTCCAGTTCATGGTGAGCCAGATCGTCAGTAAATCCTTCAGTGTTTAACGTCATTTTCTAGCCATCACTAAGTACTCCAGTGTATGATGAGCTAGGTCATCCATAAATCCTTCAGCGTTGGACCTTCATTTTCTGACCACCACCAAGTCATCCAGTGCATGGTGAGCTAGATTGTCAGTAAATCTTTCAGTGTTTGACATCATTTTCTAGCCACCACTAAGTCCTCCAGTGCATGGTGAGCCAGACCGTCAGAAAATCCTCTAGTGTTGACATCATTTTCTAGCCACCACTAAGTCCTCCGGTGCATGGTGAGCCAGACCGTCAGTAAATCCTCTAGTGATTGACATCATTTTAGCCATCACTAAGTCCTCCAGTGCATGATGAGCTAGGTCGTCCATAAATCCTTCAGTGTTGGACCTTCATTTTCTGACCACCACCAAGCCCTCTAGTGCACGGTGAGCTAGACCGTCAACAAAGCCTTCAGTGTTTGACCATCATCCCTCAGACCATTAACAAAACCTTCAGTGCATGGTGATTCGAGTCCTGAACTTCAGACAAGGAACTGGGACAAAATTAGTGATTTTAGTCTTTGCTCTATCCTTGTTAACACAAGAATGAGCAAAGAGGGGCAGCTGTAATCACTAATTTTGTCCGAGCTTTATTTTTCTAACTTGGGCTTATATATACTAGTATATATCTATTATATTATCACCGTTTTTAATTATTAATGTTATTAAATTAAAAAAAGGAAAAAATTAAAATAATAATAGCATCATTAGTATGATACTTATCATTTGCTTTTTAGTTATATTATAGTATTACTATTAGTACTATCACAACTTTATTACTATATATTATTATTAGTATCTTATTATTATTATTATTAGTATTATTATATTTATTGCTCAACAAAAACACAAAAATAAATATATAAAGTAAAATAAAGCCCAAGTTATAATTATAAAGTCCAATAGTCTATTTACAATAACCTTTAACCCAATTCAAATCCTAACTTTACAACCATTAGCCCAAATTAACCAGCTCGATATCCAAATCTGCCTAACCTTAACCCAATACATTGGCCCAATTATCTCAAATCCATTAATCAATCATCCAGACCCAATACCTTAATCCAAATCTGCCCAAACATCATACCCGTTACATCCTATACCAACCCGAATTAATCCTACCCGGGTCCATTACCCTAACCTAACTCGGATACCAAAAAACCTTAATCTCCACATGCCCTCAATCTCAGCTACCGCCTCTTCACAGCCCCATTCCTGAAGCTTCCCTCGTCCGACCGATCATCTTCCAGGCCACGCGGCAGCCACATCAACGGCCATACCAGCATCCATGGCCACGTCGCCACCACCTTAATGCCACGCAAGCGACCATATCACCACACTCTCCATATCCGGCCAAAAATGGAGCATTGGTTCCCTCCAACATCCCGTGCGAGTGCAGACCTGCAAAATAAAGAAACAACCAACAGTGCATAGATCGGACAATAATAGAGCTAGCAACATGTTTATAATTTTTTATTTTTTTTATTTTGTAATTCTCGGTTATAAAAACCGAAGCATGCATAATATAAAAATGGAGCTTTTCAACCCTTCGAAGAATAAAAAAAGGCAAGAGATTTCCTAGGTATTTCCCCATCCTTTTTACATTTCGAACAAATATCTTTTTTTCTTTTTGGATTTCAATCGAACCGGAAGAGTTTTTTAAAAAAATTATTGTTCGTTTCGTTTTTATATCTAAAATAAAGTTTAAAATAGAAAAAAGGGATTTTTGGATTTCACAAAAACTAGGGCTTTTCCCTTTTTTAAAAGCGAAAAAATAATAAAAGGGAAGAAAGGACGAGTTACCTGTGGAGGGTGGCCGCCGTGCACCATATCCTCGGACGATGTCACGGCCGACATGTTTGCATCGTCGAGGAGCGACATTCAAAAAAGGGCTAGGTTTTAGCTTTTCCCCGAATTTCAGAGAGCTTCCCCTCATTGTGCTTGTGTTTCGAAGGCTAGAGTAAACAAATGAGAATTTAAGGCGTTTTGCCTAGGTTATATATATGATTTGAAAAACGACGCCGTTTTAGCCGGCCTTTGACCCGCGCGTTGACCCGAACCCGGGGAAGATCCGCGCGTTTAAGGTCGAGGGGCAAATTGTTTTTCCAGTCCCTCTAGTTTCCTCCCGCTTTCGAATTGACCACGGTTTAATATCCGCTTTAACCCTTACCCCTTTTTTCTTTTAAACTCGTCCTCTTTTATCTTTCGTTTCTTCCGAATTTACCCTTGGTTTTCTGAGTTTATTCACTTCAGTCCCTTTTATATATTATGTATTTATTATATATTATGTCTTATATATATTTTATAGGTACATATTATAATACTTTTTTGTTATACGTAAGATATATGTGAGTTATATTATATTATATATATTTTTTTATGTTATTGTTTATCATATCTCATATTATATATATATATATGTAGTACTTACTATATAGCATATATTACATATTATAATATATATTATTTTATATTATAGTACATAATATATATATTGTTTTTTGAGTTATCGTTTACTTATTTAAATCTTTGCTCGAATCGGTCCATTTTCAGATCTTTTAATTTTCGCAACTAATTTTAATTTCAGCAATTTCAATTCCGCAATTTATTTTCTCGTATTTTAATTTTCGCACTTAATTTATCACATTTTACTTTAGTTTATTTGTCAATCCGGTACTTTTTTCGGATTGCTCTTTTTCGATCCGGTCCTTTTTCTGGATTGCTCGTGATTCGGTCTATTTTCGAATTTTTAAATTTCCGTATTTATCTTTCTTGCTCGAACTGGTCCATTTTTGGATCTTTCAATTTTCGCATTTATTTATTTATTTTATTTGTATTTATTTCCCGCATTTTCCTTTATTTATTTTATTTGCCTATTTCGTGACATACATAGTTTGTCATTCATTTCACCTTAATTTATTTAATTCGACATTGCTAATTAATTAATTTTAATCATAAAAATGAGGTATTAATTAATTCCGATATTTGTGTCGTAATAGTCCTGGTTCATTGGATGTTGACCAAATATTCGAGTTAATTTTCACCGTCTAAAGGTAAACTTTAATTTGAAATAAAATTTGATAAGTCATAACATCATCTTTAACTGTTTGCATCATGGATAAAGGTGATGTACTTGATTCAAATCGTAAATTAACACGGCAATCGACCTTATTCGATACCGGTTTAATCTACGGTCCAATGTACAGTCGCCCTTATTAATTAAACGCTTAATTAATTCAAACCCACCAATTTGATAAAGCCCGTCTGATTAAAGCCCATATCCAATTAGGACCATTTAATTAAATTTAATTTGAATTTTAATAATTTCCATCAACTAAAAGCGACAAATATTTTGGTACCGATTTTCAGGCACGATGGGGGTGCTAATCCTTCCCCACGCGTAACCAACTCCCGAACCCATTTTCAAACGAATCTCTGGTTTTATGGTGTCCGGCCTACCTTAGTGGCCGGTGGCGACTCCAACCATCATTTTATTTTCCAACTCTTCATTTTATCTTTAAAAATCCCAAATTTTCCGACATCATTTTTTTCAAAAACCCCCACTTTTTTTCAAAACTTTACATTTTTCAAAGACAACATTTTCAAAACTTTTAAACATCATTTTATTTTCAAGAATTTGAATTTAGCGGCCTTGAAATTTTTGGTCGCTACACACTTCAGAAGCCAAACCGAGGGGCAATCAAGCTGAAAATTTTATCTTAGAGATAGACCAGTTGATCGAACCCGAGAAATCAAGAATCGAGACATTGAAAGAGATCGAGGAACGTTGTAAGCGGCTCGAAGAAAAGATGAAAGCCATAGAGGTAGTGGATACCTTTAGTGGATTCGATGCCAATGAACTCAACCTCGTTCCTGATTTGGTGTTACCCCCTAAGTTTAAGATTCCAGAGTTTGAGAGATATGATAGAACAAGCTGTCCCCGCTCTCACCTTACCATGCTCTGCCAGAGGATAACATGATAAGGTAGAGACGACAAGTTATTGATACACTATTTTAAGATAGTTTATCAGGCTCTGCCACCCGATGGTACAATCAATTGAGTCGTCATTAGATAAAATCATGGAAAGACTTGGCTAAAGGTTTTCTAGAGTAGTATCGGTACGTCAGTGATATAGTGCCAGATCGCTGGACTCTGCAACACATGAAGCAGAAGTCTAATGAGAGCTTCAGGCAGTACGCACAACTCTGGAGAGATGTAGCAGCGCAAGTCTAACCCCCTCTTGGTGAAAAAAAGACAGTGGCCATATTCATCCAAACATTGGAGAGTCCAATCTTAGATCACCTTATAGGCAATGCCACTACCAACTTTGCCGTTCTAGTGCTATTTGGTGAGCTCATCGAGAATGTTGTCAAGAATGGAAAGATTGATACCGGTGGAAGTTTATACCATAAGAAGACGTCGTATGTGAGGAAGAACAATGAAGTAAACTCTTTGGGAGTTTATAATGTTGGTTATTCAAAGCCGGTGACGGTAATGCAACCCAAAGCTATGAGTGTCCACGGTTCCTCGAACCAAGATTTGGTCAGAGGAAGAAGACTGAGAAAATAGAGTTTACTCCATTATCATTTTCCTATGGAGAACTGTACAAATAATTGTACGATATTCATATGGTGGCGCCTTTCTACCAAGCTCTGGTACGACCTCCCTTTCTAAAATGGTATGACATCAATGCAAGATGTGATTATCATGCAGAACAAGTAGGACACATGATCGAGAATTGCATTGGTTTTAAAAAGTTAGTGGAGAAACTCATTAAGTTCGGGGTGGTAAGTTTTGAGGACCCAACAGGGCCAGCTATAATTGAGAATTCCCTACCAAAACATGAAGTCCCCAATTGAGATTCTTGATTTAGGGCATGGATCGTTATGAATATTTTGAACTTTTTGACCACAGTAGGTCCCCTTGTAGTTTTCGTCTATTTCAAAGTGATGTCCTTTTGTGTATCTTTTTGCCTAAGCCCAATGGCATTGAGAATCTTTTGTAAGGGCTTAAAACTACAAGTTAAAATGCAAATATATTTTGTTTGTATCTGAGTCTTGAATACCCAAAATGTATCAATAACATCACTCTAAAGTTCAATTTTGAGCTGCCTAAATTCAAAGGATAAAATTAGGGGTATCTTCAAACTTGAGAGTTTTTGGCGTATTTCAAGAACAAATATTCGCTTCCACTCTTCCAGAATTACATCTTTGTCTCCTAAAAGATTACTTTAATAATAAACTGTCATGAACTTGCGGACTTGAACCAGGGACAACCTAATGAGCCTTAATGTTTCAAATTTGGTACAAGAGCAGTCTTAGACGATGGTACATGATGAAAAGTTTTTGGGGCATGTACCCAGGTGAAGAGTTGATCCAAAGAAAGGCAATCGAACCTGAAGAATTTTGGCACCGCCTCACACAAAAGAGCAAGGGGTAGGATCAGTAAAGAGCCAGGGGCATCTTTTTAAAGAAAAAAGAAGAAAAAATCACATTCACGGATTTAGATGCATTCATCTTGCATTTAGAACAAGTCATTTTTGCACACATTGAAAACCATCATGCATTTAGATTTAGTACATACACCAAAGTCACCACACATTCAAAATAGACACATACATTGAAGATGCATTCATTTTTGCTTGTACATACAAATAGGTTCAAAGAAGAGGTCAAACATCCTCAACATAAGGGGCAATCATGATGGCCAACCTTAGTCTTAGAGGAGGCCAAACACACAAAAAATGTTGAAATATCTAAAAGGTATCAGTGACAAATTTTTAAACAATTACAAACAAATGCCTTTTCCTTTTTAGGATCTCATTTCTCTAACAATGGTGTGAGGGACGCCAATATTTTCCAGATTCCAACTCTTGCCAATAGAAACAACTTGTTCCAGATCTTACCCTCTATCGATTGAGAAGCAAAGCAAATTTTTCCAGACATTCTCTCGCTATCAATGGAACATCAATCCAACATCTTGCAAATCATGCCTCCATCAGTGGTGGTAGGCCAAATTGGTGTAGATCTTGCCTCCGTCGGTGGTGTTACATATTAAAATTTTCATTCGGATCCTATCTCTCCGTTGATGGTATAGTGGATCCCATATTTTGCTGATCTATTCTCTCCGTCAGTGGTGTAACAGATTATATCTTATCCAGGCCTTGCCTCTTCGACGGTACTGGTGCTAGACCAAACTTCCCCTCGAAATTTACCTTTTCATTACAATCGTAGAAAAAAGGGAAGAAAATGAAAATATTAAAATTAAAAAAATAAAAAATCAAAAAAATAAAAATCAGAAAGTCAAAAGAGAAAACAAAATTCAAATAAAAAATTAAAAGAAAATCAAGTTTGATTTATCCGATCATGTCCCCCCGTTTATGGTGTGGCTGGGTCCAAGTTGCTGAAATCCAATCCTGCTTCTCCGTTGTTGGCGTAGTAGGATCCAAATTGCTGAAATTTGATCTTGTCCTTCTATTGATGGTAAGGCTAGGTCTGAAGTGCTGAAATTTAATCTTACCCCTCCGTTGATGGTGTGGATAGATCCAACTTTATAAACTTTCGGTTCTGCCTTTTCGACGGTGTTGTAGCTGAACCAAATTTGCCAAATTTGATCATGCCTCTTCGTCAGAGTCGTAACTGGATTAAATCCTTAGACCTTGCCTCTTCGTTGGTGTTATAGCTTGGTCAAATCTAACTTCCGGTTCTGCCTCTTCGTCAATGTTGTAGCTGAACCAAATTTACTAATTTTCAGTCTTGGCTCTTCGTCAGTGTTGTAGCTAGACAAAAATTATTAACTCTCGATCCCGCCTCTTCGTCGTTGTTGTAGCTGAATCAACCTTACTAACTTTGGACCTTGTCTTTTCGTCAGGTGTCGTAGCTTGGTCAAAATTTACCGGCTTTTAAATTTATCTCTTTAGCAATGTTGTATCTATAAGAAGAGTCAAAAAATTAATTAGAAAAAGAGAAGGAAGAAAAAAGAAAAATCCAAAAAGAGAGAAACAAAAAAAAAGAAAAAAATTAAAAAATCAAAGCGAGTTTTTTACTTTTTGATCCTGCCTCTGCGTCAGAGTTATAGCTGGATCAGATATAAGAATTTTCATCCTCCGGTCCTGCCTCTTCGTTAGTGTTGTAGCTGGATCAAATTTTGCAGACCCTTAGCTGGGTCAAATTTTCTTTAGGTATTATCTCGTCATCAATAATGTAGTAAGCCACACTTATTTTGTCTCCCCAACAATCAACTCCCATTTTGAAGATTTTACTCCCCCGAGAGTGACAAGGTGGATCATACAAGTCGAGAAATAAGACATACGTCAAAGAGAAAGAAGATCTACCGAAGAAAGAAGACATACATCAAAAGGGAAGGTGACCTGTTGGACAGAAAAAATGAGTTATTTTTAGTCTTTGCTCTATTTCCATTACAAAACAATGAGGGGCAGTTGTCATAAGCCGTTTTGTCCAAGTAACCCAAACCCGAATAAAAAAACCCATACCCAATTACAACCGAAACCCAAAAACCTAAATTTCTTTTACCCATTTACATATTAACCCGGATCCAAACCCGTAAACCCATCCTAGATATAAAAACCCTAATTTCAGAAAACCTAACCCTAACCTAAACTACCACTTCCACCGCTGCCCCTGCTATTATTCGCCTGCCGCCGTCGCTCATCCATTGTTGATCCAGCCACCCATTTGAAACCCTAATAGATTCAAATAAAACCCCAAATTACCCATTTAAATTCCTAAATCAAACTCTATCCCTAAACCTAACCCCCTGACCGAACCCATCACCCTTTCCTCTAGCTTCAACCGCCCCCGTCTCATACCCATGCCCTACAAAATATTCATACCCCGAAAATTCAACCATCAGACCTGGAGGATAATAAAAAATGGGTTGTTGTTGTATTAAGATCGGTTATAAAAATGAACCAAACAATAAAGAGAGGGGGCTTTCGATTCAAAAAAACTATAAAAAGCTTCTAAATGAAATAAAAGGTAATTTTTAGTTTGAGCATATTTAGTTTTTTTTTCTTTAGAATAAAAAAACACAGAATCATATAGGATTCTTCTTCTTGAAAATCAAAACCTATTTTTTATTTTTTTTAAATCTAAAATCAAAGGTTTTTTTTTAAAAACCAAAGTAAAAAATAATAAAGAGAGGGAAAGTTTGAAACTCACATGCGGTGTGCCTACCACCAAATCAAAACCTGCCGTTGTGCCGATGAAAGAGAGGAGCCACCATCGTTGTTGGTTTTAAGATTGAGAGGAGAAAATGAAACATTAAGGTTTTTTTATTTGTTTTTATAATCTGTTTAAAAAAAGATAATCCTTTTGATTTAAACCGGCAGACCAAAATGGTGCCGTTTAGGTACCCCGACCTGCGCGTTAACCCGGATAGCCGAGGAGAATCTGCGCTTTTGGGTTATGGGTTAATTACCTAGTTGGTCCATCTACTTTCATCTCGCCTGTGTTTCCATCTAGGGGCCAATTACACTTTCGGTCCCTGTAGTTTTAATTTCGTTTTATTTTTGCATTTACTTTGTTTTTGCCCTTTGATTTTGGATTGGTTTTAATCTGGCCCTTCTCTAGATTTTAATTATTTTATTTTATTTTATTTTAATTCATGCCCATTTATTTTTGTTTTTATATTTTTAGCATTTTTATTTCATGTTTTTTTATTTTGTCCATGATATTATATATATGTATGTTTTATATATATGTGTGTCATATTTAATATAATATGTTTTTATTATACAAAGTATATTATATTGTTACCATATAGTATATTATGTTTTATTACCGTATGTATGTATTATTTGTCACATGTATTTTGATATACTATTTAGTTTTTATTATATTATATTGTAGTTTTTATATATGTGCGTGTCTTTATTTATGTTTTTAATTATTCATGTTTTATATCTATTTACAATTTTCTCATGTTACATATTCGAATATATAAATTGCTAATGCGGTGCTCCCTTTTTCGATGATAAACTTGGTTACCAGTCTGAGAAGTATGTGGTAGTTTTCGTTTATTCTTCGAACACCAGAGCTTTTAAAATAAACCTGAATATATAATCTGTAATGCCCCGGTTTTAGGGCTTAACGGTTTGGTGGTATATTAGACGGTCTGATGGACCGGAGTAGAGATTCAAGTCAGTTTTGGGATCGTATATTTTTGGTGTTGGAAAATTATGGGAAAATGCTTAAAAATCATTATTAATTATGTATTTAATAATGGTGGAATCAATTTTAAAAAATTGGATTTGGAAAATGGACATTTTGGTTAGTGACCAAAATGAAAGTTTTGAAAATTGTGATTTCCTAGTGACTAAAATGAAAAGGGTCAAATACTTAGAATCTTTAAGGAGCTATTTTACCAATTGGTTTCTGACAATTTCTCCCTTAATTTTATTTATTTTGACATGTGTTTTAATTATTAATTAAAGAGGATTTTTGTTAAAAGTTAGTTATTACTTTTCAAAACAAAAATCACACTATTTTCTCTCAACTTTTTCTCTACATTCTCTCCTCAGCCAAAGACTCACGTTCTCATCAAATTTCTAGAGGTGAGATGATTTCTAACTTGATTTTATCATCTCAAATAGTTTTATAAAGATTGTTTATACAAAATCTTACAATAATCTTGTGTTTTCTTAACTTTTCACAAACCAATTGAGGGAGAAACTTCACAATAGGGGTAAGGTCCTAGATCTCATCTATTGTATGATTCTTTACTGAAATTCCCAAGCATTTGAGCCTTGTTTTTGTGTTTCTAATATGATTTTGATGATTTTCTAATGTGTAATTGAGTTATTTGGGGAAAATGAGTTGACTCGCGGATTGTTCTGATTTCTAGTAAGTAAAGATGATTTGATTTATGTTTTGGATGTTTAATAATGTTGATAAGTGATTTTTATCAATGGAATCCCGAAACTTAAGAATCTCTATTTGTTTAGGTTGTTAGTTTTGAGGTTTTGTGGTGTTTCTGTGGTTATAAGGTTGCTGGAGGTGATAGGTTGTTTTGGATCTGTTTTTAGATGTGTTTTGATGTTGAAAATGATGTTAGATTGATAGATGTTGGCTGGGTTGTGAATCGAAGTGTTTTGGTTATGTTTTCGGTTGTTGAGGAGGGTTAATTGTGAATGTTTTGTGTAAATCCGAAAATGATTGTGATTGCTATGTTTAGAATGCATTATGATGCATTAATCCTCTGTTGTATTGTGGCTAAAACAGGGGAGTTCATTTCTAAAACTAACAAGGTTGTGGTGGACGCTTCAGACGCGTGATTTGCATCGACAAAGCGAGGTTTTACGTATCGGTCAGTGAAAACGTGGTTAAAGGCATTTTTGATGTTTTGGAACAGAGGTTTGGGATTTAAGGTAGTGCTTGAAATGCTTACCTAGACTCAGAATTAAGTATGGTGTGGTTTTTCTCTCTCGAACGTGCTCTTACAGAATGGTTTATATGCATTTATTTAATACTTGTTACCTCCTATTTCATGCATGAAATGAGCATGGTTTAATGCTGGAAGTTGAGGTGAAATGATGATAGATGCACTTGAAAAGTAATGAACGGTTTTAAAGCATGTTGTGAACATGATTTATGCATGGTGAAGTATTTTGATTAATGCATATGAAAATAGGGAGGTATGTTTATAAAAGTAGATTATATTGGCAAGTGATGAAATGAAAATGTAATGGAAACGTTATCGGATATAGTTGGCCGGCCATAGGATTTAAAGTGCACTATAATAAGTCACCCGTGATTGTAGAGGTGGTATTTAAATGGCATTTACTCTAGCTATGGGCTGTAGAGGTGGTGTATCGAATGTGTTTACTCCACATTGGAGGATTAGCCTTGGTAGTGTAGAGGTATGCATGTGTTGCATTACTCCATGCCATTGAGCTGAAGAGATTACGAGATCTCTTGGAAATCCGTGTATCCGATGGTTACCGATGTTTAATAATGTTCTAAGAGAGATGTTGGTGTTGAGGTGGATCACTTGTGAGCCAATATAATTGTTAATGTATCATTGAAATATTTTATGTTGTATAATGTGAATTATACATGTTCTCCTTAAGCTTTGCATTTGGTAGTAATGCATGGGAAGGCTTAAGTAGAGGGTTAGCAATATGGCTTGTTGTTGATTAATGATACATGTAGCATATGGCTTAATATGCTGGTTTTTAATGATGTAAAGTGCATGTTTTAAAAAGAGGCATGATGTTTTAAAGGATGATGCTAAGTAAATGGTTTTAAATTCATTGATGGTATTTTGCTTTGATAATTCCTCACTAAGCCTAGTGTGCGTACGCTCTCATTGTCTATCAATGCAGATAATTGAGGTCTTGGAAGGCAGCAAGCAGCAAGGGGATCTTGGCAAGACTTGTTTCCAAATTATGTTAAAGACTAGACTATAATGAAAAAGGGTAATGGGGTACTTGTTTTGATATTTGGGAGATGTTATATTGAACTCTCTGTTTGAGAATGATTCCTTAGTTACTCTTGGGTTGTAAATGGCCTTTAAAGATTGTTTTGATGCTGGTTTACCTTTTTGATATGTTGCTTGGATGGTAACTAGGATGCATGCCTATAGATTTCTTTTTGGTGCAAAGATGCCACGATAGGATGCTAGATTGCGTAGTTTGGATGCTTGTGGTATGCCTTGTATGCTGGTGTTGTATCATAAGCATGTTGGAATGGTTTGGGATGAAAAACCTATAATTTGTGACATTACAGGTCCAGGCGTACCAATACGCGGGGGGACCGTATAGGTACGACTTGACATTTTCTGGCCTGAGGGATCGGTACACACAAGGGAGTACCAGTACGCATAGGCAAATTTGGCCTGGCGTACCGATACGGGCATTAGAGTATCGGTACACGTTTTAGCCTCTAGAATTTCACTTTTTCAATCCAAACCCGTGTACCAATACCCACGTAAGCGTACCAGTACGGATGTTCAAAATTTAAAAGTTAGGTAAGTTCGTTATTGCGTATCAGTACGGGCCATGGTGTACCGGTATGGTGCGTATTTATGCGTATCGATACGGTATCGCCGGTACGAATACCTGTGGTTGTTTTCTGTAATGTCAGCTTGGTAGTTTTGCTTTCTTTGCATTTTAGTCCCTGAATCTTGTCATTACGATAGTATGTGATAGAATGATCGGTTTGAGCTGAAATTTGAGATGAATGTTTGAAATCTGTCTAATTAAAGGTTGGTAACTTAAAAATGAGATTTAGTCCTTTAATTTCCTGTGTTTGTATTTTGGTCCCTAAATTACAATGTGACCAATCGGATGTCACATTGATGCCCGATTGAGTTAGGGTTTAACCTGATATTTGCATGAACATGTAGGGTTAATAATTGGCATCTAGATAAGATAAAAAGAAAAAAAATGGACCGGGTTTCGTTGTATCTCTCTGGTTTGCTTCGGCAAACCTAATGTAGCCTCCTCGGTTCGGTTTGGTGGCTAGGCCGGGTCAAGGGGGTTACATAATCAAATTGTAATTTAAATGGCACTAAAACTCACAAATTTTGATATTAATAAAAATGCTAATTGTTTTGGTACCAATTTTTTGGCGTATTGGGGGTGCTAACCCTTCCCAGTACGTAACCGACTTCCGAACCTAAACTTTTGAATCTCTGGTTATTTTATGGTGTCCGGCCTACCAAAGTGGCCGGTGGCGATTCCATTTTTTAAAATTTCTATTGATCCAATTTACAAAATCTAATTTTCCTTTTTTTTATTTTACCCAATTTTGTCAAATTCTTTTTTTAAATTTCTTATTTCCTCACACATATAAATATATAAATGGAATATAGCAATATTTTTAATTTTTTTGGGTTGGTCAAAAAAACCCTAATGACAGATGATTATTATGTTTTGACATAGTCAAACATTTTAATTGGACGATTATAAAGGTTATGCTTGAACATAATAAGGAATCATGCAATGAGATTGAGTGATTAAGATGAAATTTATCCCTCTTAATATAAGAGAGATACCTTTGGGGCCCCTCGATTATTGAGACTAAGAAATGCATGATCGTGCTCGAATGAGTTGATAGAGATCAATGTCATTTGTTTAGTCATTTCAATTGGGAATCAAGAAACTAAAGATAGAACGATATAAGGTTAACATTTTCCATGCCTTATATTCTATCAAGATATCGTGATATAAAAGGATTATGACATAAACTGAAATAAGGTTGTCTCATATTATGAGTTCTTCATTTAACTTGGGTAGTCATAATGTCTTGCTAGAGGCCACTTATGACTCGTAGGATAAAATGTGATTTTATCTACTGCCAATGTTAATTGAACCTATATGTACGCACACTAAGAATGGATAAGAATGGTTGTGGTTATTACTCTCAATAATAAATTTAAGATAATGAGATTATCTTAAATTATATTGTTAGAGATTATTTATTCGAATTTAAAGAAGCTAAATTCGTATTCTTGTGATAAAATATTTTATTATTTTTTAAAAATAATATTATTAAATAACTCATTATCTAGATTGGGTTAGATTTAAATTTTTTATCGGATAAGGAATCTATTTTAAAATATATTATTTATTTATTTTAAATAAACAATATTATAAAATAAATCACATCATCTAGATTTGGATGGATTTGAATTCCTTATCAGATAAAGGAATTTATTTTAAATTATAATTTATTTAAAAGAGTTTTAATTAAATTATAATAGTGAACTCAATCTAACCCTAATCAAGTCATATATGTATGTATGCCAAGGGTTTTAGATCACTTGAGTTTTTCGACTAGCCACAAAAAAACCACAAAATCACTTTTTTGAAATCTGAGAGGAACTAGCATTCTGATAGCCGTTCATCGTCCATTCACGTGTGGATACTTGTAGAGGGCGGTCATCTTTTAGAAAGGCAACGCCTCAGCACAACAGGATTACTGAATCAAAGATTAACGTAACCTTATGATTTTCTCTATCGTACATTAATATGATTGCATGAGATCTTGAGATTTTTCGTAGGATAATTATTCCACTGCTTTTATTTACTTGATTAGATAGGTTTTATTTCCTATGAATTCCATCATTAAGGACCAAATTTTAAGAATGAGAAACATGAAGCTTAGAATGAAAACTAAGTTTAAGGCCATTAATGTAAGAGGTGAGAAATATGATGACCAAACTTGTGATTAGACCAAATTTAATTTAAGGCTTAGTTATCATATTAAGTGGCTTGAAGATAGAATAACATGTATTTTGTGGTTAGAAAAAGAAATAAAGAAATGGAATAGGAAAGCAAAAGCCATTTTGGCTTATTTCCCCCCAACTTTCGAAGAAAAAAATAGAAGAAAAAGAAACAAATCATCTTCCCTATTCTTATGAAGCCATGGACGAAGCTTAAAGAGAAGAGAGAATGTTTAAAATTTCATAAAAATTTAGTCTTTGAAAGTCATAATAAGCATAGAAATGGTTAACCCATAGCTTAGTCTACTAGTTGAAGCCATCCATTCCTTGAATTAGAGCTTGGTAAGATTCCTCTAAACCCTAGATTGAAAGTTCGAATTTATACATATTAAATCTTAAATTTGATTTTGATATTGATATATTGTTATATTTATATCTTGTGTACATGTGATTGAGAGAACAAGAAGTTGATGAAATCTCTATGGTGGAATGGAAGTACAGGCGAATGTAGAAATTTTTCAAGTTGAGGAATAGCCTAAGCGCAATTAGGTGAGTGTAGTCCAATAATAGACTTGTATATTACTATATGTGTTGATGAAGTATGTATGTAGGTGTAAATATGATTTGCATTTAACTGATGTGAGTGAACTTTGATTTTAACTGGTGTAAGTAAGCTTATGGATTTTAAACTAGCTTATTCTTTATGGTTTTGATTAGTGTTAGTTTGAATGAAATTTCCTTAATAAGTTATAATAAGACTTAAGATCGGTAGGGAATTAGTTTAATAGAAGTTTTTAGTTTAGTCCTTAAATTTTTGAGAAATTATACTTTAGTCCTCAAACATTTTAAGCTTTGGAAAGTACTCCTTAATGATTAAATTAGAGTTAAATAAATTGAAAATATTTTTAATGATTAAACGTCCTTGATTTATGTTTGATTTGATCATTTGATTCCTTGATTTGAATTTCGGTGACATCTTTGACTTGGTTTTCTGCCAGACCGGGTAGGGGTGTTATAGGTTGAGGAAGTGCCATAAAGTGGCATAGGCTGAGCTTTGCCGGTCTGCTAGTTTTGGAGTAAAGGCATGTAAGAGTAGGGTGTTCTGCCGCTTTTTTCTTTAGGCTTGATGCTCTAGTAGAAAATCGATGCATGTACAAATTAAGTGGAAGAGTTAGACTTCCAAATGCTTTAAATATGAGGTTACTTGAAGCACATTAGTGCAACATCTTCCCTATGTCGAACAACAATGTCGGAGGCATTGACTTAGTCGAAGGCAATCCTCTGCACCCTTTTAGAGACCCTGCTGTTTAAGACACAAAAGGACACAGACATCTATGCGCCCTTTGGATAAACGTAATGCAAGAGGCAATGAATGGGTGGGAAGGCTGTCCTCTACTAGGAATGCATCTATACTCTTGTAGATCAGGTGTCATCCAAGACATAAGAGTATGAGCACCTCGATGCCCTTGAGAAAAATGCAACAACAAAGGCATTGAATGGGCAGAGACATGCTGGAGCATACAACTCAACGTTATTTGGTGGAGGATCAATGCTCATGTAACCCAAGAATTCTTGCGGAGGATGTGTGCTCTTAGGTTTTCAGATTACATGACACATAGTATTCCTCCCTAAAACACTTAAATAAATGTTATATGTCTTTAGCAATTATATAGACTTACAGTAATTTACAGATGATGTGTGCCTAAAGACTTCAGAGTACGTGACACATAGTATTCCTCCCTAAAACGCTCAAATAAAAGCGTCAAATATGTTTGACGATCTCATACACTTACAACATTTGTGTGCATATTTTACGGAAGATAAATACTCTAGAGGTGAGGATGTCGTAATATTCCTTCTTGAAACACTCAAGCAAAGGCGTCAAATACCTTTGTCAATCTCATAAACTTACAACACTTGTTGTTGATGGTGAAGATACTTTATGAACCCTTGGTGCATGAGCTAAATGTGCCTTAAAGACGTCGACAGTGGGAACCATACATATCTTCTTCCAATGCCTAAAGAAGCGTTAAATCTGCTCAGGGAGTTTTGAACTTTTGTTTAATTGTTACCAGTTGAAAAAACCAGGTACGTTGGATGAATTTGGAGATGAGTTGGTCATTCTGGGATGATTGTCATTGAGGATGCATATCGACTAATTTTTTCGGGTCAAAAATGTCTCCACGCTCACCTCTTCAACTATTGATGCCTAAATATTGTAGACACCGAACAAGGGAGGTGAAGGAGAGGACCATGATGGTTTATGGCGATTTAAGGCAGTTCACCCCAGTAGATTTGGGCGGAGAGCTGTAGTCAGTGGTGGTCGGAGTAAAGAAGGAAAAGAGAGGGGAGAGATAGGAGAAAATAAGGAAAGCTTCCCCATGTTGTTTCATGCCTCTTAATGATTGTATAGATAACCTATTTTGCATACCCTTTTTACTTGGCTTTTACGTGTCTTTAAGCTCATTTAGTTGCATTTAGAGTAGTTTGCATGTAGTTAGGGAGTTACATTGCATGTATGTTAGGCTTGTTGCACGCTCGAATCGATCTCTGAAAACCGTCAAGAGGGTTGATTTTCGCTCTTTGATGAATTGGATAAAACCGATGAAAAAATAGACAATTTGCACAAGGATTTTCGAGTGGTTCGACTTCTAAACCAAGTCTACATCCACTACCTTAGCACACCACTAAGGATTTCCCAATTCATTACTTTGAATTCTTGCTTTTAGGACAAAGCGTAACCTTACAACCCCTATCTTTTACAATGGCTAAGATAGAACCACTATAGTTTTTCTAAGGCTAAACTAGAACCTCTCCCTTTTACAAGGTTTGATTTTGTTAAACAAAATACCTCACAAGGTGGGTGTTTACGAAGAATAAAGCTCACAAGAGTGTAAATAATAAAAACAATGAAGAACACTCTCTATACAACATATACAAGAGATATAAAGAAATAAAGACTTAAAAGCTATTTCTCTAGATCATGAAGCTTAGATATTGTCTCTCTACTTCTTCAAGTGTTTCAGCCTTCATTTTATAGTGTGGAATGAGTTCATAGCCGTTTATGACCGTTGGGGATGTTTTGGAGCCGTTGTGAAATGAATTTTTGAGCACATTTAAGCCCCTGCACTCAATGGTTTCGAAACCTTTATAAAGGTTTCGATACCTTATCAAAATATAGCCGTTACAGGCTCAAAATTGAGTTTCTGGAAGCCTAGTTTCGATACCATAGATAATGGTTTTGAAACCAGCACTATTCATGAACAGTACCCGTATATGAACAGTGTCGTGAACAATGTCAAATTGTGACTGAATAGTGTTTTCATGTTTTTAAAAGCTTTAAAACCATTTTTAAACACTTTAAAAATATTTTAATCAACTCAAAAATATTTTATAAATATAAAACAATTAATAAGCCATATTTTTTGAGGTTTTAAAACTTTGAAACATATTTTTCAAGTTTGTTAGACTTTGAAATTATTTTTGCAAATTTTTTTAAGTCCAAAAACCTTTTTTATTTTAAGTTATATCAAAATAAATATCTCAACAATGTGCTTAATTGTTATATACTTTTGTACTTTTAATGGGAAAGATAGTGTTTTGCGGTGTATGCACAAGATCTACTAGGAGCTGGAGGAATGTTGGAGCGAAAAGAAAACAGATCTCTCGGCTGGAGCTGATGAGGCAAAAAGAGTTAGAGATAAATCTAACTTCGACCCATGTGGACTCTCCTTAGATGCGAAACTCATTAAATATAGAGGGAAAGGAAATATCCTCTTAAAGGAGGACGTGCGCACTTTAGGGTTATGAAACCCTAGTTTCTTCGCCTATATAAACAAGTTTTGGACAACAATTCAGAGGAGCTTGATCATAGACGATAGACCTTAGTCTTCAGCTATCATAGAATCACTAGATTCGAAGTTCTAGAGGAGTCTCCACATGAAGAAAGCCTTCAAGAGAGGTTGAAGGAGTACGAGACCTGCAGCAATAGTTAAAAAGCTCTAAGGAGCTCGTCGAGGATGCTTGACCCTTTTTCTATCCCTTGCTTGATAAATTGCTTATGTTTTTAATTTTTATTATAGATGTTTTAGGATCAAACATGATCTAAATACTTTTAGTTGGGTTTATTGCTTTTTAGGATTTTATGTTTTGAATACTCTATTTTAATGCTGTAGTTCTTTTCCCTTTATATATTATGTTCATCATTCTTTGTGCATAGTTATTGTAAGAGCTATCGAGAGAGACCTTTTAACTATTGATTTGTGACTTAATATCGAGAGAGTTAGGTTAAACAAATGTGAATAGTAGGGCTAAGTTGTTAACTTACTCTTAATCCAGCTTAGACTTAAGTTTAGGCTTCAATGACTAAAAGGGAGAACTTGAATAAATAATAGTCGTTAGAGTTTACGCAGACATGTATTACCTTAGCTTCAATGTTATTAACTTATAGGCATCGAGAGAGTCAGAAGTTCATTAGAAAATCCTATCGAGTAGATAAAGATCTTAATGATTTATGCAAACGTGTATTGCCAGTCGCTATAGCATTGAAATAAGTAATCAAGCATAATTCCCAGGCAATAAACCAGTTTCATAATTATCTGTTATTTGCCGCAGCATCTATTTGTCTTGAACATAGCTACCTTTATTTGTATTTAGTTTTGTTAAACCGACATCAATCAATACTTGCTCAACCTTTCTTAAGTATGATAACTTCATAGTTATTGATCCAATCATCATGGGTTCGACACTCTACTCTATCACTTTATTACTTGATCTACGAGTATACTTGCTCTAAAGTGCATCACTATTCGACAAGCATCAAGTTTTTGGCACCGTTTCTGGGAATTGATAATTACATTGTAATTGCGCTTAAGATTTTATTTTATTTGTATTTAATTTTTGTATTTATTTTCTTTTTCAGGTACGTTTCAATGTATGACCAGACACACAAATTCAGAACCTATTATTCTATTTAATCTAGAGATCGAGAAAACTTTGCGAGAGTTACGCAGAGAACGAAGGAATATGGTGAACAAGGATGGAGAGAACGGCCTGAACGACTAAAGAATTCGTAACGATGGCATGCCATCGGTGGTGGTTGAGAATGTAGCCTATAATGGAGGACATGCAAGACATGAGGCTCCTCCACCTACTAGACCTAGAAGACCCATTAGAGATAACATGGATCATATTATCAAGTATCAACAACCTCAACCCATCTATCGGTGTTCCTAATCTAGGGACATCTCACTTTAAGTTGAAACTTGTTATGTTCAACATGCTCAACTCCATTGGACAATTTGGAGGATCAGCAAGAGAGGATGCTAGAGAACACATTCAAGCTTTCCTGGAAGTTTGTGATTGTTTTAAACGACCGTGGGTTCTTGATGATGTGTTGAGACTTAAATTATCCTTCTACTCTTTACGAGATCGACCTAGAGCATGGTTGAAAACTAGTTTCTCGGGATCTACTACATCCTGGGATGACTGGTGCAGGAATTTTTTGCACAGATATGATCCACAAAACGTGCACAATCAGAAGCGAAGCGAGATCATTGCATTCACGAAACAAGATGATGAATCTATGAATGAATGCTGGGACAGATATAAAGACATGCTATGCAAGTGCTCGATTCTTGGATTTCATAATTAGCTACTAGTAATGACGTTCTATAATGGTGTTAATGCACCAACAAGAATGATGATTGACTCTTTGGCCAATGGAATTTTTCTTGACAAAGATCCTGAAGAGGCTTTCGAACTACTTGATCAGATAGCCAATAACGACTACTAGTTTTCTAGGAGGAAATTGAAGCTAACTGCATATTCTTGAGTAGATTTGTAATGGTGGAGAGTTGAGATGCCACACTCTGGGAATCATCCAACTGGACTATTCTAGAGGCTAAGGTAATTCAATATACATGTGTTCATTGTGATGGGGAACACCATTCGAATAAATTCCCCTAGCAACAAGAATCTGGATGCTACGTAAAGAATGCCAGCCGTAACAACAATCCCTACTCGAACACCTACAACCCAGGGTGTCGGCAACATCTAAATTTTGGTTAAGGAGGTAATACAAGTAATTTAGAAGCACGACAGAATGCTACAGCAGATTCTCATGGATTCCAACAGAAGTCTCAGAGGTAGAACCAAGGAGCTTCTAACTCTAATTCTAATTCTTTTGGCTCTACTTATCAAAATTTTATGGAGCTGTACGAGTTATCATATAGGATCAGTCAGCACATTTAAAGAGCTATAGTGACATGCTTACAATACAAGCCGCTATGTTGCAAAATCAGTAATTGATCATGCAAAACTACACCACTTCCTTACGGTCCTTTGAAATACAAGTTGGAAAAATTGCCCAAGTTTTGAAGATGTGACCACAAGGCGGTTTACTGAGTGATACTAAAGTCACTAAAACTTTTATTGCGGAGCAATGTAATGCCATCACACTATATACTGGCACCTAATTGACGAGAGTTGACAAGTTTGAGGAGGTTCCCTTATTGATTCCACTCCAAGCAAGCCATCCACTAAAACTTTTAGTGCAGAGCAATGTAATGCCATCACACTTCAATGTCCCGTTTTTGGAGGCCATTGATCATATACCAATATATGTGAAGTTTCTGAAGAAGATTGTGACCAAAAAGAGGATAGTGGGCGAAGTTGAAACTATTGCTACTGCGAGCGAATGTGTGGTTATGCTAAGTGATTTACCACCCAAGATAAAGAACCTTAGAAGTTTTACCATTCCATGCTCCATAGGCCATAACTACTCTGGCCTTGCCTTATGCAATCTTGGCGCAAGTGTCAACTTGATGCCAAATTAGTGTTTACAATACTAGGTATGGAAAGAGCTAAGCCTATATCGGTGATCCTTCAATTGGCCGATTGTTCTTAAATCTGACCCGGTGGCAGAATTAAAGATGCCTTAGTTAAGGTAGATAAATTTGTCTTCTCAACAGATTTTATAATCCTTGATTGTGAATCTGATAAGAATGCTCCCATTATCCTTGGGAGACCATTCCTTGCTACCAGGCGTATTGCAATTGATTGTGAGAAAGGTGAATTTACTATGAAGATAAATGACCAAAAGATCACACTTAATGTATTCAGCACTCTCAAGTACGCGGATGACTATGAAGAATGCCAGCTTGTACAAAGTGAAGAAGCCCTAGCTGAAGAAAGTTTGCAAGAGTTATGCTGTAGCAATGTGCTTAGCGCTACGGAGCAATCTGACTTTGGCGAGGCCATGCAAGAAGCTAGGAAGAAGGTAAGTTAGAGATTGAACAATCCAATGATGTGCTCACTAGGCCAGGTATGACTTTTGAACCTTTGGACTATGCTGAGTTTAAATCTCTCAAACCATCGCTAGAGCATCCACCGGTACTTGATCTTAAACCTCTTCCCCCACAACTAAAATATGCTTATTTAGGGGAAAATAATAACGATGCCTATTATCATATCTGTTAGCTTACCATATGACCAAGAAAGTAAACTGCTGCATGTCTTTTCTCAAAATAAGAAAGTTATTGGTTGTACTATTGCTGACTTAAAGGGTATAAGCCCTACTTTGTGTATGTATAAGTTATTACTTGCAGATGATCATAGCAGCTCGGTAGAGCCACAGTGGAGACTCAATCCAATCATGAGGACTGTGGTAATGAAGGAGATCATCAAATGGCTTGATGTCAGAATTATCTTCCCTATCTAGGATAGTTCTTGGGTGAGTCATGTCCAGTGTGTGCTGAAAAAAGAAGGCATGATCGTGATAAAGAATAATGCTGATGAGCTCTTCTTGACCAGAACCATTATTGGATGGTGGATCTGTATTAACTACCAGAAGCTAAACAAAGCCACGGAAAAGTACTTCCCATTGCCATTTATTGACCAGGTGCTCGACAAGCTTACAGAGAAACCCTACTATTGCTTCTTAGACGGTTACTTCGGATATAACCAGATTGTCATCGCACCAGAGAACTATGAGAAGACAACATTCACATGTCCATGTGGCATTTATGCCTTTCGTCGAATGCCCTTTGGCCTATGCAATGCTCCAGCAATATTCCAACGTTGTATGATGGCCATCTTTTTATACATGGTGGATGATTTTTTGGAGATCTTTATGGATGATTTTTCTATCTATGAAAACTTATTTGATCAGTGCTCAGGAAAACTTGCCAATGTGTTAAACTGGTTAAAGATCTACAAAAGAGCACCAGTTCATCATGACAAACCTCGACCATGTTATTGGATGTCTAGCACATCCAGTTCATTCTTGTTATTTTTTCATTTTAATTTTCCTCATTTTATACCTATCATTTTTATTTCTAAGCATTTAATTTTCCTTTTGTTTTCTACCAGAATTTAGGTTTTATTTAATGTGTTTTGTTTTATTTTGGCAGTTATCACACAAGGAATACTTAAGGGGTTCACCATAGGATTTTGAACAAGGACTTCTTGGCTGATTGGGTTATTTTGCAGAAAAAAAAGAGAGAGAGTATTTGTTTTAAAACATTAACTTTCCCCTATAATTATTATACCGACTTTCTCTTTCCTATTTTACCCTACACACTTTTCCTCTACCACCGCATGTCTTTTCCATCAATCCCACGCAATTAAACCCATCTTTCCCTCCATAACCCAGTCATTTAGAAACCCTTTCATTTTCCCATCGACTTTCATTAATAACTAGAGACCCTTTCTTGCTTTCATGATCCTTGATCTAACCCTAAAACTCTCTTTCTTTCATACCCTCTTCTTAGTCAATAACCATGGTAAAAACAAGAACCATCGGTCACACTAGTGCAAGTGCTTCACCTGTTTCCCCAAGACCAACTAGTACCACTCAGTCCATAAAGCCCTCATCGTCAACATCTCGACGCACTACTCTAGTATAAAAAGAACTAGACCCTCAGAGGATCTTTTACAATCTAGAGATGGAGAAGCATTACAAGAACTTCCAAAACTGGCAAATCATGTCGGAGGAAGGGTAAGAATTTATTGGTGAACATAAACTTCAGTATCACGACAATATTCGTTTCTTCATTGAAACCCATAACTGGAAGGAGTTTGCATGGAAGCCATGGTGGATTAACGTTTCTTGGGTCCGCGAGTTTTACACCCATATCACTAAAGCTGATGATACAACAATGTTTGTTCGTGGAAAAATGGTAAACTTCTCAGTTGAAACAATCAATAATTTATTTGATCTGAACAATGCAAAGGATGAGCATGCGGACTTCGCAACAATGACCACCAACGCTACTTATGATGAGGTGCTTCATGATTTGTGTGTTCTAAAAACAAAATGGATATGAAAATCAATCACCCATAGGATATATTTGGTCTACTTATGAACGCTCGACTTCGACCCACGAGACACCACTCTATAATATTTGCTGATAGGATAACTTTTGCACTCAGTTATGAAAGGCCGACAAATTGATATAAAAAAGATGAGGTATCAGTCTATTGTGGGAAGGGCACCATTCATAGGTACAAAGAGCCCTTTACTATTTTTGAGCTTGATAACTGCTTCATGTGAAAAGGCGTATGTTCGTGATGACCCCAATGACCTGGTGATGGAAGCCCGAACAGGGACACTCCCAAAGGAGATACCAAGGCTTAAGGGACTTGTGGTTGGTGCTACACCATTCAGTGCCATGGCTACAAGTACCCTACGTTCCACCCTACTCAGTGCCATGACATAATTTTTCAAGTCATTCTTTGAATATGCTAAAGAGAATAATTTGGCTACAAGAACTCAATTAAACAGGTTATCGCTTGGGTCTACTTATGCCTTTCCCCTATTTTTGAAACAATATTTTGACGTATCTACTGTTGCATCTGTTAACCAACCACGACTAGAAGAAAAAATAAGAAGAAAAAAAACGAGATACCTCCAGCCCTCCAGCTGCTGCTGCTAAGACAAGAAAGAGAAAGAGGAATGAGACAACTGCCACTCTTACGTTTGGCTGACCTGCCAAGCGGACGAGAGCTAAAGACAGGGTCAAGGCCCCCATGCACCCTAAAAAATCAACTCTCGCTAGCCATATACTCTTGGCTAGTGATGACTCTACTAAGGTGCAACAATCGGTGGGTCGGGCTACTCCTTCCCTGATCAAGACATCACCCACTCCAACTCCATCTATTACCACTCCCAAGACTCAGACCAAAGTCACTGGTGATAGAGTCATTGAGCTTATTGAGGAGCTGTAAGCACACTTGGGACGTAGGCCCCATTATCTACCTTTTTAGAGTCTTCAGCCTCCACCATTGCTCCTTCACTACATGATGCCACTATATCCTCTGCGACAAATCAGACCCCACAGAGCCTGCTCCCTCTGCACCATGAATTGGAGAACAAACCAAGAGCCAACCGAGATGCTCTGCACCCACCACCACCCAACGGAGATAGCGACCAGATACTAATGTTGGTGCCTCATTCCATCCTGCCAAGAAGACCAAGTCTTCCCGGGACAAAGGCAAAGGTATCTTTATTCAGGAACCTTCTCCCTAGTAACTCCCTAGGTTAGGTTAGTTTTCTTTTTCTTTTGTTTTTAGTTTTTCTTTTTATTTTTTAGTTTAATTTTTCACATTGCATATGCATGTTTTTCTTTTTCTTTGTTTTTCTTGTATCCTTTTTGCATTAGGGACAATGCTCTACTCAAGTTTGGAGGAGTACTATCCCATGTTTATATTAGGTTAAATTTAGGTAAATTTTAAAAATTAAAAAATAGCTTGTAAATAGCCTAATCTGTTTTTTATGGTTCCTTTTGCTATGATTCCATTGATTCTGAAATAGCCTAATCTATGCGTTGATCGTGATTCCATTTAAGTTTGGGGGTATTTGATGACTATGTAGATAACCTATTTTGAATACCCTTTTTACTTGGCTTTTGAGTGCCTTTAAGCCCATTTAGTTGCATTTAGAGTAGTTTGCATGTAGTTAGGGAGTTACACTACATATGCTTAATTGTTATATACTTTGTTACTTTTAAAGGGAAAGGTAGTCTTTTATGGTGCATGCGCAGGATCTACTAGGAGCTGGAGGAATGTTGGAGCGGAATGATAGCAGATTTCTTGGTTAGAGTTGACGAAGCAAAAAGAGTTAGAGATAAAACTAACTTTGACCCATGTAGACTCTACTTAGATACAAAACTCATTAAATATAGCGGGAAAGCAAAGATCCTCTTAAAGGAGGTTGCGCACGCTTTAGGGTTACAAAATCCTAGTTTTCTTACCTATATAAACAAGATTTGGACAATAATTCAGAGGAGCTCGATCATAGACGACAATCTTCAGTCTTCAGCTATCGGAGAACCATCAAAGTTAAAGTTTTAGAGGAGTATCCACACGATGGAAGCCATCAAGAGAGGCTAAAGGAGTGCGAGACCTACAGCAACGGTTACAAAGCTCTGAAGAGATCGTCGAAGACGCTTGACCCTTTTCTATCCCTTGCTTGATAAACTGCTTATGTTTTTAATTTCTATTATGGATGTTTTAGTCTCATACATGAGCTAAATACTTTTAGTTGGTTTATTGCTTTTTAGGATTTTATGTTTTGAATGCTCTATTTTAATGCTATAGTTCTTTTCCCTTTATCTATTCTGTTCATCGTTCTTCATGCATAGTTATTGTAAGAGCTATCGAGAAAGGTCTTTTAACTATTGATTTGTATCTTGATATCGCGAGAGTTAGGTTAAACAAACATGAACAGTGGGGCTAAGTTGTTAACTTAGTCTTAATTCGGCTTTGAAATAAGTTTAGGGTTTCAACGACTAAAAGGGATAACTTGAATAAATAATAGAGTTGTTAGGGCTCACGCAAACATGTATTACCTTAGCTTCAATGTTATTAACTTTTAGGCATCGAGAGAGTCAGAAGTTCATTAGAAAATCTTGTTGATTAGATAAAGATCTTAATAGTTTACGCAGACATGTATTGTCAGTCGCTAAACATGACAAACTTGACCCGAGACCCGAACTAATTTACCCGATATAGACTCGAACATGATGGTCTAAACTTGACCTGAATCTGAACTAAAATCAAACTGAACCAAAACTGGCCCAAATTTAGTTAAACCGAAAATCAACCCGAATAAAAAATAAATGAAACCGAAAATAACCGAAATAACCTGAACCGAAAGCAACTAGAACTGAAAATCAACCTGAATCGAAAGAAACATAAACCAAAAAACAACCGAACCAAAAGAAACCCGAACCAAAAATTAACCCAAACCAAAAGCAACCCGAATTTAATTTCCTCAAAATGTATGTTTTATTCTCATTTTGTATTATATTACTAATTAACAACTACATTTATAATAGTTTAATATCATTTTTTCTCCTTTAAAAGATCATTTTCATATATTTACTCAAATTGAAAGTCGACTGATTCGATATTGACCCAACCCGAAAAGCAACAGATCCAATATTGACCTAACCAAAAATCAACTGATTCGATATTAATTTGACTCGATACCCAATTCGCTTTGAAATAACATAGACCCAAACTAAATCTGAATCCAACTCGGTCTGACCCGAATCGAACCTAAACTAAAAATCAACCCGACCCGAAGTGTTGCCACTTCTATTAGTCGCTATAGCATTGAAATAAGTAATCAAGCATAATTCTTAGACAATAAACACATATTCCATAATTATCTGTTATTTGTCGCAACATCTGTTTGTCTTGATCATTTAGTTTTGATAAACCGACATCAATCAATACTTGCTCAACCTCTCTTAAGTACGATAACTTCGTAGTTATTGATCCAATCCTCGTCAGTTCGGCACTCTACTCTATCACTTTATTACTTGATTGGTGAGTATACTTGCTCTAAAATACATCAGTATTCGACAAGCATCACCTCTCCATGTCGTCTTTGGTCTGCCCTTCATTCTCCATATCCTGTGGGTATTTATAGCCCTTGATACTATTGCTGATAGGATGGAACCAGAGCTAGTGTCATGATGACTAGTGATAGGCCTATATAGTAGACTCGTGTGTCATGTAATAAACTGAATTGTGTGGTCAAGTAGACTCGATAACTGTCATGTCGAGGCGCGACAATTGGCTACGGAGTGTGGTCCAGAGAATGGGAGCTCCGGAGGCCATGGTACCTCACATGCTGAGGAGTGGTGTAGAGAATAGGAGTTTCGGAGGAGCTGCAACAGAGACTTTCAAATTCCGAAAGTTTGCAGATTCCAAAAGTGGGTACAACAAAATTATACAAATTATGCATGCACTAAAATTTTGTGTAATAATTTTTTATTTTCTGGTCATTCGTAAAAGTAATAAGAACATGCACAACCTCGACATTTAAGTTTACTTTCTCTATTATTTTTCTATCTATTAAATTTCAATACAATTTTAAATGTATGAACTTTACATCTCATAAGTCTGCATATTATTAGGAGAAAGAACATAACCTAAGCACAGGAAATATCATCCAAATCTTATCTCTAATTTGTCTATAAATTATTGCACATATTTTATTATATCTCATCCAAATCTTATTTGTACAATATGAGTAGGATTGGGGTCAATAAAGACAGTTTCTAGTCAGAGAAAAAAGCCTTATTCTCCCTAACATAAGAAAGAGATATTTATAGAGATTTCTATAATAACAAGAGGAGATGATGAAACCATGCCAAGAAGAGTTGTGCAGGGTCTCATTATGTGTCCATCATAGGCGTCAATTATATGGAGCCCTCGTTATGGGGTCACCATAGGAGTCAATTATATGGAGTAATAGCTTCTCTATCTTAGACAGTGACGATACTTGACAGTGTCTTACCAAATATACATCTAAGTGGCAAGTAGGGATGTAAATGAGATAGGATAGATCGTGAGTTATTCGAGTTCAACTCGATTAAAGTTCGGTCAATATTTAACTCGAGTATATTTGACTGAAACTCGAATTTAGCTCGAGTTCTTAACGAGTCGAAACAAGCTACTTGATATCTGATTGAAAAACTCGCGAGCAAATCGAAAAAATAATATATTAAAAATTTAGAGCGGGCTTTTATATTTTTTTTGAAATTTTTTATGGCTCATACATTTGTATTATAATGTTTTGTTGGTGATTGATTAAAGTAAAAAAAAAACAATTATATGTTGTTGTTTTTTATAAAAAAAAAATACAATTTTATGCATTTAAGGTTCGGGTTTGATTTTTTAACTTGAATCGAGCTCTTGGATAAAGTCTTAGGATCCTTCAAGTTTGAGTTTTTTTGAGTTCGAGTTGAAATCCAATTGTTGATTTCGAGTTTGATTTGAGCTTGATAATTTTGAGCTCGCAAATTTTCGAGCCAAACTCAATTTTAAATTTTTCGAATTCAAGTTGAGCTCAATAATACTCGAACTCGACTCGTTTTATTTACCGCTCTAGTGGCAAGATGTGACTTCCTGTTTTATCGAGGTGTGGTGAAGCACATCCACGTTATAAGCTAGGTGGTAAAGACACAATCTTATCAAGGTATTTCTGGTAAAATGACGAGCATGTGAGTTACACCTCGTAACAAGGAGGATATGTACAACATGCTCTATTATTCTTCACTATATGAAGATAAATATACATATATATATATATAGGGGTGAGCAAAACTCGACTCGAAAAAATTGATTTTTTTTTCAATTTCAAGTTATTCGAGTCGAATTATTCGAGTCAAATCAAATAACTCGAAAAAATTTCAATTTCGAGTCGAGTTCAAATTTTCAAATTTCGAGTTATTCGATTTTTCGAATAACTCGAAAATATTCCCTGGGCTAATTGCACATTTAACCCCCTGTAATTTTATTTTCAATTTTATTTCAGTCATGTCTTCTCTTTTTTTTTTTTTTTTTTTTTGCCTTTTAATTTTCTTTTCTTTACAATTTGGTCACTTTCTAGATTCTTTTTTATTTTATTTAATGCAATTTTTATTTTTATCTTTTATTTTATATTTTTAATTTTCGTATTTAATTTATCACTTTTAATTTTCCGCATTTAAATTTTTACAATTTAATTTACGTATTTTATTTTGTTCATCCCGATCCGCTTCCGAAATTTTAATTTATGCATTTTATTTCCGTTAATTCGGTCCTTTCCAGATATTTTAATTTACGCATTTTTCTTCCCTAAATATTTTCAAAATGTATTCGAAACAAAAAACCCTTTATACCTCAAAATTTTAGTTATTACAACGGTGCGCTTTAAATTTATCAAATATTTCTTAAACCCTAAACTGGAAAATATATTTTGAGGCACTCTTTTCGTCCTTCCGCTATCTTTGGTCTCGCCTTGGCCTTACCTAGATAAGAAGGAGGTTTTTAACGAGGTCCGTAATTTAATGAAATGACTCGAACTTATATGTATGTAGATCTTATATTATTAGAGAAAGTCGTTTAAATTTGAATCAAAACATACTATAATATTATAAATAGTTACAATTAAGATTTGTACATAAACTCGAAAATTTGACTCAACTCGAACTCACTAAACTCGTCTCGAATCGAAAAAATTTCAAATTAAGTTCAAGTTGTAAAATTAGACTCGTCAACTCGAATAACTCAAAATTTTTCGACTCGACTCGCTCGAACGCTCACCCCTATATATATATATATATATATATATATATATCTATCTATATATATATATATATATTTGAAGCAATGAATAAATATATCATAACATAATTGAAAGAAAATAAAAGTATATATACAAGAAGGGACGGGTCCCTACCGACAATGACAGCAAAACTAGTCAAAACGTTACCACCCATGAACAAAAACAAGCGAAACTGTTGTGTAATTGGTGGAGAGTGTTTAAAATATACATACAAAAAAGTTAATGGGACCAATGCCTTTTTTATACCTATATTAAACTTACGGTAAACTACACTGGTAATCCCTGATTTTTAGGCCACTTTTAATATAGTTATCGGACTTTTAAAACTTGTAATACAATTATTAAATTTTTAATTTGCTTTTATTAGGGTCACTGTCGTCAACCGTATTAGAAAAATTGACGTGACATTTCAAATTATTTATTATTATTTATTATGTATGTTCTCTTTTATCCTCGTATAAATCTCCTTTCTCTCCTATCTTTATCTCTATGGCTATGCCCATCACCCACCATCTATTTCCAAGCTTGTAAGCGCTTAAACTTTAAAATTCTCCTTTAAACTGAACTCCCTTCGACCAATACCCAACCCAGCAACAATAAATAAAAAAAGGAACCAGTGAAACAATGACAAAAGCCTCAAATTTAAACCAACAAAAAAGGAAACCATCATAAATTTTGAATGATCAAAATTTTGATAGTTTGAAATAAGATCTGTGAATCTAAACAACCAACGAATAGAGAAGACAACGAGGATGCATATATCACATGTAGGGGTTCATTGGAAGACAAAAAACCCAAATCAAAGTTTTTTCAAGGTTTTAGTTTTGAGGGTTTTTTGCCAGTTGTATAGGTGTTTCTAAGAGATGAAAATCGATAAAAAAAAAGAAAAAGAAAATAAGTAGCTTCAAATAAGGAGTTTTATAGGTTTTTCCATTTTCTTTCTTTTTTTACATGAGAAAAAGTACATGGATCCAAAATTTTAAAGGAATCTACCCAATCTACAATGATCCATTTGTGTTGCCCATGAAACCATAAGTCAAAGACCATATTTCAAATAAGACCTAAAAATAAAGTGGTTTTTAAACTTTTCCACCAAGCAATTAGAATGCCCTTGGATCTTTAGTTCCCCTTGGTTAATTAAAGTAAGTGCCAACAAAATTGCAAGATCACCAAAAAGTATCCAACAACGATGGTTGACCTACACTTAGGGGTGTTCATACTTCAATTTTATCCAAATTAACCGACCGAACAAAAAAAATTTCAATTAATCGATCGGATAATTTTAAGTATAATCGGTTACGATTAAGACTTTTTTTTTCAAAATTCAGTTAATTTGGTTTGAAATTGGTCGGTTAACCGAAGTAACAAAAATTATTATGTATTAAATATTATATATATTACATATACTTATTTTTAGATATTAAATTTTTAAAAGTTATAAAATGGTCATTAAACTTTTTGATATATTATAAAATGATCATTAAACTTTACCGATAAGTTTAATGATTGTTTTTTAACTTCTAGAAGTTCAGTGACTAAAAAAATTATTTTAACATAGTTTAGAGTTGACCACTTGTGTAATTTACCCAAAATTTTATAACAAATTTTGGTTAATTCGAAAAGCGACCGAATTAACCGAACTTCTTTCGGTTCGGTTAACAGTTAAAAGAAAAAAAATCGGTTAATGAATTTTGGGTAGTTCGGTTCGGTGTCGGTTAACCAAACCGACCCCGATTGAACACCCCTACCTGCACTCATTTCCAGTCTTATTTGGAGCTCTCCATAAACAAGAAAATGAAATAGTTACTAGTATCATTTCTATGATTCCTTTAACAAGAAAGTTAATGGTTTTCAAGACTATTTATTTAAACTTCAGCCATTAAGAGTAATGAAATATCCTCATAATTGTTACATTTGCAGAAGATGGCTTGATGATGGTCCATTGTTCCTTTTTTGAGTCATGAAATGCAATTAGCTTATGATCACAGTCTAAGTCTTCAAATGTCAACATTTAGGGATCTACACATTTTCGTGTAATGCTTTGATTTCAATGAAGAGCAAACAAGAGTAGGTAAAAGTGTAACGGCCTTGGAACTATTCTTTAGGAGCCTGTGATAAAATTCTACCATAGGTGGTCATTCAACTTGGAAACTAGATGCCATACTATATAAAAGTTTCTTCTCCCTTTAATTTCTAGTCCAGTTACCTAAGCCACTTATTGCAATCATGAGTGAATATTTTCAATGCTCCTAACAAGTCGAAATCCTAAGTTGCACGGAGGCTTTATCCATCCCCTATTTATCCCTTTCTAGATGTGCTAAGAAGAATAAATTTTATCTAAAAGTTATTCACTAACCAACATAGATATACATTAGAATTATAATTTTGCATAGAAAATAAGACAACAAAATTTAATTTGGGCGTAAATTTGATAATTACACTTGGTAGCATTCTAAAATATCTTGGTAAGC
This sequence comes from Hibiscus mutabilis, assembly GCA_019671005.1. Lineage (NCBI taxonomy): Eukaryota > Viridiplantae > Streptophyta > Magnoliopsida > Malvales > Malvaceae > Hibiscus > Hibiscus mutabilis. Next base: position 33,348,651 of record CM033750.1, on the reverse strand, counting down.
AACTGCTTTATGGAAAAGCTTAGAAGAGACGAGCCAAGCCTCTAGAACTTCTATGAACGAGAGTTAAAAAGAATAAATAATACTTTATTACCAAGATAAACAATAAGGAGATAGATATAATAATACTTTATTACAAGAGCTCAAAAGGTACTCATTAAATTGAACTGATATATTAGCAAAAAGATAAGGAAGAAAAAATGAGGTTAGAATTTGTTAGGAACTAGTCACAAATTTAGATAATTGAAACCAGAACCAAACTCAAGTCAAATGAGCATTGAGAAACTTTTTTACCTGTGTTCCCATAGATAACCTACAGTAGCATGTGTATGGGAAACTGCAAGTGAAAATCATTATAGGAATTTGAAACATACCTCACCGAACGAACTGCCTCGCAGATAACACGTCCCTTAATTTTACTAGAGGGAGATATGACAGGATTTTTCTCTAATTTTATGTGAGTGTCAAATTCTCTTTGGTTGTGTGAATCAGGATCAATTGCCTCACAGAATAAATCTACCAGTCTGACTTTTTCACCCTTTCCAGTTACATATAGGCACTATAATGTCAAGAAAATCTACAATTAGTTGAATGATATGACCATGTAACCAATCAAAGGATAAAGCCAATAAAAATTGCAGTAGAAGAAAGAACAAGGTCAAATCATAAAACCAAGCAAGATTTTAAAAGGGCATCAATTCAAACCAAAATTTCAACTCAGAAAATCATCAATTTACCCGGAAATTAAGCTCTTTATTATTGGTGAAAAAAAGGAGAAAGACCAAGAATGCAAGCACTTAGCATAACATTCAATATAATATGCCAGTAACTTCAACCTAATGCCAAATTGTTAACATCTCTAATCTGATCAACAGTCTTAATCAAGATCAAAGTAGTTTTTGTTTTAAGCTTCTTATAGTCAGATTAAATAATAATGAATTGACAAACCATGCCTATACTAACATTTTAACACGAATCGTATGATTCGTTTCATCAGCTAAAGTTCAATTACCTTGCAAGCAATGCCACAGAAAGTGAACAACAAAACAAAGGATTTTTCTCTTACAATTTGAAAGGAAAAACAAACAAACAAAAACAAAAGGTCTTCCTTACAACGTTAGAACTATCACAAATTCATGTCAGAACATCAAGGCAAAGGAAAAGCTAATTCTCACCAAAACCACAGCTCTCCACTGATTTTGTAATCTCTTCAATTCAGAAAAAGCATTAGCCAAGCTTTCACCGTTCTGTTTGTTCACTCTGCCACTGCTTGCAGATTTGGAAACTCATCGGAGAATTACATCCCCACTCAACAATGTTTACACAAACAAGAAATGCAACAAAAGTAATTATCTGCTCAACCTCTAACACCTAACACAACAAAATAGAAGAGCAATAAAGCCCTTGATTATAGATTTAAACAAAAGTAAAAACAAAGAGACTTTTAAACCAGAAAATGGCACAAACATCAATTTCAAGTTAAACAATGTATCACATTTTGACGGTATGTAGGAACCTTAGAATAAAAGGTAGCAACAATGTTGAGTGCATGCTATCTGGGACAAAACTCCTTAAAACATAAAGTCAGCAAGAATGCAACTATGTGTATAAGCAGCAACATTGAAAAATGGTTAACCTTTAAAGCTCTAATAAAAGATGTTAGAGTTCCATCCTAGCTTACAAAGTAGTTTCTCATAAAAGGTGCTACCTTGTGGCCAATACTGAACCCAGAACAAGGCTTCACAAGAACAGCCTCAACAACTGCATCCATTCTCTCATCTGGGGTTCCCAAGGTGAACTCAAAGGGGCACAAGCACCGTAAAGCATTTGAAGGAAGAAGACTTCTTGGGGCATCAAGAGTTGTTGCAACCCCCATTATTAGAATAACTGGAATCTTGATAACCCATTCACTGATCAGAGACAAAAAGGCAAGTTCAATAAGGTAGCAACAAACCTCAAACCACGTGCCATTATGCTTTAATTTATAGACTGAATTGTAATCACTTCCGAAAAAATTCATATTTCAAATCCTTAAAAGTGATAGCCAAAGAATTAGATAATGTGCAAATCTGGACAGCAGAGTGTATGCTTATTATAATGAAATGAGTGTGATTTGATTGTTATTAGTGATACTTTTTGCTTCCAAAAGAAAAAATATAAATATTCTTAGTTATAAAAGCAAATTATAAAGATTGGCATTAGGTATATATTTCGATATAAAAGCGTGAAAGTAATTTTATATTAGACAAAAGGCTCTTAATCCTAAAACTCATAAGTCATAACAAGCAAGACTTATACTAGAAGTTAAATAGCAAAGGTGAATTTAGACCTAGTGTCAAAAGTATCATGAACAAGGCAAACACTGGTTTCAAAAAGATAAATAATGTAGTATCATAAGACTGATCCTGAGCAAAAGGAGAATCTGAGTAGATAAGCAAATTATAAAGAGATAGTTTAGGACCTCTAGGTTGGAAAAGAATGATAGGATGTGCTATAATACCTTAACAAGTTAACATAAGGATGAAATCAGATAAGACAGACCCACAACAACGCTCAATGTCACCAATAATCACAACCACTGGATTAGTAGTTTTCTTCCCTATACCATGATGCTAAGATTGATATGTCAGTAGGCTGCTCAAACAAAAAGGGAAATAAGGAACAAGAACAAGTTATAAAGCCTTGCAAGTAAATTCTTGTCCAACAGTCAAAGAGAGCAGTTACCAGTACTTACATCCAAAGTAGAATTTAAAAATTATCGTAATAAACTCCTTAGGCAACCACCAACTCCATTTCTAGCAGTAAAGTCAAGTGGGGAAAGGTTAGCAACATGGCATCCTTGAGATTTCAAGTATTTTTGAAGCTCGTCAAATGTCAGTAAATCATTTCCATATTCTTTGCCAACCATAATACAATATACAGAATAGTTGTTCCAAAAACATATATTTATAGCATGCATTGTGCACCCAGGAACATAGACCAGAGAATTTTAGCAGCATTAGAAAAGGGAAGGGCAATTACTCCAACCAAACGTTAAATTAAAAGTAGGAAATACAAAACTTACCAGTGAGAACAAGCCCGGTGAATAGCCTTTTAGAATTAGCATCAGTTATAGTAGGAAATGATTGAGTAGCTTCAGGAAAATGGGGAGTCCCAAGTGATCTGATTGTGTCAAAAGATTGATGCACCCAAGTTTGTATTTCGTTAAACACGTTAGTATTAATATCTCTCAAAACATCCTGCAATTACAGCTATGCAATTTTTATATGGCAAAATAAAAGTAGAATGAAGAAAAAACACTAGGATTGCTTTACCTACTTTAATGGTTGATTCAATTTTTGACTAAACAAATTCAAAGGCTTTCATTCTCAAGTTCATGTTTTCAGCTTCATTTTCGTCTTCAAGACTCGTGGAATTCTTTGGTGATGCTGGAGACAAATCGATTATCCTTTTTGCTCTTCCTGTTCCTTATGACTTCCTATCTGGTTTCCGTGATGATCCTTTCTGAAGAACAAAAAACGGCTGCCATTTTTTTTGGAGGAAATGTGGTTAATAAATCTTTTCAAAATCTCAACCTCTTCAAAGTTAAGTAAATTCGAATTTTTTTTTAACGTTGAAATCATGCAATGCGTCTTTATTTTTATGAAAAAATCGTTTTTTCCCTGAGAATCAAACAGGAAAGAAGTAAAAAGTGTGATTTTTAAAGAAAAAATTGAAGAAATGATTTTCTTTAAAAAAAACACGGAAAAAGGAACCTGGAGATTGTTTCCGGTGAAGGCTTCATCAATGGTTGAAGCAGGCGAATCATCAGTTAAAGAGGGATCCAATGATTTTGATTTTGGTCGTTTTGATAGACTTGAGATGAATTTTTATGCCGTTTTAGGGTTTATAAGTTCTTTCTATTTTGGCGGGAAATACTTCAGGGGTATAAATGTCAAACGGAAGTAATTCTCTTGATTTTGGGCTGTGTTTCTGGACCTTCGTCGGTCTTCAATATCCAACTTCAAACGGCCCATAACCATATGAGAATTAGTTAAAACTTGTCAACAAGTTCACTTGTAAAATTGTAAAATATATAATTTTTAAGATTATTTTTAGGAAAAAACTTTAATACACAGCCCGTATAAACTAAAGCCTTTTAGTTTTAGGGGTTATACTTTTAATTTAGGGTTTAAAGTTTAGGGATTTAGGTTGTGGGTTTAGAATTTAGGGTATATGGTTTAAGATTTAGGGTTTAGTTTTTTAGGGTTAGGGTTAGAAATTTAGGATTTGTATTTTATAATGTAAATATGCAAGCTTCTGTAAAATTAGTTTTACACAGCTTGTGTATTAAAATTTTACTCTTAATTTTAATATATTTTCATAAAATTAGACTCGTGCATATGACTTATTTATATATCTAATTTTATAAGGATTTATATTCAATATACAGAAGGCGGAAATAAAAAGTTTTCACAAGTTTATTGATTAAAAATTAAATCCCAAACCATATACCCTAAATCTAAACTCTAAATTCTAATCTCAAACCCTAAATTCTAGATATAATCCCATCAATTTTAAACCACTAAACCTAAACTCATAATCTCTAAACCCTAAAATATAACCCTAAAACTAAGGTACTTGTGGAAACTTTTTATTTCCAACCCCTGTGTATGAAATAATTACCCATTTTATAAAGGGTTATTATATCATGCATTGTGTCGAGGCTATCTCATGCCAATCTGCTATCCCGCCTCGACAAGCCCATCGTAGACTGAGGAGGTACAACCCGGACCGAGGCATAAGCAATTCCCGATGGTGTACCAAGAAGGAGAAACAAGTCAAAATGCTTCATGAAGACCATATCCAGAAAGTATCCCCATTTGGGACATTCCAACGTCTACTAACATCATTCTTGGTAAGTTTCTTTAGCTCTTTAGGAGGAAGTGGTTTGGTGTTGGGTCTCCACCATCCCCCTCGCCTGGGCTAGCGACCAAGCTTCCTTGGTGTAAGCGACCTACTCCTAGGCCCATATAGGGCATAGGTGTGTGGGCAGTAGGGCCTAGTGGTTGGCGCACTGTCTCCTTGGAAGAAATATCTAGGGACGGTTTTGGGCCATAGGGCCCCATATCGCGCTCGTGGCTGAAGTACAAGGTTGGAGTGTAGCTGTTGCTAGACCCTGCGGGATCCATTACTCTAAAGTTCCTAGCGCATTGCGACCCTGATAAGGCTAGACCGAGATAACTCCTTGGACAAAAGGGCATGAGAAAGGCTGACTTGTTTGGGTAACACCCCTTTCAAGTGCCACATGGATTGCCAACTGAGTTAAAAGAGGTACGTCCGTGACACATGGTATCAGAGAGAGATAACGATGGGATAAATTAGTCATGTGATGGTGGCGTTTGGTTGTGACTTTCGTTACAATGGTGCATATTTGTTAACCAAATGCCATAGTGCTCGTGTGCCAACTTGAACCCAGTGAAACTTTATTCAGTAATTGTGGTGCGTGGTGACGCTAGATGGATGTGTAGCGGAATAAAAGTTGGGCTATTTGTGTATCAGCTGATCTCACGCCAAGCGCTTTTACATGTGGAGTGTGTCGGGTGGATCATCATTGTGGGTAAAAAAAGAGACTTTGTCTGAGTACAGACGTGCAGACTGTGGATTCTACGCCAAGCGCTCCAGTAGATGGAGTAGGCAGGGTGGATAATGGTGATCATTTCTTAGCACAGAGGTGCTCGTTGGCTAGTTGTTGCATAGAGATGCATGCGTGTTCGTCATAGTGGAATCAGTACACAAGAGGTGTCTATCGTTAACCACTATGGCTATTTTGGTGCAGAGGCACTTATTACTTCATAATGAAATTAACGCACAGAGGTGCATGTCGTTAACCATTATGGCGATCGAAGCATACGCGGTGCTCAATTTTGTGATAGCACGGTGGTACTTGTGGGGTAGTTTTTTATGGAATCAGTGCACACGCGGTGCCTGTCGTTAACCACGATAATTATCCTAGCGTAGTGGCACATGTGAATTAGAGCACAGTGGTGCTTATTTGTTCATTGCAGGTGTAGCTTTATTGTTGGCTGATTGAAACGGTGATCGAGTTAAGGCATAAAGAAGCGCGAGAACCTTAGTGGACGAGATTGACCTTTGCACAATAGTGCTTGTCCATGATTTGTGACACAAGTAATACTTTTTTGCTACTTTAAATGCTCGTTGATGGCTATCTATGGAACATGATGAAGTTTGTATTCCTCGTAGTACGGTGGCATAAATTCTAGCAATATGGGGATGCTTACACGCCACTCGAGAGGAGAATCATTCCCTATGGTGGCTATCGGTAATAGTGATGTTTATTTTGATACAGTGTATTCTGTCGATAACCTTTGTTTATTGATGATTATTTTGTCTTGTTAGCACAAGGGAGTGTACAGCCCGAAACATAAAGTGTGCTTATTTTGTTAATCTAACATATTGGTGCTTTTCTTTTCTAGGGTAAAGTGATAATTTCTTAATTGATGGAAGTTAATGGCATTATTGATTATCTTGGCACTGTGGTGCTTGGTTGTTGCTTAACTATCTCTTTTCAGGTGAAAAGAGAAGTGTGTACATATGGACATAGATTGATACAATGGGTAGTCATGGGTCCGCAGACTAACCCTCGAGGGAAGAATTGAAGACAACTTGAGACAGTTACTATAGTTGCTTTGTGTTCGGGGGATCAATACGGCAGAGTCGTGTTCCTCAAGGCTGTAGATTCACTCATTGATAAAATCAAAGGATTATGATAAAGCTCGTTTATTGTGGGAGTACTTTGGTACATGGTGATCATCTAAAGGTGCAGGACAAGACTCTTATGACCTCAAGCTATCTAGTGAAGTGGTCAAAGGATCGCGGCGATCGCAATATGCTGGAAGGAGTTGCCTCCTCAAAACATAATAAGGTAAAAGAGAGTGGTGAGTTATTGGTGTATTCCCTCATGTTGACGTGGACTCTTTTAGCGGTGGACACACCATGGGTTCGCAAAGGAGAATCTGTTTTATTGTCAAATGAAATCAATGAGCCTAAGGGGAATGCTTTCCATAGCTAATAATTTTTCCGTAAATGGCAATTTTCTCAAGACATATTGGGTCTTAGGGTAAAAAGGAACATGTTGCGATGTGGCAGTTTTAGACCAGATTCTTCGGCAATAGTTTGCAAATATGGGATGACAAAGGTTGTACAAGTCAATATAGTTTTATCCTGGATAGTGGAAAAAAAAACTCCTTTGGCACGAAAATCTGCCTTTGATGGGGATGTTGGCTATGGCAAGGCAGAATGCTATTTGTAAAGCTAGTCATTTGGGTGAGAAACACAAAGGTGGTACAACTTGAGGGGTGGTTGTCGAGACTGAATAGATCGTACAAGAAGTTATAGCGAGGGAGTGCAACCTAATACAACTAGATAATGTGGGAGTATTTGGGAAAAGCTCTCCTCGGGAGTGTCTTGACAAGCAGAGCCAAAAAGTGAGTATGGGACAAACAAGCTCGAGGGGTATGTGATGATAGTTCAAGTACAATCAGGATTTCATCCAAGTATTACAAAATCCCCAATTTGGGCAATGGTGATATGTACTACTACCGACAAGCTACTTGGTTGGGCGAGCTAATAAAGCCATGGCTTAGGTCAAAACTGATGTATGGACTGAGAGACCAGAAGCAAAACCTGGTTACCAGGGATATGATAGTGTTAACCAAAAAGAGAAATGTGGTGGTCAAGGAGTTTAGAAAGCCTCTCACAGAGTTTGGTAATACGAAGCGTGAGTTGCAGTGGAGGACGTACTAGAGAGCACCATGGTAACTTGTAAGGTACATTTCATTTTATTATTATGTAATTGAACTAACCAGTGTCATGGTTAGTTTACTCTTTGTATGTGTTATGAAAAAAGGTATTCCTACTAATTCCTTAAGGGATGTGGGGCAATTGATGAAAGAATCTGACGATTTAAAGGGTTGGTAGGTGTCAAAAGCCCTGGTCGTATGTAATAAAGATAAATGTTAGCTTCTTGTAACAAAGAATGACACAACACAAATATCACACCCATTTGTAAAAGATGTTATCTGTATAGGCCAATAAGACAATGAGGGTGTTTTGTCAAGAACATGTTAGGTGAGGGAATTGATTAGAGTACCCGAAGACCTTCTTTACATGTTTAACATGAGCATCGACAAGCGTCATATGAGGGATACCTAGAGTTAGGTGCCTATGACTGATGACATGACAACATGTTGGTTGAATCGGAAACATTGAGTCAACCAGGGGAATTCCTGAGTAAGAGAATATAGAGGACTTGATCTTGCATGCGAACGCGTTACTAACTAGATGTCGTGGGCATATGGGGAAGAGTTTGGTATCCTACTAAAATCTATGTCATGCATAGAGGGCACAAGTGAGACATCATTTTGAAGTCCACAACATGAGACCGATGTTGATATGATGTTTATGGGGGTGCCGATACATGTACACTTTGCTGGCGTGACAACAAGATAAACTTTTCCAGCAAGTGGATAATAGGGGAGACATTAGTAGATAAAGGGAAACTAATTTACCCCGGAGTACAGGCCAGGTGTGCCAAGAGATCAAATGTGTGCTTTTGTGCTTAATCAATAGTTCTGTCTATTACAAAGGCAGTGGAGGAGGAACGAAATGAGGTGCAATTTGATTATCTATTACAAGGGCCATTGGAAACCATTGAGAAGCTCTAGTGAGGGAATATAACCATCTACTTGCTACTATAACAAGAGCAAGGTTATTTGAGTGAACATTGGTGTACATTCGCTTGGCAATTAGTGCAGGTATAATCGGGTAAAAAGAGAGCCACACGAGTGGATGGTAATGGCTTGTCGTAGAGGCAGTGTTCTCAAATAGTTAAAACACAAGAAGTTACAAACTGAGGCTTACCATAATTGGGGGTGGCATAAGGCAATGAGTGCAACCATGTATCATACGTGACTTATGTGAATATGCTATCATTGATGAATTTGCGTGTGTATCTTGTAATACATGAGGTATTGAGAAGGACAAAAGACAAGTACAATTCTATACGGTGTTGGCAACTAGAGACCCTCTTTGCATTATCCAGCAACCAAGTGCAACACTAGCATGCACTTACAAACTCGGACTAGTATGATGATCGATGTATGGTGACACATTCAATGCTTTGAAGGTCTCAATATGAGATGGGACAAGTTGGAAAAGATGATTAATGTCAAGGAGCAAGCCATTGCGTGATGAGTCATAACTCGTTTGCTTATGGCCAGGTATATTATTTTTGTATTTGTGTAGGTTGCCGGTCAGATTGTGTAGCACAAAGAAACTACATGGTGCATGTCTAAGAGAGTTAGTGGTTCGTTATTTGTCTTTTGCTTGAGCCACAATCAAGTCAAAAGTGGGGGAGCATGTCTAGCAATTGAGATTGAGGAAGCGAAACCATGTCATGATGATTCGGGATCAGTCCAGATAGGCATAGGAGCAGCGTGGTTATAGAGAGGGGATTGAGAGAACCTAGAATCAAAGATTGAGGTGTTGATTGGATGCTTAGATGATGAGACTAGAGGAGCGGGTAAAAGTAGGCACAAATCAAGGATGAGCTGCCACCGATATCCATATCGACTCACCTAGTTATGTAGATCTAGTGTTGACATCGATGAGGACATCGATAAAAAGAAGTGGGGGAGAATGTCGAGGCTATCTCATGCCAGACTGTTATCCCCCCTCGACAAGCCCATTGTAGACCGATGAGGTATAACCCGGACCGAGGCATAAGCGATTCCCGATGGTGTACCAAGAAGGAGAAACAAGTCAAGATGCTTTATAAAGACCATATCCAAAAAGTGTCCCCGTTTGGGACATTCCAACGACTACTAGCGTCATTCCTGGTAAGTTTTTTTAGCTTTTTAGGGAGAGGTGATCTGGTGTTGGGTCTCTATCATCCCCCTCGTCTGGGCTAGCAACCGAGCTTTCTTGGTGTAAACGACCTACTCCTAGGCCCATATGTCGAGGCTATCTCATGCTAGTCTGCTATCCCGCCTCGACAAGCCCATTGTAGACCGAGGAGGTACAACCTGGACCGAGGCATAAACGATTCCCGATGGTGTACCAAGAAGAAGAAACAAGTCAAAATGCTTCATGAAGACCATATCCAGAAAGTGTCCCCATTTGGGACATTCCAATGTCTACTAGCGTCATTCCTGGTAAGTTTTTTTAGCTTTTTACAGGGAAGTGGTCTGGTGTTGGGTCTCCACCATCCCCCTCGCCTGGGCTAGCGACCGAGCTTCTTTGGTGTAAGCGACCTACTCCTAGGCCCATATAGGGCCTAGGTGTACGGGCAGTGGGGCCTAGTGGTTGGCACACTGTCTCCTTGGAAGAAATACCTAGGGACGGTTTGGAGCCATAGGGCCCCATATCACGCTCGTGGCTGAAGTATGAGGTTGGAGTGTAGCTGTCGCTAGGCCTTGCGGGATCAGTTACTCTAAAGTCCCTAGCGCATTGCGACCCTAAGAAGGCTAGACCGAGATAACTCCTTGGACAAAAAGGCATGAGAAAAGCTGACTTGTCTGGGTAACACTCCTTTGAAGTGTCGCACGGCTTGTCAACCGAGTCAAAAGAGGCACGTTCGTGACACATTGGCAGTGGAATTTTTTTCCACAAGCATGCCTAATTTCACCTTTAAAACTAAAATTTAAATCCCTAACCTTAAAACCCTAAACCATAAACTCTAAAAACCAAATTATAACCTTAACCCTAAATTATAACCCTTAAAACATAAATCCTTAAACTCAAATCCCTAAACAAACACCCTAAACCCTCAATTAAACCCTTTATGGGGAAATTTTTAGTCGGTGCATGAAATATTTTTCCTTTTATAAAATGTTTTTGGGAAAAAGTATAAAGTTTTCGTTTTGATCCAATTTAGCAATTACTAGATTTTATAAAAAAAAATGTTAGAACCACTCGTTAAGTTCAAAAATTATGAATATTTTTTTAATAAATCCTACCTAGGGAAGGTGAAGGGAAAATACGCTCTTAATGGATAATGAACTCACAATCTAAGAAAGAAAGAAGTTAACTAAGAGCTTTAACTACGCACTTTAAAAATTATTAATAAAATTATGAATAATTTGGATACGGTATAAGAATTCGTTTTCATAACATTTGTTCTAATTATAAGATACAAAGCCATATAGATTTGCTTGTGTCTGCAACATTTGCAATAAATTTGCAAAACAGTGGACTGACAAAATATTGGAGACAATAAAATGATTAATTTTATGGTTTTCTTGGTTCACTTTTTTTTTATTTTAAAGTTTCGTAGGTAGGAGTAATAAAAATGGATTTAAACAGATGGCTCCAAACAGTGATCGGTGTCGGTAGAAGTTTGTCGAATTTTGATACTAAAATGAGTTTAAAAGATGAAGAGAAAAGAGAAAAAATGAAAAAAGAATGTTATCAATGTAATATTAATTATTATATTTTTATTTCATTTAGATATTTTTTTAAGAAAGGGTATTATATTAGCGTTGACGTAGTTAAAATATCAGTTTTTTTATTCAAATGTTCTATTTTTAATATTATTTATGGATTTAACAACAAAAAAATAGTAAATTTTGTTCTAATATCCATTTTTAAACTCGTCTAACTGTAATGATGAGTTTTGTAAAATATTTTTTTAGTGTCAAAATTGAATGAGTTCTATAAAAAAGTCTCATTAAAAATAAAAAAATCATAAAAACTCGTCATACCAATAAAAAAAGTTTCAAAATAAGTGTTAAATTAAAAATTAATATTTTTTAAATGTCAAATCTGTAATAATATTAAAAACTAGATATTTTCATAAAATCGCCTGAAATATCACTTGCTAATTTTTTTTATACATGTTTTGGTAACTTTACCCAAATATGGCAGTTGATTTTTTCCTCAAATATCGACATGTCAGATTATTTTTTAATATATACCATTTGCTACAGTAAAAGTGAAGTCGGTAGAAAAGGGATTCGACTTTACTGTTATCGACTGTTCTAGGTATTTTTTAAGTTAAAATATTAAAGACGGGTAGAAAAGATTTCAACTTATTGTAAAACACTGTTCAAAACCATATTGTAATCCATCCGACTTTAATTTTTTTATTTATAAAAATAAATTTTACTATTCAAAGTCAGAGTATAGTCCATCCGAATTTACTTTCACTATAATAATAACAATATTCTGAGAAATAATTTGAATGATGCCATATTTTGAAAAAAATTGACAGCTATGTTGCTGTCATTTCCCCTATTTTTTACGTCGTTAGAAATAAAGGTCAAAATCGTTGTTGAAACGAAATTTTAAAGGCCATTTTGACTTTAAAAAATTAAGAACCACTATGAAACTCGAGTTATAATTTATGGGATTCTGGATAGGCGCGATAGGAGCGATCGCACAGGGCTCTCAAAAGAGATGAGCCCTAAAAATAGAGAACCTAAGTTAAATATTTGTAAAAAATTATAAATTTATATATACTTAATTATGTGTGTATATATAACAATAATTTAATACTTAAAACATACAAAAAATGACACTTTTTAAGTGAAAATATTTGATTTTTAGATGTTTATAAGTTAATTTTTTGTTGCTCAAGAATATAATCTAATATATTTTTTGTATTAAGGTAATTTTTTGAAAAAATAATTTATATCTCTTACTGATTATTAATTAAGTGTCTCATTTTAATAAATTGCATATGCCCTAAAATCTTTGAACGGCCCTGAGCCCTTTTATCTTTTATGTTTATCAAATTTTTGTGAATTATGCAACTTAAAATGTTAAGCACTTGGGTGCGTGTGTATATATATATTATCGGTTGTGTAAAAATTAATGCAATTCAATTATTCAAAAGATCAAATATATTAAAATCTTAAAAAACAATATGACGAACGCATTTATGTATCGCTTAAGTAGATTATTATCACTTAAGCAAATTTCAAATTTGAGGCTTTGCATATACAGAAAATCCCCATGAGGAGACTCACACACCAAAGTCAGGTGTGCGATGAGGGTCGATCCGAACTAATAAAGGCAAAAAACCTGAGAAATCGGGAGGACAACACTAAAATGATAATATCGAATTTTAACACTCTCGAACACGTCCTTTTACAGGTTGCAGCAACAACGACATCAACTGAGCTAACACTCAATCGACTCATATTAATAAATATTTTGAGTATTCTTAAATGTGATCCTATTGTAATATTTATTTTTTAAACCATAAACTCGTACATATTTACTCCAAATAATATTATTACCTTTGCCGCATAAAATTTGTCCCTTTTGTGTTTTAAAATTGTCCCACTTAAATTATCTCATTGAAAAGCTCAACCACTTTTAGTAGGCACATTTCTTTTTCTACCATCTTTTTAGTTTTCAACAAAGCAAACTTTAACAGAACGAAATAGTCATTTTGATTATTTTACAACACATCTCTTACACAAACTTTTTCTTCTTAAAACTACGTGAAAAATCAACAAGGTACAATATTTGTAGGACGGAGGTAGTACTATTTTATTATATACACATGCGTAAAAAATTACACAAATTCGCGTATTTATTCTTTAAAAAATAAAATATAAGTTTTAGGATAGTGATTGGCAGCAGTTTTATATACATTTTTGTGATTTTTTAGTTTTTATGTTGTTTTCGGCGGCCTTAGTGCCTTTGGTTAGGTTGTTTTTACTTTTTTATTGTTTTGTGTTTTTATTTTTTTTTGTTTGCCACTTTGGTACATTTTTCGTCTATCGTTTTAGTATGTTTTTCGATTATCGTTATGGCATGTTGATGATTGCAGAGAAACACCATGATGCACGTTCTATTTTGGGATGGTTGGCGGTATGCCATGCTTAGATAACGATTTTAAAAAGTCCTAATGCAGTTGGAGCTAATGAAAGAACTTTGTGCAAGATTGTTTGAGTTTTTTGGTGAAGAAGGCATTTCATCTCCTGTTATATTTCGAAGGTAATTATGTTATCTGAGCTCTTTACGGGGACCACTTTAAGTTTAAGCCATGGTACTGGATTTTATTGAACGTTGATGACAAAATTAGTGGAAGATATGGTATTTTCTGTTTAAAATTTCATGCTCATTGAGATTTTCTTTATTTGTTGAATTTTTTTGTTATGATTCCAAGATTATCTGGTTGTTAGGGTGTCACACCCCAAAAACCGGTCTAGTAGGAATTCGATTTTGGTGATCAGAAATTTTGTATCAGATTTGCCTAATTAATGTAATAGATCAAGCCTTGTACTTCATTTTGAGCCCTATTGGAGCATGATTGATGATTTTGGACCTAGTTGAATGAATAGAAAGTCCTTTAGTGACCAAATTGTGAAAATTGAAAGTTTGGGGGGGGGCAAAAGTACAAACTTGGAAGAAGTAAAGGACTAACCTTGTAATTAACACAATTTTTGGGTGATTCACCACCTTGCTTAAGCTATTCCCACATGAAATCCTTGTGCCTTGTAAGTCCAATGATGGCATGAATTGATAGCTACTATAGCTATCTTAATTTTGGAATTAGAAATGGTTTTAAATAGATTTTCTAGCCATGGAGGAAACCTTGCCATTGGTTGAAAAGGGTGGTGAGAAATTTAAAAGAATTAAGTTACCCTTTGTTGTAGGATGGTGTATTATAAGGAAAAGAAAGTTTGAAAGTGGAAACCTTCTTCTTCTTCTTTTCTTTAAAGGATAAGCAAGCATCTCAAGCTCACACCTCTATTGTTGTCTTCAACCTAAGTTCAAGCTAGCACCTCCTTTGAATCCTCAAGATTTCTTTGATTTCTATATACCATTTGATAGCCACCGTATTGGTAAGTAAAAGCCCTCTAATAATTTCAAGAGCCCATTGAAGGTTCAAATTTAATTTTGATTTGAAGTTAAGGAGCTTAAAGCTAAACCTTTGATTCTTTTATCCAAATATTGATTTTAATACTTCCCTTTGTTGTTACCTAGCTCAAGAATTGGAGGAAGCTAATCCACAATCTCTAACAAAAGCTAGGAATAAGGGGATCGTAATCCGAGAATCGTAAAGCTTCAAATTTATGGTGATTGTAGTTGAGTCTCGGGAATGGCTAGGTGCCATCTCGGTTGCATTTGATTATGTTTTCATAATGTATTTATGCTAGGAAAATTCAAATAGAGCATACATGAAGAGATATCACTTGGTAAGTATGGTAAGGTGACAATATTTATTTTCGACACAAATAATGATTTATGTGTTATATGAAGCATGTCATTCATGGACTTTTACTAAGATGATGCATATATGTGAAACACGTCTTAATGTCGATTTAATGATCCATGTGACTTATCATGATGTTATATGAAACTATGTGGATTATGGAACCAAGTTTCATTATGCTAAGTTGAAATGATATATGATTCATGAATATGAGTTTTGGTAAGTGATGAAACTACGCCCTTTGGACATTTGTGGACTTTGGATACAATTGGCGTGCCATAGGATTATTTGAGCTCATCATATAAGGGATTGGACTACGGTCCGGGCTACGGCCTATATGTGGTGTAAAGGTTGGATTGTGTAAGGGATTCGAACTACGGTTCAAGGTTAAGGCCTATATGTGATACGTTATGATGTTTGGTGGAATCCGCGTATCTATGGGTTACTTTGTCCAAGGTGAAGAATGCTATGATGCTTATAATATATGATATGATCTATGATGCATTTATGATATGACATAAGATATAAATGTACATATACACACTTAACGTTTTACTCATGACATAAATGCATACTCATGTACCCTATATCATTAATTAAGTAATGTTTATGCATTTGTTGTGAAGCTACCTCACTAGGCTATGTAAGCCTAACATATGTGTGTCTCATGCATTTCAGGACTTTGAAGGATTCCTAGATCGATTGTGTTGTTGAAGTTGCAAGTCACATCAAGCAAGCTATATGTATGCTATCTTTTGTCCTTAAACTCATAGTAAGGTGGCATAGGGCATGAATGAGTTTATTTAGACATCTTTTGTATGTTTATGTCAACCACGTAGTCAAGAGAGTTAAAACTAGTGTTTTGGGTATGTATGCAAAATGTCTAAAACTAGTAGTATTGGCTTTAAGGCACGAAAAGGTAAAAAGTTAGTAAACGGATTCGAAACGCTACGAAACTTGACATGCTATCAAAAATGGCTAATAATAACTTACTGGTAAATTTTCATAACTTTTGGACAAGGTTTGGTAGGTCAAAATGAGGTAAAACCAGAAGAAAAATGTCATTACAGACTCAGTCGTACCGGTACGGGTGATGGAGTATCAGTACGGGCTTACCATAATGAACCTAGGATAAAAGGGCGTATTGATACTGAATAGTGCGTATCGATATAGAAATTGGTCACTGGAATTTTACTGTAGCATCCGTACTGATACGACTAATTCTGTACTAGTACGGTATATCGAGTCAAAATTGAATTAATTCCTCTGGCTACGCATACCGATACAGGGTATCGATATGGTATTAACCATTTTAATGACCTTGATAAGCGTACCGATACGGTGTGATTGCGTACCGGTATGAAAGTTAGCCAACGAACCCTTTGACCTTAATTCCTATAAACGTACCGATACAATGTGATTGCGTATTCGGTACGACACATTTTCCTTAACAGAATTACCTACCTTCTGGTGTCACCGTATCGATACGGATAGTAGGTGTATCGGTACGGGAGTCCGTTAAGTTAGTTAGGAGCTGTAAAATGAATCTTTCAACTTTTACAGTTTAGTCCCTAATTAATTAAATATAAAATATAGTAGGTAATGATCTATAATTGTAACGAAACTTAACCAATATAGTATGGATATGTTTAATTTCGAGTATGTCTAAGAAGATTCGAATAAGGACCCTTAAATTGTAAAATCTACATTTTAGTCCCTAATTTTGGAAAAGTTTTAAATTGATCCCCAAATCGAGTAATCTAATAATAATTAATCCGGTAAACCTTTTGTGAAACTATAATAATTGTTTGAACACTGTTCCTAATTCTGAATCCGTTACCAATAACATATTCCGACCCGGTTCTCTATCAGGCCGGGAATGGGTGTTACATTTATGGTATCAGAGCTAGAGTTTAGTCGATTCTAGGACTAAACCGAGGTTCATCATGAGTCTGCGTGTGCATTTTCCACCTAGGAATTTATTTGAGTATGTTATCTGTGACTTGGAACTAACACGATTCATTACTCTTTTTTTTATTAGATTTAAAATGTTCAAGTCCAATGCTAGGCGTGAGGGGTTAGAATTGCACTTAGATTCCTCTTCAACACAGGGGAATAGGGTTGAAGCTGAAACTCGACCTGAACCGGTGGGGCAAAATAACCCACATAATCCACCACTGATGCCACCTACTCAACAAGAGGATCCCATATCTATGGCTGAGATGATTAAGCAGGTGGTTGTCACTCTTAGGCAAGAACATCATCCCCCGTCTATCGTTGTAGCATCCTTCTTCGTTATTAAAGCCCCGATAGATAAACTCTGTCAATATCATGCCTATACGTTCACTGGTCAAGAGCAAGATGATCTTGAGGTAGCTGAATACTGGCTCGAGAATACTCTAAAAATTCTGAACAAACAGTTGAAGTGCCTGGATGACCATAAGCCGAAGTGTGCATTGGCATTGATTGCTGAAGAGGCTCAGAGTTGGTGGGATACAGTGACACTCACTATACCTGAGCGTATGGATACATGGGATTTTTTCCTTAAGGAATTTCGTAAAATGAACATCAGTGACTACTATATCGCTGAGAGGCGTAAGAAGTTTCTCTATCTTCGGCAAGAAGGGAGACTAGTAGAACAATACATCTACGATTTTTGCAAGTACTTGAGGTACGCTGCCGAGATCATACTTTCTGAGAAAAAGATGTATCGTATATTCGTAGACGGCCTCTGTGATGAACTACGTCCTCTCTTCACTGCTCTAGAGTTGGAGGATTTTCAGTACCTAGTCAACAAGGCGATCGCTATTAAAGCCTCTTAGAAGGCTTATGAAAGAAGAAAGGGGAACCAAGCTTGATCTGATAAGAGGTTTAGGGATGAGTCTAAGCCTTCCCTACCCTAGAAGAAGGGACGACGGTATGATCAGAAGTCCGCTATTTTGTAGCAACCACCGAAGACAGGATTTGTGCCGTGATCTCAACCAACTGGGATATCTATTGCTCCTACATCTACTGTTGACAGTATGGGCAGTTTGAGACGAGGTTCCCAGATTCCCATATATAATTTCTGTCAGAAGAAACATCATGGGCCTTATCGTAAGCAGTCTGGAACCTACTACCTTTGTGGCGAGACGAATCACTTCATCCGACAGTGCCCACAAAATTCTAATGCTCCTACCTCAGTAGCATCTCAGAGTAACCTTGCTAAAGGGAAATGGGTCAAGCAAGTACAGCCTGGAACCATGGGGAGACCTCGTACTACCAATACCCCATCTGGTGGACGCAATTCGCAAGCTTCAGATAGATGTACCATATTAGAGGACGGGAGCAGGAAGATGATCCAGATGTTATTGCAGGTATGGTGGAGTTGTGCTCCGATTATGTATATACTTTGATTAACCCAAGCTCTACGTATTTTTTTATTAGTGCACCCTTAATTGAGAAATATGCCTTGAAACATGAACCTGTTGCTTCAGAAATAGTTATTTCTAACCCACTATGGAATAGTGTGGTTATACGATTAATATGTAAAGCATGCCCCTTAAGAATCCAAGGGATTCTATTTCCTGCCAATTTGATGGCCCTACGCTTCCATGAATTCGACCTCATCCTAGGCCTTGATTGGCTCGCAGATCATCAGGTTTGGGTAGATTGTTCTAAGAAGAAATTGTATCTTTGGGGACTCGGTAAGAAAAGCGTAACCTTGTTAAAAACTGAGTCTGAGCCAGGTAGATCTACTTTGTATACAATTGAAGTGAAGGAAGATCTTAAGATCGAGAATGTGTCAGTAGTAAGGGAATTCTCTGGTGTATTCCCTTATGAACTTTCAAGATTTCCTCTGACTCAAGAAGTAGAGTTCAAAATCAAAGTGCAACCAGGGACTGCACCAGTCTCCATTGCTCCGTACAGAGTGGCTCATGTTGAGTTGAAGGAGTTAAAGAACCAAATCCAAGATCTCTTGGACAAAAGGATTTATTCGACCGAGTTCCTCACCCTAGAAGCTCCAATTTTGTTTGTCAAGAAGAAAGATAGGTCGATGCGCCTTTGCATTGACTATCGACAGTTGAATAAAGTCACCATAAAGAATAAGTATCCGTTGCCACAAATCGATGACCTATTCAATTAATTAAAGGGAGCTTCAGTGTTTTCTAAGATAAACCTATGACCTGGGTACTATCAAATGTTAGTGAAGGAATCTGATGTTCCCAAGATTGCCTTTTGGACTAGATATGGCCACTATGAATTCCTAGTAATGCCTTTTGGGCTTACGAATGCACCCGCAGCTTTCATGGACTTAATGAATCGAGTGTTCCAGCCTTATTTAGATAAGTTCGTGGTTGTGTTCATAGACGATATTTTGATCTATTCTAGGGATACCACCTCTCATGAAGAACACTTATGAATTATGCTTTAGACTCTTCGAGAAAAACAGCTATATGCCAAATTCAGCATGTGCGGATTCTGGTTGTCCGAAGTCTCTTTTCTGGGCCATGTGATCTCTTCTATGGGTATTCAAGTTAACCTAAAGAAGATCCAAGCCATCCTTAATTGGATTCCTCCCAAGAATGTAGGGGATGTTCGTAGCTTTCTAGGCATTACTAGCTACTACCGTAGGTTTATTAAAGGGTTTTCGATGATTGTTGCACCTTTAATGAAACTCCTTCGAAAGGAGGTTCCTTTTACTTGGACTGAGGTGCAACAAAGAAGTTTTGACCAACTCAAGCAGGTCTTAACTCATGCCCTTGTTCTAGTACAGCCTGAATCCGGCAAAGACTTCATTGTGTATAGTGATACGTCCCATTTGGGACTAGGTTGTGTCCTAATGCAATAAGGGAAAGTCATAGCCTATGCTTCATGATAACTTAAGCCACATGAACTAAACTATCCAACTCATGATATGGAGTTAGCTGTTGTGGTGTTTGCCTTAAAAATTTAAAGAAATTACTTGTACGGTGAAAAATGTTATTTGTTTACCGACCACAAGAGTTTGAAGTATCTCTTAACCCAAAAAGATTTGAACCTTCGCCAACGTCGGTGGATAGAACTTTTGAAAGATTATGACTTGGTTATCGATTACCACCCTAGTAAAGCCAACGTCATAGCTGATGCTTTTAGTCGGAAGCCCTCCCCTTCTCTGAGGTCTTTAAATGCTCATTTATGGCTCAAAAAGTATGGCAAGTTAGTGGCTGAATTGCGAGTTCAGTAATTTATTGTGTCACGAATCAAAGCACTCTAAGATTCCGATTAGGATTTGCAAGTTATTGCAACTCAAATAAAAAATGAACCAGATCCAGATTTTGCTTTGAATGCTGAAGGGTTATTATGTTTCCAGAACCAGATCTGTGTTCCCGATAATGATGACCTTTGAAACCAGATCCTTAGTGATGCTTATTGTAGTTCTTTCTCTGTTCATCCTAGAGCCATCAAGATGTATAAAGATTTGAAAGAGTTGTATTGGTGGTCTAGCATGAAACGCAAAGTTGTAGACTTTGTGGCTAAGTGTCTGACTTACCAAAAAGTGAGCTGAACACAAAGTGCCTACTGGTCTTTTGCAACCCATTGAGCTACCACAATAGAAATGGGAACGTATTACAATGGACTTTATGAGCGGTCTTCCAATGACACCAAAGAAGAATGATGCCATTTGGGTCATTGTAGATCGATTCACTAAATCTACTCACTTTCTCCCAGTGAGAATGGACTTCAGCTTGCTTAGACTTGTTGGATTATACATTCGAGAAGTGATACGTTTGCATGGAGTTCCCATATCCATCATCTCTGATTGTGATCTACGTTTTGCATCTCGGTTTTAGAGAACCTTACATGAGGCCCTGGGAACTCGATTGCACTTAAGCACTACTTTCCATCCTCAAACCGATGGGCAATCTGAAAGAGTTATTTAGGTAACTTGTGTCCTTCCTCATAATACATACATGGATATCCTATACCTATGTCGATTCTTCCATGTAGATCCTGGAAGATATGTTACGAGCTTGTGCTATCGATTTTGGAAATTCATGGGAAGAGTCCTTACCATTAGTGGAGTTTGCCTATAATAATAGTTACCAAGCTTCGATTAAGATGGCCCCTTATGAAGCTCTCTATGGGAGAAGGTGTAAAACTCTATTATGTTGGTCCGAGCTTGGCGAAGGAAAAGTGTTAGGCCTTGACTTACTTTGAGAAACCAAAGAGAAGGTGACTATCATCTATAATCGGCTCAAGGCAGCTTTTGACAGACAGAAGGCTTACGCAGATCTAAAAAAAGAGACATTCAATATGGTTTTGGTGAGAATGCCTTTCTTAAGGTATCACCTTGGAAGAAAATCCTTCGTTTTGGAAAAAATGGGAAACTTAGTCCTCGTTTTATTGGCACGTTCGAGGTAATCAAAAGAATAAGACCTGTTACTTACCGACTAGATCTCCCCGAAGAGTTGAGTCGTATACATAATGTCTTCCATGTGTCCATGTTATGGAAATATCGGTCCGATCCTTCCTATGTGATCCAACCCGAGTCTGTGGAGATCCAGTCTAATCTGACATATGAAGAAGAACCAGTGTAGATTCTCGCAAGAAAAGTCAAAAGACTTCGTAACAAGTATGTACCTTTGGTTAAGGTACTCTGGAGGAGCCATTCAGTAGAAGATGCTACATGGGAATCAGAGGAGACTATGCAAAAACAATATCCCTACCTCTTCGGTTCAGGTAAAAATTCGAGGATGAATTTTTCTTAAGGGGGAGAGTTGTCACACCCCAAAAACTAGTCTAGTCAAAATTCGGTTCCGGTGATCAAAAATTTTGTATCAGATTTTCCTAATTAATGTAATAGCTCAAGCCTTGTACTTCATTTTGAGCCCTATTGGAGAATGATTGATGATTTTGGACCTAGTTGAATGAATAGAAAGTCTTTTAGTGACCAAATTGTGAAAATTGAAAGTTTAGGGGTAAAAGTACAGACTTGGAAGAAGTGAAGGACTAACCTCGTAATTAACCCAATCTTTGGGTGATTCACCACCTTGCTTAAGCTATTCCCACTTGAAATCCTTGTGCCTTGTAAGTCCAATAATGCCATGAATTGATAGCTACTATAGGTATCTTAATTTTGGAATTAGAAATAGTTTTAAATAGATTTCCTAGCCATAGAGGAAACCTTGCAATTGGTTGAAAAGGGTGGTGAGAATTTTAAAAGAATTAAGTTACCCTTTGTTGTAGGATAGTTGGTGTATTATATGGAAAATAAAGTTTGAAAGTGGTAATTTTTTTACAAGAGTTAACCGAGACCTTATTCTTCTTCTTTTCTTTAAAGGATATGCAAACATCTCAAGCTCACACCTCCATTGTTGTCTTCAACCTAAGTTCAAGCTAGCATATCCTTTGAATCCTCAAGCTTTCTTTGATTTCTATATACCATTTGATAGCCACCGTATTGGTAAGCAAAAGCCCTCTAATAATTTCAAGAACCCATGGAAGGTTCAAGTTTAATTTTGATTTGAAGTTAAGGAGCTTAAAGCTAAACTTTTGATTCTTTAATCCAAATATCAATTTTAATACTTCCCTTTGTTGTTACCTAGCTCAAGAATTGGAGGAATCTAATCCACCATCTACAACAAAAGCTAGGAATAAGGGGATCGTAATCTGAGAGTCGTAGGAGCTTTGGATTTAAGGTGAGTGTAGTTGAGTCTCGGGAATGGCTAGGTGACATCCCGGTTGCATTTGATTATGTTTTCATAATGTATTTATGCTAAGAAAATTCAAGTAGAGCATACATGAAGAGATTTCACTTGGTAAGTATGGTAAGGTGACAATATTAATTTTTGACACAAATGATGATTTATGTGTTATATAAAACATGTTATTCATGGACTTTTACTAAGATGATGCATATATGTGAAACATGCCTTAATGTCGATTTTATTTAGTAAAAGTGATGAATCATATATCAAGCAAGCTATATGTACGCCATTTGGTAAGTGATGAAACTACGCCCTTTGAACATTTATGGACTTTGGATACAATTGGCATGCCATAGGGTTATTTGAGCTCATTATGTAAGGGATTGGACTACGGTCCAGGCTACGGCCTATATGTGGTGTAAAGGTTGGATTGTGTAAGGGATTCGAACTACGGTTCAAGGCTAAGGCCTATATGTGATATGTTATGGTGTTCGATGGAATCCGCGTATCCATGGGTTACTTTGTCCAAGAGAAATAATGCTATGGTGCTTATAATATATGATATGATCTATGATGCATTTGATGATATGAAATAAGATATAAATGTACATATACACACTTGACGTTTTACTCATGACATAAATGCATACTCATGTACCCTATATCATTAATTAAGTAATGTTTTATGTATTTGTTGTGAAGCTACCTCACTAGGCTATGTAAGCCTAACATATGTGTGTCTCATGCATTTCAGGACTTTGAAGGATTCCTAGATCGACCGTGTTGTTGAAGTTGTAAGTCACATCAAGCAAGCTATATGTACGCTATCTTTTGTCCTTAAACTCCTAGTAAGGTGGCATAGGGCATGAACGAGTTTATTTAGCCCTCTTTTGTATGTTTATGTCAACCCCGTAGTCAAGAGAGTTAAAACTAGTGTTTTGGGTATGTATGCAAAATGACTAAAACTAGTAGTATTGGCTTTAAGGCATGAAAAGGTAAAAAGTTAGTAAACAGATTTGAAACGCTACGAAACTTGACATGCTATCAAAAATGGCTAATAATAACTTGCTGGTAAATTTTCACAACTTTTGGATAAGGTTTGGTAGGTCAAAATGAGGTAAAACCAGAAGAAAAATGTCATTACAGACCCAGTCGTACCGGCACGGGTGATGGCGTATCGGTACGAGCTTACCATAATGAACCTAGGATAAAAGTGCTTATCGATACTGAATAGTGCGTATCGATACGGAAATTGGTCACTGGAATTTTACCGTAGCATCCGTATCGATACGGCTAAGTCTGTATTGGTACGGTATATCGAGTTAAAATTGAATTAATTCCCCTGGCTATGCGTATCGATACAGGGTAGCGATACGGTATTAACCGTTTTAACAACCTTGATAGGCGTACCGATACAGTGTGATTGCGTACCAGTACAGAAGTCAACCAACGAACCCTTTGACCTTAATCCCTGTAAGCGTACCAATACGATGTGATTGCGTACTGGTAGGACACCCTTGCCCTAACAAAATTACCTACCTTCTGGTGTCACCATACCGATACAGATAGTAGGTGTATCGGTACGGGAGTCCGTTAAGTTAGTTAGGACCTGTAAAACGAATTTTTCAGCTTTTGCAGTTTAGTCCCTGATTAATTAAATATAAAATTGAGTAGGTAATGATCTTTAATTGTAACGAAACTTCACCAGTATAGTATGGATATGTTTAATTTCGAGTATGTCTAAGAAGATTCGAATAAGGACCCTTAAATTGTAAAATTTACATTTTAGTTCCTAATTTCAGAAAAGTTTTAAATTGATCCCCAAATTGAGTAAACTGATAATAATTAATCTGGTAAACCTTTTGTGACACTATAATAATAGTTTGAACACTGTTCTGAATTTCGAATTCGTCGCCGCTAACATATTCTCACCCGGTTCTCTACCAGGCCGGGAAGGGGTGTTACATAGGGTATGTATTTTACTGTCTCTTTCTTATTTGTTCAATAAAATCAATACTTATTCAAAAAAATTAAAATATAAATCTTAAATTTTATCCTAAACCATAAATATTAAACCTTAAACTAAATTTTTAATTCCTAAAACAAAAAAACTTGTACAATTTAAAAACTACACATCATATATATCAAATAATTTTTGTAAATGTAAATGAGATATAGAGATAACTGTATAAATTAAATCGGTTGATTTCGGTTCAACTAATTTAATTTATCATTAGTGTTTCAATTATTTCGACCGATGTATAATAATTTAGGACCGAACCAACTGAACGCATTGATTAACTGTTCCATTGTAAAAAAGGGAGAGATATGTGTGTGTACGAATTTGCAATCATCACAACTTCAAAATGTTGCTAAAAAGTTATAACCATTATAAAGCTCTTTATACTATTCAAGAAAGAAAAGGATTATTCCTTGCAAATTAAGGCTGCTGCCAATGCCATACATTTCTCACGTTATTCTTTCTATGTGATATTATATCTTACCAGAAACAACAAATAATAATAATAATAAATAAAAAGACCGAGGCAAAGGTAATTGCAAGTAACATGAAGTTGGCAAACCTAATTCGAATTTTAACTCGATTTTAAATATGGAAAAAGACTTTGATACAAAGGTAATGTAAACTTTAGTTTATACATGTGTCTTTTAATTTTAGGGGTAAAGGTTCTATTTTAGGGGTTTAGGTTGTAGGGTTTAAAATTTAAGATTAGTGTTTAGAATTTAGGGTATATGCTTCAAGGTTTAGAGTTTAGTTTTTTAGTATTAGGGTAGAAATTTAATATTTGAATTTTATAGTGTAAATATGCAGGCTTGTGTAAAAATAGTTTTACATATACTATGTATCAAAACTTTACCCTTTAAATTGTTAATAAAAAATTTACCCTTTAAATATATATACTAATCTAATTTTAATATTAACAAATTAAATATAAAATGTTCAAACTGATTTGTTTTCTTTTCAAATTGAAAAGAAATAATGAATATATAAAGCATACTTAAAATTTTCTACCTTTTGTATTCGACAGTGCCTAGGGTTCCATGGGAATAATTTGTTAGAGTGGTCTCAAAAAGGGGCTTCAAGAAACAATGATGGTTGCTTTGAGAATTGGTTGTGGCCCTTATTTTTTAGGTATATCCATGATCGATTTAAAGAAAACATAGTTTACGTTAGCATACATTTCTTTTATGCTAATCATTGCATTTAATTAGTTTTTTCTTTATTTTTTTAGTAATATATACATTGATAATTTAATATTTTTATTAAACAGTGAGATTTTATATTTTTATATCGAGATTCGAACCCATACAAAATAAAATAAGATAAATATTCTTAGTCACTAGGCTAATTACTAGATCTCATTAATAATTTAATCTTTTACTTTTATTCTACTGTCGTTCTTCTCAATTCTTTTTGTGTTATTGGTGCTGGGATCAATATTGTACTGATTGTCGATCACCGGCGATTTTTTTATTTTTATTTATTTTTGTTTCTGATAAAAATCTACTTTTTTTAGATTTTTCTTTTTCATACATCTTGCTATGTTTTGTTTCGTCTGCCAGCGGCACAATTTTCTTCTGTTGTGCGACATATTTTTCATTTGTCTTATGACATAATTCTTATCTACTTTTGTGGTAGTTTAACGTTCATATAACGATCATCATGACGCAAGTCCATGATTAAAGAAGGTTGACGATCTTGTATGATTAGATCTCCTTTTGTAGTAATTTTTTGGTGTTTTTAGATATGTAAGATTGATTTTATTAATCATCTCTCATACGTCACTATTTAAAAGTCTAGTTAAATAGAGACAAGAAAATTTGTTTATTAAATTTCTATAAATGATAGAAATTGTTTTGATTTTTTTCAAGTCATTTGGTTTTCATATTTGTTTTTTCTCTTTATATGTAATATCTTGATGAACATAGTCGTCAATTTTATTCTTTCATTTTTTAAAGTATATTCTGTTGTAACTTTCTTTATTTCAATAAAACCTGATATCTTGGTAACAATAAATAAATTGTTCTTTAAAAATTATTTATTACAAAAATATTAAAAAAATTTAAAACAACACATATGACCATGATTAAATAAAAAAGTATTCTATTAAATATAATTTAATTAATGGGAATTTTCTGGTACGAAAAAACAAATATGTGGGTGAAAGTAGGTGTTTTTAAATTCGGGTATTCGAGTTTATGGGTAAACTTGAGTCTTCGAGTAGTAGCTTGCTCGGCCTGTGTTGGTTGAGTACCCGTTAGTCAGGTACTCGTAAAATTGAGTAATTGAATATCCGAATATAAAAAACATGTATTTATTAAATATAAAATATTTTATTAGTTTAATATAAAAATATTTTAAGATATTTTATTAGTTTAATATAAAAATATATATTTATTAAATATAAAAATATTTTAATTTTAAATATATCCAGGTACTTAGGTATTCAGGTACTAAAAAATTTAGAATTTTGCGACCCATCTCGACTCAAGAAATGACGGGCCAAATACCCCACTCGGGAGGTAAAAAAATTTATAAAATTACTTAAATTTTTTTATAGGGTTGGAGGGTCAATAAACTAGATCATTCCGATTAGGTATTTTTAAACACCCTAGATGAAAGTGTCTTATAATTTGGATATTTTGGGGACATTTTTTTGACATAAAACATTTTATTTTATAAACAAAACAAGCTTTTACAGCAGAGGATATAATCTAAGAGAAGGGTTAAGCACCCAGTTCAAAGGACAACGATCAATTAGAGCAAATCGAGCAATGTGGTAGTGAGAAACAGCTAAGCTTATTAGCTGTTTATAGGAAACGAGACTTTAATCTCCCCCACCCTTTTTCCTTTATGGTATGTCAATCACGTGACTGTGTGGCAGAGAAAGCAGGAGAGAGAAGATATCTAACATTTTGAGTGAAAATACTTTTTGGTGTGCCTTAACTTCTTCAAGGCTCTTTCTCTTTTTGTTCCGCTTTCACCACATACTATAGCTGCCTGCCTCCTAACTACCAATCTTCTTTTTTAAGGCCCTCATCATATAACCCTAAATTTTATATCCTTAATTTTGTTTTCTTATCTTAATTCTTGACTTAGTTTACTCATAAATACTTCGATTTGGATTTAAAATAATTTATTAAGTTGAGTCAAGTTTAAACTTGAGCTGTTTAAGTTATCAAGTCAATCGAAATATTCTAAAACTTAAGATGAGTAGTTTATAGTTGATTTTTTTTTTAAATTTCAAATTTATTTAAAGTTTAGATTTGAACACAAGCAGTTAGGTTTGAAATCGAATGTAGATATGACTAATGAGTCTAATCAAGTAAATCTAAATAATTAGATTGCTATCTCAAATCTAGATAAACTTTAAAAGATAAAAAAATTTTTGTCTTGTTTTGGTCCCTATTTTCATGTCCTAACACTAAAAATTTAAATCTTTGTCTTAACCGTATATTTTAAAATTTAAATTATGAATCCTAAACTCTAAACCCTACACCTTAAAAATACACCTTACACTCAATTTCCTAAACTCTAAACATTAACCCTAACCCTACATCTTAACCTTAAACTATAAACCTAATATTTTAGGGCGAGGATGTAAATAGGGTCACAAAAAAACAGAGAATTTCTATTTGCTTTAAAAATAAAATTCTATTAGACTCAAACGTAAATTTTATTTACCTATCTCCTTGTTTTCTTTTTGCTCTCTTCAAGATTCAACTCAGATTTTTGGAGAATCGACGAGTTCATCAAGGGACATCGTGCTCAAGTCTGTTGACTCTTCGATAGTAGTTACTTCGATGTTGAATCTGTTTGACATGAATCTCATAACTTTTCTTACTAGCTTGGAATTGGAGTATTCATCTCCAAGCAAGTAAGCTTGGTTAGAAACACCCTGTTGCTTGGCATAAAAATCATTAATAGTTTCATTTTTTGACATATAAATAGTTTCAAATCGAGTGGTTAACCTTTGCAACTTTGTTTGTTTAACATTATTGTTAATGCCTAAATTACGAGACATCAGACAAGGGAGGTGGAGAAGAGGACCAATGTGATTGATGGCGGTTCACTCTTGTTGATTTGGGGCTGAGAGCCACATAAAATATGGTGGTCGGAGCAAAGGGCAGATGGTAGGAGATAGATGAGAGTCATTTCCCAATGATTTTAGCTTGTTCATTCTTCTTTGGTTGCATGGGTATCTATAGCCATGAGACTGTTGGTGATTGGATAAAGCCATGCCTAGCGATAGCCTATAGATGGGTTAACAGAGATAAGCCCAACTTCCAAGTATTACGCTTTACATGTTGGTCACGTGGATGTCGGGCAGTGGTACCTGGCAATGTCTTTTCTCAAGATCGTGTAGGCTTCCGATACTAAAAAGGCTCTAAGGACCATCTCTGGAGTTTGCCGAATACGGAGGCACTGAGGGTTGTTTCTGAATGCAAAGAGTCCGAGTATAACACTTGTCCCCCTTAATTGGAAGAGTACCATAAAGTGGTATGAAATGAGGCGCCTAAATGTTGTTTTTGTGACCGTTAACTTCAGGAGGTGATTGAATTAAATTGGATAATTATGATGATTTGACTTGTGGTTTTAAGGGGATACACATATCACTCAGCTATTGATGTCGTTTCATAACGTGAATCCAACAGTCATATTTTGGAGGCGCGTTCTCTGACTATAAATACCCTCTAGAGTTAGGGCAATCTACACTTTCTAATCTTTGATTCAACTTCAAGCCTTTTAAGTTTTCTTTTGATTCTTTTTGGAGTTGATGGTCTCTTAACCCTTCTTGAAAGTTTGTCGAAAATAATGGTGAGGGGAAAGAAGATTTTGGAGAATAAAATCACTACAATCGTTCTGAGTAGGTTGTTGGGGCCTCTTTTGAATCTAAAGCTGATTAAGGTCAAGTGATGGAGCTGCAACGATGTCGGGGCCTACTATGGGAGAATTACGAGTCCGGCTTCAAATTCCCTTAGGACCTATTGCATAAGCGACTGTTATGTTTTTTATGAGTATCCGTCGTGGTTTTATTTGTCGTTATACTGCCTAGAGACAGGGTTTCACCTTCTGTTGCACTCTTTATGGAAAATGTGCTGTGTGTAACGCCCCGGTTTTGGGCCTAAGAGTTTTGGGATGGTTTAGTCGGTCTGATGGATCGGGATTAGGGATTCGAGTTAGATTCGAGATTTACATTGGATTAAATATTTTTATGTGAGATAAAAATATGGGAAAATAGTTTAAAATCATTATTAAATATATGAATGATTTTGGTGAGAATAATTTTGGAAAATGAAATTCGGAAATAGGACATTTTGAGTTAGTGACCAAAATGCAAAGTTTGCAAAACTTGTTTTTAGTGACTATTTTGAAAATGAGTCAAAACTTTAAATCTTTAAGGAGCTAATAATCCAAAAAGGGTTTCATCAGATTTCTCCCTTTAATTAACTATTTTAATTAAGCTTTTATGAGGTATAAATAGGGGAGAGAATTAATTAAACACAATTAAGCTTTTAAAAAGAATTTCATGTAACAAACTTTGTAACTTCTTCTCTCAAATTCTCTCCAGCCAAATACATTTCCAACTTCAATTTCTTCAGGTAACAATCAAGATTTCATAGAGTTTTGATTTCTAATTGATTTCCTAAAGATTTTACATCAAATACTTATTGTTTCTAGCTTGATTTTCATGTTTTAACAATCAATTAAGGGGGAATCAGCATTGGAGGTAAGGATTCATTCTTCTCCTCTAATGAAAGGTTCTTTATTGAAATTCCCAAGTTCTTGATCCATTTATATGTGTTTCATTTTGTTTTGATTAATTAAACTTGGATTTATGGTTTAATTGGTGATTTATGATTGAAATTGAGGAAATTCATAGTTTATCTATTTTTGCTGAGTTAAGGATTGATTTATAACTTGATTTTGATGTTCAAAATGTTAATAAAGTTAGGTATGATGATAGAATCTCGAAATCTAGAGAATCTCTAATTTGTTAGGTTGATAGTTAAGAAATTTTGAGGTGTTGTGGTTGATTATTGTTGCTGGAGGTAGGAGGTTGGGTTGAGTTGTTGATTTGATATTATTTGGTGTTATTTGAAGGTTGAGATTCGTAGTTAATGGCTGGGTTTAGGTTATAGATGAATCAATGATGTTCTTGGTTGTTAAGATGTGGTGTTGTGGGGGATTATAGTTGGATAGTGTTAATTGTTGTTTGCTGTGAGTTTGGATGCATTATAATGCATTGGATTCTCTGTTATGATGTGTTTGAAATAGGGGAAATAGTTCAGAAGTGAATCTTGGTGTTGAGGAGTTACCAGAAGCTTAATTTGACATCGACAAGGGATGCGTTGCTTTGTCGGTGAGTGAAACAGATAAGAATGGCTTTTCAAAGATTTGAAAAGGTTTAATGGGAGTCTAGACTAGGCTTGATATGCTGGTCTAAGACTCAGAAGTAAGTAAAGTGGATTTCTCTCTCGATTTCAGTTGGCAAATGAATTATGAATGTATTTGTTAAATGATTGTTTACCTTCTATTTTATGCATGAAATGAGCATGGTTTAATGCTGGAAATTGATATGAAATGATGTTAGATGCATTTGGAAAGTAATGCATGGTTTTAAAGAATGTTTATGAACATGGCTTATGCATGGCTTAATGCATGATGAAATGATTTGAATGATGCATATGAAAACAATGAGGTATGTTTATAAAATGGATTATATTGGCAAGTGATGAATTAAAAATGTTATCGGATATAATTGGCCGGCCATAGGATTTAAAGTGCCCTATAATAAGTCACCCGTGGTTGTAGAGGTAGTACGGGAGGTACTTACTCCGATCACGTGAACCCTAATGTTGTTGAGGTAACACTTAGATGGCTTTTACTCCAGCCATGAGCTGTAGAGGTTGATGCGTCGAGTGTGTGTACTCCAAGTTAGAGGATTAGCCTTGGTAGTGTAGAGGTGGTGCATGTGTTGCACAACTCCATGCCATTGGGCTACAAGAGATTGCGAAATATCTTGGGAAATTCGTGCATCCGATGTTAATGATTATTTACGGGAAAGATGTGTATGGTAATGGATCACTTGAAAGCCAATATAATGTTTTAATTTGTTTCATGGTGATGGATTGGTTTGAATGGTGTGAATTATACGTGTTATACTCCTTAAGCTTTGCATATGGGATGTTATGCTTTGCAAGGCTTAAGTAGAGGGAATTGCATATGGAGTTATGCTGTGGAATTCGTGATACATGTTGCATATGGTTTAATATGTTGGCTTTATAAAGATTAAGTGCATGTTTTGAAAGAATGACATGATTGTTTTAAAATGGTTCTAATTTGCATTGGATGATGTTTTATATTTTAGAGCGCTCATCACTAAACAATGATTACTTACGCTCTCCTTTATCATCAATGCAGATTGATTGAGTACAAGTGGCCTAGCAAGCAAGGAAGGAAATTCCAAGACTTGAATTACCAAAGTATGTTGAGTTTTAAGTAGTAATAAAGGCAATGTGGCTTAAATGTTGTTGGGAGGGTTTGAGTGGTTACCTCTCTGTTCGAGCAAGTTTATATTGTGGTATTGGTCTTGTGATAAGCTTGGTTTGTTGGATTTTGCATATGGTTCATGTTTGGTTGCTTGAGTATTAGAAAGCATGCCTATAGTTACCTTTGAAGCATGTTGATTATTACTTGATGTTTGATCTATGGTAGTTGATGGTAAACGATATATGATGATGTTACTTGAATGTTAGAAGCATGCTTAAGTGTTAGAATCTCAAAACAAGGTTTAAAACCAGCAAATTTTGACATTACAGGTCGGGGCATATCGATACGCGTGTGCCTGAATCGATACTGGTAAGTATTTCCAAGCACAGCGTATCGATACACGGTTGCCCGTATCGATACGGGTAAGCACATCTCAGGCTTAGCGTATCGGTACACAGGTGACTGTATCGATACAGGTCAATGGTTTTAAGCATAGTGTATCGATACTTGAGGAGGCGTATCGATACGGTTTTGAGCTACTGGAACCTAGAGTTTTTGAGAATGCTCAGGCTTATCGATACACTTGCCCGCGTATCGATACGGTCAGTGGTTAAGTTAGTTAAAAGTATGTTTTAAGGTTTCTATTTTCTCCCGTTTTAGTCCTTGTTGATATGCTTGCAATTAAATGAGTTTGAATGATCTTTTTGACTTGAAATTTCACCTGTATGCATGTATTTGGTTTTGAAATAGTGGAATTTACATTTTGGTCCCTAGGTGTTATATTTGCAATTGGATGAGTTTGGATGATCATTTTAAGTTGGAATTTTCCATGTATGCTTGTAACCCGACTAACGGAAGATTGGAAAAGCAAATTATAAGTAAACCCTTATAGATTTCGAGGAGTTGTGGCGGCATCGAGGAGTTGAGGAGGCCACGTGGGAGAGTAAGTCAGACATGAAAGAGCAATTTCTGTATCTTTTTCCTCCAGGTAAATTTTGAGGGCGAAATTTCTTAAGTGGGGGAGAGTTGTAACACCCCGATTTTGGGCCTAGGAGTTTTTGGATGGTTTAGTCGGTCCGGTGGACCGGGATTAGGGATTCGAGTCGGATTCAGGATTTACATTGGATTAAATATTTTTATGTGAGATAAAAATATGGAAAAATAATCTAAAATCTTTATTAAATATATGAATGATTTTGGTGAGAATAATTTTGGAAAATGAAATTCGGAAATGGAACATTTTGAGTTAGTGACCAAAATGCAAAGTTTGCAAAACTGTTTTAGTGACTGTTTTGAAAATGGGTCAAAACTTTGAATCTTTAAGGAGCTAATAATACAAAAAGGGTTTCATCAGATTTCTCCCTTTAATTAACTATTTTAATTAAGTTTTTATGAGGTATAAATAGGGGAGAGAATTAATTAAATACAATTAAGCTTTTAAAAAGAATTTCATGTAACAAACTTTGTAACTTCTTTTCTCTCAAATTCTCTCCAGCCAAATACATTTCAAACTTCAATTTCTTTAGGTAACAATCAAGATTTCATAGAGTTTTGATTTCTAATTGATTTCCTAAAGATTTTACATCAAATACTTATTGTTTCTACCTTGATTTTCATGTTTTAACAAGCAATTAAGGGGGAATCAACATTGGAGGTAACGATTCGTTCTTCTCCTCTAATGAAAGGTTCTTTATTGAAATTCCCAAGTTCCTGATCCATTTTCTATGATTTTCATTGGGTTTTGATTAATTAAACTCGGATTTATGGATTAATTGGTGATTTATGATTGAAATTGAGGAATTTTGTAGTTGATCTATTTTTACTGAGTTAGGGATTGATTTATAACTTGATTTTGATGTTCAAAATGTTAACAAAGTGAGTTTTGATGATAGAATCCTGAAATCTAGAGAATCTCTAATTTGTTAGGTTGTTAGTTAAGAAATTTTGAGGTGTTGTGGTTGATTATTGTTGCTAGAGGTTGGGTTGAGTTGTCGATTTGATGTTATTTGGTGTTATTTGAAGGTTGAGATTCGTAGTTAATGGCTGGGTTGAGGTTATAGATGAATCAATGATGTTCTCGGTTGTTAAGATGTGGTGTTGTGGGGGATTATAGTTGGATAGTGTTAATTGTTGTTTGCTGTGAGTTTGAATGCATTATAATGTATTGGATTCTCTGTTATGATGTGTATGAAACAGGGGAAAATAGTTCAGAAGCGAATCTTGGTGTTGAGGAGTTGTCGGAAGCTTAATTTGACATCGGCAAGGGAGGCGTTGCTTTGTCAGTAAGTGAAACAGATAAGAATGGCTTTTCAAAGATTTGAAAAGGTTTAATGGGAGTCTAGACTAGGCTTGATATGTTGGTCTAAGACTCAGAAGTAAGTAAAGTGGATTTCTCCCTCGATTTCGGTTGGCAAATAATTTATGAATGCACTTTTTAAATGATTGTTTACCTCTTGTTTTATGAATGAAATGAGCATGGTTTAATGCTGGAAATTGATATGAAGTGATGTTAGATGCATTTGGAAAGTAATGCATGGTTTTAAAGAATGTTTATGAACATGGCTTATGCATGGTTTAATGCATGATGAAATGATTTGAATGTTGCATATGAAAACAGTGAGGTATGTTTATAAAAGTGAATGATATTGTCAAGTGATGAATTGAAAATGTTATGGAAATGTTATCGGATATAATTGGCCTGCTATAGGGTTTAAAGTGCACTATAATAAGTCGCTCGTAGTTTTAGAGGTAGTACGAGGGGTACTTACTCTGATCATGTGAACCCCAATGTTGTTAAGGTAACACTTAGATGGCTTTTACTCCAGCCATGGGCTATAGAGGTTGACGCGTCGAGTGTGTGTACTCCAAGTTGGTGGATTAGCCTTGGTAGTGTAGAGGTGGTGCATGTGTTGCAAAACTCCATGCCATTGGGCTGCAAGAGATTACGAAATCTCTTGGGAAATCTGTGTATCCGACGTTAATAATGATTTACAAAAAAGATGTGTATGGTAATGGATCACTTGAAAGCCAATATAATGTTTTAATTTGTATCATGGTGATGGATTGGTTTGAATGATGTGAATTATACGTGTTATACTCTTTAAGCTTTGCATATGGGATGTTATGCTTTGGAAGGCTTAAGTAGAGGGAATTATATATGGAATTATGTTGTGGATTCATGATACATGTTGCATATGGTTTAATATGCTGGCTTTATAAAGATTAAGTGCATGTTTTGAAAGAATGGCATGATTGTTTTAAAATGGTTCTAATTTGCATTGGATGATGTTTTATATTTTAGAGCGCTCTTCACTAAGCAATGATTGCTTACGCTCTCCTTTATCATCAATCCAGATTGATTGAGTGAAAGTGGCCTAGCAAGCAAGGAAGGAAATTCCAAGACTTGAAATGCCAAAGTATGTTGAGTTTTAAGTAGTAATATAGGCAATGTGGTTTAAATGTTGTTGGGAGGGTTTGAGTGGTTACCTCTCTGTTTGAGCAAGTTTATATTGTGGCTTTGGTCTTGTGATAAGCTTGGTTTGTTGGATTTTGCATATAGTTCATGTTTGGTTTCTTAAGTATTAGGAAGCATGCCTATAGTTACCTTTGAAGCATGTTGATCATTACTTGATGTTTGATCCTTGGTAGTTGATGGTAAACGATCTATGATGATGTTACTTGAATGTTAAAAGCATGATTAAGTGTTAGAATCTCAAAATAAGGTTTTAAAACCAGCAAATTTTGACATTATAGGTCAGGGCATATCGATACGCGTGTGCCCGTATCGATACTGGTAAGTATTTCCAGGCACAGCATATCGATACACGGGTGCTCGTATCGATACTGGTAAGCACATCTTAGGCTTAGCGTACCAGTACACGGGTGACTGTATCGGTACGGGTCTACGGTTTTAAGCATAGCGTATCGATGCTCGAGGAGGCGTATTGATATGGTTTTCAGCTACTGGAATCTGGAGTTTTTGAGAATGCTCAGGTGTATCGATACACTTGCCCGCGTATGATACGGTCAGTGGTTAAAGTTAGTTAAAAGTATGTTTTAAGGTTTATATTTTCTCCCGTTTTAGTCCCTGATTGATATACTTGCAATTGAATGAGTTTGAATGATCTTTTTGACCTGAAATTTCACATGTATGCATGTATTTGGTTTAATTGAGGATTGGTAATTTTAATTACGCAATTGGCCCTTTGAAATAGTGGAATTTACATTTTGGTTCCTAAGAGTTATATTTGCAATTGGATGAGTTTGGATGATCTTTTTAAGTTAGAATTTGGCATGTATGCTTGTAACCTAATGAAAAATTGGTAAAGCAAATTATAAGTAAACCCTTATAGATTTACAGAATTATGTTTTGGTCCCTATCATGCAAACGTGATCAATTGGCTGTCAGTTCGATGCCCAATTGAGTTGAGTTTACACCTATGATCAGTATGTACATGTAGGTTAATAATTATGCCTCTAGATAAGATAAAAGAAAAAAATGGTTGCGTTTTCCAAGTTCTTCTTCTCGGTTTACTTCGGTGAACCTATCGTAGCTCGCTCGGTTCGGTCTTGCGACTAGGCCGGGTTGAGGGGGTTACATTGTGTGAGTATGGAATTGCTTCAGGCCAACTGGGTGTCTTGATGGCTTCTAATTGGGTAATTCTTGGTGTGCAAAGAGAAGGCTTGGAAACCATCCGTTGGTGTTTTGAAGAATATCTTCTCTTTAAATGGGGTGGACAAATAGGATGAAGTTGGGACCGGACCGCACCAACTATATAAAGTTTACGAGGAAACTTCCTAGGGGGCTTCAATTTTCCATTACGGTGAATAAGCCATAACAAGACCAAAATAATTTCCCTCAATGGGTTGTTGAAGCTTGAGGTTACTCAATTTGATGAACTATCGAATGGGGGTTGGTTGAATGTTCTAAAAGCTATCACACTCTCGAGTGTCTTTAAATAATGTCTTAGAGGGGATAGCCCCAACGGGTAGAGACAAAAAGATTTGGTTCATGGTTAAGAACCTTCTTTAGGTGTGGTGGGTTGCTGACTATCCTGACCCTATAAGGTTGAAGATGACATGTCCAAAATATTGTTAGGTGAGGCCTTCGAGGAATCAGATATCCTGGTGTCTTGTTGTGGTTGTCCTCAGGGGCTTTATTTATCTGTCAAAGCCACAAGTAAGCCTTCAAGGGGTCATGAACCACCTT
This sequence comes from Hibiscus mutabilis, assembly GCA_019671005.1. Lineage (NCBI taxonomy): Eukaryota > Viridiplantae > Streptophyta > Magnoliopsida > Malvales > Malvaceae > Hibiscus > Hibiscus mutabilis. The sequence goes on along the minus strand of CM033750.1, from coordinate 33,311,032 downwards.
GTGATGTCTCTGAGAATGGATTTCACGTGAAAGAGTTGGGCGAAGAGTATAATGCTGAAGATGATATTGTAGAATCAAAGCATTCATTCAACAAGGGGACGAGTGATGTCGACACGTAGGGCGTTGATGCTTCTATTAACGTTCATCAAAGGGATTTTCGTGAGGGTGGTTAGGAAAATGCAATTGGGATCTCTAGTGTTCCCCTCAGTGTCAAACTTAGATAATTATTTCTCTCATATTATCTTGTTATCAGATAGTGAAATAGAGGGCAGACGAGTGAGGGTAAGTTAGATTAGAGAAGCATAATTTTTCTTGTGAGGTCAGATTGACTAGATTGTTTGTCTTGCACAGATACAGAGCATGTAACTCCCCGGTTTTGGGCTTAGATGTTTTAAAGGTTGGTTCGAAGGTTCAGTGGATTGGTATTAGAGTTTTGGGTCAGTTTCGGGATTTGATTTGTTTAAATATTTTTGAAGGTGATAAAATTGAGGAAAAATATTCTAAATTCATAATTAATTATATTAAGGATAATGGTGAAATCAATTTTGGAAAATAAGATTTGAAAATCGCACATATTGGCTGGTGACCAAAATGCAAGTTTTGAAAACTACTTTTTAAGGTGACTAAAATGAAAAGGGTCAAATCCTTAGAATCTTTAAGGAGATATTTTACCAAGCTTTTTTTTGATGATTTCTCCCTTAGTTAAAGATATTTTAACATGTGTTTTAAAGTTAATTAAAAAGGGATTTTAGTTAAAAAGTTAGTTAAGCTCTTTAAAGAAAATTCACGTAACTTTTCTCTCAACTTTTTCTCTCCATTCTCTGCTTAGCCAAACACTTGCAGAGGTGAGAAGTCTTTTAACTTGTATTTATGATTTGTGATTGATTTATTAACATTGTTTTACAAAATCTCATCTAGATCTTGTGTTTTCTTAGCTTTTATCAAACTAATCAAGGGAGAAATCTCACAATATGGGTAAGGTCCGTGATCTCCTCTATTGTATGGTTCTTTACTGAAATTCCCAAGTATTTGATCCTTAATTTATGAATTGTAAGCTGATTTTAATGTTTTATCAATGTTTAATTGAGTTAATTGGGTAAAATTGATGAAACAAGGTAATTTTTGAAGTGGATCTGATTTCCAATGTTTAAGATTGATTTAATACATATTTTGGATGTATTATGATGTTGATAAGTTGTTTTTATCAATAAAATCCCGAAACTCTTGGATTTCTAATTGTTTAGGTTGTTAGATTTGAGTTTTTGTGGTGATACTTGAGTTTAATCTTTGCTAGAAGTAAGAGGATGTTGTGAAAGTTTTTTTGGATGTTAATTGATGTTGATTGATGGGTTGAATCATTGTATGGCTGGGTTAGGTTTCGAAAACATTTGATGATGATTTCGGTTTGTTTCAGATGGTTTCTTAGTGGGCAACCTGAGAGTTGCAGGGTTTTGTTTTGAGGCAGTGGTTTGAATGCATAATAATGCATTTATCCTCTGGTTTTATGTGTTTAAAACATGGGATAATCGAGGCGTCAAAGCTTGACGTTATTTTGTTGCTTGCCGAGAGCTTGTATCGCATAGGCAAGGAAGAGGAAGCATATCGGTGAGTGGAAAATTGTTTTAAATGCTTTTCAAAGGTTTGTAAAAGTTGTTGGGAGTTTATGGTAAGCGTGAGACACTTACCTAGGCTCGGAAGTAAGTTTCCCTTATTTTGTTCTTGGATATGGGCATGTTGTTTTCATGTTTTGGTGATAAACATTGCATAATTTACTTACTAAAAATGCATGATTTTGAATACATATGCAGGGGTTTGAAATTATATTAAATGCTATTGAGCATTGGTTTTCATTCCGTTTGGGAATGGTGTTATTGCATTGGCAATGAGATTTGCATATGTGATTTTTCGTTTAATGCATTGTAAAACAATAAGTGAATGGTTTTGTAAATGATCTATTGGCTATGTGACAAGGTAAGAAAACAATCGGATATAGTTGGTATGCCATAGGATTAAAAGTGCACTATAAAATATGAACAAAATCAATCGTGGCCATGGGTCCTTGAGGTATGGCAGTTTAACAAGGCCACTCAGACTGTTGAGGACCTCATTTGGGGCATTTGGTTTAACTAGGCAACCCAAATTGATGGTGATCTTGCGGATTAACAAGACAAGGTCGATACACTTGCGGTTTAACTAGGCAAGGGTGGAATCTTGCGGTTTAACTAGGCAAGGGTGTCAAATCTTATGGTTTAACTAGCAAGGTTTGGGATATCATGCGGTTTAACTAGGCATGGTAAGAGAGATCATTGTATCCAATATGTATAGGATAAAGATAGTCTATCCGGGTCACTATAAATGCTAATATATGAGAAAGTTCATGTGTTGAACCTATTTTATAATGCTTTGGGATTTAAGCATGTTTTGTTTATAATGCTTTGGGATTTAAGCATAGTTTGTTTATAAAATATGAACAAAATCGATCGTGGCCATGGGTCCTTGAGGTATGGCGCTTTAACAAGGTCACTCGGACTGTTGAGGACCTCATTTAGGGCATGTGGTTTAACTAGGCAACCCAAATTAATGGTGATCTTGCGGATTAACTAGGCAAGGTTGATAGACTTGCGGTTTAACTAGGCAATGATGGAATCTTACGGTTTAACTAGGCGAGGGTGTCAAATCTTGCGGTTTAACTAGCAAGGTTTGGGATATCATGCAGTTTAACTAGGCATGGTAAGAGAGATCCGTGTATCCAATATGTATAGGATAGAGGTAGTCTATCCGGGTCACTATAAATGCCAATATATGAGAAAGTTCATATGTTGAACCTATTTTATAATGCTTTGGGATTTAAGCATGGAATATATATGATGTTGCGTAAAGGTTGTTATGCTTTGATTTGGTTGGAATCATGGAAAATGCTTTAGTTGTAAGCATGTTTTTGGAAAACAAGCATATGGTTTTCAAATGGTTTTAATGCATCATTGTGTTATGAGCATACTTACTAAGCAAGTGTGCTTACGCTCTCTTTTCTCTAATGATGCAGAGCATTAAGGTTTGGGGCCAGCAAGAGGCAAGGCTAAGTGATCCAAGAACATTTACAAGTTTGAGTATGAACTCAGTTTATGTTTCCAGTTAATAAGGCAATGTGTTCGCCATGGTTTTTGGGAGTTATAATTATGTTTCCTTATGGATTTAAGTATGTTTCTATGCTGGTTTTTGAGGATGGTTTGATGTTGCTAAGTTTGATGTTAATCCTTACTTATAGTTGTGGATGAATGGTTGTTTAGGTATGCATCTAGAGCTCCCTTGTTGTTTTCCATGTTGTGTTGGTTTGAACATATTTAATATGTTGTGTTGGCATGTTACTTATGCTGAGAATGGTCTATTTGGTATGTTTGGCAAAGTGGTTTAGGAAGCATGCCCCTAGAGTGATCTTTTGGAAGCATGAGACTGAATTGGTTGCTAAACCTTGGTATAAACATGAGCTTAGATATATATAGTTGTTTGTATGCATATGTGTAAGTTGCTAGGACCCAAATGCATCTAGATTCGAGTGAAAAACCAGCTAAATTTGACATTACAGGTCTAGGTGTACCGATATGCGGGGGACTGTATCGGTACGGCTAGGCGATTTTGGGCAGGGTGTTTCGATACGATTGTAAGTGTTTCGATACGCTTTGTGGCTACTAGAATCTCACCTTTTTGGAATGAGCCCGCGCACCGATACGATTGTAGGCATTTCGATACGCTTTGTGGATACTGGATGACCGTATCGGTACGGTGTTTTAAGAAATTAAATGGGATTTTTATATTCAAAGTGGCGTACCAGAATGGTGCTTGGTGTACCGAAACAAGTTGAAATATCGTATCGATACGGGCCTTAGCGTATCGATACAGAGGCAGTTATTTATGTTAATGTCATGGAAAGGCAGTTATGGTTTCTTTCGTTTTAGTCCCTGGGTCTTGTTTTATCAATTGAATGAGCACGGATGATCGTATTAAGTTGACTTTTGACATATAAGCATGGAATATATTTAATTAAAGGATGGCAATGTAAAATTGGGTTGAGTTCTTGAATTTTGTTAAAATTGGAATATAGTCTCTAAATTGTGTTTGTGTCCAATTGTATATCATTTCGATGCCCGATTGAGATGAGTTATCACCTGTGAACAGTATGTACATGTAGGAAGGTAATAATGCATCTAGACAAGATGAAAGAAAAAAATGGCCACATTTTAGGTTTTTTCTTCCCGATTTACTTCGGTAAACCTAATGTAGCTTGTTCGGTTCGGTCTTACGACTAGGCCGGGTCGAGGGGGTTACAGAGCAATACCTATATGCTATCAAGGCATTTGTGTAATCCACCATGGAATTTAAGGCGAGAAAGGTTAAAGACCATATAGCGTCGGACGGAATTCCCACTGCGGTAGCTACTCTATCATCCACGTCAAAGATAGATGCAACGATGACCAGGATTAAACTGAAGCGTCCATGTGATACATCCTCAGGGTGAGAAGGAAAAGGAGGTATGTTGGTCCCTGCAAATGAAATGTAAAAAAGACCTGTTCTAGGAAGGAGCAAGTCACTATTGCTAGTGTAACTTCTACAGTTCCTCCGCTTTCAGAGTTTTAAGGACCTTTGGGACTATCCATAGATTTTTCCTCACGAAGATTTAACTCAAATAGAGGTTGATATCATTGACTCATTAGGTACTTTAATTTGTAAGCATGGCTCTATATCTCTCTCCGTATTTTGTTAGGTGTGCGAAGTCTTACCATGACTTTTCTTTAATAGCTTTAACTCTATTGGCAGAGTTGGACATGGGTAGGGGCGGAGGGACATGGCCATCCTCGACCTTCCAAATTAGTAACTATGTTGATTCTATGAGGGAGACTTCCTAGGCGTCAAACCTGATGGTCAAGGTTGTAGAGCTGCTTCGTGAGGCTGACAAGAAGGAAAATGCTACCCTTGCTCAAGTTATCGATGAGAGTTAGTAGTATAAGAGAGAGGTTACGGCTAATGATGTAGAGCTTTAGAAGTCCAATGTTATATTTGAGGCCTTGGAGAATAAAATGATTGAGCTCAAGCAAATGATGGTTGGGTGCTAGAGCAATCTCGCAGTGATGCTGTTGCAATAATTTCAACGGCCAACCTATGAGTTATGAAGGCAAATGAAAAAGCATAAAGTGTCTGTGTAAAGTTACAAAATGAAATAAATATTTCTATCAAGAACACGAGAAAACTCAAAAGTCTAAGGCAGAGCTAGATGCTCTTTATGCTGACGTTGCTCAATTACGGAAGATAAAGGCAGAACGACAAAGATAATCCTCTAGAATGGTCAGTGGTTGGATGAATTCAGAGGTTTCGCCAAGAAATATGAGCATATCATAGTGTGTGTCATCCATAGTGTGATTGTTCTGGTTGACATGAGTGACTGAAACTAGCGTTGTTGCCGACCTTTTTGCAAGAAGGTATAAGAGGTGGATTTTAACCCTTTTATTCCCTCTTGACAATGATGGCTGGACTATCGAGAGCTCATTAAGCTGTACATTATGGATCCTGAGTACGATGACCTTGCCTTATATTTGGAGGCGATGAATGCTCCTAAAATCACCATTGCTCCAAGGCGAGTCGATTTATATATATTAACATCATATTAGGGCGATGTACCACTCAACCCTCTAAAATAAGTAATATCGAAGGTATAGAATGAGAAGATTTATTCGTCGGTGCTTTATTTAATGGAGTAATGCCATTGATGACAAGAATACGACATCTTCGATTTGTTTGACTTTAATAACCCACCAAGCACTAGATACACGAAGGCAATAAATGGTCGAATTGGTGTCATTCTTGTAAAGTGGTGCTATCAATGTATAGATGGATAGAATCATCTCTTATTTGTTTTAAGTCAGCAACACATGGGACATTAGTCATGTAGAGGTATTATATGTTGGCAGTGGCAGAAAGTATTCATATGACTTGAAACTTTTCAAAAATCCATGGCCAGAGTATAAACAAAGCGATAATGTGTCATGTGTGCGTTGAGATGATGAGATCATATGGGTATCTCCAGCTTGTTTACATCAGCAATGCATTAGGCATTAGATAGGCAGAGGAATTATGAACAACATCATATGTACTTTTGTAGAGTAGGTGTTACGTGCAATAAGTGCTACGCAATTGTGCAAGTATACACGTCGCAAGTAATAAAGTGATATGAGTATCGAGTATCGTCTCCACAGGGATTGGTTTAGGTCACCTTGCTTAAGTTACTGCGTTGGAAAAGAAAAACAAAAGTAGGTGATTGTAGGAATTATAACTAATGAGTAAACTAAGAGCAATAAACTAAAAGAATAGATGAAATCAAATAGGGTGAATAGGCCAGGTTATTGTGAGTTGAGGAGTGATAGCCAATTGGATCGTCTTGGTAAAAGAGTGCAAAGGGAAACTCAGTTGTCGTGGCAACTTGCACAGCGGGGTTGCCTTGGTAACTAATCGATGGTTGCCTGGGCGACTAGCTGGGCAACTACTTGGGCAGCTGGGCAGCAACTTCAAGGTTCGGCGGAGCGTTCTTCAATGGTTTCTTCTTATCCCTAAGTTGAAACTCTATCTACTTGTACATGCCTTGATAATACATCCCTGCATGAATCAAGGGTGAACAACAACTAATCTTGCGCTCCTCTTAGCCGTTGAAATCCTTAACTTATTCCTAAGCCGAATTAATCTTCACCATCAATAGATTGAATAATGATCATACTTATTCGTTTCTTGAATCTAACTCTCCCGATATTAGATAAATAGATGAAGTTACGAGATCCTCTCCCAATTCACTCGCAAACAAGAATAAGAACCAAAAATGAGTAAACCTTGAATTGAAAGTGCAAACTCTTATTACCTAAACAAAATCCAATTGTTTCTCACAACAACAAAACAAAATAACCCCAACCAATCAAGTTAGTTCAGGGTTGGGTTCAAAATATATACAAAGAATAATCCCCAAACCATGAATCTAATGGAAGCAAAGAAGAAGAAGAAATCGATCAGCCCTCTTTGGAAAACCTCTCAATCGAACTCTCCCTCCAAGCTTTCTCCCTTGTCGAAATTTCTCCCCTCTTGCCCTTTGGAGTTTGTCGAAATTTCTCTCTTCTTGCTTGCTCTCTCGATCTTTGACGGCTTGGTTCTTTAAATAGGAGATGGCTAGGTCAAAATCCTTCTTGAGGAGGAAGTTAAGTTGGAATTAAATTATCTTTAAAGAATATAATTCTTTATTATAATTAAATTCCTTCTAGAACTTCTCACATCTTCTTGGGATTTAATTTCTCTTCAACCTTTTCATGGAAATCAAACTCCTTTGGGATTTAACTTTGCTCCACGTCAACTTGGGCTTATCTAGTCATCAATTTCGACTACCATATCATCTTATTCCTTGTCAAAAATTGCATTGGCAACTAGCTCGGCATCTCCTTCATGCATTGCCTTGGCAACTGGTTCCAACCTTGTTTAGGCAAGTGATTCTGCACGCACACAAAAACAGACCAAAGCAGCATCTTTTTCCACAAACATCACCAAGTTATGTAATCAAGCTCAACGGTGGAAAGAAACATGAATTAATGCATGAATGACTAATTATGCAACTAATATGAGCCTAAGTTTAACAATAATATGAGTAAAAAGGGTAATAAAAATAGTACTTTTGAACAGTTATCACACCCCTAAACTCGAACTTTTGCTTGTCCTCAAGCAATGCAAACTAACAATTACCTACCAAGACTTTAATCATCAAAGACATGCTTCAAACTTGAATTCAAACCTCAAAACCGTGGCACAAAGTATGATCACCTTTTAATTTTTTGGATAGCACAAAAATTACCCGGAACCAAACTATAATGCTCGTGACAATGTGTGTACGTAGTTGTGTACAAGTTGATTTTCAAGATTCTATGTGAACAATAGGCTTTTATCAATTTAATTACAGGGGCATTTATTTTTATTTTCACTAGAGCCAATTTCGGGCACCTCTAGTAAAGTAAGCAATTTCTCATTTTATTTTAGTCGACTAGAGCCAATTTCGGGCACCTCTAGCGATTCTTTAATGTGCATTAACTACTATAGCCAGTTTCAGGCACCTCTAGCAAGAAAGTGCATTTACTACTAGAGGCAGTTTCGGGCACCTCTAGCAAGAAATTAACTTTTAATTTTCAATTTTAAATTTACCCAAATTTTAAGCAACCTAAGTTCACTAAGTTTCTTTCAATCAACAAGCCACAACCGTGTAAAAAAAGTCAGCATCATAGTAAAATTCTAAGTTCTTTTCATGCAATCCTAAAATTAAAGGTTCTTTCAATTAAGTGCAGTGGCAAAAATTCATCATTGGATATTCAACGAGTCTTAAGCAATTAAATCCAATTAAAGGCATGGCAAGTAACATATGCAACCTATATGTGATTGCTAAAGATGAATACAACTAAATATGAAACTAACTAGAAACCAACACCCCCCAAACTCGAGAGAAGCATTGTCCTCAATGCATGTAAAAGTGAAACAAAATTTAAAAGAAACTAAATGAAATGAGTTAGGCAGAGAAGTCGTCACCTCGAGTGATAAGCTTCCTTTTTGTCGTTTGCTTGATTCATTTTCCAGTCAGTGGTTGAATGCTTGTGGCTGGTACCGTGTGAATAGCATTGCTTTGATTTGATCCATGTTTGGGTATCAGAAGTTGCCGACGCCATTGTTGTTGCCTGGGCAATCTCTGTTGTGGTTGCTATGGCAAGTAGTCGGCAATGAATTTTCTTAGCATGGTGGTTGTGAGTCTTGTTGTGGAAAAGAAATGAAAACAAAGAAAACATGGAAACTAAAGATAATGAAGAAAAATAAAATATCTCCTAAAAATTCCAAAAATAAATAAAGAGAAAAAATAACCGAAAATAATATAAAAAATAGTTCGAAAAAAAATAAAAAGAAAAAAGAAAATATCGAAAGGAGAGCATGCTTATGCATCTCCTAAGGTGTCAACTTCTTTGTTACGTTCTACAGGGCACCGTTGTAGTGCTTCAATATTTGTCCATTAACTTTGAATTCATGTTCGTCGGTAATGGACTTGATTATCACGGCACCATGGGAAAATGGTTTGACAACTTCGAATGGTCCCGACCATCTTGATTTTAGTTTCCCGGGAAACGTTTTAGCCGAGAATTGAATAAGAGAACTAGTTGCCCTAGCATGAATTGCCGCGGTAATAGTTTCTTGTCATGCCATTGCTTTGTTTTCTCCTTGTAGATTCGTGCATTGTTATAGGCGAGTGCACGAAATTCTTCTATCTCGTTGAGGTCCAACAAACGCTTTTCCCCGGTACTTTCCCAATCCATATTCACGGTCTTGATTGCCCAATATGCCTTGTGTTCGATTTCCACCGGTAGATGGCATGTTTTGCAATAGACAAGTCGGAAGGGGGACATACCTAAGGGTGTTTTGAATGCAGTGTGATATGCCCAAAGTGCGTCATCTAGTCTTGCTGACCAATCCTTCCTAGAGGGATTTACAACTTTCTCGAGTATACCCTTCAATTCTTGATTGGAAATCTATGCTTGCCCATTAGTTTGTGGATGATATTGCCCGTCCTATGGCAACGATCACATTGCTTGTAAAACTCTTGGGCATCTTTGTACAGTGTTGGCCAATAAAAACCGGATTGCAAAACTTTGGCCGAGTTACGAGTTCCTCCAAAATGTCCTCCATAGGGTGAAGAATGGCATTACCGGAGTACATTCTGCTGCTCTTCTTCAGGGACACATCAGCGTATGACCTGATCTGCACATTGTTTAAACAAAAGAGGCTCGTCCCAAAAGTAATGCTTAACATCATGGCGGAACCGCTTCTTCCCTTTGTGAATAAGGCCATAAGGTAAAATACCACAAACAAGGAAATTAACTAAATCCGCGTACCAGGGTATTGCCGAGGCATGTGCTGCCATAGCGACTGCTCCCAAGATTACCCTAGTCGTGTGTGTCTAGAGTTGCCGAGGCATATGCGTCCATGGTTGCCGAGGTGTGCGTATCTGTGGTTACCGAGGCGTGCGCGTCTAGAGTTACCGAGGCATGCACGTCAAGAGCTACTGCGGCGTCGAGGGTTGCCAAGGCATGCACATCCATGGTTGCCGAGGCGTGCGCGTCAAGAGCTACTGCGGCATCGAGGGTTGTCGAGGCATGCACATCCATGGTTGCCGCGGCGTCAAGGGTTGTCGAGGTGTGCGCTTCTGGAGTTTGCCGAGGTGTGCGCGTCAAGAGCTGCTGCGGTGTCGAGGGTTGTCGAGGCATGCGCATCCATTGTTGCTGAGGCGTCAAGGGTTGCTGCGGCATCGAGGGTTGCCGAGGCGTGCATGTCTGGAGTTACCGAGGCGTGCACATCTATATTTACCGAGGCAACTAAAAGTTGCTCATCCGAGAATGTATCGCATTTCTCTAAATCCGCGTCCTCCTCCCTATTGCGTTCTAAACATGATAAGTGATTGGCCACTTGATTTTCTATTCATTTCCTTTGCGTTGGCCTAGGATTACTCCTACCGCGAAATCACTTGCATCATACATAAGCTCAAAAAGTAGAGTCCAATATGGTGGAACGAAAATGGGTGACGAGGCAAGCTTTTCCTTTAGGGATTCGAATGCTTGGGCACAAGAATCATCAAAATTGAAGACTTTATCCTGTTCAAGCAAATTGCACAAGGGTTTACTAATTTTAGAAAAATTATGAATGAACCTCCTATAAAAAACCTGCATGTCCAAGAAAGCTTCGAATTCCTTTAACTGAACTTGGTGGGCGTAATCTCTCGATCACGTCCACCTTGGCTTTGTCTACTTCAATTCCCTTGGATGAAATCTTGTGGTTGAGCACTATTCCTTCATCTACCATAAATGACATTTCTCCTAATTAAGGACTAAATCGATTTCTTCACATCTTGCCAACACCTTCTCTAAATTGCTGAGGCAACTGTAGAAGTCACTACCAAAAATGGAAAAATCATCCATGAAGATCTCAAGGAAGTCTTTGACCATGTCAGAAAAGAGTGCCATCATGCATCTTCTAATGTTATTGCATATCTAAGAAAACTTGAGGAGTGTCGTTTCTGATACTTCTTATAGTCCATCCGTACCTTCCATTGGGTGACAATATTGCCCAAAAAGAGTTGGGCCAATGTGCTCCCAGCTACTCCCTTTTGCATCACCATGGTGGATGTGTCTTTCTTCTGTGTTCCCTTGTAGTCCATGCATGCCATCCACCTTGCTACTATTCCTGAAGGCACAAATATATTAATAGGAAAAATTATATCCATTCACTTACCTCATTCTTGTTGACTTCTATCATGGTTGGATGTATCCTTTTTTGTCGTGGCAATTGCTGCTCAAGCCAATTGCCGTGGCAATTAGTTGCCAAAATTTGCTGTAAGTCAAGGGAATAGCCAATTTTCTGAAAAGCTTTACGAATCCAAACACCTTTTTCTTTTGGCCTCTCAAACATCTCCATCAGTAGAGATTTCGATGGCTTCAAATCTACCAACATCGGTTCCTCAAGACATACCTGCAGTGGACGAGGTGAGCTTTTAAAGAATTCAAAATGTTCAACCATTACCTGCTCATATTCCATTGGAAAAGTATTATTATTTCGTTGATCTTGCATGTGGTCGTGCAATTACTGTGGTAACTGTAGATGAGAGCAATCTACAGATTCCTGCTTCAGCATCAACGTTATAACCATCTGGGCATCAGGTTCCTCAGAATTTGTTGTAGTATTGTTGTTCTCAGCTTCACTGAGTGTTGTCGTGGCATTGCTCTGCTTAGGCTCCTCAATCATTACCGAGGCAATTTGTTGCTCAGGCTCATCAAGTGTTGGGTAGTCTTTCTCATCAACATACTCTCGACTTTGAGGTTTTAGTTGTTCCTCACACATCGGAGAGTTTTCCTTGCATTGTTCCTTGTCCTCTTGCCTTGGGATTTCAGTATCCCTAGGAATCAATTGTTGGTGCATGTTATCCATGACATATGTGGATCTCCTCAATTGATCTTCTGAATCCCCCAAGGTTGCATCCCACTGAGCTATCCTCGTATCCATGGACTTTGATAGCTCTTGAATCTCTTCAATTGATCCATCAAGTCTAGCCAATGAAGCTAGCAACGTTTCCTCCAAGGAATTGGAATGCTCTTGAAAATGACTACATTGCCATGGCATATCTGTTGCTGCGGCAAAATTGTTATGGTAAAAAATTTTTTGAGCTTGTTGACCATACCATGAAGAATTTTGCTGCTTGTTCCCTCTATGGTCCTCCATGTAGTCATATGCACCAAAAATGTGAGGGCAATTTTCAAACACATGATGTTCTCCACACATAGCACAAGAGTTTTCCACGGTATAGGCTCTTTGGGCTTTTCTCGGTTGGTATAGGTAATCATCAATGGGTGCAAGAAACTCTTGATTGGATTGATTTATATCTTCCAACATCAACTCTCGAATAGATCGGCTTTTATTTCTCGACATGTTGATGTCCCTTAACTTGTAGTGCACCTAACTTTTGTTTGATAAAACAAACAAAAAGAAAAGTTAGTAAAACTAAGAGAAAAAAATGCAATAACAAAAACAACTAACACCAATTTCCAATCCCCGACGACGGCCCCAAAAACTTGTTGCGTGTAATAAGTGCTACGCAATTCTGCAAGTATACACGTCACAAGTAATAAAGTGATACGAGTAACGAGTATCGTCTCCACAGGGATTGGTTTGGGCCACCTTGCTTAAGTTACTGCGTTGGAAAAGAAAAACACAATAGGTGATTCTAGGAATCAAAGCTAATGATTAAATTAAGAGAAATAGACTAAAAGAATAGATGAAATCAAAATAGAATGAATAGGCCAGGTTATTGTGAGTTGAGGAGTGATAGTCGATTGGATCGTCTTGGTAAAAGAGTGCAAGGGCAACTTAGTTGCCGTGGCAACTTGCACAGCGGGGTTGCCTTGGCAACTAATCGATGGCTGCCTGGGCGACTAGCTGGGCAACTACTTGGGCGGCTGGGCAGCAACTTCAAGGTTCGACGGAGCGTTCTTCAATGGTTTCTTCTTATCCCTAAGTCGAAACTCAAGCTACTTGTGCATGCCTTGATAATATATCCCTGTGTGAATCAAAGGTGAACAACAACTAATCTTGCGCTCCTCTTAGCCGTTGAAATCCTTAACTTATTCCTAAGCCGGATTAATCTTCACCATCAATAGATTGAATAAAGATCATACTCATTCGTTTCTTGAATCTAACTCTCCCGATATTAGATAAATAGATGAAGTTACGAGATCCTCTCTCAATTCACTCGCAAACAAGAATAAGAACCAAGAATGAGTAAACCTTGAATTGAAAGTGCAAACTCTTATTACCTAAACAAAATCCAATTGTTTCTCACAACAACAAAACACAATAACCCCAACCAATCAAATTAGTTCATGGTTGGGTTCAAAAGATATACAAAGAATAATCCCCAAACCATGAATCTAATGGAAGCAAAGAAGAAGAAGAAATCGATCAGCCCTCTTTGGAAAACCTCTCAATCGAACTCTCCCTCCAAGCTTTCTCCCTTGTCGAAATTTCTCCCCTCTTGCCCTTTGGAGTTTGTCGAAATTTCTCTCTTCTTGCTTGCTCTCTCGATCTTTGACGGCTTGGTTCTTTAAATAGGAGATGGCTAGGTCAAAATCCTTCTTGAGGAGGAAGTTAAGTTGGAATTAAATTATCTTTAAAGAATATAATTCTTTATTATAATTAAATTCCTTCTAGAACTTCTCACATCTTCTTGGGATTTAATTTCTCTTCAACCTTTTCATGGAAATCAAACTCCTTTGCGATTTAACTTTGCTCCACGCCATATTGGGCTTATCTAGTCATCAATTTCGACTACCATATCATCTTATTCCTTGTCAAAAATTGCCTTGGCAATTAGCTCGGCATCTCCTTCATGCATTGCCTTGGCAACTGGTTCCAACCTGGTTTAGGCAAGTGATTCTGCACACACACAAAAACACACCAAAGCAGCATCTTTTTCCACAAACATCACCAAGTTATGTAATCAAGCTCAACGGTGGAAAGAAACATGAATTAATGCATGAATGACTAATTATGCAACTAATATGAGCCTAAGTCTAACAATAATATGAGTAAAAAGGGTAATAAAAATAGTACTTTTGAACAGTTATCACACCCCCAAACTCGAACTATTGCTTGTCCTTAAGCAATGCAAACTAACAATTACCTACCAAGACTTTAATCATCAAAGACATGCTTCAAACTTGAATTCAAACCTCAGAACCGTGGCACAAAGCATGATCACCTTTTAATTTTTTGGATAGCACAAAAATTACCCGGAACCAAACTATAATGCTCGTGACAATGTGTGTGCGTAGTTGTGTACAAGTTGATTTTCAAGATTCTATGTGAACAATAGGCTTTTATCAATTTAATTACCGGAGCATTTATTTTATTTTCACTAGAGCCAATTTCGGGCAGCTCTAGTAAAGTAAGCAATTTCTCATTTTATTTTAGTCGACTAGAGTCAATTTCGGGCACCTCTAGCGATTCTTTAATGTGCATTAACTACTAGAGCCAGTTTCACGCACCTCTAGCAAGAAAGTGCATTTACTACTAGAGCCAGTTTCGGGCACCTCTAGCAAGAAATTAACTTTTAATTTTTAATTTTAAATTTACCCAAATTTTAAGCAACCTAAGTTCACTAAGTTTCTTTAAATCAACAAGCCACAACAGTGTAAAAAAAATTCAGCATCATAGTAAAATTCTAAGTTCTTTTCATGCAATCCTAAAATTAAAGGTTCTTTCAATTAAGTGCAGTGGCAAAAATTCATCATTGGATATTCAACAAGTCTTAAGCAATTAAAGGCATGGCAAGTAACATATGCAACCTATATGTGATTGCTAAAGATGAATGCAACTAAATATGAAACTAACTAGAAACCATCACCCCCCCAAACTCGAGAGAAGCATTGTCCTCAATGCATGTAAAAGTGAAACAAAATTTAAAAGAAACTAAATGAAATGAGTTAGGCAGGGAGGTCGTCACCTCGAGTGATAAGTTTCCTTTGTGCCGTTTGCTTGATTCATTTTCTAGTCAGTGGTTGAATGCTTGTGGCTGGTACCGCGTGAATAGCATTGCTTTGATTTGATCCATGTTTGGGCATCAGAAGTTGCCGACGCCATTGTTGTTGCCTGGGCAATCTCTGTTGTGGTTGTTGTGGCAAGTAGTTGGCAGTGAATTTTCTTAGCATGGTGGTTGTGAGTCTTGTTGTGGAAAAGAAATGAAAACCTGGAAACTAAAGATAGTGAAGAAAAATAAAATATCTCCTAAAAATTCCAACAATAAATAAATAGAAAAAAATAACCGAAAATAATAGAAAAAAATAGTTCGAAAAAAAAGAAAAAGAAAATATCGAAAGGAGAGCATGCTTATGCATCTCCTCAGGTGTCAACTTCTTTGTTACGTTCTACAGGGCACCGTTTTAGTGCTTCAATCTTTGTCCGTTAACTTTGAATTCATGTTCGTCGGTAATGGACTTGATTATCACGGCACCATGGGAGAATGGTTTGACAACTTCGAATGGTCCCGACCATCTTGATTTTAGTTTTCCCATGAAAAGTTTTAGCCAAGAATTGAATAAGAGAACTAGTTGCCCTGGCATGAATTGCCGCGGCAATAGTTTCTTGTCATGCCATTGCTTTGTTTTCTCCTTGTAGATTCGTGCATTGTTATAGGCGAGTGCACGGAATTCTTCTATCTCATTGAGGTCCAAAAAACGCTTTTGCCCGGTACTTTCTCAATCCATATTAACGGTCTTGATTGCCCAATATGCCTTGTGTTCAATTTCCACCGGTAGATTGCATGTTTTGCCATAGACAAGTCGGAAGGGGGACATACCTAAGGGTGTTTTGAATGCAGTGCGATATGCCCAAAGTGCGTCATCTAGTCTTGCTGACCAATCCTTCCTAGAGGGATTTACAACTTTCTCGAGTATACCCTTAAATTCCCGGTTGGAAATCTATGTTTGCCCATTGGTTTGTGGATGATATTGCCCGTCTTATGGCAACGATCATATTGCTTGTAAAACTCTTGGGCATCTTTGTACAGTGTTGGCCAATACAAACCGGATTGCAAAACTTTGGCCGTGGTACGAGTTCCTCCAAAATGTCCTCCATAGGGTGAAGAATGACATTACCGGAGTACATTCTGCTGCTCTTCTTCAGGGACACATCGGCGTATGACCTGATCTGCACATTGTTTAAACAAAAGAGGCTCGTCTTAAAAGTAATGCTTAGCATCATGGCAGAACCGCTTCTTCCCTTGGTGAGTAAGGCCATAAGGTAAAACACCACAAACAAGGAAATTAACTAAATCCGCGTACCAGGGTATTGCCGAGGCATGTGCTGCCGTAGCGACTGCTCCTAAGATTACCTAGTCGTGTGTGTCTAGAGTTGCCGAGGGATACGCGTCCATGGTTGCCGATGTGTGCGTATCAGTGGTTACCGAGGCGTACGCGTCTGGAGTTGCTGAGGCATGCCCGTAAGAGCTACTGCGGTGAAAGAAGATAAAATGCCTATCCTGGTGTGTAATCAAATTTTAAATTTCAAATCCATCTTATGGTTTCCATGAGTGGCTATTTAAAGGAAGTCAATCATTGAGCCAAAGGGGCTGCACCATGGTGAAAGAGGAAGCTAGAGGCAAATGTGGTTCGACCATCTTAGACCGAGAGCTCTAGAGCATTTGAAGGGTTGTATCGATGGACCTCCTTCTTTGCTTATTCTCTTAGTTTAATTTTTATTTGAATGGTGATGTTAAGATACGATATATTTTGGATGGATCCCCCAACCATAAACTAAGCTTTTACAGTTTCTTGGGGATATTTGCGATTAAACGCTTAGTTTATTTTTAGTTTTTAATAATTTGAATACCTTGATATTATTTTCTATCATGCTAACACTTCATTTCCTTAAATTATTTGCCATACGACAATTGGCATTGCATGCTTATTATGCCTTAATAACTTAACAAACTTAAGGGGTAACGATCAGCTGCCAAGTACTAAGGAGAGAAACTTCGACAGAAGATGTTCAAGTAGATGTACTTACTTCGGAAGTGAATCTACCCCTTAGTAGTAAAGATTGAAACTTAATCAAGTTAATTAATGAAAAGCTTCACTATAGACATATATGGGTTTTATCGCAGTTAAGTTAGGGTATTGCCATCGACAGGGGCAATACTATTCTTGAAATCAGCTCGGCAATAAATCCAAGGCGGGACACTATTAATAACTAGCTTTACTAGCGTGAAATCCAGGCATCCCTTGCCAAAGCTTAGCATCATTTGAATACTCTTATCTGCCAAACTGTTTTTACTTTTATTGCATTGTCTTATCTATTTTTTAAATCAAAAACCCAAATCAAATCCAACATTTTTGTTCCCTTCAACAAGTAAAATATTGAGCAAATAAATTCTTGGTCCAATACTCGGCTCACTGTTGTATCACTTGCTGACTGTGTATACTTACACGCAATAGACTCACCTTTGGCATTATTTTCTTGCATATTTACACTGAATACTCAATCTTTTGCCAAGTGTTAGCAAAGTTGACAAGTTTTTGGTTATCGAGGATTGTAACAAAATTTATTATTTTGAGTTTTACTTGTTTTGTTTTATCTTATTTATCTATTTTGTTTGGTGTATACCAGGATTCGTATTGCGATAGAAGATTGGCCATACGACCCAAAGATTGAAAGAACCCTACGCATGTTAAAGAGAAAAGTTCGAGAAATGGCTCAATAAGGTAATGGAGGAGTAGATGGTGTCCCAAACCATCAGGAGAATCCACCAATACACAATGAGATATCGGCCCCTCCTGCTGCCCCTGTTGTTAATGTGGAGGATGAGAGACCTATTAGAGAGAACTTAGCACCAAATATGGACAATTTGATGCAGAACTGATTGGTCCTGAGGTAAATACACCTAATTTTCAAATTAAATCGACAATGATACATATGCTTTTGAATGTAAGACAATTTGATGGATCACTTACTAGAGACTCGAGGCAGCACCTGAAGCAATTCATGGAAATTTGTCAACTATTTCAGCAACCTAAAGTATCCAAAGATACAGTGAAGCTGAAATTGTTCACATTTCCTAGAGAGATAGAGCAAAATTGTGGCAAAGTTCTTTTCCACCTGGTTCTGTTACTTCATGGGCAGACTTATGCCAAAAATCTTTGTTGCGATTCCAGCCACCTAAACTTAATGCCAAGCTGAGGAGTGAAATTATTACTTTTAGACAGGCTGATGATGAGGTTTTATATGATGCCTGAAAGTGATTCAAGGACCTATTGAGGAGGTGCCCCATGCATGGATTCCCTAATTGGACCCAGATTGAGACCTTTCACAATGGATTCAATGTTCATAACAGGATTATTGTTGATGCTTCAGCAAATGGTTTGCTACTAGATAAGAATTATATGAAGGCAGTTAACATCCTTGAAAGGATTGTCGCCAATGATTTTTAGTATTCTATTGCCAGACTAGGAACTAGGACAAAAATTACTGGAAAAATAGAGCTTGATGCACTAACATCTATCAAAGCTCAAATTTCTAATCTCACTAGCATTGTGAAAACATTGCAAAAGATTAATGAATCTCAAGAAGTCAAGGCATTAGACCCACTCTGCATGATATGTGGAGATGATCATCATATATAAGATTGCCCAGCAAACCCTGAGTCGGTAAATTTTGTTAGCAATTTCAATCGTAATTATAATCCAAATTCCAATACTTATAATGGAGGTTGAAAACAACACCCTAACCTACCTTGGGCAACCCAAGGAGGTAATCAATTTAATGCCTAACGTCATAATAACAACGCACAACAAGGTTTCAACTGGAATGCAATGCCATAGAAAGAACAAAAAAATTATCATGCAGGACAAAGAACTACCCAATGGGCTTTGACGAAGTATATGGAGCAAAATGATGCAACTGTCTAGAGTTTAGCAGTATCTATACAGAACTTAGAAGTATATGTCGGACATATTGCCAATGCACTCAACAATAGACCTAGAGAACTTTACCAAGTGATACGGAAGATACTCGGCATAAGGGAAATGAACAATACAAAGCAATAACTCTTCAGAGTGGCAAGCAATGCGAGGTTAAGATACCTGTCAAGTAGCCAATTAATTGTCAGGATAAAGAGAAGGTACCAGTAGATGAGATAAAAGGAGTAGAAAAGAAAGAACCAAGCACGAACAATGCCAAACCTTAGTCGGATGCCACCAAAACCTTGGCTAAACTAGCGGAGCCAGTATTCGCCTATCTACCTTTATCTTTTCCACAAAGGCTCTAAAAACTCATGCAAGACCAGCAGTTTAAGTGCTTCTTGGAAATTCTTAAATAGTTACAAATTAACATACCATTAGTGGAAGCTCTAGAGCAAATGCCAACTATATCAAATTCATGAAGAAACATTCGGCCCCAAAAGAGAAAATTAGGTGATTTTGAGACCGTCGCTCTTACTAAGGGATGCAGTGCAATGATACTCAATCGATTGCCACCAAAGCTAAAAGATCTGAAAAATTTTACTATTCTGCACCATTGGCAATAGATTTATGGGTAAGGCACTGTGTAACCTGGGAGCCAGCATCAATTTGATGCTGGCTTAGTTTTTAGAAAGCTTGGAATTAAAACAAGGCCTACCACGGTAATGCTTCAGCTGGTAGACCGATCATTTGCATATCCTAAGAGTAAGATTTTATGTTGGTGAAGGTAGATAAATTTATATTTCCAGCTGATTTTATCATTTTAGATTATGAGGTAGATTTTAATGTCCCAATTATATTAGGCAGACCATTCCTTGCTATGGGTAAGGCCTTAATTGATGCTCAAAAAGGTAAACTTACTATGCGCATGAATGACCAACATTTTACATTTAACGTATTTCAAGCTCTTAAATACACAGATAAACCTGAGGAATGCCAAGATGATGAGATGATGGAGTCTATTTTCAAAGTGGACGTGGTAAAGATTTGCCAAGACCCTGATGATGATGTAGAGAATTGGATGATAAAGTTGAGATGAGTGAATAACCTGATGGACCAACCTTGGAGAAAAAAGTTGTGAGTTACTTTGGATAGCTAGAGCCACTAGAGTTGGCTGGTAGAGAAATCAAGGCACCCAAACCATCTATTGAGGAGCCACTAGAATTAGAGCTGAAACCTTTGCCAGACCACCTCAAATATGCTTATTTAGGTAATAACTCAACTTTTCCAGGGATCATTGCTGCTAATCTAACTAATAATCAATAGGAAAGACTACTGGAAATACTAAGCAATTACAAGCAAGCTCTGGGATAGACCTTGGCTGATATTCGAGGAACAGACCCAACTATTTGCATGCATAAAATCATTTTAGAGGATTACCATGGAAAAACAATTGAGGCCTAAAAAAGACTGAACCCGAGCATGAAAGAGGTAGTTAAAAAAGAAGTTATCAAGTGGATGGATACCGAGATAATTTATCCCATTTTTTATAGCTCATGGGTCAGCCCAGTGCAATTCCTATCAAAGAATGGTGGAATGATCGTGGTACAAAATAGCAAAGATGAGTTGATTCCCTCCAGAATTGTTACAGAATGGAGAGTGTGCATGGATTACATGAAGCTAAATAATGCCACTTAGAAAAACCACTTTTTACTGCCCTTCATCGACCAGATGTTGGATAGATTGGCAGGTAAGGTATTTTATTACTTCCTAAATAGCTACTCGGGCTATAATCAGATTGCCATTGCTCCGAAAGATCAGGAGAAAATCACGTTCACTTGTCCATATGGAACATTCACTTTTAGAAGAATACCTTTTGGATTGTGTAACACTCTAATAACGTTTCAACATTGTATGATGTCAAATTTCTCTAACATGATCGAGAACAATCTAGAAGTTTTTATGGACGAATTCTCGGTGTTTGGCAAAACTTTCGAGGAATGCCTTCAGAGTTTGGAACTTATTTTGAAAAGATGTATTGAAACCAACCTATTCCTAAACTGGGAAAAATGCCACTTTATGGTAAAAGATAGCATAGTTTTCGGACATAAAGTGACTAAGAGAGGCCTAGAAGTAGATAAAGAGAAAGTTGACGTAATCAAACAACTACCAGCTCTGACAAGCGTAAAAGGTATCAAAAGTTTTTTGGGACATGTAGGTTTTTATCGTCATTTTATTAAAGATTTCTCCAAAATTTCTAAAGCTTTATGCTTGTTTTTGGAACAAAATACTACTTTTGCATTAGACGATACTTGTTTAAAAGCATTTCAGGAACTTAAAGACAGGTTAACTAATGCCCCAATAGACATGGCACCAGATTAGAGTAAGCCCTTCGAACTCATGTGTGATGCCATTGGAGTTGTGTTGGGAAAAGGCGTGGCAAAATTTTCATACCATCTATTATGCCAACCGAACATTGAATGATGCCCAACTTAGTTACTCTACAACCGAGAAAGAGTTTATGGCGGTTGTCTTTGCATTTGATAAAGTCAGATCTTACTTGGTAGGTAACAAAGTTGTGGTGTACACAAACCATTCGGCATTAAAATATCTTTTAGAAAAAAAAGGATGCCAAGCCCAGACTAATTCGATGGACACTTTTGCTGTAAGAATTTGATCTTGAGATTCGAGACAAAAAGAGGAGTAAGAACTTGGTAGCTGGCTATTTATCATGACTAGAACATCACCCTGAGGATGGTAGAGCTGCTGCTATAAGGGATGAATTCCCCGATGAGTACTTACTTGCAGTCGATTCTATGCCATGGTATGCTGATATAGTCAACTACTTGGTAAGCAATATTTTACACAGGATTTGACAAGTAATGCCAGAAAATGATTTCTGCTAGATGTTAGGTAATATTATTGGGATAAGCTATTTTTGATCAAGTGATATATCGATGTGTGCTAGAGAATGAACAGGACAACATACTGCAGTTATGCCATATAACACCATATTTGTGATCAAGGGAAGTTTATTCAAGGGAGCTTATTATTTTGGAGTGAGAATCTCAGAATTGTGATCAAAGGAATTTTAACCAGCATACAAAGATCTATCTTTCAAGGTGAATATCCCCAAAGTTGGTGGAAATTTGAATTGACGCTTAGAGCAAAGAAGTGAACTGGAAAAAGCTTGGTGAGGGCTTCATTCTGGGAATTTCTTGCTTAAGGTCAGTACATTTCTAACTTTTTCATTTCATAAGGATTCTAAAATGATTGCTTTGTGAGATTTGTGATTTTAGGTTACAAAGTTTAAGTTTTAGAAGCTTTAAACCCCTTTAATGGCAAATCAAGAATCAAGTGTTGTTAATGTGTAAAATTGGTAACAGACCACCTAATATACCTTAAATAACATGTAAGAACGTTTTAGGGCTTAACCATTTAGGTTAATGGCTGGGATTGTGAAATCTTGAGCTCTAGATTTTGAAATCTAGGCTTGTGTATCGGTATAGGGTGGTCTGTATCGGTATGCTTTTGTATGAAAGAATGGCATTATATGAGGGGCGTACCGTTACAACATGTCGCGTATCGGTTCCCTATGCTTGATGAGAATTCCAATGGCATTTTCGTGTACCGATATACTATGGGCATATCGATACTACTATTCTATTGTCTGATGAAGGCCTTCGTGTACCAGTATGTATTTGGAGGAGTACCGGTAGAACATAGGGATCAGTACAAGGCTTAGCTACTGATATTGGGTATCGATACAGAGGTTGATGTACTAGTATAGGACGTTGATTAGATTTTTTAAATCTAAATAGAGTATCAATATTCATGGATAAATATTAGTACCTAGTGAGGCGTAGCGATACCCATATAGGAGTATCGGTACTCGTAGGGTAATCTACCCAAGAATTTTAAGGTTGCATTCAGGGGTTCAATAATTTGAGGTATATGGCCCAATGGGTCTCTAAAGGTATAAAATGAATTCTAAAATTGAGAAATAAAGGTTTATAACCCACATGTAGAATAAATGGCTAATGGCTGGGTAATTATTGAGTGGATTGCTTGTATTAATATTCTATAAGGATCCGTGGTGGATTGGTTGATGCTGTATCGAAATTAGGGTCTTTGTTGTATGCTGAAAGGACGTCGTGGCTGTAACTTACTCTACTGTAATTCATGAATATCATAAAACAAGCATGCTTATATTATCATGCATGCTTATATTATCATGCTGTATCGAAAACAGGCTAATGGCTGGGTAATTATTGAGTGGATTGCTTGTATTAATATTCTATAAGGATCTGTGGTGGATTGGTTGATACTGATATTGTGGACTATAGCTAGGGTGGGCTAGAAGATGATCCTTAATATTAAGAAGCCTTTCTGTGCACGAAAAACCCAGCCATTAGCCATTTATTCTACTGTGCACGAAATTGTGGGTAATTACTCTACTGTAATTCATGAATATCATAAAACAAGCATGCATGATAATATAATTAATAGTACTTGATGTTTTAGTTTAGACTGATTGTACTCATAGGACCTTACCATAATCGAGTCTGTAACTTTATTTGATTTACTATTAATTGGTCAAACAGTGTATTTTAATTTGAACTCCTATTTTGTAAACTCTTTTAATGTTATTTAATTGTGTCTACTTATTAAAATGCATATTTTTGAGAAATGTCAAGTTGTGATTCTAAATGGAAAATTTGATGGGTCAGTTCTGGAAGACCCAAATATAATACTTCAGATCTAGATCAAAATCGAAGTGTTATATTTAGTGGTATTAGAGCTTAGGTTTAGTCGGTTCTAGGAAACCTCATGGTGGTATAGAGGTCGTGGTAAGGTGTCTAGTGAATACAAGCCTATAAATTTGAGTTGTACTTTACAAGATTGGGAATCTTGATGTGATACCTTGTTTTCTTGTATTTTAGAAAAGAATTGATGAAAGGGGAAACCAATAATAGAGAGGTAAGTCACTTTCGTGATCTTACCTCTACTCTTTTGCAAGTGGTACAAGCTATTATGAGGCAATATGAGATGCCTCACAAGAACCCTATAGAAAGGCTTCATAGTTTTGGGCCTAAAAATTTTGAAGGCTTAGGTGAGGATGACCCAATCAAGGCTGATCAGTGGTTACGTGACACACAAAGAATTTTGACGCAGATGAGGGGAAGCCCGGAAGATGATCTTGATTGTATTATTTTCCTTCTTAGGGACAATGCACACGAGTGGTGGAAGGTCGTTGAGTTGGGTTTACAGCCTGCACTCCCGACATAGGATATCTTTTTGGATGAGTTTTAGAAGAAGTACATTAGTGAAGTATATATGGATGGGATGATGGACCAGTTTCTGTATTTGGTTTAGGGAGATTGGACGGCGTTTGCTTATGAGCAAGAATTCTTATGTTTGGGTTGTTATACGCCAGAATTAATTATGACGAAAGAGTTAAAGTGCAAGAGGTTCAGACAAGGTTTGAGGGTCGAGCTCTAGTTGTACGTGATAACAGGTCCACTTGGGACATTTTTAGAACTAGCCAATAGTGCAAAGGTACTGGAGTAACTTTAAGATATGCCACTGGGTAAGACAGTGGATCCGAGGGGCTATAATGTGGAGACCCCATATATTATAGGTTATTCTCCCTTTTCGTATGAGAGGTTTTGTTCTTTGAGGGGTTCAAAGAGAGTTGTTTCAGACCAGCTACCGAGAGTCAGTTCAGTATCTAGATTGAGGGTTCATAGGGGCTCTTTGATTTCTATTCCAGAAGGGAGTATATGGTTCAGTTGGAGCATCGCTTTCACCAGTATGCGAGCATTGTGACTGACATCACCTTAGAGTGTGTGTTTTTTTCTTTGGATGGTTTGCAATAGGTATCAAGCACTAGGACATATGGCAAAAGACTACCCAGTTATAGATGAGGATACACCGGCTTAGTCTCAAAGGTTGGCTACTTCCTGACATGATTAGAGTCTTGCTAGAGACAGAGTTAGGGCACCGTTAGGTTATCAAGGTGGAGGTCCTGTGAGATCCACTGCTAGGGTTAACGTACGAGGCGTTGCTAGACAACATGTTGCTCAGACTAAGGATAACAACATTACGGTCGAGGATATATTAGGTAATTAAGTTCTTTTTTGGTTTTAGTTGTTATTTGATAGCCGTTTAACTCTTCGGATGTGTAATGGGTTGGTCCATGTGGATGTGTATCTTGGGTTTGTTGTTGCTTTAGATGGTAATTAGAATTATATCTTCTTCTAGACAAGTTTTTACCGTAAATGGTTGTTGAGAGTATAAAGTATGCTGTGAGTTGCGAGCAAGAAGTCTTGAAGTTTCAGATTATTGTGAATTGAGTTGTTAGTAATAGAAGTGTGGAATCTTAAATCCAGGAAAATTCTATTGTTACGAGATGTTCTTATCTTGCATTATAGATACGAGCGTTCAGAATTCTAGGTCTTAGATTTGTGGACGCTTAGAGGGTACGGGGGTACCCTTGGTGAATAGGCAGTTTTACCGTTGAATAGTGGGTATGATCCGCGATGAAGGTAAGGTTTAGTTCGATGTTAGTGTTCATTACTTCCTGGTATGAGACCTAACAAACTCCTTGTTGGGGACTTACTTGTGCAAGCGACCATGCAGGTGTTGTTGCCAAGTATTTCTCCTTAAGACGTGCATGCGTTAGAGTGGCTTTGGATGTGTTGAGCCATGGTGTAACGGTGGAAGATCGTTGTCTGTTTTTTTAGATCAATGATCTCACAATTAGATGTAGAGTAATGAGGGTCTCGTGTGTTTGTTTAAAGTAAAGGTACCGTGTGAAGGTAAATGAAGGTTGTGATAAGCATAGTAGGGTCATTAATGGAAACTTAAATGGCAAGTCGTAAAGACATCTAGTCTAGCAAGTAAACCTTTTGATCTAGATTCTTTGGAGTTAAAGGTTGCGCTACCCATACTTCAGGTAAGGCAAGCAGTGTGAAAGTTATCAGAGTAGCACAACAGAAATGTGGGATTAATAGCCGTGTTGTGGGTAACTCGATGGTTGTGTTGCAAAGAAATGTTATTAGAGGAACCAATTGGAAATCCCTGAGAGTAGTTAGATGGTTTCTCACGTTTGACAGTTGGGACCGAGTGAGGGGTTGGAAGAAGATGTTTAGACCTTTGGGGATAGATTGGTTAGTTTTGGTTGCTCGTGTTAGTTCGTAAGTGACAAGTAGTCTGAATAGTGGAAATCTCATAAATCATAAGTAGTTTTAGTTTGTGTGGGAGGCAAGTTTGGATAAAGTGAAGTTTTAAATCTCGTCTTAATGGGTCAATTCTAGAGAAAGAGCCTTTAGTTCAAGGTAGATTGATGATAATGTTCGGTTGTCAAGGTTTTACATGTCCTTTAATGTTTGACCGGGGTATGGTTGTTAGATATGATATGTTCCTGACAATGTATTGTAGAAGCTGTGCAGCGTTTTAGACATAGATGAGGTTAAAGTTCAGGGTTTCTAATAGCGGATACTATTAGAAAAAAATGTTATCCGAGGTAGAATTCATCGGAGTTAAGTTTCTTAGATTGGTGTTTGGACAACATAGCTTGAGGTTGATATATTGCCCGACTTTTAAGGGTTATTGTGAGAGCTAACAGTTGTGGTGATTAGGCCATTAGAATTTTTGAGAGATGTGTTGAAAATAAGTGGTTTAGAGTTATGGTTTCAATTAAGGAAGGTTGAGGGAGAACTCTCCCTAATCAAGGTAATCTTGTTTGAGTGGCAAAATGATTGGATCTATTTTGGTTTCATCTCCTTCATTCGTTTAAATTTCGAGGACAAAATTTCTTGTAAGAGGAAAGAGTTGTAACGACCCAGATTTTTGATTCAACTATGAGCGTTGACCTGGGTCTTAGACTGATACGTCGAGTCAGATGTTTGGAACTTGTCGGGCCAAGATGTTGGGTTTTATGGAACTCCATGTGTTGTTGGGCTGGGTTTTGGGTTTGTTGGAATGAATGATATGTGAGGGCAGTTGGGTAATTCACCCTCAAAAGAAGAAAAGGCTAATGCTTCATTAAGGGGCTTCCATTTTGGAAGAGGGGTGAAGTCACCCTTGTATTTACCCCTTTCTCCCTATCTTCTTCTTCAAATTCCCATTCTAAACCCAAAGTAAAAGAATGAAGCTTGTTATTTTAGAGTGGGAATCTCTAATTTGTGATCAAGGGAAGTTTAATTAGCATACAAAGATATATCTTTCAAGGTGAATATCCCCAAAGTTGGTAGAAATTAGAATTAAAGCTTGGAGCAAAAAAGAGAAGTGGAAAAAGCTTGGTGAGGGCTTCATTTTAGGAATTTCTTGCTTAAGGCCAGTACATTTCTGACTCTTTCATTTCATGAGGATCCTAAAATGATTGCTTTGTGTGATTTATGATTTTGGGTTACAAAGTTTGGGTTTTAGAAGTTTTAAACCCTTTAATGACAAATCAAGAATCAAGTGTTGTTAATGTGTAAAATTGGTAGCAAACCACCTAATATACTTTAAATAACATGTAGGAAAGTTTCAAGGCTTAACCATTTAGGTTAATAGCTGGGATTGTGAAATCTTGAGCTTTAGATTTTGAAATCTAGGCCACCCTATATCGGTACGCCTTTGTATGAAAGAGGGGCATTATGTGAGGGGCATACCGGTATAACATGTCGCGTATCGGTACCCCATGCTTGATGAGAATTCCAGTGGCATTTTCACGTATCGGTACGCTAGGGGCGTATCGATACTATTTTTTATTGCCCGAGGAAGGCCTTCTTGTACTGGTACATATTTAGAGAAGTACCGATATAACATAGGGATCGGTACGGGGCTTCGCGTACCGATATTGGGTACCGATACAGAGGTTGGCATACTGGTACGAGACATTGATTAGATTCTTTCGAACTTAAATCAAGTATCGGTACTCATGGACAAGTACCAGTACTTAGTGAGGCGTACCGATACCCATATTGGAGTATCGACACTCACAGGGCAATCTGCCCAAAAATTTTGAGGTTACTTTCAAGGGTTCTATAATTCGAGGTATATGGCTCAATAGGTCTCTAAAGGTATAAAATGAATTCTAAAACCGATAAATCAAGGTTTATAACCTACATGTGGAATAAATGGCTAATGGCTAGATAATTGTTGAGTGGATTGCTTGTATTAGTAATCCATAGAGATCCGTGGTGGATCGATTGATGCTGTGTGGAAATTAGGGTCCTTGCTGTGTGCTGAAGGGACGCCCTTGTAGACTAGTTGCTGTGAATAATAAGATGATCTAATAGGAATGTCGTGAATGAGCGTAAAAGACATATATTAATTATTGTAACAAATAAAATATGCCATGGGGCATTTGTAATGGTTGGCTTGATGCTTCTTATCTCTTGGTGAGATGTATGGATGCTTGGGGAGCATATGTTATTCTATGTGTCTTGGTCAGGAATTTAAATGTCCTAGAGTTAGTCCAAGGGCACTTATATAAGGGGATATGTACTTCGGGCTGTATGATCTAGTAGATCCGACGTATCTACGGGCTATGTGATCTGGATGCAGCTACAAACCTATTCGTGGCTATGGTGAACCGGATAAGGAAACATAACTTGGTGGGTTGTGTGAGCTCAAGTCACTCAATGGGCTATGTGAACTCGAGTAACCTGATTGGTTGAGTGATCTTAGGTAAAAACTGCTTGTGGTTATTGTGATCCAAGTAAGTCTAGGACGTATCTGTGGCTATGGTGATCCGAATATTGTCCATTAACCCGACGACTATGTGATCACGGGTAACCCGACGGCTGTGTGAGCATGGATAATATAGGGTTTCATTGGCCATTATTTAGGGAATGTATGTTATTTATGTTGCTGTGTGGATTTTTTATGTTGGCTATTTTACCCTTGGGCTACGTGATCAGGGTATGGAATGCATAAACTCGATGGGCTGTGTGAGCTTGAGTTGCTCGATGGATTGTGTGACCTCGAGTATGGTAAACCTAGGTGATGACATGTGAGACTTCTTTTATTTAATGATGCCTTGAGACAAATATTGTGGACTCTAGCTAGGGTAGGCTAGAAGATGATCCTTAATATTGAGAAGCCTTTATGTGCCCTCTTAATTGTATTATCATGCATGCTTGTTTTATGATATTCATGAATTGTGGTTGAGTAAAAATGTACTACTGAGTTCTGTTAGCTCAGCGTGTGGAATTGTGGTTTTTCCGTGCGTAGGTTGACATGTTTCTTTTAGAGGAGCACTTCGAAGAGGACTTCCCAGCACTGAGCTAGCTTCAAAGTACAGTACTTGATATTTAAGTTTGGACTGATTGTATTCATAGGAGCTTAACACAGTCGAGTCTGTAACTTTATTTGATTTACTATTAATTGGTCAAACAGTGTATTTTAATTGGAGCTTCTATTTTGTAAACTCTTTTAATGTTATTTAATTGTGTAGATTTATGAAAATGAATGTTTTGAGAAATGTCAAGCTGTGAATTTTAAATGAAAATTTTGATGGGTCAATTTTGAGACATCCGAATGTAATACTTTGAATCCAGATCTGGATCAGGGTGTTACATATATAATTCTACATAATCATTTTTTGGGTTTTATTTTTTCTTAAAGTTCTTTCTAAAATTTATTTCCAGAGGCAAACCGATTGTTTCATAAATAAATATCGTAGTATTGATTTAGAATTATGAAATAAAAATATCATATTCAATATGATTCCATATAACTTTATTAATACTACAATAATTAATATTATTTATGAAATATTTTATTCAAACATCATTTTTATAACTTTTCAAACAAAAATGTTAAGAATAGTATTTATTATTAAATAATAATATGAACCCAACAAGTGATGGGTTCTAAGGGCTTTGTTTGCAAGGTGTGTGTGCAGTATCAAAGGGTCAAGAATATATATGAACGTATAATACATTGTAATCACATTTATACTATTCACAAAAAAATATTATTGGTAGAATTTTTTGAAATTGAAATATTGCAAATTGTATTTAATATTAAATAATATTATTATATATTACATTAAAATAGTATTATATAAATATTTTTTGTTCATACATATTCTTAACCTTTTGATAATGCACGCACACCTTGCAGACAAAGCGATTGAACCACATGAAATTGATATCATCCGCTTATTCACTAAGACCACTTGTTGAGTTTAATATTATTAAATATATTAAGATTACCATGAATATAATATATCTAACTCAATTTAAGTTAAATTTTAATCTAAAAATCATATTTACTTATAAGGAGTTATTTTTCAAAAAAAATCTTATGCTTTTGAAAACGGATAAGACAATTTACTGAAAATTAAACTCAATAAATGGTCATAGTGAAAAATCGGATGATGTTCATTTTATGAGACCCGGGTTCAATCATTTTGTCTGCAAGGTGTGTGTGCATTGTCAAAGAGTTAAGAATATGTATAAATAGATATTATCTTGTAATCACTTTAGACTATTAAAAAATTTATTGAAAATGATTTTTTGTTGTTGTCTTGTAATTTATTTGTCGTTGACCAATTTAATTTTTATGAATCAAACACTAAAAAATGTGAAAAATATTTTACGCAAGTCATTTTCCGCGAAATAATTAAGGGGAAATTATATGAATGGTCCCACGACTATGACCCAATTCTTTGTTGAGTCCCTTAATTATTAGAAGTTACAAACTAGTTTCCATCTTAAAAAGGTAATAAATTGGTCCGATGTCGTAAAAAATTTAACGGTTGATGGTATGGCAGTTAACAAAAATTGGCATAATGACACATTTATTTCTCAATTTTTACACTTTATTTTAACTTTTTCCTAATTCTAAAAATAATCCTTAACATTCAAAATTCTATCAATTTAGTCCATTTCTTCTCCCTACACAATCGTAAATAAAACCGGTCCTCTATCTAAAACAAAAATCAAAATTTGATTACTTAAACGACATGAAATCCTAAACAAAAACCTTAATTCTTTAGCTTCAAATCTGATTTTTGTTTGTTAATACTTTAAATGTTTATATTTTTAATACTAAATTTTTATATTATTCTGTAAATTTTGATGAGGTGTAAAGTCAAAAACTTTGGAAGGAAATGAAAAACCCAAAAAATCTTTGTTTTTACCTGCAAGTATTTCTGGGTTTGCTTCGTTTTAATGTTTTCTTTACTGAGTTATCATTTTTTAGTTTGTTTGTGTTTTTTTCTGTTCTATATTTGGTTGTTTCTGCTTGTAATTGAATCATGAGAAAGGAGTTCTCTCCGTACTAGTTTCTTTGTGTGTTTTTTAATTTTGTGGTTCTTTTTCATTGTTATAACTTAGCAATATGTAGGGTGTTTTCGTGATGGATTCTTGTTGATATTTATGTTTAAGGGATCTAAAGTTGAGTTATGGATTTGATTTTATATTAATATGCCTCTGTTAGATGATAAAGGTATTGGGAAATTTTGTGATTTTTGTTTAGGATTGTGTGGGGAGAAGAAAGGAACTAAATTGATAAAATTTTAAAATATTAAAGATTATTTTTTTAGAATTAGGACCAAGTTAAAATAAAGTATAAAAGTTGAGGACTAAATGTGTTATTATGGTAATTTTTGTTAACTATCACGTCATCAGCCGTTATATTTTTAACGACATCAGATTAATTTGTTATTTTTTAAGTCGAAGACTAGTTTATAACTTTTGATAGTCAAGAGACTCAACAAAGAATTAAATTATAGTCGGTAAACTATTTATGTAGTTTATCCATTAATTAAACAGACCCTAAATGTTGTTTTTAACTTTGGCTCCAAATCGATATTGCAGTGACAGCCGAGTGGCAGAGCACATCTAACCTGGGCCTTATCCCTCCCTTAAGTTCTAGGATCGAATCTCAATAGGAGAATCCCGTCCCCTCCTATCCCGGCCTCCCCTAGGCAGGTAATTTTCAAAAAAAAAAAAATCTCTAAATCTCACCTGATTTCACTATGGGTACACAACAAATCAATATAGACCTGTTAACATGGGATACCGAAATCAAAATTAAAATTCAAAATGTAAAATAATACAATACGAAAAATAATTGAAAATCGATAGGTTTACTTCAATATTTTTTCCTAGTCTATGTAGATTATATATTATGGGTCTCTAAAAATTTAAAATTCGTATATAATTTAAAATTTATTTTAAAATTTTTTTATATATTTTCTATTAAAAAAATATTTTTATCTATTAAAACTGTATAAATTTACTATCCTAACGTAAAATTCTGCGCTTCTCCTTGGTCATAAGAATATTTTTTTTGTGCTCATTTGTTTCGGATCGTAGGATGACTCAACAGGATCACTGGTTAAGGGTCAACGCTATACTTCATATCGAAATTTCATTGACTTGAAGAATCAAGATTAAAAAAATGGAAAAAGTTCTGTCATTTTAACAGTAGAAACCCTTTTGTCCCTTGGCCTAAATATTAAATTAGAACACTACATATTTAGTATCCAACTATTTCCGCATTATTGTTTTGGTATTCTAACTATTATTTTTGGTAAAATGATATCTAATGTTATGTTTTTTTCTTTGTTTTGGTACCTCTGCCATTT
The DNA here is from genome assembly GCA_019671005.1 of Hibiscus mutabilis. Taxonomy (NCBI): domain Eukaryota; kingdom Viridiplantae; phylum Streptophyta; class Magnoliopsida; order Malvales; family Malvaceae; genus Hibiscus; species Hibiscus mutabilis. Next base: position 33,278,389 of record CM033750.1, on the reverse strand, counting down.
AAAATTATTGGAAGTAGTGACGTGGCTTGGGTTAATAACAATTTTAGTCTAAGAACTAAAACCATAAATTCCTTACTTTTCTTTTTCTTCCAGTCGAACACTTTTTTGGGTTTTCGGTTTAAAAACACAAAACTTTAGGATTTGAAGATTAATGGGGGGCTAATGCGGGGCCTATTGGAGGACACAAACTTCATGTTCGACTGTGAGAGTACTTGGCAAAAGGGTATAAATGCAATGGAAATGTATGAAAACAGTGCCAAGACTAAGTCTTTTGCGTGCAAGTGTACACGGTCTACAAGTAATACAATAATAAGCTGGTTATCGATCCCACAGGGATTGGCCAAGAGTTTTAATTGCTTCGCGTTTTTACTTGTCAAGGGAAAATGTTGTTTAAATTGAAGTTGGTTTTGGAAATATTTTAAGAGAAAAGAACTAGAAGAAAACAGTGTTGACAATGAGAGTTTTCAAATAAGTGATGAGCGTTGGCAAGGGATGTATGGTTTTCACGCCATGCTTGCCATGACAGCCTTTAATGATGTCTGTCTTGGCATTGTTTGCTGAGCAGATTCAAAGTTGACATTGCCTCTCTCGATGGCAAGGCCCCAAATTAACCATGTAAAAACTCTTATATCTCTATAGTGTAGTTTTTCATAAATCAATTCGATTAAGTTCCAATCATTGCTCCTAAGGGGCAGAATCACCCCCGAAGTAAGTTCATCTACTTGAACATCTTCTCTCGAAGCATCTCACCTTAGTATCTGGCAACAGATCGTTGCCCCCTAAGTCTGTTAAGATATCAAGGTTCAATAAGCCAACATTGCCAGCTATCGATTGGCATAGTTATTATAAAATATTGAAGAACATGCCAGATGGGGAAAATAATGATGAGGCATTTTAATTATTAAAGACAAAACATGAAAATAGCGTTCAACGCAAACATCCATCACCAACTATTAAATTAGTTCATGGTGAGGTTATCAAACCAGAAACCTTCATCGTTTTTTACCAACATCATCATTTAAAAGAAATATAAATAAAATTGACAAAGAGAATGGGCTAGAAGAGGATCTCTTGATGCAACCCTTCTTGGTCCAGGCTCTCGGTCAAGTTCAGTCGAACCACGTCGCCTTGGTGCAGCCGATTGTGTTCAATGAGTTTTTCCTTCCCAATCTCCTCATTCAAGTGTTTTCTTGAGTTCCTTAAATAGGCGTGCACGGATGACCTAGGATAAGCCTTTGAATTTGGATTTGAATGCTCAAGGATAAGGAATATGATCATCTTATCTAGCGTTTAAATCTTAGGCTGATGTCATCAATGGTTCACCGTCCACTCGACCGAGCATCAAACACCGTTTTTTTGCCAACCGGTGCTTCGGTAATTGTTTGGTCATTCGCTGCCAATGGCTACTCGGCATCCTCCTTGGCATTGCTCCCTTCATGCGCTGATCTGCTCTGTCGTGCCTGCAATACTGCCAACAAACAACCCTTTACACTGGCATAGTCCAATTCTAAACTCCTTATGCAAATGCATGTATTTAACAACTAAATGCAACTAAATATGCTCAAAGACAAGTAAAGATATTGTAAAATATGCATGAAAATCAATACTTTTGAGGAGGTAACACTCCCCCAAACCTAACTCATTGCTTGTCCTCAAGTAATGCAAGTAAGCTAAGGAAAATACAAAAAAAATTATGAAAATAGTACCTCGGTAAATTTTTGGTTGGAATGCCAACAAGTGTTGGCAAGCAGAATTAAGCTCTAGTTCTGTCCTCGGTTATCTTCGTGCAGTGATGCCAAGAAAAATAGCAAATTCAAGTGCAGCAATATAGATCTAATATAAGGCCATTAAGCATGCAAAAGTGCAAGTGATATGCATCAAATTTACTTAATTCACTTAGTCACTTTCTACTACCCAAACTCGAAAAATTTCTCTATTCTGCCAAAGGTATAATTTATGTACAAATATTTTTATTGCTGGCATTAGATTAGGGTAGCGTCATGCACTGTTTGGCATAAGACATAAGAGGGAGAAAACCACAAATACCCATGTTAGTCCAGATTAAATCATTGACTATCCTATTACACTCATACCCTAAGTCATGTTGGCTTGAGAGCTAAGAGGGAGCAAACCATGAAGACCCAAGTTAATAATTTTCCCTAAGGTAGAGGAGTGTTCTAAAGTTCTTCAGCATTTGGCCAACATTGTTGCCTTATTTCTTTCCTTTTTTTCCTGGCATTACTATCTCCTTTTGATTTTTCTAAGTTCAGTTTCAAGAGAGCCTAAGTTTATTAAGCAGACTAGATACATAACTCATGTCGAGTGAAACCAAAGTTTCCTAAACTAGAGTTCTATTGCCAAGCAGCCTTGGCATTCCTACTCTGCTGGCATCAGGCAACTAAAGATGCAAGATTTCTTCATCGGACAGCCTATTCTAAAACTTTCCTAACAAATGTTACCATTCTTCAAAATTTGACCGAGACAAAATTTTCTTTTTCTTCTTTTTTTTATATTGTTCAGTATGCATGGCTAAAATCTAATCTACATGGCATACATGATATGATAAGAAAAATGTAACATGAATGCATGACCTGGCATAAATGTGAGGCAACGCACACCTCCAAACCTAAGATATGCATTGTCCTCAATGCATGATAACAACACATATAAACAACAAAAGAAAAACAAAATGCATGAACATGGGAAATGCAATGTCATGAAAAATATGCCATAGGAGTTTTAAGAAGAGGAGGAATCTCATTCGGATAGTTTCTGCCTTGTGACGCGGGTCTTCCTCTTCATAAATGTCTCACGATCAAGGGCTATATGCTTCTTCCTTTTAACCTGGGCTTCGAGACAACAGTGGAAGCATCAGCTTCCTTTAACGGTCTATACTGGCTCTGATGCAGTAGGAGTGGCAACAGACGAGGCAGGAGCAGGAGATTTCTTCTGAACTTCTTCTTCAGATTCAAATGGTGTTTCAGACTTTGCAGATTCGACTTGAACATGTGAGATTGGAACTGTGGCATCAGAGGGTGTTGGAGTATGAACAGGTCGAGGACTGGCTGGCATGGCACTGTCGTTGACAATGATTTCTAAAGAAAATTCTGAGAAGGCTGGTATAGAGTCTGGGGATAACTTTGCAAGGGCTTTCCTGATGGCAACATCCCTGGCATGAATGTAATGCCATAGCTTGCTGCTATGTTCTTCATTTTTTTTCTATCTTTTGGAAAATCAACTCCTGGCGTTGGTTTATCTAGAAGAGCATTGCCATTGGCACAGAACCCTCAGACTCAGCCTTAGGTGCTTTTAGCTTTAGTGTTGGCACGACAACTTTTCCCTTACCTTTGTCTTTCGAATCGGTGGCAGTGAGGTTCTTCCATACCGTCGGTGTGATTGAGGTTCCTTTTACTTCTTGAATTTTTTCAAAATTGGTCTTGGGCACATCATGCTTCATAAAAATATTAGAGATTAACAATGGAAAGAACAAACCACCAGTTGGCTTACCAGCATATTTGTATGTTTCATCAACGATGATTCGGCCAATATTAATTTTTCTGCCCATGATAATGGAATACAATAGTACAACCCTCTTCTCCGATACGGTTTCATTGTGAGTCATAGGTATAAGGTTTGCCTTGAGAAAGTGATTCTACCCCCTTGGTTGTGATGTTAGCGGCAACTGCTTGATCGTTCGGTGCCTTTTTGAGCAAACAATCCACTCAGTACCCGGCTCACATAAATTTGCCAGCATCTCATTTCTTTTGGCAGTGGTCATGGTGGCAACAAACTCTGCATGCTCGTCTTCATCATCCAACTCAAACATAGAGTTGATGTATCCTTCATCAAATCATACGCACTTTCCTCTGATCATCAAGAATGGATTGACCTTGATTGTGAGATGTGTATAGAACTCTCGAACAATGTTGGGAAAGATTTCTCATTTTTGCTGGCAGAATAGTTCCTATTTGTGCTTGGTAACTACTACCATGAAATCCGGGGTAAAACCCAAATTCTTCTCGTTCTTGAACTCGAAACCTATTTTATAGCAAAACATATTCGATGAGAAGTTATCTTCATATTTTTGGCAGATTTCATCATTGAAAAAAGTCTTGAAAGGTTTTGATGAATACGCCATAGAAGCAAAGTCGAAAGCCTGAATGATTGTTGAAAGAGAAGAGAAAGATCTTGGTTCTTGCTTGATAAAGAATCGAAAAAAGAAAAGTGAAAGGGTTTTTGAACGGCTAGGGTAGATGAAGTAGAAATTGAGTGTTTAATGGGGGTTATTAAAGTGGCAGGCTTAAAAGAGGGGAAATGATGGTATTATGCGTGTATGGGGAAAAGAAAAAGAGTTTGATTTGATAAGGGTGTAGGTGATGTGATAAGGGTGTAAGTGATAAGGTAAGTTTAAAGTTTTGGAGGGATAAGAGGTAAAGTTTAAATTAAAACTTCTCTCTTATTGGGCGGCTAGGGTTAGGTTTCAAAATTTTCACTTTTCAAAATTTAATCAAGCTAGAGTAAATTTTATTTTCCCAAAATTACGTCCGCCTCATGCCAAGCTTGCGTTGGCATTACAAATGGCATGCAGAATCTCCCAACTTGCAACCGTATCATGCCAAGTCATGTAGTGGTTTATTCCGGACACCTTAGATCTGCACATACTCAAAGAAAAAACCCTTCAACGTAGTAATTGAAAATCAAAACTAAAATGGAAAAAATTAAATAAAGAAAATCTGAAAAAGAAAAACACCTAGCCTAATATTTACAAAGGATCCAAAACCTGATGATAAAGTTATGGTACCTCTGCCAAGAGGATAACCTCCTTGGTATTCTTCTGATCCCCGTCCTAATAGTGCTTTAAACGTTGGCCATTTACTTTGAAAACTTCTCCCGATTTCAAATTTTTAATGTCCACAGCTCCATGAACATATGGTTTTATGACTTCAAACGGGCCTGATCATTTCTACATGAGCTTGCATGGGAATAATTTGAGCCTCGAGTTGAATAACAGAACACGTTGGCCTACTTTAAAAATATCTTGGCATGATTTTCCTATCATGCCAGCGTTTTGTCCTCTCCTTATAGAGTCTGGCCTTTTAATATGCTTGTGCTCTAAACTCTTTTAGCTCATTTAGGTCTAGTAATCTCTTTTCTCTAGATGCTCTCTATATTATATCGAGTGTTTTGATAGCCTAATATACATGGTGCTCCATCTTCACTAGAAGATGGCATGCTTTTCTAAACACGAGTCTAAATGGTGAAGTACCCAATAGAGTTTTAAATGTTGTCCTGTGGGCCCACAAGGACTCATCTAGCCTCAAGGACCAATCCTTCCTTGATGGATTCACTGTCTTTTCAAGGATGTTCTTGATTTCCTTATTTGAGATCTCAGCTTGCCCATTCGTTTGAGGATGGTACGCCGTGGCAACCCTTTGCTGAATTCCATATATGCACAAAGCTTTAGAAATTAGTTTGCATTTAAAATGGGTACCCTCATCATGAATAATCATTTTAGGGGCACCAAATCGAGTAAAAATGTGTTTGTGCAAGAACTTGGCAACGGGCTTGGTATCGTTTGTTGGCAATGCCACAGCCTCAACCCATTTGGATACGTAATCCATAGCTACAAGAATATACAGATTACCAAACGATGGAGGAAATGGAACCATAAAGTCTATCCCCCATACATCAAATAACTCCACATGCATAATATTTTGAAGCGGGAGTTAGTGTCTACCAGAGATGTTCCCTGTCCGCCGGCATCGATCATATTCCTTGGCATAGTTATGAGTGTCTTTGTATAGTGTGGGCCAAAAGAATTCGGACTGCAGCACTTTAGCAGCAGTTTTTATTTCAGAAAAGTGACCTCCATAGGGAGCGGCATGGCACAAATGCAAAATGTTATGCTCCTCCTCCTCTAGCACACATCATCTTATCACTTAGACAGCACACTGTTTGAAAAATATTGGCTCATCCCAATAATAATGTCTGACTTCCCACAGAAAACATTTCCTGGCATTATATGTCAAATCTGGTGGCAGAATATTGTAGACCATGACTGTGAGCAATAATTCGTCTGAAATTCATCTCTTATGGTAGTGGTCTTCCTATTTTCACAATGATGTTCTAGGCCTAACAAGTGATCAGCTACTAAATTCTCACTGCCCTTTTTGTCTCGGATCTGAAGGTCAAATTCCTGTAGTAGAAGTGTCCACCGGATTAATCTGGGCTTGACATCCTTCTTTGCCAAGAGGTATTTTAATGCTGAGTGATTTGTATACACAACAACTTTATTACCAACTAAATAGGATCTAAATTTGTCAAAAGCAAATACAACAGATAGAAATTATTTCTCTGTTGTGGTGTAGTTGAGTTGTGCTTCACTCAAAGTTCGGCTGGCATAGTATATGGCATGAAAAACCTTGCCATGCCGTTGTCCCAGTACTGCTCTGACGGCATAGTCACTGGCATTGCACATGAGTTCAAATGGCTTACTCCAGTCTGGTGACACAACTATAGGGGCATTGATTACTCTCTCTTTAAGTTCTTGAAACGCTCTCAAACAAGCATCATCAAACTTAAAAGTGGCATTCTATTCTAATAGCAAGCATAAAGGTTTAGAAATTTAGAAAAGTTTTTAATAAAACGACGGTAAAAACCTGCATGACCTAAAAAACTTCTTATACCTTTTACACTCGAAGGAGGTGGCAACTATTTAATTACCTCCACTTTCGCCTTGTCAACTTCCAAGCCTTTCTTGGTCACTTTATGACCGAGAACTACGCCTTCCTTCACCAAGAAGTCGCATTTCTCCCAGTTTAAGACCAAGTTAGTCTCTATACATCCCTTCAAAACAAGCTCCAAACTTTGAAAACACTCATCAAATGTCTTGCCAAAGACTGAGAAGTCATCCATAAAGACTCTAGGTTATGCTCAATCATGCCCGAAAAGATGGACATTATACATCTTTAAAACATTATCGGTGCATTACATAGTCTGAATGACATCCTCCTAAATACGAACGTTATATATGGACATGTGAATGTGGTCTTTTCCTGGTCTTTCAGAGCTATAGAAATTTGATTATATCCCAAATAACCATCTAAAAGACAGTAGAGAGCTTTACCTGCCAATCTGTCCAACATTTGATCAATGAAGGGCAAAGTGAAATGGTCATTCTTGGTGGCATTGTTCAGCTTCCTATAGTCTATGCACATTCTCCATCCGGTAATAGTTCTGAAAGGTATTAACTCATCCTTGCTGTTTTGAACCACAGTCATGCCACCTTTTTTGGCACGTATTGCACCGGGCTAACCCACAAGCTATCGGATATGTGATAGATTATCCCGGCATCCAGCCACTTGATAATCTCTTTTTCATGACTTTCTCCATGCTCGGATTCAATCTTCTTTGGCCTTTAATTGTTTTGCAATGATATTCTTCTAGGATTATCTTATGCATGTATATAGTTGGACTAATACCTCAGATGTCTGCCAAGGTCCAACCCAACGCTTGTTTGTGCTTACTTAACATCTCCAGCAATCTTTATTCCTGATTATTGGTTAGATCAGTGGAAATAATCACTGACAAGGTTGAGTGTTTACCTAAATATGCATATCTGAAGTGGTCTGGCAATGGTTTGAGCTCCAATTCTAGTGGCTCCTCAATAGATGGTTTTGGTGCCACCATCTTTCTGCCAGCCAACTCTAGTGGTTCTGGCTGTTCGGCATGGCTTACTTCTTCAATGTCCATTCTTGATTCTCTTTCACTATCAGTTTCGCTGGCAACACCATCAGTTTCTTGGCACAACCATGCCACGTTTACCTTAAGAATGGACTCTATCCTATCATCTGCTTGGCATTCCTCCAATTTATCTGCACATCTCAAAGCTTGAAACACATTAAATGTAACCTACTGATTATTCATGCGCATTGTTAATTCTCTTTTATACACATCAACCAAAACTCTACCAGTGGCAAGAAAAGGTCTTCCCAATATAATTGGGACATTTACATTGGCTTCATAATCTAAAATAATAAAGTCAGCTGGGAATATAATTTTTTCTACCTTTACCAATACATCCTCAATCTTACCCTTAGAATGTGCAAAAGATCGGTCTGCCAGCTGAAGTGTCACGGTAGTGGGCCTTGATTCAATACCAAGCTTCTTGAACACTGACATCGGCATCAAGTTAATACTAGCTCCCAAGTCACACAGTGCCATGCCTATGAATTTGGTACCAATAGTGCACGGGATAGTAAAACTTCCTGGATCTTTCAATTTTGGTGGCAACCGATTAAGTATCCTGTCATTGCATCCCTCGGTGTGAGCTACAGTCTCAAAATCACCCCATTTTTTTCTTAGACAAAACGTCTTTCATGAATTTAACGTAATTGGGCATCTAATTGAGTGCTTCCACTAATGGAAGATTGATCTGCAATTTCTTAAGCACTTATAAGAAATATTTAAATTGTTGATCCTGTTTATGCTTCTATAACCTTTGTGGAAATGGCAGAGGTGGATACACATATGCTGGTTCTGCCGGCCTTGCCAATAGTTTGTTGACATCAGACTACTATCTGCTCAATGGCATCAGTCTACTCCTTGACATCAGTCTGATTGCTGGCATCAGTCTGCTCATTGGCATCAGTCTACTCGTTGGCACTATTACTGCCCACTTCTTTGTTTTTTGGTTTTTTTGGTTCATCTACTGGTCATCTTTCTTCCTTTTGGAAATGAACTGGATGTTTGACGATTGTCCAACCTCACATTATTTCCCACTCCAAAGAGTTATAACTTTGCATTGTTCATTATTTTTTTGCCAGGCACCTTCTGTATCACTTGGCAAAGTTTCCTGGGTCTATTGCTAATTGCACTGGCGAGCTGTCCAATCTGGATTTCCATGTTTCGCATAGAGGCTGCCAAACTTTAGACAGTTGCATCATTCCTTTTATGTATTCCATCAAAGCCCACTATTAGCTCATTTATCCTCCATAAGAATTATTTTGTACCCTTTGTGGCATGGTATTGTTCTGACGCTAGGCCTTGTATTGACGTTGGGCATGGTTGTTCTGCTGTAGGGCATTATATTGGTTGCTCCCTTGATTCCCCCAGGATAAATTTGGGTGATGCCTCAATCCTGCATTGTAAGTATTTGCATTAGAATTAAAATTGCGATTTATATTGCCAACATAATTTACCGACTCAGGGTTGGCAGGGCAATCATCCACATGGTGGCTCTCTCCACAAATGGTGCAGAATGGATCTAGTGCTTTAACTTCTTGAGACTCGTTGCTCCTTTGCAAAGTTCTCACCATGCTGGTGAGATTGGAAATCTCGGTATGAGTGGATGTTAATTCATCAACCTTTAATTTCCCACTAGTTTTGGTTTCGGTCCCAAGTCTAGCAACAGGATATTTAAAATTATTAATAGAAATCCTCTCAAAGATGCCAACAGCCTCTGTGTAGTTCTTATCAAGAAATGAACCGGCTGCTGAAGCATCAACAACAGCCCTTGTTTGTGCATTTAATCCATTGTAGAAGGTTTGTATATGTGTGTCCAATTCGGGAATCCATACATAGGACATCTTCTCAACAGATCTTTAAATCTTTCCCAAGCATCATATAAGGTTTCGTCTTCAGCCTGCCTAAATGTAATGATCTCACCCCGCAGCTTGGCAGTGAGTGTTGGCGGCTGGAAACGCTTCAGAAACTTCTGGCATAGGTTCCCCCATGAGGTGACAGAACATGGTGGCAAAGAATTGAGCCAAGTTTTTGCTCTATCTCTCAAGGAAAAATAAATAATTTCAGCTTCATGGTATCCTCTGATACTCTGGGCTATTGAAAAAGCTGGCAAATCTCCATGAATTGCTTTAAGTGTTCCCTCGGGTCTCCAATAAGTGCTCCATCAAATTGACCTACATTCAAAAGTGTTTGTATCATTACCGGTTTGAGTTCAAAATTGGGTGTGTTTACCTCGGGACCAATTAGTCCTGGCATCAAATTATCAATGTTTGGTGCTGAATATTCTCTAATAGGTCTCTCTTCCTCCACATTATTAGCTGGGGCAACAGGAGCTGGTGGTATTCCATTGTTATTGAGTGGATCATTGTTTAACACACCATTTCCTCCATTGTCATATTGAGCCATCTCTCGAATATTTTTCTTTAACCTTCGTATGTTTTTTTGATTTTTGGATCATATAGCCAATCTTCCACCACAAGGCGGTTTCTGGTCATACATCAGTCAAAACAAAGACAAATTAAAACGAAAATAGAAAGAAAACATGTAAAAATTAAAAACAACAAGCTCTGTTGTAACCCCCGGCAACAGCGCCAAAAACTTGTTCGACTATGAGAGTACTTGGTAAAAGGGTATAAATGCAATGGAAATTTATGAAAACAGTGCCAAGACTAAGTCTTTTACGTGCAAGTATATACGGTCTACAAGTAATACATCAATAAGCTGGTTATCGATCCCATAAGGATTGAAAGAGTTTTAATTGCTTCGCGTTTTTACTTGTCAAGGGAAAATGTTGTTTAAATTGAAGTTGGTTTTGGAAATATTTTAAGAGAAAAGAAATAGAAGAAAACAGTGTTGGCAAGGAGAGTTTTCAAATAAGTGATGAGCGTTGGCATGGGATGATTGGTTTTCATGTTATGCTTACCATGCTAGCCTTTAATGACGTCTGTCTTGGAATTGTTTGTCGAGCATATTCAAAGTTGGCATTGCCTCTCTCGATGGCAAGGCCCTAAATTAACCGTGTAAAAACTCATATGTTTCTATAGTGTAGTTTTTCATAAATCAATTCGATTAAGTTCCAATCATTGCTCTTAAGGGGTAGAATCACTCCCGAAGTAAGTTTATCTACTTGAACATATTCTCTCGAAGCATCTCACCTTAGTATTTGGCAACATATAGTTGTCCCCCAAGTCTGTTAAGATATTAAGTTTCAATAAGCCAACAAAGCCAGCTCTCGCTTGGCATAGTTATTATAAAATATTGAAGAACATGCCAAATGGGGAAAACAATGCCGAGGCATTTTAATTATTAAAGACAAAGCATAAAAATGGCGTTCAATGTGAACATCCCTCACTAACTATTAAATTAGTTCATGGTGAGGTTATCAAACCAGAAACCTTCATCATTTTTTTACCAACATCATCATTTAAAAGAAATATAAATAAAATTGACAAAGAGAATGGGCTAGAAGATGACCTCTTGATGTAACCCTTCTTGGTCCATGCTCTCGATCAAGTTCGGTCAAACCACGTCTCCTTGGTGCAACCGATTATGGTCAATGAGTTTTTTCCTTCCCAGTCGCCTCCTTTAAGTGCTTGCTTGAGTTCTTAAATAGGCGTGCACGGAAGACCTAGGATAAGCCTTTGAATTTGAATTTGAATGCTCAAGTATAAGGAATATGATCGTCTTATCCAACGTTTAAATCCTAGGGCTGGCATCATCAATAGTTCACCGTCCACTTGACCGGGCATCAAACATCTCTTCTCTGCCAACCGGTGCTTCGGCAATTTCTTGGTCCTTCGCTGCCAACAGCTACTCGGCATCTTTTTTGGCATTGCTTCCTTCCTGCGCTGATATGCTCTACCGTGCCTGCAATACTACCAACAAAAAACCCTTCATACTGGCATAGTCTAATTCTAAACTCCTTATGCAAATGCATGTATTTAACAACTAAATGTGCTCAAAGACAAGCAAAGATACTGCAAAATAGGCATGAAAATCAATACTTTTAAGGAGGTAACACTCCATGATCGGGATATCAGTGAGAATACGAGGGGGTGGAAAAGGGATGCGACAAAATAGGATTGAAGCTTTGCAAAATTAAGTCGTTGTTTTAAATTGATGGATTTTAGACTAAATTGATAATATATGTGTGTTTTGGACTAAAACTGTGATTATACCAAGCCATGTCATCATTTTCATTAGTTTTTAACGATCGGGTACCAAAACAAAACAAATATATAATGTTAGGTACCATTTTGCCAAAAATAATAGTTGAGGATACCAAAACAATAAAACATGCATAGTTGGGATACTAAATATGTAGTTTTTCCTATTAAATTTAACAAGCATGGATAAGATTTACTTTTGATTGCCCTCATTTTCTTCTTATTTGTTTTGTATTTGAGAACTTTACTAAAATTTCTATCACTAATCTTAGTTAAGCATTGTATCTAGAGTTTAGCTAAGGTAAACAAGGTGTTAACATGAATAAACGAATTATATTATATTATATTATATTATATTATATTATATTATATTATATTATATTATATTATATTATATTATATTATATTATATTATATTATATTATATTATATTATATTATATTATATTATATTATATTATATTATATTATATTATATTATATTATATTATATTATATTATATTATATTATATTATATTATATTATATTATATTATATTATATTATATTATATTATATTATATTATATTATATTATATTATATTATATTATATTATATTATATTATATTATATTATATTATATTATATTATATTATATTATATTATAGAAAATACTTTGATACACAAGCTTGTGTAAACTTTTCACAAATCGTTTAATTTTAGGGTTTAGAGATTTAGGTTGAATATGATACTTTTAGACCAACTAAGATATGATACTTCTAGTCCAAATATTTTCACCCTGTTCTCGAAGACAAAATTATATTCATTGAAACCTAGCGATCTTACAATCACTGGGGTGCGCAATAGATGTGTTTTATTTATATTGAATTTCTTTAAGATTCTTTTAGTGTGTGTCAATTTATGTGCTCAATCTACAAGTCAAGATAAAAACTTGATTCTAAGATTATTTATCTCAAATATTTTCTTTTAATAATAAAGTGCTTTTGAAGATTTTCAAGAGCTCCAATAATATTAAAATTATCAACATGTATTATAATTATAAAATAATTAGATCATAGTCTCCTTATAAAAACACATGGGCTTATTAAATCATTTTAACATTTCTTCAATAAATATTCACCGAGTTAGTTATGTCATATACTCTCTGTAACACCCCTAAAATCGACTTAGTCGAAAATCGGATTTTGGTAATCGAAAAATTTTAATTCTGATAAGATATTATAAATCTCAAGAAATGATCATGTAGTTGAATTTTTAAGATTTGATTCGAATTATGATTAATCTTGGAATAAGGGCAAGATAGTATGAGTCAAGTGACTAAATTGTAATAATTGAAAGCTAGAGGATTTTTGTGTGAAGGATGGAAAGTTGAGTGACTAACCTTGTGATTAAACCACAAGAGGGTTATTCACCCTACACATGGCCATGGATGAAGATAGTTTCTTCATCTTTGGCTTTGTTAATTCATTTTGAATAAATATTAAAGAAAGAAGATAGGAAAACTTACCTATCAGATAGTAACCAAGCAAACACCTCCATTGAAGTTTGAATAAAGCTTTAAGTTTCCTTTGGTTTCTTTAGCTAAACTCGACCCTTGTATTGACCAAGGTAAGCCCATAAATTTAGCTCATGAATTCAAGACCAATTAGGTGATGGAATCATGAAATCAAGTAATAGAAATCATGTCGATTTTGATGAGTCCATGTTCTTCTTGTGCTAGAGCAATTCGTTGGTGGTGAAGAATCACCAAGTCTTTCCAAGCAAGCTCAAGCCCTTAATAAGGGAGTTTTCATCCGGGAGCCGAAATAGGTTCGGATAGTCCGGTGAGTGTAGTTCATGTCTCGAGAATGGCTAGGTGTCATCCCGATTGTATTTATGTGAAATTCTATGCATTTACCTTGTTTATATGTCGAGGCTCCTATAGAGCAAAGTAGAGAAATTGCTAAGGTTAAGCTCGGTAAGCTTACACATGTGCTATATGCTTTGATTATAAATTTGACATGATTGAAAATGCATGATATTATGATATACGACATGAATATGTACTATGATTATCCATGAAACATGAAACCATGATGTGCAAGTTACTAAGTAAGATACAAGGGAGCTAAGGCTCTAAACATGTTATGCTACAAGTAATGTGAACAATAAAATCATGAAAATGTCATGTTATGGACTTCTTGGGTACAAGTGTACTTTAGATACAATTGGCATGCCATAGAATTCATTGAGCTCATGTACGGGTAGACTACGGTCCTTGGGTTACGACCCTTATGTGGCAAGGCAGAGGGGTGTATGTGTATTTGTCTTTGGCGAGGCGGATGAATTGACTATTCATGGACTTGGCGAGGTCAGATGGGAATTCATGTATCCATTAGTTACTATGATCCAAGGCAAATTGAATAATTTAATCAAATACTCTTGAATTATGCATGCATGAACCGATGTGAATATGCCATGAATCATGAATTAGGCAAGTATATACTTATGCGATTATGCTATGAATCATGAATAAGCATGAACTCTTATGCTGAGTTATGATACATGAACATGTATGAAACATTGAATATATGTTATGTTGTCAACTACCTCATTAGGGTAAATAAGCCTAACATGTGCATCTCATGCATTTCAAGTCCTTAAATGCTCTAAAGATTGATCGTGCAAAGAAGGTTACAAGTCACTCCTACAAGCATTTTGTGTAATGTACATAAGCCTTCCTTAACTCCTAGTATGGTGGCATATGGTTTAAGTATGTTTAAGTATGGCTTTGATATGTAAATTAAGTGTGTGTTATGCTACATGATGCATGAGACTTAAACTAGTCATGAAAATGCAAGTATAACTCCAAATATGACCTTTTTGGAACTCACATGACTAAATGAATCATATGTATGTTAATTCACTCATGAATATGGTATGTAGCTAGGTTAACATGTTAGAAATATGGTGTATGAGTTTGATATGCATTGAAGATGTTTTGGATAGGTTTTAATCAAGTTTTGGTATGAAAATTGCCATCTGGTGCAGGGCGTATCGGTACCCTATCTGGTGCGTACCGGTACAGCTAGGCCAAAATTGACCACATGGTACAAAACGTATCGGTATGGTCAACCATACCGGTATGAAAATGGGTTACTGGAATTTTGTTTAAGCATGGCGCATCGGTACGATACCTTAGCGTATCAGTATGGACCCCTGTACTGGTACTAGAATTGGTTAGTGGAATTTGGGAAGTTAAAAACGTACCGATATGAACCTCTTCAGTACCAGTACAAAGGTAGTTAAAACTGTTATGAACCTGAAATAAACTTTTAAAACTTTGTATTTTGTCCCTAAATAACCAACAGGTTAATTACATGAGTTATAAATCTTCAAATCAGTTGAAATTTTGCAGGTAAGTTGAATAAGACATGAATTTTAAGTACATCGCCTTAATTATGAGAATATCGAGAAATGTTATAAAATTATAGTTTAGTCCCTAAACTTTGAATTCCTTACAAAATGGCCCTCATAAAATATCAAGGCTTAATTTGATATGACATGATTAATTGGAAGATATAGATAATAAGAAACATGTGATTGTGACATGATTATCTTTTTAATGTATGAATTGTGAAATTGTATGTTTCGATCAAAGTTTTCGATAACGTCTCCGACTCGGTTCTCTTCTAGACCGGGTAGGGATGTTACACGCTCAGATTGTTTCAATCCATATAAATATTTAACTTGATATATTTGAATAAATTTCCCATAAATGTTCATATGCTTCTAACTTTTAAATCCTTGAGTGATAAATTTCACTATATAGGAATCCACATAATCATTATATGTATATAATTTTTTTCATGGTTGTATGGCCAATAAAAATAATTGTAGAAAGAGATGAAACATCAGTGAATATAATTCAGTCTGAGAACTCGTAGACTTACTATAAAGGATAAAACTATAGGGTGTAAGTCGATCTAGAAGAGAATGAGAAATGCATAAGGAAAGGTTGAAACCTATAAGGCTAAACTTGTAGTTAAGGGTTATATGTAAAAAGAAAGTATTGATTACCAGGAAACAATCTCGTATGTAGCAATGCTCAAATTCATCCACATATTCTTATCCAATGCAATTGCTCTCGATTATAAGATATGACAAATTGATGTCAAGACAACCTTGCTAAATAGTCATCCACATATTCTTAGGGATATAAAGAAAAATATAAAATTCATATCCAAAACCCTCAAGGTTAAGATGATATTATAACCCACAAGGAATGGGGGGGGGGGGTCCATTGACGTGGAATTTATGAAGAGCGAAGCAAAACCCCAAAAAGCATAAAAAGCAATGGACCCGTCGTCTTTTTTGGTATTGCCCTTTTTCCTTCCCACCTGTTGTTGCCCTAATAAAATTGCCTGTCACTGTGAGCCCCACCCTAGCATGTCACCTGCTTCCCGGCAACCAACCGGTTACCTCTCTCCCTCCTTCACCGGCTCTACCCGGTTGTTTCATGCATACATCATATCGTGTCCAAACCAATGCCAAATAAAGTTACTTCATGTAAAAACTTTCATTATATTTGTAAACAAAAATGTATTTTTTAAATTTAAGAACAATCTTTTATTTTTGTTCAAAAATTTGAGAACGATCTTACTTATAATATTTTATATTTTATAATTATTGATATATTATAATTTATTTTATATAACTTTGTGTGTACTTATTTATTGTTTTATATTGTATTGTAGTTTAATTAATATTTTGTATTAGTATATATAATATTGTAAAATTGATGGCTTTGTGCCTATGGATCACCCTATGGCGTGTGGTTGCTGTCAGGTTAAGGGGTGGACGAGTGGACAAATTATTAGTTTTTTTTTTGTTGTTGCTAAAGCTACTTGCCTGTGTGCCTAGAGGTGATAACAAGCCGAGCCAGAGCTTGTTTAGGCTTGACTCGGTTCGAAAATAGTATTATTAAGCTCGGTTCAGGTTCAAAGTTCGTGAAGCTCGAAATTTTAGGCTCGAACTCGACTTGTTGTTTTTCTTAAATTGATTTTAATTTTTTTTAAATTTTTAAAAAATAACATGTGAAAACCTGTTTAGAAAAAGATAATATTTATTTATGCAATCCGCAAGTAACCATAGTACATTTTCTAAATTATACCTCCACAACGAGAATGTGATTTAAAGTATTTAATTATGATAACATGTTAACAACACTGAAAATACAAGTGTATATGGAGTATATATATATATATAATTATTTCGAGCATGTTCATTAGCTTTTCGAGTCGAGCTTGGGTCGGTTTGGCTCGGCTTGTTAAGGTCTCGAGCTGAACATGAACTCGAGTCGAGTTCACTCGAGCCGAGCTTTGACCGAACTTTCATTTGACTGAGCTTTCATCGAGCCGAACCCGAACAGCTTACGAGCCAGTAAGGCTCATTATCACCCCTAAGTGTGTTACTCTTAACGGATCACCATTTTCTAAGTAGTTTGTAAATTAGAAAGGTTTAAGATCCGTTTGATACATTGAAAACATATTACGAAAAATAACTTTTGTAAAATGAATTTTATTTTTCGAAAATAATTTTTAAAAATTATTTTCTATTATTTGGATGATTATGTAAATCATTTTTTTATTTAGTAAAATTTTTAAAAATTATTCGTTACAAAAATATAACAATATTATTATTAATTATAAAATTTTTAATATTATTATTTCTAAAATATTGTAATAATTTAGTCAATATCATTTATTTTATTATTACTTAAACATTATTTTTTTACAAATTCAAAAATAAAATACTAAGACTAATACATTTACTGAAATAATAAATATTATAGATTATATCAAATAAATATAAAAATAATAATATTATATTATTAAAAACCATTAATATATATTTTTAAATATTTTCATAATTAATATTTTATTAAAATAATACTAAAGTATTATATTAATATTAAATACACAAAATAATATCATTTTTATAATAATTCAATAATACTATTTTTTTATGAAAATAATAAATATTATTAATTATATTAATATATTATTAAAATCAAACTAAGAATATTATATTATACTTTGAAAAAATAATAATAAATATATATTAAATATATAATAGTTAATGTTTTATAATAATAATAATATATTATTACATTAATATTAATTATATAAAATAATATTATTAATTATTAATAATTCATTACTATTATTTTTATGAAAATAATAAAATTATCAACTTTATTAATGATATATTGTATATTACTAAAACAAGAATATTATAATCTAACTAAGCATATCGTTATAATATGAAAATTATAATACAATATTTAAAATTTTTAATAAATGTATTTTAATAAATAATAATTTCTATTATAATAATAGTAGACTATTATATTTATATTAAATACATAAAATAATATTACTCATTATTAATAATTCAATAACATTTTAAAATAATATTATTTTTATGAAAATAATAATAAAAAGAATATTATATTATTTTTTGAAAAATTTTAATAAATATATATTAATATTTAATGTTTTAGTAAAATAATATATTATTACATTAATACTAAATATATAAAATAATATTATTCGTTATTAATAATTCAGTACTGTTATTTTTCTGAAAATAAATAAAATAGTATTAACTATATCAATGATATATTGTATATTACTAAAATAAGAATATTATAATAAAACTAATCATATCATTATAATATGAAAATTATAATATAATATAATATTTAAAATTATTAATAAATATATTTTAATAAATAATAATTTTTATTATAATAATATTGGACTATTATATTTATATTAAACACATAAAATAATATTACTCATTATTAGTAATTCAATAATATTTTCAAATAAAATTATCTTTTATGAAAATAATAAATAGTATAAATTAAATTAATATATTATTATATATTATTAAAATAAAAATACAATATTATATATTATTATAATATAACTGAATATATTATTATAATATTATATTATTAAAATTATTAATAAATATATTTTAAATATTTTAATAATTAATATTTTTATGAAAAGATATTATAATAATATAATAATATTAAATACATAAAATAATATATTTTGAGTATTCATGCTTTGAAGTGAAAAGTTAGGAAAATGTTTTACAAAAAATCAAATCGTAAAATACTTTACAAAAAATATAGAAGAAATTATGTTGACCGGGAAAATAAATTATGTTGGCCAACTTATTTTATGCCAACCAAAAATTGAAAATAAGAAAAACATTTTTCGTAAAATAAATTACATGAAATAAACAAACTACTGTGCAATTTAGCTTTGAATTATACTTTTTCTATTTTAGTATTTAAATATTTTTGTTTAGTTTGATATCTAAAGTATTATTTCATTGTTGGGAGGGGCAATTTAGTTTGAATTATACATTGTTTAGTTTCATATCTAAACTATTGTGCAATTTAGCTTTGAATTATACATTATTTAGTTTCATATCTGAACAAACAAATTATTTTTGTTTAGTTTGATATATAAACTATTGTGCAATTTAGCTTCTTCTTTTTTTGAACGAAAGATCATTGGTATTCAAAGAAAAAGAAATATAAAAACATGGAGGAATCAAACACCGAGAATACATGGGGAAAGGAAAAAACACAAAGACATAAACAACACAAAAAATACAAGCAAAACACAGGAAACACAACAATACAACCGAGTGGGATTCTGGATAGGCGAGATAAGAGCGATCGCACAGGGTCTTCAAGAGAGAGGGGCACAAAAAATAGAGAACCTAAATTAAATATTTGTAAAAAATTATAAATATTTGGATATAATTATGTGTGTGTATATAACGATAATCTAATACTTAAAACATGCAACAAGAATGACACTTTTTAAGTGAAAATATTTGATTTTTAGATGTTTATAAGTCAATTTTTGTTGCTCAAGAGGATAATCTAATAATATTTTTTGTATTAAGGCAATTTTTTTGAAAAAAAAACAACTTATATCTCTTACTGATTATAAAGTAGGGTCTCATTTTAAAAAAATTGAACAGGCCCCCAAAATCTTTGAACCGCCCCTGTAGAACACAAAAGAAAACAACAAATGAGAACCGAAAGGGTCCGAGACAGCAATAGAGCACAAAGGCGGCAGTGTAATGACCCAAATTTCAGGCTTTGCGGAATTGGGCCTTGAACCCAATTTATTTAGGCCTTATGTTTGGAAGCTCAAATCAAGGATAGTTGGATTTAGGCTTTGTGATAAATTAAAAGGGGTAAAATATGGGAGGATAATTTAAAAAGAAAAGAAAATGGGGTGTTTTAAAATAAAATGGTAGCCGATGATTTGATGGGGGAAAGAAAGGAAAAGAAATGAGATATTTTGGGGGAGAGAGAAAAAGGAGGGAAATAGAGAAAAGTGAGGGGAGGCTTTGAGCCTCGATCTACGGCCGTCAGAGTTGCCATGCACGACACCGCCGACACCATCAGCTTTAGCTCGAAGAAATGAGTTTGACGGTGGTCCTCGCATCGCCAGAGCTATCATCGTTCGCCATGTGGGGGAAGGAAAGTTTTGGCCTGGTTAAAAACACTATGTTCCAACCATCGCCGTCGTAAGCGGAAGCCACTATCGAAACCAGTGGCCGAAGAACAGCGGGGTTGGAGCTCGCTGCCATCTTTCGGCCACCAGAAGGCCTCTCATGTGCCACCGTTGCGGGTAGGCGTATGCCTGGCTAGGTGGGTGCACCATGCTGCGGTACACCACATCACACCAAGGCTACAGTACACTCGTCCGCATTGGATCACCTACCTGGGGTGCACAGCAGCTACCATGTGCCTGCGCCGCACCAGATCACCAAAGGTTGACCAGACTATTGATCGGCCGTTGACTTTTTTCGGATGACCCTACCTGGAGGTTTCTCGACATTTCGGATCCATTGGCGTAGTTTGTTTTGCCAAATTCAAACCCGATAAACTATTTTTTGCGTTTGACCTTATGAATGGTATAGGAGATGTATGGAATTAATGTATTTTCGTTTTTGTTTTTATATGAGGATTGCTCATGTTTGGATATCGAAACAAGCATAATATTCGAAAAGCTCGGGTGAAGATTTTAGCGATATCAGCTTAAGGTTAGTACACCTCAAACTCTGAAATGCTTCATGAGCATCATAAGTGTAATTGCTTTGCATGTCAGTGGTTGCAAATTAGGAGATGAGTAATATGCATGTGTTAATACTGATAGTTTGAGGCTTGGTAATTATTGAGATGCTTGATGAGCTTGATAATTTTCGAGTCTGTTATGAGTTTTAGAGACCATGTAGGATTGTCAGAATATCCATATGATTATCTGGTTTTATAATTGGTTGACTGATTGATATATAATGATGCATTGTGTGTTAGCTGAATAAATTAATATGTTCGATTGAATATTGGGTTAATTCAAAAATTAACCGAATTAACCGAACAAAGTTCGGTTCCGTTAATTTTTTAAACAAAGTTTAGTTCGATTAACGGTTAAAGGATTAAAATTTTAAGTTAATGATATTTAGCAAGTTCGGTCGGTTAATCGAATTAACCAATTGAACACCCTTGGAGTTGAGTAGAATACGATTTCTCAAAAAGATCAACCTCTACACCTAGAATCAAACCTTGTTAGCTAAATGAAATATAATATTTTGACAATAATAATAAACACAATTCAATTATTCAAACACAAAATAAAATTAAACAAAAAAATTAATAATTATTGATCCCAATGTTTTAGGGTTTGTAAAGAACTAAATTGTAAGTTATAACAAGAATCCAAATTTCTCTCTCTTAAAACTTATGTTCTCCCCACTCTCTACTTTCTAGGACTTTTTTCATCCTTGTCTTTGGGTGGTGTCGCCGGTCATGAACTGTGCGGCAACCACCCACCTTTTTTTTATTTTGTTCTATTTTCCCCGACATCTTTCTCCTTTCGCTGTTGGATGAATTCTTCTCCTTTCTTTTTTTTTTGTTTTTCAATAGAATTTTATGGGTCATTCGTTGGGGGTCTCTATCTCGGTGACCTTTGAATCTTTTTCAGGGACCTCTTTGTGTTAGAGATTTTAAGTTTTTCTCTGCCCTTAAAAGGCTCGAAAGGAACGACAAGCATATTTTGTTCTTTTGTTTCCTTTCGATTTTTCTCTAGATATTTTCCTTTTTCTTTGCAGGTTTGGTTGTGAGTGGTGAGAGTGTCTCTATGGCTCTTTGATGCCCCTCATATCTGTTTTTTGTCGGCGGTGGCCTGATAGCTGTGATTTTCGACTCTAACGCTCTTTCAGACGTCGACAATTTTAGATCTTGACACGATGGTTTGTTGGAATGTTCTCTCTATATTTTTATGAACTATCTTTACTCTTCTATGCCTATCGGAGCGACATACAACTGAAGATCTTGGATATGTTAATCGTGCTTGTCTCGGCTTCGGTCAATGACTTTGGTGTTTGTGTTATCCCCTGTTCTGTTGCTACTTCTTCCCATATTCTTTGTTGGTTGTTTTCTTTGCTTTCTTTTTTTGTTTTTGTTTGATTTCTCTGTCTCTACGGTTTGTTTGTAATCGGATGTTTGTTTGTTGTTGTTGTCTTGTTATGCGAATGAAGCAAATTTATCGTTTATTCAAAAAAAAGACAAACAAAATCTAGAAGATACATTATTTTAAAAAACGTAGACATCTCAATAATTTCTAAAGTAAATTGTTAAAAATTCTCGGTTAACACTCTCTCCTCTTCTTTAAGCTGTGAGTTCAATATCATTAGGAATAAGTTCTCCCTTCTCTAGGTAGAAACTGTTCAATTTTTTTTTGACAAAGTACAAAGATATTGGTGCCATTATACCTTTTCTAAAATTAAAAACCTTTTAAAATGAAAAGGTAAAAACTAATATTATTTAGGAAAAATGTCCATAACGCTTTACTCGATAGTCATTTTGGTTTGTATTCTTTTTTGTTCATTTTCACCCGTTACGTTTTATTTTGGGTCAAAATCTTTTGTGGATGAAAACTGTTAGTTGACTAACAATCAACGGAGACACTGATGTGACATGCTGGCGTAACACTTTGCCACATCAGCAATTTTTTAAATAAATAATCATTTTTTTATTTTTTTCTAAAAATAAAAGATTTAATTTTTTAAAATATATTTTTATTTTTTAATATAAAAACAATTTATTTAATTTATAATTTTTTAAAATATTAAATAATACTTTATTTCATTTATTATTTTTTAAAAAATAAAAATAATAAATTAAATTAAGTTAGAAATTTCTATTTATTATTTTAAAAATTAAAATATTTTAAAAAAATAGAAATCAAATAAATATTTATTTATTATTTTTTTAAAATTTTAATAATAATAATAAATTGAATAAATTATTATATTTAAAAAATAAAAATATATATTTAAAAAATTACTAACGTGACACTTTGTCACGTCAGCTTTCTAAGCCAAGTTAGAGTGTCATATAATCGTCCCGCGTTGATTGTTAGTCAACTAACGATTTTCATTCATGAGAGATTATTTTAATCCAAAATAAAATATTAAAAATAAAAATAAAAAAATAAAAATAACTATTTAATAAAACGTTTGATACATTTTTTTGACATTATACTTATATTTATTAATATCCATCTACTCATAAAATTCCATTATCCACTAGATCATGACAGTCAATTTAAAGCTGTAGTAGGTCCTAACCTATTAAAACCCCACGTCCTGACCTGAAAAGATCACCGTATTTTATTAGAGTTTGGCAAAAATTATAAAACCAATTTTTTAAAATGGATTAAATAAATTTGTCAACTATAAAATCATTTATTTTTATTAGAGTTAGAATTATTTTATAATTAAACTTTTTGAATACTAATTTTTGTATGGTTGGGAGTGAAAAATTAAGATTGATATTAATTTTTTAATTTAAAATGATTTAACTTTTTTTTTAAAAATCATTTTCTATTGTTACTTATTAAAAAAATTACATTAATCTTATCTTTTTACCATATATTTAAAATTACAAGTGAAAAAGTATTATTTAGTTTTAATATTATCTTTTAAGCAGGGGAACGATAAGAGTTCGGACCCGACGGGTACACTGCTTGCTTCTTCAAGGAAACTTGGGACATTACAGGGAAGGACTTTATTGCTGCTAATCAATTCTTTTTTGCTACCTCGACTCCCTTGCCTGCTTTCAATGCCACCACTATTGCCCTAATTCTTAAGGTCCCAAATGCTTGCAGGGCTAAGGATTTCCGTCCTATTTTGTACTGCTCCGTAGTCTACAAAATCATCACTAGAATAGTGGTGAATAGATTGACAATATTCTTCCCCGGCATGATATCCCTTAATCAATCTGCCTTCGTGAAGGGTCGAAACATTGAGGATAATACTCTACTTGCGTAGGGAACTAGTCAAAGGATATTCAAGGAAAACCTTGTCTCGTAAGTGTGCCCTGAAAATAGACCTACAAAAAGCATTTGATAGTATCGACTGAATATTCCTTAAGACTGTGTTGGATGCATTGGGCGTTTGTAACACCCGATTCCGATCCGGATTCGAAGGATCACATTCGGGTCCATCAAAATTTCTCATTTAAAACCACAAGTTTGACAAATCTCAAAACAGTCCATCTTTATGAATCCTCATAAATAAATGATTTTAAAAGAGTTTACAAAATAGGGATTTCAATTTGAAATACACCGTTTGACCCAAATAAAAGTAAATCAAATAAAGTTACATACTCGACTGTGGTAAGGTCCTATGAATACAATCAGTCCAAACTAAAACATCAAGTACTGTACTTTGAAGCAGGCTCGGTGCTGAGAAATCATCCTCGATGTGATCCTCCAAAAGCAACTTGTTAACCTACGCACGAAAAAACCACAAATTCCACACGCTGAGCTAACAAAGCTCAGTGGTACATTTCTACTCTACCACAATTCATGAATATCATAAAACAAACATGCATGATAATATAGTTAAGAGTGCACAGAAAGGCTTCACAACACTAAGGATCATCTTCTACCCTACCCTAGCTAGAGTTTATAACCAAGTCTCAAGATACCACTAGAATATAAGAAGTCTCCCAAGCCATCCCAAGCTTATTATACTCGAGGTCACACAGCCCATCGAATTATACATTTCATACCCTGATCACAGAGCCCAGGGGTAAAATAGCCAACATCTATTATCCATACAACAACGTAAATAACATACATTCCCTACAATGGCCAATGAAGCCCTACAATACCCGTGCTCACACAGCTATCGGGTTACCCGTGATCATATAACCGTCTGGTTAATGGACCATATCCGGATCATCGTAGCCACAGATACGTCCTAGACATACTTGGATCACAAAATCCATAAGCAGTCTTTTTCTGAGGTCACTCAGCCAATCAGGTTACTCGAGTTCACATAGCCCATCGAGTTACTCGAGCTCACACAGCCCCCGAGTTACGTTTCTTTATCCTTATCACATAGCCCAATAATAGGTTTCTAACTGCATCCATATCACATAGCCCCTAGATACGTCGGATATACTCGATCACACAGCCCATAGTACACATCCCCTTATATAAGTGCCCTTGCACTAACTCTAGGACATCTGGATTCCTAACCAAGACACGTAAGATAACATATGCTCCCCCGAGCATCAATACATCTCACCACGAGATAAGAAACGTCAAACTAACCATTATAGATGCCCCAAGGCATATTTCATTTGTTACAACATTTAATATTTATCTATTAAGCTCATACTCGCCTTTCTCATTAGATTATTTCATTATTCGCAGCAACCAGCCTATATGGACGTCTCTTCAGCACACAGCAAGGAAGCCAAGCTTCCACGTAGCATTAACCGATCCACCACGGATCCCTATGAGTTACTAGTACAAGTAACTCACCCAACTATTACCAAGCCATTAGCCATTTATTTCACACGTGGTTTATAAACCATGATTTCTCAGTTTTAGGATTTGTTTTATACCTTTAGGGACCCATTAGACCCTTTACCATAAATTATAGAACCCCTACACGCATGTAACCCCCTCGACCCAGGCTAGACGCCCGACCGGATCGAATGAGCTACATTAGGTTTACCGTAGCAAACCAGAGAAAGATTACAAAAACCAGTCATCATTTTTTCCTTTTATCTTGCCTAGATACATATTATTAATCTTAAGTGTTCATGCTTGCAGCGGAAAAGATTACAAAGGAAACAGACCACGGAGTAGCAACCGTTTGCATACAATGCAGTTTAGGGACTAAAACATAAACTTGATCAATTAAGGGACCATTACCAGAATTAAGGTTACCAATCCTCAATTAGTCAGATTATATGCTTGCATGTTAATTCTCAATTCAACCTGACCATCCAAACTCACACAATCACCAAAGCAAGATTTAGGGATTAAATTGAAAGAAAATAGAACTGAACTCCTTGACATTAACTGAAATAATAGCCAACCTTACCAATACGGACCAAGCCGTATCAATATGGTCCTCCACATAGGAAAACCTATTTTGATACGCCGTATAGTGTACCGGTACGCTTGGTTTAATTTAAAATCTAATTTAAAGGATTAAATAGCCGTACCGATACAGATACTAGGTGTTCTGGTACACGAGTTTGTCCCAAAAAGTAACTTTCTAGTGACGTAAAACTGTACCGGTACGCCTTAGTCGTACCAAAACCCTGTTCTTGGCTAGCTGTACCGTTACAATCCCCTGCGTATCAGTACGCCTATGCCTGTAATGTCAACTTCAGCTAATTTTTCACTCGAATCTAGATGCATTTAGTTTCTAGCAACTCACATACACACATACAAGCATACGTCTGATTATATTTCATCACTTGCAACAAGATTTAGCATTCATAACAATTCATATGCTTCCAAAAGATCAACCTATAGGCATGCTCCTTAAAACACTTATCAAACATACCAAAACACTCAATTGAACATTTTTCAGCATATGCATTAATCCAACATATCTCTAATACCATAATCAACATGTTAAAATCATCAAAACATGTCATTCCACCAAAGTTATCGAGATGCATACCTAGCATCAACCATAAGCAAAATCGTTAACATGCTTAACAACAACAATCCAACACCAAAATACAGCATTAACCATGATAAAAAAACCATGGGAAAAAACAGAGTTACAAATCCCAAAAACATGGCGAACACATTGTCTTATTAACCGAAAACTAAAACCGAGTTCATACTCAAAGTAGTCTTGTCCTTGGATCACTTAGACTTTGCCTTTGTTGCCCCCAAACCTTAATGCTCTGCATCATTAGGAAAAAGGGAAAGTAAGCACACATGCTTAGTAAGGATGCTCTTAAAATAATAATGCAATTAAACCATTTGAAAACTAAGCCACTTGTTTTCAAAACATGCTTAACGACTAAAGCATTTTCATTGTTTCCAAACAAAACATGCATAACAATCCTTATGCAACATCATGTATAAATTCCATGCTTAAATCCCAAAGCATTAAATTATATCACCACGTTTAAAACTAAAGCATTATAAAATAAGTTCAACACATGAACTTCCATATATTGGCATTTATAGTGGCCTCTGGTAGACAATCATCTGCCCTTGGATAGACAATCCTCTATCATTGGATGAACAATCCTCCATCCATACATCAGATACACCGATACTCATGATGAACATTCATCCACCATACTCATACCATACCAATCTGCATGATATCTCAAACCTTGCCAATCTGCAAGATTTACCGTCACATAGGTTAGCCAATCCATATAACCCCTAATGAGAACCCCAATAGTCCAAGTAGCCAATCCGCTATACCTCAAGGACTTATGGACACGATCGATTTTTAACATATATTATAGTGAACTTTAATCCTATGGCATGCCAACTATATCCGATTGTTTCTTACCTTGCCACATAGCCAATATATCATTTACAAACCATTTACTCACTGTTTTGCAATGCATTAAACAAAAACCACCTATGCAATCCACATTGCCCAAGCAATAACCCATTCCCAACCGGAATGAAAACCAATGCTCCCTAGCATTTCATTTACCTTTAAACCATTGCATATGTATTCAAAACCATGCATTTACAGTAAGTAAATAAACCATGTTTAAAACCAAAACATGTAATCAATCATGCTCATATCCAATATGATATTAAGAGCAAAATAGGGAAACTTACGTCCGAGCTTAGTTAAGTGTTTCACGCTTAACCTAAACTCACAACATCATTCGCAAACCTTTAGGAATCATTTAAAATCAGTTTCCACTCACCGATTTCACTTTTCCTTTCTCACCAAAGCAAAACAAGCTCCTGGAAAGCCACAATCCACTTCAAGCTGCTTCACCTTGATTATCCCCTATTTTGGTCACACAAAACCAGAGGAAACATGCATCAAAATGCATCCAAACCACTGCTTCAAAGCAAAATCCTGCAACTCATAAGTTGCCCACTCAAAAACCATTTGAAACTTATCGAAAATAACCTCAAACACCCTTCAATCTTAACTCAGCCACAATACAGCGATTTGATACATCAAACTTCATCCATTAACATCTAGAAACCCTTTTACAACATCCTTTTATTTCCAGCAATGATTAAACACCAACAACATCACAAAACCCTTAACTATCAACCTTTAATATTAGAGATTCAACTAGTTTCAGAATTATAATATTAAATCCAAGATTTTAACATTAATAAACATCAAAATATGATCTAACCTGATCAAGAACCCAGCAAAACAGATCCAATTCGAAAATCCACCAATTTCACCAATCAAAACACAATTAAACAAA
The DNA here is from genome assembly GCA_019671005.1 of Hibiscus mutabilis. Lineage (NCBI taxonomy): Eukaryota > Viridiplantae > Streptophyta > Magnoliopsida > Malvales > Malvaceae > Hibiscus > Hibiscus mutabilis. The sequence goes on along the minus strand of CM033750.1, from coordinate 33,249,643 downwards.
ATTTCCTCAATTAAACTATCAAAACACATTAGAAAACAATTGTAAAGGATCAACAACTTGAGAATTTCAGTAAAGAACCTTTCATTAGAGGAGAAGAACAAACCTTACCTCTAATGATGTTTTCTCCCTTAATTGGCTGATTTTACATGTGAAAACAAAGTTAAAATAATAAGGTTTTGTTTAGAAACCATTAAGAATCCATTAGAAATCAAAAGATTTAAGAAAAAGAAAATTTACCTAAAGATTTAGAAGAAGAGAATAGTGTTTGGCTGGAGAGATTTTGAGAGAAAAGGTTTTTGAGAAAGTTAGTTACGTGACTTTTGTTTTAAAAGAATTAATTATCAATTAATTCTCCCCAACCTATTTTATTTTCCAAAACACTTTCGAAAATAGCCAATTAAAAGATAAAGTATGAAATTAGACTTTTGGACTATTAGCTCCTTGAAGATTTAAAGTTTTGACCCTTTACAAAACAGCCACTAAAATAGTTTTCAAAATTTGCATTTTGGTCACTAGTTCAAAATATCCGATTTCCAAAATTCATTTTCCAAAATTGATTTTACCACAATCATTAATATATTAAATAATGATTTTAGAACATTTTTCCATATTTTATCATCTTCAAAAATATTTAATCCGATTTAATCCCAAAACTGACTCGAACCTCTAATATCGGTTTACTAAACCCTCAAACCGAACCCCAAAACATCTAGACCCAAATTTGGGCCGTTACAATGCAACCTCAAAATTTTTGGGTAGATTGCTCTACGAGTACCGATACTCCTATGTGGGTATCAGTACGCCTCTCTAGGTATCGGTACTCCTTCTTGAGTACCGATACTCAAATTAGGTTCTATAGATTTGGTGCCTCTAGTCGTACCGATACGCTCACTCCCGTATATATACTCAGCATCAGTACGCGGTCCACCCCGTACCGATCCCTATCCGTATCGGTAATCTCACTTTGCGTACCAGTACGCGAAAGCTTTCCTCAAGTAATATAACAGTTGGTACCGATATGCCCCTAGCATACCGGTACGCGAAAGCAGTAATGGAATTCTAATTAAGCGATGGGTACTGATACAGGGAAAGCCGTATCGGTACGCCCCTCACAACATGTCCCTCTTATTACAAAAGAGTACCGATATGCAACCATCTCGTACCGATACGCGAGCCCAAATTTTAAAACCTGGAGCTCGATATTTCACCATCCCAACCCTTAACCTACATGGTTAAGCCCCAAATCGTTCCTACATGTTATTGGAGGTTTATTTAGTGGTTTGCTACCAATTTTACCCATTATTAACACATGATTCTTGATTTGCCATTAAAGGGGTTTCAAGCTCCTAAAACCCTAACTTTGCAACCTACAATCATAAAACCATGCAAGGCATTCATTTTGTGATGCTCATGAAATATAGGAGTCAGAAATGTACTAGCCTTAAGCAAGCAAATCCCAGAATAAGGCAACAACCAAGCTTCTTCTTCCTCTCTTTCTTTATCCAAGCTTTGAGCCCAACTTCCACTAATGTTAGAGATGTTTACCTCGAGAGATAGATCTCTTCCTTGATGACCAATCCGAGACTCTCACTCAACACTAACAAAATACCATCTTTACCTTGAGTTGGGTGGGTGTTTAAAGGGGAAAATGATAGGGAGAAGAAGGAGACATTATGACTTTATCCTCTATCCCCAAATTATAGAAAATAAAGAAGACATCAGCCTTTTGCCTTCCCTTGAAGGGAAATTACCCATTTACCCTTCATTAATCCTTTCTCACCCAAACACAAACCCAACATCCAAGCCCAACATCACAAGAAGGCCCACGAAGCCTAACATCTCGGCCCAATAAGCTCCGAACATCCGACTCGACGTGTCGGTCCAAGACCTGGGTCAACGCCTATCATTGACTCAAGAAATTTGGGTCGTTGCAGCATTCTTGCAACCTTTAGAAAATGGATCAAAGTTTGTGTTACCACCTCAAGATTTTCGATCTCTTCTAATGACAGCCTAATAAGATTTTTTGAAGACAAGAGAGGAGTGAGACAAGGCGACCCCTTGCCCCCTACCTTTTCGTGATGGCCTTGAATGTGTTATCTGCCATGCTTAATGTGGCAGCAGCTAGAGGGGTTTTCTAATACCATCTGAAATACAAAAAATACTAGGTCTTACTCACATTTGCTTCGCTGACGACCTCCTTGTGTTTTGTAAAGGGACAACTGAGTCTATTCTTGGAGTGCAAAATGTACTTGAAAGATTTTATGAACTATCTGGACTGCAACTGAATGCAAGTAAATCTGAACTTTATGTATCAGGAGTCTCTACTGACATTCTTGATAGGATTCATGCTAGCACAGGTTTCAAACTTGGTCAGTTACCTATTCGATACCTGGGAGTCCCTTTGGTAACAAGAAAGCTCACCGAAAAGGACTGCTCCTGTCTTATTGAAAAAATTAAATACGATTGGGGCAATGGTCAAACAAAAAATTGAGCTACGGGGGAGACTACAACTAATTCGCTCTGTGTTGATCAGCATCTCGAACCACTAGTGTCGCCAACTTTTTTTATCAAAGGCAGTCATCCGAAGAATATAGTATTTTTGTTCACGTTTCTTTTGGAAAGGCTCCGACACTACAGCAACCGAAGCGAGAGTTGAATGAAAATACATATGTTCACCCAAATCAGAGGGTGGACTATGATTAAAAGACCTCAACACTTGGAGTAATGCGAGCATGTTATTTCTCATCAAACGGATTCTTACAGATAATGGTTCTTTGTGGGTGGCATGGGTAAAAGAGTACGCGTTTCGGGGTGTGAATTTCTGGCACCTTGAGCACAAACCTCACCATAGTTGGATAGTTAAAAGACTGCTAAAGCTTCGGCCTTTTGCAGCAGCTAATTTCTTGCAAGTGCTAGACTAGAGCATTGTTACGACAAGGAAGATCTGGGACGACATTCGTAAGCAAAACCTTAAAGTGCCATGGCAACGACTTATTTGGTTTCCACAGTACACATCCAAGCACACCATCATCTCGTGGATGACCATTTTTGACAGGCTTCCCACTAAGAATCGTTTACAAAAAATAAAAATTACAGTCGATAATGCATGCAACCTTTGTGTCGAGCATTTTCTTTGAGTGCTCCTTTTCAAGAGGTATATGAGCTGGAATTTTAAAACGTTACAATGTGAGAAGAGATGTTATGAACTGGGACAGTGAACTACAATGAACAGTGAGCTCGCTGAAAGGCAACTCTCTCTTTACTTTCATCCTTAAGATTGCCTGAAATTCGTTTATTTACTATATTTGGGTTGAGAGAAACCATAGACTTTTTCAAATAATAGATAGAGGTGCAAATACCATAATTGATATAATACAAGATATAGTAAAAATAAAAGCTCATAGTAGGCGCCTAGATAGAGATAACACGATGAATATACACATTGTACAGCCTGGAAGATCTTTTCCCTTTGAATAATAAAATTACATTTTATCCCCAAAAATCTTATGTTATTTTTTTATGTCTCTATTTATGTCTTTACGTTAAAAAATTAAATTTATGGTTAAAATTTTAAGTTATGGTTGAGAATTAAGGTTTCGAGAATTTGGGGTATGATATATTTTTATGGTTTAGAGTTTAAGATTTAGAATTTAGAATTTAGTGTTATGATTTAAAATTTATTTTTTTTAGTGTTGAGACATAGAAAGAGAAATCGAAAATGGGCACAAGATTTTTATTTTTGATTTAGTGAAAGATAATTTATGAAAATTCATGTTTGGAATTTGTTTCTCACAAGCATGATTAAATTTACTCTAAAAATTAAAGGAAAATACTTTGATACACAAGCTTGTGGAAACCTCGGTTTATACAAGCCTTTTAATTTTAGAGTTTAAGGTTTAAAGGTTTAGGTTGTAGGGTGTAGAATTTAATGTTTATGGTTAAAATTTAGAGTTTAGGGTTTAAAGTTTAGGTGTTAGGGTGTTAGGGCTAAAGATTTAAGTTTTAGATTTTACAACTTAAATATAAAGGGTTGTGTAAATATTTTTTACAAAACTTGTGTATCAAAATATAACCAAAAATTAAAATCCCAAAAATTAACCCTAAAATCATAAATTCTACCCCTAAAACCTAAATTCTAAATCATAAACTCTAACTCCTAAAATTTAAATTATAACTATAACCATAAATTCTAAATTCTTATCCTAAATTTTATGCTAAACTTCTAAATCCTTAAATTAAATCCGCACGTAAAATTTTTTTTATTGGCCGATGTATAAAATATTTTTCATTTAAAATTTGTCAGTTTAGTGAAAGATAATTTATGAAATAAATCTGCAATGTCAAAATGTATGTATTTCTCTATTTATCCACATTTGACTGGTTACCGAAAGCTGTCTCACACATCACTTCATCTTAAGACAACACAACCTCTTCCCAACTAGACCCGGCAAATTTGACCCGAGATCCGAGAACCGAATTGATTTACTCGAATCAAGACTCGAATTTGACTTGAACACAATAATTCGAATTTGATCCAAAACCCGAAATAAATCAAACCGAATTGAAATCGAATCGAAATTCAGTTGAACCGAAAATTAACCCTAACCGATTTTCAACCAAACTGAATGGACCCGAACTGATTTTTAACCGAACCGAATAGAATCAAACCGATTTCACCTGAACCGAAAGTAACCGAACCGAAGGCAACCCGAAATTAAAAAAATATATTAAAATAAATAAATAAAGATGAGATGTGAACTGTCGTACAACTTATCAAAAAGTCAAATATACATGCTATATAAAGTCATATATAGGGGGGAAAACCTAACTCGACCTAATAACCCGACTAAAACGATCGATCTCCTATTAACCCGATATTGGCCCGACCCGAAATCAACCGATCTGAAAATAACCGACCCGAAATCAACCTAACCGAAAGTCAACCAACTCGATGTCCTAACCCGATACCCGAACCGAAATCACCATAGACCCGAACTAAAACCGAACCAAACCTAAACCGAATTTAAACTGAATGCAGTCAGAACCGAAATGACTCAAAACAAAATCGAACCAAATAACCCGTTTGCCATCTATATTCCCAACAACAACAAACATCTCTGGTTCGGACACCCTCCTTGTCCTTTTTTAGGAACTCACTCTCTCCTTTATTACCCATTAACTTTATCCAATGGAATTAAACAAATTAACCCCACACTTAGCTAATCGAATTTAACCATATTTATTAGTGTAACCATGGAGTCAATTAGCCAATAATTAACCCTAACATCATAATCATTATTAAGAAAAAAGGGTTTTGTCTAAACTTGGGCTTTGAGGATTCCTTCTCAGACACTCCCTTCCCCCTTTTCCCCTTAACAATAACACATAACAAAGCTAGCAAAAGCAAAGCAAAACAGATACTATATAAGTACATATATTATAGATAGATAGAGACTAGGTGACATGGTAATACAAGGAACAAGAAAATATGTTGGAAGATAGAGGTTCTTGTTGATCTATGTCCCGATGTTTTTCTACTTCCTGGTCTTAAAAAACATGTTTTGAAAGGCTTTTGAAGTTGGGAAAAAGTGAGATTTTTTTCCCTTTGTTTTTGTTGTTAATATATTTTAAATACAAGTTTCTTGGGTGGTGTTGGAGATGGACGGTGACGGTGGAGGAGGAGGAGGTGGCAGTGATGGTGGGGGAATGATGGCCATAAGGTCATCACCGTTTACAGTATCACAATATCAAGAACTGGAACATCAAGCTTTGATCTTTAAGTATATGATGGCAGGTTTGCCTGTGCCACCTGATCTTGTGCTCCCTATTCAGAAGAGCTTTGAGTCCATTTCTCATAGGTTCTTTCACCACTCCACCAGTAAGCCCAAAACGATTTTCTTACATCTTTTTTCACTCTTCTTCTTCTTCTTCTTCTTCTTCTTCTCTCTCTCTCTCTCTCTCTCTCTCTCTCTCTCTCTCTCTCTCGTATCATTATCATTTTCTAAACATTTGGTGTTCTGAGTTTTTTTTTTTGGTTCTATGGGTGTGTTTTGTTTTGATTTGAGGAATCTTTTTCACTATGCTGTGGTTTTCTTGTTAAAAAAGTTGGGATTTTTTAAAAAGATTTTTAAGATTGTTCTGTTTATTTTGAAATCCATAATCAGTTTTTTTTTTTGGATTTTGTTTTAAAAAATGGGTTTTCCCCCTTTCTAAAGGATTTTTATTTGGGTTTTTTAAGATTGTATTTGATGTTTCATTGATGCTTTTAGCACCAGTGGATAGGTTGGGAAACATTCCTTCAATTAATTGACTTTGAATAGCTGTTGGGGTTGGGATAATCTCTTTATTTGCTCATAAAACTCTTTTCTATGGAAAAGATCGGTCCTTTTTTTCATCCTCAAATTTCTTACAGACAAATTCCCAAAAAACCATTTTCTATGTTTCAAATTCATTCCTAAGTTTGTTTTTTCTCTCTTTTTTTGGTTTCTTCTGGTGAGATTACCTTCTTCATAGATTAGCTTTATAAATTTCTTTTACTTTTATAGTAGTGTATGTCAAAAGATTCTTTCTTCTAAGGTGATGCCAAATCCTTCTCTTCTGTATATCTTTAGTCATACATGTGATGTTAACGTCTTAATCATCAAGTGTTATATAACTTTTTGACATTTTTATATTAATATTCTGGTACTTGCGATTATATAGTTTTCTAACATTATTGTTATAATCTATCATGTTTTTGTCATTGTTGCTGATGTTGTGTTCTTTTATTCAACTTGGATACATGTTTTGTCACACATGTTCCTGTTTGTTGAAGAAAACCTACCCCTGAATAAGAGTTTTGAGTGTGATTTTGCAGTGGGGTATTCTTCCTTCTATGGGAAGAAAGTGGATCCGGAGCCGGGACGATGCCGGAGGACCGATGGCAAGAAATGGCGTTGCGCCAAAGATGCATACCCCGACTCCAAGTACTGCGAACGGCATATGCACCGTGGCCGTAACCGTTCAAGAAAGCCTGTGGAATCACAAACTATGGCGCAGTCATCGTCTACTGTGACATCATTGACTATTTCTGGAACCAGTGGTGGGACTGGAAGCTCCCAGAGGCTTCCGTCGCACGCCTTTGGTAGTACACAAGTTACTGCTTCTGGAGCTAATCAGTCCCATTATCATATGGAGTCAATCCCCTATGGAATCCCAAGCAAAGATTATCGGTAATCCTCATTTTATGTGTTTCACATATAGAGAAAAACCAAAACCAGAACTTGATTCCTTCATTATATTCTTTTTTGGCTTCGATATTAAAATTTGTTGTCTTTTGTTTAGGGTAATACCTGCACAATTAGAGAAGGGTATGTAATTTTGCACCAATAATTGTGTTTGGAGGATTAGATTGTTAACCCTTTTTCAGGTTATAAGCGGCTGAACCGAGTTCAACATTTGAATTCTGGATTTTTTCAGCTGTGCATGGTACCAAAGTGAAATTTATTACGTGTCAGGCCCATATCGAATAGATTGTATGGTAGAAGTAAAATTGCAGATTCCTTCACATTTGTGTAAATGGAGATCTTGCAGAAGGTTTTAAAGTTTCTGTTAAGTTCAGGGTTCTGGGCCCTGGTGTCTTCAAAGATGGATGTTAAAATCAGTCTTGACTATTGTCATAGCAGAGACTTGTTTTTTGCTGACGGTGTTTCTTTTTTGGTTCTGTTCTTGCTTTTGTTTTCTCCGTAAAATTCGTTTTGCTGTCTGACGGCCATGAAAAATTGTCCAGAACATGTCACTGGAGAGAAATTATCCACTCTTTCAGCTCCTGCTTAGTGGGATGGATACCTTTTCTCAGCATTCGGTCCAAAATAATTGATTTTATGTTCATATACACCTATGACGTGGGGGATAACGGATAAGTTCCTTGAACTTTTTTAAGTTTACTGAAATGTTCAGGGTTCCGGGCCCTTGTGTTCATTAGGACATTGTAGAATTCACATTGTCATAGCATAGCAAAGTGTGTTTTTACGGCCGTCTTTTGAGTCTGTTTCTTCTGTTTGATTCTTCGCAGAAATCTGACAAGTAGTATGAACCGGTGGCATATTGACCCTATCTGTTTTCTGTCAAAATAAAAAGTTGCAAAACCTAGAATATGCATTTCAGGCCATTTCCGTAACCTTGCTTATAAGGATTTTGTTACCTGTGACCTTTTCGAGTGCAAAAAAAAGGAGGGCAGCCATAGTCTGAGGTCTCAAAAGATAGCTATACAAAGTTCAGCTATTTTGTGAATATAGTAAATCTTGATTTGTTACTTTTGCCCGCAAACTACATATGCAGTCTTTGACACTTCGTCTTTCCGTGTTTAACTCATTCTTTTTTATCTCTCAGTTCTTCATTGTCGATGTGTTATTCTTTAGCTTGGTATTCTTTTTCTTGTTTTAGTACAATCTCTTTAGAACCGTACTCTTTAAAAGCATGTGCTGTTTTCCATTGCAATTAGCCTTTTACAGTGTAAAACTATTAGCTCTGCAGCTACATAGTGTCTGTTGGTCTTTTATTGCTATGGCTGCAAAAATGCTAGAGGAATTGAATAGTTAATTCTCCGGATGAAAGATGTTTCGATGTTAGATATGTACTTGTCATTTTCAGTTAAGACTGCAGATTCATTTATATCTGTCATTTTCTCTAGCACAAATGCTTGACTTGCATAAGTGTTGACCTGTGATGTTTTATTATTTGAACTCCATAATTTATGTTTTAACTCCGATTTTCTTTTCAGCGCTGTCGTTTTATGCAGCTCTTAAGCCTGCTAATGCATTCAGACTTCGCAAATTCTAGATTTTGTCACTTCTATAGAGTTTCATGACATTATGCTTGTTTTAAGTTTTAACTATCTCTCCTGCCTCTGCCGCATTTCTATCCGATAATTGTAAATGATTTCCGACATAATTCAATTGCATTGGTTTTAACCATTTCCTTAATATGTTGTACTCATTTAATTCTCTCACAGGTATCTTCAAGGAATTAAGCCCGAGGTTGGTGAGCATAGTTTCTTCTCTAAAGCTTCTGGGAGCAACCAAGGTCTGCACATCGATACTCAACTGGACAATACATTGCCTCTTATGCAATCTAGAGTCTCCTCATTCCCTCAGTCGAAACCCGGTGGCAACCTTTCCATGTTGCAGAATGATTACCCCCAGCATTCGTTATTCAGTGAATTCAACTCGGGGGAACCTTTGAAAAACGAGGGTCAATCTCTTCGACCTTTCTTTGACGAGTGGCCTAAAACCAGAGACTCTTGGTCAGCTCTGGAAGGCTCTGGAAGACGAGAGATCCAACCAGACCACATTCTCAACGACCCAGCTATCGATATCCATTCCATTGGCTTCGCCGGACTTCTCCACAACCAGTCCACGTTCTCCCCACGGTGAGTTCCAAACTGCATAGTATTTCCCCGTACGTCGTAGTCTTCTAAATCTGCCTTGTAACCATGCTTGCAGATAGTTGAAGGATAACAAATCCAGGAATCTTACGAAGACCAGAACAAGTTGTAGCTTCATCCCTGAATATTGTGCTGCTCGACTATTTTTCTTTACCTGTCCACCATTGTTATATAACTGTGGGTTTTCAGCATCACTTTGTGTATTAGCATTAGGACATTGCAAGGTTTTAGGGTATAAAATAAAACACAATCGTAGCGGGTAAAACTGAAATATCCAGGACATTGCAGCTTTTATTGGATTGGATACGATTGGAAGAGCATCAAGTTTTCTTCATGGGTTTTTATTATGAGTTATTATATTATGAACCGGCTGTAGATTTTTTTTCCACAAGCATGTTTGAATTTACCTTAAAATTTAAATCTCTAACCTTAAAACTCTAAAATTTAAATTTTAATTATAAATTTTAATTATAACTCTTAAAACTTAAATTGAATTCGAAGTTTTTTCTTTCACTAGTACATAGAATATTTTTTCTTTAATTATAATCTACATTTTAAGGAAAAGAATGAATACATTCGTTATATTTCATCAAACTTACAGCTAGGTTTATAAACTTTTATGTGTTCAACCACACAATTTGGCTACGCATTAAAACATAAAAGAATATCCATTTTAAAATAAGATGAATAATTATTTTAACTTTTTTTAAAAAATAATTTAATTTTTAACGTCTTATTTTTGAGCAAAATGATATTTCTGCTGATGAAAATTATTAGTCAACTAAAAGTAAATAACTTGAAATGAAGTGACAAACCTACATGGTAATGCACGCCGCGATAGTAGTGTTATATAGACAAATATGCTGACTTTATAGAATAACACATCAGTCAAAAAATAATTTTATAAAATTGTATAAAATATTTTTTTTTTCTTTTGATGTATCATTCTGTCATGTCATTTTAAGTGGTTTACTGTTGGTTGACTAATAATTTTTATTTACGGAAGGGTTATTTTGACCAAAATAAAAAGTTGAGGGATAAATTATTTCAAAAAAAATATGTGTCAAAATGACTATTCAGCCAAACATTAAGGATATTTTTTGACATTATACTTTTAAAAATATTTGTAAACATGAATATGCAATATGATATTATCATGTTTATTTTGTTTTTGACATGATATGTGAGTAAAGACCAATTCTGCCATCGTTGTAATATACAGGGTCCAATAAAAAGGATGAAACACGTAAGAGCCCATGTACACCTCTCCAATTTTCTAGTTTATTTTTTAAATATTTTTTTAGATAAGTGTTTATTTTCATTTCATCTCAAGCAAGAAAACTTGCTACAAAGAATCAATTACAGTTTTTAAACTTAGACAAGCCCCCACGTTATAAAAATTAAAGAATGAACAAATGTAAATTTAGCTATACCCTTATGTGCAACCTTAACGCGAACAATTCCTTTAATTACATCAAGAATTTAAGCAAATGTACGAGAATGACTACGAAAAATTCTACGATTTCTTTCATCTCAGAGAGTGTAGATGGTCACATTCCATGTAATCCTGAGAATGAAAACTTTTAAAGTCTTTTCCTTCATAGCCAGAATGGCCCAAACAAGTTCATATTCCCACTTTATGATAGCTCTGAAAATACTACACAAAGATAGAACACGCAACCAAATATCACTAGCAAAGTTACGCTCAAAAAACAGATGATCCCTAGACTCATTATATTGCTCATAGAAAACACAGGTTGCATCAGAAACAATTTCCCACATTCAAAGTCGATCCCTAGTTGGGAGTCTGCCCAGAATTACAAACCAGGTAATGATGGCATGCTTTGGAACATGTTGTGAAAACCAGACCAAGCTCTGCCAAGTAACTCTATCATTTCTTATTTGAATCCTATCTCATAAGGTCCTAGTAGTAAGAGTACTCAGATCAGAAGCATTGGCAAAAACACAAGCTGCCTCACCTCTCATTTTAAGAATCCTGCGCATAGACCAGCTCATCGAGTTTCTAGCTTCAAGAATAAAAAAAACCTGACTTCTAATCATATACGCTTTAACCCAGGTAACCCATAGAGAGCCTCCATATGCCAAAAGGGTCTTTATCAACTTGATAATACAAGCTTTACTCCAACAGTCCATATCATATAATCCAAGCTCTCCCTCAGCCCTCGGGGAACATATCTGTTGCTACTGCACCCTTGCACCAGTAGTAGGGATATCACTCCCCTTCCAGAAATAGCGAGAGCAAAGTTGGTTAACCTTCCCTAACACAGATTTAGGTAGAATAAGCTGTCGAGTTCAGAAATTTAACACACCATACAATACTGGTCAAATTAACTATAATCGACCTGCAAAACTAAGATGTTTAGTTGACCATTGCCCCAGCTTAGCCCTTACTTTATCTAACAAAGCATGACAATCCCCCTCATTGAGCTTACGTGTGACTAATGGCACTCCCAGGTATCTAACTGACAGGGATCCCAATCTAAAGCCAGTTCCATGTATAATAATTTCCACTACATCAGGCTTGGCTCCTGAGATAAAATGGTCACTCTTAGAAGCATTGAATTGTAACCCTGATAAGTCATAGAATTTGGCTAGCACACCCTGCACACCCACAACTGAGTCCAAAGTACCTTTGCAAAATATAAGCAGGTCATCTGTGAAGCAAAGATGAGTAAGACCAAGCTTTTCACACTTTGGATGGAACTGAAAGACACCTTTAGAGGCTGTAATATCCAGCAATCTTGATAAGCAGTTTATGACCATCACAAAATTATAGAGTGAGAGAGGATTCCCTTGTTTGATCCCTCTGGCCCCTTCAAATTATCCAGTCAAGACCCCATTGAATGTCACTGAGAATTTAAGGGTAGTAAGACACACCCTAATCTACTCCCTGAACTTCTCAGGCAAGCTCAAAGCCTCTAACAAACTAAGAATAAAACTCCAAGATAAGCTGTCAAAGGCTTTTTGAAGATCCACCTTAAGAGCACACCTTGGAGAGAGAGATGCCCTTGCATACCCCTTGACCAACTCCTGAGCCAACAATGTATTATCAGAGATGCACCTGCCCTTGATGAATGCAGATTGGTTCAAAGAGATCATGCCTAGCAGGTAAGGTATAAGCCTATCAACCAAAATTCTAGTAATGACCTTGTACACCACTGAACAGTAAGTAATAGCTCTGAAATCCTTCATCTCACAAGGATTTGGAACTTTAGGGACAAGCGTTAATGAGGTAGAATTGAAAGCAGGCAGAAGATTTGATGAATCAAAGAAAAATTTAACAGCAGCCACTACATTAGACCCCAACAATATTCCAGGCCTTCTTGAAAAATAACGGAGAATAACCATCAGGGCCAGGGGTCTTGTCATTTCCCTAGGAGAAAAAAACAGCTTTAATCTCTTCTGCAATAATCTCTCTTGTCAAAGCCTCACCAGTATCCTCAGGTAAAGAGTATTGCAAAATGTCCTTCAACAAATCCACATTGCATCCAGCAAATTTTGCATCTTTAGACCCTATGAGCTTAGTAAAAAATTGCATAGCTTCAACAGACATTTGATCAAAAGATTTTAACCTTTCTCCATGACCATTGACCAGAACATGAATAGTAATTTTTTTAATTTTGTGGCTATAGCAGAATAAAAAAGCTTTGTACATTGGTCTTCCTCCTGCAACCATCGAACCTTGGCTTTTTGCTGAAGAAAAGAGTGCTCAGCTTTCTCTAGTTTAAAGAGCTCAGCTAGCAATGCACCATCTTGAGCCACATTAATAGGCCCAGCAAAAGGGTTCATCAACTACTGCTTTTCAAGTTCTCCTCTTTTCAACTTGACCTGAACAGAGATATTCTCAAAATGCTCTTTATTTAGCAGCTTCAAAGTAACTTTGAGTCTCTTAAGTTTCATGAACAGGACCAACATAGGATCGTCTTGCACAGGAAGACACCAAAATTTTCTAATAGCAAGAAGGAAATTTGAGTGCATGCCCCAAAAGTTAAAGAACTTGAAAGATTTTAGCTTGCAAGTAAGCACTTTCTTATTCCACCAAACAAGTGCAGGACTGTGAACAGAGATGTGAGGAGCCTAAAATTTCATAAAAGAGCCAAAAAATGCACAGTGCCAAGAGGTATTAACCATAACAATATCTAGTTTCTTAGCCAAATGCCCTTCTTGTTGCTTATTTGACCAAGTAAACATGAGGCCAAAGTAAGGGTGATCTGAGACATCAATAGCCTCAACACATGACTGAAAATCTCTCATATCAGTAATGGAAGTGGCTGGCAAGGGATCAAAACTTTCAGAAGACTGCAAGCGGATGTTAAAATCTCCCCCTAACATCCAGGGAGCATTAAGATGACTAGCATAACCCTTCAAATAGCTCCATATCTCTATCCTCTTAACCCCATCATTATGAGCATAAATTGTAGTAAGAAAGAAAGACATATTATTAAAGGTACCACTGACTGTAATAAACTGATCAGAAGTATCTATAAGAGAAAAGGACAAACCCTTTTTCCACAATATCCAAATTCTTCCGTTCGCAGCATGAGTATAATTGGAAAAATAATTCCAGGAATCCAACTTATCCAATATAGCTATAGCATTATCCTCCTTAACTCGGGTCTCCAACAAACACACAATATCCACATGTAGAGAATGTAATCTTTGAAGCATCTTGGCACGTTTGAGTGGATTATTTATCCGCCTTACATTCTAGAAGCAAGAAATCATTGAGAATGAGGAGGGGAACCTACACACACGACACCACTGCTAGAACAATCAGCAAAATATTTTTGCCTTAGCATCCTTTTTCTTTGCTTTTAAATCATTTACCAAGGCACACACCCCAAATTTTTTATCAACACCAGCCAGACCCGAGGTACTATTATCCTTAGGGGGCTTACCCCTATCCTTTTTATTTTGAACAGATGCATGTAAAGAAGGGAAATCCTCCTTATCCAAAGCATCCCCCACATACTCAACAGAATTTGGTAGAAAATTGGCACATGCAACAACAGTTTCAATAGACGCAGCCACTAATCTACCCTCAGCAGAAACATCAGTCCAGTGTCTACCTCAACATACTTAACAACGTCTTGATCATGTATTAAGCATGTCTTATTAAAGATCATAATCATGTCTTGATCATGTCTTTTTAATAACATTCGTCTTGGATCATATTTGGCCATGGATAATATTGGTTCGTGTTTGACCATATTGGTCCGTGTTACACAAAGCGCAAATCAATGGCTAGTGTTTAAAAATATCAATAAATCTCCTTCTCTCCCATCATCTCCCCCGAACCCTACAACATCGCCATAATCATGTAACATATACTATGTACCTTGCCAAAGTGTCCAAGGACTTCCATTTCCTAGGTAATATATACCCTATATGCTTTAGCATTAGGAAAGCATTCTTATAACATGATTGAGCCTTAGCTTTCAACTTTGTAACTTCATAATATCTTGTAGCATGAGTGAGCCATTCGCTCCAATGACTCGTGTACTTATCAATGATGAGCATAAAGCTCCAATGATCCATATATATATATCAATGATGAGCACAAAGCTCCAAAGCATGAGAATTCATATCTTTTCATAGTATTATGTTTCATAGTCTTCCATAGCATAGTTTCCTTATAACAAAATTATTATTATTATTATTCATAATGTCATTACATAACATACCATGTCAATGCAACAATGCAACCATAATGCAAAACAAAATCAAAAAAGTTTACCAAGCTTTCTATACTATGAATGTAGCCACCAACTTTCTCTATATGATCCATGTAAACATAAACATGCATAAGTATAACAATTCATGAAAATAACAATTGGAATGAAACTATGTCATCCCAAACCATGAATTACACTCACCGTTATACCGAAGCCTTACAAGCTGTCAAACTGAGCTAGAGTTCTCCTAACATCCATTTGCCGAAATCAAGATTTCATATCTGAAGTTTGATCTAATCATGGTTTAACATAGGATTCTATCAATAAACATCGTAACACATAATCTCTAATTGACATGAAATCCTTAACTTTAAGGGATTAGGCTTTGATCATCCAAAGTCCTAAAATTCAATGTGATATTACTATGAGACTCATAATTATCTTGATTCTCATATATATATATATCTTTGATTTCACAAAACCCCAAATTTAAGGATTCAGATTCACAAACAATATACCCTAAACATGACAATATTGGTAGCAATTGAAATCTAGGATCAAATGCTTACCAATTGTATGCTTATAATCGAAATCCAATGGCTAAACGGCAATGATTTTGGCTTAGAAGGACATGAATACTCGAAGGAGATTTTCCAGTGATGAATTAACAAAGGTTAAAAACAACCAAAATACTTTTCTCTCTCCTTACCAGGTTGCATTGAAAATTGGTCTTCCTTAAAACCATTTTATCATTCTCTTTTCTTTTAAATTAATTCTTTTATTTATTATTATTATTCTTAAGAAATCATAATCTTGCCATATGTATAGGATGTTAAGATATTTGTTTCGATATAATAAATGAAAAATGTTTTTGTAAGACTTTTTACATACACGTTTAAATACTCAAATATGTCAAAAACGGTCAGTCGTACCGGTACAACCCTCAAGCGTACCAATACGACCTTGCTTCTAGAATTCTGATACCGATACGAGACATCGCATACTGATACCCCTTATAACGTACAAGTACAGACGTAACGCGTACTGATACGCACAGTTTAAATATTACAACATCTATTTTCTGATTTGGTAGGTATCGATATCGAAGTCCCGCGTACCGATACCGAGATGCCCATACTGCATTTATGGCTGGAAATAAAGTCCTCAACGACTCCAAACAACCCCCAATAGCCATAAACGGCTAGTAGCTTATTCCATACTTTAAAAGAAGACTTGGGATACTTGAATATGGTTAGAGAACACATCTAAGCATAATAATCAAGAGAAATTATCTTCAAGTCTTATTTCTTTATTTCTCTTGTATATAGTGCATAGAGAGTGCATAATTGTTTTTATCTTTTGTACTTTTGTGAGCTTAAACATTTGTGTAAACACCCACCTTGTGAGGTATTAAGTTTACCAAACAAACCTTGTAAAAGGGAGAGGTTCTAGTTTAGCCTAAGGAAAAACTAGAGTGGTTCTATTTTAGCCATTAAAAAGAGAGAGTTGTAAGGTTACCCCTTGAACCCGTAAAAGGGAAAAATTCATAGTAGTGAATTGGAAAATCCTTTGTAGTGTGCTAAGGTAGTGGATGTAGACACGATTGGGTAGTCAAACCACTCTAAAATCATCGTGCACATTTGTTTACTATTTTTTGATTTTAGCCAATTCATTCGGAAAGTAATTTCAACCCTCTTGGCGGTTTTGGTTAATCTATTTTGAGCCCAACAATTGATATGAAAGTCTCATCTCCATCGAAGGTCTTACAACCGGGAGAAAAGATCATCAAGCTCGAAGTCTATCGTTTAAAAAAATGGCTAGATTTGAAGAAGGTCGTCTATCTCGTGTCCTCCTCTCTTCAAAGGAGATTCTTACTTCCAATGAAGCAATGTCATTAAGTATTTCCTCAAAGCACTCGATTTTGATGTTTGGGAAATAATCGAAGATGGTTATTTGGAAGTTCTTAAGAAGAAGAAGAAAAGAAGAAATGTGAATGACATGAAGAAAGTACAACTAAATGCCAAGACTATGCACACTCTTCTTTGTGGCCTCAATGAAGATGTTTTCAAGAAGGTCTCCACATACAAAAAAGGTCTCCACATGCAAAAGTGCCAAAGAGATATGGAAGAAGCTTGAGAAACTCTATGGCAACAAAAAGAAAGAAAAGAAAAATGATGCTTCGTCACGTGCAAACCTCATTTCAACACCTAGGGTGGATTGTTTAATGGTTCTCGATGAGCCCAAGGTATCATCTAACTCAATTGAATTAAATTCTTATTCTTTTGATAAGTTACAAGATGCATTTGATGAATTATTTTTGGGATTTGAGACCATGAACTCTAAATTTAAGAAAATGATTTCAAAACTTGATTTTGAAAATGATTTTTCTTTTGAAAATAAAATTGGATTTTGAAAACCAAAATGAGATTTTGAAAAATGATTTAGAGTTTTTAAAAAATGAGCAATGGAGTTTTGGAAAAATAAAATCTTGATTTAAAGGTTAATCTTGAAAGCTTAGCAAAAGAAAGTGAAATTATTTCAAATAATTCATATCATCCCATAATGATAAAATGCTCACATTGTCATTATCATTGTCATTCTATGCATGCTTGTCCTATAAAGAAAAGAAAAACTTATAGGATTAGACAAGTATGAATTACTAAGGGAACTAGATACATTGAAACTAATGTCAAAAGATCCAAAGCAATTTGGATACCAAAAATCAAGTAAATGTCTCTTGTAGGTGTGTTGGAGCAATGGCAAGAAAAGCAAAGATATGAAAATGCTCCAATGACACAAGTGAAGAAGATGGGTAACCTCTAATCTAAATGTATTTGATTATAAATCATTTGGTTGCCTATTTTGTTGATAAATGTTCATGCATCATTGATTATTTATTTATAAGTGCATGACATTTTATGATGCTTTATGCATATGAATCATATTGTTTCATTCATATGCTCGCATAAAGTTTTAAAAATCTTGGATAAATTAAATTTCATGTGTTTTTAAATTGATTTGATTCAATGGTGAAATTCAATCTCTTAAGTGTCAAATTTATTTATTTTTAAATGGAATGCTTTGATTAAATGGGAGCTTTTGATTTTAAAAAGCTTTATCTTATTCTCCATTGTTATTTTACACCAACAATTGATATTTTCTATCAATTGATACTAAATTTCCAACTATTTGTATCAACGTTTCAACAATTGGTGTTTTGAACTTAAATATGATTTCAAACTTAAAATTGAAATTATTTTTGATATAACAAAAAAGGGGAGAGATAGGTTTGAAAAATTAAATTTCAAAAAGAAAAGGGGAACTTTAAATATTTTCTAAAAATATTCTCTTTTTCAAAAATTATTTTTTAAAGGGGCAATTTCAAAAACAAATTTTCAAGGTGTTTTGTTATATCAAAAAGGGGAGATTGTTGAGATACTTGTTTCGATATAACAAATGAAAAATGTTTTTGTAAGAGTTTTGGCTTGCATACATGTTTAAATACTCAAATATGTCAAAAACAGTTAGTCGTACCGGTACATCCCTTAAGCGTATCGATACGAGCTTGCTTCCAAAATTCTAGAAAAGAATTCTGGTACTGGTATGAGACATTGCGTACCGATAACCCTTGTACCGTACCAATACGGACGTATCGCATACCAGTACGCACAACTTAAATGTTGCAACGACTATTTTCTGATTTGGTAGGTACCGATACTAGAGTTTTGCGTACCTATACCAAGATGCCTAAACTGCATTTATGGTTGGAAATAAAGTCCCCAACGGCCATAAACGCCTAGTAGCTTATTTCACACTTTAAAAGAAGACTTGCGACACTTGAAGACGGTTAAAGAACACATGTATAGGTTGTTAAGATATTTGTTTCGATATAACAAATAAAAATGATTTTGTAAGAATTTTTGGCTTACATACATGTTTAAATACTCAAATATGTTAAAAACGGCCAGTCGTACCGATACAACCCTCAAGCATACCAATACGAGCTTGATTTTGGATTTTGGTACCGATCACGAGATATCACCGATACCCCTTATACGCATAAATCTGAGACATAACGGCGAACCGATATGCAGAGCTTAAATATTACAACATCTATTTTTTTTATTTGATAGGTATCGATATCAAAGTCCCGTGTACCGATACCGAGATGCCCAAACTGCATTTATGGCTAAAAATAAAGTCCTCAACAGACTCCAAACAACCCTCAATGGCAATAAACGGCTAGTAGCTTATTCCATACTTTAAAAGAAGACTTGGGATACTTGAAGATGGTTAGAGAACACATCCAAGCATAATAATCAAGAGAAATTGTCTTTAAGTCTTATTTCTTTATTTTTCTTGTATATAGTGCATAGAGAGTTTTTAATTGTTTTTATCTTTTGCACTTTTGTGAGCTTAAACATTTGTGTAAACACCCACCTTGTTAGGTATTAAGTTTACCAAACAAACCTTGTAAAAGGGAGATGTTCTAGTTTAGCCTAAGGAAAAACTAGAGTGGTTCTATTTTAGCCATTGAAAAGATAGGGTTGTAAGGTTACCCCTTGAACCCGTAAAGGAAAAAATTCATAGTAGTGAATTGGAAAATCATTAGTGGTGTGCTAAGGTAGTGGATGTAGACTCGGTTGGGTAGTCAAACCACTCTAAAATCATCGTGCATATTTGTTTACTATTTTTTGATTTTAGCCAATTTATTCGGAAAGTAATTTCAACCATCTTGGCGGTTTTGGTTAATCGATTTTTGAGCCCAACAATTGATATCAAAGTCTCATCTCCATTGAATGTCTTATATTTCGGGAGAAAAAATCATCAAGCTCAAGTCTATCGTTCAAAAAAAATGGCTAGATTTGAAGAAGGTCGTCTATCTCATGTCCTCCTCTCTTCAAAGGAGATTCTTACTTCCAATGAAGAGAAATGTCATTAAGTATTTCCTCAAAGCACTCGATTTTGATATTTGGGAAATAATCGAAGATGGTTATTTGGAAGTTCTTAAGAAAGAAGAAGAAGAAAGAAGAAATGTGAATGACATGAAAAAAGTACAACTAAATGCCAAGACTATGCACACTCTTCTTTGTGGCCTCAATGAAGATGTTTTCAAGATGTTTCTAAAAAAGGTCTCCACATGCAAAAGTGCCAAAGAGATATGGGAGAAGCTTGAGAAACTCTATGGCAAAAAAAGAAAGAAAAGAAAAATGATGCTTCATCATGTGCAAACCTCATTTCAACACCTAGGGTGGATTGTTTAATGGCTCTCGATGAGCCCAAGGTATCATCTAACTCAATTGAATTAAATTCTTATTCTTTTGATGAGTTACAAGATGCATTTGATGAATTATTTTTGGGATTTGAGACCATGAAGTTCCAAATTTAAGAAAATGATTTCAAAACTTGATTTTGAAAATGATTTTCTTTTGAAAATAAAATTGGATTTTGAAAACCAAAATGAGATTTTGAAAATGATTTAGAGTTTTTAAAAAATGAGCAATGGAGTTTTGGAAAAATAAAATCTTGATTTAAAGGTTAATCTTGAAAGCTTAGCAAAAGAAAATGAAATTATTTCAAATAATTCATATCATCCTATAATGACAAAATGCTCACATTGTCATTATCATTGTCATTCTATGCATGCTTGTCCTATAAAGAAAAGAAAAAACTTATAGGATTAGACAAGTATGTGTTACTAAGGAACTAGATACATTGAAACTAATGTCAATGGATCCAAAGCAATTTTGATACCAAAAATCAAGTAAATATCTCTTGTAGGTGTGTTGGAGCAATGGCAAGAAAAGCAAAGATATGAAAATGCTCCAATCACACAAGTGAAGAAGATGGGTAACCTTTAATCTAAATGTATTTGATTATAAATCATTTGGTTGCCTATTTTGTTGATAAATGTTCATGCATCATTGATTATTTATTTATAAGTGCATGACATTTTATGATGCTTTATGCATATGAATCATATTGTTTCATTCATATGCTCGCATAAAGTTTTAAAAATCTTGGATAAATTAAATTTCATGTGTTTTTAAATTGATTTGATTCAATGGTGAAATTCAATCTCTTAAGTGTCAAATTTATTTATTTTTAAATGGAATGCTTTGATTAAATGGGAGCTTTTGATTTTAAAAAGCTTTATCTTATTCTCCATTGTTATTTTTACACCAACAATTGATATTTTCTATCAATTGGTACTAAATTTCCAACGACTGGTATCAACATTTCAACAAATTGGTGTTTGGAACTTAAATGTGATTTCAAACTTGGTTTTGAAATTATTTTTGACATAACAAAAAGGGGAGAGATCTGTTTGAAAAATTAAATTTCAAAAAGAAAAAGGGGGAGCTTTAATATTTTCTCAAAATATTCTATTTTTCAAAAATTATTTTTTAAAGGGGCAATTTCAAAAACAAATTTTCAAGGTGTTTTGTTATATCAAAAAGGGGAGATTGTTGAGATACTTGTTTCGATATAACAAATGAAAAATGTTTTTGTAAGAGTTTTGGCTTGCATACATGTTTAAATACTCAAATATGTCAAAAACAGTTAGTCGTACCGGTACATCCCTTAAGCGTATCGATACGAGCTTGCTTCCAAAATTCTAGAAAAGAATTCTGGTACTGGTATGAGACATTGCGTACCGATAACCCTTGTACCGTACCAATACGGACGTATCGCATACCAGTACGCACAACTTAAATGTTGCAACGACTATTTTCTGATTTGGTAGGTACCGATACTAGAGTTTTGCGTACCTATACCAAGATGCCTAAACTGCATTTATGGTTGGAAATAAAGTCCCCAACGGCCATAAACGCCTAGTAGCTTATTTCACACTTTAAAAGAAGACTTGCGACACTTGAAGACGGTTAAAGAACACATGTATAGGTTGTTAAGATATTTGTTTCGATATAACAAATAAAAATGATTTTGTAAGAATTTTTGGCTTACATACATGTTTAAATACTCAAATATGTTAAAAACGGCCAGTCGTACCGATACAACCCTCAAGCATACCAATACGAGCTTGATTTTGGATTTTGGTACCGATACGAGATATCAAGTACTGATAGTACAGTACCGATACAGACATATTGCGTACTGATATGCAGAGCTTAAATATTACAACATCTATTTTTTTATTTGATAGGTATCGATATCGGAGTCTCGTGTACCGATACCGAGATGCCCAGACTACATGTATGGCTAAAAATAAAGTCCTCAACAGCTCCAAACAACCCTCAATGGCAATAAACGGCTAATAGCTTATTCCATACTTTAAAAGAAGACTTGGGATACTTGAAGATGGTTAGAGAACACATCCAAGCATAATGATCAAGAGAAATTGTCTTTAAGTCTTATTTCTTTATTTTTCTTGTATATAGTGCATAGAGAGTGCTTAATTGTCTTTATCTTTTGCACTCTTGTGAGCTTAAACATTTGTGTAAACACCCACCTTGTTAGGTATTAAGTTTACCAAACAAACCTTGTAAAAGAGAGATGTTCTAGTTTATCCTAAGGAAAAACTAGAGTGGTTCTGTCTTAGCCATTGAAAAGATAGGGTTGTAAGGTTACCCCTTGAACCCGTAAAAAGGGAAGAATTCATAGTAGTGAATTGGAAAATCATTAGTGGTGTGCTAAGGTAGTGGATGTAGACTCGGTTGGGTAGTCAAACCACTCTAAAATCATCGTGCATATTTGTCTACTATTTTTTGATTTTAGCCAATTTATTCGGGAAGTAATTTCAACCATCTTGGCAGTTTTGGTTAATCGATTTTGAGCCCAACAATTGATATCAAAGCCTCATCTCTATTGAATGTCTTATAATCGGGAGAAAAATCATCAAGCTTGAAGTCTACCGTTGAAGAAAATGGCTAGATTTGAAGAAGGTCGTCTATCTCATGTCTTCCTCTCTTCAAAGGAGATTCTTACTTCCAATGAAGCACTGCCATTAAGTATTTCCTCAAAGCACTCGATTTTGATATTTGGGAAATAATCGAAGATGGTTATTTGGAAGTTCTTAAGAAGAAGAAGAAGAGAAGAAATATGAATGACACGAAAAAAGGTACAACTAAATGCCAAGGCTATGCACACTCTTCTTTGTGGCCTCAATGACGATGTTTCTAAGAAGGTCTCCACATGCAAAAGTGCCAAAGAGATATGGGAGAAGCTTGAGAAACTCTATGGCAACAAAAAGAAAGAAAAGAAAAATGATGCTTCATCATGTGCAAACCTCCCCTCAACACCTAGGGTGGATTGTTTAATGGCTCTCGATGAGCCCAAGGTGTCTCCTAACTCAATTGAATTAAATTCTTATTCTTTTGATGAGTTACAATATGCATTTGATGAATTATTTTTGGGATTTGAGACTATGAGTTCCAAATTTAAGAAAATGATTTCAAAACTTGAATTTGAAAATGATTTTCTTTTGAAAACAAAATTGGATTTTGAAAACCAAAATGAGATTTTGAAAATGATTTAGAGTTTTCAAAAATGAGCAATAGAGTTTTGGAAAAAGAAAATATTGATTTAAAGGTTAATCTTGAAAGCTTAGCAAAAGAAAATGAAATTATTTCAAATAATTCATCTCATCCTATAATGACAAAATGCTCACATTGTCATTATCATTGTCATTCTATGCATGCTTGTCCTATAAAGAAAAGAAAAACTTATAGGATTAGACAAGTATGTGTTCCTAAGGGAACTAGATACATTGAAACTAATTTCAATGGATCCAAAGCAATTTCGATACCAAAAATCAAGTAAATATCTCTTGTAGGTGTGTTGGAGAAATGGCAAGAAAAGCAAAGATATGGAAATGCTCTAGTCACACAAGTGAAGAAGATGGGTAACCTGTAATCTAAATGTATTTGATTATACATCATTTGGTTTCCTATTTTGTTGATAAATGTTCATGCGTCATTGATTATTTATTTATACGTACATGACATTTTATGATGCTTTATGCATATGAATCATATTGTTTCATTCATATGTTTGCATAAAGTTTTAAAAATCTTGGATAAATTGAATTTCATGAGTTTTTAAATTGATTTGATTCAATGGTGAAATTCAATCTCTTAAGTGTCAAATTTAATTTTTTTTAAATGGAATGCTTTGATTAAAGGTGAGCTTTTGATTTTAAAAAAGTTTTATCTTATTCTCCATTGTTATTTTTACACCAACAATTGATATTTTCTATCAATTGGTACTAAATTTCCAACAACTGGTATCAACATTTCAACAAATTGGTGTTTTGAACTTAAATGTGATTTCAAACTTGGTTTTGAAATTATTTTTGACATAACAAAAAGGGGGGAGATGTGTTTGAAAAATTAAATTTCAAAAAGAAAAATGGGGAGCTTTAATATTTTCTCAAAATATTCTCTTTTTTAAAAATTATTTTCCTAAGGGGAGCAATTTCAAAAACAATTTTTCAAGGGTAGATTGTTGAGATATTTGTTTCGATATAACAAATGAAAATGTTTTTGTAAGAGTTTTTGGCTTGCATACTATTTAAATACTCAAATATGTCAAAAACAGTCAGTCGTACTGGTACATCCCTTAAGCGTACCGATACAAGCTTGCTTCCAAAATTCCAGAAAGTAATTCTGGTACAGGTACGAGACATTGCGTACTGATATGTAATGCCCAATATTTACTTAGAGATTAAAATGCAAAGAATTAATAGTTAGTGGTTTTAGTTTAGTAACTAAAACGTAAACTTTTAAAGTTTGGTGGTCAAAATGAAAAGTTGGGAAAAGTATAGGGACTAACATAGTAATTTTCCCAATAATTAATTTCAAACAAGTAATTTTATTCAGTATAATAGTAAATTGGATCTAAATAAGTATTTTGATGTCTGTTTTGGGAATTAAAATATAGTGGAAGATATCGATTTTGGATCAAATGAAATTATTAAGCGTGCTCAAGCTAGAGAAATTATATGATGGGTGACCTCTGGGATGGTTCCATAAAAGTGTTTTTGAGCAATATTTTGGAATCAGTATGAGTAGAGAAGATTCGTATTGAATTATAAAATTTTTGGAATTCAGTAATTTGTAAAAGAGAAAATTGCAGAAGAAGAATTTTACGAATATTGGGAAATCGGAACGAATATAAATTTTAGAGATGTATTCAAAAGCTATGGAAATTAGATAGTTGATTATTTTTGGATAAGAAATACATGTGTTGGAAGAGGATTGGTCATAATACAAGGTTATAGTAGTCTTTTGACTATTAAAGAGATATTAAATAATATTTGGTTAAATAAAATGTCATTTGGCATTAAATAAAAAAAAGGAAAGTTAGAAAAAAAATTATCATCTTTCTTCTCCAATACACAAGGCTGCCGAATTGCTCTTTCATAGGTAAGGAAAATTTTCAATTTCATTTTCAAGCTTATTTAGTTGGATTTTAGTTAGAGACATGAAATAAGAAATTGTTCCCCATCAAATTCTCTATCTTTTGACATAAGTTTTGTTTAGTTTCCATGTCTCAAAGCTAAGTTTAAAGATTAGGGGTGATGAAGAGCATGATGAAATCTTGAAGTTTAATGGTTTTTCTTGTTGAAATCATGCTTGTAATGTTATTTCTATTATTCAAGTGTTGAAAATGCATGAAAAATGCATAAGGGATTTTTTTCGGTTATGATGGAAAATTAGGGGAAACTATGTCAAAAATTATTTTGATGATGGACATGGTGAGAAAGATGTTTAACAATCTTGAATTAGTTGTTTGAATAAAGAAATTCTTATGTTCTTGAATTATGAAAATTTAGGGTTTAGGATAAGTTTGGAATTTTAGTATGCGAATGAAGGGAGAATGGATTAGTATGATATTATAAGGTGTTTGAAATGAAAATCCCTAATTATTTGGCATTAGAGACCAAATTGTAAATTTTGGAAAGTTTAGGGACTTGGTTGTTGAATTTTTCTGAAGTATTTTGGGTTAGAAAATCAAGTTAAGTGAACTGGATGTTGATATTGAAGTTTATTTGAACTTTGGGACCAATTTGGAATTTTTGGAAAATATAGGGACTAAGTTGTGAATTTCTAAAGTTTGGGTCCTAAAGTGTAAATGATGGAGAATGTAGGGTTTTAGCTTGAAAATGGTGATTAGAAGCTTAAAGGTTCCTTAGGGACTAAAATGTGAATATTTTTGGAAAGTTGAAAATTTTTAGAAAAATGTGAGAAAATATGATTCGAATATAGAAAGTTTTATCGGATAAATTTTGGTATATAATGGATAGTTATTTTATTTACTTTCCATTATTGATTATAATATGAATATATTTGTAAGGTTGCTTGTGTTATGTATTTAATATACATACAGATAACAAGCAAAGTCAGGATTATTCGAGCTAGAAAGAAAATAATAAAGGTGCCAAGTGAGGTTACAAAGTGTCAAGGTGAGTGCAATTGCATACATATTTATGATATATTGATGTTCACACCTTATTGAGATAAATTATCATTATGTTATGTCATGAAACATATACTTGACATATTTGGCATATGCTAGAAATGGATTATAGAGTTGCATGGATCACTTGATATACATGATAATGTTTGGTGAGTAATAATTTGAGTATGAACTGCCCAATGTTGCTATATATATATATATCATATATTGATGTACATTTTCCATGAATGCAATTATTTGATGATATGAGCCAAAGTATGATTTAGAGATATAAAGTATAGTTGGCTAGCCATAGAGTCATAAACAGCTGTATAAATATTCTATTTCATATGTACTCAAGTAAGGTTGGGTACTTAGAACACTACGGTGCATTATTCATATATACTCGAGCAAGGTAAGGTATATGTATACTCAAACAAGGTTGGGTATACAGGGATGACTTGGGTACTTGAGTTCTCTTACATAAATACTTGGGGCTAAATAAAATAGAAACATGGTTGAAGCTTGAAAGCTTATGGATAGAATTGGCAACAATATTGGTAAGAGCTAAATTGTTATCTTGATACATGTTGCTACAATTGATATGATTTATGTAGACATGTATAGAAATGGTAAGGTGATCACATGCATGGTTATTCATTTATATTTTGTTTATGACATATCGCAATTGGTTTTGTTTTATTGCCTCACTAAGTATATACTTAGCGTATGATGATTGTCATGCGTAGGTTTTGACAGAGTTACGAAGGAGTAGTAGCCGAGCATCATCTATATTTCAGGAAGTATAGCACTATATTCACAGTAATGACATCTATCCCTTTTGTTTGGATTAACTAGTTGGCATGTATATATGGTTATAGGTTGTGTAAACTTATAACTAGAACTATGGTTGAACTAGTAACTTAAATGATGTGTATGTTAAACTTGGTGAAGTTCTTTTGATAGTAAGGTATAAAGGCTTAAGTTACTAATGATTTGGTATGCTTATAATATAGAAATATAAATCTGTTCAGAAAGTCTGCAAATGCAGTGTGTTTGAAAAATCAGCATAAATTCTATGATTTGGATTAGGAAGTGAATCTTATTTGTATGAAATATGAATTGAATCTAATTTCTTCTCCAAAAAACGGTAATTGATTTCGAGGTCTGTACAAAAAGATGTGAATTTTTATTCGATAATAGGTCAGAAAACAGGGAAGTAGAATTTTAGAAATTTTCTGCATTGTAACGTGAATTTGGAAAATTGTTGGAAATTTTGTATGATTAATATGAGTCAATAATTGTTATGGTTGGAGAGCTTAATATGTCTAGTTTAATTAAAAAATTATAAATGAATTTTGGATGTTGCTAAAATTTTATAGGAATTTTTATTTGGAGGTAGTGCATGTTGTCAATTTTGTATAAAAGAGTGGAAACTTGTTTAAAGTCTTTTGTAACATTCATCAACTCATGTTTGGGAACTAATACAGGAAGATGGTGCTACATTTAATGGTACCTGTGCTAGAGTTATCCGATTCTGGATAGAAATTGAGTTGGAAAATAAGTCTGGATTGTATACATGCCACTAGGATGTCATAATTACTGATAATTATGTGTATATACTTTGATGCTCAGTAATTAGTGATGCTACTCTTAACTAAAAATTGTGGATTATGTGTTCTGTACAGATGTCGGAACATTTGGGTTCTAGACATGTTATAGAGCAAGATGCTCCTGTACATAGTAGGAGTGATGAGGTAAATCAGAATGTACCTCAAAGTCAGTATCAGGGTGAGGCGCCTGTGCAAGGGCAACAGGATATGCCGGTTCAGGATCGTGGGCTATTCTTGCAGGCCTTAGATGATATTTTAAATAGACCGAAATCGATATCTGTGCCAAGGGAGTTGAGGAAGCTGAAGGCATC
The DNA here is from genome assembly GCA_019671005.1 of Hibiscus mutabilis. NCBI lineage: Eukaryota > Viridiplantae > Streptophyta > Magnoliopsida > Malvales > Malvaceae > Hibiscus > Hibiscus mutabilis. The sequence continues at coordinate 33,221,178 of CM033750.1, read as the reverse complement.
AGAGTTTTAGGGTGATTCTGATGTTGACCCGATGTCTGTGGACTTCAGGTTGATTGATATTAAAATCATGCTGGATATGATCCGGTGTGATGATCAAGGAAGACTTGAAGGTGTGACATCACTTTTGATGGGACCTACTCGAATTTGGTGGACCACCATTACTGCTTAGATTCCTCGAGAACGAGTTACTTGGGAATTATTTTTAAAAGAGTTTCAGAACAAGTACATTGGTGATGTTTTCATCAATGATATGAGGAATCAGTTTCTGAATTTGAAGCAAGCAGGCAGATCAGTATATGAATATGAGTGTGAGTTTAATAAGCTTAGACAGTTCGCTACAGAATTCCTTCCGACTGAGAAGCACGGAGTTAATCAATTTGTGGGAGGCTTAGATCCAGAGTATAAGAAAGGTTTGGTTGCCCTTGATTTGTCTGAATTTCAAGTTGCGGTTAACCCTGTTAAAGGAATGGAAAGAGTTGAACAAGAAGAATCTTCTGAGAAGAAAGCATAGTTGACCAAGCAACCTGGAGGTCCAAGTGTTTTACCCTGGTCTAAACGTGGAAAGGGATTTCAGCAGCAGAAATTAGGCGGATCCATGTCTTTAGTAAAGAATGGTTTTTCTGCTGGAAAATCCAAGCAAAGTCATGCTAAAACTAGTGGATCTAAAGGTGGAGGATTTCAGACTAATCCAGAATATAAGACTTGTGGGAAAAGACATGGGGGTCAATGCTGGTTTGCAACTGAGGCAGTATGTTATTAGTGCGGAAAACCAGGCCATTTTAGGCGCAACTGTCCAGAGCTGCTAGAAGATCATTCAGTAGTTGTTCCTCAGAAGAATCAAGGAAAAAAATAGGGGAGTTCGAGACAGGGTATGTCTGAAACTGTATCCAATCAGAAAGGGAAAGCTCCTGCTAGGGTGTATAATATCAAAACTACAGAGAACAAAGATGATCGTGATGTGATAGCATGTATGCTCGAACTTTTTGGCAGAGTTGTCTTTACATTAATTGATCATGGTTCTACTCATTCATATATTAGTTCTAGAATTGTTCTAGAAAGAAATATTCTAGTAGAACTAATTGCTAGTGAAGAGATAGCAACCAACCCAATAGGCCAGAGTGCTAGGGTAAAAAGAATTTGTCGGCAGTGTCCTGTTAAAATTCAGAATGTGGATCTTCCTGTTGATCTTTTGGAGTTGCCATTTGTAGCGATGTCCCTCTTCTCATCGCTAAATAAAACGAGGATTTTCGAAGTGTTTTTGAAAGGTGTTTGTGATTTTTTTGGATATAAAATATTTATTCCGTGGGGTTTTAAAAGAAACCGCATTTAAAAAAATGGAGTCGCCACCGGCCACTAAGGTAGGCCGGACACCATAAAACCAGAGATTCAAAAAGATTGGGTTCGGGAGTCGGTTACGGATGGGGAAGGATTAGCACCCCCACACCGCCCAAAATTGGTACTTTAATAATTACCGCTTTATTAATATTGGATTTTCCGGATTAAAGTGACGATTATTTTAAAATTCGGTCATAATTGCGAGTAAATTTTAAGGGCCCCGTTATCCGAGAATAAACTCCCAACCACTATCACTACGCCTAATACTGGCCCCGTTTACGCTCGGATAAAAGGGCACCGCATTAACAATTTATATCTCGATATGCAATCTTAGTGGCAAAAATATAAAGCATGGCAGATAATTTAAAGACAGTAAATATTCACATAATGAATACTAATCTAACATAAATAAAATATGTAATTAAAACACACATATACGTAACAAGCTTAACATTAAATAAAAGCAAATTTAACATGTCACAATAACAAGACAGAATAGATACGTGTGTATGGGCAAACATGTATTTCAAGAAGACATACATATTAGAAATAAAATATATTTCAACATATATGGGACAACATATCATAAAAAGGGTAAATACACTAACATGTAACCCTAAAAAATAAGAAAACATACACACATATAAAAATACAAAATATGCCGTATACGAATCAACTAAAACATAACATGCTTAATATGAATAACCAGGACAAAAAAAAAGGATGCATAATTATCATAAACTTAATACACATATACATGTAAACATAAAATACGAGGCATATACGAGGGATATAAAATGAGACAAAAACTACATTAACATATACGATTATAATACGAACATGAGTATTTACAAAGAAATAGGACTGAAATGAAAGAAAAATAAAAGTCAGTGGCAGAAATTAAAGAACAATAATATGTAATTTAGGGACGAAATCTAAAAACAAAACAGAAACTAGAAGGATCCAAACTGTAATTAGACCAAGGGGCAGACTCAAAATGAAAAGTTCAAAAACGCGGGATGGTTAAAGGCGTAATTTTACCATTTGAAGTCTGATTCAGTGTAATTTAGGGACTAGATTGCAAGATTTTAAAATACAAGAGGGACCAGAGTTGTAAATATACCATGCGGCAAGACAAAAATGAAAATATTGGAAACGCGGGGGATTTAGTGTGTAATTTACCCATTTAACGAAATAACAACAATTATATAAACCCTCTTTTTAGGCTGAAACCAAATTTTTGGCCATTCGTTTCATTTCCTCAGTTTTGTAATAACCCATGTTCTTCATTTTCTCTCAACCGATCCTATGAAACCCAGAATCCGGCGGCCGGCCGCCTCTAACCGGCGCCAACGAGCCTCAAAAACCTACCAAAATAACCCCCTTTCCATCCTCGACACGAATCCGAGGTTGGATTCAGAAGATACACCTCTATTCGCCCTAGATCTAGGAAATACGAACAAAAAAATACTTTCAACCAAAAACAAAACTACAAAGGGGGCATTCCCCTTCCTTCAGTTCACCATATCCGGCTTGGGGAAGCCGAAAGGCTTATCACTGAGGAAAGGAGACCCACAAACGGTGACGGTAACGACCTCTAACCCTCTCTCTTTTTTTTTACTACGTATCTTTTGTATGCATGCAATAAAAGTAACAAGAAATGTACCTCTGGACTTGCGTTGCCTTTTTTTTGTATTTCTAAAAAAAATTCTTACAATACACTTTCTGTTGGATGATATATCTTCTCTGTTACAACTCTCTTGTTTTTTTGTTTTTCACCCCCTCCCTCTTTGTTACAAAATACTTGTTTCGTATATATGCTTGTCTTCTGTTTTGGTGCAAGTTGCATGTTATTTGCCTTTTTCAGATTTGGACTGACAAACGTCTTGCTTGTTGTGTTTGGCATGTTCTGAGCACGGTGGTTGAAGATCGGCATGGTGGCGGTGTGGGTGTTCTGCCAGCGGCCAGACGCGTTCTCGGCCGTTAGATCAGATCTGATCTAACGATCGAGATGGCTTGAGGGACGAACGGCCTTGATGAAGCCTCGATTTGGTGAAACAGCTCCAGATCTTGCCACGCGGAGCTCCGCAGTCGAGGAGTCAGAGCGCGTGGGGCTCACGCACGCGTGGGATATCAAAGCGTCCGCGCGTGGACCGCACGCGCGCGTGGCACTCGAACGGTCCATACGTGTGGAACACGCGGCTGGTAGATATTTTGGCTCTTTGGTTGGATCGTGGCCGTTGGATCAGATCTTGATCCAACGGCCCACAGCCACCTGCACACACAGTTGTTATTAGATAAGGTTTGGGCCAACCGGGCCTTGTAACTATTTGTAACTGGACTTGGACTGTAGTTTACTTATTTGGTTTAATATATATAATTTTTTTGGATTTCATTTCATATCAGCCCAATAATATTAATAATAATATAATTATAGCAGCAATACACATTCATAATACAAACGTATACTTATACAAGTATAACATACTGGCATACGTATATATAATCATACACATAATTAACATAACATCCATATACATTAAACAAATACGCTCGTACTCTATAGATACATACACGACACACATACACCATTAATATGTATACATACATACCTTATAATATACATGCACCACACCTTATATATATTAGTAATACTCATGCAAACAATAAACATATAATATAATAAGTATACATGCAACACTAATATGTATTTACAGGTAAAAATGAGTGATTACAGTTGCCCCTCTTTGCTTGTTCTCATGGAATGGGAAACAAAGCAAAGATTCATAAGCACTCATTTTTATCAGACTTCCCTGTTTGTAGCTTTGGAAAAACGTGTTCTTTTGGACATCTCCGTTCTTCCTTAGCTGAATCTTTCGGGCTTGTAAGTTCTTCCTATATAGAGCTTCGTCACCTTCCGATCTTGGAGCTACAGGCTCTTCCTATATAGAACCCTTTGCTCTGAAACCTCGAGTTATGAGTCCTTCCTATACAGAACCTTTCACTTCGAGACTGTAAAGCTTATAATCCTTCCTATATAGAACTCTTCGTCTTCAACGCTGGTTTCTCCTATATAAAACCTTTTGCGCCGCTGATGGATTCTTCCGACTGTGAGTTCCTCCTATATAGAACTGCTAGTCTTCAAACCCTAGAGCCGTCAGTCCTTCCTATATAGAACTTTTGGCGTCTGAAATCTTAGAGCTACAGGTTCTTCCTATATAGAACCTTTCACTCTAAGATAGTGAAACTCGGAGCCTTTCCTATATAAGACTCTTCGCTTTTGACACAACAGGTTTCCTATATAACCCTGTGTCATAGGTGAATTCTTTCGACTGAGAGTTCTTTTTGAGATTCTGGATTTACGGTTCTCCCTTTATGGAACCTTTCACTGGGGCCTGAAAATGTAGGTTCCATTTTTTTTTACGAGGCTGTTGCCATTTTTGGACCTACGCTACTAAGACTCCCGCATCATGCCCGAAGGTCTTATTTATGGCCCGAAGGACTTATCATCATGCTCGAAAGACTTACTGATGGTCTGAAGGACTTAACATCGTGCCCGAAGGACTTACCGATGACTCGAAGGATTTAACATCTGGATCTCACGCCGCTATGGCTGTTGTTCTTTTGGGGACTCACGCCGATATGCTGCCGCATCATGCCCGAAGGACTTACTGATGGCTCGAAGGACTTATTACCACGCTCGAAAGACTTATTGGTGGCCCGAAGGACTTAACATCGTGCCCGAAGGACTTACCGATGACCCAAAGGATTTAACATCTGGGTCTTACGCCGCTATGGCTGCCGTTCTTTAGGGACTCACGCCGCTATGCTGCCGCATCATGCCCGAAAGGACTTACCGATGGCCCGAATGACTTATTACCGTGCTCGAAAGACTTATTGGTGGCCCGAAGGACTTAACATCGTGCCCGAAGGACTTATCGATGACCCGAAGGATTTAACATCTAGATCTCACGCCGTTATGGCTGTTGTTCTTTTGGGGACTCACGCCGATATCTTCGCCGCATCATGCCCGGGACTTACCGATGGCCCGAAGGACTTATTACCACGCTCGAAAGACTTATTGGTGGCCCTAAGGACTTAACATCATGCCCGAAGGACTTATCGATGACTGAAGGATTTAACATCCGGATCTCACGCCGCTATGGATTGTTGTTTTTGGGGACTCACGCCGATATGTTGCCGCATCATGCCCGAAGGACTTACTGATGGCCCGAAGGACTTATTACCACGCTCGAAAGACTTATTAGTGGCCCGAAGGACTTAACATCGTGCCCGAATGACTTATCGATGACCCGAAGGATTTAACATCTGGATCTCACGCCGCTATGGGTTGTTGTGTTGTTCTTGGGGACTCACGCCGATATCTTTGCCGCATCATGCCCGAAAGGACTTTACCGATGGCCCGAAGGACTTATTCCCACGCCGAAAGACTTATTGTGGGCCCGAAGGACTTAACATCGATGAAGACTTACCGATGACCGAAGAATTTAACATCCGGATCTCACGCCGCTATGGTTGTTGTTTTTTTGGGGACTCACACCGATATCTTTGCCACATCATGCCCGAAAGACTTACTGATGGCCCAAATGACTTATTATCGTGCTCGAAAGATTTATTGGTGGCCCGAAGGACTTAACATCGTGCCCGAAGGACTTACCGATGACCCGAAGGATTTAACATTTGGATCTCACGCCGCTATGGCTGTTGTTCTTTTGGGGACTCACGCCGATATGCTGCCGCATCATGCCCGAAGGACTTACTGATGGCCCGAAGGACTTATTACCACGCTCGAAAGACTTATTGGTGGCCCGAAGGAGGACTTAACGTCGAATGACTTAACATCGTGCCGAAGGACTTACCGATGACCCAAGGATTTAACATCCGGATCTCTATTTGCTATGGTCGTGGTTCTTTCGGGACTTTGGTAAATTCTTCGATAATTCTTCAAATACCTGTTTAGGAACAAGCAAAATTGACATGCCCGTATCTATATAATGCATGTAATGTTGTGCTTTATTTCTCCTCTTTTTCTTTTTTTTTTATTTTTTTCTCATTTTTTTTGTTTTTTGTTTATCTTATGTCCTGTAAAGTCATTCTTCGGATTTCTCTATTTCTTTTCCTTTTGCTATGTGCTTCATTTCTGTCAAATTCTGTTCAATGAGCACCCGCTCTTGTTCTTTTGCACGGGCACCCGTCTTTCTTCTTCGGGGTCTCTGCCTGCTTCACCAACAAACACTATATCGTGCGTGTGCAGAGATTCTTACTATTCTTTATGTTCTGTATTGCCCCATTCGATCATGCTCGGCTACTTTCCAGTTCTTTTGACCCAACATTCTGAGTATTTGTTAATTTCGTCATCGGGGTGAGCGGAATGCTTCTTAACCTCAATCTTCTTGTTGCCTCTTGACGGGCACCATTCATCGATCTCTGTGCTTTAATTCTTTGGAGACTCAATGTTTACTTTTTTACCGTCCCCACACTTTGTAAGCTCATTCTTGTCATGTTTCGTCCTTCATTTTCTTGAACCAAACAAGTCATCATGGCTGGAATCTGCTTCTTGCTCTTGAGCTGTCTGACACCTATACTTTTGTTATCATCTTCATTCTATGTATTGTGAGGTCGTTTCTGGTTAGGGGCTCTAATAGTATTCACAACCTTGAGTTCTGGATCTTACCCCTGAAGTAATACATGGAAATCTTTGTTGCTTTAACTTGTCAATTTGTTGATTGGTGTTCCACTGAAGGGTATCATTTAGATTAACATACAAGATTTTGAAAACACAGCATAGGAGCCCTGGATATCATGTGCAAGAGTGGCTTAGATTTAACCACTTGGTAATTCAAAGATGTGAAGTCTTCCCTGGTGACTCGGTTCATCCTCATGATTACCGCGTTGCTGTAGAGTACTACTCTTTCTCAATTCTCATTATCTACTCCGCCCCCAAAAGCGTTGACTTGTATAACCACTCGAGCGCAGAAATATTACTCTAGGAATAGAGTTATGGGTGGTGCGAGTCTTAATTTTTCCTACGATATCGCATATTTTCTTTCTTTTCTTTTTCCTTTTTCTTTTTTCATCATTTTTCTTTCCCCCCCTTTTTTGGTTTTTGTTTGTTTGTTTTTTTGTCATTATTTGAGGAAATTAATTCGTCACAGTCATTTGTCTTGAGGACAACGATGGAGCAAACAACACTGCCCCAAGTTACTCGGCATAGTCACGATTTGAAATTATTACCATCACTCATGAAGCTAAGGTTTCTTGAATTGGATGATATATCTCCACCCTATCGCTTCAGCGGAATGCCCCAAAATTTCTATACTCTTATCCGAACAAGCCTATTACCAGGTTTCGAACATAGGAGTACTTTTTTATTATTATTTTCTCCTCCTTTAGTTTCATTTCTTTTTTTCTTTTTCCTTTTTCTCTTTTTCTTCAATTCACCCCATTTTTATTTTTTCTTTACTACCTAGAAGATTACGCCTAGAGCTTCAATTTCAAGCAACTCTACATGGTTGACATTTAGAGCTTTTTTATCCTTGAATATCATCGAAAGAGTAATAATCTCGCTTTGCTGACCAAAGTCCGGTGGGGAAGATCACACATCATCGTTGTCACGGCATCTATCTAATGTCACATCTTGCAATTGATATCCAGCGTCCTACAACGGCGAGAAAATATATATGTGCTTTCAAAAACATTATATGTTAAGCGAAATATGTTCTTTATTGAAAATAAAAATCAACAAACATGCCCCATCACAAAAGATCTTTGCCACATGGGGGCCACATAGAGTTGATTCCTTGTATTACTTCAGGAAAGTATTTTAATGTAGAGACATCTCTGGCTTCTTCAGCACTATGTAGACTTGCTTCTCATCCTTGGTCTTCCACTGCTTGATCAGCTCTTGCGTCAGGGTTCCATCATTGACCAGCTTCTTGATTTCCCCCAATAAAGGTCTATATTTTCTGGTAGGATGCCTCAGTGCCCCCATATGGAATTCGCATGTGCTACTCGAGTCAAAACTATGGGCATATGGATCAGGTGCAAATTTCATCGGCCTAGGAACAAGATAGTGACCCCCTACCAGATGAGGCCAAATATTTGAGATAGATGTTCCAAACACTTCCAAATTTGCGCTCGTCCGAGGAATTTTCCTTGATGACCCCGATTTGTCAGTCTGTCTCCTTCTTTTACGGCTACGCGAACCTTGGAGATGACACTCATTTACCTCTTCATCTTTATCTATCTTATCTTCGATTCGGTCCTTAGACTTAGACCCCAATTTCCCTTCTTTGACTGCGTATTCTATTCTTTATCCAATCGTCATGAAATCTTCGAATCCGTTTCTCGATTTTTCCAACATCGCATCGAAGAAAAATGAGGGAAGCGTTGCATGGAACAAGTGAGTCAACTCTTCTTCTGCTATAGGAGGCTGGACTTGGGTCGCCAAACATCGCCACCTTAATGCATATTCCCTGAAGCTTTCATTTGGCCTCATTTTCTCATTCTGGAGAAACTGGCGACAGGGTGCTAAATCTAAAGCATATTTGTATTGACCCAAGAAGGCATTAGCGAGGTCACCCCATGACCTAACTTGGTCTTTGTTCAAACGGTTATACCACACTGTTGTTGGTCCCGTCAGGCTATCATGGAAATGGTGGATCAACAATTCTTCGTTCTTCATGTATCCTTCCATTTTTCTATAGAACATGGTTAAGTGAATCTTCGGGCAGCTGGTTCCGTCATACTGCGCAAATTCGGGAACCTTGAAATTCGGAGGAATGACCAAATCAGGGACTAGACAGAGTTCCCTTGTATTGAAAACATTTATCTTCTCTTTCTTCTAAAGCTTTTTCTCGAATTTTTTCTTTTAATTGGTCAAGCCTCGACTCTTCAATTCGCTCCATTTTCCGATTAATTCATACACTGGCATCGAACCCCAAGTATTAAATGATGAAGTGTCATACGATGATAAAATTACTAAACAATGCACAGGACGTGATGCAAATGCAATGCATGAATGCAATAAAGCATCGATTCCGCAAGTGATTTGTCCCTATAGGACATCTTTCATTCAGAACAAGAGGTTTCATTACATCCGGTATTAGGGTTTTACAGATAGCGGTGAGCCCTGGCACCCAATGTCTTGACCTCATTCAACAGTCCCGTTAGCTTTCCTTCATGGTCCAATGTTGGATCCATATTCTGGCTTATTGGTGCTACTGCATCGGCTAAATCTGCTACCTGTTGAGCTACTTGTCGGGCTTGAGTTGTAACCATCTTCATGTCCCGGTCTTTCTCCCGTATTGTTTGCTCGGCCTTTTGTAGCTTAACGATTATTGCCCCAACACGGATCTCACTGGTATATAAAGTAGTCTCGAGCCTCGCTATCTGTTCTTTGAGTGCTGCGTTTTCCATTTGAAAGGCTTGTGATTCATTCCTTTCCTGGTGCAGACTTGATTTCAGGATATCTTCCATGGCCAGACTGCTTTCCAACTCATTTTTGAGAAAGTCGCGTTGGCCCTCAGCTTCTTCCAGCTTCTGTGATAATGATCTGACTTTATTCTTACTATTCTTGCATTTCTGTTTCCAGAGTTCTGAACCATTCCTCAGCTGAATCATACCATTGACCCACTCTTCCGCGGTGTCACCCAGACCAAAACTCTTGAATTCAAAGTGCAGCTTCTGGTACTCGTCTTGTACGTTCTTTAATTTCATGCTCAGATTGTGCCTCTCATGCTCGAGCTGGTCGCGCTTGTGTGCAAGTTCACCTTCTGAGACGCTTTTATTCTTGACTCCTAACTTTATCCCGCTTGAGTGACCCACTTCTGTGTTATCCGAACGTTGGGCTGGGTATTGACCTTCCTTCGACTTTGCCCCTCGAGCAACGGCTGGCTGGCTGAAGAATCGGGGTTGTCCGTCTTCGAAACCCAAAATTCCCATTCTAATAAGATCTCGAACTCTGTCCTTCAGGGCCCTACAATTTTCAGTGTGATGACTCGAATCACCTATGTGGTAGCTGCACCAGACACGACTATTGTAATCTTTCGGATAAGGAGGTTTTCTTGGTACAGACTTCACTAGTATGATAAGGTTCCTTTCGACCAGCAACGGAAGTAACTCGGTGTATCTCATGGGTATAGGATAATGTCTTCTGATGTCATTAGATTCTTGAACTTCCCCTGGTTTTGCCTCTGTTCTCTGGGTATCTACCCCATATACGCTACTTGTCCGCTTCTTGAGATTGATCACAAAGGGATTTGATTTGTCATATTTAACGGTGTTATCTATTTTGACATTCTGACCATTTTGTTCCACATTCTGCGCCCCGACCGAATCTTTTCTGAGTTCGACATGTTGCTTGCCTTTCATCATGGCATTCATCTGGTCCATCATCTCGGACATCTGCTTCTTTAGTTCTTGTATTTCATCTTGTTTGTCCCCATAATTGACACTGCTTACCGAAACTGTTCTGAAGTCCTTGAATGATTCTTCTTCGGCTGTCCCCGGTCTAGTCTCGGGATGGAGCTTTGGAATTGGACCCCCTTCCTTCAGGTCAAAGAACCTTTGGTCCATCATGAACAATCTTCTATTATGGGAGAAATCACTCGGGAATCAATGCCCACACTGGAATGTGAATGCAATGGTATGCAAAAACAAAGCAAAAGAAAACAAGTCAGTACCGGACAAAAATGATAAGTACATAATAAAAGGGCAAATTAAATGCGATAAGCAAACAAGGCAATCCTATTTACATTCCATCTAAGACACCTAGGTTATCCGCATGGCTCTAACATGGTGGTTTCTATGTGTTCTCTATATGCAGTTTTGGTGCTAAGAGGTACCCGAATTGTCCTCATTTGTCCTCTACTAAGAGTAGCAAGGCCCCGATCATCACCCATTATAGGCTCCTTTCAACGGGTTTAATTGGGGGACCCATTCGCTTATGCCTGCACGAAGGAACGATATCCTTACGAAAGCATAAGGTACTCGAGCCCCGAAGGTACTTGCTAGGCCTATACGGGAGAACGATATCTCCACGAGAGCATTAGCGTTTTCCCCCCACTTAAAAAAAACGGGTTTATATGCCATATTTTAAATGCGTTAAAATAAACGCGCAATTATAACCGAATGTTACTTTAATAGTTACTTTAATCCGGAATTTCCAATATTAGTAAAGCGGTAATTACTTAAAAAGCTTGACTCTCATTTGTTTTTTTTTAAACAAAAAATTGTCCCCAGCGGAGTCGCCATCTGTAGCGATGTCTTCCTCTTTTTATCATCGCTAAAAAACGCGGATTGGTTTTCGAAGTGTTTTTGAAAGGTGTTTGTGATTCTTTTGGATATAAAATATTTATTCCGTGGGGTTTTTAAAAAAAACCGCATTTTAAAAAAATGGAGTCGCCACCGGCCACTTAGGTAGGCCGGACACCATAAAACCAGATATTAAAAAAGATTGGGTTCGGGAGTCGGTTACGGATGGGGAAGGATTAGCACCCCCACACCGCCCAAAATTGGTACTTTAATAATTACCGCTTTATTAATATTGGATTTTCCGGATTAAAGTGACAATTATTTTAAAATTCGGTCCTAATTGCGAATAAATTTTAAGGGCCCCGTTATCCGAGAATAAACGCCCAACCACTATCACTACGCCTGATACTGGCCCCGTTTATGCTCGGATAAAAGGGCACCGCATTAACAATTTATATCTCGATATGCAATCTTAGTGGCAAAAATATAAAGCATGGCAGATAATTTAAAGACAATAAATATTCACATAACTGAATACTAATCTAACATAAATAAAATATGTAATTAAAAACACACATATACATAACAAACTTAACATTAAATAAAAGCAAATTTAACATGTCACAATAACAAGACATGAATAAATACGTGTGTGGGCAAACATGTATTTCAAAAGACATACATATTAGAAATAAAATATATTTCAACATATATAGGGACAATATATTATATACAAAAAGGGTAAATACACTAACATGTAACCTAAAAATAAGAAAACATACACACATATAAAAATACAAAATATGCCATTACGAATCAACTAAAACATAACATGCTTAATATGAATAACTGGACAAAAAAAGGATACATAATTATCATAAACTTAATACACATATACATGTAAACATAAAATATAAGGCATATACGAGGGATATAAAATGAGACAAAAACTACATTAACATATACGATTATAATACGAACATGAATATTTACAAAGAAATAGGACTGAAATGAAAGAAAAATAAAAAGTCAGTAGTGTAAATTAAAGAACAATAATATGTAATTTAGGACGAAAATGCAAAACAAAACAAAACCTAAAAGGATCCAAACTGTAATTAGACCAAGGGCAGACTCAAAATGAAAAGTTCAAAAACGGGATGGTTAAAGGCGTAATTTTACCATTTGAAGTATGATTGAGTGTAATTTAGGGACTAGATTGCAAGATTTTAAAATACAAGAGGGGACGAGTTTGTAAATATACCATGCGGCAAGACAAAAATGAAAATATTGGAAACGCGGGGGGATTTAGTGTGTAATTTACCCATTTAACGAAATAACAACAATTATATAAACCCTCTTTTTAGGCCGAAACCAAATTTTTGGCCATTCGTTTCATTTCCTCAGTTTTGTAATAACCCCTGTTCTTCATTTTCTCTCAACCGATCCTATGAAACCCAGAATTCGGAGGCTGGCCACCGTGTTCTCCGCCGCCGGCCGCCTCTAACCGGCGCCGGCGAGCCTCAAAAACCTACCAAAATAACCCCCTTTCCATCCTCGACACGAATCCGAGGTTGGATTCAGAAGATACACCTCTATTCGCCCTAGATCTAGGAAATACGAAAAAAAAAAACACTTTCAACCAAAAACAAAACTACAAAGGGGGCCTTCCCCTTCCTCCAGTTCACCATATCCGGCTTGGGGAAGTCGAAAGGCTTATCACTGAGGAAGGGAGACCCACAAACGGTGACGGTAACGACCTCTAACCCTCTCTCTCTTTTTTTACTACGTATCTTTTGTATGCATGCAATAAAAGTAACAAGAAATGTACCTCTGGACTTGCGTTGCCTTTTTTTTGTATTTCTGAAAAAACTTCTTACAATACACTTTCTGTTGGATGATATATCTTCTCTGTTACAACTCTCTTGTTTTTTTGTTTTTCACCCCCTCCCTCTTTGTTACAAAATACTTGTTTCGTATATATGCTTGTCTTCTGTTTTGGTGCAAGTTGCATGTTATTTGCCTTTTTCAGATCTGGACTGACAAACGTCTTGCTTGTTGTGTTTGGCATGTTCTGAGCACGGTGGTTGAAGATTGGCATGGTGGCGGTATGGGTGTTCTGCCAGCGGCTATATGCGTTCTCGGCCGTTAGATCAGATCTGATGTAACGGTCGAGATGGCTTGAGGGACGAACGTCCTGGATGAAGCCTCGATTTGGTGAAACAGCTCCAGATCTTGCCACGTGAAGCTCCGCAGTCGAGGAGTCAGAGCGCGCGGGGCTCACGCACGCGTGGGATATCAAAGCGTCCGCGCGTGGACCGCACGCGCGCGTGGCACTCGAACGGTCCATACGTGTGGAACACGCGGCTGGTAGATATTTTGGCTCTTTGGTTGGATCGTGGCCGTTGGATCAGATCTTGATCCAACGGCCCACAGCCACCTGCACACACAGTTGTAATTAGATAAGGTTTGGGCCAACCGGGCCTTGTAACTATTTGTAACTGGACTTGGACTGTAGTTTACTTATTTGGTTTAATATATATAATTTTTTTGGATTTCATTTCATATCAGCCCAATAATATTAATAATAATATAATTATAGCAGCAATACACATTCATAATACAAATGTATACTTATACAAGTATAACATACTGGCATACGTATATATAATCATACACATTATTAACATAACATCCATATACATTAAACAAATACGCTCGTACTCTATAGATACATACACGACACACATACACCATTAATACGTATACATACATAGCTTATAATATACATGCACCACACCTTATACATATATATTAGCAATACTCATGCAAACAATAAACATATAATATAATAAATATACATGCAACACTAATATGTATTTACAGGTAAAAATGAGTGATTACACCATTCTGTGAGTTTGAAATAATTTTGGGGATGGACTGGATGTCTACATATAATGCTATTGTGGATTGTCGGTTAAAGAGGTTAATTTTAAAGGCTCCAGATGGATCTGAAATTGTATTTGAGAGCGAAAGACCAAATTATCCTAATGATGTTGTTTCTGCTGTTTCTACAAAGAAACTGTTAGTCTGTGGTAGCGAAGCATATTCAATTTCCAAGACTGACACTTCGAGTAAAAAATTAAAGATAGAAGATATACCTACGGTGCGAGAATTTCCAGATGTATTTCCTGATGAATTACCAGGTTTACCTCCAGATATAGAGGTAGAATTTGGAATTGATGTATTACTTGGTACAACACCTATATCGATGGCATTGTATCGTATGGCACCTGCCGAACTCAGAGAACTCAAGTTACAATTACAAGAATTGTTGGATTGATATTTTATACGACAAAGTATATCACATTGGGGAGCACCAGTTCTATTTGTAAAGAAGAATGATTGATCGATGAGGTTATGTATAGATTATCGTCAACTTAATAAAGTGACGATAAAGAATAAATATCCACTGCCAAGAATTGAATCTTTTTGATCAGTTAAAGGGAGCAACTGTGTTCTCTAAAATTGATCTTCGATCGGGTTATCATCAATTGAAGATTAAGGAGCAGGATATTCCAAAGACAGCTTTCAGGACTCGATATGGACATTATGAGTTCGTGGTAATGCCGTTTGGTTTAACCAATGCTCCAGCAGCTTTTATGGATTTGATGAACCGAATTTTTCAGCCATACTTGGATCGGTTTGTAGTGGTATTTATAGATGATATCTTGGTTTATTCCAAAACCAAAGAAGATCATGATTTTCATCTCAGAATAGTTCTTCATACTTTGAAGGAAAAGAAATTATATGCCAAACTATCTAAATGTGAATTCTGGCTTTCTGAAGTAACACTTCTTGGACATATAGTATCGGTTGAGGGAATTCGAGTTGATCCTCAAAAGATTCAAGCTATCATGGAGTGGAAACCTCCTAAAACGGTTGTTGAAGTAAGAAGTTTTCTTGGATTGGCAGGATATTATCGCCGATTTGTAAAGGATTTCTCGATAATTGCTGCTTCTATTAATAAGTTGCTCAGAAAGAATGTACCATTTGTGTGGACTAAGGAATGCCAAGAAAGTTTTGAAAGACTGAAGGAGATTTTGACAGAAGCTCCTGTACTAGTGCAACCCGAATCTGGAAAGAATTTCGTAGTGTATAGTGATGCATCTCATAATGGTTTGGGCTGTGTACTTATGCAGGAAGGAAAGGTGGTGGCTTATGCTTCTAGACAGCTTAAAACTCATGAGAGAAATTATCCTACTCATGATTTAGAGCCAGCGACAATTGTTTTTGCTTTAAAGATTTGGTGCCACTACTTATATGGTGAGAAATGTTACATATACACAAACCATAAAAGCCTGAAATATCTACTCGCGCAAAAGGAGCCGAATCTAAGGCAAAGGAGATGGATTGAGCTAATCAAAGACTATGATGCGATTATTGATTATCATCCAGGAAAGGCTAATGTGGTTGCAGATGCACTTAGCCGGAAGATGTTCTTAGCTCTACGAATATCAAATGCTCAATTATCAATAATGAAGGATGGTGCTTTGCTTGATGAATTAAACATCAGGTCTATCTTGATAGACAAAATAAAAGAATTGCAGGAAAAAGATAAAGAATGCTTGGAAAGAAAGAAGAAGGCTGAAAAAAGAGAATCTTCAGACTTTGAATTGAAGACTAATGGATGTTTGTATTATAAAGAACGTACTTATATTTCTGATAATGAAGAATTAAAAAAAGGAAATTCTTTCAGAAGCACATTATAGTCCTTTAACTATGCACCCGGGAGGAAACAAAATGTATCAAGACTTGAAGAACCGTTTCTGGTGGCCGAGAATGAAGAGAACTATAATAGAATTTGTATCCAAATGCCTAACTTGTCAACAAGTTAAGGCGGAGCATCAAGTGCCATTAGGCCTACTTCAGCCAATTACAATTCCGGAATGGAAATTGGAGAAAATAACTATGGACTTCGTGACGGGTTTACCATTGACCCTAAGTAAAAAATATTCAATCTGGGTGATTGTAGATCGGTTGACTAAATCAACACATTTTATACCAGTTATAACAGATTACTCTATGAATAAATATGCTGAGTTATATATTCGGGAGATCGTGAGACTATATAGAGTTCCTGTTTCCATTGTATCTGACAGAGATCCCAAGTTTACTTCAAGGTTTTGGGAGGCTTTACATGAAGCATTGGATACTCGATTGCACTTTAGCAGTGCTTTTCACCCACAAACCGATGGACAATCAGAGAGGACGATTCAGATTTTGGAAGATATGCTCAGAGCTTGTGTGATCGAGTTTGCGGGTTCATGGGAAAAGTATCTGCCTTTGGCTGAATTTGCTTATAATAATAGCTATCAATCAAGTATTAAAATGGCACCCTATGAAGCTTTGTACAGAAGGAAATGTCGGACACCATTGAATTGGTTTGAGCTGGAAGATCGTAAGGTTATTGGACTTGATATGGTTCAAGATGTAGAAGAGAAAGTATGAATAATCCGAGATAATCTGAAAGCAACTTCTGATAAACAAAATGTTTATTCCGACCTGAAAAAAAAAGACATTGAATTTCAAGTGGGAGACAGTATTTCTGAAGGTTTCGCCTTGGAAGAAAATCATGAGATTCGGGAGGAAAATAAAGCTTAGTCCCAGATTCATTGGCCCGTATGAAATCTTAAAAAGAGTGGGACCAGTAGCATATCAATTGGCTTTACCACCAGAAATGAGCAAGATCCATGATTTCTTCCATGTGTCAATGCTTCGAAGATATCGATCAGATCCTTCGCATGTCATTATACCAGAAGAGATTGAGATTCAACCAAATATGACATACGAAGAGGAACCTGTAAAAACCCTAGCTCGAGGAGAAAAGCAGTTAAGAAATAAGAAGATTCCTCTAGTTAAAGTATTATGGAGAAATCACAAAGTAGAAGAAGCTACTTGGGAAACGGAGAAAACCATGAAAAAACACTATCCGCACTTGTTTGAAACAAGTACGTTTTGAAAATTCGAGGACGAATTTTTTTAGGAGAGGAGAATTGTAATGCCCCAATATTTGCTTAGAGATTAAAATGCAAAGAATTAATAGTTAGTGGTTTTAGTTTAGTAACTAAAACGTAAACTTTCAAAGTTTGGTGGTTAAAATGAAAAATTGGGAAAAGTATAGGGACTAACATGGTAATTTTCCCAATAATTAATTTCAAACAAGTAATTTTATTCAGTATAAGAGTATATTGGATCGAAATAATTATTTTGATGTCTGTTTTGGGAATTAAAATATAGTGGAAGATATCGATTTTGGATCAAATGAAATTATTAAGCGAGCTTATGCTAGAGAAATTCTATGATGGGTGACCTCTGGGAAGGTTCCATAAAAGTGTTTCTGAGCAATATTTTAGAATCAGTAAGAGTAGAGAAGATTCGTGTTGAATTATAGAATTTTTGGAATTCGGTAGTTCATAAAAGAGAAAATTGCAGAAGAAGAATTTTAAGAATATTGGGAAATCGGAACGAATAAAAATTTTAGAGATGTATTCAAAAGCTATGGAAAAGGTATGGAATATTATTTTAGGAATATTCTATAATAGTTTAGTTGGATTTTTACTAGAATGGTAAACTAGTAAATAATAAATTAGTTGGAGGGAAAGAATGACATTTCACCCTTACTTTAATTAGATAATTGATTATTTTTGGATAAGAAATACATGTGTTGGAAGAGGATTGGTCATAATACAAGGTTATAGTAGTCTTTTGACTATTAAAGAGATATTAAATAATATTTGGTTAAATAAAATGCCATTTGGCATTAAATAAAAGAAATGAAAGTTAGAAAAAAAATTATCATATTTCTTCTCCAATACACAAGGCTGCCGAATTGCTCTTTCATAGGTAAGGAAAATTTTCAATTTCATTTTCAAGCTTATTTAGTTGGATTTTAGTTAGAGACATGAAATAAGAAATTGTTTCCCATCAAATTCTCTATCTTTTGACATAAGTTTTGTTTAGTTTCCATGTCTCAAAGCTATGTTTGAAGATTAGGGGTGATGAAGAGCATGATGAAATCTTGAAGTTTAATGGTTTTTTCTTGTTGAAACCATGCTTGTAATGTTATTTCTATGATTCAAGTGTTGAAAAATGCATGAAAAATGCATAAGGGATTTTTTCGGTTATGATGGAAAATTAGGGGAAACTATGTCAAAAAATATTTTGATGATGGACATGGTGAGAAAGATGTTTAACAATCTTGAATTAGTTGTTTGAATGAAGAAATTATTATGTTCTTAAATTATGAAAATTTAGGGTTTAGGATAAGTTTGGAATTTTAGTATGCGATTGAAGGAAGAATGGATTAGTATGATATTATAAGGTGTTTGAAATGAAAATCCCTAATTATTTGGCATTATGGACCAAATTGTAAATTTTGGAAAGTTTAGGGACTTGGTTGTTGATTTTTTTGAAGTATTTTGGGTTAGAAAATCAAGTTAAGTGAATTGGATGTTGATATTGAAGTTTATTTGAACTTTGTGACCAATTTGGAATTTTCGAAAAATATAGGGACTAAGTTGTGAATTTCTAAAGTTTGGGTCCTAAAGTGTAAATGATGGGGAATGTAGGGTTTTAGCTTGAAAATGGTTATTAGAAGCTTAAAGGTGTCCTTAGAGACTAAAATGTGAATATTTTTGGAAAGTTGAAATTTTTTAGAAAAATGTGAGAAAATATGATTCGAATATAGAAAGTTTTATCGGATCAATTTTGGTATATAATGGATAGTTATTTTATTTACTTTCCATTATTGATTATAATATGAATATGTTTTTAAGGTTGCGTGTGTTATGTATTTAATATACATACAGATAACAAGCAAACTCGGGATTATTCGAGCTAGAAAGAAAATAATAAATGTGCCAAGTAAGCTTAGTGAGGTTACAAAGTGTCAAGGTGAGTGCAATTGCATACATATTATGATATATTGATGTTCATACCTTATTGAGATAAATTATCATTATGTTATGTCATGAAACATATACTTGACATATTTGGCATATGCTAGAAATGGAATATAGAGTTGCATGGATCACTTGATATACATGATAATGTTTGGTGAGTAATAATTTGGGTATGAACTGCCCAATGTTGCTATATATATATATATATCATATACTGATGTACATTTGCCATGAATGCAATTATTTGATGATATGAGCCCAAGTATGATTTAGAGATATAAAGTATAGTTGGCTAGCCATAGAGTCATAAACAGCTGTATAAATATTCTATTTCATATGTACTCAAGTAAGGTGGGTACTTAGGCACTACGGTGCATTATTCATATATAGTCGAGCAAGGTCGGGTATATGTATACTCAAACAAGGTTGGGTATATGTATACTCAAACAAGGTTGGGTATACAGGGATGACTCGGGTACTTGAGTTCTTTTAAATAAATACTTGGGGCTAAATAAAATAGAAACAGGGTTGAAGCTTGAAAGCTTGTGGATAGAATTGGCAACAATATTGGTAAGAGCTAAATTGTTATCTTGATACATGTTGCTACAATTGATATGATTTATGTAGACATGTATAAAAATGGTAAGGTGATCACATGCATGGTTATTCATTTATATTTTTATTTATGACATATCACAATTGGTTTTGTTTTATTGCCTCACTAAGTATATACTTAGCGTATGATGATTGTCATGCGTAGGTTTTGAAGGAGTTACGAAGGAGGGGTAGCCGAGCATCATCTATATTTTAGGAAGTATAGCACTATATTCACAGTAATGACATCTACCCCTTTTGTTTGGATGAACTAGTTGACATGTATATATGGTTATGGGTTGTGTAAACTTATAACTAAAACAATGGTTGAACTAGTAACTTAAATGATGTGTATGTTAAACTTGGTGAAGTTCTTTTGATAGTAAGGTATAAAGGCTTAAGTTACTAATGATTTGGTATGCTTATAATATCGAAATATAAATTTGTTCAGAAAGTCTGCAAATGCAGTGTGTTTGAAAAATCAACATAAATTTTATGATTTGGATTATGAAGTGAATCTTATTTGTATAAACTATGAATTGAGTCTAATTTCTTCTCCAACAAACGGTAATTGATTTCGAGGTCTGTACAAAAAGATATGAATTTTTATTCGATGATAGGTCAGAAAACAGGGCAACAGAATTTTAGAAATTTTCTGCATTGTGACGTGAATTTGGAAAATTGTTGGAAATTTTGTATGATGAATATGAGTCAATAATTGTTATGGTTGGAGAGCTTAATATGTCTAGTTTAATTAAAAATTTATGAAATGAATTTTGGATGTTGCTAAAATTTTATAGGAATTTTTATTTGGAGGTAGTGCATGCTGTCAATTTTGTATAAAAGAGTGGAAACTTGTTTAAAGTGTTTTGTAACATTCATCAACTCGTGTTTGGGAACTAATACAAGAAGAGGGTGTTACACGATAACCCTTGTACCGTACCGATACGGACGTATCGTGTACCAGTACGCACAGCTTAAATGTTGCAACGACTATTTTCTGATTTGGCAGGTACCGATACTAGAGTCTCGCGTACCTATACCGAGATCCCAAATTGCATTTATGGTTGGAAATAAAGTCCCCAATGGCTCCAAACAACCCCTAAAGGCCATAAACGGCTAGTAGCTTATTCCACACTTTAAAAAAAGACATGGGACAGTTGAAGATGGTTAGAGAACACATCCAAGAATAATGATCAAGAGAAATTGTCTTTAAGTCTTATTTTTTCATTTCTCTTGTATATAGTGTATAGAGAGTGCTTAATTGTCTTTTATCTTTTATACTGTTGTGAGATTAAACATTTGTGTAAACACCCACCTTGTGAGGTATTAAGTTTACCAAACAAACCTTGTAAAATGGAGGTTCTAGTTTAACCTAAGGAAAAACTAGAGTGGTTCTATCTTAGCCATTAAAAAGATAGGGTTGTAAGGTTACCCCTTGAACCCTTAAAAAGGGAGAAATTCATAGTAGTGAATTGGAAAATCTTTAGTGGTGTGCTAAGGTAGTAGATGTAGACTCGGTTGGGTAGTCGAATCGCTCTAAAATCATCGTGCAAATTTGTCTACTTTTTTTCGATTTTAGCCAATTCATTCGGGAAGCAATTTCAACCCTCTTGGCGGTTTCGGTTGATCGGTTTCGAGCCCAACATAGGTGATTAATCATCTTAAAGAAAATGGATCAATTACACCTTAGATCATTTATCTACCTTTCATTCACATGAAGAAAGGTCAAGGTTAAATCACACCATTGATCCTTGAATTTCTTAAATCTTATACCTAATCTCTTTGGCTACGGATCCTTACACTTAGTCACTAATCACACTTTCAATTCCTTCAATTTAGTCACTAGGTGATCTAATTACACACCTAATCCTTATAGTTTCCATGCCTTGTTCTTACAACTTACTATTTTACTTATTCATTTTTTAACTAATGGCCCTTGATTTCGAATTCTCACAATTTAGTCTTAATCTTAATCTTTTGATTTAAGCTCATAACTTACTAATCATTCAAATTAATCCCCTTTTAACCCTTTATAAGGATTAATTTAATTGTTGAAATCGAATTTCCAAGCATCGAAAATCAGAGTTTGACTAGGTCGGTTTTCGGGGTGTTACAGGTGAGCATTGAATGCTTGACCTTCATGGCTTCCAACGGCTCCAAACTTCCTCCAATGCTCTATAATGATTAGAAAATAAAGAGATCATATACAAGAGACCTCCAAATAGTAGAGTAACATCAAGAAAGTCAATCCAAACATTTAAGTGATAAAAAATCCAATTTGTATTCAATTTTTAACTTTCTTGATAACACTAGCTGTGTTCTTTCATTTGCAATTCTTTCTCTAGTGTTCTTGGGTGTGTGAGAGCTTACAGTTCTTGCAAACAATATATCTTGTGAGGTTTTTCTAAGTTTGCTATTTGTATTTATTTTTGGGAAAAGATTCACAAGATTTTGATGTATAAATCTTGTAAATTGTGTAAGGTTACTCATTGTCCTAAAAGGAATCCTTAGTGTGGATGCTAAGGTAGTGGTTGTAGACTTCATTTAGGAAGTTGAACCACTCTAAAATGATTGTGCAATTTCTTTCTTTGCATTAGTTTCCATAATTTTAAAATTGCCAATTCACCCCATCTTGGCCTTTCTTTGTGATTGATCAACTCAACACATTCTAAAAAATAATGAAGAAACAAAATTTAAATGGTTTAAAGGTGTAAGAAGTTCTTGAACTTTTGAAAAAAAAATATCAATGAATACAATGAACTTTTTTTGCAACCAATTAAGCCATTGAACCAATAAATTGAATCAATTAAGTCATTTGACCATTAAATATTGACAAATTTTCTTTAGATATTGCTGCCACTATAATTCCACCATGTCATTTACATATATTTTTAAATTTTTATAAGTATTTCATAATTATTAGGACTTTTAAAGATTTTTTTGAATAAAAGAAAAAAGTCTGAAAATGTAAAGTGACAACACTGTGATACAATGTGTTGCACTAACTAATCCAAAAAACGTTAGATTCAATAGTCAATGTTGGTAAAATGGCTTAATTGATTCAAATATTGGTTCATGGGCTTAATTGAGTGCAAAAAAAAAAATTGGGTAAACATCACCGCTGGTCACTAAGCTATTCTAGCTTTCCTGTTTTGGCCACCAAGTTATTATTTTTTTGCAAAATAGTCACTAATGTTATATTTTTTCCTATTTTGGTCACCCGCCATTAAAAAACTCATGAAAAAATAGGAAAACGTGAATAGTTTAGTGAACAAAATAGGAAAGAAGCAATAGATTGGCGACCAAAAAGGAAAAAAAAGCAACAATAGTGACCAAAATAGGAAAAGACGTAACGTTAGTGACGATTTTGCACAAAATAGTAGTTTGGTGACTAAAACAGGAAAACGAGAATAGTTTAGTGACCAATGGTGATGTTTACTCAAAAAAGTTCAGGGGCTTAATTGATATTTTTTGAAAAGTTCAAGAGCTTCTTTCACCCCTAAGCCAATTTAAATATAGTAAAATAGTATTTTACTAAAAAACTATATATTAAAATATTAAAGGGTAAACTGGTAAAGTACACTCATTGTCACTTAATTATAAATTTTATAATAAAAATATTCTTTCTTAAAAATTACAAACATGTCACTCAATTAACATATTGTTACAAGTATGTCGATGTGTCATTAAAATTAAAACGAACGTCTAATGTGGCTTGGTATGATAACATTTTTACCCTAAAGCTTATACATGCTATAAATTTTATTTTAATTCAAAATAATTCAATAAATTTAACTCTTCATATTTAAAAGAGTTTATAAATTTTATCTATTAAAAAAGTTAAATTTCATGAATTTACTTTTTTACGATACGTTCACACTAAATAAATCTATCAGATCAAAGTAATAATTGAATAACTATATTTTAACATTCTATTAGTATTATCTTGTATCACAATCTTAGAGTGACACATGTTATAGACTTAATGATATTAAAAAAATATTACTAGGTTTTTTAACAAAAAAAAATCCAAGTATCAAATTAGAAAAAGAAGGGAAAAAAGAATTTTGAAGTATCAAATTGAGAGATGTGAACAAATCCCTAGGTGAACAAACACGTGTCACCGAAAAAACTAAAGCGAAACGCAGCGGGAGCATCGTCCCCATACATAAGGAAATTACTTCAACAGATTAACAAAAAATTACAGCAGGGAGCAAATCTAGAAAACCAGAAACCGCAAAAGATTTCGAGATAAAGAGAAAAAATTTGCAGAGAAAATGGGGTGGGGATGGGGGATCTACGAAGGAACGGTGGTAATCGGATCGCTAGTTCTTCTCGGATGGACCGGTCTTTGGTTCTTAAACCGAAGGCTTTACAAAGAGTACGAGGAAAAAAGAGCTTTGGTTCAAATCATCTTCAGTGTTGTTTTCGCTTTTTCTTGTAACCTTCTCCAGCTTGTTCTTTTCGAGATCATCCCTGTCCTTTCCAGAGAGTAAGACTCGCCCTTTCTCCCATTCTCTCTGCTTGCAGCTTCTTTCTATTGTCTTAGATTTTGGATTTTTGTTAGTTTAGTTTGATTTTACTATTTTTTGTCGGGAGTTAACTAAGTTTCTACATATGTATAGTGGTTTTCGGTTTAATTATTTTTAGGGGTTTTGTAAATAGAGAGAATGAAGTGGGAGAATAGTTTCTTCAGGGGAATTTTTATTGGGAAATGGGAATGGATACGATTATTGAATTAATGTATTTGTTGAGACGAATTGTGTGATTCGTTCTTTGTTAGCAGTTAACTTTCCATTTATATTTTAGGGATTTTGAGTATTTTTAGTTGCATGCCTTTGGTTTTCTTAATTGTTGCCTGTGAATGAGAAAAAAAATTGAATTAGCATCTGATGATTCTGAAGTTTCCTGGTTTTGGGGACTACCTGGAGACTGGTGAATGTACTTTGCTTATGAAGTGATTAGTCGCGTCTTCTTCATTTCCTTTGTCTGTTGTTTTTCTCTTACCTTTTGGTAGTTAGTTTGAGTGTTTGACTAATTTCCATTGCTTTCAGAAGTCTGGTTTGGTAGTTAGTTCGTGTTGGAACATCTCTTAGCTTTTATGTATCTGAGTCTTTATGTTTAACTAACCTCAATTTTTAAGTGATATTTAGTTTCTTGGAAGAGAATACGATCAGAATAAAGGTGTATTTTTAATTGATTTTGATGGTTTTGGTTTTAATGCTATTAGGGAGCTTAATCTTCTGTCTGATTGGTAATTTGAATGTAAGTAATCCCTTTGAAATGTAAACTTGTACGCACAATTTATTAAAATTCCCCCCTTTCTGAAGTTGTAAGATAATGATGTATATTAAACCTCTGAATATTAATTCCCCCCCCTCCCCCCGGGGGAAATTATTATTTTGGCTTGTGCTTCATTTGTTCTACATTTTATTAATTCTCGCTGGGGTGGTTGTAACATTGATTTAATTATTTGAATGCCATTATGCTCATTTAACTCACATTTCCCCTTTTGTTGGTAGGGCAAGATTGATGAACTGGAAGGTGGATCTATTTTGTTTGATTTTGTTACTAGTTTTCATGTTGCCATATTACCATTGCTACTTGATGCTTTGCAATAGTGGTAAGTTTGTTTGTTATTATTTTAATGCTAATTGAATTGTTTTAACTTTTAACCCCTATTTTCTGTTATAATAGATTTGTTATTTATCTTGTGAGGATTAATGTTGAGATGATAACATCTTTGAAACTCTGCTGTTTCTCCTTCCCCTGATGTAGCTGTCTGCATCATTGAATATAACCATCATTTTTAATCAGTTACCTCTGGAAGATGGTGAATGTAATGTTACTACGATTTATTTATGCATCTTTCACACAGTTGAGTTCTGAGCTGAGAGGGTTCTAGACGAGTAGTTACTGTGTTTGTAATATTGCCACTTTATTAAATGTATGTGGCAATACTATGAGTGAAAGAGAAAATAAATGACAGAATTTCATGGGTTCAGTATTATCCTTTAGGCCGCCTAATGTTTTCTGTATGCTCATGTCAGGTGTGAGGAAGGAGCGGGCCGGACTTGGAGCTATCATCTTCTTGTTGGCATTTCTCTATGCTTTCTGGCGCATGGGTGTTCACTTTCCTATGCCCTCTCCTGACAAAGGTTTTTTTTTTTTTTATAATTTAAGTTCATAGTTTCAATTTGTCTCACATGTATAGGCACAAACACACCATTTTTAGTTTACGGATTTCTCTTCCTCCTAATTGAAGTTGGTTTCAACCCGTCTCTTTTTACCTCGATGAAATGATATCAAAAATTGATCTTAACTATATGAGTAGTACACCTGAAATTCGGGGGCTTAGCATTAAATTTTGGACGATGCATATAATTAGATTGTACTGGAGCATATTGGGGGGATTTTAAGATTTTAGAAAAATAATATAGGCTGCAGTATACCATGAATATTAGCTGTATGAAAAGGTTGGAATTTATTTTCCAGTTTCATCCAAAGAGAAGTTTATGATTGGTTTTTGAGGTATAAATTTTAAAAACAGGAAAATAGAACTACTATAAGAGTAGTTGTTGCGGATAAGGGAAGAAGATCAGTCTGTACTAACTTTACTTTTTCGCATCTCTGTCTCCTTAGAAGATTGTGCTTCTGCCTGGCTAATAGTTGCTGGCGAAAACCTGGAATTTCTAGTAGTTGTTAGCAACATTGTTTCGAGGATAATGGTTTTACTTTAATGTTATACATACATCTTTCGACAAGTATTTCAGACGTATAAGCTACTGCTTCTCAGCTCCTTTTGATTTTGTTTTTTTCAGGTTTCTTTACGATGCCTCAATTGGTCAGTCGAATTGGTGTTGTTGGAGTAACTGTTATGGCTGTCCTATCTGGTTTTGGTGCTGTAAATTTGCCATACAGTTATTTGTCACTTTTCATCAGGTATTGACATGTACTGGTTGTCTGATATCTTGGTTCTTTCTTGGATGCAGGGGAATTAAACAGATTTTGTTCCTGCATGCTTTATATTTTAAAGAACCATATACCATCTGCTATGTTTAGTATATAATTTCCCTCGGTTCTTTGCCTCGTTTGTCTAGTGTTTTGCCTGATCGTGAGTCATTGGTGCAACCTCAATTCTTCTTGTACATTGTTTTTTATTTTTGTCATCCTCCAATAACTAGTTGGAACTTGGAAGAATGCCAGGAAGATGGGAGTAATGTAGATAATTGCTCGGGTACTGATGATAATTGCTCAGGGATTGGATTGGGGGGGGGGGGAATGATTGGAACAGTACGAGTGACCTATAAATTACAGGATTGATGTTTCTTGTTATGAGCATTATGCCGCCCAAATTTAGTAGGTTGGATGAAAATTTCCTGGGTGCTTATCAGTTATCAATTGATTCAGTTGAATACTATTAGAATAGCCAGAATCCATGGTTGGGAAGAATGCTTGGCAGTTTATCCATGTCCAAGGAGTGGCAGGTCATGTTATGTCTGATAATAAGTGCAGTTGTGAGAAGTTGGAAGTTGTACTTGTTCCAATTCCAGATTATGGCTTAGGAGAGACAGTCTAAGATGTGTCTAATAACTCTGGCTGGAATTGGGACTTCAAAATAAAATAAAAATTCAGGTACAATTGCAGCAGCAAAGGTAGATTTTAAAAATAAAACTAAAATTCAGGTACAGTGTGGCGAAAATGGTTGGAAAACATATCTGGGAATTTTATTCTGTTACAGTGCAGCAACAAGAAGGCGAAAAGGTCTTTATCAACATAGTTGAAAAATTGATATTTTGTTTTTTGATTCTAGAATGCTATAATAAGAAGGTAACTACAGGTGCCCAAGTAATTTCCAGAACTTGAACAAGGAGACTTAATTGTAAGCTTCCATATTACTGGAACAGTAGAAAATATTTACGGAAGTGAACAACCATATTGTTGGAGACAAATTATAAATGCTCGTAACTGATTGCAAAAGCTCTGTCAAGTTGCTTAACCTGCAGCTTTAGAATATGTGTTGGAACCCCAGTTTCTTTACTTGGACAGTAGGTGTGGCATGCTGTCCTTGATATTATAAATGGATACTGTTAGGGGTGAGAAAAACTCGACTCGAAAAAATTGTTTTTTTTTTAATTTCGAGTTATTTGAGTCGAGTTATTCAATTTCGAGTTATTCGATTTTTCAAATAACTCGAAAATTTCCCCTTTAAATTCTAGGGCTAATTGCACATTGTAATTTTATTTTCAGTTTTATTTTAGTCCGGTCTTCTCTTTTTTCTCTTTTTTTTATTTGTCTTTTAATTTTCTTTTCTTTACAATTTGGCCACTTTCCAAATTTATTTTTTATTTTATTTAATGCAATTTTTATTTGTATCTTTTATATTATGTTATTTATTTTATATTTTTAATTTTTGTATTTAATTTATCGCTTTTAATTTCCCGTACTTTTAATTTCCCGCATTTAAATTTTTACAATTTTTTATTTTGTTTGTCTTGATCTGCTTCTGAAATTTTAATTTATGCATTTTATTTTTTTAATCCAGTCCTTTCCAGATATTTTAGTTTACGCATTTATTTTCCCTAAATATTTTTAAAATGTATTCGAAACAAAAAAAACCCGCCATAAAAAATAACCTTTATACCTCAAAATTTTAGTTATTATAACGGTGCCTTTTAAATTTATCAAATATTTTCTTAAACCCTAAATTAGAAAATATATTTTGGGCATTATTTTCCTCCTTCCGCTATCTTTGGTCTCGCCTTGGCCTTACCTAGATAAGAAGGTTTTTAACGAGGCCCGTAATTTAATGAAATGACTCGAACTTATATGTATGTAGATCTCATATTATTAGAGAAAGCGGTTAAATTTGAACCAAAATATACTATAATATTATAAATAATTACAATTAAGATTTGTACATAAACTAGAAAATTCGACTTGAATCGAAAAAATTTCAAATTAAGTTCAAAGTTGTAAAATTAGACTCGTCAACTCGAATAACTCGAAATTTTTTGACTCGACTCGCTTGAACGCTCACCCCTATATACTACCTTTGATCCATAATGCTGAAATGTTACTTTTGAAGTTTATAGTGTAAACTGAATGAGGTTAATATAATGATAAGTTGAGCCTATAAACAGAAAAACCTCTGGGAAATGGCCCACTTAACTCTTAGACATTCCTCTTATATCTTAACAATTTATAAATTCACTATAGCTAAAGAAATCATAAAATTTATACTTTTGATGTCAGGTCAGGTCTTTACAAGCATTGTCCTTGATAGGTGTTGGCTGTATATGTCTTAATGGGCAACTGCAATGATTGATGGCCTTTATTATTTTACTAACTGTAGGATCAGTCTGTACAAGCCAACTTTTGATCTCTTCCCATTAAAGCTTGGAATTTTTAGTTTTGGGGTAACACATTACGAGTAGAAGATTCCTGTGTAGCTTATAATATTGTAAAGCTGATACTGATAAAGCTTCCATTCTCTAACATGTTTATTTATCCAGTATCATGTTTGCTTCTTCGTATCTAGGTGATTTTGATTTCTTACATACTCGTGTTTGTAACTGTGACAGAGAGATTGAGGAATCAGAGATTAAGGCATTGGAGAGGCAACTAATGCAGTCAATTGAGACTTGTGTTGCAAAGAAAAAGAAAATCATTCTTTGTCAAATGGAGATGGAACGAGTTCAAGGATCTGAAGAGGTTTACTGATTTTGCTCCTTTTGTATTAGTACTTTGGAATTGATGCAATTTATTGGCTAGGGTCGTTAATGACCCCAGTAGAAAATATTTGAGGTTATGAATGAAGCATAATTTTCCGCTGAAATGGATATAAACGTAAAAAGCATTTCTCGCATTTTGCTTCAAGTTAACTTTTTATTGATTTTAAATTCTATCAAATTTGAATTTGTTATGTTTTGTTCTTGACTGGTATGTTTGTTTATTTTTTGCCATTGTTTATTTTTTTCATTTATTTATATTTTGACCCTAAGACCTAAGTGGTTTTCAAGTCTTGTGATTGGCAGTGATTATAGTTACTATTCTCTTTTTGCTAATTAAGGATGGTTGTTTCAGAACTTAAAGGCAAGATCATTCTTCAAAAGGATTGTGGGATCAGTCGTTCGTTCAGTGCAAGATGATCAAAAAGAACAAGGTCTTCGTTCCTTTTCCCCGCTTCAAAATATACTGTAAAATTTCCTATTTATTAGTCTTGTGATGATCCGTCGTTAGTTTATTAGTATCAAGGACCTATTTATTAGTCTGTCAGTTTATCATAGTTTTTTAGGAGCCTCAAATATCATCTAATGGACTCAAATTCGAAACATCACTCATTAATGGTTGGTATGATTTTGTGTTTGATACTTTGACCAGAAAATAAGCGAAGGCATTCCATTCATATATTGCACTTTTCCGATTTGGTTTTTACTTCTTCACTCCAAAAGTTTAGCAATTGGATATATATATATACATGTATATATATATATATATATATTTGATGTTCATGTGTCACTGCTCTTCATTTTTATGGATTTCTCTGAATCTTTATAGCTATTAAACCTCAACTGTGAGATTGTAGATTATGTAGGAGTGAACTGAAGAAGAGATATGCAGTTGTCTTGCTATTAATTGTGGTGAAATTAAGCCTTAATTTTTTGTATGCTGCAAACTAACTTTTGCTTAAAGGCGTGGTTCAATTCATTGAATGCAAGTTCATGTGTAAAGGCATAATGCTGTTTTTTTTAACTGGGTTCTTAGAGATCAATCTTGCCCATAAGCATACTAAAAGGATAAGATGGATTAGCTTTAAGCATCAGGGAGACAAAAGTTCATGCTTACTTTTTCGGTCTAAATTTGGTGTTGGGCCTAGAGGCTTTATTGCTATCAAAGTTGACTTAAAGTTTCAACTTTTTTTTTGTGGATAGACTGAATTGTCATTTTAAACTGATGTTATAACCTCGCAGATTTTCTTGTCCTTTTTTCTTGCCATTCATTTATGCTTGTTTTTGGATGTAGCCTCAGTGGCTTTCCTATTTTGTGTTGATATACCTTTAGAATTTCAAGGAGATGTTCTATTTCACTTCTTTACATTGACATGTGAATTCTACATTTGCAACGTAAATAATACTAGTGATTCATCATTTTCTAATCTATGAAGGGGTAAATCTTCTTTCTTTGCAGATATTAAAATCTTGGATGCTGAGGTTCAAGCTTTGGAAGAGCTTTCAAAGCAACTCTTCCTTGAAATCTTTGAGCTTCGCCAAGCTAAGGTTTAGTTTCATCTGTAAAATTGTATTCTAACATTTAATGTGATTATGTTATGTCTCTTAAGGTCGTCTACATCTTTCAGTGTGTAAACGAAGGCTAAGAGCTAGTCAGGTCCCTTTCTTGAAAACATGATTTTTTAGATGGTGGATTATGTCTGAAGGATAACGAAAGTGAAATCAAATTGACATGAGATATTACATTGTCACATTTTCTATCACTCATCTTGAAAATGCTGTAGTGCACTGTTCTCATGTATAAGCTTTACCATGCATTGATTAAAACCAAAAAAAAAGTTGAGAAATATATGAAGAAATTGATTTAACAGATGGTAAAAAAAAAATATTCCCCTTTTGCTATTTCTTATAGTTGTTAAGGCCAAAATACCTGTACTTATTTGGTTAAATTTTAGTCCATGTTAAGTATTTTGATAAACATGGTTGTCATGATCCTAGCTACCCTGTAATGTTTTTTCAAGATGTACAATCTACTGCATTCTGGTCTCCAATTGCTGTAGTTATTTATGTTGGAGTTTTCCTTTTTTGATTTAGATTTCTCTCAGGGAAAGCAATTGTAGAAAAGCAACTTTCCAGTTTTAGGGAAAAACAGAATAATGCAGTGAAGAAAACATAATTTAAGTTTCTGCGTTAAAGAAAAAAAAATGTAGAATCTGATGAACAAGTAAAAAGTTCTGAATAATTGGTATATTAAAACAGTGCTGTACAAAGTCTATTTAAAGACTTAGGTGAATGAGTTCAACTACAATTAGGAGTTTATCCTAGATTCAAATTCTACTTCTTATCGCTAAGCTTAGGATAAGACTTTATCTAGAACTCTAGTTACATTTACACGATAAAACTCTCTTTTAATTTACATAATAAAACTTGATCTCTTAAATACAATTATAACTTACACTCCCCCTAAAGCTGGTGTGTATACATTGTATATACCCAGCTTGGATATAAACTTATCAAAAACCTGTTTGGAGAGTGCTTTAGTAAGCACATCAGCAAGTTGTTCTGTAGGAACACAAGTCAAGCTTGCTATTCCACCATTCACCTTCTCAGCAATAAAGTGTCTGTCTATTTCCACATGCTTAGTTCGGTCATGATGGACTGGATTCTTAGCAATCTGGATGGCAGGTTGGTTGTCACTAAGAATTTGGAACTTCTCATCTTGTTTCATTCCTAAATCCTTTAGTAGTCTAAGCAGCCACATTCCTTCACAGGTTCCTAATGCTAAAGCTCTATATTCTGCCTCTGCATTGTTCCTTGCAACAACTGTTTGCTTCTTGCTTCTCCATGTCACTAGATTGCCCCATACAAATGACTAGTAACCACTAGTTGACTTTCTTTCAGTAACTTCACTAGCCCAACTTGAGTCTGTATAGACTTTGACTGTTCTTTCTTCAGTTTTCTTAAAGATTAAACCATGGCCTGGTGTACCTTTCAAATATCTCAGAATTCTGTATTAAGCTTCTAAGTGCCCTTCTTTAGGATTAGGCCTATGTTGACTAATTACATTAACGAGAAAAGAGATATCAGACCTGGTTAGGGACAATAGATGAGTTTTCCTACCAGCCTTTGAAACTGATTTTTATTAACTTCAGCCCCCACCTCTTCTCCTCTTAACTTTAGATTAGTTGCCATTGGAGTTTCAACTGGTTTACACCCCAACATACCAGTTTTAGAGAGTAAATCCAGCACATACTTTCGCTGGTTTATCACTAGGCCTTTACTGGATTTGGCAACTTCCATACCTAGAAAATACCTTAGTTTTCTCAAGTCCTTAGTCTTGAAATTCCTGCTCAATAAGTTCTTCAAACTTTTGATTTCATCTTCATCATCCCTTGTTATCACAATGTCATCAACATAAACAATTAAGATGACTCTTCTATCATTAGAAGTTACCTTTACAAACAGTGTGTGATCTGCTTGACACTATTTGTACTCATTCTGTACAAGGACTTTAGTGAACCTATCAAACCAAGCCCTTGGTGACTGCTTAAGGCCATAATGGGACTTTTCAAGTCTACAAACTTTCTGGCCGTCTAGCTTGGGCTCCATCCTAGGTGGCATCTTCATGTAGACTTCTTCCAACTTACCATTTAGAAAGGCATTTTTTACGTCTAACTGGTGAAGACTTCAATCTTTGTGCACTGCAACACTCAATAGCACTCTAACTATGTTCGGCTTTGCTACAAGGGCAAAAGTCTCCTTGTAGTCAATACCATAAGTTTGTGAAAAACCCTTGGCCACAAGTCTGGCCTTAAATCTCTCTATGCTCCCATCTGACTTGTATTTAACGGCAAAAACCCACTTGCTGCCAACAGCTTTCTTGCCTTTTGGTAAGCCTGTGATAGTCCAAGTGCCATTCTTCTCAAGAGCATGCATTTCCTCTTCAACAGCTTGCCTCCATCTTGGATGCTTCAGCGCATTTTCTATATTTGTAGGGATTTCTTCTTTATCAAGGCAAGCTGTAAAAGCCTTAAAAGATGGCATTAAGTTACCATATACAATATATCTCTGAATGAGATACTTAGTACACTGCCTTACCCCCATTTCTTTTAGCAATAGGTAAATCTTCCAAATTAATTAAAGAAGAAAAATTTTCATTACCTCCAACATCCTCAGCAGCAACTGGACTCATTTCCAACTCTCGGCAATTGTTAGATTGTAAAACAGTCTCAGGAATGACTTTCTTCCTTCTAGTGTAGACACTGAGTTTTTTAGGGGTTTGAACAGTTTTAGAAAAAGAGTTTTGGGAGGCTGTTGGTGAAAAAACAGGTGCTGGAGTGGAGGGATCAGCAGGTATAATATGTTTGAAAGATGTTCTATCATTGGAAGGAGTAGAAATAAAATTTGAAGGTATAGAAGGAATTAGGGGTGAATATACCTGTAGAATATGAAGAGGCTGAAATTCTTTCGAAGTCTCCCCTGAATTGCAGCCTTTGGAAAATAAGGTTCCTGTTTAAAGGTCACATCCAAAGAGACAAAAATTTGTTTTGTAGGAGGATAGTAACATTTGTAGCCTTTTTTAAGTGAAGAATAACCCACTAAAATACACTTCAAGGACCTAGGATCCAATTTTGACCGAGAAGGATCAATATTATGCACAAACACAGTACATCCAAATATTTTAAGAGGAAGTATAGAAGACATGGGTTTAAAATTTGGATAGCTCTCCAACAAAACGGATCGAGGCGTGTGAAACTTAAGCACTTTAATAGGCATCCTGTTTATGAGATAAGTGGCAGTCAATAAAGCTTCACCCCACAATTAATTTGGGACATTACTAGAAAACAATAAGGATCTAGTGACCTCTAGTAAATGTCTATTCTTTCTCAACAACCCCATTCTGTTGTGGTGAATCCACACAAGAGCTAATTTGGACAGTCCCTTTTTCTTTAAAAAATTCCCCCAAGGAAGTAGTAAAATACTCTCTCCCATTATCAGACTGAAATATCTGAACTCTACTGTCAAACTGATTTTCTATCATGTTATAAAACCTCTTAAAAATAAACTCAACCTCAGACTTTTCTATCATTAGGTAAGTCCATGTTGGTCTGCTATGGCCATCGATGAAAGAAATGAACCACCTATATCCATTAATACTCTTCACTCTAGGACCCCAAATGTCACTGTGAATCAAAGAAAATGGTTTAGAAGCTTTATAAGAAGATGGTAAATAAGAAACTTTAGTTTGTTTAGCAAGGGAACAAACATGGCATTTGAACAACTGTGGTTTTTGATTAATGAACAAATGAGGAAAAAGCTTTGCAAGATAATAGAAATTTGGGCGGCCTAACCGAAAATGCCATACCATTATTTCATCATATTGTTTTAAAGAAGAGGTAGAACTAGAAAGAGCTTGAGATCGGAAGGGTGGGTTGCCAAAAAAGGTATAAAGCCCATTTTTCAATCTAGCCTTGCCAATTATCTTCTTCGAGTCCATTACCTGTAAGATACAACTATCATCATTAAACTCCAGAGAACATTGTAAATCCTTAGAAAGCTTACTTACAGATAGTAGGTTGCATTTCAAATTCGGTACAAAAAGTACATCAGTAAGCATTATATTCTTATTGAGAATAGAATCAGCCCCTTGTATAGGGCATAAGGACCCATCTGCAGTTTTAATAGACTGTTGAGAACAAGAAGATTCAAATGTAGAAAACAAACCCCTATTACCAGTCATATGGTCAGAGGCTCTGGAGTCGATAATCCATGTTGGATTATCTTGTGTAGCTAAAAAAACAGGAAGGGAATTCTGGCCTTCAAATCGATGGCAAGTGATTGCTTCACCAAAGAGTTCTGGAAAATCACCAACAGTTTTAAGTGGTTTTGACGATGAATTAGCGCCAGAAGATGTGGAAGGAAAAGCCATTGATTTTGATTGAGGGATCAATTCCTAGACTGATACCATGTAGAAAAGCAACTTTCCATCTTTAGGAAAAAACTGAATAATGCAGTGAAGAAAACATAATTTAAGTTTCTGCGTTAAAGGAAAAAAAATGTAGAATCTGATGAACAAGCAAAAAGTTCTCAGTAATTGGTATATTAAAACAATGCTGTACGAAGTCTATTTAAAGACTTAGGTGAATGAGTTCAACTACAATTAGGAGTTTATCCTAGATTCAAATTCTACTTCTTTTCTCTGAGCTTAGGATAAGACTTTATCTAAAACTCTAGTTACATTTACACGATAAAACTCTATTTTAATTTACATAATAAAACTCTATCTCTTAAATACAATTATAACTTACAACAATGGTTGGTTTGCTTGTTTATATTTTTTAGGAGGCTGCTGCTTATTCACGAACATGGAGGGGCCATATGCAGAATATGCTTGGATATGCAGGTTCAATTTATTGTGTATACAAAATGATTAAGGTATATGAGTAAGGAACTTTTACTTCACTAAATATTTCATATTGAGTGAATAGTAAAATTTAGTGGCCCGAAAATGAGATGTCACTTATAAAGAAATATGATGAAGATAACTACCATTTAGATTGGACATATACAGAAACATTTAATGAAACTGAGTTCAAATTCCTGTAACGTGTCTTGTTAACTCCATGAATAGCTCATGTTTTAGGAGTTTATGCTTTACGCAGTTCTATTTAATTGTATTATGATTTTCAAAGGAGGCCCTTTTGCTATAGGATCTCTTTTTGTTGCTACTTTAGGAAGCCTTAGATTTTCATTTTATGGCGGAACTTTACTTTTCCTCAATATTATGCCATGTTTACTCATCATGCAAGTTCCATTAGAAAGATTTACATCGTTTTAACTTAGATCCCATTATGAAAGTTTATACTACGCTATCAAAATGATATCTGCTTCAACAAATGGAAATTATAAAATGATGTTAAGTTGATAATTACAAGATGTGACAAGGCCTTTGATGCCAATAAAAAAATATTTGGGCTGAAGTGGCAAAGTCTTTCAAAACATTTGCAACTCTTTCTTTGAAAATAGGAAAAAGCACATGAATCAGTATCTGTTTCATTGTGTCTAAACATGGAGAATATCAATATGGACTTATTGTATGGTTGTGTTGTTGAGATTGATTAAACAACTCTCTAGCAATGAATTGGATCTACAGCTCTTTTTTTTTCCCTTTAATTGATACTTTTTATACAATGTAGTTCCGAGACTTGTTAAGTCATTAAGAGTGTAGTGTTTGATTCTGAAATCGTAAAATTGGAGATTTAGCAATTTCCTTTTACTAATATTTTTCTTCTGACTTAAGATTTAATGCATGAAAAAGTTGTCTAATTGATCTTTCTTTTCTTTTCTTTTCTTTTCTCTTATCTTTTTTATTTTTGGGCGCAGTCTTTACAAAGTGTTGTTTTCAAGGAGGTATTGCATCTTTCAGTGATCTCTGCTATAATTATCTCCTCTCTCCCCCTATTAAGATCATTGGAACGCATCATAAAATCTGTTTCTTTGGCAGGCTGGTTCTGTTGACCCTGTTACAATGTCAATTACCATATTGTTGCAGTTCTTTGATATTGGAATAGATGCTGCATTGCTATCCCAGGTTAGTTGTGAATATGGCGTATGCATTGCACTCTAATGGGTTGAAGTCAACAACTATGTTAAAGTACCCAAAATTTTAGCATGTA
The DNA here is from genome assembly GCA_019671005.1 of Hibiscus mutabilis. NCBI lineage: Eukaryota > Viridiplantae > Streptophyta > Magnoliopsida > Malvales > Malvaceae > Hibiscus > Hibiscus mutabilis. Next base: position 33,183,603 of record CM033750.1, on the reverse strand, counting down.
ACATCTTCTTTTCACTTAAATTTTGTTTAGATATATGTAGAAAATAGGTATTTCCTGCCAAGAATTATGTGGAAAACATAAGAGATTTATACTCTCTGTGTTTCGATGTACAATAGGTGAGTCTATTTATAGACTCTTTACAAAGAGGTTTATACTAGGTAGTTAACTTCTAGGATAGAATTTTATCTCTTTATCACTTATCCTATACAAGATAGATTTAATTCAAAATTTAAACTACTAGTTAGGATATATTTACAACTCTTAATTATCTACAAACACTAACAACACGCCACTAACCAACACTCCCCATCAAACTAGAGAGTATATATTGTACACTCCCAGTTTGGATATGAACTCCTCAAATGTCACTCTTGGTAGTGCCTTTGTTAATATATCTGCAAGCTGGTTCTTTGTAGGCACATAGTGTAACTTCACGGTACCACTATTAACTTTCTCGTAAATGAAATGCCTATCAATTTCAACATGCTTAGTTCTGTTATGTTGAACTGGGTTTTTCACAATACTAATTGATGATAGGCTGTCACTAAACACTTCGAAGGATCTATATTAATCTAGCTCCAGCTCAATTAGGAGCCTTTTTAGCCACATGCCTTCACAGATTCCAAGTGCCACAGTCCTGTACTCTGATTCTGCACTGCTTCTTGACACCACAGTCTGTTTCTTGCTCCGCCATGTGACCAAATTTCCCCACACGAAAGAACAATAGCCATTAACAGACTTTCTGTCATTTAATTCTCCTGCCCAGCTTGAGTCAGTGTAAACTTTCACTGATCTGTCTTGACTTTTCTTGAAGATAAGCCCAAAACCAAGAGTGTACTTTAAATACCTCAGTATTCTATTAACAGCTTCTAATTGTTCTTCCTTGGGATTATTCCTATATTGGCTCGCTATACTTACAGAGTATGCTATGTCAAGCCTTGTAAGTGACAAGTAGATCAATTTACCAACAAGTCTTTGGTAGGATTCTTTATTAACTGGACTACCACCATCTTCTCTACTAAACTTCAAGTTCGGGTCCATTGGAGTGTTTGCTGGCTTACACCCAAGCATTCCAGTTTTTGAGAGTAGGTCCAAGATGTACTTTCTTTGGTTTATGACTATCCCTTCAGATGATCTTGCCACCTCCATCCCCAAGAAATATCTTAAACTTCCTAAGTCTTTTGTTTCAAACTCCTTCGCCAGATCGGCTTTCAGCTTTCCGATTTCTTCAGTATTATCACCTGTAATAATCATGTCATCAACGTAGACTATTAGAAAAGTCTTTCTACCATCTAATGCAACCTTCTTGAAAAGGGTATGATCTGCCTGACATTGTTTGTAACCGTTCTTTACCATAGCTTTTGCAAACCTGTCAAACCATGCTCTTGGAGACTGTTTTAGTCCATACAACGATTTGTTTAATTTACAAACCTTATGGTTTGTTTCCTGAGCCTCCAATCCAGGTGGGATTTGCATGTATACTTCCTCGAGATTTCCATTTAAAACGGCATTTTTAATATCCAATTGGTGCAGCTTCCAATCCTGATTTACAGCTAGGGACAATAGCACTCTAATGGTGTTTATCTTTGCCACAGGAGCAAATGTTTCTTGGTAATCAACTCCATATGACTGAGTAAAGCCTTTTGCCACCAGACTTGCCTTGAACCGTTCTATGCTCCCATCTGAGTGGTATTTCACTGTGAATACCCATTTACACCCAATCACCTTTTTTCCTTCAGGTAGTTTGGTTAGGCTCCAGGTATTATTCTTCTGCAGTGCACTAATTTCCTCCTCAACAGCTTTTCTCCAATTTGGATTCTCAAACGCCTCATTAACTGTCCTCGGAATCCTTATGCTGTCAATATTTTCTGTAAATGCCTTGAAACCAGACATTAGTTTTTCCATAGGCAACAAATCTTTCAATAGGATGACCTTTCTTTTCCTTGTATAAACACTCAGAGGTTTGCTTTCAGGTTGTGAGGTCATAGGTTGTTGAGGTGCGTTCGGTGTAGACTCGGGTGTAGAAATAGGTGTAGTATGAGAGCGAGAAGTTTTAGGAGTTGGTGAAGACAAGCTTCCTGGATTTTCAGTAGTTATAGTAGCCTGGTTTAGGTTCAACAAAGTGTTATCAATAGCAGGTAAGAAAGTAATAGAAGAGAGGAACTGTGAAATTCTCTAAAATTCCCCCCCTGAATTTCAGTACTAGTAAAATAGGGTTGAGTTTCAAAAAAGGTAACATCATAAGAGACATAAAATTTATGTGTAAGAGGCAAGTAACATCTGATGCCCTTCTGACTAGTAGAGTATCCAACAAACACACATTTAACTGACCTAGGATCAAGCTTTCCTCTTTGTTGTTCATGCACATGGACAAAAACTGTGCAACCAAATACCCGAAAAGGAAGAAGAGAAGACATGGATTTAAAATGAGGAAAATAAGATGACAAAATATCCCTAGGAATTTTAAACCCAATTGGTTTACTAGGCATACGATTTATCAAGTAGGTAGCAGTCAAAAGAGCTTCCCCCAAAGATATTTAGGCGCATTGGCGGAAAATAAAAGAGATCTTGTGACCTCAAGTAAGTGTCTATTTTTTTCTCTCGGCTACCCGCATTTGTGGAGTATTGACACATGATGTAATATGGAAGATACCCTTTTCTCAGAAAAAAGACCCTAGAGATTGACTAAGGTATTCACTCCCATTATCACTTTTCAGAATTTTTATCTTGCAAGTAAATTGATTTTCCACCATTGTATAAAACTTCTTAAATATTGTTGTGACCTCGATTTTTTCTCTCATTAGGTAAGTCCAAGTAGTTCGAGAATGATCATCTATAAAAGAAATGAACCATCTATACCCATTAATGGTTTTGACCTTAGAAGGGCCCCAAATGTCACTATGGACTATAGAGAAAGGAGTAGGTTTAAATGGAGATGAAACATAAGAGTGTCTTGTGTGTTTGGCAATCTGGCATGTATCACAATGAAAGGAAGATGGTTTTTTACTAAGAAATAGTTTGGGAAACAATTTAGCAAGGTAAAAGAAATTAGGATGTCCTAACCTAAAATGCCACAACATGACTTCACTAGATAACAAAGAATTGGAAAAAGTAGACCGGAGACGACTCGAAACAGTTTGTTGATAAGGTGAGAAGCCATCAAGGATGAAGAGACCATTACTTAGCCTAGCATACAGAGATGATATTAAGGGCAGTACCTTGAGTGGCTAAAGATCCATGAGCAGTTGATGTACCAAGCATCTTATGGAGAGTTTCGAGTTGAGACTTGGTTAAGCGAGCGTCTAGGACAGTTTCAAAGTGAGCGAGAGGAGGTCTTTGGAGGATAACAAGGCCTTGTTGTCTTTCGATTTTTAGTGTTTCGGGATAGCTATGAAGCTTGAAACACTTCTCTCTTGTGTGACCAAGACGGTTACAATAACTACACCATAGTCGGTTTGGCCCCGAGTCACTTCTGCTCGGGTTTTACGAGATTGAGGACCCCGGATATAAGTGATGAAGTTTCGGCGGGACGGTGACCAATGGTGGTCACTTGGTTTTAATTCCTTCATGTCTCCCATCATTACTCGGCGACGATTTTTCCTCTCTTGAACTTCGCAAATGCTTCACCAATGGTTGGTAGAGGATTTCGCCCAAAATACGCCCACGGACTTCATCCAATTCTCGGTTTAGCCCTGCTAGAAACTCGTAGAGCCGTTCCTTGTTGAGGTGTGTCATAAACTTGGTGTGTTCCAAGCCTTCACCCCAATTTGCTTTATAATACATATCAAGTTCCTGCCACAGGATCTTCAAATTGTTATAGTAATGGGTTACTTCAAGTGCTCCCTGTCGAATATCTTTTAATTTGAGTTTGATCTCAAATACTTGAGAAGCATTTCCCAGATCGAAGTAGTTTTCCTTGACTGCATCCCACATTTCTTTTGCAGTTTTGAACAGAAGATAGGTACGGCTTATGTGGCTTTCCATTGAGTTGATTAGCCAGGCCATTACAATTGAATTGTTGAGTTCCCACGTAGCATAAGCAGGATCTACTACGGTTGGCCTTGAGATTTCTCCATTGATGTACCCTAATTTGCCACAGCCTCGAATCACCATAAGAACTGATTGAGACTACTGTAAGAAGTTCTTTCCATCTAAACGGTGATTAGTGATTATAAGGGAGGAATTAATGTCACCATGAGAGGTAACCTGATTGATGTTCTGAGTTACTTGTGAAGTCTCAGATTCTGATGAAATTTCAATGTTGTCTGCCATGGGAGAAAGACTGGACAAGAGAGATTTTAAAAAAGAGAAAGAGCAGGATCGAGAAAAGGACCTATTGCTCTGATGCCATGAACAAACTTAAGAAGAAAGATTGTTTTTTTTTACTATTTCTCAATCAACAGATTACAATTTATAGGGAAGGGTTAGTACAAAAAAAAAGGAAAAGATCCCCAAAAAATCAGCAAATCCCTAAATATCAGCAGTTAAGATTAGAGACTATTTACAAAAGGTAAGCTCCTAGAAATAAGGAAATAATATTCTATCCCTTAATTATGTCCCTTAATTCTAGGAATTCCAACATTTTTAGTGATTTTAGAACCTAGATGGTAGCATGCTATGGAGGGAATTGCAGGTGAGTCTAACTTTAGATGCATGGTATTTCAGTCAAAGATCAATAAATTTAGAACGTGAGTTGCTTTTGGTTCTGTATTGTTTATTGAATTGTATAATTCAATTCCCGAGTTGATATTTCTTGGGTATAAATTTTTATGGACTTGTATAGTTTGTCTTCTATGATCTGTGCTTAGGTATTGTACACAGGGCACTGATAATTCTAGCATATTTGGGAAACACATAACTATCTTGTTTCCTTTATTTATTGAACTGTACACTATCTTTGCCAGGGTTAATGATTTGCATCTTACTTTTTTCGTGTTTTCAGTATATTTCCCTGCTGTTTATTGGAATCTTGATCACCATATCAGTTCGGGGTTTCTTAACAAATCTAATGAAGGTAATCTTGTTGGTTTTTGGTGGGCTGTAATTTTTTGCTGTGTTTCTTATAGTTCTGTAGTTGGAGTTACCATATGCGTTGTCTACTTGATTTTATTGAAAATCCAAAATCTCTCCTTGCCAATTCATTGTTGGTTTGGCAAATATTTCCTTCTTTCTATATTATTTCATTGCTGGGAAGAGCAGCACAAGCTTATGGCATCATTGGAGCCTCTTCTGCACTATTTTCATAGTGTTTAAATGAAATTGTCTTTGTTTTAGAATCAGTGTGTCTCATATCATCTAGATTCTGCAGATTAACTTGCAATGTTTTGTTGTTTGCAGTTCTTCTTTGCAGTTTCAAGAGTTGGTAGTGGATCTTCAAGCAATGTCGTCCTTTTCCTTTCAGAAATTATGGGAATGTACTTCCTCTCTTCAATTCTTTTGATAAGAAAAAGTTTGAGGACCGAGTACAGGTATGGCTTGATCAATGACACGCACATATATATCTTTCCTTTTGCTTATTAAGGAAAAGAATGTTCACTTTTTAATGATAATCTGTGTGTTGTACGTGGATCCCTTCCCGTTGAAAACCTGGAGCCACATTAGTTTTTTGTATCCCTTGGCAGGTTGATTATAACAGATGTTTTAGGTGGAGATATTCAGTTTGATTTTTACCACCGATGGTTCGATGCAATTTTTGTAGCCAGTGCTTTCCTTTCCCTGCTTTTGCTTTCTGCACATTATACATCTCGCCAGGCTGACAAACACCCTATTGATTGATGTAAGTAAACAATTAAACATCAACTAATCACTTCATTTCCATCATTGTAATTCCTAATCTCTTTCTGTGAGTGCAACAAATACAATATAGAATTTTATTGGTGCCAAAGCAACATATTTTAGTGAGGACAAGAGAAGTGGTACTTCTTGCCTGTTTGTTTCAGACTGAATTCATCTTACTGGACTGTTTTCCTTGTTTTAGATTTGCCGCCACGAAGCATCATTGTAAAATTTCAATCCCAAAAACAGGTACCAATTTGGACGAATCCAACATTATTTATACCATGTGATGCCTCTTCAGTCCTTTTATGTGATTCATTCTGTGTGTATCGGCATGCCATTCATGTTTTTAAATGCAATTTGTTCAAAGTTTTCTCATATACCATGTAACCTCAACTTTTGTTTTTCCGGATCACTTATGTCTGACACATGTTTGATAGTGAAGTTCAAAAAAACTGCCACGTGTCACATACCCCATTTCTTATTTCTTATATAAATAAAAGTTTTGTCCAAGTCTCCATTCTGTTTAAACAATGAAGAAATCTTGATGAGATGGTTTTGCTTATTCACTGACTAATCACATTTGGCATTGCATGATTTTAAATTGGTTTGTTGCTTCCATTGCCACTGATTTGCAGGTACTGTAGCAGATTACTTGTGTAAAGGCAAAGCACACTTTGGAAGCCCCTTGAGACTGGATTAATGGATTCAACTCCAACCTATAATTTTGTTGATGGTGAAAGAGAGATGCTTAATTGTGTAGTTCATCAGCTGATAGTTCATAATTAAATTCTGATTCTTTAAGTCACCTGGTCCTGTACTGTTTTCACTTTTCAATACTAAATGCCAATAATTATGGCTGATGACATTAATGATTTAAATAAGCATCCACTCTTCCTTTATATCATTCCTAATCCTATACAATATTATGATTTATGTGCACCATGGTAAGTATTAAATATGGTCCAACTGTCCTTTTCAACTCCTTGAAAGACCTGAACAACTTCCCCAAACAAACTTAAGTGTTTTTCATATAAAAAACGTAATTAAGTTCTGGATCAACATTGATGTCAAAAAACATCTCGGCTACTGTCAAACTCTCGACACTTAACGTCATTTCCTTCGACATAATATTTACCATTGTTGTAGATATCATATCTTTAGGGACGGAGTCGGAGTCATGATCGAATATTAGAAGGGATTAAAATATTAAATTTAAAAAATATAAGAGATTATTAAGTATTTAAATTTAAAATTCATAAGATAATACATAATTTGTCTAATATTTAAATTTATAGGAGCTTAGGTTGTTATTAGCCAAAAATATTTGAGGGCACGAACTCATTCTTTCTTTCTTAGTTTAGCCTCAACTAGATTAAATATTTAATAATTTTTTGTATTTTTAATTTGAATATTTATTTTTTTACAGGATCGAATTACTATTATATACAAAATTATCAAATATTTAAAATTAACAACAGGCTCGATCATCCGGACTTCTTTATTCCTTCCGTCCTATAAAATTTCCACTACCTTGTCGTTTCCATCAACAATATTAGGAGGACCATTACCAAATGCTCAAACAATACATATTGATACACGATTCAATAAATTAGTAATTAATCTTTTTTCTAAGTTTTCAGCAATGTACATGAATAAGTTAATATGACAACACATTCAATCAAGATGAATTGTATGGAGAAACAATATAACCATTAAAATACGAACTTAAAAAAATAATAGTTTCATACTTTTTTACCTAAGTTAAATTTTGAAATAAATTGAAAAAAAATAAACTTGGTATGCTACTTAAATATTAAAACCAATCTCAAAATGTTGATATCGAATTGCCTTTCATCTCAGGGTCCAAAAAAAAGTGCAAAACTTGTTGGTTTTATGTGGTGTATGTGTAAGCATAAAACAAGTACAATCGCAACGAAAATATCGAAATTATAAATACATCTAGTCATTGTCTAAATTGTATGTCAAATTCGAGACGTGGTTGCATCATTATCAAACATGTCAAACCACCATAGAACCATCATCGAGCACTTCGAAATTGGCTACACAAAAAACGAAAATGTTAAAATCTTCTAAGCACACGAGAAATCACACTCAATGAAATAGAATATTTTGTTATTCTTGGTACTTAGGGACCTTAAGCTAATAAGGTATTTATTGATGATTTTTCTCATAACCCCTATCACATATCCACGGCAGTTCCCAAGAACCACCATGGATTGTGACCTTCAACGTGGGATAACCGAAGATTGAGGGAAGTGTAAAATGTGGGAACAAACCCACTCAGAATAACAACTGCCAACATTCTTCCACTGGTTTGTGTTGTTTATAAGTACTTGAAGTCGAAATATAATGCATGAATCATGATACTTTCTCTTATAATTTGAGTAGTATCTTTCATGTTTTACAATATATCATGTCTCAACGTCTTAGCCAAAATTACTTTATGAATAATTCAATGTTTATTCTAGGTCCAAATTTTAGTGATATTTTTTGAAATAATTAAATTAATGTGCGAACACCAAATATGAAAAATATCAAACATTATTAGAATTTCAATATAATCATTCTTACAATAAGATTTACAAAGTATGAACAAGTCCCATAGTGAAAACATGATCCTTAAATTTATGTGGTGATATGCCTTTAGTCAAAGGATCAACTAACATCTGCTCAGTGTTAATGTGCTCAATGACCATTTTATTTTCTTTAACATGTTCTCTTATGGCTAGATACTTAATGTCGATGTGTTTACTTCTACTTCCACTTTTTTGTTCTTATCCATAAAGACAACTAAATTATCACAATATATCATCAATGGCTTAAAAATCGAGTCCACAAGTCTAAGCTCAGAAATTAAACTCTTCAACCATACTCCGTGTGAGGTAGCCTCAAAACACAAAACGAACTTGGCCTCTATAGTGGAAGTGGCAATCAATGTATGCTTGACATTTCTCCAAGATATAGCTCCACTAGCAAACATAAATATGTAACTTGATGTTGATTTATGTGAATCAACATAGCCAACAAAGTCTTAATCGGAGTAACCAATCACCTCCAAATGATTAGATTGTTTGTATCTATGTATTTCTTTGTTCTTTTTAGGTATCTCAAAACTTTCTTTGCAGCTCTCTAGTGGTCCATACATGGATTACTCTAATATCTTCCCAACAACAAATGCAATGTCATGTCTTGTGCAGACTTGAGCATACACTAAGCTTCCAACAACAAAAGCATATAAAATGTTTTTCATTTGCTCCCTCTCAAATTTATTCTTTGGACATTTATTCAAATTAAACTTATCACTCTTCATGATAGGAGCAACACTAGGTGAACAATCTTTCATCCAAAATATTTCTAAAACTTTGTTGATATATATTTCTTGAGATAGACCTAAGATACATCAATGTTTGTCACAGTAAATCTTAATGTCATTGACATAAGACACATCACTCATATCAAAATTCTTAAAAAAGAATTGTTTCATCCCTTATAGCATACCCCTATCATTGTTGCAAGTGAAATGTCATCCATGTATAGAATAAAGAAATAAATTTTACTTACACTGACCTTCTAGTATATATATCGATCCATTATATTCTCAACAAAAACAAATAAAGAAATAACTTCATAGAATTTTAAATACCATTGACGTTAAGCTTATTTCAATTCATTTATAGTTTTCTTTAACCTGCACACCAAATGTTCACCATCACTAGAGGAAAATCTTTTAGGTTGTTTTATATATACATGTTTCTCTATGTCACTATTAAGAAAGCCAGTTTTCACATCCATTTGTTGCAGTTCAAGGTTAAATTGAGCTATTAATGCTAACATAACATGCAAGAAATTTTTCTTAGATACTACACTGAAAGATTCAGTGTAATCGATTTCTTCTCACTGAGTGAATCCATTAGCAACGAGTTTTACTTTATATCCTTCTATGTTTCTCATCGAGTCTCTTTTTATTTTGAAGATCTATTTACATCCAATGATTTTTACACCATGAAGCAACGATACAAGATCTCAAACTTTGTTGTTGTTTTTTAATTTATCTCATCCTTTATAGCATCATACCATAATTTTGATTCAGGGTAGCTCATGACTTGTGAAAGAGATTTAGGATCATTTTCAACTCCAATATTATAGTCAGATTCTTGTAAATACGCAACCTAATCACCAGAAATCGCTGATTTCTTTTTCTAATAGATCTCCTAATGTTGAACTAAAATTTTCTTATAAGTCGTGTTGTTCAACTATTTGTTCAATAATTTCTGAAATTTCTTGAACAACTTGATCTACTAGAGTGTTTTCAGAAGGTTGTGGATCTTCGTTGATTGGTTGTTCAACATCCAATTGAGCTTAAGGGGTGTTATATATGATAATCGATCTCTCACTTGAAGTGGATGGTTAATCTATATGAATTGAATCCCGAAACAAATCACTCCCACCGATTGAGTCATTCTCAAGTAACTTTAAATTCCTTGATTCCATAATTCTACTATTGTGAGATGGATAGTAGAATCTGTAACCTTTGAACTTTTTGGCATATCCAATAAAATACCCACTAATGGTCCTTGGGTTTAGTTTCTTTTCTTATAGGTTATAAACTCTCACTTCATATGGGCATCCCCATACACGTGTAAGTTACAAACTAGATTTTCAACCTTTGAATAACTCAAAAGGTTTCTTTAGGACAACCTCGAAAACCGATTCAATATTTACACAATCATTTTTAGAGCTTCAACCCATAAGGACTTAGGTAGCTTAGAGCTACTAAGCATACTTCACACCATATCTACTAAAGTTCAGTTTTATCTTTTCGCAACACCATTCGGATCAAGCGAGCCAGACATGGTATATTGGCCAACTAATATGTTGTCTTGAAGAACCTTTGCAAATGGACCAAGTGCTTGTCCATCCTCAGTGTATCTACCATAATACTCATCATCTCTATTGGTTCTTACATTCTTGATTTCCTTATCATATTGTTTCTCTACTTCAGACTTGAAAACCTTAAAGGCTTCCAATACTTCACTTTGATGATGAAACATGTAGAGATACATGTATCGCGAGTAATCGTTTATGAAAGTGATAAAGTATTTTTTTACCTTGCACATCAATATTTGGGCCACATATATCACAATATATAATTTTCAATATAGTTAGACTCCTCTTAGTGCCTTTCTTTGACTTATGAGTCTGCTGTTCCTTAATGCAGTCTACACAAGTATCAAAATCAGTAAAATATAAGGTATTGAGTATCCCATCATTTACTAATCTCTTAATCATTTTCAATGGAAATGTATCTTAATCTTCGGTGCCACTAAGAAGATGAATCTTCATTTATAACATAAAGTTTAGTACAAGTTTGAATGTGCATAACATTATGGGTGACATTATTTTGTAAATCAATAGAATAAAAATCATCACATAAAACACCATTTTTAACCATTTTAGGTTCATAAAATAAATTGAATTTATTTTCTAAAAAACTAAAATAGTACCCCAAGGCTGCAAGTTTTAAAATGAAAATTAAATTTCTAGAAAAACTAAGAATATAAAATATCTTTTCTAAAATTAAAATAAAGTCACTACTAACCACTAATTCACAGGTCTCAATAGCCTCCACATGCGACTGCATCTTGTTTCTTCAACAAATGTGTCGCTTAACTCTCACTGTTCCCATAGGTTTTTTAATACCTATAAGGAATTTGAGACATGAATTGTAGAACCAAAATGAATCCATCATGTATTATAATTATCATCAATCATATTTGCCTCAAAGCAAACAATGAGATTGAGTTATCTTTTTTTTCAAGCCAACCCCTATACTGAAATGGTCATTCTTTAAATGTCCCCTCTTTTCACAAAAGAAACACATATACTCTTTCTTTATGTTAGCTTGGGTTTCATTTTAGCTTTCATCTTTTCCTTGGTTTTGACTTATTTCTTTCCTTGAGTAATTGGCAATGTTGTCTCTCCCATCTTTAGTATGAATCTACCCTCTTCTTAATCACACATGGTCAAAAGTTCATCAATAGACCATTTATGTCTGTGTGTGTTATAAGAGATCTTGAATGGTCCATATTAAGGTTGAAGAGTGTTCAATACATATTGTGCTTGGAAAGACTCAAACATCTTGTTGATGTGATCATGCACACCTTTCACTGTAGTGAGCTTCACTGATGTGAACTTCATGATTAGGGTGTTGGCTAACGACTTTTGAGAAGTCTAGAATTATTTCTCTATAGTTGTTAATAAAATTTTAACGTTCTCATAATGCTCATTGAGCCACAAACATCAGTAGGAACCTTATTCTTAATGAACATAATACTTGAGCGATTGTATCGCACCCATTTTCATATAGAGCAAAATCAATATGATTACTGGTGTGAGTAATGCGTGGCTCATATTTCCTTATGGCATAGTCAATATCTATACACCCCAATCGAAGAAGAGTACTTTCCTTCTAAAACTTAAAGTTCTCAGTAGTTAATTCAGAGATATCTACTTTATTATTAGACATATTCACATCTTGTAATGCTGTAAAATAAACTGGCATGCGCATTTAACATAAATTTGAGGCAAACATAAATCATAATTTACCAATGCAAATTATGTAAATAATGAATCTAGTGACATAAAAATTTCACGTGGGCTAAATTTTTAATTTGATTATATCTATTTTACGATAGAATTACTTTTTATCCCTTATAAAATTATTAAATTTATTTTCATAATTTCTATGAGTAATTATAAAAATTCATCTAATAATTTTTACCTTGTCGTAGCAAGGGCTTCGCGCGACCCTTTTTTAAATATTAGACATAACAACGGAGTCACCACCAAATATTTCTTGAGGTGTGATTGGATCACCTAAAGACGAGTCATTTTAATAAAACAATTTGTTTTATTAAAACAACAATTTTGGTATGCGAAAACACAAAAATGGGTTCGGGAGTTTGTTACGCTTGGGGAAGGGTGAGCACCCCCATAGCGCCCAAAAATTGGTACCTAGCTTATTAAAAATTGTCTTAATTTCAGAATTTTCAAGATCGTGTAGAATTTAATTTATTCCATTTATGAATATGAATTCATTCTAACGGCCTCGCCATCTAGGAAATAACAATAATCACCACCAACATTTTTGGTGCTAACTCGTTACTCCATTTTGATGAGACACCACATTGCAAATTATATGTCTCGTTATTAAGCATGGCATCAAAGAAGCAAGTTTATTTAAATTAGAGTTAAAGTTTTATTATCCTATGTTAATTATTAAATTGAATTAAAATCTATCCAAAAAACTCTAAGTGAATTTTATTTACAAGGTTCAAGTTTAGTTAAGTGTTAATTATTAATTCTACGGTAGTGAAGAGACTATTCTAGAGATCTAATTTAAAGGCTCTAAACTGAATCAAAGCTTAAATTAAAGAACCTAATCTTAGGGGTTTTCGTCTAACTTAAATAAAATAATTAAAGAATTAAAAAGGAAAACTAAAGACGACACAAAATTAAATTACAAAGTAAAAAGATCACAAAAATTAAACACACTAAAGAAAAAGGGATAAATGAAATAATTTTAAAGAAATGTGTATACTTCCCTAATAGGGTCAACACATGACTTACAAGCCAAAATTAAGATGACATACAAAATAAAAATAAATAAATATAATAAGCAAAACTAATAATAGTATACTAACTTGAGAGGGTGGGGACGATTGATTAAAATAATGTATAGGGATGATTAAACTTGTGACAAAACCAAAACAAATCAAATTGATTGTAAAACAGTGGCTAAATTGAAGAGAAACAAAGTTTAGAAGCCAAATTAAGGACCAAATTGCATAGTTTGAAAAATAGGTGGCTTGTGGAATAAGAATAAAAGGGGTGGAGGGATTTAATGAGTGTAATTTCCCCTTTTTGCTTTAAAATACATGGATATAGAACCTAATTTTAAAAACATAATTCACCCTTTGAAATTTTTGGATCAAACACCCTTCTCCTTTTTCTCTCAAATGTTCTTAGTGTTCTTCGAACACGAGGAACAAACCATCTTTTCAGCCGCCTTCTACCAGTGCTGGCCACCGTCCGCCGGCGGTGGGAAATTAAAAAAATCCATTTTGTATTTCTTTTAAAAACTGGAACTTGAATCTTTCTTTAGAACTCCCAAAATCATTTTGAAAATACCTCAAATCTTAAAAAACCATTCGAATCCCGCATTTTTAAAATAATTTTCCAAAATCGAACTTAAATTGGGTATCGGTACTGGCTTAAGCGTACCGATACTAGTGCCCTAATTCCTAAATTGAGGTAAATTAGGTATCGATACTCACATGTTTGTATTGATACCCTGCTACAGTAAAATTCTAGTGTCCAAAATCCGTACCAATACGCCTTGTTGACCATCGTTGACCTGATCCAAAAATGCATACTCGTACCGATACGCCTTCACTCGTATCGGTACGGCAGGATTTGCAATGACAAATTATGTCTAGTTTTTATCCATTTTAGCCTATCAAATCATATCTAAATTTCATGAAACTTTACTAGTAACCTTGTTTAGTCCCAACCTATTAACATGTAAATTTTCAAGGCTAAACAGATCTGTTTACCATGTTTTCACCTTTTAGAGCCAAATAAGCATATTTTACCAAATTTTCAATATACTCATAGGTCTATTTTACCTAAACCTTAAGCACACATATAACTATTACTTATACATATCAAAATGGGTCATTTATGGGTGCTTAGACCCTATGCCACCATTCTAGGAGTTCATAATTGAAAGGAACATTACATAGCCTTGTAGTGTAACTTGCAAAACTTGATTCTTTCCCGATCCTCGAAGCTTATATCCTTTAACCTGAAATGCATGGAAATGAGATACATTAGGCTTATTTAGCCTAGTGACGTAGTCAACAACAATGTTATGAACAATACAATGAATGCCAATAAAATAATATCAATGATAGTATTTCAATGTATATAGCATCTCAAATCATGCTTAACAATAATTTCAATAACTTTAACCCTTGGATTGATATGAGATAATGGATACACGAATTCTCAACTAACATTGCCAAATCAATGAGTGGTCAAAATCCCGCCAACATTGCCAAAAGAACAATATCACACAAATCCCACCAACATCACCAAATAGAGCCTTAGCTCAAGGACCGTAGTCCACTCTGTACCAATGAGCTCATGAATTTTATGGCATGCCACTTGTATCCAATGTCCATTCGTATCCAAGGTCCGGTGATTGAGCCAATAACAACAACAATGTTGAGGGCAATGACATATCAATGTTTCAATGATTCAATATCAATGTTCAATAATCAATATGGCATTGTTCAATAATCAATGATATTTGTAACCCCCTTAACCCAGCCTAATCGAAACTGAGCTAAAAGGATCACATTAGGTTTGCCGAAGCAAACTAAGCTAATAACCTATACCGGTCCCCTTTTTATTTTATTTTTTCTAAATGCATCAATTATATTCCTAAGGTGAACATGCCTCGGTGGAACTGTACATTGAAATTGAATTTTTAAAATAGGGTTCAATTGCTCAAACATGCACATTGGAGACCATAACGTAATTTCCACAAGTTATAGGAACTTAATTAAAATTAAGTTTTCCAATCCTTCATTAGTCCAATTTCATGCTCACATGTTAAATTTCAGCTTAAAACAATCATCTAAGCTCATCAATTTACATACTTAGCGCTCAAGGACTAGATTGCACATTTCCAAACTTCAGCAGGCTAAAATGACAAAAAATAACAGGGCGTACCAATACGGGCAAGCCCGTACCGATACGGCCTAACGACCATAATGGTTACGCGTACCGATCACAAACTACCGTATCGATACAGTGTGTTGACCCACCCGTACCAATACGGTCTTGACCCCGTATCGATCCCTCTTGTGATTTTTCAAAACCTAAAATTCCAGAGACCAATTCGCGTACCAATACGGTACCCAGCGTATCGGTACGTCTCTTTAAAAATACAAGGGTGTACCAGTATGCAAACCCATGTACTGATACCCTAAGCTCTTATTCACCTAACTGAGCCTTCACCAGACCCCGCGTAACGATCCTTGGGTACCCGTACTGGTACGCGTAGGCCTGTAATGACCTCTAGGTCCAACATATGACACTTTAGCTCTAAATCGACAAGCTTAAACATATATGTAACATCTTCCAACACCACAAGCATGCTTAATCATCCTCCACAAACATATTAGGCAATTCAATCATGCTTAGCACAATTCAACACATCAACTATGGGCATGCTTCCTACCCAGCATGTAAAAGCCTTAAACCAAACTTCAAACAAGCATAAATGGCCAATTACACATCCAAAACATCAACATAAACCTCTACAACTGGAGAGTCTAGCAAATAACCCTCCCAAATAACAAACGACCACATTGCCTTTATTACTACAAGTCTAAATCAAAATCATACTTTTGCAAACACAAGTCCTTGGATTTCCTCCGCTTGCTTGCTGCCTCCAACCTTAATTATCTACATTGATGGAAAAAGAGAACGTAAGCACACTAGGCTTAGTAGGGAATGCTCTAAGATGGAACACCATCAATGCATCTAAAACCATTTAGCAATCCTTTTGAAAAACCACTTTCCATAACACTTTTTAATCACCATTTTAACTTCATCAACATTATCATGCCTTGTAAACCATGCACTTAACATTTCCAAAACATGCATATTAAACCATATGCAACATGTAGCATGGATTAACAGCAAAGTCTCATTCGCTACCCTCAATTTAAGCTTTCCCATGTATACTACCAATACATGGCTTAAAGAGTAAAACATGTTTAAACCAACATTATACAACATAAACCATTCCATGATACATCATCAATTATATTGGCTTAAAAGTGATCATTAACCAAGTTCCACTTTTCAAAATACAACATCGAATACACGGATTCAACAAATGTTCCCAACACTTCATGTCATCTCAACCGAAATTAAAGGTACTATTATAGCCGGGTACAATCACAACCCAAACATCGGTTAGATGCATAATCCACTAATAGGAGTCTTCGGTACATGGATCAAAACCCCTCGACCGTTAGGGTACTTGGATGGAGTTTTTGGTACATCGGATCAAAACCCCTCAACATCCAAGTCGACTTTTTATAGTTTACTATCAAGCCTATGGCCAGCCAACTATATCCGATAACATTTTAAACCACAACACTTGCCAATATAATTCATTTCTTAATCATTAACTCACTATTTTCATATGCATCAATCAAAACCATTTACTTAATGCGTTGTACCTTGCATTACCAATGTTCAAAAACATTACCAACCCATGCATTACTTCCAAATGCATCAACATCATTAAATAACCATTTTCCAGCATTAAACCAAGCTCAAATCATGCATATACAGTGAGTAATCAAGTCATCAAAACAAGTGCATTAAAACCAATTGCCAAACCAAGTTTGAGAGAGAGAATTCATCCTTTACTTACTTCTGAGCTTAGACCAACGTTTCAAGCTTGATTTAAACCCCTAAACACAACTTTCAAACCTTTGAAAAGCTATAAACCACGTTCTCACTCACCGACACGCAAAGCCTCGCTTGCCGATATGGTAATGTAGCGGCATTTTTTTCTAAAATAAGTTTCGAATGTATGGGATCGCAAAAAAAGAGTAGTAGGGTTCCTTTTTAATTTTTGGGAAAATGTTTTTTGAAAATGGGGAAATTCTTTAAAAATTAGTGTTTTTGAAAAACAATAGAACTCGAAGTCGCCACCGGCCATTGAGGTAGACCAGACACCATGAAACCAGAGATTTGATCAAAAACAAGGTTTAGGAGTCAGTTACGGATGAGGAAGTTTTGGCACCCCTATACCGCCCAAAAATTGGTACCGTAAAAAAAATAATTACCGCTTTGTTAACATTAAACCTTCCGAATTAAAGTGACGATTAAGTTAAAATCCGGTTATACATGCGAGTCAATTTTAAGGGTATCGTTATTCGAAAGTAAACCGCAAGACCACCATCACTACATTTGATACTGGTCGCATTTACCGTCGAATAAAAAGACACCGCATTGGCATAATTTAATATTCGAATGCAAGATATCAAAACATGGCATAAAATTATCATGAACAAGACGAAAATAAAGGTACGAAAACCTAAAACAAACATACAAGATAATAAAACCTAACATCAACTACTAAAACACCATATTATATTAAAGAAGTGTACATTATATAAAAGAGAACAAGTGTCATATACCAATATATACCTCTATAAACCAAAGCCCCATTATCAACAGTTTAATACATACGCGTGTAATTCCTTTTTCTTCTTTTTATGTTTTCGTTATTGTTATTTTTTATAAAATGTGTCTATACATATAGATACATGTAATATTTACAAAAATAAAAAAAACATGTAAAATCAACTATGATATGTATAGCATTATATGTACACTAAAATAGCCCCTATATTAACATGCAAACAACAACTAAGTGTATCAAATCCAACAAAAGGAACAACCGTCAATATAAAAAAGAAAGAACTAAAAAGAAACTGAAATGAAGCCCTGGGATCGATTAAGGTATTAAACCACAGATCTGGGGACCAGAATGAAACAACACCAAAAGTTTAAAGGGACACGGGGAGCATTTACCCACTTAAAACGAATTTAAGCAGCAAGAGGGACGAAATTGAAATGTCTAGAAATGTTAGAGGGACTGGGGGCCGAATTTAAAGAGGGGGAAGCCCAGAAAATAGCCGTCTCTCAGCTGTGCCAAGCACCACAAAACCACTCCGGCTGCCGTACATCAGCGGCAGGGATTCGAACATACTCACAAAAACCTTACCTTTAACCCCCCTAAACCTAGATCCCAAACCAAAAAATGAGAAACTAACCCTTACACACCTAGATCTAGGCTTAACCAACTCGAAACCAAAGATTCGAACACCCCACTGGTTCACCACTAAAGGCCGACGACTGAGGATTATTGCCGATGTGGGAGGACGAAGAGACTCCCCTCAACACAGACTCACTACCGGCTCGGAAAGCAAAGGTGAAGCTTTTAGATCTTAAGGGTTTTTTTTACCATTTTTATGCATGCATGCAAATGTGGAGACAAAAGAATACCTCTAGAAAGGTTTCTTTTTTTTGTATTTCTCTTGATCTGAAAAGCTGAAGTTCCAATAGTTTTCTTTGGTTTTCCTTATATAATTGAAGTCCGTGTTACATGAAAATAAAAAAAAAACAGTGGCTCTATACTCATTTGGAATATGCCAAAATCCTTGATTTTTTTTCCATTTTTTATCGAACCTCATTTCGATATGTTTTTAAACTTTGTTTCTAATGCTTTGCTTGTTTTGGTTTGCATACCAACGTGGTTGTGCGAGGGGAACGGGGGACCAGTGAATGGTCTGTAGCTGTGGTAGAGGAAGAGTCAGATGCTAAGGGTCAGATGCGTGGAACTCACGTGGCGGTACTGGAATCTTCTGTGATCGATCTAGGCCGTCCATCTTGATCTTCAATCCTACGACTTTGATTGTACGGCGCTGGCAAAGTAATAGGGCTGCTGGGGTTTCCATCCGAGGGTCGATCTGGATCGTTGGATGTAATCTTGATCCAACGGTCACCAATGGGCTGCACAAACAAAACATGAGGGCATTAGGGTTTTGACATTTGGGCCGAACCGGGCCACCATGTAATAAAACATGTTTTATTTAAAATTTTATATGGAATGTGAATATAAAACATTTGGGCTTTTTTATTTTATTTAAATAGTTGTTGGGATTTAATATTTAATTTAGCTTTTTTGTTTGTTTTGATTTTGTAACCGTATTATAATATTATATTATAATATAATGAAACAAAGATAAGACAATAAGAACAATAATTAATATAAATTATAAATAATAATATTAATATAGTATAATACATTCAATAAAAGTAACACAATATAATAATATCAATAGTAATATGCTATTATCAATGGTGGCAATATAATAATAATAATAATAATTACATATTTTGTTTTTTTTTTGTTTTTTCTCCCAAATCATAATAAGAAACTAATAACAATCTATAATGTTTTCTTTGTTTTTTTGTTTTCGCAACAATAATTACACTAAGTAAATTAAGCCAATTATTTATATAAACGAAAAAACGGGTTAACACCCCGAATAAATTTAGTGATTACAACTGCCTCTCTTTGGTTATCTGGAGATTTCCCTATCTGGAGATTTCGAGCTGCAAGTCCCTCCTAAAAAGAGACATTCACCCTTCCTCTTCCAGATATTCTAGAACTCCAACTTCTTCTCATGTAAGGCTCGAAGAAAATGAAGCCCTTAAAGTGATGCCTCGATCCTCGATCGTCTTGACAACAAATGGCACATTGCTTTAAGTCTTCCAAAATGCTTCCGATCTTAATCGTCTTGGCTTGGGGTAACGCCTCATCTCGAGGACCCCAGAAACTGATGTCTTGCTTTTTAGTTGTCTTGACATCAGACACTCACTTTGAGTCTTCATGCCTTCGACCTTCATCGTCTTGTCCTGGGGTAACGCCTCATCTCGAGGACCCCAGAAACTGATGTCTTACTTTCTAGTTGTCTTGACATCAGACACCTCGCTTTGAGTCTTCATGCCTTCGACCTTCATCATCTTGGCCTGGGGTAATGCCTCATCTCGAGGACCCCATAAACTAATGTCTTGCTTTCTGGTTGTCTTGACATCAGACACCTCGCTTTGAGTCTTCATGCCTTCGACCTTCATCGTCTTGGCCTGGAATATCAGTAAAAGGTTCTTAACTCCTAGAATCTAGTTTTGTTTTGTTCTAAATACCTGAAAGAAACAAACACAATGATTTGATGATGCTAGTTAGCATGCTCCTATCTTAAGGATGCCTAACTATTCATGATGCATGATTAATGCTCATATGCCTTCTCTCTCGTCTTCGCGCTTTGTCTTCCTTTCACTTTCTTCTTGTCTTGGAACATTCGTTGTCACTCATTGTAATCCAAACTTAGTTCCCGTTTGACCCTTATGTTCTCTGAACCTTTGTTCTAAAGAGCTCTTCCGAGTTTCCACTTTAGAGATTTTCTTTTTTTTTTCAAAGCACCCTTTCGGGTTTTCACTTTGACAAATGTTTCTCTTCTTTTTTCTTTTTTTCTTCTTTCTTTTTTTTCTTTCTTCTTTCTTCTTTTTCATTTTCTTTTTTCTTATTTTCTTCTTTTTTCTTTCTTCTTTTCTTCCTTTTCTTTTTACATAGGGCACCCTTACAGGTTTTCGCCACTGGTTCTTCTATGTTGAACTTCAATGCAGATGGCCTTTGTCGTATTCTGGACCTTGTCTACTCTGCATACTATGTCCTTCCGTCTTGACTGTGATAGACTTCCTTCTAACAGAACCTATTTCTATTCTAGAACAACCTAAACTTAAAGGGTTAAGTGATATTAACACCAAGAAATCCTTTGCATTTCAATGATCTATGTCAACCTATTTGAAGGTTGATAGTGAAACGAAAGAAGGGAGGAAATAAAATATTATTTATTGACACAAAAGATATTATAATAACGTTAAAAGTCATGGCAAACATGAGAAACAGAAAAAGATATAAGTAATATAAAGTGCAGTATTCCCAAACACCAACTGCATGAATGATGCGAGAACCTATCGACCGTGGTAAACTTCTCACTGCCTGTGCCAAACTGGAATTCCCAATAGACCCAAAGAAGTTCTCTCATAACCCAAAGTGGAGCACTTGAACTGTAACGGAGCTCACGTCGGATGCCTAATCCTCAAAATTCATCTAAACTGTCATTTTTAGATTTTCAATCAAGATCCTTCTTTGGTTTCAAGACGCCCGTTTCTGAGTTTCCATCTTGAACCCTCCTTTTCTCTTTTCTTTTCTTTTTACGGGGTGTCTTTTCAGGTTTTCACAACATGCATTTCATTTTGTGAAGTGCCCTTTCGAGTTTTTACCCCACTTTTTATTTCTTTTCCTTTTCTTCTCATTTCTCAAGCGTAGTACTTCTTGACGGAGTCTGAATTCACTGGAGTGCTCAACTCCTTCCCATCTATTTCTGCCAAAATTAACGCTCCTCCTGAGAAAGCCTTCTTAACAACATAAGGCCCTTCCCAGTTAGGCATCCATTTTCCTCGGAAGTCCTTTCGAATCGACAAGATCTTCTTGAGCACCAAATCTCCTTCTTGGAACTCTCTTGGGTGAACCTTCTTATTGTAGGCACGCATCATCCTCTTCTAATACATTTGGCCATGACAGATGGCCCTTAACCTTTTTCATCAACGAGGTTCAACTGTTCGAACCTTGCTTGCACCCATTCAGCATCTTCTAACTTTGTTTCATTCAAAACTCTCAACGATGGGATTTCCACTTCGATAGGGAGTACCACTTTCGTGCCATAGACTGACAAATACGACGTTGCCCATGTCGAGGTCCTTATAGACGTCCGATAAGAAAAAAGTGCGAACGTCATCTTCTCATGCCAATCCTTGAAAATCTCAGCAGTCTTGGCTATGATCTTCTTGATATTCTTGCTTGCCGCTTCAACTGCCCCATTCATCTTAGGACGATAAGTAATGGAATTGTGGTGCATAATTTTGAACTGTTCACATACTTCAGTCATCATCTTGTTGTTTAAATTGGAAGCATTATCAATGACGATTCTTTCTGGCAAGCCGTGACGGCAGATAATCTCTTTCTTCACGAATTTACACAGGGTTGCCCTCGTGATGCTAGCATAAGAGGCAGTTTCTACCTATTTGGTAAAGTAATCTATGGCTACCAAGAT
Organism: Hibiscus mutabilis; assembly: GCA_019671005.1. Classification (NCBI taxonomy): domain Eukaryota; kingdom Viridiplantae; phylum Streptophyta; class Magnoliopsida; order Malvales; family Malvaceae; genus Hibiscus; species Hibiscus mutabilis. The sequence continues at coordinate 33,160,969 of CM033750.1, read as the reverse complement.
AAAACGGTGCCTATTAGAAACTTTCAGGTGTATTTGACCGATAACATCTATGCCCCAAGTGGCAAAAGGCCATGGTGAGTTCATGGTGTGAAGCGGTACCGGCGGGACGTGTATTTTATCGGTATAAATTTGGCACTTGTGACATTTCCTTGCATATTTGATACAATATCCCTCCATGGTAGACCAAAAATACCCGTACCTCATGATCTTTCTAGTCATTGAGAAACCATTAGCGTGGGTCCCGCACAAGCCATCATGTACCTCGGCTAAGATGGTTTTAGCCTCCCGAGCATTGACACATCTCAACAAAACCTGGTCCTTACTTATCTTGTACAAGACTTCTCCATCAAGGACATAACCTGAAACCAACCTCCTAATGGTTCTCTTATCATTATCGTTGGCACCCTTTGGGTAAACCTGGGACTTGATGTACTAGAGGATGTCATAGTACCACAGGTTGCCATCCTCCCCCTCTTCCAAATTATAATGGTGAGATGGTACCTCAATAATCTACATCTCGATTGGCTTCATTTCGGCAGTTGGGCGTGCCTCAAACATGGCGGGCAGAGTTGCTAAGGCGTCAGCCATCTGATTATCTTCTCTTGGTAAATACGCGAAGCTGATTTCTTTAAAACTTGTAACCAACTCCTGGATGAAATCATAGTATTTAACTAACTTCTGATCCCTCGTCTCCCATTCTTTTCGGAGCTGGTACATTACCAAAGATGAATCTTCGAAAACCTTAAGCACCTTGATCTTTCTTTTTATGGCTGCCCGGAGTCCTATGATGCAAGCCTCATACTCGGCCATGTTGTTTGTACAAAAGAACTCTAACCTACTGGTAAAGGGATGATAGATCTCTTCAGGGGAAATTAATAATGCTCTTATCCCACTACCTAGGGCATTGGATGCCCCATCAAAATAAAGCTTCCAAGATTCATTGGTGGGCCTTTCTTCCACTATAGTACCAATCAGGTCTTCATCTGGAAAACTAAAGTCCAGAGGCTCATAATCGTCTGAGGTGCGGCTTGTCAAAAGATCTGCTACCACACTTCCCTTTACTGTTTTCTAGCTCACGTAAATGACGTCGAACTCAGATAACAATATTTGCCAACGAGTCATTCTTCTGGTTAGTGCTGGTGCCTCCATCAGGAATTTCAGAGGGTCTATCCAGGAAATCAAGCAAGTAGTATGATACAACATGTACTACCTGAGTCGCTTAGTGGCCCATACTAGGGCACAACACAACTTTTAAATCAAAGGGTATCGCGAGTCACATTCAGTGAACTTCTTGCTCAAGTAATAAATGGCTCTTTCCTTTTTACACGTCTCATCATGTTATCCTAACACGCATCCCATCAAACTGTCAAACAATGCCAAATACAGAATTAACGGCCTATCCGGTACCGGTGGTACTAGGATCGGGGCATTAGTCAAATACTTCTTGATCTTTTCTAAGGCCTCTTGGAAATATTCATCCCATTTTTTCGGGTCATTCTTTCGGAGTAATATGAAAACGGGATCATATTTGTCGGTCAATTGGGAGATGAACCGAAAAATGCAATTGAGCCTTCCTAAGAAACCTCAAACCTCCTTTTAAGTTTAAGGTGGCAACAGATCTTGAATTGCTTTTACTTTGTCAAGGTCAATTTCAATTCCCTTCTAACTAACCACAAAACCTAAAAGCTTTCTGGAAGTGACCGCAGAGGTACACTTGAACGGGTTAAGCTTCAACTGGTATTTCCTTAGCCTTTGGAACAGCTTCCGTAAATTCTCAATATGTTCCTCTTTGGTTCAGGACTTAGCTATCATGTCATCCACATACACCTCAATCTCATTGTGCATCAAGTCGTGGAATAAGGTAACCATGGCCTTTTGGTAAGTTACCCCGGCATTCTTCAATCCAAACGACATTGACTTTATAGCAAAAGATGCCCCATATAGTCACAAAGGTGGCATTTTCCATGTCCTTGAGGTCTATTTTAATTTGATTATACCCCGAGAAACCATCCATAAAAGAAAACCATGAATGTCCTGTAGTGTTATCGACTAGGGTATTAATGTGAGGCATGGGAAAGTTATCCTTAGGACTCGCCCTATTGAGGTCCCTATAGTCTACGCACATGCGTACTTTTCCATCTTTCTTAGGTATTGGGACTATGTTGGCTACCCACTCTGGGTATTTGGCAACATTTAGAAATCCAGCTTCGAATTGTTTCTTTACTTCATTTCTAACTTTTAACAGCATATCTGGTCTCATTCTTCGAAGCTTTTGCTGGATTGGCTTGCATTATGGCTTTATCGGGATTTTGTGCACCACTATATCTGTGTCTAAACCTGTCATGTCTTGATATGTCCATGCAAACACATCTTTGAATTCTGACAGCAATTCCACCAATTCCTGTCTCACCTTCGGCGATAGGGTAGTATCAATCTTCACTTCCTTTTTTTCTTTTTCGGTCCCCCAATTCAGAATTTCTAATTCTTCTTGGTGAGGCAAAATCTGTTTCTCTTCACTAGCCATCAGCCTTAACAATTCACCCGGGACCTCATATTCCTCTTTATCATCCTCTTCATCTATTTCAGTTGAACACGAGGGTGGTTCAAAATCTACCCCGGGCTCAAACCCTGAATCATTCATACAATTAATGTTCGAAGACTTGCACGCGTTTATGAGTATGTATTGGGAACAAAGATAGCTTATATGAATAAATAAGTAATAAAAGAATAAGTGATGAATGAATGGAAAATGAATGAAAAGAGAGTTGTGTTTGCCATTTAAGAAACATAGAAAACATCATTTTCATTGAAAACAAAACAGTTTGACATAGTGGTCCTATTACAAATGACTACTATTACTCTTGGGCCAAAAGTAATAGGGTGATTCTGGGCATTACTCAGATTTAAACCTAAAAGCTACGGGCAACTCCTTGCTGGTCCAATTGCTAAGCTCTTTGCCCGGGAAGCATGGGCGGATCTTATCCAAAGGCTGTGCGATGTTGCCACCTTCAGAGATCACAAATACATCCATTACTTCCATAGCTTCACTGATCATTTCCTCACTGAGGATCCTCTCGTTCTCATTATTAGCTTCTTAAACCTTGAGTCCTGGATTCATAACTCCGTTGGACACAAAAATCTTCTTCATATCCGTATAGGTGATAAGAGCCCATGAGATCTCATCTCCTCAGAGTCTAGCATTCCATTGTTCCTCTCTCTTATTCCATTCTTGCTTCTTTTGCATGAAATTAGGCTTATGTCCAAGCCCAAAACGGTTCTTCTTGTGGATGACACTTATGGGTCGTAGACGTCCTTGCAGGCTCCTTCCCAATCCTCTTCCTTTTTTTGCTCTCATTCCCAATGTTTCAGTTACCACCATCTTGGTACAATTTGACAATCTAGGGAATGTGATCATATTCCCCTGAGCAACAAAGGTGGCATTGACAAATTCCAATGCCCTGAAAGCACATTCCAAAGCTTCCTCTTCAGTAGGAAGTAAAGAGCATCTGAAGTTGGTGAAGCTACAACATCTTGCTCGACATGGACTGACACTAACTTTCCTTCAATGATAAATTTCAATTTCTGGTGCAAGGAAGACGGTACAGCTCCGGCGGAATGGATCCACGGCCTCCCTAATAGACAGATGTAGGATGGGCGAATGTCCATGACTACGAAATCCACAACATACTCAGTTGGACCTATGAGAAAGGGTACTTCAATCTTCCCAACCACTTCTCTTTGGGTCCCGTCGATTACTCGCACGACATTTTGGCAAGGTTTCATATACGAGCTGTCAATCGGCAAGCGTTGTAGGGTAGCTAAGGGCATGACATTCTAGGCATAGCCATTATCAATAAGCACCCCCCCGGTAATATGTGACCTTTACAATGGGTAGTAATATTGAGGGCCTTGTTGGATCCCGTTCCTTCTTCTGGTATCTCGTCATCGCTGAAAGTGATGTGATTACAATCAGTGATATATCTGTTGATTTGGTCGAGCTTTCTAACCGAAATATTACTTTCAACAAAGGTTTGATTCAAAACTTTCAACAGGGCCTCCCGATGCTTTTCTGAATTCAACAATAGATCAAGTACTGAGATCTGGGTCGGCTGCTTCTTAAGCTGGTCTACAGCACTGTATTCACTATGCTTCAAGAACCTCAAAAATTCCTAATTTTGAGCCTCAGTGACTGGCTCATTGAGTTTCGGGGGTGGCTCTTCCCCAAATATCTTTATAGGTTCATGCTTAATTGCCTTACCCTTCCCGTTCATCTCTTTCGTCGCCTTCGAAACTTCAGGGGTGTAGCATCGATCGCTCCATGTGAAATGCCCCACATCATTCACTTCTTCGGTGTTCGGTTTTATTTGCTCTCCTTGGGCGGGTTTTATCTCATCAACTGGTTTCTTCTCCCCTTGTGAACTGGAACTTCCTTGTATTGAGACACTAGTTGTGTAGTTCCAAGGCACCATCCGGCTATCCTTAAAAGGAAAGGAAGGCGGGGCTAAAATGATGATTTTAGGGGCTGTCATAGGACTTTCTTCTTACGGTGCATCTTCTTGACTTGGCTTGAGGCCAATGACGAATGGCCTCTTCGCACTATATTTGGATTCTTGAGCGTCTAATGTACAAATTTATGAGTCACAGCTCCTATCTTCTTCATCAAAAAACTCAATCACTTACCATCCATCAATTTTTGAATAACTTGGCGAAACTCCCCGCAATCTTGGATCTGATGATCCCCTGGCTGATGATATTCGCAATAAGGGCCACAACCTTTTTTCACAATTACCATTCCGCAGTCAATGAGACGAGCCATGCATAGTTGCTAAAAGACCCATCTCATGGGGGATGTAACATCTGACACGCTTGTCTTGGGCCTTTTTGTACCTCCTTCTTCAATAGCGTTCACCCCTTGTCCACCATAATTTGGTAAAGGGTTACTGGCAGTACTCCACTCTCCTAGCTGCAGCACTCTAGTCTTGATTAGATTTTGGACAAACTTTTTGAATGCTATACAGTTCTCAATGGTATGACACGGGACATCAGCGTGGTATTCGCAATGGGCTTTAGGATCATACCATGCCGGATAAGGGGGATTAAAGGGAGTAACATGTTGAGGTAGAACCAGATTCGCCTTATAGAGCTACGAGTAAAGCTCTTTATAAGTGATTGGTAGCGGAGTGAAAGAATTTTCTTTTTTGGGTCCCCACTATTCCCTCCTAAAATTTTGAGGATTTCCAACTAGAGCTTGGGGCTGTGCTATAGTGAAGTTCTTAACAGCCTCATAGGTAGTTGTAGTATTCACTTCATGATCCTTTCTCTTGAACTGTTTGCGCGATTGCTCTCCTCCATCAATTCTTTCGATTTTGATTGCGGCTTAAATACGCCCACCCATCATTTCCATATCAGCGAAGTTGCTAATAGGATTGTTGATCAGACGGTCATAAAATGTTCATTTTAATGTATCAATGAACATAGGGGCAATCTCGTTCTCTCGAAGAGGGGGCTGGACCTGAGCAGCCACATCGCGCCACCTTTGGACGTACTCCCGAAGACTTTTCTTTTCTTTTGTTCCATTCCTTGCAACAGAAGCTTATTGGGGACCATATCCGTCACATGCTTGTACTGATCCCTAAAGGCCTTTGCCAAATCTTTCCACTATTTAATCTGAGCCCGTGTGAGCTGTTATACCATCGGGTGGCGGATCCCACTAAATTATCTTGAAAATAGTGAATTAAGAGCTTCTTGTTGTTGGTGTAGCTAGCCATCTTTCAGCAAAACATTGTAATATGAGTGGTTGGACAGGTTGTCCCGTCAAACTTTTCGAACTCGGGGGTTTTAAACTTGTATGGGATCTCCACATCAGGTACCAAGCTGAGATCCTTAGCATTTAGGCCGTAAAAACCTTTTTCATCTTCTCTTACTCGAAACTTTTCTTCGAGGTCTTTCTTAGTCTCCTCCAGCTGTTTGGAGAATTCTGCCTTTACTTGGTTTAATTTCTCAAGCTCATCAAAGTCTAGAATACTATCTCCAACGAGCTCAACATTTGCAAATGTCACAGCTGGCTGTGGTGGAGCAGATGCACCGACTTGGTGAGACGAAGATACCCCTTGCGGGGGTTTGGTGTAGGATTAATGAACATGGGGTTTCCAAAGACTATGGAATAAACAGGGTCTCCTGAGCCTTGAGTCAGATTCACAACGTTACTTTTGCCTCTTACATATCCACGGCGTATTTGCAACATCTGAGATATTTCCTCCATCATGTCTTGTTGAGACTTGATGATGGTCTCTCCTAGCTCTTGTTGTGTGCGCTCCAATTGGCTCCTTAGATTAGCTTCTAGCTTAGCAAAGCTCTCATCTATTTTTCTGACTTGAAAACGTGCGCGATAAGGGTGTGGAATGTTTGCAATTAATCTTCCAAATTCTGCCACAACATTCTCATTATTAATTTCGTGGCATAAATAGTTAATGCAAATTATATGCTATATGCAATGTATGAATGAAAAATGTATGAATGTATAAAAATAAATGCATTGATTCCATTGGTGGTCGCCCTCGAGCAACTTTCATTGAACATTAAAAGGTTCTCATTACAAAGGAAGACAAACTCCTACAGATACAGCGCGACCCTAACCCCTAGTTCTTTGATGTTTTCAAGTAACTGAATAAACGTAGGCGCCTCCCGGAGCAACAAAAATAAGAAGGGCTTCGGCTTCATTGGCTAAGTCCCTCACATGCTTGGCGACATCTTGAACTTGCACCATTAGGTCAGTGTAGTACTGGTCTCGGTCTTAAATCATGCGGGTAGCGTCACGAAGGCATCTCAACCAATAGTTATCACCTCCGTCGGTAGCTTCTTCAAGAACCATAACTCTTCCGAGATAGTCTTGGATTGTCGCATCTAGTGTCTCGATATGAGCTCGAATGGTTTGATTTTTGTGCCGAGTAGCTTGGAGCTCAAGAAATCTATTTCGAGCACGGTACTCATAGAGAGTCCGATCTAACTCCCTGACCCTTTCTTTTAACTGAACATTTCGGGCTTGGCTTTGACTCAAGCTCTCAAAGATAGAGTTATGTAGACCTTGCATCCCGAAAAGTCGAATTTTACTTTCTTGGGCCTTTCTCCTCCATGGGGTTGGGTCAATTCCTTGCTTAGCCTTTCCCCTCTCTTGTTGGATTGTGATTCTGGCAAGTTTTCTTTCGTTTTCAACAATTTGCTTGCATTTCTCTGCCTCTTTCTCGAGCGTTTGTTTACCTTTCTTTCGTTCTTCTTCAACTATGTGGATCCCATTCATTCTTTCTTTTTCCACCGCTAAAAACTTCTTTCGATCGGCTTTTCCTACGAGATCTTGAAGTTTGAGGGTGTCACTTTAATAAAGAGCATTTTTCTCCTTCAAGTCTGTGTTGTAACTGTTTGATTGTCCCATCTCGCTCATCCACGTCTAAGCTAACCCTATAAAGCTTACTCGTGTGCTCGGTTTGCAAAGCATCCATCTTTTTCTTTAGCTTTTCTAGCTCGCTTCTTAAGATGTCAGCCTCGGAATAGACCATTTTCAAATGTTCTTCGAGTGACATAGCTGGCCCTTGGTCGAGTTTTAGAGTTTTATCGTTGATTTTCTTGTGCATCAAATAGGCATAATCTGGAGTAAACATACACTCGCTATCTTCTTCCACATTTATGTGATAGAGGTGATCCCAAGCTCTCGAAACATTTTGAACCTTCGACTTATATTCATTCTTAAATGAGAACTCGAAAATGCTCAAACCGATGGTGACGAGGACGAACTGTCGGGAACCGAACTGTCATGACACCAACAAAGGTGCGCAAGCGATCCCACCGTATAAGCCTATCATCATTAACTAATCATAGTCTCCACAACTGTATAAGAAATGGAGGACGCTTCCGAGCCAAAGTGCTCTCCACACAATATCTTCATCTTGAATATTCTTGAAGAATGCTGTCCATTTTGGTTTGTTGGGTTCTTCCCACCATTCTTTTGCTAAGTACTCTCTTAAAGGAGAAATATTTCTTGAGATTATCCCGGGCAGTACCTTTGTTAGTGTCTTCCAAATGTGGCTTCGGATCCATGCTTGAAGTAATTGTGCACATCCACGAAAGCGTCATTCTTCATGCTTCATGTTTGCATTCAAAGAAATAAAAGTTTCGGTCAAGATTGCCAACACCGGGTTGGCCTTTTTCTTCAACCTTTCGAACAAGTCTAGAATGGCTACACAATGTTACCCAAATTTCTAGGAAAGATGATCAAACCATATATCCCTAAAGCGAATAAGTCCATCTTTACTCCCTCGTCTGGGTGTATCAGTAAGATGTCTCGGATGCCTTCCCATGAGAAGGCAGTGCTATCACCTCAAACCTGAATCAAACCTTGAACCCAATCATCGCTCATCCCGGCAAACGTTCTAAGCTTCAAAGGGTAATTCTGAGACCTGGACGGCTTTGTGTAAATCCAATCTTCACGCATATTTTTCTAATTGAGTAAACATTTTTTCCCTAAAAAACAACAAAGAAATATGAGTAGGGCATCACATCCAAGATCCAAACTGGTGTTCTACTACACTTGCTCACCAGCTTGAGGGGGAGTGTAAGTTATCCAAGAAGTGTTAGAGCTTGAGGGGGTGTAAGTTGACAAGAAGTGTTAAAGTTTAATTTAATGTGTAATTAGAGTTTATTTCTAAGTCAATAGTTTAGATTTACTAGAAGTCTTATTTAAATTAGATATAAATATTATTTAAATTATAAATAAAAGTACAATTTTAGCTATACTAAAACTCTGTAATTGCCTATTTAAAGGCTCACCTTATACACATTTGAATAATAAGAATAAGAGAAAATACAGAGAAACACATTGTTCTTTGTTGAAAATATTATTTTTGTTCTATCGTTAAACCGTAGCTTTTTATATTTTATTGTTCATTGTTCACAGGCGTTCATCTTCTCCGGCCACCATGGCCCCTTTCTCACAATATACTATTAAAATAACCCTTTTATTGCTAGAGGTTACCTTAATGAAGAGTTTGATTTGCCAAGGATTGTTTGTATTCATTTTCTAGAATCACCTTGGTGAATCTGTCAAACCAGGCTGTAGGTGATTGCTTCAAACCATAGATGGATTTGTTAAGTCTGCAAACTTTCTGATCTCCTTTTACTGACTTCAAGCCCGAAGGCACTCTAATGTACATTTCTTCCAATTTTCCATTAAGAAAGGCATTTTTAATGTCAAGTTGATGAAGTTTCCAGTCCTTGTTTACAGCTAAGCTTAAGAGAACTCTAACTCTATTTAGCTTAGCTACAGGAGCAAAGGTCTCATTATAATCAATTCCATAGGTTTGAGTAAAACCCTTGGCCACCAACCTTGCTTTATACCTCTGTATACTGCCATCAGAGTTGTATTTTATGGAGAACACCCATTTGCATCTGACTAGTTTCTTGCCTTGCGGAAGATCTGTAATGGTCCAAGTATCATTCTTTTCAAGTGCTTCAATCTCCTCTTTAATAGCCCTTCTCTACTTAGAATCTTTTAGAGCCTCCTCAATAGTTTTACGTATCTGTTCTTTATCTAAGCAAGCTGTAAAAGCCTTGAATGATGGCATTAGATTACCATAAGCAACATACCTCTGAATGGGGTGTTTTGCACATTGTCTTACCCATTTCTTTTTAGCAATAGGCAAATAATCAAATTCAAGTAAATGAGAGGGAATCTTGGCTAGAACATTACCTTCATCATTTTCATTGGCAACTGAATTCAAGTCCAATTCTCGGCGAGTGTCAGATTGCAAAACAGTCTCTGGAATAGTTTTATGGTATAAACTTTCAATTTCTTAGGAGACTGAGGGGTTTGTGAGGAAGGTTTTGGTGAATTCTGAGGAGTAGTAACAATAGGTGAAGGATGGGAAGTTGTAGGTGTAATAATAGGTGAAGAAGTAGAAGGGTTTAAAGGAGTATGAGGTTCAAATAATAAAGGACTATTAGTATGTAATAACTCTGAAGGTAAAGAAGAATAAACCTGATTGGTAGGAGGCTGAAAAACATCACAATTCTCCCCCTGATTTGCAGCCGTAGGGAAATAAGGTTCCTATTCAAAAAATGTGAGATCCAAGGAAGTAAAAAATTTCTGAGAAGGAGGATGATAACATTTGTAGCCCTTCTTAAGTGAAGAATACCCGACCAAGACACACTTCAAGGATCTGGGGTCATGTGTAATCACTCATTTTTATCCGATATATAAGTATTGTGTTAGTTTAATAATTATTGTATGTATGCATATTATATGTGATTAAAGTGTGTGAGAAATAGGTGTGATGCATGTAAGTGCATGCATATTATACATATTATGTATGTGGTAACATTTATTTGTGTCATACTTGTTTATGCTTTATGTATACATTGTTTGTATGTGTACATTACGTGTATGATTATATGCATGTATGTTACTATGTTACATTAATTAATGTTTGCATGTGTATTCGTATGTTACACGTATATGAGTGTGCACGTGTACGTATGTATGTAATATCGTATTATTATTATTATTATTATTATTGGACTAATGTAAAATAAAATCCAAAACATAAAACCAAAATATTATAATAACAGTCCAAGTCCACATAATATTACAAAAACCCAAAAAATATATAATATAATTTACAAGGCCCATTTTTGGCTTGACCCAATATTGTAAAAACCCTAAAACCCTATCTAAAATACTATCTTTTCCTTGCAGTCGTCACCTCCCCAACCGTTGGATCGGGATTTGATCCACGGTCCAGATGACACCAAGATAATCCAGCTGGCGGGCGTGTAATTCACCCTCGAGACTGCTCGTCTCCCACTCGTGCGTGCAACGCACGCGCGAGACCGTTCATTCTCCCTCTGCCACGTGTCGAGATCAGATACAGCTCTGTTCATTCCAAGGCCAGATCTGAGCCGTTCATTCCCCATGCAATCATAGCCGTTGGATCAGATCTGATCCAACGGCCGTGAGTGGATCTGGTAGGGGACACCACCACCATGACTCTCTCCACGCCGACACCACTCCGCCGTACCACCAACTCAACCACCGCGCTCAGAGAACGTGCAAAACACCAAAACAATGGATTATCAGTACCCAAAAATCAAATCTGATGTATTGATGTATTGTTTTATACCAAAAACTCAGATCAGAGCAAGATATATGTCAACAAACCGAAAAATGTAAGGGTCGGTCTCCATGTTCCAGAAATAAAAAAAGAACTCAAAGATTCCAGTGGTAAAAATATTTTTCTTTTGCTTCCTTTCTTACATGCATGCAAAATAAATGGAATAATAAAGTAAGGGGTGAGAGTTTTACCTTCGGTCGTTAGTTCCCCCACCGGCAACAAGCCTAAATATGGTGAGCCGGTCAAAGAGGGGAACGTCTTTCGGTCTCAGTTTTCTTAAAAGGGGTAGTTTTCGCTTTCGGGTTTTCTTAGATCTAAATAAAAGGGGGAGTCTTGATTTAAATCTAGGTTTGGATTCGAGTTCGGGTTGAAACAAGGGTTATTTTGGAGGTTTTTCTTTGGTTCGCCGGTGCCGGCTAGCAGCGACCGACGGCGGAAGATACGGTGGTGGGCTCCCAGTTTCTGGGTTCATCAAGGGATGGTTTCGGGTTTGAGAGTAAATAAGAGGGGAGAGGTTATAATCAAAGGGTTAAAAAATAGGGAAAAGGGTTGAGTTTAATCTGATGGGTGTGTTTTATAGGGTCATTAATTTTAAAAATGGTTAAATTACACATTAAACCATCCCGCGTTTCGAGATTTTTCAAAACGGTCTCGCCCCTTGGGCTATTTACACCTCTGGTCCTCGTATGGTTCCATGTAATTTTAATCAGGTCCTTTGATTAACTGAAATCAATTATCAAATGGTCAATTTATCCTCTTAGCCATCCCGTGTTTTGGATATTTTCAGTTTGAAACTGCCCTTGGTAATATTACACATCTAGTCCTTTAAAGTTTCGTTTGGCTTGCAATTTCGCCCCTAAATAGGCTTTTCATTTGTTTAATATTTGTCTGCTAATTTTGTTTGTATTCCATTTCAACCCTTTTTCCAGTTTCTTAAATATTTTTACCATTTGTTTTAAGTATGTTTATTTTATTTGTTCTTTGCGTATATATGTGCATTATATATTATGTTTTAGGTCGTTATGGGTGCATTAATACGGGTTATACCATGCTTGTAATCCATTAATCTATGGTGTGCATGTGTTTGATTTATTAATTATGTTTTAGTTTTAGTTAGTATTATGTCTATATGTATGCATGGTTTTTATGATCTTTTTGCATTGTAGGGCGTATATTAATTGTGGATAATACGTTTATGATGTGGCATGTTATGTCTTTTGTAGTTTTGTTGAAATACATTATGTTTAGGCTAGTTTGTTAAATCCTTTAGTTTATGCATGCTACTTTTTATTTAAATGGTATGTAGATATTCATAAATAATTTACATGTTTATGTATCTTTGGTCTATGTATAATTCTTGCCATGATCATATCAGCACTTGGAAACATTTCAATATAGATACTTAGACATGTTGTTTTAGTGGAATATTTTAGTGTGTTGTTTTGCTTGCCTAGTGTCAGGTATGCGTATCGTGCATATTGTAGTTGTTTTCTCATATATGTGATTAATCATGCTATGTCTAGTTAATTCAATCTCGGACATGTTTTTTCCTTTTTTTAATGTTGGTGCATAGGTTTTACTTATGGGCAGTCTTGATCCTTGTACATGTCATTTATATTTATGTTCATGCATTTTATATTTTCGTTTAATATTAGGATATTTCTTTTTTTATGTTTTAGTATCATGTCAATATGGATGTGTGTTTTTATTGGCTTTCTAAGGTTGCATAATGGAATATATAATATCAATGCGGTGCCCTTTTATCCGAGCGTAAACGGGGCCAGTATCAGGCGTAGTGATAGTGGTTGGGCGTTTACTCTCGGATAACGGGGCTTTTAAAATCTACTCGTACTTATAACCAAATCTTAACTTAATCGTCACTTTAATCCGGAAAGTCTAATATTAATAAAACGATAATTATTAAAGTACCAATTTTGGGCGGTGTGGGGGTGCTAATCCTTCCACATCCGTAACCGACTCCCGAACCCGATATTTTGAAATCTCTGGTTTTTTACGGTGTCCGGCCTACCTAAGTGGCCGGTGGCGACTCCCTTTTTTTAAATAAAATACGATATTTTTAAAACCCCACGGAATAAATATTTTAATACCCGAAAAACCACAAACACTTCGAAAACCCGTTTTTTAGCGAAAAGGACATCGCTACAGATGGCGACTCCGCTGGGGACAATTTTTTTTTTGTTTTTCGAAAGCAAGAAGTTAGTCAAGCTTTTTAAAATGATTACCTCTTTAATATTAGAAATTTTGGGTTAAAGTGACTATTAAATTAACATTCGGTTATAATTGCGCGTTTATTTTAACGCATTTAAAATATGGCATATAAACCTGTTCTTTTAGTGGGGGGAAAACGCTAATGCTTTCGTGGAGATATCGTTCTCCCGTATGGGCCTAGCAAGTACCTTCGGGGCTCGAGTACCTTATGCTTTCGTAAGGATATCGTTCTTTCGTACGGGCATAAGCGAATGGGTCCCCCTGAATTGAACCCGGTTGAAAGGAGTCTATAATGGATGATGATCGGGGGCCTTGCTACTCTTAGTAGAGGACAGCGAGGACAATTCGAGTACCTCCTAGAACCAAAACTGCATGTAGAGAACACATAGAAACCCACCCTGTTAGAGCCATGCGGATACCCTAGGTGTCTTAGATGGAATATAAATAGGATTGCCTTGTTTGCTTATCGCATTTAATTTGCCCTTTTATTATGTATTTATCATTTTTGTCCGGTACTGACTTGTTTTCTTTTTGCTTTGTTTTTGCATATCATCGCATTCGCATTACACAGGTTATTGATTCACGAGTGATTTCTCCCATAATAGAAGATTGTTCATGATGGACCAAAGGTTCTTTGACCAGAAGGAAGGGGGTCTAATTCCAGAGTTCCATCCCGAGACTAGGCCAGGGACCGCCGAAGAAGAATCATTCAAGGACTCCAGAACAAATTTGGTAAGCAGTGTCAATTCTGGTGACAAACAAGATGAAATACAAGAACTCAAGAAGCAGATGTCCGAGATGATGGACCAGATGAATGCTATGATGAAAGGCAAGCAGCATGTCGAACTCAGAAAAGATTCGATCGAGGATCAGAATGTAGAACAGAATGGTCAGAATGTCGAGACAGACAACACCGTTAAATATGACAAATCGAATCCCTTTGTGATCAATCTCAAGAAGCAGACAAATAGCATATTTGGGGTAGATACCAAGGGAACAGAGGCAAAACCAGGGGAAGCTCGAGAATCTAATGACATCAGAAGGCATTATCCTATACCCATGAGATACACCGAGTTACTTCTGTTGCTTGTCGAAAGGAGCCTTATCATACCAGTGAAGTTTGTACCAAGAAAACCTCCTTATCCGAAGGATTACAACAGTCGTGTCTGGTGCAGCTACCACATAGGCGATTCGAGTCATCGCACTGAAAATTGTAGGGCCCTGAAGGACAGAGTTCAAGGTCTTATCATAATGGGATTTTTGGGTTTCGAAGACGGACAACCCCGATTCTACAGCGAGCCAGTCGTTGCCCGAGGGGCAAAGTCGAATGAGGGTCAATACCCAGCCCAAGGTTCGGGTAACACAGAAGTGGATCACTCAAGCGGGATAAAGTTAGGAGTTAAGAATAAAAGCATCTCAGAAGATGAACTTGCACGCAAGTACGGCCAGCTCGAGCATGAGAGGCACAATCTGAACATGAAATTGAAGAGTGTACAAGACGAGTACCAGAAGCTGCACTTTGAATTCAAGAATATCGGTCTGGGTGACACCGTGGAAGAGTGGGTCAATAGTATGATTCAGCTGAGGAACGATTCAAAACGCTGGAAGCAAAAATGCAAGAATAGTAAGAATAAAGTCATATCATTATCACAAAAGCTGGAAGAAGCTGAGGGCCAACGCGACCTTCTCCAAAGTGAGTTAGAAAGCAGTCTGGCCATGGAAGATATCCTGAAATCAAGTCTGCAGCAGGAAAGGAATGAATCACAAGTCTTTCAAATGGAAAACACAGCACTCAAAGAACAGGTAGCGAGGCTCGAGACTTTTTTACGTACCAGTGAGATCCGTGCTGGGGCAATGACCGTTTAGCTACAAAAGGTCGAGCAAACAATACGGGAAAAAGACCGGGACATGAAGATGGTTACGACTCAAGCCCGACAAGTAGCTCAACAGGTAGCAGATTTAGCCGATGCAGCAGCACCAATAAGCCAGAATATGGATCCAGCGTTGGACCGCAAAAGAAAGCTGACAGGACTGTTGAATGAGGTCAAGACATTAGGTGCCAGGGCTCACCGCTCTCTGTAAAACCCTAATACCGGATGTAATGAAACCTTTTGGTCTGAATGAAAGATGTCCTATAGGGACAAATCACTTGCGGAATCGATGCTTTATTGCATTCATGCATTGCATTTGCATCACGTCCTTTGCATTGTTTAATAATTTTATCATCGCATGGCACTTCATCATTTAATACTTGGGGTTCGATGGCAGAATTAGTTGGAAAATGGAACGAACCAAAGAGTCGAGGCTTGACCAGCTGGAAGAAAAAATCGAGAAAGAGCTTAAGAAGAAAGAAAAGATAAATGTTTTCAATACGAGGGAACTCTGCCTAGTCCCTGATTTGGTCATTCCTCCGGATTTCAAGGTTCCCAGATTTGCACAGTATGAAGGAACCAGCTGCCCGAAGATTCACTTAACCATGTTCTGTAGAAAAATGGAAGGATACATGAAGAATGAAGAGTTGTTGATCCACCACTTCCATGATAGCCTGATGGGACCCGCAGCAGTGTGGTATAACCGTTTGAACAAAAACCAAGTTAGGTCATGGGGTGACCTCGCTAATGCTTTCTTGAGTCAATACAAATATGCTTTAGATTTAGCACCCTGTCGCCAGTTTCTTCAGAATGAGAAAATGAGGCCAAGTGAAAGCTTCAGGGAATATGCACTAAGGTGACGATGTTTGGTGACCCAAGTCCAGCCTCCTATAGCGGAAGAAGAGTTGACTTCCCTGTTCCATGCAACACTTCCCTCTCCTTTCTTCGATGTGATGTTGGAGAAATCGAGAAACGAATTCAAAGATTTCATGACGATTGGAGAGGGGATAGAATATGCAATCAAAGAAGGAAAATTAGGGTCTAAGTCTAAGGACCAAATCGAAGATAAGATAGATAAAGACGGAGAGGTAAATGAGTGTCGTCTCCAGGGTTCGCGTAGCCGTAAAAGAAGGAGACAGACTGACACATCAGGGTCATCAAGGAAAATTCCTCGGATGAGCGTAAATTTGGAAATGTTTGGAACATCTATCTCAGACATTTGGCCTCATTTGGTAGGAGGTCACTATCTTGCTCCTAGGCCGATGAAGATTCTCCTGATTCGTCTGCCCATAGTTTTGACTTGCGTAGCACATGCGAATTCCATATGGGGGCATCGGGGCATCCCACCAGAAAATGTAGACCTTTGTTGGATGAAATCAAGAAGCTGATCAATGATGGAACCCTGACACAAGTGCTGGTCTAACAGTGGAGGACCAAGGATGAGGGGCAAGTCTGCATAGTGCTAAAGAAGCCAGAGATGTCTCTACATTAAAAGACTTTCCTGAAGTAATACAAGTAATCAACTTTACCACATGTGGCCCACATGTGGTAAAGATCTTTTGTGAATGGGCGTGTTTGTTGATTTTTATTCCAATGAAGAACAGATTTCGCTTAACATATAATGTTCTTGAAAACATATAAATGTACATTTTCTCGCCGTTGTAGGACACTGGATATCAATTGCGAGATGTGACATTAGAAAGATGTTGTGACAACAATGAGGTGTAATCTTTCATACCAGACTCTGGTCAGCTAAACGAGATTACTACTCTTTCAATGATGTTCAAGGACGAAAAAACTCCAAATGTCAACCATGTAGAGTGGCTTGAAATTGAAACTCTAGGCATAATATTCTAGGTAGTAAAGAAGTAAAAATAAGAATTAAAAAGGGGGGAGAATTGAAAAAGAAAGAAAGTAAAAGAGAAAGAATAGAAAAGAATAATAAAAAGCACTTCTATGTTCGAAACCTGGTAATAGGCTTGTTCGGATAAGAGTGTGAGAATTTTGGGGCACTCCACTGAAGCGATAAGGTGGAGACACATCATCCAATTCAAGAAACCTTAGCTTCATGAGTGATGGTAATATTTTCAAATCGTGACTATGCTGAGTAACTTGGGGCAGTGTTGTTTGCTCCATCGTTGTCCTGAAGACAAAGGACTGTGACGAATTGATTTCCTCAAATAATGATAAAAGCGAAAAAAAAACGAAAAAAAGTAAAAAAACAACAACAAAAAAGGAAGAGAAATATGAGAAAAAAAAAGAAAAAAGAAGAAAAAGATATAGAGAAAAAAGGAAGAAAAAGGGAAAAAGAAAAAGAATGAGAAAGGAAGAGAAAAGAAAAGAGAGAAAATAGACGATATCATAGGAAAAATTAAGACTCACACCACCCAGAACTCTATTCCTAGAGTAATATTTATGCGCTCGAGTGGTCCTACAAGCCCACCCTTTTTGGGGGCGGAGTAGATAATGAGAATTGAGAAAGAGTAGTATTCTGCAGCAACGCGGTAATCATGAGGATGAACCAAGTCACCAGGGAAGACTTCACATCCTTGAATTACTGAGTGGTTGAATCTAAGCCGTTCTTGCCCTTGATATCCAGAGCTCCTATGTTGTGTTTTCAAGATCCTGTATGTTAATCTAAATAATACCCTTAAGTGGAATACCAATCAACAAATTGACAAGTTAAAGCAACAAAGATTCTCATGTATTACTTCAGAGATAAGATTCAGAACACAAGGTTGCGGATATTATTGGAGCACCTAACCAGAAACGACCCCACAATGTATAAGATGAAGGTGATGACAAGAGCGTATGTGTCAGACAGCTCAAGAACAAGAAGCGGGTTTCAGCTACGATGCCTTGGTTAGTTCAAGAAAGTGAAGGACGAACCAGGACGAGAATGAGATTATAAAATACGGGGACGGTAAGAGGTAAATATCGAGTCTCCAAAGAATTAAAGTACAGAGATCGATGAATGGTTCCCGTCAAGAGACAACAAGAAGATTGAGGTTAAGAAGCATTTTGCTCACCCCGATGACGAAACTAACAAATACTCAGAATGTTGGGTCGAAAGAGTTGGAAGGTAGCCGAGCACGATCGAGTGGGGCAATGCAGAATAGAAAAAATGGTAAGAATCTCTGCACATGCATGATATAGAGTTTGTTGGTGAAGCGGGCAGAGACCCCGAAAAAGAAAGGCAAGTGCTCGTGCAAAATAACAAGAGTGGGTACTCATTTAACAAAATTTGACAGAAATGAAGATCAAAACTGAGCATACCGCAAAAAGAAAGGAAATAGAGAAATCCGAAGAATAAATTTTCAGGACATAAGATTTTAAAACAAGTCTATAAATAAAAATAAAAAGAAAAAAGAAAAAAAGAAAAGAGAGTGGGAGAAAATGATGATAAAAAGAAGAAAAAAAAGAAGAAAAAAGAAACAAAAGAAGAAGAAGAAGAAAGCACGACATTGCATGCATCATATAGATAGAGGCATGTCAATTTTGCTTGTTCCTAGACAGGTATTTGAAGAATTATCGAAGAATTTACCAAAGAAAAGAAAGATTGGCAGCCATAGCGGCGTGAGGCCCAGACGTTAAATCCTTCTGGTCATCGGTAAGTCCTTCGGGCACAATGTTAAGTCCTTCGGGCCACCAGTAAGTCTTTTGAGCATGGTGATAAGTCCTTCGGGCCATCAGTAAGTCCTTCGAGCATGATGCGGCAGCATTAGTAGCGTGAGTCCAGAAAGATCGGTAGCCATAGCGGCGTGAGGCCCAGACGTTAAATCCTTCAGGTTATCGGTAAGTCCTTCGGGCATGATGTTAAGTCCTTCGGGCCACCAGTAAGTCTTGTGAGCATGGTGATAAGTTCTTCGGGCCATCAGTAAGTCCTTCGAGCATGATGCGGCAGCATTAGTAGCGCGAGTCCAGAAAGATCGACAGCCATAGCGGCGTGAGGCCCAGATGTTAAATCCTTCGGGTCGGGTCGGTAAGTCCGCCGGGCACGATGTTAAGTCCTTCGGGCCACCAAGTAAGTCTTTCGAGCATGGTGATAAGTCCCGGGCCATCGAAGTCCGCCGGGCATGATGATGCAAAGCATTAGTAGCGTGAGTCCAGAAAGATCGGGAGCCATAGCGACGTAAAGCCCAGATGTTAAATCCTTCGGGTCATCGGTAAGTCATTCAGGCACGATGATAAGTCCTTCGGGCCACCATTAAGTCTTTCGAGCATGGTGATAAGTCCTTCGGGCCATCAATAAGTCCTTCGGGCATGATGCGGCAGCTTTAGTAGCGTAAGTCCAAAGATATCAACATGCTCATGAAAAAATAGAAAAGAGAAAGAAGAGAAAAAAAAAGAAAACAGAAAAAGAAAAAAAGAAAAAAAGAGAAAAAAGAAAAAGAACAGAGAAAAAAGGCAAAAGCAAAAAAAAAGAGAAAAATAAAAAGAAAAATAAAAAGTAGAAAAGAAAAGAAAAGAAAAAGAAAAAGGAAAAAGAACAGAGAAAGAAGGAAAAAAAGAAACGAGGAAAACATAAGAAAAAGAAAAAGAGGAAAGAACAAGCGAAGACAAAGGTTATATAAAGGAGAAGCCTACGTTTTCAAACCCCCAGTGAAAGGCTTCATATAGGAAGAGCCATATCTCTAGAATCTCAAAAAAAGAACCAAAGGTGAAGAAGTTTTATACAGGGAGAACTTACGAGCCTGAAGATTCGGCCGAGGAAAAAAGGAGAGTTCCAGAAGAACACGTGATTCCGAAGTCATGAGCAGGGAAGTCGGATAAAAATGAGTGTTTTCGGTCTTTGCTTTGTTCTCGTTCCACAAGAACAAGCAAAGAGGGGCAACTGTAATCACTCATTTTTATCCGGTATATAAGTATTGTGTTAGTTTAATAATTATTATATGTGATTAAAGTGTGTGAGAAATAAGTGTGATGCATGTAAGTGCATGCATATTATACATATTATATATGTGGTAACATTTATTTGTGTCATACGTGTTTATGCTTTATGTATACATTGTTTGTATGTGTACATTACGTGTATGATTATATGCATGTATGTTAGTATGTTACATTAATTAATGTTTGCATGTGTATTCGTATGTTACACGTATATGAGTGTGCACGTGTACGTATGTATGTAATATCGTATTATTATTATTATTATTATTATTATTATTATTATTATTATTATTATTATTATTATTATTATTATTGGACTAATGTAAAATAAAATCCAAAACATAAAACCAAAATATTATAATAACAGTCCAAGTCCACATAATATTACAAAAACCCAAAAAATATATAATATAATTTACAAGGCCCATTTTCGGCCAGACCCAATATTGTAAAAACCCTAAAACCCTATCTAATATACTATATTTTCCTTGCAGCCGTCACCTCCCCAACCGTTGGATTGAGATTCGATCCAACGGTCCAGATGACACCAAGATGATCCAGCTGGCGCGCGTGTAATTCACCCTCGGGACTGCTCGTCTCCCACTCGCCTAAATATGGTGAGCCGGTCAAAGAGGGGAACGTCTTTCGGTCTCGGTTTTCTTAAAAGGGGTGGTTTTCGCTTTCGGGTTTTCTTAGATCTAAATAAAAGAGTGAGTCTTGATTTAAATCTATGTTTGGATTCGAGTTCGGGTTGAAACAAGGGTCATTTTGGAGGTTTTTCTTTGGTTCGCCGGTGCCGGCTAGCGGTGACCGAAGGCAGAAGATACGTTGGTGGGCTGCCGATTTCTGGGTTCATCAAGGGATGGTTTTGGGTTTGAGAGTAAATAAGAGGGGAGAGGTTATAATCAAAGGGTTGAAAAAATAGGGAAAAGGGTTGAGTTTAATCTGATGGGTGTGTTTTATAGGGTCATTAATTTTAAAAATGGTTAAATTACACATTAAACCATCTCGCGTTTCGAGATTTTTCAAAACGGTCTCGCCCCTTGGGCTATTTACACCTCTGGTCCTCGTATGGTTCCATGTAATTTTAATCCGGTCCTTTGATTAACTGAAATCAATTATCAAATGGTCAATTTATCCCCTTAGTCATCCCGTGTTTTGGATATTTTCAGTTTGAAACTGCCCCTTGGTAATATTACACATCTAGTCCTTTAAAGTTTCGTTTGGCTTGCAATTTCGCCCCTAAATAGGCTTTTCATTTGTTTAATATTTGTCTGCTAATTTTGTTTGTATTCCATTTCAACATTTTTCCAGTTTCTTAAATATTTTTACCATTTGTTTTAAGTATGTTTATTTTATTTGTTCTTTATGTGCATTATATATTATGTTTTAGGTCGTTATGGGTGCATTAATGCGGGTTATACCATGCTTGTAATCCATTAATCTATGTTGTGCATGTGTTTGATTTATTAATTATGTTTTAGTTTTAGTTAGTATTATGTCTATATGTATGCATGGTTTTTATGATCTTTTTGCATTGTAGGGCGTATATTAATTGTGGATAATACGTTTATGATGTGGCATGTTATGTCTTTTGTAGTTTTGTTGAAATACGTTATGTTTAGGCTAGTTTGTTAAATCCTTTAGTTTATGCATGCTACTTTTTATTTAAATGGTATGTAGATATTCATAAATAATTTACATGTTTATGTATCTTTGGTCTATGTATAATTCTTGCCATGATCATATCAGCACTTGGAAACATTTCAATATAGATACTTAGACATGTTGTTTTAGTGGAATATTTTAGTGTGTTGTTTTGCTTGCCTAGTGTCAGGTATGCGTATCGTGCATATTGTAGTTGTTTTCTTATATATGTGATTAATCATGCTATGTCTAGTTAATTCGATCTCGGACATGTTTTTTCCTCTTTTTAATGTTGGTGTATAGGTTTTACTTATGGACAGTCTTGATCCTTGTACATGTCATTTATATCTATGTTCATGCATTTTATTATTTTCGTTTAATATGAGGATATTTCCTTTTTTATGTTTTAGTATCATGTCAATATGGATGTGTGTTTTTATTGGCTTTCTAAGGTTGCATAATGGAATATATAATATCAATGCGGTGCCCTTTTATCCGAGCGTAAACGGGGCCAGTATCAGGCGTAGTGATAGTGGTTGGGCGTTTACTCTCGGATAACGGGGCCTTTAAAATCTACTCGTACTTATAACCGAATCTTAACTTAATCGTCACTTTAATCCGGAAAGTCTAATATTAATAAAGCGGTAATTATTAAAGTACCAATTTTGGGCGGTGTAGGGGTGCTAATCCTTCCCCATCCGTAACTGACTCCCGAACCCGATATTTTGAAATCTCTGGTTTTTTACGGTGTCCGGCCTACCTAAGTGGCCGGTGGCGACTCCCTTTCTTTAAATAAAATACGGTATTTTTAAAACCCCACGGAATAAATACTTTAATACCCAAAAAACCACAAACACTTCGAAAACCCGTTTTTTAGCGAAAAGGACATCGCTACAGTTTTGACCTAGAGGGAACATAATCTTTCACAAACACAATGCAACCAAAAACTTTAAAGGGAGAATAGAGGACAGAGGTTTAAAATTGGGGTAACTCTCCAAAAAAACAGCTCTAGGTGTTCTGTATTGCAAAACCTTACTAGGTATTTGATTAATGAGATAGGTTGCAGTTAACAAAGCCTCACCCTACAAATACTTAGGAATATTACTAGTGAACATCAAAGACCTAGTTACGTCCAACAAATGCCTATTTTTCCTTTCTGCAACCCCATTTTGTTGTGGTGTATCCACAAAAGTGCTAAGTTGAACAATCTCTTTTTTGTTAAAAAAATTCCCCAAGGACTTGGTAAAATATTCACTCCCATTATCAGATTTGAAGATCTGAATTTTACTTCCAAATTGGGTTTTAACCATATTGTAAAATTTCTCAAAAACAGAGGTTACTTCAGATTTATCCCTTAACAAATATGCCCAAGTTGTTCTACTATGATCATCAATAAAAGTGACAAACCACCTACTACCAGTTACATTCTTCACTCGAGAAGGACCCCAAACATCACTATGAATTAATGAAAAAGGTTGGGAAGGTTTGTAGGAAGATGGTAAATATGATGCTTTTGTCTGTTTAGCGAGAGGACATATATGGCATTTAAAAGAACTTGGTTTTTTATTAACAAACAATTCAG
The DNA here is from genome assembly GCA_019671005.1 of Hibiscus mutabilis. Classification (NCBI taxonomy): domain Eukaryota; kingdom Viridiplantae; phylum Streptophyta; class Magnoliopsida; order Malvales; family Malvaceae; genus Hibiscus; species Hibiscus mutabilis. The sequence goes on along the minus strand of CM033750.1, from coordinate 33,137,588 downwards.
GGAATAATTTAGCAAGATAATGAAATTAGGATGCCCTAACCTAAAATGCTATAACATTATTTTATCAATTTGCGCTAAAGAAGTCAAAGAGCAAGAAGTATTTGGTAGGGTAGATGGTTGATTTCCGAGGACATAGAGACCATTTTGCAAGCTAGCAGTGCCAAGCATCTTCCTCGAATTCATTGCCTGCAAAACACAACCAGATTCAGTAAATTGTAATGAACACTTCAAATTCTTGGAGAATTTACTAACAGAGAGGAGATTGCAGGCGAGATTAGGCACAAACAAAACATCTTCAAGCGACAAATTATCGTTAATGAGGACTGAGCCACTTCCTTTGATAGGAGAGAAAGAGCCATCGACTGTTTTAATAGAACTTGTAGAAGATGAATCTGAAAAGCTAAGGAATAATTCCCTGTTACCAGTCATGTGATCAGATGCTCTAGAGTCGATGATCCATGCTGATGCACCTTTGGTAGAAAAAAGTGAGTAGGAGAACAATTATTTTGTATGCTTTTATCCTCCATGAGGGCTAAATCTGCTTCACAGGTTACTGTCGAACCTGAAATTTTTGGAAAAAACTCCAATCTTGCAGCCTACTCTGCTATGGACAGCATCTCAAAGGTTGTCGAAGGGGATCCCATTAAGAATTCTAACTAGGATCGATGTTAGACTGATACCATGTAGAAAAGCAATTTTCCAGCTTTAGGAAAAACTAATTAACGCATAAAAATAAAGCAGAATTTAAGTTTTTGCAGAAAAGAAGAAGAAAACAGAATTGATTTTGTTATCGAATATTTTCGAAAAATTACATCCCTTTACAATGAATTTATAGACTCAAGTATTGGACTTTAGTTACAATTAGGAGTCCTAAGTACACAAGACATCTAACTCTATCTTTTAGGAAGTAAACTTTAATTTAAACTACTATTTACATAAGGACTCTAACTCTATCTTTAAACTTTAATTTAAACTACTATTTACATAAGGACTCTAACTCTATCTTTAAACTTTAATTTAAACTACATTTTACATAAGGACTCTAACTCTATCGGATAATCTAACAAGTATCAACACTATTCTAGACTAAAGCTTGGGAATATTCAGTGAATTTTGAAGAAGAGCTATAATTTCTCTGAGTTTGTTGAATGGAAGCCATTATAGGATATTTCATCAAGGACATGCAGTAAGAGGTTGACTTTATTTTTCCAGGAAATGAGAGGAATCTTTATGGTAAAGTTGAAATACCGTGCACCATCTATGATGCCGGGTTGGAGTTGCTATGATTGCAGCTGCAAGTTGACTTAAATAATGAGCTAAGCATAGGGTTATATTTGTTGATGCAGATGTCATTGTTATTAAGACATGATATGAAGGGAAAATCTTATTAGAAGAATGGAAGTTATGTTGCACAAAGTAAAAAGCTAGGTTGCATATAAATTGATTGCTTAAATTTGATAAAAGCGTACTAGAAAGTAATCTGAAAACAGGTAAAGAACTAAAGTAAAAGATGAGGCAGAAATAATTTCCCAATTCAATCCTACAGAATGGCTTTTGTGTTGTCTCATTGATAGGTCTGTCAAATATCCTTTGCTATTTTGCCTCTTAGCTTGTTCACCCCTTCAAGGGCCATACCCTTACATTCTTGTCTAAAGAGGTATCATATCATAAATGATGCTTGAGTAACATTTTGATTGATGTTACTTTCATTAATGTAAGTAGTAATGGTCTCTGATTTACAGACCTTCAAAATTCCTTATATTCACATCTCTAGCGATATAAAATGGACTATCGAAATTATTATATATTTTTTGTGTCTGTCCTTTTTCTTTGTGTTTAAAATATTGCTTGTTCTATTTGTATGCTTCTCAAGTTGCCTGTTGTTTATCCAGTATTCATCATTATCTTAAAGAAACCTGCTATTTTAGATGGTTCTTGGAATCATTAAGGATTGGATTGGTGCTTTATTTGATTCCTTATTTCACCTTTCTGGATTATCTCTACGCCACTGAGCTCTTTTTTTGTCTAGCTAATGCATGGCTTTCTTTTTCCCAAGTGGAAAATGGAGCCTCTGAATATTTTCTTATCTGCTGATCAAATCAATTTTGCTTTCAGAAATGTTGTATAAGATCAATTGTTTTTTTCTTTGGACGAAAAGTCATTAACAAGTATGGTAGAAGGCACGAATCTAGTTTTCTGTTTTTCCACTTTTCCCTCTTAACGTTGCTTATTTTTCTTAGGTACCTCCGAAAGCAGCTAAAAGATTAATTAGGCGTTCCCTGAGTCAAAAAGTTAATACAAAAGGAGAATCTGGAAACTGCAACTTGTGCTCTGCTCCTTGTTCATCTTGCATGCATCTTAGTGCATCTCAAATGGGATTGAAGAAGAATGAGTTTTCTGATGAAATTGATAGTGCTGCTTTGGCAACTCAGTATTCCATCAACGAGGATAAAACAAGTGACAGCTTACAGCATACTTACGGTGAAACAAGCAATTTACTGAGTGTCAATTCAAGTCATGATTCTTACTCTGAAAACATAGAAAGTAAAGCAACTACAAGGCCATCCTGTGCGTCAGAAGATGTTGGGATTCAGAGAATCTTCTCAAACAAGTATGATGGTTCCAACGGTACTGAAGGCAATGATGATAGTTCTTCATGTGCTAGTAGAGCCAGTGATGCTAACGCAGCTTTCAGTTGTTGTAACAAGGATTTAGACAGTAAGAATTCATCTAGTAGTTCAGTGCTGGTTTGTAATTTAGGATCTGGAAAAGTGCTCTCTTCCCAGAAGGTAGACTTGTCCGAACTTCCTTATGTAAAGGAGGTAAATGCTGTTGTTGGTTCACTGAGGATCCAAAGAGACAAGAGTGCTGTTGGAGGGAGTTCTGAGATCTCTACCAAAATCCATCCTAAGTCTGAAGCAGATATGGATGAGGAACCGCTGGATAAAGCTGGTAAAAGCTTGAATGAATCAAAGAGACAAGAGTGCTGTTGGAGGATCCAAAGAGACAAGCTGGTAACCGCTGGATAGTGATGCTAACGCAGCTTTCAGTTGTTGTAACAAGGATTTAGACAGTAAGAATTCATCTAGTAGTTCAGTGCTGGTTTGTAATTTAGGATCTGGAAAAGTGCTCTCTTCCCAGAAGGTAGACTTGTCCGAACTTCCTTATGTAAAGGAGGTAAATGCTGTTGTTGGTTCACTGAGGATCCAAAGAGACAAGAGTGCTGTTGGAGGGAGTTCTGAGATCTCTACCAAAATCCATCCTAAGTCTGAAGCAGATATGGATGAGGAACCGCTGGATAAAGCTGGTAAAAGCTTGAATGAAGGTGAGCACGATTTGTCGAATGAGTTGTTGATTTACCTGGCAAGGTGGAGTTGCCATTGCAAGCAGCTTCTGGAGATGAGAGTTCTGAATCTGTTGCTACTGAACATGATGTAAGTAATTCTATTTTGTTCTTTCTTATTTCTGTAACAAAGATGTGCCTGCATGACTGATTAAGACTAAATTGTGGATGATGTCTGTTTAGCTTAATGTTATCAATCTCAGAGGAAAGATATTAAAGATACCATATTTTATTGCTTTTCCCTTTGCAGAACGAGTAGAGGTGCTGTCAGTAGGAGAATAGAATTAGTGATTATTTTATTCTTAAACTTATTTTATGGTATGGATTCTGCTCAGATCCTATAATTCTTTTGGGTGATGTTACATTGAAAAAGAATGTACAGGTCCATGTCAAAATGGTTTAAGAATATTAGACTGGATTGGTCAAAATTATATCATTAAAGAGAAGCTTCCTTTTGCTTTTACCTTGTAGGACTGGTAGATCTGTTTTTTTTTATTTATTCTTTAAAGAATTATTAATACATGTTTCTCTAGCGATATCTTTTTCTCGCTAAAAAAAATACGAGTTTTCGAAGTGTTTGTGATTTTTCGGATATAAAATATTTATTTCGCGGGGGTTTTAAAAACCGCATTTTATTTAAAAATTGGAGTCGCCACCGGCCACTTAGGTAGGTCGGACACCATAAAAAACCAGAGATTTGAAAACTATTGGGTTCGGGAGTCGGTTACGGATGGGGAAGGATTAGCACCCCCACACCGCCCAAAATTGGTACTTTAATAATTACCGCTTTATTAATATTAGATTTTCCGGATTAAAGTGACGATTAGTTTAAAATTCAGTTATGATTGCGAATAAATTTTAAGGGTCCCGTTATCCGAGGGTAAACGCCCAACCACTATCACTACGCCTGATACTGGCCCCGTTTACGCTCGGATAAAAGGGCACCGCATTGACAATTTATATCTCGATATGTAATCTTAGTGGCAAAATATAAAACATGGCAAATAATTTAAATGCAATAAATATTAACATGACAGAATACTAATCTAACATAAATAAAATACGTAATTAAAACACACATATACATATCAATCTTAATGGTAGATAAAAACAAATTTAACATGTCACAATAACAAGGCATGAATAAATACGTGTGTGGACAAAAACATATATTTCAAGAAGACATACATATTAGAAATAAAACACATTTCAACATATATAGAACAATATATTATACATAAAAAGAAAATACACTAACATGTAACCTAAAGGCCAAGAGAACATACAATACATACAAAAATACAAAACATGTTGTGTACGAGCCAACTAGAACATAATATGCGTAATACGAATAACCGAACAAATACATAAAGATACATAATCATCATAAACTTAACACACATATACATGTAAACATAAAAATACAAGGCATATATGAGGGATATATAATAAGGCAAAAGGCTACATCAGCATACACGATTATAATACGAACATAAATATTTACATGGAAACAGGACTGAAATGAAAAGAAATAAACATCAGTGGCAGAAATTAAAGGACAATAATATGCAATTTAAGGACGAAAATGCAAACAGGACCGAACTTGAAAGGACTGAAACTGTAATTAGACCAAGGGGCAGAACCGAAGTGAAAAATCCAAAAACGCGGGATGGTTAAAGGGGTAATTTTACCATTTAAAAACGGATTCGATGTAATTTAGGGACTGGATTGCAAGATTTTGAAATACAAGGGGGACCAGAGTTGTAAATATCCCCTGCGGCGAGACACAAACGAAAATATTGAAAATGCGGGGGGATTTATTACGTAATTTCCCCATTTCACGAAATAACAATGCTTATAAAAACCCTTTTTTTTGGCCGGACTCAAACTTTTCCAATTTCGTTTCATTTTCAGTTTGTATAACAAGCCACACCTCTCATTTTCTTTCTTGACCATCCCTGATGAACCCAGAAACCGGCGGCCGACCGCCGCTAGCCGGCGCCGGTGAACCCCAAAAAACACACCAAAATGAACCTTGCCTTACCCTCGACACGAATCCGAACTTGGATTCGGAGAAAAAGCCTTTATTCGTCCTAGATCTAAGAAATACGAAACGAAACCCCCCTTTTTTTGTATTCAACCCAAAACGAAACCAAAAAGGGCCTCCCACTCCTTTCAGTTCACCATATTCGGCCTGGGAAGGCCGAAGAGGCTTGTCACTGGTAAAGGGGAGATCCACAGACGACGAGGGTAAAGACTTTAAACCTCTCTTTGTTTATTTTACTACGTATATTTTTGTATGCATGCAACAAAGTAAGAAAAGAGAAGAGTATTACCACTTAAGACTGTTTTTTTTTTTGTATTTCCTTTTGATTACAACTTGGCTGCTTTACAAAATGTTTGTTTCATACATATATGCATGTCTTTTGGTTTGGTACAAGTAATATAATATATATTTTCAGATCTAGACTGATACTGACATAATCTTTCTTTTCTTGTGTTTTGAGTGGTTGGAGACCGGCATGGTGGAAGCATGGTGGCGGTATGGGGGGTTCTGTCTTCGGCCATAGGTGTTCTCGGCCGTTGGATCAGATCTGATATAACGGTCGGGCTGGCTTGAAGGATGAACGGCCCAGATGAAACCTCGATCGGTGAAACAGCTCCAGATCGTGACACGTGGGGCTCAGCAGTCGAGGAGTTATAGCGCGTGGGGGTCACGCACGCGTGGGATATTGAAGAGTCCGCGCGTGGACCGCACGCGCGAGTGGCACTCGAATCGTCCAGACGTGTAGTGCACGCGGCCGGTTAGATATTTTGTCCCTGGTTGATCGTGGTCGTTGGATCAGATCTTGATCCAACGGCCCATAGTTATCTGCACAAAAATAATTAGATTTAAATAGGGTCTTGGGTTTGGGCCAACCGGGCCTTGTAATAATATTGGACTTCAGACTTGTAATGGACTTGGACTGGCAATTTATTCATTTGGGTTCAACATGTTTTTGGATTTCATTTTATATTAGCCCAATAATATAAATATAGTTATAACAACAATTACTAATAATAATATACATACGATAATACATACGTATATACCTATGCAAGCATTAATTAATATAACATACTAGCATACATACATATATAATCATACACATAATTAACATAACAACTACACTCATTATCCGTAAAAACAAATACGCTCGTACTAAATATATATACATGCGCGACACACATAGACCGTATTTAATACGTATACATACATAGTTTATAATATACATGCACACATATATTAATAACACTCATGCACATAATAAATATATTATATAATATAATACAATGTATACATGCAACACTAATATACTAATAATTATACTAATATGTATTTACAGACCAGATAAAAATGAGTGATTACAGTTGCCCCTCTTTGCTTGTTCTCGTGGAATGGGAACAAAGCAAAGATTTCATAAGCACTCATTTTATCAGACTTCCCTGTTTGTAGCTTTGGAAACACGTGTTCTTCTGGAACTCTCTGCTCTTCCTTAGCTGAATCTTCAGGCTCGTAAGTTCTTCCTATATAGAGCTTCGTCACCTTCCGATCTTGAAGCTACAGGCTCTTCCTATATAGAACCCTTCGCTCTGAAGACTCGAGTTATGAGTCCCTCCTATATAGAACTTTTCACTTCGAGACAGTAAAGCTTGGAGTCTTTCCTATATAGAACTCTTCGCCTTCAACGCTGGTTTCTTTTATATAAAACCTTTTGCGTTGCTGATGGATTCTTTCGACTGGGAGTTCCTCCTATATAGAACTGCTAGTCTTCAAACCCTGGAGCCGTCAGTCCTTCCTATATAGAACTTTTGGCGTCTGAAATCTCAGAGCTACAGGTTCTTCCTATATAGAACCTTTCACTCTAAGACAGTAAAGCTCGGAGCCCTTCCTATATAGAAACTCTTCGCTTTCGACACAACAGGTTTTCCCTATATAAAACCTTGTGTATCATGGGTGAATTCCTTCGACTGGGAGTTCTTCCTATATAGAACTGCTAGTCTTCACCCTGGAGCCGTCGGTCCTTCCTATATAGAACTTTTGGCGTCTGAAATATTGGAGCTACGGATTCTTCCTATATAGAATCTTTTACTCTAAGACATTGAAGCTCGAGGCCATTCCTATATAAGACTCTTCGCTTTCAAACACAACAATATTTCTTACATAACCTTGTGTGTCATGGGTGAATTCCTTCGACTGGGAGTTCTTCCTATATAGAACTGCTAGTCTTCACCCTGGAGCTGTAAGTCCTTCCTATACAAAACTTTCAGCTTCTGAAGCCTCGGAGCGGAGGATTCTTCCTATATAGAACCTTTCTCTGTAGGCGCTTGGAAACATATGCCTTTTGTATGTAGAACCACTATCTTCACATTTGGGATTCACACCATGATGGCCATCGATGTCTCTTTGAATCCACAGATACCTGTCTAAGATAAAACAAAATGTTATGACAAATGAATTGACATGCTCCTAATCCTAGTGATGTCTGACTATTCATGATGCATGAGTGTCAATATCTTGGTGGGCTTGTTTTGGTCCTTATTCGATCTCGTTGTTCACTTTCTCCTTTTTCACGTACGTCGATACCCCACTTCACTGTCAGGTTCAACCATTCCAACCTTTCTTTTTCTCTATTTACGACTTGGAATTCTAAAGTGCCCTTTCGGGTTTTCGCTTTAGAGAGTTTTTTTTTAGGGGTGCCCTTCTGGGTTTTCACCCAAGAGATCTCTCTTTTTATCTCGCATGCTTTCCTTGAATAGACAGGATGTACGCCATTGGTCATCCTATCCGGTTGTTTGAAGCTTTCTGCCTTCCCTATCAACAGCCGCTATGTAGGGAGCTAGAGGGCGAAGTTAACATTATTTTCTTTAATCACCTGCATTTCTAAGGTTAGATCACAGTAATGCTCAGAAATCTCTTGTTTTACCATAAGCCTATGTTAGCTTATTTGCCTGAAATTAACAAGAAGGCAAGGAATGGATGCTCAAAAACACGATTTTATTACGATTAAAGGCTTGGGATATCTTAAAAGAGGTATGACACACATGAGAAAGAAGAAAAGTTAAGTATGAAATACAAGATCCCTCATTATCTTCGATATGAATGATACATGATTCTGTCAACCGGCGTAGAATTTTTTTTTGCCTGAAGCTTCCTCTTCATGATGTTCATGGGGATACCCTTCTCTTCGGATATTCAACTTTTCAATTTACCCGAGCCGCCCTTTACGGGTTTTCAACTCAGGTCCTCCCTCTGCTTCAAAACGTCCGGTTTCGGGTTTTCGCCCTGAGCTCTCCATTTTTGTTCTCTTTTTTTATTATTTTCTTTTCTTTTTCCCTTTTTTTTTCATTTTTTTCAAAGATAGTATTTCTTAACAGCATCAAAATTTACAGGGTTTTTCAGCTCGTCTCCATCCATTTCTGTTAGGATTAGGGCTCCTCCTGAGAAGGCCTTTTTTACTACGTACGACCCTTCCCAGTTGGGCATCCACTTTCCTCGAGAATCTTTCTGGATCGAGAGGATTTTCTTGAGCACCAGATCCCCTTCTTTGAATCTTCTTGGGCGTACATTTTTGTTGTATGCCTGCATCATCCGCTTTTGGTACATCTGACCATGACAAATGGCCTTGTCTCTTTTCATCAATGAGATCTAGCTGGTCGAGTCTGGCCTGCACCCATTCGGCTTCTTCCAATTTTACTTCGTTTAAGACCCGAAGAGACGGGATCTCTACCTCGATGGGGAGTACTACTTCGGACGTCCTATAGGCGAAAAGGGCAAATGGCAACTTCTCATGCCAATCCATGTAGGTATCTGTCGTCTTTGCTATGATCTTCTTTATGTTCTTGTTTGCTGCTTCCACTGCTCCATTCATTTTAGGACGATAGACTGTGGAATTATGGTGTGTTATCTTGAATTGAGTGCACACGTCATTCATCATTTTGTTATTCAGATTGGAAGCGTTGTCGGTGATGACCCTTTTTGGCAATCCGTATCGACAAATAATCTCCTTCTTTAAGAACTTACATACTGTAGTCCTTGTGATGTTGGCATAAGACGCTGCCTCTACCCATTTAGTGAAATAGTCTATGGCGACCAAAATGAAATGGTGTCCATTGGAAGCTTTCGGATGAATCTGCCCGATGAAGTCCATGCCCCACGCCGCGAAAGGCCACGGAGAATTCATGGTGTGTAAAGGCGATGGGGGTGCGTGAATTTTGTCAGCGTAGATTTGGCATTTGTGGCATTTCCTGGCGTAATCGATGCAATCTCCCTCCATGGTCAACCATAAATAACCATATCTCATAATTTTTCGGGCTATAGACAGCCCGTTGGCGTGCGTTCCACAGAGCCCGTCATGTACTTCGGCTAAAATATCCTTCGTCTCCCGGGCATTCACACATCTCAGCAATGTCTGATCATGACTTCTCCTATATAGGATCTCCCCATCTAGGACATATCTTGTTGCCATTTTTCTGAGTGTCTTTCTGTCATTGTCGTTTGCCCCTTCTGGATACTTTCGAAGCTTGACATATTGCAAGATGTCATGGTACCATGGGTTTCCATCAATCTCTTCCTGTATGTTACAACAATGAGCAGGCTTTTCAAACGTCCGCATCTCAATGGGCTTTATTTCTGCCCCGGTGTTTGTTTTAAACATGGACGCCAAGGTTGCCAAGGCGTTTGCCATCTGATTTTCTTCTCGGGGCAGGTAATTGAAGCTGACCTTTTCAACTTCTTTGGTGAGCTCTTGAATCAATTCATAATATTTGACCAACTTCGGGTCCCTGGTTTCCCATTCCCCGCGCAATTGGTAAATTACTAAGGATGAATCTCCGAATACTCGAAGTTCCTTAACCTTTCTCTCAATAGCTGAGTTCAGTCCCATAACGTAAGCTTCGTATTCAGCTATATTGTTAGTACAGAAGAATTCCAATCTGCTGGTGAAAGGATAATAGACGTCCTCAGGAGAAATTAGCACTGTTTCTATACCATGTCTGAGGGCGTTAGAGGCTCCATCGAAGTAAAGATTCCATGATTTATCATCTGAAACCTCTTCCTCGGTTGTAATGCACATCAAGTCCTCGTCTTGGAAATTAAAGTTCAATGCCTCATAGTCGTCCGAAGCACGACTAGCTAGGAAATCTGCTACTGCACTCCCCTTTACGGCTTTCTGGTTAACGTATACAATATCGAATTCGGACAAGAGCATCTGCCATCGGGCCATCCTTCTCGTTAGTGCTGGCGCTTCCATTAAGAACTTCAATGGGTCTAGCTTGGATATCAACCAAGTAGTATGGTACAGCATATACTGTCTAAGCCGCTTGGTAGCCCAAACTAGAGCACAACATAGCTTCTGCACTGGCGGGTACCGCGTTTCGCAATCATTGAATTTCCTGCTTAGGTAATAGATGGCTTGCTCCCTTTTTCTTGACTCATCGTGTTGCCCCAATACGCATCCCATTGAATTCTCAAAAACTGTCAGGTAGAGAATTAATGGTCGATCTGGTACTGATGTGACTAAAATGGGAGCATTTGTCAAGTACTTTTTGATCTTTTCTAGGGCTCTTTGACATTCCTCATCCCACACACCAGGATTATTCTTTCTAAGAAGTCTGAAGACCGGGTCACATTGGTCGGTTAATTGGAAAATGGAACGAGAGATATAACTCAACCTCCCTAGGAAACCGCGAACTTCCTTCTGAGTGTGGGGTGGTGAGAGATCCTGGATGGCTTTCACTTTATCTGGATCGATCTCAATCCCTCTTCGGCTTACCACGAACCCTAGGAGTTTTCTAGAAGTAACGGCGAAGGTACACTTGGCAGGATTGAGCCTCAGCTGGTACTTCCGTAGTCTTTGGAATAGTTTTCTCAAGTTCTGTAGGTGCTCTTCCTCTGTTCGGGATTTGGCAATCATGTCGTCCACATATACTTCTATTTCTTTGTGCATCATGTCATGGAAAAGAGTCACCATTGCTCTTTGGTATGTTTCCCCTGCGTTCTTTAGCCCAAACGGCATCACCCGATAACAAAAGTGCCCCACATGGTTATGAACGTAGTTTTCTCCATGTCGTTAGAGTCCATCTTTATCTGATTGTACCCTGAGAAGCCGTCCATGAATGAAAACCATGAATGTCCTGCAGTGTTGTCAACCAGCGTGTCAATATGCGGTAAGGAAAAGTTATCTTTAGGGCTGGCTCGGTTTAGATCCCTATAATCTACACACATACGAACTTTCCCGTCCTTCTTTGGTACCGGTACAATGTTTGCAACCCATTCGGGGTATTTGGCTACCTCCAAGAACCAAACATCAAACTGTTTTTTTACTTCCTCTCGGATCTTTAACAACATATCTGGTCTCATTCTCTGAAGTTTTTGTTGTATTGGTTTGCATTCCGATTTTGTCGGCAATTTGTGCACCACTATGTCTGTATTCAACCCTGGCATATCTTGATAAGTCCAGGCGAAAACATCCTTGAATTCCTGAAGTAGGGTTATCAGTTCGTGCTTGGTTTTTGAGGAAATCGCCGTTCCTACTTTTATTTCTTTTCTCTATTCTTCAGTCCCCAAGTTTACAACTTCTGTTTCTTCTTGGTGGGGCATGATCTGCCTTTCTTCATTGGCCACCATTCTCTTTAACTCTTCCGGGACCTCACCTTCCATCTCATCATATCCTTCCTCAATTCCCTCTGAGACCTCAGGGCATTCAAAATTCACTCCAGGATTGGATCCGGTATCATTCATATCGTCAATCATGAGCGACCTGCATTAAATGAGAATGAATTGTATTGGGAAGGAGACGGCTTTATATGAAGGGAATGGACATGAAGAATGCATGAATGAAATAAATGAAACTTTGGTCATTTTAGGAAAGTGGGGATATTTTCATTTCAATCAAAAAGTTAACATAGGTGCCCCATACAAGAGATCCCCATTGTTTACGGGCAAAAACAAAAGGTTGATTCAGAGCATTACTCTGATCTATTCCTAAAAACTACAGGTAGATCAATGCAGCTCCAGTTATCGAGTGTTTCCCCGGGACGGCAGTGGCGAATGTTGGTCAACATTTTGCTGCCTCGGTCTTTTCTAGCTATCATGTTGATGTACATCCCTTCAAATGATTCATTGAGTATTTCCTCCTGGTTGAGTACGTTACTTTCCTTCATTGCCTATTCAACCTCTTGACCTGGCTGGTAGAATCCTCCGGAGACAAAAGTGGTTTTTAAACTAGGAAAGGACATTGGTCTCCACGGAATGTATTCTCCTTTAGATCTGGCTTTTCCTTGCTCTTCCTTTCTTTTGTATTCCTCTTTTCTCTGTTGGACACTTGGTTGGTAACCCAGCCCAAAGCGATCCTTCTTGGTTATCATATTCTTGGCTCTTAGGTTTCCTTGTAATTTCTTCCCCAGTCCCTTTCCTACTTTGGCTCCTCGGCCCAAAGTTTCTGCGACGGTTATCTTGGTACAATTAGATAACCTGGGGTAGGGGATTCGACTTCCCTCCGAAACGAATGTGGCATTCACTAGTTCTAATGCTCGGAACGAGCATTCTGCAGCATCTTCATCATTTTGAATGTATGGGGAATCTGATGTCGCAGAAGCAACAATTTCCTGCTCAGCCTCTACTGTGACCAATTTACCTTCGACTACAAATTTTAATTTTTGATGCAACGATGAGGGGACAACTCATGTGGAGTGGATCCATGGTCTTCCCAATAAGCAGCTGTAAGATGGTTTTATGTCCATCACCACAAAATCGATCACATATTCAGTCGATCCGATCAATAGGGGCACCTCAATTTTCCCCATTGTTCCTCTTTGCGTACCATCAAAGGCTCTTACCGAATTGTGGTAGGGCTTTAGGTGAGAACCATCTATTGGTAGTTTTTGCAGGGTCACCATTGGTAAGACGTTTAATGCTGACCCATTGTCAATCAGTACGCCAGGTACTATATACCCTTTGCAGTGGGTTGTGATGTTAAGGGCTTTGGTGGACCCCATTCCTCCCTCAGGGATCTCATCATCACTGAATGTTATATGATTATAGGCAGTGATATGCCCCACTATCCTGTCCAGATTTGTCACAGAAATATCCTGAGGCACAAAAGTTTGATTTAGTACTTTTAATAGCGTCTCCCGGTGCTTTTCTGAACTCAAGAGTAATTCCAGTACTGTGATCTTTGCCGGTTGCTTTCGTAGTTGTTCCACTACGTTGTACTCGCTATGTCTTAAGAACTTCAGAAATTCTTTGGCTTGGGCCTCAGTTACCGGCTCATTCGTCTTTGGGGAAGGTTCTTCTCCAAATATCTGCGTGGGGCTAACTGCTGTATTCTTCCCCTTATCTTTTTCAGCTGCTTTCAAAGCCTCAGAGGAATAACATATGCCACTCCTGGTGAAATGGCTGGCCTCACCAACGTTTACATCGCTCTAGCTTTGTTGGTCTTTCAATGTAGGCTCTTTTACCTGACCATGTTCTAGTTTTTCTGGCGTGGCCACATTTACAGCATAATTCTAGGGGGTTTGCCGCATATCCTTGAATGGGAATGGGGATGGTGCTGAAATGATGATCCTGGGACTCATCTTGTTGGTTTCTCCTTGGGAGGCACCTGCGTTCCCTGGCCTGGGAGATATGATAAAAGGTCTATCCTTCCCATATTTAGATTTGGGGCTATCCGTCATGTGTACGTCCGACCCCTTCTTCCCCATGGGCTCCTCAAATAATTCTATTTGTTTTTCATTCATTAATTGTTGTACCAATCTCTTGAACTCATCGCACTCTTGGATATCATGTCCTTCAGTCTGGTGGAATTCGCAATACACTCCGCATCCCTTCTGCCTTGTTATCATGCCTTTGTCGATCACACGGGCCATGCATAACTGTTGAAATACCCACCGTAAAGGAGATTTGATTTCTGACACAACATCCTTAATCCTCCGGGTAAAGTATTCTTCAATAACATTTACTCCTCTGTTCCCATGATTAGGCAGTGGGTTATTAGCTACACTTGGTTCTTCAAACTTCAATATCCCAGAATCAATTAAATTCTGTACAAGTTTTTTGAAGGCAAGGCAGTTCTCAGTGGGATGTCCAGGGGTACCGTCGTGATAGTCGCAATGTGTGTTCGGATTATACCAAGAAGGGAAGGGCGGATTGACAGGAGTAACGATGTATGGACGGACCATGTCTGCTTCATACAACTGGGAATAAAGTTCTGAGTACGAAATAGGTAGGGGAGTGAAAGTTCTTCTCTCTTTCTCTTTTCTGGAGATTCTCTCCTCTCTTTGATTCGAGTTTTGTGTTTTTCCCACAGGTGCTTGTGGCTGTGAGACTGTGAAGTTCTTCGGGGTGGTATAAGTGCTGGTGGCGTTTACTTCATTTCTCTTGCTATATTTCTGAGACCCTTCCCCGCCATCAATTCTACCACTCTTAATTGCCAATTCAAGGGACTCCTCAGTCCTGATTAAGTCAGCAAAGCACTGCGTTGTATTATTAATGAGGCAATCAAAAAGTGCCTCTTTCAGAGTATTAACAAATAACAGCGTAATTTCATGTTCCGAGAGGGGTGGCTGAATTTGGGCGGCCACTTCCCGCCACCTTTGCGCGTATTGCCGTAGACTTTCTTTGGACTTCTGCCCCATATTTTCCAACATAATTCTACTGGGGGTCATATCTGTTACATGCTTATATTGCTCAGTAAATGCTCTTGATAGATCCTTCCATGTCTTAACATTTGCCTTGCTCAACTAGGTCTACCACCGTAACGCCGCTCCAGTTAGGCTGTCCTGGAAACAATGGATCAGTAGCTTTTCGTCCTTAAGGTAGGCCGCCATCTTTCGACAGTACATTGTTATATGTGCGGAAGGACACGTGGTTCCATCGTATTTGTCGAACTCTGGCGTTTTAAATTTTGGCGGTAGGACAAGATCGGACACCAGACTTAAGTCGCTAGCGTCATTTCCTGATTCTTCCATAGATTGTAACGTTTTAAATTTTTCCTCCATGAGACGAAACCTCTCCTCCCACTTTTTCTCTACCTCGGTCCTGATCCTTTCAACCATGTTCAGGTCCGGCACCTCTTCTTCATAGAGTGCTTCAGCGTCGAGCGGTTGAGTTTCAGGTACCCCTATTTGAAAACTAGATGACATTCCTGCAGGGTCGATATACACCTTTCTAGCCGGGTTTGGTGCAGTTGGTTGAACCTTGTAGTGAGCTGGGGTACCCTCTGGTTCTTGAACGGTTTCTCTTTCCACTCTTTTTCCAAGGCTTTTAGCCAACAGTATGGTTATGTCGGATACTATCGATGCTTGTGACTGAGCAATCTGATCACTGAGGCTTCTTTGGGCCTCTTCAAGCCTTGTCTCGAGCTCTTTTTGCCCTTTTTCTAGACTGATTATCCTGTCTTCCATGAGCTTGCTTTGTAACCGGGTAAGGTATGGGTACACACAACGCCACAATATTCATAATGTTAATATGGTTGCAAGAAAATAAATGCATGTATAATGATGCGAATGTCATGATGCAATGCAAGAATGTATGCAGATAAGGTACTGATTCCGCTGGTAATCACCCTTTTGAACTACTTCCACGGGAATTAAAAGGTCTAAATTACAACAGAGTTCGTATTACAAAATAAAGATTCTTAATACAAAAGATCTAATTACAACACAGAGTCCTATAGATAAGCTCTAGCTCTATCTCCTAATCTTCCAATTGCTTGGAGCAACTTGTTGAACCTGGGAGCTTCTTCCATTTCTGGGACTATGAAAGGTCGGAGCGTTTCAGCCTCGATGGCCAAATCATTCACATGCCTGGCGACTCGCTGTATGTCCACCATCAGGTTTGCGTAATATTGGTCCCTATCCTGTACCATCCGGGCAGCGTCACGCAATCTCTTTTGCCAATAGGTGTCCCCTCCGGCTGTAGCCTCCTCGAACACACTAATTCTTTCCTTGTAATCCTCAACAGTTGCTTCGAGGGACTTAATTCGTGCTCGTAACACGCCCACTTCGCGCTTTCTTTCTTGTAGCTCAGTGAAACCATTTCTCTGGCAGTACATTCGAAGGGAGTGTTCAACTTCCGCCACCTTTCCTTTTAATTCGTCATTCTGACTTTGGCTTTGCTCCAGACTTTAAATAGTGTCATCGTACAATTTTTGCATCTCTAACAGTCTATTCCGGCTACTCATGGACTTTCTTTTCCATACGGCGACGTTTTCTCTCTCATGATGGATAGCTTGTTTTCCCTTGTTGATTTCTTGCCTGAATCTTTCATTTTCTTGATCAATGGCCTTCTTGGAGGACCGTTTTTCTTCCTCCATAGCCAACCGGCAACTTTCTATCTCTTTCTCGATCGCTCTCTTGCTGATTTCTTGTTCTTCTTCCACCAAACGGATACCATTCATTCTTTCTCTTTCCACGGCTATGAATTGACTCCGGCCGGCCTTCTGTATTTTTGCTTGTAGTAGAAGGGCATTTTTTTGATAAAGAGCATTCTTGTTGCTCAAATCTGCATTTAATTTCTTCAACTGCCTAATGTTCCCGTCCCGCTCGTCAACCTCTAAGCTTGCCTTATAGAGCTCGCTCGCATGTTGAGTCTGTTGGATGTCCATTTTCTTTTTAATTTCTTCGAGTTCATTCCTTAAGATGTCAGTTTCAGACGGTACCACCCTTGTAAGCTCCTCGAGTGACACTGCTGGTCCTTGATCAGATTCAGGAATCATATTATTAACCCTCAAACGTCTCCAAAGATCGTAGTCTGGGGTAGTCATGTGCTCGGTATCTCCTTCCACCCTGATCCGGTAACAATGGTCTCAGGCCCTCATGATGGTCTGAATTTTTCCTTTGAACTCCCATTTGAAAAGAAATTCAGTTTGGCTTAACCCGGCGGTATTGGGAATGAACTGTCGTAATCCGAACTATCGAGACACTAAAAGCGGAGCACAGGCGATCCCTCCGTGCAATCCCAACATCATCAGCCAGTTGAAATCACCACAACTGTATAGAAAATAATTAACTTTACCGAGCCATGGGACCCTCCATGCTATGTCTTCGTCTTGAATGTTCCTGAAGAAACTAGTCCACATTTTTGTTTTCAAATCCTCTCGCCATTCTTTTGCTAAGTACTCCCGTAAAGGCGAAAATCCTTGGAAGGATATCCCCGGCAAGACCCTTGTCGGTGTCTTCCACATGTGACTCTGAATCCATACCTGTAACAGCTGTGTGCATCCTCGAAAACGTCCTTCTTCATGTTTCCGGCTAGCATTTAAGGAAATGAAAGTCTCGACCAAGATTGCTGGTACTGGGTTTGCTTTCCGTTTTACCCGCTCAAACAAGTCCAGAATGGCTATGTCAATGTTCCTGAGTACTCTTGGAAAGATCACCAAGCCATATATTCCTAAGGCGAATAGGTCCATTTTCTTTGCCTCGTCTGGATGTGTCGGTATGATGTCCCGAATACTTTCTCATGCAAAAACTGTATTGTCTACTCGGATCTGAAGCAGGCCATTAACCCAATCGTCACTCATTCCCGCAAAGGTTTTGAGCTTCGCAGTGTAATTCTGATTCCTCAGAGGTTTCGCGTAGATCCAATCTTCCTGAATGTTCTTCTGGTTAAGTAAAGCAGTGTATTCTTCACTGTAGGCATCATGTCCCGCCCATTGAAGGTGAAGCGACAAAAAGCCGGATTCAGTAATCGGACTATAGCTCGGAGCAGTAGGTGGTTAACCCGAACATATAACACGTGTGCAATGTCGTCATAACTATCGCAGAACAAGTCTTGTAGTCTTCGGTCCCATCTTTCCCAAATGCTTTGAAGATCCCATAAGTTGTTATGTTGGAGACTCACATAGGTGTACCCTGCTATTACGCGCGTCGTTTCGTGAAGTGTCCCCTTGGGTTTTTCTGGTTGACCTCGACCAATGTCCGGTGACAAATTAAGCTCTTCTTTCCTAAGACACCTTTTTCCATGGTGAAAGACTTTATGATCGGGCAAACCACTTGATCCAGTACATTTATGTGATGCAAATGTATGATGTATGAAAAAAACAAAAGCGAAAAGAAAACAAGTCAGTACCAAATAAAATTAATAAATATATAAATAAAATGACAAAATTAAACAGAATAAACACACAAAACAACCCTATTTATCTCGTCTAAAACCTAAGGTTATCCGCATGGCTCTAAATGGGTAGATTTCTATGTATTCTCTACATGCAGTCTTGGTTCTAGGAGGTACCCGAATTGTCCTTGTTGTCCTCTACTAAGAGTAGCAAGGCCCCCGATCATCACCCATTATAGGCTCCTTTCAACCAGGTTCAATTGGGGGGACCCATTCGCTTATATGCCGCACGAAGGGCGATATCCATTTAAAGCATAAGGTACTCGAGCCCCGAAGGTACTTGCTAGGCCCATACGGGAGAACGATATCTCCACGAAAGCATTAGCGTTTTCCCCCCCACTTAAAAACGGGTTTATATGCCAAATTTTAAATGCGTTAAAATAAACGCGCAATTACAACCGAATATTAATTTAATAGTCACTTTAATCTGGAACTTCTAATATTATTAAAGCGGTAATCATTTGAAAAAGCTTGACTCTCTTTATTTTGTTAAAAACAAAATTAATTCCCCAGCGGAGTCGCCATCTGTAGCGATGTCTTTTTCTCGCTAAAAAAAATACGAGTTTTCGAAGTGTTTGTGATTTTTCGGATATAAAATATTTATTTCGTGGGGGTTTTAAAAACCGCATTTTATTTAAAAATTGGAGTCGCCACCGGCCACTTAGGTAGGCCGGACACCATAAAAAACCAGAGATTTGAAAACTATTGGGTTCGGGAGTCGGTTACGGATGGGGAAGGATTAGCACCCCGACACCGCCCAAAATTGGTACTTTAATAATTACCGCTTTATTAATATTAGATTTTCCGGATTAAAGTGACGATTAGTTTAAAATTCGGTTATGATTGCAAATATATTTTAAAGGCCCCGTTATCCGAGGGTAAACGCCCAACCACTATCACTACGCCTGATACTGGCCCCGTTTATGCTCGGATAAAAGGGCACCGCATTGACAATTTATATCTCGATATGCAATCTTAGTGGCAAAATATAAAACATGGCAAATAATTTAAATGCAATAAATATTAACATGACATAATACTAATCTAACATAAATAAAATACGTAATTAAAACACACATATACATATCAATCTTAATGGTAGATAAAAATAAATTTAACATGTCACAATAACAAGGCATGAATAAATACGTGTGTGGACAAAAACATATATTTCAAGAAGACATACATATTAGAAATAAAACACATTTCAACATATATAGAACAATATATTATACATAAAAAGAAAATACACTAACATGTAACCTAAAGGCCAAGAGAACATACAATACATACAAAAATACAAAACATGTTGTGTACGAGCCAACTAGAACATAATATGCGTAATACGAATAACCGAACAAATACATAAAGATACATAATCATCATAAACTTAACACACATATACATGTAAACATAAAAATACAAGGCATATACGAGGATATATAATAAGGCAAAAGGCTACATCAAAGATACACGATTATAATACGAACATAAATATTTACATGGAAAAACAGACTGAAATGAAAAGAAATAAACATCGGTGGCAGAAATTAAAGGACAATAATATGCAATTTAAGGACGAAAATGCAAACAGGACCGAACTTGAAAGGATCAAATCGTAATTAGACCAAGGGCGAGAACC
This sequence comes from Hibiscus mutabilis, assembly GCA_019671005.1. Lineage (NCBI taxonomy): Eukaryota > Viridiplantae > Streptophyta > Magnoliopsida > Malvales > Malvaceae > Hibiscus > Hibiscus mutabilis. Next base: position 33,117,449 of record CM033750.1, on the reverse strand, counting down.
AAGTGAAAAATCCAAAAACGCGGGATGGTTAAAGGGTAATTTTACCATTTAAAAACGGATTCGATGTAATTTAGGGATTTGGATTGCAAGATTTTGAAATACAAGGGGGACGAGTTGTAAATATCCCTGCGACGAGACACAAACGAAAATATTGAAAAATGGGGGATTTATTACGTAATTTCCCCATTTCACGAAATAACAACGCTTATAAAAACCCTTTTTTTGGCCGGACTCAAACTTTTCCCATTTCGTTTCATTTTCAGTTTTTATAACAAGCCACACCTCTCATTTTCTCTCTCGACCATCCCTGATGAACCCAGAAACCGGCGGCCGACCGCCGTCTTCCCCGTCGCCGGCCGCCGCTAGCCGGCGCCGGCGAACCCCAAAAAACACACCAAAATAAACCTTTCCTTACCCTCGACACGAATCCAAACTTGGATTCGGAGAAAAAGCCTCTTTTCGTCCTAGATCTAAGAAATACGAAACGAAACCCCCTTTTTTTGTATTCAACCCAAAACGAAACCAAAAAGGGCCTCCCACTCCTTTCAGTTCACCATATTCGGCCTGGGAAGGCCGAAGAGGCTTGTCACTGGTAAAGGGGAGATCCACAGACGACGAGGGTAACGACTCTAAACCTCTCTTTTTTTTTTATTTTACTACGTATATTTTTGTATGCATGCAACAAAGTAAGAAAAGAGAAGAGTATTACCACTGAAGACTGTTTTTTTTTTGTATTTCCTTTCGATTACAACTTGGCTGCTTTACAAAATGTTTGTTTCATACATATATGCCTGTCTTTTGGTTTGGTACAAGTAATATAATATCTATTTTCAGATCTGGACTGATACTGACATAATCTTTCTTTACTTGTGTTCTGATGTGTCTGAACGCGGTGGTTGGAGACCGGCATGGTGGAAGCATGGTGGCGGTGTGAGGGGTTCTGTCTTCGGCCAGAGGTGTTCTTGGCCGTTGGATCAGATCTGATCTAACGGTCGGGCTGGCTTGAAGGACGAACGGCCCAGATGAAACCTCGATCGGTGAAAATGCTCCAGATCATGACACGTGGGGCTCAGCAGTCGAGGAGTTATAGCGCGTGGGGCTCACGCACGCGTAGGATATCGAAGAGTCCGCGCGTGGAGCGCACACGCGCGTGGCACTCGAATCGTCCAGACGTGTAGTGCACGCGGCCGGCTAGATATTTTGTCCCTGCTTGATCGTGGCCGTTGGATCAGATCTTGATCCAACGGCCCATAGTTATCTGCATAAAAATAATTAGATTTAAATAGGGTCTTGGGTTTGAGCCAACCGGGTCTTGTAATAATATTGGACTTCAGACTTGTAATGGACTTGGACTGGCAATTTATTCATTTGGGTTCAACATGTTTTTGGATTTCATTTTATATTAGCCCAATAATATAAATATAGTTATAACAACAATTACTAATAATAATATACATACGATAATACATACGTATATACCTATGCAAGCATTAATTAATATAACATACTAGCATACATACATATATAATCATACACATAATTAACATAACATCTACACTCATTATCCGTAAAAACAAATATGCTCGTACTAAATATAGATACATGCGCGACACACATACACCGTATTTAATACGTATACATACATAGTTTATAATATGCATGCACACATATATTAATAACACTCATGCACATAATAAATATATAATATAATATAATACAATGTACACATGCAACACTAATATACTAATAATTATACTAATATGTATTTACAGACCAGATAAAAATGAGTGATTACAGTTTCTATATCATTGGGGGTTGCTGATTTATCTTTTCTTTGCCCAATTTCTCTGGAATAGGTTAAGGTGTGCGATATTTGTGGGGATGCTGGACGAGAATATTTGCTTGCTATATGTAGCAAGTGCGATGATGGTGCAGAGCACACGTAAGCATATTCATCCCTTTACCCTTATGTTTCTCAGCAGGTTTTATTACAATTCTATTTAATTATCATCTGCATGCTATATTAATCAGTATTTTTTTACATTGTTAATGCTATTGATCAGTTACTGTATGCGAGAAATGCTTCAAAAAGTTCCTGAAGGTGATTGGCTTTGTGAAGAATGCAAGCTGGCTGAGGAAATGGAAAGCCAACAGCAAGGTTAGTTATCAAACTGATGCAATAAAAACTGCACAATGATTGGCACATTTACTGACCTCCTTTTACAATTGAATTTTCTAGGTCTAGATTCTGAAGGGAAAAAAGCAAACAGACTTAGCTCATCTGCACAAATCTTAGGTGAGAGACATGCCGAAAATCTAGAGGGTGCTTCAGTTTCAAAAAAACATGCTATTGAACCAAATATGGGATCACAAAAATCATTGAACCCCAGTAAATTACCTGCTTTGTCTCGAGATGGTTCTTTCAAGAATTTAGACAAGGGGAAAGTGAGGCCATCACCAAAACTTTCTCTTGGAAATCTTTCTGGTAATGGTGTGCTGGAAACTGTGTGCTCTTCTACTTCTTGTTCAAGGCTGCAATCACCAAAGCGTAAGTTGATTGATTTGTTGGCTAAAATATTTGCCATAAGTTTTTTTGACTTCAGCATTGACATACTTTTTAATTTGATACAGGCACCTTACTGAAATCCAATTCATTGAATGCCTTGAATTTCAAACCCAAAGTGAAGCTTGTAGATGAAATTCCTCTTCAAAAACAGAGAATTGCTAGAAAACATGAATCCCTTGATGGCAAGGAGGAAGCTTCTAGAGTTATGGGGAAATCCATGTCATTTAAATCCACAAACTCAAGACCATTAAATACTGAGGAATCAAAATTTAAAATTCTATCATCTAAATATACTCATGTTCAAGATCTAAAGGAATTAAAGCAAGTGAAAGAACGGATATCATTAGAAAGGAGAAATTTATCGAAATTGGATCGTTCTAGTTCTAGTGTCTCCACGCCTAAAGTTGATCAGAAACTGACACCTCGTGCAGATTTAATGTCTCATTCATCTGCAAGCAACAACCGAGATACTAAGGTTGTTCGGTCTAATGGAAAACCAAGTGCGTCTTGTCACGGGGCCATTACCCTCTTCCCAAAAGACATGTCTGATAGGATGTGCAGCGCCACTATATTTATATCCCAAGACCTCCTTTTTCCTTTCCAATGTGGAATTAATGACCCCGCCTCTTCTCGGGCGTGACATTCTCCCCCACTTAACCTCGTGACGCCCTCGTCACGAGCTTCCGCTCTCGTGATGGGCCACCTTGTCACAGTTGTCCACCCTGCCTACCCCAATCATGGGCGCTCGGCGTGAAATCGGGCAGTCAAAAGGTCGCTCTGATACCACTTGTCACGGGGCCATTACTCTCTTCTAAAAAGACACTCAAACAGTTTTCTTGAAGAGTTACCCATTTTTTAAACATGTTTCTTCTATACTGCCGCCAAAAGTGTTTGGTTGTACTGTTTTTGCCCATAACTCTGCCCCACATACATCCAAACTTGATCCTAAATCCCTTAAATGTGCTCTAGTTGGTTATTCATCACTTAAGAAGGGCTACAAATGCTATCATCCCCCCACACATAAATTTTATATCACCATGGATCTTACCTTTTTTGAACAGGAACCTTACTTTCCCAAGGCTGCAATTCAGGGGGAGACTTGGAGTGATTTTCAGCTTTTTCAGGTACATTCTGACTCTCCTGTGTTTTCTTCTGAACCTTCAGACTTTGAGTATAATATTCCTTCAGAACCTTCAGAGTTTGCATCTACCAAATCTTCTAATCCGCCTACTACTTCGACTAAATCACCCATATACACCTCACATTCGCCAACCACATCACCTAAATCAACCAAAAAGCTGCAGGTTTACACTCGAAGGAAGAAAATATCCGAGCCCATTTTGCAATCAGAAACTTGCTTAGAGTTGAATTTCAGTTCAGATGCTAATAGTGAAAGTGAAGGTAATGAGATCAGTGAACTTCCTCTCATTTTTACTAATCTTGATGATTTTCCTATTGCCATAAGGAAAGGTGCTAGGCAATGTACAAAGCACCACATTCAGAGATTTGCCTCTTATGGTTGTTTGATGCCCTCTTTCAAGGCTTTCACAGCTTGCTTGGATCAGGAAGAAGTTCCTACAACCATTGATGAGGCCCTTAAAGATCCTAAATGGAGAAGGGCTGTTGAGGAAGAAATAAATGCTCTAGAGGAAAACGACACTTGGACTGTTACAGATCTTCCTCAAGGTGAAAAACCTGTTGGATGTAAATGGGTACTCACTGTAAAATTTAATTCTGATGGCAGCATCCAAAGACACAAGGCAAGGTTAGTTGCTAAAGGGCATACACAAACTTTTGGAATCGATTACACTGAAACTTTTGCACCTGTGGCTAAACTTAATACAATCCGAGTTCTCTTGAGTCTAGCAGTGAATTGTGACTGGCAATTACATCAACTTGATGTTAAAAACGCCTTCTTAAATGGGAAGCTAGAGGAGGAAGTCTATATGAAGCTACCACTAGGATTGAAACATGTTGCGGGAGAACAAAAGGTCTGTAAGCTTAACAGATCTCTATACGACCTAAAACAATCACCTAGAGCCTGGTTTGACTGATTTACAAAAGTCATTTTGAAGAATGGGTACAAACAATCCCAAGCAGATCACACCTTGTTCATTAAGGTAACTCACAGAAATAAAAAGGTTATCTTAATTGTGTATGTGGATGATATAATAATGATAAGAGACGATGAAGAAGAGATTAGCTGCTTAAAGAATCTTCTGAACAAAGAGTTTGAGACAAAGGACTTAGGAAAACTCAGATATTTCCTAGGTATGGAGGTGGCAAGGTCAAGCAAAGGATTGGTAATCAACCAAAGAAAGTATATCTTAGACTTGCTAAGTGAAACTAGTATGATGGGATGTAAGCCAGCCGATACACCCATGGAGGACAACTTGAAGTTTGGTAAAGATGCTGTCATTTCAGTAAATAAGGACAGAATTCAAAGGTTAATTGGTAAGCTAATCTACTTGTCATTAACTCGGCCAGATATAGCCTATCCTGTGAATGTTCTCAGTCAACATATGTCAAACCCGAAAGAAGAACACTTGGCTGCAGCAAATAGAGTTCTTAAATACTTAAAGAAAACCCCTGGACACGGTTTGATGTTTACAAAGACACAAGATAGAACTGTCAAAGTTTTTACAGACTCGAGCTGGGCAGGGGAGCTTACTGACAGAAGATCCACAAGTGGGTATTGTACCTTCGTTTGGGGAAATCTTGTAACATGGAGAAACAAAAAACAGCAACTTATTGCTATAAGCAGTGCGGAAGCTGAATTTCGAGCATTGGCTTTAGGGATGTGTGAGGGAATTTGGCTACTCAAGCTACTCAAGGAACTACATGTAGACCAACAAGGAAAATTCGAGATTCTATGTGACAATCAATCAACAATTCAAATAGCAAAAAATCCTGTCCAACATGATCGCACTAAACATGTTGAAATTGACAGACATTTCATCTCGGAAAAAATTTATAATGGGACAGCCTCCTTGAGCTATGTCCCTATAGAAGGTCTGCTGCCAGATCTGCTCACAAAAGCCTTACCAAAATCAGCATTCAACAGGCTATCATTCAAAGCTGGGAATATATAATATATATTCTCCAGCTTGAGGGGGAGTGTAGAAGTATAAGACTGCTATTGTAAATAGATTATAATTATATTTAGATTAAATATTATCTAATAGATAGAGTTTGTACTTTAATATAACTCATTCAACAAGGAGTCCTAAAACTTTGTATTACTGCCGAGTCTTTTAAAGACTCAATTCCTGTAACGAAAATAAAATTAGAAAATAACAGAAACCTTATTCTTTCTGTTTCTCACCTCTCTACAGTGCGTTATCAAGATCAACCAGCAATCTAGCTCGCAAAGTTGTAGAAAAAGCAGTTACTTCTGGTATGTTTTGACATTCTGATGGAGAGACTGCGAGCTTTTTGTTTTCTTTTAGCGTTCACTTAGACTAGAATGTTCTGCTGTATGTTCTATTCTCTTACCTCAGCTTTGTTGTTTTCTTTTGGCCAATCCTACGGGTTAAGAGCATTCTTTTTACTTTGTAGCTTCTGGAGTTCCATCAACCAATGGGTGCATTTTTTCTGAACATAAGTCAAACCGAGTTAACCTGAAGGAGGAACCGGCATCAAGTTCTTCATGGACAGCTGAGAGGCAACCTAGTCATATCGATGGAATTATATCAGATGGGCTGTCTTGGTCAATGGATTCAACAAATCAGAGCAAGAGAATGGCTCATAGAGCTGACTATTGTTCAGTCTCTCAGGCTTCTGGAGTTGATTTGTCCGCTTCAAGGAATTTACGAGAGGAGATAAATAAAGGCAAAAAATTGAAAGCTACAATTGAAGCAGTTATTCACTTGAGGCCAGGAATATGTGAAAGAACTTCTCAAGATCCATCATCAGTTTCTGTAAAGGCAAAGAATAAGGATTTCTGATGCAAGGCAAACCAATCTTCGTAATAGGGCTTCCATAATATGAAGTTGCTTGATTCTCGTTCTAATGTAGTTTCTTCTGCTGGCAACTCCCCTCCTTTAGTTCCTTTAGTAGCAGAGTCTGCTGTCTCAAAGATGTTGGCCGTTGCAGAACATGAATACATCTGGCAGTAGGATTCTTCTCCTTCTATTGAATGTTTTCCGTCTTTTTCTTTTGAAAAGATTCTCCATTTTGGTGCATTTTCATGTATTGCTGCAGTGTGCCATGCCTTGAGATGTTTCTTAAATGAGAGAGAATTTGTATTTATGCAGGGGGGCTTTTCAGGTGCATAAAATAGGAAAACCTCCCGAGTTTTGTGGTGGAATTCAAGCCCATCTTTCAACCCTTGCATCACCTAAAGTGCTTGAAGTTGTCGACACTTTTCCCCGCGAAGTCCCCTTGAATGAAGTACCTCGCTTGAGCACTTGGCCTACACAGTTTCATAATGGTGGCCCTAAAGAAGATAATATTGCTCTTTACTTCTTTGCCAAGGACCTGGAAAGGTAGAATTAAATACATTTTGTTTTTTTCCTTGTTCAAACCCTATTCCTCTCTCATTTCTCTTATTGGTTTGATCATTGATGCAATTTCTCATTTCTTAGCACTTTTTGAACAAATCATCTCTTCTGCTTATGTTGCAGTTATGAGAAGTATTACAAAGTCCTTATGGATACCATGGTCAAGAACGATCTTGCTCTCAAAGGAAATTTTGGCGGTGTTGAATTCCTGATATTCCCATCCAACCAACTACCTCAAAGTTGCCAGTTTAAGGCTTGTTATAAAATTGAGATGTTTAAATGCAGTTTTGTGCCTGTAATTTTCCTTTTGGGTGGGCTATATATTCTTTGACCTAAGATTCACAAGGCAAGGATAACAGGATATGTTGATTTGCACCTCAAATTGTGGCTCTTTACGCACTGGCAAAGCATGGTCATTGTGTGGATTTTGATTTTTGCTTCTTGTATACTTTCCAAAAACACAGCTGTTTTTTTGTTGTTGTTGAAAACAACACACTATATTTCCCCTGTTAAATGCAAAGCATTAAAACAACTGGACGAGCCGCAAGTTCATTTCCTACTGCAATAGCAAGAAAAAAAGCAGCATCCCTTTATTCCCAAGTATGATAATTGGATCAAATGTGTTTTAGTAGGATGTGTAACAAGTTGATTATGTGTGTTTTTTTGTTATACTCTCTGCATAAGGCAACATGGACAGCTTCTATTGCTACCAGCTGTTTTTTTTTTCTAGTTTAACTTCAGTGCTGCATGCTTCTTTATAACATGTTTATGTTTCTGTAGGTTTGATCAAAGGATAGAATTTCCTTTTAGACCATAGGTGTTTTGATATGGTTACTGTTTCTTTAGCACACTTTCCCCTGTTTCAGTTTGGGGGTTTTGGCATTTTACTTTCTGGTTTTTGTTTGACAACATTGACAGAAATGGCCTGTTTGCATAATATATTTAACTGAGGGTTTGGTGAGCTACTTCATTCTGTCTTATTTAGATAATTTGATTGTAGTTATTAGTCTTTTTAGTTGTCTTTAATGTGAGGCTTCCTTTTTCTGCATTATGGTAAGTCAGAATCAATTGCTTCTTAATCCTAAATTAGTTGGGCAGAAATAAAACCTCCCATTCCACCTTTATGACGTGACATTATATGGAAGTTTCTTATATATCAATCATATTAACATACTTCAACTCATAACCTTTCGAGAACTCTGATTTTCTAGATATCATTAACCAATCTTAAACTTTCTGAGAAGGTTTCCGTTGCCTGGCTTCCTGACTCTGAAGTTGTACATGACAGGGCGGTGCCGAAATTTGGATAATAAATTTTTTGCTTTGTTTTTTGCAGGGTGGAATACCTTATTATTCCTCTGGGGTGTTTTCAAAGGAAGAAGAAAAAATTGCTCAAATTCCTCAAAGAGTGTATGCATTCCTGATGCAAGTATGGCCCGTTTGGAGAGAGAGAGATCCATTGATATCTGTCAGCCAGCAGAGAATGATTTAACAACATGCGACAGTTCATGCAATGTAGTAGTAACCAGTGCTGTTGAAAAGACATGTATCTCAACAGAAAGAGTTGGTGATAACAAGGTCTCTTCTTTCGAGAAGACAAATGGGGGAATAATAGCAAATTTGGAGGAGCAGGATGGCAAAATTGACATCAATTACTTGTCGAGAATTGCAACAAGCAGCATAAAGGTTTATCCAGACGTGAAATCCAGTAGTTCTCTGGTAATATGTTCTTCTGTCAATGGATGTAGTTAATTTCTTCTTGCCATTGTTTGCTAATCAACTCTACAATCAGCTAGAGTGTTACTTATTTAGTGACATAATGATGTCAACAAGGAATTAACACATTCCAATACAAGAGAATAAAAATCTAGTTCTCTTCCTAGTCTGTCAATCAATGTAGTGCATTTTATGTTTGCAAAATGCTTATGGATCTACACATTGATCTCTCTGATTCTATCTAGTTTTTAGTTTGTGGAAGAATGTTGTTCGTTCTCTTTTTTATTTTTCTGCCGTTAAAATTTATAGGTTCATTTGTGTAAATTATAATCTGTTAAAAATTTCATAGGCCTAAAGTAAAATAAGTCAACATGAAGTCAAATCCCATGCAATCACGGATTGCTGTTTCTATCTCTTCAATGGGAAAGGATTAATAATGTCTAGTCTTTCATCCTTAAATTTCAATTTGAATCGTTTTTGTTTATTTGTTTGTGCATTTGTGATGTGGGGAGTATGGGGGTTTGTTGAAAGAAGTGTAAGTATTTTAACGATTTTTCAGTTGATTTGTTTATGTTATTATGAGCTTGTTGCTGTTGTTTATTAGGCAAAACAGGAAAAGACAAACTCCTTCCCATAAATGTTGACTTTGCCATTATTTTGCAGGAGGATAGCAAATTTCCAGATTGTAGATTAGACACAGAATTCAAACCTTGTCTTCAAGCTACTGAAACCAATATCCAATCATTCGAAGTTAAGAGGAAATATATGTACAAGAAGACCATCCATCTTTGAAAGATCGCCGTACTCGAAAGCCAGAGGCAGTTATTGTGGGGAAAATTGATGGAGAGCCTGTTAAAATCAGGGAGTCATGGGATGATGGATATGCTGATGTAAATACTTATTCAGAGAGAGATATCAGCTGTTGGCGGTCGAAGCATGAGAAACGCCCATACTTGGATCTCACAGAAACAGTTCCAGAAATGTCTACTGATGCAAGTGAAAGAATGCCATGGAGTGAAGTGAGGAGTGTTTCCATGGATGAAGTGATAAGAAAAGGCTGAAGACGGGTTTCAGTGGAGTATACCCATATAACAGGGCTATAGATGAAGGTTGTTTTAGTGATAGTGCAGCGTCAGATAGACACGGTCTGTGTTCGAGCTCTTCTGTTGAAGAGAAGAGATGTGACATTGCTTACGATGAGAAAGTTATCCCGGAGGAGATGGGAAGTAGTGAAAGGTTCTTTCCTGTGGGTTTGCATTGTGCAAGGCAATTTCTGCTGATTAAGGATGAGGGCCGAGTTGTCGATGCCTCCCCCAATCTTGAGCTTGCGTTGGGGGCTGAGACGAGACCACCAAACAACGGGATCCTGCCTTTCTTTGTTGGAACAGCCGACAAAAGTGACAACCTGGATAAGGTAACAGCAAAGCAAGAGGTGGATGATGTATCTGCCTCCCTCTCCCTTTCCCTCTCCCTCTCCCTCTCCCTCTCCCTCTCCCTCTCCCTCTCGTTCCCATTTGCAGAAACGGAACGGAATGCAAAGTCTGTTCCGGAAAGCAATCATGTGAATACTTCCCTGTTATTGTTTGGGGGATTCCATGACAAATAGTGTGATGGTGGGCCTAGGTTTGTTTATATATGACATGAATGTTGTAAAACTGTATACCAGGTCGGTAGCTCGTATAAACTTCCATGGGGGCATTGTAGGAGAAACCCACATTCTATCCGTTCAGAACCCATATATAGTAGAACTTAGCAATAACTTGTCTCGTTTGTTGGGTGCATAGACAAGACATAGTTACGGCTGCTTGTATATAAAGAGAAGTAAAGCCGGCTTAAAAACATCACAGATTTACAAGCTCTTTGTTTACTAATAATATATATTGTAATGGTTTTTAGGCGTGTATTATTGTCGGTTTAGTTCGGTGGTTTAATATTTTTCGATACATGGGTATGAAGAAATTTGAGTAGAATAGATATTGTATCAAACTGTCTATTAAAAAAATGTTGGGTGCGGTGGGTCTAGGCTACCTATGACAATTATTAGCTGGTCAAACGATTAGAGTGCGTTTGAAAATTGCGTTTCTATATTTGGTTTGAGAGGTGTAATATTTTTTTCAATTGTGACACTTCTCTCCTCAAATGATGATATTACACAATTCCTTCTTTGGAGAATATATATATATTTGCTTTGATTTATAAGGTATTACTCATATAAAGGAAAGAAAAAATTGCACTCCTCTTGCCCCCGTGGGAATCAACCCAATCACCCTCTGCATTCCAACTATTAGCCATCAAGTTAAGCTGTAACAATCTAACTAAAATTATATTCAAGTTAAACTGGAACACTATCTAAAATAAAAATAAGGAGAATAAGATCCATTAGGACTTGAACAAAAGACCATTATATAAAAAGTTCAATACTTAACCACTAAACTACCTAGACAGTCACTAAACCTTTTTTATATATATATGGATAGAACCTTATATTTAGCTTAATCTGTGTCACCACTTCAAAAATACGTTCGAATTTGACAAACTAAATACGCTTGACCTTAGTTTCATCCGTGATGGAAAGTCTGAGTTTGCAGATGAGAGTTTGTTTTGGCCCCTTGCCTCTGATTCTGTCGAGCTCGCTCGACGGTGATTTTGTTCGTAGTCTTCTTCTCTGACGGTTGGTTTGACCTTCATTCTCGTGTTTTGCCGTCCTCCAGTCATCGCTATTCTTAGATCTTGAAGCTTTGACAACAATGAATTTCTTGCTGCATCATCTCTCTTCGTCCTCATCCTTCTGCGTGGCAAGAAGAGGATATGCAGGTTAAAGACCCGTAAGCTGATTTGGTGTTCATCTCTCTCCCTCATCGGGCTTGTCTTCCCCCTTATGTTTGGGTGTTGGGTGTCTCCTGTTTTCTTTTGGATGTTGTCTCTATTTCTTTGTGTTTTAAGTGTGCATTCTCTCTTTTTCTCTCTATGTAACTTTTTTTTTTGTCTGTTCCGGCCTGTTTATGTTAAAAAAGTACGCTTTCTTTTCATCTTATATCCGAGAGTTTGACAAAGAAAATCAGGTGGATATTTGATATTTCGACTGAATTCTTAAGTGATCGCTGCTGGAAAGCTCAGGCTCCGGGCCTCGTATCATATATTAAGCTAAATTTTGATGGTGGAAAAAAATTATAGGAAGAATAAGAACAAATTATCTTTGTCCAATCATCAAATCAAATGCCATCATCACTGGTTTTCAAAGTATTAACTAACAAGTATTATAGGGTTTTGACATACTTTCGAAGTGGTGACATGGTTTAAGTTAAAAAAAATGACAAGATTTGAAATTTGTCGAAAAAAATACAAACTTAAAATGTTATTAAAAAAGTAAAACATTTTAGGTTGCTTGAACAAGTTTCAAAACTTGCTGTTTTTTAACCTTGAATAAGGTTGTTGTACCATATAACTTACCCTACTATTATACTATGTTAAGTGACCATTTTCGTTAATTTTTTAACGGACAAGGATCGTGTTAGAATAAAAAACAAACATTCGCGATCAATTTGCCAAGAAAAAATCAGTGATCAAAACAAAAATTCGATAACAGTTGGGTGAGTACTAGACGTGTTTACCCAAATTTCTCTGAAAGCTGTGTATCGGAGGTCTAGTGGTTTTAAAATAGAGCCTTGGTTGAACTTAGAGATTTCATTTTTTTTTAATTTGGTGACCAAATTGATTTTTTTTTAAATGAGGGTTTAATGAAAATTTTCAAAACAATTTAGGCATAATTAAACATTTTAATAAATTTAAAACACTTAATAAGAATTTTAAAAAATAGGACTAAATATAGATTTTAAAGGTGTAATAACCATTTTGCGTCTGGCCTTTTTATTCGAATCCAATAAACCATTTAAAAATATAATTCAAAAAATAGTCAATTCAAAAATCCAAAAAAAATCCTTATATCCAATTTCCAATTACAATATCCATTACACCCACATGCCCAAATTATTACCCAAACCATTACAATGACCCGGTTCACCCATAAACCCTACCCGGATCAAACTACCCATTTACCCAACACACCACCAACTCTCCTGTTACCACCTCTTGGTCCCGAGTATTGCAACCGAGCAGCCCCAGCCTTACAACCGAGACCTCAGGCCTTCCTCTGCACACCCTTGGTCCCCAACGAGCCACAACAGCAAATGGTCCCCCTTCTCCTCCAAGCCACCTGCGCAAAACAACAAATGGTGGCAGTAATTTCATATCAAAATTAATAGGAAGTTTAGGTTTTTTTCTTCATTTTTCAATTTCATGTAATTCAGGCTATAAAGCCGAATCAAAAGCAATGTAAAGGGGGACTCCTTTTTTCTCTCCAACATTCTGAAATACAAGCAAAAATTCAAAAGTCTAGGTATTTTTCTTTCAATTTCGCATAGCAATTAGGGTTCATCTTTTCCCTCTTTTCCAAAATCAAGAATCAAAGGGCTCTATTCTACAAAGATTTGTTTTCAAAACCAAAAAGGAATTTCAAAATAAAAATCCAGGGTTCATGACCTTCAAATCTCGTTTTTAAAAACAAAAATCAAAGGGGTTTTTCAGTTTTTTTCGAAATCAAAGTTTAGAGTTTTCATTGGGTTCGGATTTTCAGTCTAAAATAAAAAAGAGTTGAGGATTTTGAGATCTTATCTGGGATTCGAGTGAATTTTCTGGGTTTGTGCCTCTGGTAGTCGAATGCTGCCATTTCCGTGTTGAACGGATGAGGTCCCACTGCCGATGAACGGCGGGGATGGCTTGCTCCTCTGGTCCTGGTTCAGTGAGAGCTATGGTGAGAGAGCGTGAAAAAGGGGTGGGATTTTTTTTGTTCGACTGAGAGAACATAGGTTTTGGTATTTTGAAAGGATTTTCAAATTAATTGAAGTCTGCCTTTTTTATTTTGTTTTATTTCCCCTTTTCCATTTTGTTTCCGTGATTTCCTTTTTCTTTCTTTTTTATTTCATTTTCCATTTTATATATATATATATATATATATATAAATGCATATACAGCATGACATATATATATATATATATAATAACGTAAAACATTGATACACATGTTGCATGTATATTTACACTATAAAAATTCAAATCATAAATTCCTAACCTTAACCATAAAAAACTAAACTCCACACTTTAAACCATAAACCCTAAATTTTAAACACTAACCTTAAATTTTAAATCCTACAACCTAAACCCCTAAACCTTAAACTAAAACTCTAACCCCAAAAACTAAGGCACATGTAAATTAAAGTTTACACGGCATGTGTATTAAAATTTTTTCTTATATAATATGCCATATAATATATAGTCTTGATGCCTTAATATATGTAACTATATATATTATAAGTAGTTTACGCACAATTTATGCTTATATATATCTTTATTTATTGCTTATTTTGTTTGTTCGATCACGATTCGCCATCGGTCTTACGGTGACCCGCAACGGGGTATGATCTGTATTATTATGGCCCGTTAATTGTAGCCACCTAACATTTAACATTTAATTTCCGAATCTAACTTTTAATTTGTCGCATTTATTTTCCCGTATTTATTTTTCGTAATTTAAATTATTGCATTTAATTTCCGCTCTTTATTTTATGCTTCTTTATCTTTTGTTTGATCTGGTCTTTTTTCCAGATTATTTAATTTTCGCTTTTTATTTATGCTTTCATTTAGTACATATATATTTTGCTTTGCTTTATTTTCTTGCATTTGGCTTATTAAATGTTAATGTGATGCCCTTTTATTCGATAGTAAATATGGTCGGTACCAAGCGTAATGGTGGTGGTCTATTTGCTTATTCTCGAATAACAGGGCTTTTAAAATTTACTCGCATTTTTAAACAAATTTTAAATTAATTTAAAATTTGAACTCGCAAATTTTCAATTAAGGCAAATCGTATTTGACTAAGTACTAATTTTTGGGCGGTGTGGGTGCTAATCCTTCCTCATCCGTAACCGACTCCCGTACCCATTTTCAAAAGAATCTATGATTTCATTTTTGGCGTCTGGTCTACCTTTTAAAAATGATCGGTGGTGACTCTATTATTTTTTTCCAACTCTTCACTTTTTAAAAAAAAAAACAAGTTTTTAAAACAATTTTCCCCAATTTTCAAAAATTTTCAAAACAAGCAATTAACCAAATAAATAACAAACAAAAAATATTTTTCATTCTAGTGATCCCGAATTTTAAATTTTCGAAGAAAAAGAGGTCGCTACAGCTGGCGACTGCGCTGCGGGCCAAATTTTGTTTTTATAAAAAGAGAGGTAGGCTACGAGTAAAGTACCTTTTGCTTTAACGGGAAATTACGAGTTCATTTTTAAATTAACTTAATATCTTTTTAGAAATGCGAGTTCATTTTAACGCATGTTAAAATTTGTCATATAAACCCGTTCGTGTAAGTGGGGGGAAAATGCTAGTGCTTCGTGAGGATATTGTTCCTCCGTATGGGCCTTGTAAGTACTTTCGGGGCTCGAGTACCCTATGTTTTCGTGGGAATATTGTTTCCCCATATGGACATAGCGAATGGGTCCGCTTAAATTGAACTCGATTGAAAGGAGCCTATAATGGGTGATGATCGGGAGCCTTGCTACCCTTAGAATGGGACATAGAGGACAATTTGAGTACCTTTTTAGCACCAAAACTGCATGTAAAATATAAGAAGCCTACCCCTTTTAGAGCCATGCGGTAACTCTATAAAATTAGAATATCATGCAAAGAGGGTTCATTTTGTGCTAAAACATGTCGTGAATATTTTTGTCTTTCATTTGTAATATTTTTACTAACCGGTGTTTCTTTATCATTTGCATTACATCAGCATATGATATTCATTCGCATTTTATTACATAACATCGTCTGCATTACATCATCATGAGGTATTGACCTGAGAACGGTGGACACAGTAGAGATCGTTCATGAATCGGGAGAAAATCTAGTAACCTAGACGTCAATTAAATGTAATATTCAAAAGTTGCAAATTTCTCTCATATATTCGTGAGTGTTGTTCCTCGAAAACTATGTCTAAAACAATACATTTGCATTTAGGGCAGTTACCTTGCATTTACATGCGTTTATTTTGAAAACATCGAAACTAATTTTTAAGATGTCTTGTGACAGTGATTATGGATCAAAGAAAAATTCATTCGATTCAGCACCCCTACGAAACCTAACAAAAAACCAAAATGATGAACGAAGACACATTAAACCGAATTGAGCAAACCCAAAGGGACATGCAAGCGAATTTGGCCAGAAAAATGAAAGAATAGTTGGCTAAGGCCCGGCAAGACATGGTGGAGCAGTTCAAGAAATATCAACAAGATACACTAGGCCAAATAGCCCAAATGCTTGGATTTAAGCTTATCGGACAAAGAGAGGCATCTGTTGTAAATTCGACGGCAAATCTCAATCCCACTGATGGGACGAATATCCCACATATCCTTGGGGTTTACTCCTCCTCATGCTAAGGATCAATCGAACCTTCAGGGAATACTTTCTCGAGGGAAATCACCACTCTATTAGGCTGGCGCCTCTTTTCTTATAAATCTACCCTCTGCATCGGAAGTCAAGCCTGTGGGTAATCAAGTCGAAAATTTTGTTTCGGAAATGGATCAATTGATTGAAATGAAGAAGCCTAGAATTTAAACCTCTAAAAAGATCGAGGATCGATGCAAGCGACTCGAAGAAAAGATAGAAGCCATAGAGGTAACTGACACCTTCATTGGATTTGAGGCCCATGAACTCAGCCTTGTCCCAGATTTGGTTTTACCTCCTAAGTTTAGGGTCATAAAATTTAATAAGTACAATAGAACGAGCTGTCCTCGTACACATCTTACCATGTTCTGTCGAAGAATGATGGGATACAGGAGGGATGACAAGCTATTGATCCATTGTTTCCAAGATAGTCTCTCGGGATCTGTCACAAGATGGTATAATTAGTTGAACCAACATCAAATAAAGTCATGAAAGGACTTGGCCAAAGCTTTCCTAGAACAGTACGGACATGTCAGTGACATGGTGCCTGACCGTTGGACTTTGCAACACATGAAACAAAAGCCAAGTAAATGCTTTAGGCAGTATGCCCAATGTTGGAGAGGCGTGGCAGCTCAAGTTCAAACCTTGCTCAGTAAAAAAGAAACGATGGTCATGTTTATCCAAACATTTGAGGGTCTAGTCTTGGATCGCTTGATAGGCAATGCGACTACTAACTTTGTCGACCTTGTGTTATCCTGGTGAGCTCATCGAAAATGCCGTCAAGAGTGGCAGAATCAAATGTGAAGGTCGTTTATCCCACAAGAAGACGCCGTATGCAAAGAAAGACCGTGAAGTAAACTCTTCGAGAGTTTACAATGTCAGTTATTCGGTCGAGCCAAGTCCTCAGGTTTCCTCGAGCCAAGACCCCGGTCAAAGAAGAAACACTGAGAAAATAGAGTTTAACCTATTACCAATCTCTTAGGGTGAATTGTACAAGCAACTGTTCTATGTCCATGTGGTGGTACCCTTCTATCAAGCACCGTTGCAGCCTCCATTCCCAAAATGGTATGATCCTAGCGCAAAGTGTGTATACCATGGTGATCAAGTAGGGCACTCGATTGAGACTTGTATCGGCTTTAAGAATGCCGTAGAAAAGCTGATCAAGTTTAGGGTCATAAGTTTCGACAAATCCAGTAGGCCAGCTACGACTGCCAACCCCCAACCAAACCATACCGGTAGAGTAAAAACAATCTTCGAGGAAAGTAACCGAACAGCTAAGTCCAAGGTGTCAAAAGTCAAATCACCCCTCAGTTGGGTTTGAAAGAAGCTACTTGATGCAGATCTGATCGGTCAAGGAATAATAATGCTCGAAGGGCATATCAGTCTGTACTGTGAGTTCCATGCCGAAGATGGGCATACTATTCAATATTGCCATGAGTTCAAAGACACGATTCAAGGCCTAATGGACCACAAAGAAGTTGAGTTCTTTGATGATTGAACTAGCCCCTGCTTCTTAGTCTAGATAACAAGCTACAACTTTAGTAGGTTCCCTTTCGCTTTTAGCTTCTTTCAAAGTAATGCATGTAAATCAAATCCACCTGCTTAAGCTTGAGGCAGTGTTGATCTTTTGTAAGGGCCTAAGATTGCTTGCTTTATTTTTTAATGAAAAGATGCATTTTATTTTTCAACTCTCTCTTTATTTTGTAAATATATTTATCTATTAAGTCCTCGTTTATCAATTGCACAATGGACATTGATTTTGACCTGAAGGTTAAGTCTGAGTAACTTGTGTCTAATTGAAATCCTAAGTTGCGGAGATTATGAATATGTGACGCACATTTCACATTAAGGACCATACATAATAACAAATCGATGCAATTTGATGTTTGAAGCCTGGTAATGGGCATTTTCAAAACAAGATGAAATAATTTAACTTTCAAAGCCAGGTAATAGGCGTCTTCAAAAAATATTTCAGTGATGGAAGCCTGGTAATATTCATTTTTCAAAAAGCACTTCAAAGCCTGGTAATAGACATTTTTTAAAAAGTTAATAAAAAAACACACCAATGTTCGAAACCTGATAATAAGCATTTTCGGATAAGAGTGTGAAATTTTTAGGGCACTCTGCTGAAGCCCATTCTAATCGAAACTCTTTGCTTCATGAGTGATGATAATATTTTCAAAATCATGACAATGCCGAGTAGCTCAAGAATTTTTTGTTTGCTCCATCATTTATTTCAAGCCAAAAGAATGTGATGAATTGAATTCCCCAAATAAAAATAAGACAAAAAATGAATGAACCTGCCAAAGGCAAGATGGTCAAGCACCGAAGTAGTTTAAAATGCATTTCACATCTTCAAATATCAATTCAGCTTTCGAGGTCTCATAGACACATGATTTGCTTGGGACAATCCTCAATAAGCCATTTCAGTGTTGCTCGCGCACTTGATATTCGGGGCATTCAATCTAGCTTGATATATTCACAATTTGAAAAGAAAAACCCAATTTTCTTAATAAGCATCTCACATTGAAATCATAACATGAAGTCTAAAATTTAAAACAAAAGGCTTTCTCTACATTACTTACAGAGAAGCTCAAAAGTATACGGACCAACAGCAAATGTGCCCTCCGATTACTACTTCAGCTAAAAAAAGCATTCACATGTTGACCTTCGTCTAGAAATGTAACATTTCAAAAAATGGTCGAATCGACAAGAGGTTAGGGCATCAGTGCACATAAGACAAAAGCTGTCTACCCTGTCTGCAAGATAGGACTTGAGCAAAAACAAGACCAAACCACCAGTATGACTAGAAAGTCATGGGGCATCCCCGTTGAAGTCAACATCATGGCCAATTGCACTGTATGCCATTCAGATCAACATCATGCCATATAATCATTATGCATTCGCATTAAATGCATACATTACACATCAAATTAGATGCATTCATGCTAAGTGCTTATACTTATACATAAAAAATGTTCAGGATAAAAAACCTCAATCATGGAGGACAATAACAAATTGGCAAGCCCCTTCAACTAGGAGGAGGAGCAGGATCGACAAAGAGTTGAAACCTCAAGATGGAGGATAACAACGCCCAACACGAAATGGCGAACCCTCATAACAAAAGAAGCCAAACCAAAACTC
Organism: Hibiscus mutabilis; assembly: GCA_019671005.1. Lineage (NCBI taxonomy): Eukaryota > Viridiplantae > Streptophyta > Magnoliopsida > Malvales > Malvaceae > Hibiscus > Hibiscus mutabilis. The sequence continues at coordinate 33,098,028 of CM033750.1, read as the reverse complement.
GGACTCTGATTGAACAATTACTAACTATTGTTTACTTCTATTTTCAGGTCTTACCCCGTTGTCGGTGGTGTAACAGATCTATCATCTTTATTCTTGGATTTCGACTCACCGTCAGTGGTGTAAAGGATCGAAAGACTTTTCTTTAGATCTCAACTCTCCGTCAGTGGTGTATCAGATCAAATTTTTCTTCAGATATTGACTTATCGCCAGTGGTGTAGTAGATTATTTTCTTTTTAGATCTTGACTCATCGTCAGTGGTGTAGGGAATCAACAAATGACTCAGAAAATGTCTCTTTGTCAGAGTTGTAGCTTGATCAAATCTATCTTCAGATATTGACTCATCGTCAGTGGTGTAGCGGATCAGCTATCTAACTCCTCAGATCTTGCCTCATCGTAAGTGGTGTAACAGATTAGACTCTTCTTCAGATTTTGACTCTCCGTCAGTGGTGCATCAAATCATCTTCTTCTTCAGATCTTGCCTCTTCATCAAAGTTGTAGCTTGATCAAATCTTCATATTCAGATCTTGACTCATCATCAATGGTGTAGCGGATCAACATCTATTCTTCATATCTTGACTCATCGTCAGTGGTATAGCGGATCAAAATCTCCCTTTCGATCGTGCCTCTTCGTCAGAGTTGTAGGTTGATCATAACCAATAACTTAGATCACGCCTCTTCGTCAGAGTCGTAGCTTGATCGCCTCTAACTCCTAAGATCATGCCTCTTTGTCAGAGTTATATCTTGATCATAATTTAATCACCAGATCATGTCTTTTCGTCAGAGTTGTAGCTTGATCCAATCTAATCTTTCAATCTTGTCTCGTCGTCGATGGTATAGCAGATCACGCATATTCAAACTTCTCGTTACCCAATCTTATTAATTTTACAGTTTTAAATAAAATAAGTGGGTACTCAGGCTGAAACAACTTCTTTATTGTTGTAGGTTATATCTTTCTAAAAAAAAAGATGAAGTAGATGAGTCGACCAGATCTTGACTCTCTATTGGTGGTGTAGCGAATCAACAGATGAGTTCTATTTCTCTAAAAGTTAGAAAATAGACCAATTAGAGTTGAAGGAAGAGTCATGCAAGAAAGGGTGCTCCAGTTCGACCGAACAAAAATGGTTATCTTTTGGTCTTTTCTCTATTGTCATTTTACAACAATGAGCAAAGAAAGGCAACTGTAATCACCATTTTACGTCCGACCTTTTTATTCGAATCCAATAAACCATTAAAATATAATTAAAAAATAGTCAATTCAAAAATCTCAAAAAAATCCTTATATCCAATGTCCAATTACAATATCCATTACACCCAAATGCCCAAATTACCCAAACCATTACACTGCCCGGTTCACCCATAAACCCTACCCGGATCAAACTACCCATTTACCCAACACACCAACTCCCCTATTACCACTCCTTGGTACTGAGTATTGCAACCGAGCATCCCCAGCCTTACAATCGAGACCTCAGGTCTTCCTCTACACATCCATGGTCCCCAACGAGCCACAACAGCAAATGGTCCCCTTTCTCCTCCAAGCCACCGGCGCAAAACAACAAATGGTGGCAGTAATTTCAGATCAAAACCAATAGGAAGTTTAGGTTTTTTTCTTCATTTTTCAATTTCATGTAATTCAGGCTATAAAGCCGAATCAAAAGCAATGTAAAGGGGACTCCTTTTTTCTCTCCAACATTCTGAAATACAAGCAAAAATTCAAAAGCCTAGGTATTTTTCTTTCAGTTTTGCATAGCAATTAGGGTTCATCTTTTCCCTCTTTTCCAAGATCGAAAATCAAATGGCACTATTCTCCAAAGATTTGTTTTCAAAACCAAAAAGGAATTTCAAAATAAAAATTCAGGGTTCATGACCTTCAAATCTCGTTTTTAAAAACAAAAATCAAAGGGGTTTTCAGTTTTTTTAAAACTCAAAGTTTAGGGTTTTCATTGGGTTCTGATTTTTAGTCGAAAATAAAAAAAAAGAGTTGAGGGTTTTGAGACCTTACCTGGGATTCGAGTGGATTTTCTGGGTTTGTGCCCCTGGTAGTCGAATGCTGCCATTTTCGTGTTGAACGGATGAGGTTCCGTCGCTGATGAACGGCGGGGATGGCTTGCTCCTCTGGTCCTGGTTCAGTGAGAGCTATGATGAAGGAGCGTGAAAAAGGGGTGGGGTTTTTTTTGTTCGACTGAAAGAGAACATAGGTTTTGGTATTTTGAAAGGGTTTTCAAATTAATTGAAGTCTGCCTTTTTTATTTTGTTTTATTTCCCCTTTTCCATTTTATTGCCGTGATTTCCTTTTTCTTTCCTTTTTTTATTTCATTTTCCTTTTATATATATATAAATGCATATACCGCATGACATATATATATACATATATATATACATATATATATATATATATAATATTGCCATATAATATATAGTCTTGATGTCTTAATATATGTAGCTATATAAATTATATGTAGTTTACGCACAATATATGCTTGTATATATATCTTTATTTATCGCTTATTTTGATTGTTTGATCACGATTCGTCATTATTCTTACGGTGACCCGCAACGGGATATGATCCGTATTATTATGATCTGTTTAGTGTAGTCACCTAACATCTAACATTTAATTTATGAATTTATCTTTTAATTTCTCGCATTTATTTTCTGCAATTTAAATTATCACATTTAATTTTCACTCTTTATTTTATGCTTCTTTATCTTTTGTTTGATCCGATCCTTTTTTTGGATTATTTAATTTTCACTTTTTATTTATGTTTTCATTTCGTACATATATATTTTGCTTTGTTTTATTTTCTTACATTCGGCTTATTAACTGTTAATGTGATGTCCTTTTATTTGATAGTAAACATGGCCAGTACCAAGCGTAGTGGTGGTGGTCTGTTCCATTATTCTCTAATAACGGGGCTTTTAAAATTTACTCGCATTTTTAAAAGGATTTTAAATTAATTTAAAATTTGAACTCACAAATTTTCAATTAAGGCAAATCGTATTCGACTAGGTGCCAATTTTTGGGCGGTGTGAGGTGCTAATCCTTCTCCATTCGTAATCGACTCCTGATGCCATTTTCAAAAGAATCTATGATTTCATTTTTGGTGTCTAGTCTACCTTTTAAAAATGATCGATGGCGACTCTAGTCTTTTTTTTCAACTCTTAACTTTCAAAACAAAACAATTTTTTAAAACAATTTTCCCCAATTTTTAAAAAAATTCAAAATAAGCAATTAGCCAAATAAATAAATAAAAATATTTTTTATTTTAGCATTCCAAATTTTAAATTTTCAAAGAAAAAGAGGTCGCTACAAAAGGATATACCTTAAACTTGATGTAAATTTCATAATTTTCAGAGTCCCTGGCTCAGACTTTCATAATAGTCTGCCTCTGCTCATATAATTTACTAATAATAGATGAATTTAAATTTTAAAATAAAACAATAAGTTTAAATTCAAATTTTACTTCAATTATAAATATTTGACTTTCATTTCTAATGTATGTATAATTAAATTTTGGCTGAGTTTAGTGTCACTAATCAACTTAATATTAATTCAATTAAAAAAAAAACTCTTTAAAAGTATAACGAATACTATTATATAAGCGTATTTTTATATTTTTGACACATTTAAACAAAAAGCAATTAAAATTACTCTTTGAGAACCAAACATGCACTAATGAATTTTATACAAACCTTTTACTAACATATTTATAATTATCTCTTTAATCGGATCCTTCAAACAAAGGCAGAGGTTTAAATCTTAGTATTGTGAATAGAGCAAATTGAACTGAGAATGTTGACTCTATAACAAACTTTACCATATTCAATTCAGATCAATCGATTAATGGATATTTGTAATTATTAATAAAAAAGAACGCATACTACTTGAATTATGAAGTTATAGTTGCAATTAATTACTTCAAGGATATAAACATTAAACAAAGGGTTTGTATTTATGCATTAAATCATCAGACACGTCATTAGGAACAAAATTAATTATATTTAATTTTTAGATTTTATGATGCCATAGACTACTTAAAATTATATATTGTCAATTTGTCAAATAGAATTCTAAACAAAATAATTAGGAACATGTAATATATATTTATGAAACACCTCATAAAGGTTGAAAATCCTAAACCGACTAAAATATGGGAACCCCAACGTTTAGAAGTTGAAGTTTATTGAACCAAAACTTGGATTAGGTCTCAAAACCTAGCCCTATATAAACATAATCAGCCTATTATCATGTTGAAAACTATCGGTGTACTTTTATTTGCAGCTAAAGTAAACCTATTCCGCCATTAGAGACTTTGAAGCAAAGCTAGAGAAAGCTCAGAGATGTCGAACTCAAAGGAGGTAGAGAATGGTTCTGATGAAGATACATTGCAGAAACTGAATAGCAAGGTGGACCAAGAATCTTGTAATGAAAGGGAAAGTCTAAACAAACTCACTCTGATTGTATTAGAAAGGGTTGTTAATCGCTTAGTCAAGGAACCCACAGGGATTTCCACGGAGAAGAAGGGTATCAAACGGGGAAACCAAGATTACTTGATCCACAAGAAAAAGAAACACAAGCCATGCAATGATAACAAGAAGCAGCAGGAAAAGAAGATAAAGAAGGAGAAGAAGAAGCCTAACCATGTTCCAAAGAAGGGGCAAGCTGATGCCATGCAGAAGTTCACTGAATTGGGGCTGGAACCGCCTCCCGACATGCCAGAAGCGTTAAGGATTTGCATTCAAGACATGGGTGGGACTGAAATAAAGCTTGTCATTCAAAAGTTCGTCAGAGTTACTGATTTGGATCCGCAACAAAACCGCATGTCGATGCCGTTGAAACAAGTCAGGTGCGAATTCTTGAACGGCGTCGAGAAGGAAAAATTGAGTAGAAGAGAAGCAATACAGGTTTTGTTCGTAGACCCGCGTGTTGTTGCGTCTGAGATAAACTTGAACAAGTGGGAAGTGGGGAAAACCAGCTCTTCCTATGTTCTGAATGGTCCATGGTTCAAAAACGTGGTGAAGAACAACAAAGACAGTTTGAAGCCGACGGCGGTGGTGCAGATTTGGTCGTTCAGGGTTGGGACAAATTCACAGCTTGGATTTGCTCTCGTCAAGGTCAGAGATGGGGAACAAGACTAAGAAGTCAAGAGATTAAGACATCTTTTCTTGTAATAGCCCAAGGCTTTTTGTCTAAACAATTTTGTACTTTGTGTCTCTTGAATGAATGAATATAGTCGAGTGTTGTTCCAAAATTCTACTCCTATATAGATAATATCTATATTGCTCCAACTCTTCATTTTTGTTGAAGTATCCATGTCAGACATAGATATAGTCATATAGGGATATAAGCCTCAAAATAGATGGAAGATACATACCCATGTTGGTCTTGGACACATCTCTCTGTGTTCAACACTCCTACCCTAGACCAAGTAGCAACGCTTGGCAGATAACTTGAATGGACAGAGAGGTTACCACTTACCGCTTCTAATATCCACCGTAAGTGGCAATGTTGGATCCTTGAAGACTTCACTCCAATAGGTACAGGGGCTGGACCTTACTCGGAAGACAATAATATAATATGAGACTCATTTTAATCAAGTATAGCATGCCATATTACAAGAAACAGAAACAGAAGCGACAACAGCGGTCGTGAAGATTGGAGTATTTTCTGATTAAATCGACATCATATTCACGTTCAAGAGGACGAAACAAATTTGGTGAGATATTATAGTACTCATCGGTTGACGTCAACATCAGTCGATGTGGTGGCCGATCACCGGAGAGCGGTGGTCGGAATCTAAATTGCTTTGACATAGAGAGAAACAATTAGAGGAAGAAAGAGAAAAAAATAAAGGATGTTTTAAATTTTTATAAGAATTCAAAACGATGTTTCGTTTTAATGGTTTTAGTAGGGATCTAAAATGATGTCGTTTTGGTGTGTCATCAATCGTCTGTATGTTATCACATTGTTTGTGATTTAACGGTCGAGTAACCAAAACATGAGTAATTTAAAAGTTGAATGATTAAATTAAAATTTTTAAAAGTTAAATAACCAAAATAGAAGTGAAAATATAGGTAAACAGTGAACGATGCAATTTACCTGTCATATAAGAATATTCTTATATTTTGACACATTTAAACAAAAACAACTAAAATTTCTCTTTGAGAGCCAAACATGCACTAATGAATTTATATACAAACCTTTTACTAATTCATCTATAATCATCTCTTTAAGCGGTAAAAATATTATTAAATGGGCTAGAATTCTCTTACACTAAAGTCGTCTCGAATATATTTGAGTCCTGAGCGAAAATTCAAAATAAACAGCTATAGAGTAAAAGCATATTTCATTAATGAACTATTATTTTTATTATTTTGTTTAAAAAACACCTTAAATCCAACTAAAATAATAAAGACAACCACTAATTTATAAGCTTATCACTTGAGAAGTTATTGAAGCTAAGAAGCTGAAAAGTGGGGCCTAAGCAAAAACTCATGTTGCTCCCCCTTGAGGCAGTCTGTCTTAAATTATGTAAAATTTTTGTAAATGGGTGATTGAAATTAATAACGGAAAATAATTATATTTTTATAAAAAAAATGAGTTAATTTCAATCATTCATTTATCCTTATCTTGAAGTAGAATAATTCTAATGCATGTACAACTTTTAAATTTTATACATTTAAAATCATTAAACAAGGTAAATAGATAGATAAAATTGATAATAAAAAATAAAATTATTTTTATGAAAATAATTGATAAATCTCAGTCGGTCATTCATTTACTCTCATTTAATTGTATATATAAATTAACTTTTATTTTTTAAAAAATATAAATTACTTTATGCATAGGCATATGGGCATATTCGTAAATGGAAACTTTGGTTCAAATTTCAAAAACTAACCAGTAGTATTACTATCTATTTTCCTGGCAAGGAATTTTCACCTAATTACTTTCTTCATTGATTTCTCTCTCTAGATCTCTCATGGCTTCCAGTTTCGCTCTCGTTTCCATCTCAGGTTTTTCATTTTTAATCTACCTTTTTTCCTCATTAATTTTCATTTTAGCTTGTAACTAACTTCAGTTCATATTAATTTAAATTCCGATGTTTTTTCCATTGAAAAATAGCTTGATAATCTGAATTATTAATTGCTGATCTTTCTTTTTTCTACTTTTCTTGTGCATGTTGTCATCTGATTATCGTTTGAAGAATTATTTTAGATAGCAATCATGTTAATGATTTTTTTTTCTTTTTCGAAGGAACAATTACATACTCAATATTATCTGTTGATGAAGTGATTAAAAAAAGTAAATGCTTGAAAACATACTAATTGTTTCATATAAACGTTAAATCAGTCATTTTCACTTCTATGAAGGTAGGCTTTTTCTTTGTTAATTATTTAAATGAAATATTTGCCTTTCTGTATAAAAAAGCACTATTTTGCAAGTAAAAAACAAGTAGTGATCTGAATTCATTGAGTTGATGTTGTTGGATAAAGATCAAGGTTACTATGCCCAAGTTTCAAAAAATAGATAACAAATTTTGCTATGTTAGAGAAAGGGGAAAGGCTAGATGTATATATGCTAATAGTTTGTTTTCGACTCGGCTTGTTTCTTATAATTTATTTCAAGTGATTGAGGTTTGAAAGAACATGCTTATGTAGCTACTGATGATAGATAGGAATATCAGTGTACTTTGCCTTATTCTATGTATTTCAAGTGACGGAGGTTTGAAAGGCTAGATGTATATATGCTAACAGTTTGTTTTCGATTAGGCTTGCTTCTTATAACTTATTTCAAGTGATTGAGGTTTGAAAGAACATGCTTATGTATCTACTGATGGTAGATAGGAATGTCAGTGTACTTTGCCTTATTCTATGTATTTTACCGATTGTGATTGGGAATTTTTTATACTATTATTTTGATTTGGTACTGAATATTTTCATTGATATAAAATTCTATGGTTTCTGCTTTAAATTGCAAAAAGAAGGAAGATTTAAGGATCAAATGCCATAAGTTATGAAAGAATGTCAACCATATTGCTAACAACCTAAAATGAAAGTAAGACATGGGATGGTGGGATAGATCATACAGGGGGAGTAGTTCTACTTTTTCATATTGCTTTGTTTTTTTAACTACATTGATTCATTTTGGTGCTTGTAACGGATTGCTATTAATGAAATGCTTTGTGATCGAGTTCTTGCTTCATGCTCAATTTATTATTGTTCCTTCTCGGTTATAGGCTGTTCTCATCTTAAGGCTCATGATGTTTGGTTCACTAAGTCCAGCACCTTTGGGAAAACATCCAGTTTGGCTGTTCAGAGGAAACAAATGCCATCAAACCGCCAGTTTTCAGTTTGTGCAGAGTATCGGTATGCCCTGGATTTCAGTCCATGTGAATAACTTAGATTCATATTCCCGTTTCTCCTAAGAGTATGCTTATCAGGGCTAGCTGAACTTGTGATTGCTAGCCACTGTTATTAAGCCACATCTCTCTAAAGGCTTTTGTTTTAGGTTTGACCTAGATTGCTCATGTGCTGTGTTATCAGATAATCATATGCCAAACCATTTGTCTTACTAAACCACTTGATTTAGATCCAGAAATCTGTAGAACACACTTCCAATTAGTTGCACACTTCGAGACATTATAGTGAAATCTCAATATAAAATCTGAAATTCAATTGTCAAATGTCTATCTAAAAGCCTTGAGGTCATTACAGCACCGTTAATAAAATTCCTTTTGCCTCATTGTTGAGGTCATTTAGAGAATGAAGTCAATTTAGACATTTCCACCAAAACTGATATAAAAAACTTGGCTGTTAATGCCCAATGGTTATTATGTTGCATCTATTACCAAAGCTTGATTTTTCTGTCACTGTTAAAAAAGCTTGTAAATGGATGCTGATGCTTATGTTGTGCTTTGTTTAGATTTAATTCAAGTTGGATTTTGCCAATTGCTTATGTTGATTTTGTCTCAAAAGCAGTGCTGCTTGTTTCTTATTTGTTCTCATCTTTGGTGTTCCCCCTGATGTATTAGCGATGGCAGTGGGGGTGGAGCAAGTGATTTTGCTGCTGGGTTTTTATTAGGAGGTGCTATATTTGGAACGCTGGCATATGTTTTTGCTCCACAGGTGATTAATTTTTGTTTTCAGCCCAACTTTCTGCACATATTTTAACATATACAATTGAATTGACTCAAATTGTCCCTCTAGTAGTGCATTTGTGTTACGGGGAAAATAATTATCGGATTTTATTAATATCAAAAACAATTAGATATTCTGGTTGGATCCTCCATTCTTAATTTGTCTTGTCATATTTTGCAAGCAAAAAAAAGTAAAACAACCAAGTTTTTTATACCATTTTTGGTGGATCCAACCTGAATATCTAAAATTAACTTGTATTTACTTTTTTTTTTTTCTCGTCATATTTTGCATGGAGGAATGAAACGTCTGCTGTGTTTTTGTGCCATGAATCACTTTTTGGATTTTTCATGTAAAATATTAGATATTCAGGTTGGATCCTCCATTCTTAATTTGTCTTGATTTAGATTAGAAGATCCTTGCTAAATGAGGATGAATACGGATTCCGGAAGGCAAAGCGACCAATATACTATGATGAAGGTTTAGAGGTAATTAGCTTCTACTTTATTTGCAGCTCTGTCCATTGTCGTATGCTATATTACCTTTATACTAATTCCGAATCTTTCTTGCTCACTGAAAGCAGCAAACCAGGCAGACCCTGAATAAAAAAATCAGCCAACTCAATTCTGCCATCGACAATGTATCCTCGGGTTTGAGAGGTGGAAATAATTCAGCTACTGTGCCAGCCGAGACTGACCATGAAGTAGAAACTGCCATGTGAGGCGTGTTTGTTGCCTAGTCATAATGGTGAGTGTTAGTGATTTATGAATGCTCCTGCGCGTCTATATTGACTTCTGGATTCGCATGCTATTTGAAACTTTTTTATGTGATTGGGTTATATGCCGTTTTGAATTTGATATCATTATTAGTTTCGTTGTCTTTCGGCACCTAAACATTAGTATGATACATAAGCAAGCGCAGATGTCTTTTTCCTTGTCTTTGAGAATGCAAATTAGAACAGTGAGCTGCCTATTTTCTTTCTTGTGCATTGCCATGCTGAAGCCTTAATAGCTTGCTCACCCTGAATTTTTACCCAAATTGAAAAACCTAAATTTTTAAAATCCCTGATTGGAAACCCTAACGATTGGGAATTTTTAATTTGGAAACCCTAATTTTGTAGGGGGTTAATTTGTAATTATTGTTGAATTTGGGAATTGAAGTGAGATTAAATCAAAATCCAATGGCTTAATTGGTTAAAGTGGAAATTTAGAAGACCATAATGCAGGCGAGTGAAGCATTGGAGGACTTATTGGGCCGTTTCCCCTTTCTATGTGTTTGTACTAAATTTCATAAACTCTATTTTATTATTTTGGGTAAAGTACATAAATGGTCACTAACTATCCCAAAAATACAAAATGGTCACTAAACTTTTAAAAGTTGCATAATGGGCATTAAACTTTGATTTTTGTTACAAAATGGTTATTGAACCATTAATCGACCTTAGACAGGTGATGTGGCTGTTATTTTTTTTTTTTGTAAAATAGCACATTTAATCATTTATATTTACACATTCAATAATTTAATAACTTTTTATCAGCAAATTCGAAAAAAAACCCTCATGTAAAATCATTTAACATTCGATTCATCAAATTTTGATTTTGAGTTTGTTTCCCCATTCATACTCAGAAACTCAAACCCTAACAATTAAGTACGCAAATTCAATTTAAGTTTAAATTTCTTCACTCCAGAACTGTTATTTTAAACCCATTTCTGGATCAGCATTTTCCCTTCAAAATTTCAACTATTCATCGGAACCCTATTTCCATTGCTTCTCCTTTGTTTTTCATGATGAATAGTTACGGACTTATTAACATGTGTCTGCATTTAAGCATATTATTCTGGTCGAAGTCTGCATAAATCCTAACTTCCTCGTTCCCTAATTCATTATTTCAGATTGCATGATCTCTGGTTAAATATTGTTACTTGTGTGTTCTATGCTTATTATACGCATTCAGATATCACACTGAGCTTTGTAACTCATTTCTCGTCTTTATCTTTTTTTTTTTTATATAGATTTACTTACACTCTAGGTATGGACTCGAGATGACTCGGAGAGTCTCAATTTTTAAATAGTAATGACTTTTAAGTATTACATCATTTGTTTCATTCGGTGATATTTTAGATTCGGTTGTAACTTTTAGGCCTCTAGAGTGTCACGCCACTTTAATGTCGTCAAAAATTGAAGAAAGGACGACAATCAAATGTGAAATTTTCAATCGAACGATAATGACGAATGACGAACGGACAACAAACTAAGTCTTGTAACTTGTGTGGTAAGAGGAGAAAACCTTATTGTTGCGGCAATAACATGGTGTTCAACAACAGTAGAGTGAGAATTTAAAAATTTATTTTTTTAAGAAAATAAAAGTTTTTTTTAAAGTTAATGACTTTGATGATTTTTTTTAAAATTTAATAAAACTAATAAGTAGGCCATTTGTCATGCAATGAATGGATGACAAAATTTCTTTAACGGTTGTTCATGGATTGAACTTAAAATAGTAATAGAATGAAATATTAGACACTACTTTGACAAAAAAAAATTGTAATCACCTATCGAAAAAAGATATATGGTTGAACATTTAGTTTGTGGTTAAGCTTTAATTCAAAAGTATAATGAAAATTTTGTCCATTTTTATTTACTCTTCATCTTTTTTTAACATTGAATAATTATTTCATACATAAGCGTTTTGTTTCCACAATCATCTTAGTTTCTACCACTAATGTATGAGATATTTTTCTTTAACATTTCTTAAGGATATACTGCTAATAAGTATTGAACCCACAAAGTAAGAGAGAAGAATAATATCAACCGAGTGGCTTAACACCGCACCTAAATTTTGTTGACTTTACTCTTCATCTTTAAATACCAAAATAAATATTTAAAAATGTAAAAAATGAAAAATCAATAAAAATTATATAATAATTATAATATATGAAGTCCATAAGAAAAATATTATAGGGTTTGAATTCGTATGCCGTGAACGAAACAAATTGAATTAAATGAATGTTTCGTAATAAATTATTTAATTCGAATTAGTAAAAAAAATAGTTATGGGTGGTTATAAAAAATATTACTTTATTCCTTGAAATCATGATAATTGATAAGTCTATCCATTCTTCTTCATTTTATTTTTTTTTCAAACAGTTTTAAAAAACAATCTAAAATCCTCAATATTTTCCTTCACCTACCTCACTAGAGTTGAGGTTCATGTCTTTTACCGGCGCGTGAATAACACGTACCTGATTTTCGTAATAATTTAGATTCAGGCTACAAGATCAAGGTTAAGTCCCAGATCCATATTCAAACTTGTGGCATCCAAACAACCTCTCTTTTTTCCTAAAAAAATCTCTCATAAACAAATCCCCAATTTCCTTTTCTTTGTTTCTTTTTCAACTTTGGAAATTCTGATAAAAATTTATTATGAATAAACTTCAGCTTAGTAATCTGGTTGCAATTGCAGATGGAAGGCAATGATAACTCCACTTCTAAGGTATTCTTTACTTTTATTTTTCAAAATTTTAGTTTCAGATCAAATCTTTTGTCTTCAAAAGAAATATGGTATAATTTTTTTAGTTATGAAGAAGAGAAAGAAAATCTCTGACTTCATTTTCTTTACTGCTTAATTTCCTATTTTTTAATTTGAGTTCTCTGTATTTTTATTTTTGTATAACTGAATTCTATTACTGGGTTTGTTTGTTTGTTTGTTTTTATATTGTAGCTTTGTTAGAAATTATTGATATTTTACAATATAGAACTTTAAATAGAACTGTTATTGTTGGATTTAGAAAGGATGTTAAAAGTAAAATTCCTTCTGCGGAGTTGAAGAACAAAGTTACATGCTCAAAGGAATTACGAAAGGGAAGAACTGAAAATTTAAAGATAAAAGGGACCGAATTATTATGGTTTTTTTTTTTTTTACTTTCTGGGGAAAAATGCAAAAGGATTGATCAGATTCATTAGAATATTATTTTTCCATCTCATTTCTTCTAGGAATTGTCTATTTATTTTTTTGTGTCGAAATCGGCAATTTTGTTTTGTTGTTTGATTATCATGAAATATTTGCCTTCTTATGTAAAATGGTAGCAACTAAAAATCTCTTACCTTTCTTGGTATTGTGTGGATATGAAATTCCTAATTCTTGGTCCATATATTGTGTAAAATATTGAAGTTTGTGAAAGTTGTTTTAGAAATGCTTTTTTAGATTACTTTTGTGAGGGGACTATTGAGTTGTTCAATGACTTAAATCTAGAAAAAGTGGTGCTATACAGTTTTCTGCAATTCTTGACTCGATCCATGATGAATCAACACTGCTGTCATATTGCAACAGCATTTGGTGGTAAACATGTTTGCAATTGCCTAAACTTCATGCATTACATTTGTGTGCCTTCTTTGTTGTTTTGTTGGTTTAGGGAATGTATTGGGGCAGTAGCCATTATATGTTGTAGGTGTATATTCATTTTGGTATAAGGGTTAAATAACATTTGCATCGTGTCTTTTCTTTTTCAATTGATTATTGTCTGTTATGTAAAGCTGCAGTAAGATATTATTTTCATCTTTCCAAATACTTTAACGCTTTCTTAGACCTGGCAATTTTGGATATGAAACGACTTCTAAACATGAGAAAATATGTGAAGCATGATGTGAGAAACAAAGTTTTACTGTACTCTATTTGTTATTATTCATTAGTGAAAGAGGAGTCTATTATATAGACTTTTACAGAGGTGTTTAACACCAAGTAGTTAACCTATAGGATAAGACTCTTATCTTTTACAAAGATCAAATTTAAATTCAAACTACTAGTTAAGATAAAGTAAAGATAACATACAACTCCTACTCTATCTAAAACTCCTACAACACACGGTTATGCACACTAACTAACACATGACAACATACAAAAACAATACTAACACCACACAAATGCATAAACAAGTCAATCTATTTAACACTTAACGTGTCAAATTTTATATAAATATTTAACACCTTAAGCACAATTATGATATAGAAAATAATACAAACATGACATGAATACATGGATTGCCTGGTGACTCCTAGTTTTATTTGTTCATTTGTACATATATTTGCATGGTAGCACTTTCCAAAATAAACAAATTAAGCTGATGTTTACACTTTTTGTTTTTGATATCTTTTTTATACATCCATGTGCAAACGGCATGCACAAACAATTATTATTACCTTTTCCATTTTCACTAAGAATTTCTGTGTTAAATGACCTATAGTCACCTCCATTCATTCATCCCCTCCTCCATCCCCTTCCCCTTTGTTTTTGAAAATGGGGGAGGCTATTAATGTGTTACTTCATTTAGATTAGTGTTATAGATGTATTGTTTGGTAATTTCTTTAATAGTAACAAGTACCGATTTCCATCCACTTGTATATTTAATTCAAACAAGGGCTTGTCTGACGATCTGTGACATTCTAACTAGGATGTTCGTTATATACCTATTGTCTTTTTTCCAAGATGTAGGTGATTATTCGTTTCATTTTACGCTATAGTTACATCAGCATGTATCTGATAGATAGTTCTAATTTCTATTCAAGGATTACTACAAAATTTTGGAAGTTGACTATGATGCAACTGAGGAGAATATCAGGTTAAATTATCGGAAGCTTGCACTGGTCAGTGGTCTCTCTCTCCAGCCCCCCTCTTTAACCTCATCCTTCTTGTTTTCCTCTTGCCATTGCTTCATGGATAGCCTTTCACATTTTTGTTTCATCTAAAACTTCCTTTATTTTTAGACAACTGAGTTGACAAGACAGTGTTTTTGCTATGTTGTTACAGAAGTGGCATCCAGATAAGCACAAGGGTGATAGTGCTGTTACTGCGAAGTTCCAAGAGATAAACGAAGCTTACAACGGTATTTCTTCTACTTGGCTGGAATTACAACTCACATTATCCTTGCCTTATGATTCGACTGCAAATTGATCATCACCCAATCATGCTTTCTCACCCAACTATATAGCGAATGTAATGTTGATATATTATGATCTTATTGTTATATCCTTTTGCAGTGTTAATTGATCCTGAGAAACGATTTGAGTATGATTTAACTGGAATATATGAGATTGATAAGTATACCTTACGGGTAAGAATTTACATGAGCCTATATGGTATCATAGACTAGTAGCATCAACATAATTTTCTTTAGGTTAATTGGATGGTCGTTGGTGCCACCTTATAATGGTCTGGGAAACTGTAATTGTGACGCAGGAATATCTTGCCAGATTTAAAGGAATGATTCTTACCTGCAATGGGCTTGGTATTAGTCATACATCAACATGGTAATTCCTTTGACTGTTTTAAACTTAGCGATGATTCTCGTATCTTCTTTTTACTAAACTCCCCCTAAACGTAGTCATACATCAACATGGTATTAGTTATAGCTCATAGAAAAGGATCATTCTCGTATCTTCTTTTTACTAGAACTCCCCCTAAACTTGGTGATAATTTGTTTTTCTCTTTGTTAGGGAGCTTTTTGTTTGTGTGTGTGTGGGGGGGTTGTATTCTGTAGAATGGCTGTTTTATGTAAAATATCACGGAAAAGGATTGTTCTCGTATCTTCTTTTTACTAGAACTCCCCCTAAACTTCGTGATAGTTTGTTTTTTCTCTTTGCTTGGGGGGAATGTATTTTGTAGAATGAATGTTTTATGTAAAACCTCACAGAAAAAGGATCATTCTCATATCTTCTTTTTACTAGAACCCCCCCTAAACTTGGCCTTAGTTTGGCATTGATTATGAAAATTGCGGTGGAAAAGTGAGTTTAAGAAGTGTTGTAGAAAAGTGATTTTGAAAAGTTGGGTTTAAGAATTTAGTGTTTGGTATTGCTGTCAAAAAATGTTGTTGGAAAGATAAAATGTCTATTTTAGACATACTATCAAAAAGTGTTCTTGGAAAAAGTGAAAGTTGGATTTAAGAATTAATAAGGATTAAACTTTTCATTTTAAATCCAAACGGGATTTTCAACCCCAAAAGCTAAAAAATATAACTTTTGGGTTTGGTCAATAATCACTTTTCAAAAGTGATTTTTCTATCAAAATTCAAGTGCTTTTCATTGATTATTAGGTGAAGTGATTTTGGCCCTCCAAACTCATTCAAAACGGGGCCTTAGTGATGAGACCTTTTATGCCTGGTTCAAAATACGAGGACAATGCCTTTGACACTTGGGAAAGGTTCCAACACTTTCCTACTGATGCTTATAAATATGATAAACCCCTAATCTAAGTCTATGATCGAAAATAATAGTGGCGGTTGACTCTAAAGCTTAGAGTTGATGTTTAAAGACTTGTATATTTGATGGCTGAAAAATGCTCTACATATTGAACCAACTCTAAAGTCAAGAACATTCTAGTTCCACTTTTACGTATAGTTTGTGATCAGTGGAAGTGCTTGTAGTTAAAATAGTTTCAATGCTTGTTCTTCCTGTTTCTCCCCCTTTCCAAATGCTCAAACAGACCATAATTTTCCCAAGGTTTCTGCTCTTTTGGTTAATACCTGCTAATCCGGTGGTCTCATCTTCATCTTTGCTATTTTGAATTCAGTGGCTGCAACCTTATTACTGCTAGAAATTAATCCTGCTGTGCAGCTTGTAAAAGGCTTTTGGAGTTCCATATGTTAGCATCTTTGGCCAACCAAAGTACTGGGTTTTATGTGGATTTATATTTCAAGTTAGTTGGATGTTTAACATGCTTTTGGAGACCCATATATTAGCATCATTTGTTGGACTACACGTTAGAGAGTGTTAAGCGGTGTTATTTCTCATCTACGAGTTTCCTAATCTTATATAGGTGGATTGTTCCACCTGCTATGAATTGGATTTAGATTGGATACTTAATAGATGCATGTTATCATTCTTGGCCGTGGTACTAATATACTTGCATGTTAATGCAGGACACAACAACTAACAGAAACAAATGCATATGCTGAAGAAGGTTAGCTCTTATTTTACATTTTACAATGATTGCCATGCTTGTTTCTCAGTGACTCGGAACTATTGGTGAATTTAAGATGCCAATACCCTATGAGTGTCGGGGCCATCAATTCCGATCTTTTATCTACTTGTCAAACCCGAAAGTGTATGTCATCTTCTTCGTATTATTACATCTTTAATCGAAACTGGGCTTCCTCAAAGTAAAAGAGATTTATCATGATGATGTGAGGTGTGTTGGAATGAGGCATGATTTTAGCTTGTATGATTTTGATAGCATAACCGAATGTATAATTGAGATACAATTTAGAGGGTGCCATTCTTGGTAGCTGTAATTATAGAAAATATCATTTAATAATTTATTAAGCACTGATAACTTGCTATCAAAGTAAACACTCTATGCCGTAAAATACTGCCGTTGATGATGAGAATTGTGTACTTTGAAAGCTATTATTTCCCTTTTTAAATAATGCTAGGAAAGAAGAGTTGTTATTTATTTATATTTTTGGTTAATTTTCAATACCCAGAATTCCTTATTTTGTTTGTTTATAATCGAAAGAGAGTAATGGTTTTGTGTGATTTGTTGCTTTTTATCTTTAAAAAGAAAATTGTTACTAGTAGGTAAGTTTGGGAGTATGTGCCGCCCACTTGTTTATGAATAGAAATTCTGTCCCTTTTCGATGTTTTTATTTATGCTCTCATACTAAAAAATTAGGTTTAAGGTTAGGATTTACGATTAGAGTTCAGGGAATTTGTGGTAGGGTGTATTTTTTAGGGTTTAGGGTTCAATATTTAGGGTTTAAAGTTTAGAATTTGACTTTTTTAGTGTTGGGCATAGAAAAGGGCACCAAAAGAGTGAGTATTCGATCCAGTCAAGTAAAAAAATTTTCTAGTTAATCGAGTTGACGATTCTTATTTTATAATTTGAACTTTATTTTCGAGTTTATGGAATTTGAGTTTTGGTTTTGTTCGAATTTAAGGGTAAACTACAACATTGGTCAATTATCTTTCATAAGTGTTTGCTTTTGCTTACCGAGTTCAAAAAAAATAATGTTGTAGTCACTTACGTTGTCGATTTATAAAGTTTTGATTACTGAACGTTAAAAACCCATCGATTTGGTAACGCGGCATGTCATGAAAAGGAGTTAATTTTTAATGACCCTTGAATTTTAAAAGAATATTAATTTGACCCATTAATTTTAGATGAGATGTCATTTTAACCCTTAAATTTTAGGTTTGTCGTAATTCAATTTTCCTGTTGGGTTTGTCTTGCCTATGCTGCTTCTGACGGGGTATGCTATGGTTCTTGTTCTCACTACTTTAATTTCACCCCTTGCAAATTGACATGAAAGACTAAGCATTTCTTCTTTCCATTTTATTTACCTTTTCTAATAGCAATTCCTTTTATGATGCTGATTTTTGTGTTGGGTTTTAACTCAATGAAAATTATATAGAAAGAAAATGGAAAACTAAGTAAAGAAATAAGGGAATTATGAGGATAATTTTATGTAGTCGGTTGACTTGCTAAAAAAGTAAACTCAAAGACCCAAATGTAGAGGATGAGCAAGGAAAGATGGCTTTACAAGGATGTGGTGTGAAATCCAATTTATAAATTGATATTTTACCTAAAGGGTTAAAATGACATTTTATTTAAACTTGGGTTAAATTAATATTTAGTTTTTTACCAACGTGTTACATCATCAAACTAACAACCCTTAATGTTTAGTGATCAAAACTTTATAACTCGATAATATAAGTGACTACAACATTTCTTTTTTGAATTTGGTGAGCAAAAGTGAAGACTTATGAAAGATAAGTGACCAATGCTATAGTTTAAGCCAAATTTAATTGTAAATATTTATAATGTTGTGAGACTAATTGGTTTCAATTTAGATTGCTTTCTATAACCATATGCAATATAAATATACTTCTTTATATTTTTCATATGCAATATATATATGGGTAAAATTTTGATACACGGGTTGTGTAAAACTAATTTTACACAAGCTTGCATATTTACACTATAAAATCCAAATCTTAAATTCATAACCCTAACCTTAAAAAAACTAAACCCTAAATTTTATACCCTAAATTTTAAATACTAACCTTAAATTCTAAATTTTACAACTTAAACCCTAAACTTTAAACCCTAAAATAAAACTCTAAATCTTAAAATTAAAAGGCACGGGTAAACTAAATTTTACACATCATGTGTATTTTCCATATACATATACCAAGTAGACTTGAGAGACTCGACTCGAACTTAAAATCGATCAACTAATTAGTAATTTTTTTTAGTTATTTGGGTCTAATTTTATAAGTCAAATTTTATTCCAAAAATTTTGTGTCAGATCGAATTTATAAAATTACAATTTAAACAAGTGGAGTTGGATTTTTTGAGTCAAGTTGAAAAATTCAACTTTTTGAATCGCGCTGAGTTTTGTTCACCTTTATCTTTCAGATTTATGTCATCTTTATACATTTGAAACATAGCCATATTTTTTACTTTTAGGTATTTAGTCTTTTGATTTTAAATTTTAAGAATTTAGTTCCTTTATATTATATATTTTAAAATATAAGTTTAGTTGTTACTTATTAATGTTAATTTTTTGGTTAAATTATTTTATGGCATTTTAAAATAAAAGTTTAGCTTAGAAGTCATATTATGAAAGAAAGAAAGTTGAAATGAGATTGAATTTAATGACAAATTTTAATAATATTAATAATTGTATTTGAATTTTTGAATTAAAAAAATCAAATTCTTAAAAGTAAAAAATTAGGAAGAATATAAGGAGTTGGAAGTATATTTTAATCGAAAACCATTGTTCTAAGAGAATAGTTTATTATTAATTTGATAAATGGTTGCGGCTCTTTCCATGCATTTCCCCCTGTAAAATACAGTTGGATCTCACCCACGGTATATACAAAAATCTTATAGTCCGTACTGGAAAATAAAATAAATGCTTGCGATGGTAAGACAATTGTCTAAATATTTTTTATCAAAAAAATTATCTAAATGTTTGGTCGGTTGTCCAAACTGCTCATATTTGTTTCCTCATATTCTCGTAGGTCATGAGT
Source organism: Hibiscus mutabilis (assembly GCA_019671005.1). Taxonomy (NCBI): domain Eukaryota; kingdom Viridiplantae; phylum Streptophyta; class Magnoliopsida; order Malvales; family Malvaceae; genus Hibiscus; species Hibiscus mutabilis. The sequence goes on along the minus strand of CM033750.1, from coordinate 33,077,867 downwards.
TTTAGACTTACTAAGAGCACTCTTATTCCTTCTTCTTTTTTTGTGAAAACTAAATTCTTATTTTTCCTCTCCTCTAGGTGGGATTAGTATTAAAATTTATCAAAAATTTATTTAAATATTTATTAAGAATGATTTTGAAGTTTTTTTTTACTAACATGTATAGCATAATTTTGAAGATATTTTACTAACATGTATAGAATATTTATAAAATTTCAGAGCGTTTATATATATATTACTAACCAAGGAAGATTGAAAAAAAATATCATATACTGATTCCAGTAAAAAGAACTTCAACATTGTAATACCCCAATATTAGCTTAGTGACTAAAATGCAAGAAATTAAAAGTTAGTAGTTTTAGTTTGGTGACTGAAATGTAAAAATTTAAAGTTTGACAGCTTAAGTGAAAAGTTAGAAAAAGTTTAGGGACCAATATGGTAATTTTCCCAAATAGGAAATTTTATTCGGTATAAGGATGGAAATAAGTATTTTGATGTCGGTTTTGAGAATTAAAATACAGTAGAAGGTATCGGTTTTGGATCGAATGCAATTGTTAAACATGCTCGGGTTAGAGAAATTTTATGATGGGTGACCTCTGGAAGGTTCCATAAAAGTGTTTCTGATTAATATTTTGGACTCTGTAAGAGTAGAGAAGATTCGCATGGAAATGTGGAATTATTAAATCCGATAATTAGAAACAAAGTAAATTGCAGTAGAAGTATTTTATGAATATCGTAATATTGGATCGAATCAAAATTTTAGATATGAATTCAAAATGCTATGGAAAAGTTTTTGAATATTATTTTGGAATATTCTATTAGACTTGGTTGGATTTCAACTAGGTTAGTTGGATATTTATTAGAATGGCAAACTAGTAAATAAAGAATTAGTTGGAGGTTAAAAGGGACTTTTCACCCTTATTTTATTAAAATAATTGATTATTTTTAGATAAGAAATACATTTGTTGGAAAAGGATCGATCATAATACAAGGTCATAGTAGTCTTTTGACCATTAAAGAGATATTAAATAATATTTGGTTAAATAAAATGTCATTTGGCATTAAATAAAAGAAAGGAAAGTTAGAAAAAAATTATCATCTTTCTTCTCCTGCACAAGGCTGCATAATTGCTCTTCCATAGATACTGATAATAATCGGGACGGTTCAAGTAAGAAAGGGAAAGAAAAGGTTCAAAACTAAGATCGAACACTAAAGGCATTTCAGGGCTAAGGTGAGTGCATATATGTTTTAACTTGTATGTTTGTTAACATGCATTTTTTTAAAGGTAAAGATTTATTTTTTTTATAAAAGCATGGCATGAATTTTAGCACGATATTTTAATGATTTAAAGATTATGATACATTTTCATAGTTATATATGTTTTATAGCACGACAAATGCAAGACAAAGTTATTTGATGAAATTTTTAAGTGGCAGTATACCTTGAATGTTATAAAATATATTGGAGTATGAACTGCTCCAGTATAAAGATATTTTACATGATGTATATATATATGTGTATATTTGAAAGTATGAAATTTGGGTCACTTGCCATTAATTGCAGGAATTGTTTTTTTAAAAGTTTGCCCGTGGTAATTATAATGTTGAGTATTGTATTATAAAGTTATTGACACTTTATTGTGTCTCGACACTTCCTTGTGTCTACGAGTAAGATATCGACACTCTTATGTGTCTTGGCACTTAACTGTGTTTACGAGTAAGTTATCGACACTTCTATGTGTCTCGGCACTTTAATGTGTCTACGAGCATGATATTGACACTTCATTGTGTCTTGACATTTCAATGTGTCTACGAGTAAGAAAAGAATAATACAAGTCACTTGATAATTACTATGGGCTATATGATATCATATGATAGCTATATGGTTTTACAAGATAACATATGCTTTTATGTTAAAGAATGATTACAGTATGCTTTACTGCATAAATATTCCTACATTACAAGTTATATTATTTATTGATTATCATGCATATGAAAGTATCATGCATTATTAAGCGTTTAAAAATATTACCCAAAAATTATCGCGAAAGGGGAAGAGGCGGAGCACGACGGAGCGAGGAAAACTGAAAGGTTTTCGATTCTGTTTCTCACAAACGGCGGCCAACGAAGAGAAACAGTGGCACAGGGTTGGTTTCAAAGACACAAAGACCACGATGGGGGTGCAGTGTTGAACACGGACGGCGATAGCACCCTTAACAGAGGCTCGCCGAAAAATGCAAAGAGAGCGGGGGTTTGAAACAAAGAATTTCGAGAGAGGGGGATGAGGTATGCGGCTGCTGAAATTAAATGACAAGGAGTAAGTTCTAGGGTTGATAAAAAAATGGTTAGATTCCCATGCGAAAAGGGTAAATCACAAAACAAGGGTCTCTACTCTTACCCTCATTACAGAATGATCACTGAAGTTTTGTTTCTAAGCATTTTGGTCACTAAATTCGTTTTAGGATAATCAAATTCTCAAATTTGTCAATTAGGTTTCCAGATTAAATTCCCAAATGCTAGGGTTTTCAATCAGGGATTTCAAATTTTAGGGCTTCTAAATTGGGAATATTTTTGGGGTGTTACACAGAGAGTTGGAAAAGGCTCGCAAGGATAATGTGAAGCGATTAAAACAATCAATCTACGAGTTGCGAAAGCTAGTAGAGAGGTTGAAATTGGGTTTGGTGATTTTGTCCAGGCATGTGAGTGCAGTATTTTATGCGCTATTCAAGGAATACACGACTTGGTTGACATGAGTGATTGGAACTTGCGCCCCTGCTAGGATATTTTGAAGATTTGGAGGCATTGGGCTTTGATCCTTACGATCCTTATGGAGAAAGATGGCTAGATTGTCAAGAGGTCATCAAGTTGTATGTTATGGATTCGAAGTTTAAAGGTTGAGCCTTGGCCTTAGAGGTCGTTCGTATCTTAGTAGTTGAAGATAGTCTGGAGGTTGGCACTCAAGATCTCGGCAATAATCCATATGAAGAGAAAGTTCTTGATGGAAAGATAGTTTCTAGAGAGCCCGTTGGTGATCCTTCAATGGTTGATGTCCATTAAAGATTCAACTGAAGGACACATAATTGTCAGAGAATCTCGTGCTGATCCTCTTCTTATTTAGGTTTTACGCAATTATTTGTAGTTTGATCATTTGTATATATGGCACTTATTAATATAACTATAGCTTCTTAACACAATTTGCTTTAACGATTTGCATGTTTTGGGCTTGTCTCTCCCTTGTGTCCGAACTTAGCCTTGTCCACCATAGTAGCCTTTAGGCGTGAAGAGGAGGTGTCATGCCAACAACCAAAACTTAAGCCTTCAAATCTTATGGGACATATCTCTAGCTTTTAGTCATCAGAACTGTTTTTGGGTTATTTTAGAGTTGGTGTTGTCTAAGCACAAGTAGTTATAGGCATCACCTTTATGCTCAATTCAAAAATGCTTATGGCATTGGATTAGTGGAGGCATTTCAAATAATGTTACGTATTCTCGAACATGCATCTCCGACTTTTTTTAATCAACAACTCATTCGGTATTACTTTAGCGGAGGTATGTTGAGCAATATTCTAAAAATGATAATATTTATCTGCTCCCTTATAAAGTTGGTGTTATCGGAGCATAAAACATGTGTAGGCATTTCTGATTGATTAACAATGCATTTAGCATCAAATTATTGTAAGTAATATTGAGTAGTGTCATTTGTGATTTCGCACAGACATCTCCAATTTGTTATGATTGACGATGCATTTAGCATCAGATTAGCGGAGATGACATCTACTAGAGCAAGCATCCACACTTTTGCAGATCAGGTGTCATTCGAGATACAAAAATGTGGGCATCACGTCCTTGGAGAAAAATACAATACTGCAGGTATTGAATAGGCAGAGACTATTAATTCTCTACGGTCATCTTAATATCTTTTGTAATTTTTTACATGTATCTCCATTTATTTGATTAACGTGACATTCAACATTGGATCAACAAAGGCAACGTCTGTCGGAGCAAGCACCTACACTTTTGTAGGTTATGTGTCTTTTGAGACATAAAAGTGTGGGGATTTATATCGTTGGACAAGCTGAAACAACATCTTTCTGAGCATGCATCCACACATTTTCAGATCATGTGTCTTTTGGGACACAGAAGTGTGGGCATCTCAATGCATTTGCAGATCAAGTGTCGCTCAGGACACAAGAGTCTAGTCATCTTGACACCCTTGGAGAATAACACAATGTCGTGCATTGAATGGGCAGAGGTATTCAGTTGATTTGTACTTTGCAAAGCCGATGTTGCTGATAATATGGGTGGTACATAATCATTCACACTTTTGTATATCATGTGTTGTTCTAGACACGTATGTTTGGGCATCTCGACGCCATTAGAGCAAAACACAATGTCAGATGCATTGAATAGGCGGAGGTATCAAATAATATTTATTGACAAATGAGGTCATAAGAATGCAACGAAGGCATTAAAGAAACACAAGCATTTGCAAATTTCATATATCCATTCATCCATTCATCAAGGTTTTATATTTTTTCATCTACGAAAGAGTCTAAGTAAATCTTCCTATGGAGTATATCAATTGCCTAGGGTATCAAGCAACTTCCTAGGGTGTTATCAGCTTTTTACGGAGTATTGTTCAACATGGGCTATTCCTCGATACTTGAAGGCCTACGAGATAAGTATTTGTTGAAGGAGTATTGCGGAGAGTGCAAGTCGTGCCGATTTTTCTTTCCTTCATTTTGATGTCGAAGGGCTTAACAACTTTATTAAGCCCGTGCATGACAACATTTGGACAGAATAATGACTTGCTGCATGAGTGCTTCCTACATGCTAGGCCTTGGCTGCTCGCGAAGCTTTCAGATTTTAGGTTCTCCGTTATGGCTTCTACTGTGATTACTCCAGCAATGTTCATGTTAGATGAATCGGAGACTTCTATCACTACCGTTTAAGGCGTTCAGGGCCTACTTGGGCCTACACCAAGCATGAGCTACTGAGAGATGTACACGAGATGTTTCTAGAGTTCCCATGGCAGCTCGCACGATTGGGGTGGTGTGAGGCATTCCACGGGCGAGGCGAATTTGTTGACTTATGGTTCAGGACTTTTACCGAACAATCTTTGCCAATAGATATGGCGTGATGTTTCTATCACGTTGCCTTTTCGTCACACCCTTTGGAAGCAATTGGCGAGAAGTTGTCAACCCATATTTTTTACTTTCATTTGGTCAAGATCCGAAAAAAAAAGTTTTGCATGGTGACTGCAGCATTTTCAAAGTCTATTTCCATCGTCGGTTTGGTCATTAGCGTTGTCGGTTGTAGAGATCTACTGTGTTGAGAGTGCCACCATAACTAGTTATCTTGGTCAGGAGGATACCCACGTTCACCACATCAATTATTGATGTCAAAACGAGGATGCACCGATCAAGGGAGGTGGAGACAACAAATGAAGGTGATTGTGGCAGATTTAGACAGTTCACCCCTTATAGATTTGGGGCAAAGAGCTGCATACAAGACAATGGTCGATGAGAGGAAGATGAGAGGGGTACAACCCTCTCAATTTAGCCTTGCCCAAGCGCATTCTGTCTATCCCCCCTTCTCTTATCGAGGGCATGGGTATTTATAGCCTTTTAATATTGTTGGTGATTGGATAATGTCATACCATGTGAGAGCCTACAGATGAGTCTATAGAGTTAGGCCCAACTTCCAAGTATTAGGTTTTGCATGTTGGTCACGTGAATATCGTGCAGTGGCGCCTGACCATTTATGTTCCCAAGACATCCCGAGGACTTCGATAATACCAATCTCCATAAGAGTCTACCTTCAGAGGAGTTGCTATTGGGGGATGTCTCCTAAATCTACTAAACATAAAAGTGCTTAGGGGTATTTTTGGAATTGCGCAACGGCGAAAGGTTTAAGTGTAACAAGGATCACATTTAACTAAGAAAAAAAATAAATACCAAAACCACAAATCTTATCATTATTAAGGGTCAAAATTATGTATGTGTCAAAAGAAGATTGGGGTGAAATTTGAGTAATTAAATGTTAGTCCAAATATCCTGCTGGGGGTGGCGGTAAAGCTGGGCTCAGCAATTTCTGCCGATTGTTGGCCCGAATTCAACGCCAACAATTATGGAAATTATATATATATATATATATTACTTCTTTCAAATCTTAAAATTACATAACATAAAATAAAACAAGAAAAAAACTTTAATACACAAGTCGTGTAAACTTTGCACGTGTCTTTTAGTTTTAGGGGTTAGTTTTAATTCATGGTTTAAAATATAGAATTTAAGATTAGAGTTTAGAATTTAAAGTATAGGATTTAGTTTTTTTAAGGTTAGAATTAGAAATTTAAAATTTGAGTTTTATAAGGTAAAAATACAAATTTGTGTAAAATTTATTTTACACGGCCTGTGTATTAAAATTTTACCCATAAAATAAACCTTCAAATCAACGAAGTTGCAGAATTGGATAGTTGAGTTGATTGATATGAGAATTGGCCCTCTGTTTTCTATGGTTACAACAAAATCGGTGATAGATCAATTCAATATTAAACTCTTTTTCAATCGGTTAAAACTTGGAATGAATCCATAGAAATTGTGCTGCATATTAGAAATTTTTGTTGGTATGGGTATTCACTTGGTCGGTTCGATTAATTGGCCGAACCAAACTATCCAATTTTCATTAACCAAAGTTTTTTTTTCTTTTTAATCATTAACTAAGTCTAATTCTGTTTGAAATTTTTTTACTGAGCCAAAAAAAGTTCTATTAATTAGGTCGGTTTTCAATTAATCGAAATTTGTTATAATTTTTTGGGGTAAATTACACGAATGATCACTAAATTATGTTAAAATGATCTTTTTAGTCACTAAATTTTTAGAAGTTATAAAACAATCATTAAAATTATCGAACTATTACAAAATGGTCTTTAACTCATTGCACGTTATAAATTATAAATAAATATAGAAAAGTTTAATGACCATTTTGTAATAATTCAATAAATTTAATGACATTTTGTGTTAATTTGATAAAGTTTAATGACCATCTTATAATAAATTAAAAGTGTAATAATTATTTTATAATTTTTAAAAGTTCAGTGACAAAAATAAATATATATAATATAATATTTAATATAAAATAACTTCGTTTAATTCGGTTTATTAACCGATTTCGAGCCTAATTAACCTATATTTAAAGTTTGAAATAATCTTAACCGTTAACCGATTATACCTAAACTTAACTACCGATTAACCAAAAAAAACTTCGGTTCGATCGGTTAATTTGGTTAAAAATAAGTATGAACACCCCAATTTTTGGTAATTAATAAGACTTTAATTACTATGTTTTTTATATTGTATTGTATTAAAAACATCATATGAAGTTAAATGCACGAGGGACCAATTAATTTTTTTTAAATAAAAGTTTAATTTAAAAATTTTTAAATTTTTTTGAAGGGTGTCTGTTATAATCAAAGGACGATACTGTAAAAAATAAAAAGAAGATTGCAAAGAAAAAAAAAACATCAAGATTTACGTTGAAAACTCAAATGAAAAAACACACACGAACATTATAGGGGAATTTTCACTATAACGTTGAGAATATTATTAGTTTACATCTTAACGCTATGTAGAGTTTGTTATACTTACCGTTGTCTACCAACTTACAAAATCCTAATTCCTAAGTGTTTATTCATGGGGATGAATTATTTGTTTACGAAGAATATGTACATAGAAAATGATTCTAACATAGGTTTCTACTCTTCATCGAGCACGCAAATAAAAACTGAAGTTCCAAAAAAGAAAAAAAATGAGAAATAAAATATCAGGAATAATTTTGTTATTATGCAATTTTTTAAGTCAGGTCATTTCTTTGTTTGTAAATTAATAGCTTGTGACCAAAAAAGAAAAAAGAAATTGATAAATTGAGTGTCTGGTAATTTTTTATAGTTAGTAACCAAAAGAGAAAAACGCTAACAATCGAGTGACTGTTTATGTAGTTTACTTTTTATACTGTCAAGTTTTATCAACGTAAATAGTTCATCTCTAATTTATCTTGGTGCGTTTTCCATTTGTTAATAGAAAAGTTAAACAGTCTTATATTTTCTTTGTTGAAATTTTTTTTATATCTAATTAATTCGAATTAGGTACTATAGATGTCTATTCAATGGCGGAACTTGGGGTAAGTGTTTGGGGGACCAACTTAAATTTTTTGAAAAACTTGGAGATTTAAACGAAAATTTTCAAAAATTTTGAGGGTTTAACGAAAATTTTTAATAATTTTGAGAGATTTAATCAGAACTTTTAAAAAAATTGAGAAAAATTTAATTAAAAATATTCAAAAATTTAAAATTTAATATAAATTTTTAAAAAATTAAACTGGCCAAATTGAATATTTTTAAATTTTCAAAAATTTTCAGGGCCATGACCCCTCCGGTCCTTTGAAGGATTCGCCTCTGTGTCTATTATAAAAAGAACCATCACAACATAATTTTTTCTAATTATAATACCAAATTCAAACCTTGAAAAATATTAAATCAAATGCTTTATCTCACTAAATTAATTGACAATAATAATAATCTTTTATATTTTGATAGTTTACTCTAAAAAATTACGTTATACTTTGTTTTCCTATAATAATACTGTAATAATTTGTTTTATTTTTTTAATATTCATTTGTTTTAAACCTAGTTTTTATCTTAAACCTAGTTTTCTTTTCATACTCGTCGTAAGTTTTTTTTTTATTTAACTGGTGGCGACAACCAGTCTTACTACTGGTTGTTGACCACCGGTGCTCATTATTTTTCTTGCTCTTTCATGTTTTATTTTTTTTAATTTTAATAAAAAAAACTCTGCTCTTGTGGCACGTGTTTTCTCTACCTTTGTGGCACGCTTTTCATTGACTTTTGTGGTTCGTTTCATCTTCTATTTGGCACGATTTTAGCATGCCGTAGAAGTCGTTTGGTGCTAGTATAGAGATTCTCACGGTGCTAACTTTCTGATTTGATTCTATCGATGATCATAGAAAAGATTAATCCTCACTCGTTTGATGTTTGTTAGCCGATGTAATCAGAACTGTGTAGCGGAGCAATCTGCCTGATAGTTTGGTTCGCTCACCACTCTTTTTTCATCCCTTAAAGCGTCTTGTTTGGCTAGAGACAAAGAGATTGATGAAGGTTTCTGGGTTTTGATAGTATACTAATCTCTATGGAAGAGTTTATTTTTCTTTGCACATTTGTATGAGATTTTTAGTAGACTAGTCTCTTTTTTATGCATTGTATTTGTAATAATTTTTATGGTTATTAATAAATTCCAGATGTCATTATTAAAAAATATTTATTTGTTTTATTAGAAGGGAAGAAAATTAGTTTTCATTCCTGGACAGAGAAACCACCCGCTGTTAATCCCTGCAAAATCCAATTACAAAAGTTAAAAAAAAAGTAAAAAAAAAAATAGGAATGGCAACGGGCCGGGTCGGGTTTTTGGCCGCCCCGACCCCGACTTGAAATTGAAACCTCCCGACCCGACCGACATAATAAAAAATATAACCCGACCCGGTATTTTAATAAAAAAATCGACTAAACCCGACCCGAAAAAATTAATAAAAATATTAAATATAATATATAAAAAATATATAAATATATCGGGTCGGGTCGGAGAAATGTTACCCTAAACCCGACCCGACTTTATTTTTTCAATAACCAGACCAGAACCCGAATTTTTAAGAAAAAAATTCGCCCCTATAGGGTCGGGTCGGAATCCGGTGGAGTCGGGTCAAATTGTCATCCCTATAAAAAAATCGTCATGCCTACGTGTGTGCATTTATCTAAGAAAAAATTTCAATACACAGGCTGTATAAATTAAAGTTTACATAAGTCTTTAGTTTTAAGAGTTAGAGATTTAGTTTAGGACTTAGAGTTTAGGGGTTTGGTTTGTAGAGTTTATAATTTAATGTTAGTGTTTAAAATTTAGGGTTTAAGATTTAGAGTTTGGAGTTTAATTTTTTAGGGTTTAGGTTTAATTTTAATTTTAGTATAAATAAGCAAGTTTGTATAAAATTTATTTTACACAGCATTTGTATCAAATTTAAACATTTTATCTAATATGTGCAAAAGCAACTTGTTAGGGGAATAGAAATCCTCTTATCTTTTTTGATGTCTTTATTTATGTTTTCGTATTTAAAAAATAGGATTTAAAGTTTAAGATTAGTGTTTATGTTTTAAAGTGAGAGTGTATAGTGTAGGGTTTAATTTTTAAGATTTATAATTAAAATTTAAAAGTTAAAATTTAATTTCTTAGTATTAAGACATAAAAAATATACTAAAAACAGTAGAAGATTTCTGTTCATTAAGAAAACTCGAGAGATTGGGTTTATAAATTACGTCTTGAGTGAACTGATTCTCTTTTTTATTTAAAATATATTAAGATTATATGAATTTATATGTTGATTTCATTAAAATCAATTTTTATTTAAAATTTTGGTTTGGCGTGACATAAATTAAAAAAATAATTATAGGGTCAACTAGGGCTGAAGACTCAAGAAATTTAGGACAAAGTAATTTAGAAATATAAAGAGGAACTGATGGCAACAAGAGTCAGAAAGTCTCGATTAATGTTTAGAGCATCATATCCTTTAATATTTTTAAAAAATAAATTCTTATTTTTTAAAAAAATTATTAAATCCTTCAAGAGTTTTAAAAAAATTATTGAATCTAAAAATGTTAAAATTTTAATTAGATCCCAAAACTATCCCTCAAAAATCTACCTGAAATATATATATATATATATATATATATTAATTATAGGGTTAGGATCTACTTAACTATCTTTTTATTAAAATAATTTTTTATTCTATGTCGTATTTTATTTTTAACTATTGAAATTTAATTTTGTTGATACTGATTTTGGGCGACACCAGAGAAGGAGGTGGAGACGGTAGCTGAATGAGGGTTTGAGGCCGAGGCTTGGTGGTTCACCCGTCGTGAAACGGGCGGAGAGCCACAGTGGATGGTGGTTGATTGTAGAATCGGGCGGTTCACCCCTGGTAGGCTTGGGGTCGAGAGTCGTAGACAGTGTAGAGAGGGTGGTCGATGTCGAAGGGTCATCCCCTTTGACTTCGATCTTGATGGTATTTATATCCCTTTTTTGCTATAGACGGAATAATGTTTGACGCGACCGTGTCAGGCCTAGTGATGGCTATTGATGGTAGCTCGGCTTTCAGGTTGCGAGCTCAGTCGAACTTAGTGGCTATCTTGTCTCAACGCAGTGGTCTTCGGAGCTGATGGGTCCGGAGGTGTAGGAGCATCCGAGGGAGGAGCTCCGGGCTTCGTGATGTTGTCTTGTCGCGGCATGGTGGCCGAGCGTAGGAGCCTCCAAAGGCTGATAGATCCGAAGGTGTAGGAGCGTCCGAGAGAGGAGCTCCGGGCTATGTGATTAAGGATGGGTATTTACCCGACTCGGACTGATCGAGTTAGATTTTTAATGAAAAAATTAGATTCGGGTCAAGTTGGGTTTTCATTAAAGGTGAAGTCAGGTCGGGTTCAAGTTTAGGGTAGAAAATATCCAACCCAACCCGACCCGAGACTAATTGTATAATTTTCCTCTAAATTTTTCAGGGATATTTATTAGAATACCCCCTCTTTATATATATATTTTTATAATTAGGTCCTTAAAATTGAATTTTTATTTACAATTTAATCCTTAAAATTATATTATTTTACGATTAAGTCCTCTAAAATTATTTTTTTACAATTAGTCCCTAAAATTAATTTTTTATAGGTCGGGGTCGGGTTTAGTATATTTATTTTTGGGTAAGGTTGGGTTGGATTTTTTAAAGAATATATCCGGGTCTGGGTCGGGTTTAGTGTATTTATTTTTGGGTCAGGTTCCAGTGGGCCAAAAACCCAACCCGACCTGTGCCCATCCCTATCTGTGATACTTGGAGCGTAGCTTGTGGATCCCGGATGCTTGTAGACTTTGGGGGCTTCATAAATCTTGGAGGTGAGCCTTTGGAGGTGTTAGAGTGTAGTGAAGAGACGGTGGTATCTTTCTAGAGATGGTATATTTCGAAAGCACTTGGCACTCTTGTAACATTGAGCGTTATAGGTGGAGGCATCTTCTTTTATGCTCTAAAAGTGTTTCTCCTGAGAAGCATATAGGCATTCTCTTAGGGGTAATCGTGTATTTGTAGAAACAATATATGTAGACATCTCCCTTAGAAGGCAATTTTTAATTAGTAGAGCCTACATGCTTCTGTTGGTATGGGATATAGGCTTCTTTGTCCTTGTAGAATCGTGATGCTTCGAGCATCTATAGGACGGAGGTATCTCCTTTTAGAGGTAACCATTTGTTTGTAAAGTCCACATGTTTCTGCTGCCATAGGATATAGGTTTCTCTTTCCTTGTAGAATCGCGATGCTTTGAGCATCGATGGGACGAAGGCATCTCATTTCGGAGGTAATAATATATCTGTAGAATTCAGATACCTTGGTCGGCATGGAATTTGTATTCCTCTTCGTCCTTGTAGAATCGTAATGCTCTGAGGCATTGATGGGACAGAGGTATCCTTTATTTTTGTAGAATCAATCAAAGGTAGGGGTTCAAATATAACCCTTGGAGAGATAGACGTGGACAAGTTGAAGCCATGGTTGAAGCACACAAGGACCGAAGAAGTCCGTTTGGATTACCTTTTTGCTTTTGTAGAATCAAGAATAAGCTAAGGCAGAGCCATTTCTGTTCCCTTTGTAGAATCAGATGAATGCTCAGAGATGTCATATTTATGGAGATAATCTTGGGAGTACATAATGTAGATGCTTAAAGAAGCGTGATGTCATTTTATAACAAGTTTAAACTTTTCCTTAGGATTGTACCAAGTTCCTAGGGTGTTCGAGCAATATGGGGTTTCCCGATGCCTAAAGGTTTGGAAAAGTGCGTTTTTGTAGCATAGATTATTTGTAAAAAAAATTGGTATAGAGAAATCATTCGTAGAAAAGCATCTAGGGAGGGTTTTGACAGTGCTGATTCCATTTCATAGTCCGTGAATGTTTGCGGAGGAGGGTGTCGCTGTTTGTAGATTTTGGAGCAGATGGTACGTAGTTTCCTCCATGAGATGTGCGAATAGACATGTCAGCTATCTTTAATGATGTATCCGGACTTACAACACTTTTGTGGAGGATGGGTGCATGTTTGGAGGAAGATAAATGCTCTGGAAACGTGGAGAAAATGCTTGTTCGAAGAATGTCATAATTTTGAGGAAGACGGTTGCTCTGAAAGTACGAAGACTGTAATATTCTTTCCTGAACTACTCAAGAAATGTCATCAGATACCTTTAACAATTTTTAAACTTACAATGCTTTTCTAGATGTCATTGGAGGGGATATTTCATAGACCCTCAGAGTGATAGGGTGTCGCTTGATGGAGCAAATGGTGAAGCAGCAAGCAACGATGATGCTTCAGATAATGGAGATGGACTCGGTGTAGGTGGGGAAACTAGCTTTGGGGTAGATGTCGACAATGGTGACTTACCGAACAGCTCATTGGGAAATAAAACCCTGTCGATTGTGAAACTGACGGTCGATGGTGAGTTAAAAACTACTTTATTCACTTTGGCTGGACTGACACCTGTGTAGTGTAACGTCGTCACTGAAGATCATAGCAGTAAGATCAAACTTTCTCGCGCCATTAGCCGCCAACGTACTGAATAGGTCTTTCATCGTTATCAGTCGAAAAAACCAAGCACACGGGGTGAGTTTGGCGATGAATCAATCACCCTGAGATGGTTATCTTTGAGGAAGCATCTCAAATGGTTTTTTTGGTCATGAGGATCTCCACGTTTACCATACCAATTGTTGATGTTGATTTTAAGCGATACCAGACAAAGAGGTGAAAACAGCAATCGATTAAGGTTTGGGGACGAAAATTGGTAGTTCACCCATCGTGAGACGGTCAGAGAGCCACAGTGGACGGTGGTTGACTGTAGAATCGAGCTGATAGGCTTAGAGCCGAGAGCCATAGAAAGTGTAAAGAGGGTGGTCGATGTCGAAGGGTCATCCCCTTTGTCTTCGGTCTCAGGGTATTTATATCCCCTTGTTGCTATAGACGAAATGATGTTTGACGAGACCATGCCAGCCCTAGTAATGGCTATTGATGGGTTGGCAAATGGTAGCTCGGCTATCAGGATGAGAGCTCAATCGAACTTGGTGGTTATCTTGTCTCAGCTCAGTAGTCTCTAAAGCTGATGGGTCTGGAGGTGTAGGAGCGTCTGAAGGAGGAGCTCTGGGCTCCGTGATGATGTCTTGCCGCGGCGCGGTACGGTGGCCAAGCATAGGAATCTCTGGAGGCTGATGAGTTCGGAGGTGCATGAGCGTTCGATGGAGGAGCTCCGGTAGAGGTGATTTATTCTGAAAGTACTCGATGGAGGTACAACAAATTTAATGGATGAGATGGGTATAAAATCATGCTTAATTTTAATGTAACAATTAATATTATCACTATCTAAGAATAAATTCTACAATAAAGAATAACTATTTCCAACTGCTTATGCTATTTTTCAAGAGAAATAAAAAATTATACATTATTATGAAAAAAATACATTATGTTTACAATGAATGGTTGAACTCTTTAATATATATGATTTTTCTTTGTTAAAAAGAATATTCTTTTTTAACAAACATCTATATTATTAATTAAATTTTACCATATAAAATATTAAAAAAACCCTTTATTAAGATTTGAATCTTAACTTTTATCAAATCAAAGTACATATATTTTTAAAATAAATACTTGTCTATACTATTAATTAAAGTAAAAATAAATATTTAATCGAATGAGTTATTTTTTATCTAAATTAAAATTTATCTTTTAAAAAAATAATCTTTTTTGAAGAATAATTATCATTAATTTTACAAATTATTTTCTTTCACTCAAATTTATCGAATATCATTAGCCGGAACGAGTAATGTTAGTTTATTAGTTTTAATTGTAAACATGTTATGACAGATGAAAAACTAATAAAATCTATACCATGAAAATATTGTGATGACTCATGCCACCTTACTTTTAAATTTTGAGGATTTATCCTGCATTTGGAATTTGCATCTAAAATCATTTCACTTCTTTCTTTTCAAATTATTCTGTCGATAAATCATTTATCTTTACAATTTAAATTGTATCACAATTAAGTGATAAATTTAAAATATGTGGTTGTTTATTATTATTATTATTATTATTATTATTATTATTATTATTATTATTATTATTATTATTATTATTATTATTATTATTATTATTATCTTGCATGCACCAGCAACTCATGTTCAAGAGCATTCTAAAGTGAAATATTTGTTTTTATATGATCGATAAGCATTTGAGGTGGTAAATTCTAGGCATATAAACGAACCGAACGAATACAAACGAGAGTATGTTTATGTTTGTTTATTTAATTTTAACCAAACAAATGAACAAATGCGAAAAACTAAACAAACATAAATTTTTGTTCATGTTCGTTTGTTAATGATTGTAGCTTGTTCGTGTTCGTTCATTAAAGTGATAAATGAACGTAAACGAACACAAATGAACGAACATAAAATGACATATGTGAATAAATTTAAACGAAAATAAACGAACGAACATATGTGAATAAATTTATTTTTTTCTAAAAAATATAATACTTTTTTATGAAAATAATAAATATAAATGGACATATGTAAATAAATATAAACGAACGGATTACCGAACGTTCACGAACGTAAATGCACGAACAAGCCCTTTGTTCATGTTCGTTCGTTTAATAAATAAACGAACATAAATGAACTTCCCGCCGAACAGTTCACGAACGGTTTACTGAACATTTGGTTCGTTTACAACCCTAGCAAATTCCAAAGCCCTAACTTTTAACTTTTACTTCACCGTGAAATATTAAGGATAAGTATGAGCAAAACTCAATTAGAAAAAATCAAAATTTTTTATTCGGTTCGACGTAAAAATATTTGACTTGGTTTGATTCAAATTGTAATTTCTTAAAATTGTTTCGAAAAAAATTCAAATAAAATTTGAGTTGTAAAATGGAAGTTCAAATAACTTGAAAATTTTAGTAGTAGTTAGCGGATCAATTTTTAAATTCAATTCGAGTTTCTCAGCTATGCTTGATATATGTGTATGACATATGAAAAAATATAAAAAAAATGTGTATGAAGAAATATGAGAAAAAAAATCATATATGGTTATAGAAATTCATTTAAATTGAACCAACTAGTATCTAACAAGATATATTTATACAATTAAATTTGAACAAAAACTCAAACAACATGACTCGAATAAAAAATTTCAAATAAAATTTCAATTATAAAATATGACTTCAACTTTAATAGCTCAAATTTTTTTGATTCGACATGATTCGATAAAATGCTTAGTGTAATAACCATTTTTTTCGACTGTTTATTATTTGATTCGAATACCATAAATTCAAAAAAATCATTTAAAATTAAAAATCCAAAAAAAATCTTTTTTTTATTAATGTTCATTTTACAATTGAGCCCAATTGACCCAAACATTATACCCAATCCAATCAGCCTAAACCCAATATCTAAATACCCAAATATCCTACCCATTACATCCGACCCAGTTGACCCGTTACACCTAACTCGGTTCCACCTGTTCCATAATATGCTAAACCCTAATACCCAAAACCTCTTCATTTCCCAAGCTTCCAGAAGCTTTCGGCTGTCACCCAAACAATCCCTTGACTTTCCAGATTCCTGGCCACATCAGCGCCACCTCGTCGCCATGTCACCACCACGTCGGTGCCACGCCAGCAGCCTCATCCACATCAAATGTTCCCCTCATCTCGTACGTGCAAACATACCAAAACAAACAAAATTAGAGCATATTCAGTGGCACATGCAAACAAAAAGAAGCAGCAGCAACCAATAGATTTTTTCTAGGTTTTTTATTTTCAATTAATTCTGTAATATTCGGGTATAAAGACCCAGAATCAAACATTGTAACCCTAGCTAGAGGGGATTTCAGAAATTAATAGACCAAAAAAAAATTAAAGGTATTATTTTTTTCTCTCCCATTTTGCATTTCGAATATCAAAAACACAAAACACAAAAAAAGTTAAGTTCTTACCTTCGAAGCTCCGATCTTTGACCACGGTTGCAGCGACAATTGAGGAGGGTTGCCGAGGAACAATCCCGTTGCATCTGGTCTAGGTTTTTTTTAAATAGACATTTTGTTTTTCAAAAAAGGTTTTAAATTGGATTTAAAAAAGGGGAATTTGAGTTTTGTGTTTTTTCGAATATAGAAAAGGAGGGTTTATTTATTTAAAATCGGGTTCGGTTTTATTTTTTAAAAGAAAAAGAGAAGTTTTAGGGGTATTTTGAGTCCGCCGGCCGTCGGCTAGCGGTGACCGAGGCGGCAGCACGCAACGGCGTAGTGGTCGGTTTCTGAGAAGACGAAGAACAAGGTTTCTTGTTCTTAAAATTTTTAGAGAAAATATTGTGATTTTTTTTAATCAGCAAAGAATTTTTCTTGTTTAGTTTCGGCATTTTATAAGCAAATTGAAACGACGCCGTTTTAGCATTCTTTGACTAGCGCGTTGACCCGAATTCGGAAAAGATTCGCGCACTTTGGTCGAGAGCTAACTGCCGTTTCGGTCCTCGAGTTTTCTTCTTCATTTTTAAATCAGCCGTGGGTTAATATCCTTTTCAGTTCCTCTCTTTTGTTTTCTCCTATAATTTTGCCCCTTTTTTATTCTATTTTCTTTTAATTTTGCCCTCTTATTTTATTTATTTTCAGTTTGGTCCCCATTTTATTACATATATTATATATTATATATTATACGTATTTTTATATTATATATTAAATTATATCTTATATTATATATAATTATTATAATATTATCTATTATAGTGTATATATATACCTTATATTATATTCTATGTTACTTTCTTATATATTACTTTATATAATATATATTATATAGTGTATATATATACCTTTTATATCCTTGTTTGATTCGGCCTTACGGTGACTCGCAACGAGGTATGATCCGTATTATTATGGCCCGTTTAGTGTAGTCTTTTAATTTACGTTTTTATTTTCTCACATTTATTTTTCGTAATTTAAATTACCGTATTTAATTTTCGTATTTATTTTACGCACTTTATCATTTGCTCGATCTGGTCCTTTTTTGGACATTTTAATTTTTGTATTTATTTATTATGTTCGATTTTTTATTTTCTGTATTTACTTTATTGTCTTTAGTTGTTTGCTTTTTGTGGCATGCATTATCTAACATTCATCTA
This sequence comes from Hibiscus mutabilis, assembly GCA_019671005.1. Lineage (NCBI taxonomy): Eukaryota > Viridiplantae > Streptophyta > Magnoliopsida > Malvales > Malvaceae > Hibiscus > Hibiscus mutabilis. The sequence goes on along the minus strand of CM033750.1, from coordinate 33,059,568 downwards.
ACCCTTAATTTAATTGCATATTCACTTTGTTAATTAATTGATCTAAATCCTAAAAAAGAGGTATTTATTAATTTCGATACTTGTGTCGTAACAGTCTTGACTTAATTGATGTTGACCAAATATTCGAATTAATCCTTACCATCCGAAGATAAACCTTAATTTAAATTAAAATCTTGACAAGTCATAACATCATTTGTAACTGTTTGCATCATGCATAAAGGTGATGTACTTGATTTGAACCATAAATTAACACGACAGTCGGGCTTATTCGATGTCGGTTTAATCTATGGTCCGAAGTACAGTCGCCCTTATTAATTAAATGAATAATTAATTAAAAGCTAAAGCCCGTTGAATTAAAGCTTATATTCTATTAGGAACAATTAATTAAATCTAATTTAAATTTTAATAATTTTCATTGATTAAAAGCAACGTATAATTTGACACCGATTTTTTGACGTTATTGAGGTGCTAATCCTTCCCTACACGTAACCAAATTCCGAACTCGTTTTTAAAAGAATCTCTGGTTTTAATGATTTTCGGCCTACCAAAATGGCTAGTGACAACTCCAACCCTTCATTTTCAAAACAAAAACAAATTTTTTAAAACAAAATCCCAAAACCTCAATTCACCCAAATTTTCAAAATTTTTCAATAAAAACGAAAAAAAAATACAAATTATTTTCTAACGATTTTGAAAAAAAAGTTCACTACACTTGGGCCTAATTAAGGGTAAATATGTTCAACACTTGTACTCTAGCTGATTCATTGCTTTTTCCCACGTGTTGAGATCATAACGAGCCAGGTGTCAATGTTCCAAACAGTAAGCCTCAACCTATTCTGTCCAAGCAAAAATACATGACTTTTAAAATATATATATTTTATTTTAAAATACATAAAATAAAATAAAATAAAATAAAATATAATATAAGGAGGTGATGAAGTTTCTTGAAATAAACGCATCTACTAATATTTATTTAGGTGTTGGGTTAGGCTCGGGTTGAGGTTCGGTTGAAGACTTTTAAGCCAAAGATAAGCACCTCCGATTCCCCATCCACCACCCACCACTACAAAGTAACCCCACTTGTTTTCTTTCTTCTTCCCACCCCATTTTTCTCGAGAAAAAAAATGTTTCCCAAGAAAGTTTCTTTCTCCCAAAACTGGCTCCAAATGATCAATATCGATCAAGAATCAACTGTTAGAGAAATCAAACCAAAAAGCAGAAGAATCATGGTTAGCCCTTCCAGTTCCACCACCTTGTTGAATCATTATATTACATGAATCGATATTGATGTTTTTTTTTCCTTTGCTTTGATTTCATCATAACATAAATAAGGGAGGAGGTGGTCCAGATGAAGATAAAGAGGAAGTGAAGTGGCCGCCATGGCTGAGACCACTGCTTCAGACAAGCTTTTTCGTTCAATGCAAACTCCATGCCGATGCTCATAAGAGTGAATGCAATATGTATTGCTTGGATTGCATGAATGGTTCTCTTTGTTCTCTTTGCCTTGCTTATCACAGAGACCATAGAGCTATTCAGGTAATATTAAAAAGGTCTTCTTTTGGTTTTGATCAACAAAATCATATGAATTTGCATTGGTTTCATGGTTGAGAAAATTTGTGCTAAAAACTGGAGATTTGTGGGTGTTGTTGCAGATAAGGAGATCTTCGTACCATGATGTGATAAGGGTTTCTGAGATTCAGAAATTCGTGGACATATCTGGGATTCAAACCTACATTATCAACAGTGCCAGGATCGTGTTCTTGAACGAGAGGCCTCAGCCTAGGCCCAGCAAAGGTGTCACCAATACCTGCCGAGTCTGCAACCGGAGCCTCCTCGATTCCTTCACCTTCTGTTCACTCGGTTGCAAGGTAATTCATCTGTTCATTAATCTTAGTCCTTTAACAACACATATACCCAGCAGATAAGATGTTCGAACCCGGACCATTTAGGTCCATTTGATGAGCTCAATTCTCATCATTTTATTTGTATTTGGTTTGGTCGCTTGATATTTATTTATGGTGGTAATTAAATCCTTTTGCAGATTGTTGGGACATCAAAGAACTTCACCAAGAAAAAGAAGATGTACAAGGAAACAGACGGGTCCGATGCCGAGCCACTGAATGGTGTTAGCAACGGGAGCCCGAAGAGCAAAGTACAAAGCTTCAGGCCGTTGACGCCTCCGCCGACGGCCGTAAGGACGGCGAAGCGGAGGAAGGGAATTCCTCACCGAGCTCCGATGGGAGGTCTCATCATAGAATACTAATACTAATACTAATATACTAGTTTTTATCTTCTTCCCTGGACTGATATAGCAAGAAATGTGAAACCACCTGAGCCTTGTGCCTCAAGAGGCCGGTGTTAGAAACTAAACCATGCCAAATACCAATGCCATTATTGTACATAAAAATGGGTAAAAAAAGCAAAAAATAAAAAAAAAAATAAAAAACTAAGAAATAGGAAGATATGATAAAGATCGGTAGCTTGATGAGTAGGCTTTGAGAATGTTTATTGTAATATATTTATATATAGTTGAGGTGTATTTTTATTAAAAATTATATTGTGAAAATGAAATTAATGGAGTGATGAGTAGACAATTTATAAAGATTCTTTGTTTTATACTTATTGTTGTACTGATGACATTCCTTTATACCAAAGTACTCATGTTTTGCCATGTGATGAAAAAGCTTCTTCCCACGCGACCCAAAGGCGCGTGGGGAGAGTTTTAACTTGGGCTAAATTTTGATGATTTTTTGTTGTTTAATTTGAAATAAAATTTTGTTTTCGGTTACTGTTTGTAATTTAATGTCTGTTATTGTGATTTTATTGTCAAGAAAGGGTTGATTCGGCGTAAATGGGCGTTTGTCCACCATTATTTAATGCTAAAACGCTCGTTTATTTTTTTCTTCCAAAGTGCAAAGTTTTCTCTATAGGCACTATGATGAAGTTATTTACTGATTTTCATGTTTATTTTTGTATTTTAACTCTATAACAAATGGTTAAAAGCTTTCAGTTAATATCTTTTAATTTCTTTTAGGTTGTGGGTTATGGACTTAGTAAGAGTAATTTTTTCTTTCTCCTCCCTTTAAATAGAAATTGTTAAAAATAAATAAATCTAAACTGTAAATTCCTCAACAACTTAAAATATTTGTGTACCTCCAATTTTTAACAACGAAATTTTTAATTAAATTTCAACTAATTAACGACACCAGTAATTAATCTTTAATTAAAGTTGTAAATTAACATATTAAAGAATGAAATACATATGACATTGAAGAATCGTGGTATTGATATAATTTTGGTTTTATTTTAGGTGGTTTTATACTCAAAATGGGATTTGTCTTTGTTACATTAATAAAAATTATATGTTCTTTTTTTGTGTTTCTATCTATGTTTATACTAAAAAAATTAGGTTTAGGGTTTAGGGTTAATGTTAGGGTTTAGGTTTAGGGAATTATAGATAAAATATATTCTTTAAAGTTTAAAGTTTAATATTTATAATTTAAATTTAAGGCTTAAAATTTAATTTTTTCAGTATTGAGTGTAGAAAATAACTGGGAATAAGCATTGCATTTCTGTTCACATTTACATGGGAGGATGTAAGAGAAGATCATAATAATTATATGGTTTCTTATAATTGAATGCCTTGCTTTCATACTCCCAAGCTTTAGGAACTCAAAACTTTTCCTTTCTTGGAAACCTCCATACCCATGGCCATGCAACTTATGAACTTGCTTTGTATGGGTGTGCTTATTTAGGAAACGTTCATCATTAGTATCTTACAAAAAAGTACAAATTAGTTGTGTTTAATTTAATAAAAAGTTTAAACTACTTAATTGATCTTCTAAAAAACAGTTTTAATATTTTTTGTACTAACATATAAGATCAATAATTATGGGTTTTATTTTGTAACAGTTTAATAATCAAAATGAGTAATTTAATATTATTTATTAGATTTTTAAATTTTATCCTAATTTAGTGACCAAAATGAATAAAAACAATATTTGATTGCGGGTATTTTTTTTTTGAAAATAATTGCGGGGTAGTTGACTGAGTCTTTGGTGTACCAACAATACAAGTATTTTAATAACATTTGCAATCATCTTCAAACTCCTTAATGAATCTAAAATTACAAAATGACCCTCGCCCTTTAAATTATAAATGCTGATAAGGACTTGACAATGACACATATTTTGTCTTTTTCACCGGTAATACCGGTAAGGCCGAATTTTTCTTTTCCTATTTTCTACAATTACTATTTTCTCACGATAGAATATTATGTTTAGTAAAATATATAATTTGGATAAAATACATCATAGATCACTAAATTATAAAATAATCATTTTGGTAATTAATTTTTTTAATTTTATAAAATAATTATTAAAATTTTTTAACTGTCACAAAATGATCATTAAATCTATTGAATTGTTATAAAATAATTATTAAATTTTATTAAAATGTTAGAAAATAATTACTCTTGATCTCACTAAGCGTATCAAATGTTGACATTTTTTTTCAAACTTTTTAGCTTTGACTTCTTATTATTTAAAATTTATTATTGATAAAAATATAAAGTTTTTTAAAAACCTTAAATCAAGCAGTTTTTAAATATTTTATAAATTTTAATTAATTAAATAAAATATTTAAAAAATTATAGTTAAAGTTGAAAAAAATTAACAAAAAAAATGTTAAAATGTGACCGTTTTAATGGGACATAGAGAATATTAAATTTATCAAACTTTATTATTATAACATTAAAGTGACTATTTTATAATGGTTCGATATATGTAATGATCATTTTATAATATTTGAAAAATATATAGCCAAAATGATCGTTTTGAGAATGTTTAATGACTTCTAAGTTACTTTACCCATATTTGTTTTTAAAAAGTTGTACGGAGGAGAGTGGGGAGATGCTAAACTAAGACATATTTGTTCAGCTAAAATACGGTCTTATATAATTTTTTACTATTTTGGTAAGAATTTATGTATGGTTGAGTAATAATTTATGTAGAATCGAAATTCTTACTATGTAAGAATTTATGTAACTATATAAATTCTTATCAACTGGATGAGAGTTTGTGTAAATTATGTCTTACGTAAAAATTTATATAATTATACAAATTCTTATATTATAATCTAAATACGTACTATTTAAGTAAAAATTTGTGTTGATTATAAAAAATTATATAATTAAATAAATTCTTATCGATTGAATAAAAAATTATATAAAATCGTCTAATTTTAATCGTAATATATGGGCATCTTACCTTATAACTACCCGATGAGAGTGACGGAGTACACGCCGCCTTAGAAAGTCGAAGCACCTTGAAATTGCTGTTGTAATCAAAACCACTCAGATTCAATCATGAAGCGGCACGTGCCCCTCTAACTCCAATAATTGCACTTTGGTCACTTCTCTCAGCCGTCCATTGCATCATCAAAACAAATATACCTATCTGTGGCGTTGTACTTCGTTGAATAATGGTAATGGCTTATAATGGTATATTAAAAAAACATTAATGGTAATGGCTTGTAATGATAAAAAAATTTGTAAAAGAAATAATAATGATAAAACAAACATTAATGCCATACATAGAAAATGAGGTTTGACTGTAATGATTTTATTTAGTTAAAAAAACCGTAATAATTTTATATATTTTCTTATATTTTGTTTTTTTTTGTGATAATCTTTACATTTTTTTACCGTTAATCTCATCTATCTATTTACTTTCATTTAACGGTTTAAAAAATATATAAAATTTTTAAGTTTTAGATAGTGTAAGAATATTATATATATATATATTATCTAGAATAAAGTCAATTTTACATATTTTTCTTATTATTTATATGATATATATTTTTTGTTTAACTACTTGTATCTAACTCATTGGTTGACTAATCTAGATTGGATACTGTAAAGGCTCATTATAGGGTGATCTCCCAACCTAATTTTTTCCATGCATAACGCTAGGATTCTAACATCTGACATTGCTTAAGGGATTTAATATCTCATCCTACTACACCAATTGATTCTTGATATAATATATATTTATTTAATAATCGTCTTACATACTATATTCACAAAGATAATGCTTAGTTTTTAATAAATTAAAATATATAATTCTGTATTTATGTAAATGTTTATTAATATTATATTAAAAATGTAATATTCTAATTTATTCAAAACTTAACATGATGTTAAAGATAAATGCTATATCTGTTTGTTGAAATATTAATAATCTAGAAGGAATGAAAGTGAAATGGTTTCATCTCTGTATTGTCCAAATAGAAACACAGAGCCCCCACTTTAGAATTGGAATTGTGTACTTTATACTTGGAAAGTGATACAACTTTGGATTGTTTTAAAATATGTCCCTCTATTTGTAAAGAAGAATATAATAAAAGGTATGGTGAGTTAGAATAAACTACATGCTATATTCATTCAAATTTACAAAACATTTATACTTAGTAAATTTAGAAGAAGAAAATTTAAGTATGTTACGCCTAAATATTTCGTCTCCACATTATTCCAGAAGTAACTCACAACAACAACCCTTTTAGAATTGGGTCTTTCTGAAGATCAATATTATTAGAGCCCCTAAGTTATCTTGGGAATAAACATTGCCAGGTGCTACAGTAATCACGCTCACGTGACTGACATGCAAAGTCTAACACTTATGGTTTAGTCTATTTTTACCAACCCGTCCATAAGTTGTCACAGGGTCTAGCACCGTTCAATCACAAACAGTAATAAGAGGTTATAAATACTCACGACCTCAATGAGAGAGACAAGCTTGAAAACAGACATGATACGCCTGGACAAGGCAAATTAAGAGGTTTGCACCCCTCTCTTCCTCTTCTCATCTTTTCTACTCCGACAACCTTGTTGTTTGCGGCTCTCTACCCCAAATTTACATAAGGGGAACTCAGTGGCGGATGCAAAGTTAAGTTAGGGTGGGTTCACCCTTAACTTTTTAAACTTCATATATTTAATTTCAAATTTTTTAATTTTTATAAATTAGTCATTGGTCCACCTCTCCACCTCTCTCGTTGGTTTATTATTTTTTTCAATGATATGAAAATGGTATAATTAATTATAACTTCTCGTATATTTATAAATAATTAATTATACTCGGGATCGTTTAATAAGCACATGCACATGATATGATAAAGATGTTTTTACAAAATTGTTTATTTGTTTTTCTTTTGAAGTAATAATTAATTATTTAGAAATCAAAATTATGTTGTAGAAATATGGTAAATATGAAAGGGAAAAAGGGAAGAAGGCAGGTCGAGGGATTATTCTTATCCTCAGCAGAACACAGTAAGCTTGTGGACCCATCAATCAGTTTTAGTTGCATTTTTCCTCTCACATAACATAATATATGCTTTCTATTCCCATGTCATTCATTCTCTTTTAAACACTGGGCAAACTAATAATCCTTCGGTTATAGGGTTTTTTTTTGTTGAGTATTCCGACCTTAAAAAAATATCAAAATAATTTGTTATCGTTAAAAATTTAATGGTATATATAAAAAAATGTCTCTAATATTTGACTAAATAATCATTTTGGCATCTATTCATTTTTTTGAAGCAATTTAACCCTCAACATTTTATTTTAGGTTAAAATTGCCCCTCTGCGGATGAAAACTGTTAGTCAACTGACGGTAAACAGCTTAAAATGATTTGACAGAATGACACGTTAGCAAAAAAATAATTTTATATTTTATATAATTTTATAAAGTTATTTTTAACTGATGTAACATTTTTCAAGTAAATACATTTGTCTATATAAAAATGACATGTTAGCGTGCACTGCCGTGTAAGTTTGCCACGTCATTTCAAGTCAAATTTAGTTCTAATATGAAAATTTCAATAAATTTAGTCTTCTTTATTTACTCATTCTATCAATTTAACCATTTTTATTTAATCATTCCCCTCGCTCGCCCGACCAACCTACACCTTTCAGCGCTCGTCTCCTCACCTCACTCGCACGCTCCAACAACCCCGATCCTATGCACTTGCGCTTTTTTAGGTGCCCCATTGTCCTCCGATCTGATTTGGTATAATAAAAAGGGTTAAATTAAAAATGAGTGAATAAAGAGGACTAAATTTATTGATTTTTTTTGAATTATGACTAAATTTATTAAATGTATAAATATAGAAGACTGAATGTGTTATTATGTCAATTTTGTTAACTCCCACATCATCTACCGCTAAATTTTTAACGACATTGAATCAACTTGTTACTTTTTTATGTTGAGGGATCATTTTGTAACTTTTTATAATGAGACTCAACAAAAAAAAAACGTCATATAGTCGAGATATTGTTTATGTAATTTACCCTAAAATATTTAAATATCTCATATTATATTATATTCACTTATTTTGTATTTATATTCGTGTGATTTGACATTATTATTATTTATTAAAAGAATTTTGCCCACTTGCTAGCTCCACCATCAAAACTGAGCTTGGCCTCTTGGGATCACTGGAATAAGGTATGAAGTGGGGACCCACATTGATGAACCCTGCCTAAGCCACGATATAGACTCAAATGTCAATATATTAATATTTTTTATAGAGTCAATATATTAATACATGTATTAGAATTTATTGATATAATATAAAATTTTTAAGTTTGATATTTTAAGATCATAATTAAAATTAATATTAAGAAATAAAGAAATTTTTACAGAAAAAGAAAAAAATAATTTTTAATTAAAAATCTTTAAGTGTAAGAAGATCATAATCTAATATATATATATATATATATATATATATATATATCTTCATTTGGTTTTGATATATAATAATATTAAATATTTACTTTGTATTTAATCACTAATACCCTCTTTGTTAGGTCGCCCACCTCACCGACTAATTAATTGTATGGTTATATAGGTTAATCATTTTACACACTTGTGAAAGATGAACATCAATTTTATTGAAATTCTCACTTTAGTCTTTTTATTTTATTTTATTTATTAATTTGACCTTCAACTTTAATTTCGTCTGCATTATTTGCTTTAGATGATTTTGTTAAGGCTTAAATATATATTTGGTATTTGAATTAGTTTTATTTTTAAGTTTATATCTAAAGAATTTTTACTCTCATGTTGATACCTAGAAATTTGTTGTTCTTAAGTTGGTACTCGGACTTTAGTTTCATTCATTGTTTTGGTATTTTTTTATTAACATTCTTAATCTTCAAAATCTATACATTCTATCAATTTGATCCTAATTCAAAATAATTCCATAAATTTAAACCTTAATATTTAAAAATTACATCAATTTAGTAAAAAAAAATATGATATTGCCAAATCAAGCGAGTCTATGGGATCAAAGAAACAACAAGTTATTGTTAAACTATTATTATACTAGGAAAGTAATATAACATTCATGGGAGAAGAACAAACAATTTAGGAGAATAATAATAAAATAATAATTTGATAGGATTTTTAAATGTAAAGAGTTAAATTTAATGTTTTGTTTCGAATTAGGACCAAATTGATATAATGCATAAGTTTTTGAACAAATTTGGGAGAATACGAATACTTCAAGTATTGTTGGGAGCGAAAATTCTTTAGATACCGATTTGGGAGAATGTACATAGCTCAAATATCAATTTGAGAACAAAAATTCATTAAGTACTAAATGTATATTTAAGCTTATTTTGTAAGAAACACAATGTAACTTAATCATGTGACATTTTTTGGTTGAAACCTCAAAAATAGCTTAAAAGAATTAATTAACATAATAAAAAGTTAAATGAATCCAGAAAATTTACCGAGAAATCAGAAATTATAATTTTGAATTTATTTTTTTAAAAAAGTAGTTATGTTTAATTTATTTAAAAATTAAAAATTCCTAAAAATTGAAATCCTAAAAATTGAAAATATTAAAAACATTCTAAATTTTTTAAGTTATCTTATCAACTTCTTGATTTTTTAAGATTTTTTTGCAACTTTTCTGCACTTTATGATTTGTTTTGAAATTTCTATTTCTTTTTAGTACTTTTTAAATGTTTAAAATTTAATATTCATAAAATTATAAAAATTTAATATATGTTCATATACATTCTTAACCTTTTAACAATGCACACACCTTGCAGACAAAGCGATTTAAAAACACGGAAAATTAAAAATACTTTTAAAGAAGTGATAAAAATTTCTAAAATTTTTAAAAAAATGTTATACTTTACGGCTCCAATGCTACCGTTGGCCGCTACGACCACTAAAAATAACCTGAGTCCACCCAGCTCACAAACATTCTCCCTTATCATTCCGGTGTTTTCTTGGCATAATATACGGTTGAGAATTTGTGTACAAAAATATAATTCATATGAGATGAAGACAAAATAAAAATATTTAAACATACTCACAAAAGAGTATTTAACGTAATTTGATTCATTTATTTATGTTCACAATCTCAAAATAATAAAAATATTATTTCATTAAACTTGTATCTTTCGCACACAAAAAAGTTGCAAACCCTTATCATTTATCACATAAAAATATCACCAAAAATATTTAATCACCGAGAAATCTTATTCTTTAAGATCTTCTTCCTATTAATAATAATATCTACATTAAGCAAATTTAACTATCAAGTAATCTCTAACCAATAAAATTACAATATAATCTCAATTAGATATTATCGACTATACTTTGGATCATTCTCTAACATTAACGTACCATATCCACACATTAGGTCTTAATTAGACATGTTCATGGATAGGACTAAACTCGAGCTTTAACCTGACCCGAACGCCTCTGCTCCTAACCTGTGTTGCTCTGCAATCCTTAAAACTGCTGAAACTATTTGGTCGATGGTTAGCTGCTTTGATAACCCTGGAGTTTACAAAACTTTCACATGTTGTTATGTTATCGTCTGTGACAATAACAAGCAATCGCTGTGAAGCCTGGGTGATGGGCCTTCTGGTGCTTGAGACTTTGGGTACTCGTTAGAACTAGAACACAATTTTTCACCGCAAACTAGATTTTGCATCTTTGACTTGAGAGTAGTTGGGATGAACACATCCCGCTAGTGGAGTTCGCATACAACAACAATTTTCTATTTAGCATTTAGATGGACCCATTTGAAGCATTGTACAATCATAAGTTAGGACTCCATTTGGGTTGGACCAAGTTCAATAAAGGTAATATTGTGGGTTCCATTTTGATAAGATAAACCAAAGAAGTGTTAATAATCCAAGATTAATTAAGAGGAATGTTTAATCGTCAAAAGTTTTATGCGCACTTAAAGTATAAGGACATGGAGTTCATCATGGGTGAGAGAGTTTCCTCGTAATGTCACCTTAAAAGAAAGTTTTGCATTTTGAATGCAAGGAAAAGTTGAGTCCAACGGTTATTGGACTGTATAAGGTGGTAGAGAGGATTAGATCAGGGCTTATCATTAAGCTTTGTTGCCCAAGATGGAATACTTTCGCAAGGTGTTTCATGTATTGATGCTTGTAAGGTATTAATCGGATCCATTCCATGTTATTCTAATTGAAGAATATGAGGTGAATATTGATTTAAAGTATGAGGATGAGCCAATAAAGATTCTGGATATAGGAGTTAAGGAACTCCGTAACAAGCATTTCATTAGTGAAGGTTTTGTGCTACTTTGGAGATGAAGGAATTGATGAAGTTGTAGTTGTCACATCTATTTCCTTCAGATAATTTCGAGGGCGAAATTTCTTTTTATTATGAGAGAGTTGTAACAACCCAAAATTTTGAGTCAGCGAATGAGTGTTGACTCGGGTTATGAATTATTGGGTTAGAATAGTCAATTGAAATCATTGGGTAAATTTTAGGCCTTAGTAGATGAGAATTGGGCTAATAAGAACTTGAGAGGTGACCATTTTGTGATATGGGAGAAACTTGGAGTTTTTATGTTACAATTCACCCAATTTTTAGAGGAAAAGGCTTACTTCCCCATTTATTTTCCTTGTCTCACATTGGCAAGGTGGAGACAATATTACATCACCCATCCCCTTCATCTCTTTCATCTTCTCCCACACACTTCCTTCCTTTTCATTCAACCTTGGCTCTTAGACATTAAAAATCCAAGCTTTACTACTCGTTTTATTCATCCAAGTTTTAAGAATCAAGTTTTGGTTATCTCCATTTCAAGAGCTTCAAGAAAAGAGCCATATATTAGTGGTTAGTGAGGATTGTCATGGATGGGTTTAAGGTTCCTAAGTTTTGAAGGGTTTCCATTCAATTTCTATGTTGTAAATTTGTGTAAGTTCTTCTCTAATCTTTAGTTCAAGCTTTGAATAGATTTGTGTGTTTATTTGACAATAAGAAGAGTTTAGAGAGCCTTCGCAAGCTTGAGGCAAGAAGAAACCTTGAGAAAACTGTTGTAGAAGCTTAGAATCGAGATTCTTACTAAGATAAGTACATTTCCAACTTTAAAGTGCTTCTTACTTATCATAAAGATCATGTATTGCTTGCTTGATTGTTTAGTTTTTGTTGGTTGTTTTAGTTTCTAGGCATGCCTTGATGATCCAAGTAATGAATTGATGTTGAAAATGGGTTTAAATAGTCCTTGGATGCTCTAATATGACATAGCAACTTTTGGTAATCAGCAGGGCCTTATATGTGTTGATTTGAAGTATATAGAGTGGTTTTCAGGGTTTAAAATAATTTTTCTAGGATTAAATTTTTTGATACCTCTTAATTTTGTAGAAAAAAATGGGTTTCTGGGGAAAAGGTTTTGAAATTATTAGAGGTGGTTTTGATACCTTTGGGGTTAAGGTTTCCATATCTTGGGTTAAGATTTTCATACCTTGGGTTAATGTTTCTAAACCTTTAGGAAAGTTTTCATACCTTATGTAGGAAAATGTTAAAATTGTTGCTATACGATGGGAAATGTATTAAATTGGATTAGATACGATGCTAAATCAATTAATGACTAATAATATGAATAAAATCCTTTCATAATGTATTAATGCATAATGATCATCGGTAGATAATGAATTAGGTGATGTTGATTAATATGTTGGTGAAAATTCGACAAGGAAGCTTGAATTGTAAAAATGACTAAATATCTCTCATAATGTACCAAGGACTTGATAATTACGAGTTAGTAAGGGATTAATTTGATTAAAACGTACTCGAGTATAGTGTAGTTAGTTTATAAAGTCTTTGTTGAACTAGGATAGCGAGCTATCGAGTGATATATCTTATTAATTTGTGTTGGATGATGGTATGTGTCAATGACATTGCTTGATTTTGTGGCCTTGGAGGCACTTTCCTAGTGATAGGATGAATGAATGCTTTGAGAACATTTTTTGTTGTGTGAAAGAAATCCAAATATCCTATGGTTTGTACTCCATTACTCCTATGAGGTGATGTGTACTTTTGGTTAATGTGATCCAAGTAACATTCGACGTACTTGTGGTTGGTATGATCCAAGTACGGATTGAGACCTACTTGTGGCTAATGTGATCCGAGGATGGTTGAGACCTACTTGTAGCTAATATGATCCGAGGATGGTCGAGACCTACTTGTGACTAATCTGATTCGAGGATGGTCATGACGTACTTGTAGCTAATATGATCCGAGTACAGTCAGGATCTACCTATGGTTAGTGTGATATAGATATGGTCCAAATAAACTCGATGGATATGTGAGCTCAGGTAACCTAATTTTTTTGTGATCTTAGGTAAGATATGGCCTTCAGTTCCATGTATAATGATTGTCTGTGATGATTGAGCATGCCATTATTAATCATTCCCCACGTGGCTAGTAAAGAATTAATTCCTTCAAATGAAGGAAATCCTAAGCTTATTGAATAGCTAAAGTAAATGAAAGAAGAAAGGATTCACCGGGCAAAACTTATCTTATCTTCAACCTTACTTTATATTCCTCCTCTAACTCTAGCAAGCAAGCACCTCCATTAGAGGGTACTTCAAGCTTAGATTTTCTCAAGTTTCTTAATCCTAAATTATAGATATCGATCGGGTAAGCAATAACCCCTTTATTGGTTTATTGATTCCATGACCAAATCTATGTTTAATTCCATGTTCAAGAATCAAGAAACCTTAGGAATTCTCTAAGGATATCAAGGCTTTGTCTATTATCTTTCATAGCTGATAGTTGCTATGAATCTATTATTGATATTGAAATCCTTGTGGTTTCTATTTCTTTTGTAGCTCAAGAGAATCAAAGTGAAGAATCACCAAATCCATCAAATTCCAAAAAGTTAAAGAACAAAGGAATTTTCATTCGGGAGCCATAAAAGCTTCGGGAAAATCGACGAGTGTAGTCAGAGTCTCAGGATTGGCTAGGTGTCTTTCCCGATTTCATAGTATTGGGCTATTGTATTTCCATGATTGAAATCAAGGTATGTATACATGAAAACCTTGTCGAAGTTATCATTGGTACGCTTTGGTAAGCTTATTACATTGTCATATTGATTATTGATTCATGATATTGTCATCGATAGCATTAGAATATTGTGAAAGGCCATATTGATCATGATACACCGATATTGACAAGTTGACATTTCCATCATTGTTGTTATTGTTATTGTTAATAACCTAATTATTGAATCCTTGGATACGAATGGACATTGGATACAATTGGCATGCCATAGAATTCATGAGTTCATTGGTATGGAGTGGACTACGGTCCTTGAGATAAGGCTCTATTTGGCGATGTTGGCGGGATGTGTTGGTTTTGGTCTTATTGGCGATGTTGGAGGATATTGATCGTTTACTGTTGGCGGTGTTGGTTGGGAATTCGCGTATCCACATTCACATATCGATCCAAGGAATTAAGTTACTGAAATTATTGTTAAAACATGATTTGAGATGCATTTACATTGATATACATGTTAGTGATATTATTGGCATTCATGGTATTATTGTTGACTATCTCACTAGGCTATATTAGCCTAATGCATCTCATTTCTATGCATTTTCAGGTTAAAAATGTGTGTGAGATCAAGGATCAGAGCTAGGAGAGTTTTGAAGCAAGTCACACAACCTATAAGTAATGTAAACCCAGCCTTTGCAATCCTGGCATGGTGGCATAGGGTCTAGACATGTTAGTTTAGCCCCATTTTGTGTGTATATGATGCTCACCATGTTGAAATGATTAAACTATGAAATATGGCATGTTGAAAGTTGGTAAAATTGGCAAACTTGACCTATAATGCTCTAATAAGTGAAATCTTGGTAAATGAATTCCAATTGCTATGAAACTTGACATGTAGGTAGATATGATAATTAAAAACTTGCTTGTAAAATTTAGTAATGATTGGGCAAGGTTAAGGCCTCTAATTTGATTAAAAATAGACAAGAAAAGCCATTACAGATCCAGAAGTACCAGCACGGGTGATGGTGTACCGGTACTGAGAAGTAATTTTGGACATAGATAAAACATGTGTATAAGTACGGGTGGTTTCGTATCGGTACCGATATGCAAGTTTGGTATTGTAAATCAAGGCGTACCGATACTGCTACAGTGGTACCAGTACACAAAATCAACACTTAAATTTTACTATAGCAAGGGTATCGGTGCTGTTGAGCTCGAATTCTTCAACCGTTCTTGCTTTCCAAGTGGTGGAGAAGTTGGTTTTCGGGTGATAGTGGTGGAAGCAAAATATAAGACAAATTGACACAAGAATTTATAGTGGTTCAGCTTTCTAACCAAAGCCTACATCCACTACCTTAGCTTCTCCACTAAGGATTTCCAAATTCACTATGAATTTCTTCCTTTTTCAAGGTTCAAGGGATAAACTTTACAGGCACTTGATCTATACCCAAGGCCAAGCAAAAACCTCTTTAAAAAGAGAAAAACAAAGCAAACATGAAATCCCCTCAATAGGTAAATGTTTTCACTCTTAAAGCCCTCACCCAAAACCTAAGGCACTTGAGCATATAATGAAAATTTGAGCTCAAAAGTGTTGTCTATACAAAATTGAGAAAATTAAGCTCTAAGACTCTTTTTCAATCATAGACATGTTGGCTTGAAGATCATTAGTTATTCTAGATACTTGAAGGGTCCTTTTATCCTCCCAAATGAGTTTCTAGCCGTTAAAGACCGTTGCGGATGATTTGGAGTCGTTGGGGATCAAATTCCAACTAAATTTGTCATTCTACAGCTAAGGGTATCGATACTCGGGTTGAGATATCGATACCGGCCTAATATGGAAAGAGCCGTTGGAGGCAAAATTGACTGAGAGAATCGGCACCTGTACATAGGGTATCTGTACTCCCCTCTTGGTATCAATACTGACAAGCCAGTATCGATACCCAAAAATGGTTCTAAAAAAACACATTGAACAACGTATCGGTGCTGAGGGTTCAATACCGGTGCAGGCCTATCGATATCGATACCAAGGGTTCGGTATCGGTACCAAGCTTCAGTTTTTGACTATTTTGAAGATTAAAAATATTAGTTCAAGTCAAAAATGTTCCAAAATCAATTTAAACATATTTCTCAAGTTGTTTGGACTTAAAATCATTTTTGAAATCTTTTCAATTTAGTCCAAAACTATTTTTCAATTATTATATCAAAATAAAAATCTAACAATCTCCCCCTTTTGATATAATAAAACCAACTTGAAAAATTGCTTTTGTGTTTCTCACCCTTTACAAAAATAAATTTTGAATAAGATAATAAAATTCAAAAATAATTAAAGCTCCCCTTATTCAATTGAAAAATTAATTTTTCAAAACATTCTCCCCTTTTTTGTTATATAAAAAATGATTCAAACTTGGTTTGAAAACTTTTAAGATCCATAACAATGGAGAGTTTAAAAACAAATTTTGACAAAAATAAAAATTTTGTTTAAAATTGGATCCCCCTTACTTAAGCATCACATGAATGTTAATCCAACAAAATATATGATTAACTAGTTGAATTAAAATAAATAAATCAAATTAAAACAAATAAATTCAACTAATTTTACCACTTGAACCAAAGGTCGGATGTGAAGCCTTCCTTCTTCAAGTGATCTTCCTTGTCTGTATAGAGCTTTCATGGTTCTTCAACATGTTGACAATGCTCCATCACACCTATAAAAAGACAATCACAAGTATTTTGGTATCCAAATTGTTTTAGATCCATAGGCATTAGTAGCACAAACTTTAGTTCCCTTAGGAATCCATTTTTAATCCTTTTTATTTGAAGTAATTAGTCCTTCTGGGACCTAAATACTTATAAAACATTTTCCCTTAAAAAATCTAGGGGCACTAGATTGTCTTTGATAAAAATTTGATTTTCCAAAATTATTTTTCTTTTCTAATTCCTTGAAATTCATCATTTTCTTTCTTAAGATCACCCAACTTATTTTGATGATCTTTTTTCCATCTTTTGAAGAAAATTTTGCAAATTTAAACTTTTTGCTCAAAATCTTTAATTTTTGCTTCAAATTCCAAATTGGTTTTAGAAAGCATTTCATTTTCTATTTTCAATTTTGAAATCAATTTCTTGTTTTTAGAAAATGAAGCCTTAGATTCAAAAACCAATTCATCATAGGCTTCTTGTAACTTATCAAAAGTATAAGAATTAGAATTAGATGAGTTAAAAGCTATCTCTCCCTCTTGGAGGGCTATAAAGCATAGGTGGGCTACCTCATCTTCATCGGTGGAGTCTTTATCACTCCATGTTGCCACATATGCTTTCTTTAAAGATGCTATCTTTTTGTTGAAGCGAGGACAATCGTATTTAGTGTGCCACGTCTTCTTGCATTCGGAGCACTTGGGGGGTCATTCATCTTCTTCTTCGATTCATGCTTGAATTCTTTTATTTCGCTCTTCATGAATCGGGCAAACTTCTTGAAGAGATGGGCCATCTCTTCATTCTCACTTTTCTTCTCACTTGAATTTTCTTGATGGCTTGTGGATGACTGAAGATCAATGATGTTTACATCAATTCCTTGCTCTTTGATTTTCTTCTCCTTCTCCCTTCTCAAGGGTTGAGACATCAATTCATGGGTAGGAAGAGACTCGATAAGCTCATCAGGCTTGAGCTCCTTCAAGTCTTTAGCTTTAATGATTACCGTCTTCTTCAACTCCCATGATTCAAGAAATGAATAAATCAACTTCCGAACAAGTTTATCTTATGAAATCTCTTCTCATAAATTTTTAGCTCATTGAAGATCGTGGAGAAACGGTCGAACATACTCTTGATGTCTTCATCCGGGCTTATCTTGAAGTTTTCATATTTGAGGTTGAGTAGACCAATCTTGTCTCCTTCACCTCATTTGTACCTTCATGGATTACTTCAAGGTTGTCCTAAACTTCTTTGGCACTCTCACAAGAAGAAACCTTTGCTACTCATCCGGACCCAATGCACAAAATAGAGTGTGCAAGGCCTTACAATTAAGCTCTATCTTCTTGTGAACATCCACACTTTATTTCGCCTTACTTTGTTATGGCACGAACGGTCCATCGAGAATGGTATCCCAAAGACGGTAGTCTTTGGCTCTCATGAAAAACATCATCCTATTTTTCCAATAGGCATAATGTTCACCGTTGAAGAATGGTGGCTTGTCAATAGATTGCGCCATGGAAACCGGTTGATAGATTGTTGATCGAGCTTACCAGGATCGCATCAATAAGATGTTAATCCTTCACGATTGAGCCTCACTCTGATACCAATTGTTGAGCTCAAATTCTTCAACTGTTCTTGCTTGCCAAGTGGTGGAGAAGTTGGTTTTTGGGTGATAGTGGTGGAAGCAAAAGATGAGACAAATTGACACAAAAATTTATAGTGGTTCGACTTTTTAACCAAAACCTGCACCCACTACCTTAGCTTCCCCACTAAGGATTTCCAAATTCACTATGAATTTCTTCCTTTTTCAAGGTTCAAGGGATAACCTTTACAAGCACTTTACCTATACCCCAAGGCCAAGCAAAAACCTCTTTACAAGAAATCCCTTCAATAAGTGAATGTTTGCACTTTTAAAGCTCTCACCCAAAACCTAAGACACTTGAGCATATAATGAAAATTTGAGCTCACAAGTGTTGTCTATACAAAGATGAGAAAATTAAGCTCTAAGACTCTTTTTCAATTATAGACATGTTGACTTGAAGATCATTAGTTGTTCCAGGTGCTTGAAGGGTCCTTTTATCCTCCCAAAAGAATTCCTAGCCGTTAGAGACCATTAGGATGATTTGGAGCCGTTGGGGATCAAATTCCAACCAAATCTGTCATTCTGCAGCTAAGGGTATCGATACTCGGGTTGAGGTATCGATATCAGCCTAATATGAAAAGAGCCGTCAGATGCAAAACTGACTGGGAGTATCGGTACCTATACATAGGTATTAGTACTCCCCTTTTGGTATCGATATTGGCAAAACGGTATCGGTACCCAAAAATGGTTCTAGAAAAACACGTTGAACATGCATATCAGTATTGAAGGTTTCGTACTGGTACCGGTCTATCGGTATCGATACCAGGGGTTCAGTATCGATACTAGGCTTCAATTTTTGACTATTTTGAAGATTAAAAACATTAGTTCAAGTAAAAAATGTTCCAAAATCAATTTAAACATATTTCTCAAGTTGTTTGGACGTAAAATCATTTTTGAAATCTTTTCAATTTAGTCCAAAACTAATTTTCAATTATTATATCAAAGTAAAAATCCTAACAGGTATGGATAGGGCTATACCGGTACCCATTAATGACTTAATTTGAGGGTTTAACCAGTACGGTGATGGACCTGTACTGATACGCAAGACATCGAGCCATTGTACCGGTACAGTATAACGCGCACCGATACTAGATCTAGGTTCAAACAAATTTTAATAATAGTGTACCGATACGGCTATACCCGTACCGATATAACCCCTATTGTTTATAACTATTTTAACTACCATGACACAGATGTACCGATACGACCCTTTGAGTATTGGTACCAAGACAGGTAAGTTAGTTAAAAGATGATTAAAAACGATTTTAAAATCTTATAAAATGGTCTCTGAATATTTATAAGGCTTAGTTAAGGATGCAAATGAACTCTAATTGTATTAAAAATTTGTATGCAAGACATTCATGCATTGAATTTCACATTGCTAACCCTAAGTATTGATAAGACCCTATAATTAACCGATTTTACAATTTAGTCCCCTAAGTTAGAAAAGTTACCAAATGACCTTTAATTATGGTTTTGATTAAGTACAAGATGATTATTGTTAATCATGGCTCCGTATTAATAAAATTGGCTCACTATTTATTCTACAAGTCATCGTAAATATTGATTCGATCACCGTATGGTTCACTGGTAACGCTTTTTAACTCGGATTCTTACCGAACCGGGAAAAGGGTGTTATATTTGTGGTATCAGAGCTAGAGTTTAATCTATTCTAGGACTAAACTAAAGTCCATTGTATTGTTATTGCATTACATATTCTACGTAGGAGCTTATTATTGTGTATATTGTGACTTGCGATTAATCCAATCCTTTTCCTCTTATAGTATAAGATGTCTAACTACGAGAAAGCTCACGAAGAAGTTGGCCACACTACAGGCTCCTCGACACATGACAAGGAGAAAAGGGGAAAGACCCTCCGAATCCACAAGTTTCCCTACAAGAACCACCGAATCCTGAACTCGTATTGTAGATTGCTCAATTTGAATGCTATCATAACATGTCTGAGATGTTCAAACAATTTATGGTTACTCTTAAGTCTGGGCAGTCTGCACAGTCTTCTATAGCTACTACTTCTATGACCCGAGCCCCTATTGATAAGTTGGCTCAACATCGAGTTTCTACCTTTACAGGCAGGGTTGGTGACGACCATGAAGGGGCAGAATATTATCTAGATAGCACATTAAGGATATTGAATAAACAATTACAATGTTCGAATGAGCACAAATTAGAGTGCGCTCTAGTATTATTGGCAGACGAGGCTCTACATTAGTGGGAGACCAATATATTTACTGCTCCCGAGGAAGTTGTAACCTGGGAGTTCTTTCTGTATGAGTTCAAGAAGAAATATATCAATGAGTATTACTTGGCTGAAAAGAGAGATATCTTTCTGCACCTCAAGCAAGGCAGAAGACTGGTAGAGCAGTACATCCACGACTTCTGCAAATATTGCAAGTACGGAGCTGAGTATATTAAGAAGGAAAGGGAGAAATGTAGAATGTTTGTCGCAGGTTTGAGTGATAAGCTTCAACCCTTGTTTAATGCATTGGAAATCACAGATTTCTAGGAACTTGTAAACCGAGCCATTTCTATCGAAGCTGCACAAAGTTCACCGAGGACTAATGGGACAACCCGATCTGAAAAGAGGCCCTTGAGATGATTCTTGTCCTCCACTATCGTATAAGAAGGGTAAGCAACAAGGATATAAGCAACAGTATTACAAACAACCTTCTCAATCAGGCAACATTGCCAAGCCACAGACTATGTCTCAATCTGTTGTAAGAACAACTTTCATTAAGAGTACCGAAAGTTCAGGCCGAGAATCTCAATACCCCACCTGTAATTTTTGTTAGAGAAGAAATCCTACGGGACAATGTCGTAGACAGACTGCAGCATGTTTCTTCTGTGGTTGTAGCAACCTTTTTAAGGGTCCCGATAATTTTTTAAATAAAAGCTTAAACAACAAAGTCACAACTAATTTTTTATAAGGTGTGATTGGATCACCTAAAAAGAGTTATTTTAATAAAAACATTTTATTTTATTAAAACAATAATTTTGGTATGTGAAAACACAAAAAAAAGTTTGGGAAGGGTTAGCACCCTCACAGCGCCCAAAAATTGGTACCTAGCCGATTAAAAACATTTTAATGTCAGAATTTGCAAGCTCGTATAAAATTTAATTTATTGTCCATTTATGAATATGATTTCATTTTAACGGTCCCACCATCCGGAGAGTAAACTCTAATCACCGCCAACATGTCTAGCGCTAACCCGTTACCTCCTTTTGGAAGGACTGTAACACCCTCGACCCAGATGTCACACTGGGCCTCAAGCCCAACCCAAAATCATAAAATTTCTTAACTTAGTTTAGCCCAAATAAAATATTTTCCAAAAACATTTAAAGCCCACGATTCATAATAATATATAAACGATTAAAACGTTACAAAGGAGCTCCAAGTAAATAAAATATTTAAACATTTGACTTAATTAATACAAATTCAAAATAAGAATTATAGAATCATACATGGAAGGTTCTATGAATACACATCCCACTAAATACGAGTATCAAACTCTGACAGCGCCGCTTGCTAGAATCCCATACAGATAGTGCTCATCGGTTCTGCGATCAACCTGCACACAGAAACAACAATTCCGAGCTCTGAGCTTACAAAGCTCAATGGTACACATCTACTCTATTATACTTCATGCTAATCATAAACATAAGCATGCAAGCTAGTACGAGCAATAGGAAGAGATAAATAAATATGTGGCGCTACCGCTAGCCACCTAAACACATGATCTCAACATAGCTAAACATCATACATGGCCCATGAATCCCAAACATACTCGAGATCCCACCAGATTATCCAAGCAAAACACACAAAGCCATAACCATAAAATCTGGAGTGACGCCCACATCCACAAAGCATTGGGATAGTATGCTCCGAGTGAGGCCGCGTCCATAAAGTATCGGGATCCTACACTCTAAGTGAGGCCCGCATCCACAAAGCATCAGGATTGTACACTACGAGTAAGGCTCGCTTCCATAAAGCATCGAGATCGTATACTCATGGGGATAAGACCTGCATCCACAAAGCATCGAGATCCTACATCCATGCTCAGAATCTCTCATCGAGCATTTTCGAATTAGGTCTCGCGTCCACAAAGCATCGGGATCCAACATTCGAAAATCTTTAAGGTGTTGCAACACACTTTTAGGGTATAAAAATCCCAACAATAATGGATGACTCAATTATCTAGGCGTCCCATCAACATACAACAATGACCCTAATTACCACACAGTCTCGATTGATCCACCTAGGATCCCTATGGGTTACTACCTCACACAGTTTACCCAATATTTACCAAGTCAGTAGTCATTTATTTCGCATACAGGGTTTAATTATCCATTTCTTAGTTTTAGAATTCATTTTATACCTTAAAGAGCCCCCAAACTCGATTCTAAATTTCTTGGGTAGAAGGCCCGGCGAGTATCGATACTCCTATATGGGTATCGATACGCCTCTCCAAGTACCAGTACTCATTCATGAGTATCGATACTCAATTTTGGTTCGAAAGAATTCAACCCTCAAGCTGTACTGATACACTCCACCCCGTATCGATACGCATTACCAGTACTCGGATTGCCCGGAACCGATTCTAGCCCGTACCGATACCCCTACTCTCACGTACCATTACGCTAAAGCTTCCTTTAGGCAATGTAATAATGGGTACCGATACGCCCACAACGTACTGGTATACAAAAGCATCACTGAAATTCTTATCATGCAAGGGGTACCGATACATCGGGAGGCGTACCGGTACTCCTCTCACAACCCGCTTCATTTTATTACTATAGCATAAATCAAGTTATTAATATTCCTTATTCACTTCTATCTCTAACTAGCATTTTTGATTATTCAGATCAGCGGGTAATAATACCCGAATACGCTTATTCAGCCCCTAAAGCTTATGAAAGTTATTTAAGTATATTGCTAGCGTACTTAATTAATTATTACTACTTATCGGATTTTTATCCATTTAATCGAATATAGTCTTCAGATTCATAAACATTTAATCAATTATTTATCAGTATTGTCTCTAACCAATATTCAATCCAATATATTAATTTATTTCGCTAGCACACAAGGCATCATCATATAACAATCAGTCAACCAATCATACAATCAGATAATCATACAGGTATTCAGACAATCTTATACAGTCCCTAAAACTCATAACAGACTCAAACATTCTTAAGCTCATCAAGCATCCCAATAGTTACCAAGCCTCGATCTATCAGTATCAACACATGCGTATTACTCATCTTCTAATTTGCAACCACTAACATGCAAGGCAATTACACCTATGATGCTCATAAAGCATTTTAGAGTTCGAGGTGTATTGACCTCATGTTGAAATCACTAAAATCCTCATCCTAGCTTCCCGAATATTCCACTTGATTTGATATTCGACCCTGATTAATCTTCGTATATCAACAATTATGAAACTACATTAATTCATGCATTCCTTATTCAAAACATAAGGTCAATTGCGCAAAAATAGCTTACTGGGTTCGAATTTGGCAAAACGGACTGCGCCAATGGATCTTGAACGTCGAGAAACTCCTAAGTAGGGTCACTCAAAAAACGTCAATGGCTGGTCAACGACAGACAACGGCCTGGCAGTGGTCTAGCGATCCAGTGTGGCACAGGCGCACGGTAGGCGCTGTACACCCGCGGGGTGTGATCCACTGCAGCCAAAATCATGTGCACCAGGGGTGCTGATTTAGTGCGGCGCGATGCACAGCAGCTGTGTACACCCGCCTACTGCAGCTCACGCCCACTCTTGCCGGTGGCGCGTGGGCGGCCCTCCGGTGGCCAGTCGGCAGCGGCGAGCTCTTTCCTGACTATTTTCTGACCGGTGAGCACGCTGGTGACTTCGGTTCACGGCGTTGACAGCTAGATTTTGACAAAATACCTCTTCCAATTCTTCTTCTCCCTCACTCCAGCGAACGACAGCTTTAACGGTAAAGCACCAGCCATCGGTCGACTCATCTCGGCTAGCTGGATGCAACAGCGGCGGCGGTGAGAGCCGTGATAGCTCCGATGATGGCGAAACAAGGCTCAAAGCCTCCCCCAACTTTCCTCTTTTCGCTTATTTTTTTCTCTCTCCTCAAAATATCATATCCCTTTCTTTTCTCTTTCCTCCATCAATCTTCAACCACTTTAATTCAAATTATTATCCTTTTCTTTTCTTTTTTTTCTTTTTGCACTCTCTCCTTTTATTTATCCACCCAATGCCCAAATCCAACTTCTTAATTGGGTCATCAACCTAAGGCCCAAGACCCGATTCGCTAACCCAAAATTCGAGTCGTTACAAGGACACCACATTAATTATGTTCCACTTTTTAAACAAACAATCAAAGAAACAATTGGTTAACCCTAAGATTTATCTAAGTAAATTTTACTTATTGGGGTTTAATATAATTTAGTGTGTTTTATGATTTTTGATGTGAAGAGAATTTTATTTCAACTTCAAAGGCTCTAAATTAGCTAAGACTCTAAAACTAGAGGACCAAAACCTAGACTTTATCTAAACTAAAATTTTAATTAAAGACAAACAGTTAACAAATTAAATCAACGAGATAAATATAAAAAAGTAAAATTCAATTTACAAAATCAAGTGAAAAAACAAATAGGAAAGAAAATTTGAAAACGAAAAAAGGAAAATGACAAGGAATATTTAAGAAGGAAAAGGAAAAGGAAAAGGAAAATTGAATTAAAGGGGCAGATATGCGAAATTAAATTTTTAATTAAATGGGGCCTATTTTATTTGAATTAATGGTTAGATTAAAAGTGAATCAAAAATGATATGTCATATTTAAAGAATATTTAAGAAAGAATTTTATGGAATAAAAATGTATGGATTCAAAATTGACCCACTTTATTTGAAATGGGTATAAGGCCCCAAAACACCTTTTACCACGTCTCCTTAAAAAATTTGGATCAAACAACTTTTAGACAAAAACAAATAGGTGTTCATGGGAAAAAACAATGGATGAAGAACAAAGTCGTGCACCACCGTGTCGGCCGCCCTCCACCGGTGTCGGCCGCCGTCTTCTGCGGTGGTACACCAGAAAACCTTCTTTTTTACTCGATTGGAACCCTTCCAAAAATGTTCAATTATAAATCTTTCAAAACTTAAATGAAAAGTAAGATTTCCTCTTTTCATATTGAATTTAAAATAAAAATGATAACATAAAATATAAAGGAAGCAAAAAAATACCAATATGAAGAAATTCGCTTCTTGTATTTCCACCGGAGCTTCAATACAACTTAGGATCTTTTAAGGATTTTGGATACAAAGTAAGAATGGTGTAATGAATTACATGAATGAGAAAAATGATGGTGAATGAATTATGAATGTGGTGGTGTGTTTACAAGTGAAAGGGAATAGGGTTTATATAAGATTTTCACCCCAACAATACATGGAAATTCAATCCTAAAATCCCCAAAAATTAGGTGAAATTATGCATAAAAATCTTGATTTGATTCCAACTTTCCTTTTTCAATTGATTCTTGCTTGGCTATTCTATTTTTCCTTTTTTGATTCGAATCTGAAAATATTTGGGACTGAATTATTCCCATTCGAATCAGCCCCCCATGTTCTTCATTCATTTTCTTTCAATTCTCCTGGAATAATGCAGTTCCTCTTTTACTTGATTCGGTCCAGTTTTTTTCCCTTATTTTTTGCATTTTTGAGTTAAAAAATCAGTGACAACAGCTGTCCCTTTTTGCTCATTTTGGTGAAATAGGAATAGAGCAAAGAACAAAAGGCAATGATTTTAGCCAATTACACTGCAAATTGGTTGATGGCCATCAAATCAAGGTTCTATTCTCCTCATGCCGGAACAGATAGGCAGTTGCTGAAAAATAAGGGTTCTATTCTCCTTACGCCCGAACAAATAGGTGTTCTACTAAAAAAATAAAGGTTCTATTCTCCTCGCGCCCCGAACGAATAGGCGTTGTGCTGAAAAATAAAGGTTACATTCTCTTCGCGCCCAAACGGATAGACGTTGTGCTAAAAAAGGTTCAATTCTTTTCGCTCCTGAACGGATAGGCATTTGCTAAAAAATAAATGTTTCATTCTCCTCGCGCCCGAACGGATAGACGTTTGCTGAAAAATAAAGGTTTTATTCTCCTCACGCCCGAACGGATAGGCAGGTTCTATTCTCTTCATGCTCGAATAGATTAGCAGGTTTTATTCTCTCCATGCCTAAATGTATAGGCGGGTTCTATTCTCCTTATGCTCGAATAGATAAGTAGGTTCCATTCTTCTTATGCATGAATGGATAAGCGAGTTCTATTCTCCTCATGCTCGAATAGATAAGTAGGTTTCATTCTCCTCATGCATGAACGGATAGGCGATTTCCATTCTCCTTATGCCTGAACGGATAGGCAGGTTCTAATCTCCTTAAGCCTGAATAGATAGACGAGTTATATTCTCTTCATGCTCGAATATATAAACAGATTCCATTCTCCTCATGCCTGAACGGATATGCGGGTTCTATTCTCCTCATGCTCGAATAGATAAGCAGGTTTCATTCTCCTCAAGCCTGAACAGATAGGCGGGTTCTATTCTCCTCGTGCCCTAATAGATAAGCAATTCTATCCCTATTACGCCTGAATGGATAGGCGAGTTTTATTCTCCTCATGCCCGAATAGATAAGCAATTCTATCTATATTATGCCTGAACGAATAGGCGGGCTCTATTCTCCCTATGCACGAATAGATAAGCAGGTTCTATTCTCCTCATGCTAGAATAGATAAGCAGATTCCATTCTCCTCATGCCTGAACGGATAGGTAAATTCTATACCTGTCAAAATTTAACAAATGCTATGATTATGATGTGCATGCTCCTAGGGATGCCTAACACATGAATGCATGTCATTTTCTCTTTCATTTTTTTCGTTTTTAAACTTTTCTCTTTTATTTTCTCTTTTATTTTTTTCTCTTTATTTTCTCTTTTCTTCTTTTTATTTTTGTTTTTTCATCTTTTTTCCTCTCTCTTCCCCTTTTTTTCCTTTTTTTTTCTTTTTTTCCCATTCCCTTTTCTTTTTCATTTTCTTCTCCTCTTCCTCCTCCTTCTTCTTCTTTTACTTATTCTTCTTCTTTTTCTTCTCCTTCTTTTTTTCCTTTTCCCCATTTTTTCTTTTCCTTTTAAGTTTTTCTCTTTTATTTTTTCTCTTTTTTTCTTTTTTTGGTTTTTTCTACTTTTTCATTTTTAAATTTTTTCTTTTTGTGTTTTATTAAAATTTCTCTTTTATTTCTCCTTTTCATCTTTTCCTTTTTCTTATGAGGTTTTTCCTCTTCGCTTCCATGCACATTTGCTTGTTCAACCTAGATAGACAACCATGCTAGCTATTTATTCTTTGTATCTCTTTGCTTTAGAGAAAACATCTGAGCTTTGCACATTTGCTCACCCATTCCAGTTACCTTGTATTCCTGGTTGGGAGGACTGACTTTTTATCCTCATATTCTTCAACATTGTTTTAGCCTTTGTCTGGTTGAGGGAACAAAATCTCTCACATCCTCCCTGAAGCTTGATTGAAAGCTTTAACATCATTGTACATCTCATCCAATGTATGTAAAATTGTTCTCATTGTGGAGGAAGGTTTAGAAACCATGATGCCTTAAAATAATATCAAGCATTCTCAAAGCTCCTTGTGAGTTCTCAGATGCTTGCCCCTGCATGGCTCTTTGAAGCACTTGCATGTAAATCTTTGCAGCAAAGTTATTTCTACCTTAAATGTCTTCGAATGATACTGATATTTTCTTATCTTCCTCTTACGCCTATTAACGTTGATGGCCTTAAATCCTTGGCCAATGCAAATTGCCCCACTCTGGGCATGCCCCATTTAAAATTCAGATGCCACTGGCCAAAACTTCCTATGTAAGAACATCAGAAATTGCCCTATGTTGTCTTTGCCAAGTTGACGGGGTATGAGGACATGAAATTCTTTCCAAGATGCCAAGTTTCTGAGAGATTCATTTGCTGCTTGCCTAATTCATAAACTATCTGAGACGTTCTTTGCGGGTTTTTATCTTGAACCCTCATTTTTCTTTTTGTATATAAAGCACCATTTGAGGGTTTTCACCTTTCGATAATTTTATTTTTTCTTTTTCCTTTCCTTTTTTCTTTTTTCTTTATCTTCTTTTTTCAGGCATACAATTTCTGAATTCGTCATATTATGAAGTTCATCTCGATCCATCTCGACCAAGATCAATGCTCTTTCTGAGAAAACCTTCGTTGCGACGTAAGGCCCCTTCCAGTTAGCCGCCCATTTTCTCTAGGAGTCTCGATGGATTGGCAGCGTTTTCTTTAGTACTAAATATCCTTCTCTAAATTCTCTCGGGTGAACTTTCTTTTCACGAGCTCACATCATTCTTCTTTGATTCACCTGACCAAGGCAGATGACTTTCAACCCCTTTTTCATTGGATAACTCAATTGGTCATATCTTGCTTGGACCCATTATGCTTCTTGTAGTTTTGCTTCTATCAAGACACAGAGAGATGAAATTTCAACCTTGATTGGAAATTCAACCTTTTATCATATAAACAAATGAAGACGGTGTTGCCCCTATTATTTCTTGATGCGATGGTAAACAATTGCTCATGGATTTGGAATCAATACCAAGAAACCTTTATTTTTTCATGAATCTATGTCACTTTACTTGTACGATGCAAGAAAAAGGTTGGCAATGAGTATTTAAAGAAAAAACAAAAGTCTAGAAATGAGGATTTAAAGAAAAATAAAGGCTTGAAATAACGGTTCAAAGGAAAAAGTCATGGCAAACATAGAAAAGAGCAAAGTCAGGTACCCCAAAATTCATAGTATGAATGATTCATGAATCCATCAACCAGATAGTGTCCCACTTTTAGGTGGCTCTCTTTAACTCACCCACTCCCCGAATTTTAATATTCCTACTTTTCTAATCTCAAACAGACATTAGAGGTTTAGGGTCCCTGAAGAAAGGTTAACTCAATTAGGCGAAATGTGTTCTGAAAACAAACTCATTTTCTCAAATATTCATGTGTAATCCAAATGGTCTTTAAAGGCTTGTAATCTAGGCTAGGCTCAGGTTATAAAAAAGGATATATAGGCTCAAATACATGCTTAAATGTGATTAAACTAAGGATCAATCGTTCTTGAAGAAATATCTATTCTTTTATTTTATGAATCACTCTAGACTGCCTATTTTGGGTTTTCACCCTAGAGTTCATTTCCCTTTCTGGCACATGTCTCATTTGAAGGATTCCACACATGTTTTTCTTTGTTTCAAATTTTCCTTCGTATTCCAGCTTTCAT
Source organism: Hibiscus mutabilis (assembly GCA_019671005.1). Classification (NCBI taxonomy): domain Eukaryota; kingdom Viridiplantae; phylum Streptophyta; class Magnoliopsida; order Malvales; family Malvaceae; genus Hibiscus; species Hibiscus mutabilis. Next base: position 33,029,579 of record CM033750.1, on the reverse strand, counting down.
TTATTCCTTTTTTTTTTTTTTTACTTTTCTTTGTTTTCCTTTTGCTTGTTGTCCTTTTATTTTGAATTTAGGACATTCAAATTGATCTAATATGTTTTCTTTCTTGCTTATGAACAACCTTTCATCCTCTTTGCACCCCAGTATAGGGAGTGATCCTTGGTTGGGTTTCAATCACAAAATAAATATCCGGCTCAAAAGGGGACCACAAAGGATTTTTTTCTTATTCGTAAAGGGGAATGGAGGAATGCCAAATGTTATTTCACACACAAATATCATATAAAAGAAGTAGTCTTCAGTTGGTAGATGTTTTAGAGTTATCACTTTATTCAAAGACCTTAACAACAATGGTTGAGAGGAAAATACTCAAAATTTGTTTATAGGATTTCCCATTAATCCTGAACACATTTTATTGTCCTTCTATCTCGGGATTAGATTCTAGAATCATTCATATAATCAATAATATGGGCCCTGCCAATAGGATGCATTTTGGAAAGGAAATAGATAAAGATGAAATGTACAGAAAAAATGAAATGTTTGCCACTTGAGAAAATTAAATGGAATGCATCTTTTACACAAGTAGAATAACACAGAAGCCCTTACAAAAGATCCCTAATGCTTGCGGGCAAAAGAAAAAGGGTTGGTTCTAAGTATGACTCTACCATTTTCTAGGAAAATCATTGATCATTATTCCGGGAAAGCATGAGTGAATTCCAACAAAGCTCAACCAGTCTACTTCCCGACAAGATTATACTACTGAAGTTGTTCAGGTTACAGGGTACTCGTCATATTTCTTTCCTCGATCCCCAGAGTGAGTGTAGGAAATTCCTGCCAGGGCTTCGATGCCATCAGTTACTTTCTCTTATACGGGTTCTAAAACCCTAACATGACTGCTATCTAGGTAACAACATCCCAACAAGCCCGTGTATTCTTACGGTTCAATTCTAAAGCCGGCGACCTACCTTCAATGACCATTGCTTGGGTATCGTACTTATGCGAAACTTTTTTTTATATTTTTCAAATTTTACCATAATTAATTCTTTTCTTATGTATGAATGTATGCAATAACGTAAAATACATAAACCAATGCAAAAAAAACAACAAACAAACAAAATAAAAATGTATGGATGCAGGCGAAGGGCCATCAATTCCATTAAGATATCACTCTAGAAGTAGTTCTTCATTGGATGTCGAAGTTTCTTATTATGAAATATTTCGATTTATACTAAAAGTGCATCTCGGCCCGAGTACCAGGTCTTTTATCTCCTCGATCATCCATAAGAGTCTCGATCCTGCTTTCCATACTGGCACAAAGCTACGACTTCCTTGGTTATCATTCTATGCCCGGCTACATCCCGAGCTTTGGCCATGATACTCTTGCCAAACTTGTCACGCTCCTGGAATCTCATGGCGTTATTTCTAAGATAAGTGAACCAGTAGTTATTGTCCCCTTTGTTGATATCCTCGAGTACCAAGACAACATTCTCTATGGCCTTCACTTGCTCCTTAGCGTTTCATTCTCACTTGCCATCTGGGTCTGCAACTTAGCAATGAAGGCTTGGCTCTGTCTCAGCTTCTCATTGGTTGAGTCACATATACACCGTAATTCGCACAAACGGACCTTGTTGACATGGACATTTCTTTCCCATACTGCTATGCTATTATTTCCATTTTTGGACAACCTGTTTGTTCTTCTCACTTCTTTTCCTTATTCACAAGTGCTCGTTGGTTGACCTCGAACCAGATATGTATACTCGTATTATCTTTCTCTTTCTAAGGAGTTTTCCATCCATTGTGAAAAACTGTGTTCTACTCTGAGCAATGTTCTTCAAACGTGACCCTTTTTAGATATGAGATTCATGCAAAACAAGATAAAATAAATAAATAAACCTAAAAAGGTCTAAAATAATTTTATTGTAGGAATAGTAACTAGGAAACACATTCCAACATTTCTGGACACGCTCTTCCTCGGACTATTCTTACGAAAAAATCCTTGGCCAAATTATACTTCTATGGTTCATCGCATTGGCTTTAATGGGCGGGCTCCTATATTCAAAAACAAAGGTTTGGTTCTAGAAAGGTTACCAAATTGTCTTTGCTGTGCCCTACTAGGGTAGCAAGGCACTTGATTTTGACCCATTATAGGCTTCAAACGAACCAAGTTCTACTCAGGAGGACCCATTTCCTATATCTTCACGAAGGATCAATATCCTTACGAAGACATAGGGCATATGAGTCCCGAAGGTACTTGCTAGGCTCATACGGAGAATCAATATTCTCACATGAGCAAAGTGTTTTCTTCTTACTTACACTATTGGGACGAAGCTCGGGCATAGAGCTTATAATCAAGCTTTAAATGAGTAAAATGAGATCATACGCATAAATGGACAATTAAGATAAATTTTATACGAACTTAGCAAATTCTGAAATTAAAGCAAAGTGTAATCAACTTGTGGCCTGACTCTATTTTTGTAAAAACAAAAAATGTCCCCAGTGGAGTCGTCAAGCTGTCGCAACCTTTTTTAAGGGTCTCGATGGTTTTTTAAATAAAAGCTAAAACAACAGAGTCGCCACCAATCTTTTTATAAGGTGTGATTGGATCACCTAAAAATGGTTATTTTAATAAAATTATTTTATTTTATTAAAACAATAATTTTGGTCTGCGAAAATACAAAAATGGGTTCGGGAGTCGGTTACACGTGGGGAAGGGTTAGCACCCCACAATGCCCAAAATTTGGTACCTAGCCGATTACAAAACATTTTAGCGTCAGAATTTGCAAGCTCGAATAAAATTTAGTTTACTATCCATTTATAAATATGATTTCATTTTAACAGTCACACCACCAGGAAAGTAAACTCTAATCACCGCCAACATCTCTGGCACTAACTCGTTACCTCATTTTGGTAGGACACCGCATTAATTATGTTTCACTTTTTAAACAAACAATTGGTGTGTTGAAGCTTTTATTTTTCTAAGTTGAGTGGTTAACCCTAAGATTTATCTAAGTAAATTTTACTTATTGGGGTTAAATATAATTAAGTGTGTTTTATGATTTTAGATGTGAAGAGAATTTTATTTCAACTTCAAAGGCTCTAAATTAGCTAAGTCTCTAACACTAGAGGACCAAAACCTAGGGTTTATCTAAACTAAAATTTTAATTAAAGACAAACAATTAACAAATTAAATTAACGAGATAAATATAAAAAGGTAAAATTCAATTTACAAAATCAAGTAAAAAGCAAATAGGAAAGAAAATTTGAAAAAAAAGGAAAAGGACAAAATATTTAAGAAGGAGAAGCAAAATGAAATTTGAATTAAAGGGGGCAAATAGGTGGAATTAAATTTTTAATTAAATGGGGCTTATTTTCTGGGTTAAATTTTAATTAAAGGGTTTGGTAGTTAAAAGAAAATTTGAAATCAATAAAAGGAATTAATGGTTAGATTAAAAGTGAATAAAAATGATATATAAGATATAAAGAATATTTAAGAAGGAATTTTATGGGAAAAAAATGCATGGATTCAAAATTGACTCACTTTTATTTGAAATGGGTATAAGGCCCAAAAACACATTTTACCACGTCTCCTTAAAAGTTTTGGATCAAACAACTTTTAGATAAAAACAAATAGGTGTTCATAGAAAAAAAAAACAATGGATGAAGAACAAAGTGGTGCACCACCGTGTGCCGGCCGCCCTCCACCGATGTCAGCCGCCGTCTCCGGCGGTGGTACACCAAAAAAACTTCTTTTTTTACTCGATTGGAACCCTCCAAAAATGTTCAATTATAAATCTTTCAAAACTGAAATGAAAAGTAAGATTTCCTTCTTTTTATATTGAATTCGAAATAAAAATGATAACATAAAATATAAAGGAAGCAAAAATAAAATACCAATATGAAAAAATTCGGTTCTTGTATTTTCACCAGAACTTCAATACAACTTAGGATCTTCTAAGGATTTTGGATACAAAGAAAGAATGGTGTGATGAATTACAATAACGAGAAAGGGATGATGAATGAATTGTGAATGTGGTGATGTGTTTACAAGTGAAAGAGAATGGGGTTTATATAGGATTTTCACCCCAAAAATACATGGAAATTCAATCCTAAAATCCCAAAAAATAGGGTGAAATTATGCCTAAAATTCTAGATTTGATTCCAACTTTCCTTCTTCAATTGATTCTTGCTTGACTATTCCATTTTTCCTTTTTTGATTCTAATCTGAAAATACTTGGGACTAATTTATTCCCATTCAAATCAGCCCTCCATGTTATTCTTTCCTTTTTGGTTCAATCCTCCTGGAATAATGCAGTTCCCCTTTTACTTGATTCAGTCTAGCTTTCTTTCCTTATTTTTGCATTTTTGAGTCAAAAAATCAGTGACAACAGTGGTGAATGATAAGTGTTCAAAAGTACTATTTTTCTTACCCTTTTTACTCATATTATTGTTAGACTTAGGCTCATATTAGTTACATAATTAGTCATTCATGCATTAATCCATGTTCCATTCCATCGTTGAGCTTGATTGCATAATTTGGTTGTTTTTGTGGGAAAAGATGTTGCTTTGGTGTGTTTTGTGTGTATGTGCAGAATCACTTGCCAAAGCAAGGCTAGAGCTAGCTGCCAGGGCAATGCATGAAGGAGACGCCGAGCCAGTTGCCAGGGCAATTGTCGACAAAGAATACGGTGATATGGTAGTCAAAATTGATGACTAGACAAGCCCAAGATGACGTGGAGCAAAGCTAAATCCCAAAGGAATTTGATTTCCATGAAGAGGTTAAAGAAGAATTAAATTCCAAGAAGATAGGAGAAGTTCTAGAAGGAATATAATTATAATAAAGAATTATATTCTTTAAAGATAATTTAATTCCAACTTAACTTCCTCCTCAAAGAAGGACTTTGACCTAGCCCTATAAATAGATCACCAAGCCGTCAACTCCAAGGAGGAGAGAGAGGAGAGAATTTTCGACAAGCATCAAGGGCAAGGAGGATTTCGACAAAGCTCCATCCATTCTTCATCTTTTTCTTTCTTGTTCAATTAGGTTCATGCTAGGAATTCTTTATCTTGTGTTTCTTTGGAACCTAGCCATGAACTAAATCTATTTGGCTAAGGTTATTGTGTCTTGTGGTTGTGAGAAACTTTTGGATTTTGTTTAGGTAATAAGAGTTTGCACTTTTCTATTTCAAGGTTTATTCATTCTTGGTTCTTAGTCTTGTTTACGAGTGAATTGGGAGAGGATCTCGTGACTTCGTCTATTTATCTGATATCGAGAGAGTTAAATTCAAGAAACGAATGAATATGATCTTTATTCAATCTATTGATGGTGAAGATTAATCCGGCTTAGGAATAAGTTAAGGATTTCAACGGCTAAGAAGAGCGCAAGATTGGTTGTTGTTCACCCTTGATTCACGCAGGGATATATTATCAAGGCATGCACAAGTAGCTAGAGTTTCAACTTAGGGATAAGAAGAAACCATTGAAGAACGCTCTGCCGAACCTTGAAGGTTGCTGCCCAGACGCCCAAGTAGTTGCCCAGCTAGTCGCCCAGGCAACCATCAATTAGCTGCCATGGGAACCCGTTGTGCAAGTTGCCACGGCAACTGAGTTGCCCTTGCACTCTTTTACCAAGACGATCCAATCGGCTATCACACATCAACTCACGATAACTTGTCCTATCTCTCTCATTTGATCTCATATATTCTTTTACTTTATTGCTTTCTAGTTTAGTTATTAGTTAAACTCCTATAATCTTCTATTTGTGTTTTTACTTTTTATAGTGCAAGAGACTAGATTCTTGAAGTGGCACCAATCACTATGGAGATATCTTTTATACTATATCTTGCGACGTGTACACTTGCACAATTGTGGAGCACTTATTATGCGCAACAAGTTTTTGGCGCCGTTGCCGGGGATTGGCGACTTTGTTTTTATTTTCTTGTACTTTTATTTTTCTTGTTTAAGATTCAAAGGGTTAACAAACTTTGGTTTTGCATTGGTATATGACCAGGGCGAGACCGATTACACCAGAATATCCCTTTGATCCAAAAATCGAACGAACCTTACAAAGACTTAGACGAAGGTTAAGAGTAGCAATGGCTAATCAAGAAGGCAATATGAACCAAGATGTTCCAGCAGGAGGAGGAGTGATTCTTGCATGAAACAGAACTATTCGAGACTATCTTGAAGAAGATCTTGATGGACTTAATCCAGAAGTTGTCGCACCTGAAATTGAAGTCGACCACTTTGAGTTGAAACCGGTGATGTTTAATATGATCAACACAATTGGTCAATTTGGCGACTCAGCAACTGAAGATGCACGACAACATCTTAAATCTTTCCTCGAGATTTGCAACTCGTTCAAAATACATGGAGTCACCCCCGATATTTTACGATTAAGATTATTCCCCTATTCACTAAGGGATAGGGCGAAAGCATGGTTGAATAGCATTCCTGCCGGATCAATAGGATCTTGGACCGATCTTTGTCGTGATTTTCTTGCTCGGTTTAATCCTACAAATTTGACTGATAAGCTTCGTAACGAAATTATTTCTTTTCGGCAGGCAGATGATGAATCAATGTACGAGGATTTGGGAGCGATATAGAGAACTTCTACACAAATGCTCTCTACACGGATTCCCAGTGTGGACACGAGTAACAATGTTTTACAACGTCGTGAATACACCAACAAGGATGGTGCTAGACGCCTCGGCAAACGGCATACTCCTAGATAAGTCACCGGAGGAAGCAATGCAAATTCTACACAGGCTTGCCAAGAATGATTATCAATTCCCCTCTGCTAGAAGAGGAGGAGTTAGACGCCAAGCCACAATACATGAACTAGGATCATCAGACTCAATTTCGGCACAATTGGCCGCTTTAACCAAGATGGTCCAGAACATGCAGAAACCAAACAACACACATGAGGTCAAGGTAATGGATTCTTTTTGTGAGTTATGTGGTGGTAACCATGATTCTTCTGAATGTATGCAGAATCTGGAATCCAGCTTCTATGTGTGGAATTACAACCGGAACAACAATGTGATGTCCAATACATACAATCCAGCTTGGAAGAAGCACCCGAATTTTTCATGGAGTAATCCGAACAATGCTCTAAACCAGAACAATCAGAATGTACAAGCATCGGGATTCCAGCAGAATATGCCATGGCAACAGTTGCCGCAGCAACAACCGACAACATCTAGTTCTTTAGAAAATTCTCTCAATGCTTTTATGTTGAAAACTGAATCTTATATGGCTGAGAATAGTAACTTCATAAAAAGAACTGATATTTTTATTAACAGGACCGAGATGAGATTGCAAAACCAAGAGGCGGCAATCAAATCATTGGAAAATCAAGTCGGACAATTTTCTCAAAACTTGAATACTAGACCGCAAGGAGGTTTACCTAGCAATACTGAAGTCGCAAGAGGAACTGGCCATGAGCAATGTAAGGCGATCACCACTAGAAGTGGCCAACAACTTAAAGAGGCTCAAGCCCACTCATCAAACAAAACTCCACAAAAAGATCAAGACGAACCCAGCGGCAAAGCCTCAGATGCTAAACCAGGAATTGCCGCGGCAACCGGCAATAAGCATGCCTCGGCAACCAACGATAAGCATGCCTCGGCAACCGGTGATAAGGATGCCTCTACAACCCCAGTTGAGGATGCCTCGGCAACTCTAGTTGTCCCAACAATTCCATCAATCAGATTCCAGACCAATGAAAGGATCGAAGATATCCGACTTCCACCACCCTTCCCACAAAGGTTGAAACGACAAAAGAAAGAATATTCTTGATATCCTCAAGCAAATCCACATCAACTTGCCATTGGTGGAAGCAATTGAACAAATGCCGAACTATGCCAAGTTTCTTAAAGACATTGTGTCCAAGAGAACAAGGCCAGCATAGTTTGAAACAGTTGCCGCAACAGAGGGATGCATGGCCATGTTGCACAATCGTATGGTACGCAAGTTGAAGGATCCCGAAAGTTTCACAATACCCTGTTCCATTGGAAACCACTATCTTGGGAAAGCATTATGCGACCTTGGGGCTAGCATAAACTTGATGCCTAAATCGGTTTTCCAGAAACTAGGAATCGGGAAGGCAAAACCTACAACAGTTATGCTACAGCTAGCCGACAGATCCTATGTGCATCCAGAGGGAAAAATCGAAGATATACTAGTAAAAGTTGATAAATTTATTTTTCCCGCTGACTTTATTGTTTTGGATTGTGAAGCAGATGAGCATGCACCTATCATTCTCGGGAGACCATTCTTAGCAACAGGGAGAACCTTGATTGATGTTGAAAAGGGAGAACTCACAATGAGGGTGAATGACCAGCAAGTTAAACTAAATGTTTTCCAAACACTAAGGCATGCCGATGATCCAGAAGAATGCCAACTTCTTCATGCCACGGTAGAGTTTAACTTCGACAAGGAATTTAGTTGCCTCGGCAACTACATTGCCGATCGAGAGGAATCTGAGGAGTATGAAGAACCGGTCGATGAGGAACAACAAGAAGAGGCAAATTGGCTAGTCAATCAACCAGGTACATACTTTGAACCACTGGATTACTCAGGTAAGGAAGGTAAGAACGAAAAGCCCTCTATTGAACAACCACCGATTCTTGAGTTGAAACAGTTGCCAGAGCAACTAAAATATACATACTTAGGAACTGATAATACATTGCCTGTAATTATTTCTTCTAAGTTACAGCCTGTGCAGGAAAAGAAGTTGATCAAAATGTTGATGCTACACAAGAAGGCAATAGGGTGGACAATTGCCGACTTGAAGGGAATTAGCCCGGCAGTGTGCATGCACTAGAATTTGTTGGAAGATGATCACAAACCTTCAATTGAGGCCCAGAGGAGACTGAATCATGCCATGAAAGGGGTTGTAATGAAAGAAATCATCAAGTGGCTTGACGCCGGCATTATATACCCTATCTCTGATAGTACATGGGTAAGCCCGGTACAATGTGTACCGAAAAAAAATGAGGTATAATGGTGGCAAGTAATGAAAACAATGAACTCATTCCAACCAGGGTTGTGACCGGTTGGAGGGTTTGTATGGATTATCGAAAGCTAAACAAAGCCACTAGGAAAGATCACTTCCCATTACCCTTTATTGATCAAATGCTAGACCGTCTTGTAGGTAAACCCTTTTATTGTTTTCTTGATGGTTATTCAGGTTACAGTCAAATTGCCATAGCACTAGAAGATCAAGAAAAGACAACCTTCACATGCCCATACGGTACTTATGCTTTCCGAAGGATGCCGTTCGAATTGTGTAACACCCCGACAACCTTCCAAGGATGCATGATGACACTCTTTTCCGACATGGTCGAAGACTTCCTTGAGATCTTCATGGATGATTTTTCTGTTTTTGGTAATGACTTCGACAGCTGCCTCAGTAATTTAGAGAAGGTGTTGGCAAGATGTGAAGAAATTGATTTAGTCCTCAATTGGGAGAAGTGCCATTTTATGGTAGATGAAGGAATAGTGCTCGGCCACAAGATTTCATCCAAGGGAATTAAAGTAGACAAAGCCAAGGTGGACGTGATCGAGAGATTACCCCCACCAAGTTCGGTTAAAGGAATTCGAAGCTTTCTTGGTCATGCAGGTTTTTATATGAGGTTCATTCATAATTTTTCTAAAATCACTAAACCCTTGCACAATTTGCTTGAACAAGATACAGTCTTCAATTTTGATGATTCTTGCACCCAAGCATTCGAAACCCTAAAGGAAAAGCTAGCCTCGGCACCCATTGTCGTTCCACCAGATTGGACGCTACCTTTTGAGCTCATGTGTGATGCAAGTGATTTTGCAGTAGGAGCAGCCCTAGGGCAACGCACAGGTAAGACCTTCCATGTGATATACTACGCTAGTAAAACTCTTAATAGTGCTCAAGTGAATTACACAACAACAGAGAAAGAGTTACTAGCTCTAGTTTTCGCATTTGACAAGTTCCGATCCTATTTGATTGGTACAAAGGTAATTGTTCATACGGACCATTCGGCAATCAAATATCTATTTGCTAAAAAGGATGCCAAACCTCGTTTGATTCGTTGGATATTACTTTTACAAGAATTTGATATTGAAATTAAGGACAGGAAAGGAATAGAAAATCCAGTGGCCGATCACTTATCACGTTTAGAACGCAACAGGGAGGAGGACGCAGATTTAGAGATATGCGATGCATTCCCGGATGAGCAACTTTTAGTTACCTCGGCAACCATGGGTGCGCATGCCTCGGCAACCCTCGACGCCTAGGCAGCCCTTGACGCGCACGCCTCGACAACCCTAGACGCACACGCCTCAGTAATTTTGGGAGCAGTCACCACGGTAGCACATGCCTCGGCAATACCCTAGTACGCGAATTTAGTTAATTTCCTTGTTTGTGGTATTTTACCTTATGGTCTTACTCACCAAGGGAAGAAGCGGTTCCGCCATGATGCTAAGCATTACTTTGGGACGAGCCTCTTTTATTTAAATAATGTGCAGATCAGGTTATATGCTGATGTGTCCCTAAAGAGGAACAACAGAATGTACTCCGGCAATGCCATTCTTCACCCTATGGAGGACATTTTGGAGGAACTCGTACCGCGGCCAAAGTTTTGCAATTTGGTTTGTATTGGCCAACATTGTACAAAGATGCCCAAACCTTTTACAAGCAATGTGACCGTTGCCAGAGGACGGGCAATATCTCTAGACAACATGAGATACCCACTCCAAAACATCATCGAGGTAGAATTGTTCGATGTGTGAGGGATCGATTTTATGGGACCTTTCCCATCTTCATTCGGCAACCTCTACATTCTACTTGTCGTCGACTACGTGTCTAAATGGGTTGAGGCAGCTGCAGTTCCCAACAACGATTCCAAGACCGTGTAACGATTCTTGGAGAAAAACATATTTACACGATTTGGGATGCTGAGAGCAATTATCAGTGACGAAGGCAAGCATTTTGACAACAGACTTATTTCTAAGATGTTGCAACGCTTCGGCGTATCACACAAGATTGCCATGGCACATCACCCACAAACCAATAGGCAAGCAGAAATTTCCAACCGGGAATTGAAGGGTATACTCGAGAAAGTTGTAAATCCCTCTAGGAAGGATTGGTCATTAAGACTAGATGACGCACTTTGGGCATATCGCACTGCATTCAAAACACCCTTAGGTATGTCCCCATTCTGACTTGTCTATGGAAAAGCATGCCATCTACCGGTGGAAATCAAACACAAGGCATATTGGGCAATCAAGACCGTGAAAATGGATTGGGAAAGTGCCGGACAAAAATGTTTGTTGGACCTCAACGAGATAGAAGAATTCTGTGCACTCGCCTATAACAATGCATGAATCTACAAGGAGAAAACAAAGCAATGGCATGACAATAAACTATTGCCGCGGCAATTCACGCCAGGGCAACTAGTTCTCTTATTCAATTCTCGGCTAAAACTTTTCCCGAGAAAGCTGAAATCAAGATGGTCAGGACCATTCGAAGTTGTCAAACCATTCTCCCATCGTGCCGTGATAATCAAGTCCATTGATAAGTGTTCAAAAGTACTATTTTTCTTACCCTTTTTACTCATATTATTGTTAGACTTAGGCTCATATTAGTTGCATAATTAGCCATTCATGCATTAATCCATGTTTCCTTCCATCGTTGAGCTTGATTACATAACTTGGTAGTTTTGTGGGAAAAGATGCTGCTTTGGTGTGTTTTGTGTGTATGTGCAGGATCACTTGCCAAAGCAAGGCTAGAGCTAGTTGCCAGGGCAATACATGAAGGAGATGCCGAGCTAGTTGCCAGGGCAATGCATGAAGGAGACGCCGAGCCAGTTGCCAGGGCAATACATGAAGGAGACGCCGAGCCAGTTGCCAGGGCAATTGTCGACAAGAGCAAAGGTGATATGGTAGTCGAAATTAATGACTAGACAAGCCCAAGATGACGTGGAGCAAAGCCCAATCCCAAAGGAATTTGATTTCCATGAAGAGATTAAAGAAGAATTAAATTCCAAGAAGATAGGAGAAGTTCTAGTAGGAATATAATTATAATAAAAGAATTATATTCTTTAAAGATAATTTAATTCCAACTTAACTTCCTCCTCAAAGAAGGACTTTGACCTAGCCCTATAAATAAGAGGGAGATTTCGACAATCCATAGAGAGCAAGAGAGGGGAATTTCGACAACTCCAAGGAGGGCAAGATGAGAGAATTTTCGATAAGCATCTAGTGCAAGGAGGATTTCGACAAGCCTCCTTCTTCATCTTTTCTTTCTTGTTCGATTGGGTTCATGCTAGGGATTAATTATCTTGTGTTTCTTTGGAACCTAGCCATGAACTAAATCTATTTGGCTATGGTTATTGTGTTTTGTGGTTGTGAGAAACTATTGGTTTTTGTTTAGGTAATAAGAGTTTGCACTTTTCTATTCAAGGTTTATTCATTCTTGGTTCTTATTCTTGTTTGCGAGTGAATTGGGAGAGGATCTCTTAACTTCATCTATTTATCTAATATCGGGAGAGTTAGATTCAAGAAACGAATGAATATGATCTTTATTCAATCTATTGATGGTGAAGATTAATCCGGCTTAGGAATAAGTCAAGGATTTCAACGGCTAAGAGGAGCGCAAGATTGGTTGTTGTTCACCCTTGATTCACGCAGGGATGTATTATCAAGGCATGCACAAGTAGCTAGAGTTTCGACTTAGGGATAAGAAGAAACCATTGAAGAACGCTCTGCCGAACCTTGAAGGTTGCTGCCCAGACGCCCAAGTAGTTGCCCAGGCAACCATCGATTAGTTGCCAAGGCAACCCCGTTGTGCAAGTTGCCACGGCAACTGAGTTGCCCGTTCACTCTTTTACCAAGACGATCCAATCGGCTATCACACCTCAACTCACGATAACCTGGCCTATCTCTCTCTCATTTGATCTCATCTATTCTTTTACTTTATTGCTTTCTAGATTAGTTATTAGTTAAACTCCTATAATCCTTTATTTGTGTTTTTACTTTTTACAGTGCAAGAGACTAGATTCTTGAAGTGGCACCAATCCCTTTGGAGACGATATCTTTTATACCATAACTTGCAACGTGTATACTTGCACAATTGCGTAGCACTTATTACGCGCAACATGCATCACTGACAAACATGAATTCAATGTTAATGGACAAAAATTAAAGCACTACAATGGTGCCCATGTGGAATGTAACAAAGAAGTGGTCACCTTAGGAGATGCATGAGCATGCTCTTCTTTCGAAAATTTTATTTTTATTTTTATTATTTTCGATTACTTTTTTTATTTTATATTTTTTTAATTTTTTTTCGAACTAATTATTTTTTTAATTTCGATTATAATTATATTTTTATGGATAGATTTATTTTCTTTTTTTATCTTTTTAAGTTTAAGAATCCCTTTACACATCTTTATTTATTTTCTTTTATTAGTTTATCTTTAATTTTAATCCTTATTTGATTTGTCTTTGAATTGTAGGAAAAGAGTTCAAGATAAAGAGGAGTTTTGATCCAAGAAGGAAAACATCTTCAACAAGGAAATTAATGGGCTGAATCTAAGGCTTATATAAAGCCTCCAACTTACCCTAATTAAACCCCCTAGCCGTCACCCTTCCCCCTAAACCGAAACCCCCTATACTTTCTATCCAAAATTAATCCCACCCACCATATTTACTACATATCTTTTCTAAATAACCCATCACCCTTAACTTCCAAGAAACCTATTCCTACTTTTCATCTTGCAACTCTTTACTTTCTTTTATTTTCTTTTCTTTGTTTTTATAAAACTCACAACCAAAATTAAATTTTTGGTTCATCCAAGTTCCTCCCAAGAACCAAGATACAAGAAGTTTGCTACACTGGTGGTTCAAGAAAGATTTCACTCTAAGTTTGAAAGCCGGAAGATTTATGAAGAACAAGGCTTTGAATACTCCAACTCTCATCAAGATTTCAGCCTTGAACCATTCATCTTCGAGAGGATTGCACATCAAAAGTGGCAAATCTTTTGCCATCAATCGGAACTGGGTAACATCTCATGGGTAAGAGAATTCTATGCTCACTCGCCTAACCCGGATAATACTTATTTTTTGTTCGTGACAAGGCCATAATCATAAGCCCCGAAAACATCAACACCTTTTACGGGTTCTACATTGAGAAGGACGAGCATCAAGCCTTTATTGATCAAATCTCACCCAAACAACTCGACAAGGTGCTTCAAGAACTCACTCAACCGGGAACTCATTGGAACGACGATAAATACAAGGGCACGTTAAATCGCCTTCGGCTTAAACCCGAGGCAAAACTATAGAATAAGTTTGTTAAAACTTCTTTAATGCCCACCACACACAATACTACCGTTGATATACCACGTCTTTTGCTCATACATTCTATTTTGCATAATCGCATCATTAACATTGGAAAAATTATTTGTGATGAGATTTTTGTATGTAGCTCAAAAGATAAGGGTTCTCTTTTCTTCCCTTGCTTAATTTCTAATCTTTGCAAGGAGATGTATGTCCCAAGTGAGTCCACCGATGAAAAGGCCCTACCAAAGTTGGTTGGAATCAAGAACAAACCTGAAAGCTAATGGGAGAGGCACCGGAAAAATCCTCAAGGCCTCCAATTGCTACGGCAACTCCTGCCGCCTCGACAATCCCTAATGCCCAAGCACCTAACGCCCAGGCAACTCGGCCATCAACCCCGGGACACTTTGAAGCACTCTTGCAACCATTGGCGAGCCACCTAAGGCAAATTGAAGACCGGCAACTAATGTTCATGTGGTACATGAAGGAGCACAACAATGCCATCACCCAAGTCATCCTAGAAAAGTACTCGGACGGCCGCATGCCGTTCCCAATCTTTCCTGCCGAGATCCTTGCCCCGGTAACCAATGAAGCATTCGCCACAAAAACTGCAACAGAAGATGCCACGACAACCAACCCTGAAGATGCCACAGAAACCAAAGCTAAAGACAACCCGGCAACCACTGCAAAAGCCAAAGGTAAAGCACCTATGCCTGAATTAACTCGTACGAAATCATTGTCTGATTTTTCAGATTCGGACGAGTCCTCCATTGCACCAAAAAAGACCGCACCAATTGAATCATCCAA
Source organism: Hibiscus mutabilis (assembly GCA_019671005.1). Taxonomy (NCBI): domain Eukaryota; kingdom Viridiplantae; phylum Streptophyta; class Magnoliopsida; order Malvales; family Malvaceae; genus Hibiscus; species Hibiscus mutabilis. Next base: position 33,014,462 of record CM033750.1, on the reverse strand, counting down.
GCGAAAAGCCAATGACATTGATGAAAAGGACGATGAGGACAACCCCGTACGAGGATTGATTCAACCATCAGCAACAAGGAAACAACCATTGCGTTCAAGCAAGAGAATCAGGACACCGACCAAAAGGAAACTAATCATCCACGACGACGAACTCTCGAAGTAAGTCCTTGTTTGCATTTTATATTTCTTTATCCTTAATGCATGCATTGAGGACAATGCCTCACTCGAGTTTGGGGGGGATTGTTAGTAGTTAGTTACCATGTTTAGTTGCATTCATCTTAAGTATTGCATTTATGATACATAAATTGCATGCCATGCCTTTAGCTGGAACAAGAATTGCCTAGATTTGATGAATATCTGATGATGACTTTGCCAATGGACTTAATTGATAAAATTTTTATTCTAGGATAACCATGGAAAAACTTAGAATTTTACTATGATGCTAAATTTGATGAAACACTGTTGTGGTTTGATTGATTTAAGGAATTCTAGTGAACTTAGGTTGATAATTAAAAAATTGGGGATTAGAGTAAAAATCAGATGAATGCTAGAGGTGCCCAAAATTGGCTCTAGCATGTGCTAAAAAAATTGATCGCTAGAGGTGCCCGAAACCGACTCTAGTATGTGCTAAAAATTGATCGCTAGAGGTGCCCGAAGCCAGCTCTAGTCGAATAAATTAATTAACTTGAGAAAACTAAAAACAAAACACTAGAGGTGCCCGAAACCGGCTCTAGTTAAAACATGTTAAAAAGAACCCAATGAAGTAATTTGAAAACCTCTTGTTTGCATAGAATCCGAAAAATCAACTTGCATACAACTCCGCACACACTTACAAGCATTATAGTTTTATTCCGAGTAACTCCTAAGTTTTTCGAAAAATGAAAATTCAATCATACTTTGTGCCTCGGTTCTGAGAATTGAAATCAAGTTCAAAGCTAAGTTTGTGAAAATTGAAGTCTTGGCAGGTAATTACTAGTTTGCATTGCTTGAGGACAAGCAATAGTTCGAGTTTGGGAGTGTGATAAGTGTTCAAAAGTACTATTTTTCTTACCCTTTTTACTCATATTATTGTTAGACTTAGGCTCATATTAGTTACATAATTGGTCATTCATACATTAATCCATGTTCCCTTCCATCGTTGAGCTTGATTGCATAATTTGGTTGTTTTTGTGGGAAAAGATGCTGCTTTGGTGTGTTTTGTGTGTATGTGCAGAATCACTTGCCAAAGCAAGGCTAGAGCTAGTTGTCAGGGCAATGCATGAAGGAGACGCCGAGCTAGTTGCCAGGGCAATTGTCGACAAAGAATAAGGTGATATGGTAGTCGAAATTGATGACTAGACAAGCCCAAGATGACGTGGAGCAAAGCTAAATCCCAAAGGAATTTGATTTCCATGAAGAGGTTAAAGAAGAATTAAATTCCAAGAAGATAGGAGAAGTTCTAGAAGGAATATAATTATAAAAAAGAATTATATTCTTTAAAGATAATTTAATTCCAACTTAACTTCCTCCTCAAAGAAGGACTTTGACCTAGCCCTATAAATAGATCACCAAGCCGTCAACTCCAAAGAGGAGAGAGGAGAGAATTTTCGACAAGCATCAAGGGCAAGGAGGATTTCAACAAAGCTCCATCCATTCTTCATCTTTTTCTTTCTTGTTCAATTAGGTTCATGCTAGGAATTCTTTATCATGTGTTTCTTTGGAACCTAGCCATGAACTAAATTTATTTGGCTAAGGTTATTGTGTCTTGTGGTTGTGAGAAACTATTGGATTTTGTTTAGGTAATAAGAGTTTGCACTTTTCTATTCAAGGTTTATTCATTCTTGGTTCTTATTCTTGTTTGCGAGTGAATTGGGAGAGGATCTCGTGACTTCATCTATTTATCTAATATCAAGAGAGTTAGATTCAAGAAACGAATGAATATGATCTTTATTCAATCTATTGATGGTGAAGATTAATCCGGCTTAGGAATAAGTTAAGGATTTTAAGGGCTAAGAAGAGCGCAAGATTGGTAGTTGTTCACCCTTGATTCACGCAGGGATATATTATCAAGGCATGCACAAGTAGCTAGAGTTTCGACTTAGGGATAAGAAGAAACCATTGAAGAACGCTCTACCGAACCTTGAAGGTTGCTGCCCAGACGCCCAAATAGTTTCCCAACTAGTCGCCCAGGCAACCATTGATTAGTTGCCAAGACAACCTCGTTGTGCAAGTTGCCACGGCAACTGAGTTGCCCTTGCACTCTTTTACCAAGATGATCCAATCGGCTATCACACCTCAACTCACGATAACCTGGCCTATCTCTCTCATTTGATCTCATCTATTCTTTTACTTTATTGCTTTCTAGTTTAGTTATTAGTTAAACTCATATAATCTTCTATTTGTGTTTTTACTTTTTATAGTGCAAGAGACTAGATTCTTGAAGTGGCACCAATCCCTGTGGAGACGATATCTTTTATACTATAACTTGCGACGTGTAGACTTGCACAATTTTGGAGCACTTATTACGCGCAACAGTGAACAAGGTCATTATATTAAAGATTGTCCAATTAATACATCCAAGTCTGCTGCACCGGCAAGTACAACGTTCCCTACTCTGTCCTTCAAGGGCAAGTGACAGAAACAAGCTACAATAGGAGCTTCCGAGAGACCTGGTGGTTCTACAAGACCTCAAAGTCGTCAAGAATCTAAGGCTTCAGCTCAAGTTTATCATGTGAGGAGCATGGAGGATGAAGATGATCCAGATATTATAGCAAGTACTATTGAATTGTATACTCACCTTATCTATGCATTAATTGATCCTGGATCCACTTATTCCTTTATAAGCACTGTATTGATTAAAAAGATTCATGTTAACATCCAAACCTATAGTTTCCAAAATCACCGTAACCAATCCTTAAGGTGATAGTGTCATAATTAGATTGGTATGTAAGAATTGTCCTCTCATGATACAATAGATACCTTTTTCGGCCAATTTCATGGCCCTTCATATTCATGAGTTTGACGTTATATTAGGGCTTGACTAGCTCAGAGAGCATCAAGCTTGGGTAGATTTCTCGAAGAAGAAATTGTATCTTCAAGGTCTTGTCAATGAGAGTGATTCTTATGGACACTCGGGGTAAAAAATCATTGTTATATGTTACTGCAAGTAAAAAAGAACCTCAGTTGCAAGATATTGATATTGTACAAGAATTCCCCAATGTGTTTCCTGACGAACTTCTAGGTTTACCATCCACCTATAAAGTTGAATTTGGGATTGAAGTGCAACCTGGAACCACCACGGTTTCCATTGCACCCTATCGAATGACACCAATTGAACTTACAGAGTTTAAAGTGAAAATCCAAGATTTGTTGGATAAAGGCTTCATCCGACCAAGTTTTTCACCTTGGGAAACTCTAGTCCTCTTTGTCAAGAAGAAAGACGGATCTATGTGTCTTTGCATTGATTACCGACAGTTAAACAAGCTTACCATCAAGAATAAGTATCCTTTACCGAGAATTGGTGATTTGTTTAATTAACTTAAGAATGTAACTGTCTTCTCCAAGATTGATTTAAGGTCAGATACTATCAAATGAGAGTTAAAGAATGTGATGTGCCCAAGACAGCTTTTCGTACAAGGTATGGCCACAATGAATTTCTGGACATGCCTTTCAAATTAACCAATGCACTGGCTGCCTTTATGGATCTCATGAACCGGGTTTTTAGAACCTATATTGATAAGTTTGTAGTGGTGTTTATAGATGACGTATTGATTTATTCTAAGAATTAAGCTAAACATCGAGACCATCTTCGTGTTGTACTCCAAACCCTTTGGGAGAAGCAGTTGTATGCCATGTTTAGTAAGTGTGAGTTATGGCTTATCAAAGTTTCATTTCTAGGACATGTTGTTTCTGCAACGGGTATCCAAGTGGACCCAAAAAAGATTCAAGCTATAGTTGAATAGAGGCCGCCAAAGAATGTTGGTGAAGTTCGTAGTTTTCTCGGTCTTGCTGGTTATTACAGAAGATTCATTAAAGGATTTTCTATAATAGCAGCACCATTAACCAAGCTCTTATAAAAATATGCCCCTTTCGAATGGACTAAGAAGCAACAACGCAACTTTGATCAGCTTAAGCAAGTGTTGACTCACGCATCGGTCCTAACCCAACTTGAGTCTGGTAAAGACTACATCGTATATAGTGATGCATCGCATCAAAGCTTAGGATGTGTATTGATGCAAGAATGTAAAGTCATCGAATATGCTTCAAGACAACTTAAGCCACATAAAATGAACTACCTACTTATGATCTTGAATTGGTTGCAGCCACCTTTGCGTTAAAGATCTAGAGGCATTATCTTTATAGAGAAAAATGTTACTTATATACCAATCACAAGAGTCGCAAATACTTATTAACACAGAAAGAGCTTAATATTCGTTAAATTAGATGGATAAAACTTCTCAAAGATTATGACCTTGTTATTAATTATCACCTGGGCAAGGATAACGTTATAGTTAATGCACTTAGTCGCAAACCTTCACCTACTTCTCGAGCTATCAACATTCATTTCAAGTTACAGAGACATCGACCTTTAGTAGCTGAACTTCTAGTTCAGTCTACCATTGTGTTGAGAATCAAGCCATCATTTCCAGACTCTAGAGTAATCCTGATACTGATTTTAAAGTTAACTCTAAAGAACTTTTTTACTTTCGTGATAGAGTCTGTATACTGAATGATGAATCCCTCCGTGATGACATTCTCAAAAAAGCTCATTATAGCCTTTTCTTAGTTTACCCAGGGTAAGTAAAAATGTATAAAGACCTTCGAGAATTGTATTGGTGGCCTGGTATGAAGAAAGCTATTATAGAATTTGTATCCAAGTGTTTAACGTGCCAACGAGTCAAGGCTGAACACTTTGTCCCTACTGGATTATTGCAACCCACTGAACTTCCCTAGTGGAAGTGGGAGAGGATAAACATAGACTTTCTTAGTGGACTACCGTTGAATCCAGCTAAGCATGATGCTATTTGGGTCATCGTTGACCATTTTACCAAGTCAGCTTATTTCTTACCTGTTAGAATAGACTATGGTCTTCCTAAGTTGGCTGACTTATACATCAAGGAAATTGTTAGACTCCATAGAGTACCCAAGTCAATTATCTCCAGTTGAGACCCACGTTTTACTTCATGATTCTAGAAAACACTGCAAGGACCTTTGAACACCCAAGTCAATCTCAGTACAACTTTTCACCCTTAGTCTAACGGCCAGTCAAAAAGGGTAATTTAGATATTGGAAGACATATTTTGTGCATGTGTTATTGACTTTGAAGAAACTTGGGAGAGGTCTCTACCTCTCATCAAGTTTGCTTATAATAATAGTCATCAATCATCTATTGGAATGGCACCGTATGAAGTATTGTATGGCAGTAAATATTACACCGTTATATTGGTCTGAACTCAGTGAAGACAAGGTGTTGGGCCCTGACTTACTTTGAGAAACTGAAGAATGGATTACCATCATTCATGACCGTTTAAAGGTCGTCTTTGACCAATAGAAGGCCTACGATGATCTCAAAAGATGGGACATACAGTACTTTGTGAGAAAGAAAGCTTTTTTGAAAGTGTCTCCTTGGAAAAAGATTCTCTGCTTTGGTAAAAATTGGAAACTGAGTCCCCGATTCATTAGACCTTCGAGGTGATTGAAAAAGTTGGTCACATGGCCTATTGGCTAGCTTTTCCCCAAGAGCTAAGTAAGATTCATGATGTATTCAATGTATCAATTCTCTACAAGTACAGATCTGACCCATCACATGTTATTGAGCCTGAATTAGTAGATCTTCAACCTAACCTGACCTACAAGGAAGAACCATTACAGATATTGGCAAGGAAAGTCAATAGACTTCGAAACAAGAATATTCCTCTAGTCAAGGTGCTTTGAAGGAGTCACACGATTGAAGAAGCTACATGGGAACCGGAAGAGACCATGAGGAATCAATACCCGTATCTTTTAGGTTCAGGTAAAATTTGAGAACGGATATTTCTTAAAGAATAGGGCCTAGTTAGAATTCAATTTTGGCAACCAAAAATTTACACCGAGAAGTCAAATTATTGCATTGACCTTTGACCAAGTGGTCAATTATTAGATTATTAAGCCCTAATTAAGTATTGTTATTGATTAAGGATCTTATTGTAAACATTGAAACTTGCTTTAGTGGCTAAATTAAGAAGATTAAAAGTTTGGGGGCAAAAGTATAATGATGAAAGAGTTAAAGGACTAACCTTGCGATTAGCCCCTCCTCAAGATTAATCTTTCCCCACATGGCTAGTGAAGAATTAATTCCTTCAAATGAAGGAAATCCTAACTTATTGAATAGATAAAGTAAATGAAAGAAGAAAGGATTCACCGGGCAAAACTTATCACATCTTTAACCTTACTTTATCTTCCTCCTCTAACTCTAGCAAGCAAGCACCTCCATTGAAGGATACTTCAAGCTTAGATTTTCTCAAGTTTTTTAATTCTAAATTATAGATATCGATCGGGTAAGCAATAACCCTTATTGGCTTATTGATTTCATGACCAAATCTATGTTTAATTACATGTTCAAGAATTAAGAAACCCTAGGAATTCTCTAGGGATATCAAGGTTTAGTCTGTTGTTTTTCATAGCTGATAATTGCTATGAATCTATTATCGATATTGAAATCCTTGTGATTTCTATTTCTTTTGTAGCTCAAGAGAATCAAGGTGAAGAATCACCAAATCCATCAAATTCCAACAAGTCAAAGAATAAAGGAATTGTCATTCAGGAGCCCTAAAAGCTTCGGGAAAATTGGTAAGTGTAGTTGGAGCTCGGGATTAGCTAGGTGTCTTTCCCAATTTTATAGTATTGGTCTATTGCATTTCCATCATTAAAATCAAGGTATGGATACATGAAAACCTTGTCGAATGTGTCATTGGTAAGCTTTGGTAAGCTTATTACATTGTCATATTGATTATTGATTTATGATATTGTCATCGATAATATTGAAATATTATGAAAGGCTATACTGATCATGATACACCGCTATTGACAAGTTGACATTGCCTAATTATTGAATCCTTGGATACGAATGGACATTGGATACAATTGGCATGTCGTAGAATTCATGAGCTCATTGGTATGGCGTAGACTACGGTCCTTGAGCTAAGGCTCTATTTGGCCATGTTGGTGGGATGTGTTGGTTTTGGTCCTATTGGCGATGTTGAAGGATATTGACCATTTATTGTTAGCGATGCTGGTTGGGAATTCGCGTATCTACATTCACATATCGATCCAAGGAATTAAGTTATTGAAATTATTGTTAAAACATGATTTGAGATGCATTTACGTTGATATACATGTTAGTGATATTATTGGCATTCATGGTCTTATTGTTGACTAACTTACTAGGCTATATAAGCATAATGTATCACATTTCCATGCATTTTCAGGTTAAAAGATGTGTCGGATCAAGGATCGGAGCTAGGAGAGTTTTGAAGCAAGTCACACAAGCTATAAGTAATGTAAACCTAGCCTTTGAACTCCTAGCATGGTGGCATAGGGTCTAGACATGTTAGTTTAGCCTCATTTTGTGTGTATATGATGCTCACCATGTTGAAATGATTAAAGTATGAAATATGGCATGTTGAAAGTTGGTAAAATTGGCAAACTTGACCTATAACGCTCTAATAAGTGAAATCTTGGTAAATGGATTCCAATTGCTATGAAATTTGACATGTAGGTAGATATGATGACTAAAAACTTGCTTGTAAAATTTGGTAATAATTGGACAAGGTTAAGGCCCCTAATTTGATTAAAAATAGACAAGAAAAGCCATTATAGATCCAAGAGTACCGGTACGGGTGATGGTGTACCGGTACTGAGGAGTAATTTTGGATATAGATAAAACAGGCGTACCGGTACAAGTGGTGTCGTACCGGTACCGATATGCAATTTTGGTATTATAAATCAAGGCGTACCGGTACTGCTACATTGGTACCGGTATGCAAAATCAACACTGGAATTTTACTATAGCAAAGGTATCGGTACGGGTAAGACTGTACCGATACCCATTAATGACTCAATTTGGGGATTTAGGGTTAGCGTATTGGTATGGTGATAGACCTGTACCGATACGCAAGACATCTAGCCATCGTACCGGTAAAATATAACGCGTACTGATACTGGATCTAGGTTTGAACAGATTTTAATAATAGTGTACCGATACGGCTATACTCGTACCAGTACAACCCTTATTGTTCATAATTGTTTTAACTACCATGACATAGGCGTACCGATACGGATCTTCGAGTATTGGTACCAAGACAGGTAAGTTAGTTAAAAGATGATTAAAAAGGGGTTTTAAAATCTTATAAAATGGCCACTGAATTTTTATAAGGCTTAATTGAGGATGCAAATAAACTCTGATTGTATTGAAAATTTGTATGCAAGACATTCATGCATTGAATTTCACATTGATAACCCTAAGTATTGATAAGACCTTGTAATTCACTATATTACAATTTAAACCCCTAAGTTAGAAAAGTTACTAAATGACCCTTAATTATGGTTTTGATTAAGTACAAGATGACCATTGTTAATCATGGCTCCGTATTAATAAAATTGGCTCACTATTCATTGCACAAGTGATCGTAAATATTGATTCGATCACCATATGGTTCACTAGTAAAGCTTTCCGACCTGGATTCCTACCGGACCGGGAAGGGGGTGTTACATGCTATATTTATCCCGCATGCTTATATTTATGATATGTATGAAGTATAGGAGAGTAAAGTATGTCACTAAACTTTGTAAGTTCAACGTTCGGAATAGTTGTTTCCATTCGCAGGTTATTAGATTGTCTATGATCAAAGAGCACATCATCAAAGGATTTTCCGACACCACATTGATTTAGAGTACAATACTTAAACTTTAATCTTAGGATTGTGTATTCATAGGACCTTTTAACTATTGAGTCCGTAACTCTATTTTGTTATAGTATTTTGATATATGGTGTATAAACTCAGAGTTTCAGTTTTGTAAAATTATTTATATTATATCATTTACCTTTGTTACATGATTATGAGAATGTTTTAAATGTTGGTTAAACTTATGATTTTTTAAATGGAAATTTTTGGGTCGGTCACTTAGGTGGCCCGATGTGGCACTTCAGATCCTCTGGTTGGACCAGGTTAGGATCAGGTTAAGATCAGGATGTTACATGTTTAAAATTTGTTTAAATATGTCAAGGGTCCTTATACTATCTCAAAATTTTAAATTTAATTGTTATAAACTATTTTTATAAATTTGAGTCCTTGTACTATTTTTATTCGAAAACCTTGGTCCCTCCTTTAACTTATATTCAATTTTAATGTTAATTGCTAACTCGACAATTATAAAAAATTAAAATAAGTTTTTACTCCCCACATTTACAATTTTTTCAATTTGACCCTTAATCTTTAAAAAAATAAAAAAATACAACTTTTAATAATTTGTGTTTATAGCTTTTAAGGCTCCAATTGATAAAAAAAAAAGTTTAAACATAGAGAATAGAAAATATTTTATTTTTTATAATTTTCATGTCAATAGTAAATGTTAAAATGAATTAAAGAATTTATCAAGATTTTCAAATAAAAAATAGTATAAGAATTAGGGGTGGGAATCGGTCGGTGCGGGGACGGTTTACATTCCCCACTCCGTCCCCAACACTTGCAGGTACGGTTTCCGATAATCCCTATTACATGCTTTGGTAACTTTTTTTTCGTCCCCATCCCCATACCCATCGGATCCTTACAGTTTTTGGGGAATCTCATCCCCAAAAAGTTAAACAAAATTTACTACTTTATTAACCGAAATATATAGGCGATTTCAATTTACGAGTCATATACTCAATACGCTTAAGCATGTGGTTGAAGGGAAACAAAGTTTTTTGCGTAGATAAATAGATTATATACTCTTAATTAACAAAAAAAGAGTAAATTACTAGAGAGGTCACCCAAACTTAATAAGGTTTAAACAAAAGACACAAATATCTTGATGGACTGAAATATTGATAATAAGATAGGTAGATATAGAGGTAAATGAGAGTTAATTATATATATATATATTTTTTTAAAAATTGTAAAATATCGAGATCCTTACATATATGTTTCGGGGATGCTGCAGTTATTTATACGGTTATGGTTTGGTTATCTCCACGGTTCGGATATAGCAATTCTCTTCTCCTTCCTCATTTGAGCTTCGGTGAAAAAAACTTTCCCTGTCCCTGTGGGTGAAAGTTTCAGTTATTCTTCATCTCCGTCAGTTCGGATCCCAACAATTTTCGAATTTTCCCCACCCAATTCCCACCCATAATAAGAATCTCACTTTCGTAAGAATAAGATATAGTATGAATTCAACTTAGGTTTAATTGCAAAATAAGTGTCCAAAATATGTCTCTTTTTTATAATAGGTGCATAAAGTATTTTTTGGCTGCAATAGGTGCCTAAAGTTTTATTTTTTGCTGAAATAGGTGCCTAAAATATTTTTGACTAAAATAAGTGCCTAAAGTTTCATTTTTGGTTGAAATAAGTGCTTAAGTAGATGCCTCAATTGACTTTAAAATAAGCTAAAAATAAAACTTTAGGTGCCTATTTCGGCCAGAAAATACTTTAGGTACCTATTTCAGCTAAAAATAAAAATTTAGATACCTATTTCGACTAAAAAATACTTTATATATCTATTATAAAAAAATATAATTTAGGTACTTATTTTATAATTTAGCCTTAAATTTAAAATGTTAAAATAATATAATAAGATTACACGTATTTAAACCTTAAAATTTTCATAAGGCAGGGACCATTTTACTGATTTGAAGTAACATTTTTATTTATTATATTTAGGAAAGGGATAGATTAGAGCATAGTGGCCACTACTCCAATCTCCTACCATAGTCTAGAAGGGTGAACTGCGCCAGGTTATTCAAAGCCACCCATTTAATGTGTGGACTTTCTTAAAGAAATGATTTCTCACCACATATTCTGCTTTTTTTAATCAGTGGCTCAAAGTTTTTAGGAGATTTTATTTATTAGTATTATAATGCAAGCAAAAAGTGCAAAAGCAAATATGAGAAAAAAAATAACCACCACGCAGGGCGTAATCAAATGAAGCGTTCAAAGAACCGTTTATATAACATTTATTTATTAAGTTAAATAAATAAGTATAAATAAATTTTTATATTTATTTAATAAATATAAAATACGGACATAGATATATTCGGTTTGTTTATGTCCACGAACAAGTTTATTTATTTGATTCTTTTTTTTTTTTTTTATATTTTAAATATTAGTGAAGCTATAGACTAAATTAAACCCAGGATAAACTTTGAAGTTAAAACTGTGAACCCTAAGGAGCTTAAGGATTAGTTATGTAATTTCATTATTTTGACATACATATAAATGAACATGTTAGTGAAAATATAAACGAACATGTCTACGAACGTTAAAAGAGCATATTAAAGAACATTTAAACGAACATGTTCGTGAACACTAAACAAACGAACACAAACACCTTCAAAAATAAATAAATATAAATACAATATTAAAAATTTAAACGAATATAAACTAAACATGAAAACTCCTAAAAACAAATAAATATGGAAACTAATTCATTTATGCTTTATTCATTTACGCTCATGATTAGACGTATAAGAGGATGTACAAGTAAAACGTTTAGTTTTTCTGAGCTTGATCGACCATCATATATTAACCAAATCAATAAACTTTCATTATCATAATCAACTTTGAATTTTTAAATCACATTTCTCTTCAGGTAAAATTTTGATACGCATCTGTATAAAACTAATTTTACACAAGTCCGTGTATTTACACTATAAAAACTCAAATTCTAAATTCTTAACCCTAAACCTTAAACCATATACACTAAATTATAAACAATAACCATAAATTCTAAACCACACAACCTAAACCCCTAAATTTTAAACTCTAAATTAAAATTCTAAATCTTAAAATTAAAAGACATGTGTAGTGTATACAAGTTTTTTCCTTTCTCTTATTTCTCATCTAAAACTTTTTACAAACCAAATTTCACATAGTTAAGGCGAAAGTAGCCAAAGTCGTAAAGTAAGGAAAAAGGGTTTTTGATTTGTTGAAAAAAAATGTCCAAAAATCACATATATTGCCAAAAAAGATGTCAAATTTTTTGCCTTAACCACCATTTGGGTTCTTATGGATGATGACAAGTTAGTTGGAAAGGGTAAACCTAGTTACGGCTTAAGGAAGTCAATCCTACCATCAATCTAATGGTGGACTTGGTCACATTTGATGACAAAAAAGTAGACTAAGGATATGCAAGGATAAACTGAAGAGGTGTTAAAGGACAGTCATGTATCTTGAAAATTTTAAGTTCTCGTATTTTTTTAAAAAAATTATATTTATATTATAATCTAATTTTATATTATTAAAAATTTTAAATTATTATATAATTTTATTAAGTGTAAAAATTCCCATTCTCTAATATAAAATTTTGTGTTTGTTCCTGGAGATATTAAATCTCATTAATAATTGGCATAAGGGTCACTTTTGCTCCTGTAGTAGTTCTAATTTATCAACTTCGCCCCTATGATATTTTCGCATCAATTTAGCCCCTGAAGTAGTCGAATTGCATCACCGTTTGCCCCTTGACCGACGGAAGCCAACGTTGACCGTTACAGTGCTGACGTGACAGTTTACGATGCTGACGTGGCAATCCATGTGTGAAGATGACATGGCAGAGGGGCAAAATTAATTTTTCAAGCGAGTTTGAGGGTAAAATTGATGTTTTAGTTGAGTATGAGGCCAAAATTGATTTTTAGGCAAAAAATTGAGTAAAATACTAAAATATTAAAATAACATAAAAATTAATAAAAATATTTTATTAATATATAATTAAAAATAAAATAATTAAAAATATCTAAAAATAAGTAAAAATTATAAAATTAAAATTTCATAAGCTAATAAATTATAAATTATTCAATAATTAAAATTTGAAATATTTATAAAGTATTAAAAATATAAAGACCTTCATTAAAAAATTTAGACGATTTTAGTTTTCTTTCTCTTCAAAGAATATATGGAAGAAAGGATCTTAAAATAGGGTTAATGTAATTCTCTCAACCGAACAAAAGTCATTTATCCTTTTTGGTGTCTCTATCTCTCAATACTAAAAAATTAAACTCTACAATTTAAGTTTAATTTCTAAATCACAAACCTTAAACCCTAAAATTTAAACCCTTTACTTGATTAAATTTATACACATACTTTTATGATTCATAATCACTTTATATTGATAAAATATAAATTAGGGTTTAGGATTTAAGGTTTGCAATTTAGAGTTTGAGATTTTTAGGGTTTGAAATTTAGAAATTAGGATTAGAGTGTATAATTTATTTTTAAGTTTTGAATAATTTATAATTTAATAGCTTCTAATATTTTAATTTTATAATTTTTACGTTTTTAGATTTTTTAATTTTTGTTATTTTTAGCCATATATTAATAAAACATTTTAAAATTATTTTAATATTTTCTTAAATTCGCTTTTTTATCTAAAAACCAATTGTGTCATCGTACTCAACCAAAAATCAATTTTGCCCTCAAACTAGGTCAAAAAAAATCAATTTTCCTCTTTCACGTTATCTTCACACATAGTTTGTCACGTCATCACACGTTGACTGCCATGTCAGCACCGTTGATCGTCACGTCAGCATGTTGACCTTCATGTCAGCACTGTAACGGTCAATGTTGGCTTTCATTAAACCTCTAACCGAATTCAATATGTATATTGAGATAAAAGAAAATTAAATTATAAATTTTGAGTAAAACAACACTTGAACATACAATTATTTTTTTAGAATATTATTGATAGAGTATAGGATTATTTGACACGATTTTAGAAATGTCACTCTATATAATTTGGTTCACTTATGAACGAGGATAGTCAAGTAGGGATGACGATGAACAATAAAGAACAAGAAATTTGAGAGAAGAACAACGATTAAATTTATATATATATATATTATTAAAATTTATTGAAATATTTTAAATTAGAACTAAATTAATATAATCTATAAGTTTTAGGAACTAAAATTGTTATTATATCAGGTCTAGCAAGATCGGTAGATATTCACTCTTTTTTTATTAAATAGAGATATTATACTCCCAAAATAAATATCAGAGTTTGAATCTATACAAAATAAGACAATATAAATATTTTTAAACCACTCGATCAATTAGTGAATTAGTGAATGTCGGTAAATATCCACTCCTTGATAACCATTATCATGAACTCATGTAGTTTCCCTTGTCTCACCACACGTAGCCAAACAGAAAGACAACCTCGTAATCTTTTCCAGTGGTTCTGCACACAGATAACAACTAGAATCCTCCTTGAGATGTCCCTTTTTTCTGACTTCAGTCCATAGAGCATTGTTATTATACGTGTTTTCATCTTCGAACTGTTATCATACGAATTTCTTAAAGATGTGAATTTTTAAATACACAGATAATTCATACGACCTCTCACTGGTATAATCTGGGGACGGTCACTAGTGAAGGATAATCATTAAGAGCTCAGTGAGTTTAAGTACACGTATCAACACACATAGTCTCACTTGATGACAAATCAATTTAAGTCATTACTTCTTAGGACATTCAATCAATATTAATTCCATAGTTCTCCATCGATACTTATTCATATTACTACAAATAACCATGCAACAGAGAATAAAATTACGAACATTTTTTTACAATTAGACTACGTCAAAACCACCTTTCTTTCACCATCCGAGAACACTATTTATTTTAACAGTCAACAACATGATAACCACAACAAAACTTTACCTATCTGAATACAACTTTTTTAAACAAAACTGACATTCACCAATACAATGTAGAACTATCAACAAAGCAGATACACATAAAAATCATGCAAATCTCAAAGGAACTTTACAAAATTTAAAGAATCAAATTCAAAAAGTTATCTCCTTTATCCCAAGTCTCTACAGAATCCAAAAGCCAACATCAAAGTAACATGCAGTGCAAAAACATAATCAATTGTATCCCAGCATATCACCTGAATGGCAGTTCTCCCACTAGGTAGGCATTCGATCGAGTCGAGTAAAAAACTTTTGAGTTAGTCGAGTTAAAGAGTCATATTTTATAACTCAAACTTTATTTGAAATTTTTTCGAATCAAATCAAGTCTAGTTGTTCGAGTTTCTGTTTAAATTTAATTGTAAACATTTATATTGTTATAATACTAATTAGTTCCAATTGAAATATTTTTCTATAACCATGTACAATACACATATATATAGACATAATTGAGAGACTCAACTCGAACTTGTAAACCGATCCACTAATCACTAAAAAATTCGAGTTATTCAAATTTTCATTTAATAACTCAACTTTATTTGAATTTTTTTTCAAGCAGAGTTTATAAAATTTCAAGTCGAATCAAGACGAGTCGAATATTTTCGAATCGAGTTGAATTAGGTAACTCTCCCATCAATAACCACTTTTATATAATCCCATTAAGAGTCCGGTTGTCTTACCTGAAGTCATATGTTTCTATCATTTTGGGGTATAATTTTCAGGAATTCACAACAAATATGGGAATTCAATTCAGGAATTGCGGGATAAACTACGACTAAATACTTGAATATTTTCCCAATCAAATTACTCCAATGAATTAATACCGTTACATATATGCTGATATGACCTGTTTGACCAATAATCAGAGATCTTTCAGGTCAGAACCTGTTGTTACATTCATATTCCAGACATAATATTCCAGGACTATTGAATGGAGCAAAATCTAACATTTTTCCAGAAACTGCATGCTTTGATACTATGATTGCCTGTCGACGATATCGTGTCGTCTTTGATGAATTGAGATATAATAATTTTAAAGCATTGATACTGCATGACAGTGGAATGACTTCCAGAGTTGGATCAATGGCAAGGCAAATGTGTTGCCAGCAATGTTTTGAAGAAAATATAGAAGGGTAAAAGCTACCGACAAAGAGATCTGAAAATAGAGGAATCGATATGGAATTCGTGGCACCACGTCACAAGCTGGAAATATGATCCGACCCTACATCCGTACTTACGCTAGAACTCTCGAGGTTGAATGCAAATGACTCTGCCAGATCAATGGCATCCTGAACCCGAAGTCGTGTCCCCTGTTGTCTGACAACTGTGGCTGCAATCCTAGCTGCTAATGTACCCATACCTTTCAAATCCAAGACGCCTCGTAATATGCTGTACAGGATACCCGATGCATATGCATCACCAGCACCACACGTGTCCACCGGTACACATGGAGAAGGAGGAATATATACAGCTTCTCCTTTTACACCTATGTAAGATCCTCTAATCCCATCTGTGACTGAGACTAAGGGAACAAAGTGGCTAAGATACCTTGTTGCTGAAATAGGGCTTTCCTTTGAGGAAAAATGGCATAGAGCTCTTGCTTCGTCACTGTTTGCAAACACAATGTCCGCGTAATTCCCAACAATTTCCCTGAATAGAAAAGCCAGAACAATTCACATTTGGAAGCTAAACGGAACAAATTCCCACGGAACTTGGCATGCCATTGCTCAAGGTTATTATATATGAACGGCTCGGCTAATGAATACCCTAAAGATATTCTGTAAGGTTGATTAATATAAAAGAATTAATCATAAAGTCCAAGATCCTAATACCACTATCATATTATCTGACAGAATATAAACACCTACCAAAAAAATCACAGAGAACTGGCAATTCTAATAAGGTTGACCAAAATAGATAACACGCGTACCAGAAATCATCATAGTGTCTCTCGATGCAGGAAACATCTGATGCTGTGACTGCTATCAGGGCACCACTCCTACGCGCTTCTTCACATGCTCTTATAATAGTTTTAATCGTATCAGGAAGTTCAAATAAATAACCCTCAACAACAAATATATTCGTCTTGGATACTATGCCAGCCAGGCAAGAATTATAGTTAATAGTCGATGATGTACCCTGAAATAGAAGGAAAAAGTTACTTATTAGGATTTCACGCTCAAATCTATGCAAGTTTTATGTCTGAACGCCACTTCAACAACTTTCTCACAAGGGAAATTGCACAAAAGAATTTAGTAAAAAGTGTTGCAGCATGAAAAGGAGCGACTCCAACATGCAACTTTATTTCTAAGATTCTTTTACTCAAGTTTAGAATATTTAGGCACTTCTATTTCTGGTATTTTGTTCAAGTTCCGATTACTACGCATTAAGGATCACTATAAGTACCTCACTTTACTCAGTAAAATACAGCAAGATACATTACCACTTATAACTCGTGAGAATGAAACACATCAAATTCTTTAACCATAGAAAAGAAGCCAGGAACATTTACACCCGGAAAATGAGAAAAAGTTCAGAAATGATTGCTTTTCCAATTTCCAACCCAATGCTTAAATGGTTAAGCATATTAATGAATATGCAAAACAACTAGCATAACTGCAATCTGCTTTTATTCTAACAATCGAACCTAATGCCCCTAGAAGTATAACCTGCAAGCATTGAGTCTGCCCAAGACGATTATAACCATCGAATTTATGTAACTTTCAAGGGCCGTGATAAATTTATAGTCAAAGAAATGTAACCTGATACGAAAGCATGGTGCGCTGAGCATCTGGAGTGGTGAGGACTATCACGGTTCCAGTTGTTCCATCCATGATGGATTCAGAAAGAAAATTCACATTTGCCCGATGCAGTTTAGCCCTGTATCAAGGAAGTGGATAGTTATTTTTTAAGAAGACCACTAAAAGAATCAAATGAGTTAAATAGCCTAGTTTTGTGACAATAAATGATTGGCAATTTAATAGCAATTTCAGAACTACATGCAGGAGCTACAAGAGGCATTGAAGATGCAAAAAACCCTAGATTATAGAAAGAAATACTAAACGATGCTTAGAACAAATTTCTAAGAGGTGCAAAATAAGGTGACACAAGACTTTATCATTGGGGTAATATATGATAGCTGAAGAAGTTTTCCAACATTATTGCTCTTCTTCTCTTTCCAATCCCCATATCAACATTCATATAGATGAAAATGTATTTGAAAAAATACAAAAGAGATGAAAATGCATCTAATGTACATGGAGAGAGGACCTATAGGATGCAAGACAGGAAACAATATTAGATGTTGACTCAATTTTGATTGGCAATTAATTTAGATTATGGTATAATTATAATGGTTGAAGATTACTTGATGTTTAAGTTAATTTTAACTATCCAAGTAAAAGTGTACAGGTATCCTTTCCTCAACCTTCCTCTATTTTCCTTCCCTTTCGTTTTGTTTATTATTGCTTATTCAAACATAGCCTTGGTCATTACCTAGCATACAGAGGTGGCTTAATGTTTTGGCTAAATGACCTAGATCAATCTGTAAATATTTTATTTATATTAAAATAATTAATATTTTTAAATTTTAAAAAGTTTTAGTACTCTAATTAGAAATAGATTCTTTTTTTGAACTGATAAGTGCCACTTGATCAAAAATGTTCAGATAATATGTTATATCATCGACAAGAGTCAGGCAATCAAATTTAATTGGCGAAGTTCATCCCCTTAATTAATTGTCCTTAAATAGACTTTTTTTATGAATATCAGGATTAAATTCATTAAAATTAGGCCAAAACAAGATAATTGACTTACCAAAGAGACCAAATACAGATAATTTTCCCAAATATTTCAGTAATATTTTCATACAATTAAACAAGTTGAGAAAGAAAAAAGAACAAGATATTTCGCAAAACAAAATCTCACCTGTAGAAGCTACCCAATGGATCGCTACCTACACTGCCTGCCATAGCTACATTTAAAACAGGACCTCCAATGGGCTTATAACCGAGCCTCGACAATGCCACCAAACTGTTGGAAAGAGATCCTCCAGCAGCTGCCTTATAGCTGCAACCATCCATAGCCCGCAAAACTCTACCCCTCTCCTCATGATTTATAACCTTCCTAGTTCCCTTCTCTAATCCCAATCTCTCCAAGAATTCGTCATCAACCGTACCAGAAAAGTCTACCTGAAATCGGTACATAAATTGCATACAAAAGTTCAACAATATATTTCACTGCCATATGCAAACAA
This sequence comes from Hibiscus mutabilis, assembly GCA_019671005.1. Lineage (NCBI taxonomy): Eukaryota > Viridiplantae > Streptophyta > Magnoliopsida > Malvales > Malvaceae > Hibiscus > Hibiscus mutabilis. The sequence goes on along the minus strand of CM033750.1, from coordinate 32,995,308 downwards.
AAAAACATATACAAGCTGCTAAGCAGGAAGTAATATCTGAGTAAACAAAGAAAAGGACAATATGAGCAAGCGTTAAGAATATAAGCAACCGTGTCTTCCAATCAATTATCAGCATTTGCAGAGAATCCAAAAAATCAACATTCACAAATAAATGAAGCAGACCAACTTCTAGTAAAGCTACAAAAGCAAAAATCAGTAAAAACACCTTGACAGGCACAGCGAATTATTATATGAGAAGAAGAATGGAAACAATTCTTCAACCTCTAGCTAAATTCTTTACCAGTTGCCAATAGACAGAGAAAATAGAGCCCCAATTTGACCAATGTTTTCATTGATGTGTAAGGTTCTACTTTGTTCTTATGATTACTAGATACTTTTTTATTTCTGAAAGTAAGAAAATGCAACCGAATTCCTAAATGAGGCATGATATCTGTTAATTGAATTTTTTCCTGACAAACTTCATAATTTCATTTTCTATACAGAACAATTATGTTTCAATTTATATTATATTTTAGCTATTAACTGAATTTTATCAAATATGATAATGCTTTTAATCACCTCTGAAAAAGCAAAAGCAAAATTGCAAAAATCAGGTGCCCAAACAACCTATCAAAGCCTTACTGATTTAAAAGCAACAAAAAAAGGGTACTGAAAGGAACAAAAGAAAATGTATTACAAATTTCCATTTTCCTTTCTAAGAAACAAAACAGACATGTACTAAATTACAAGGTTTGTATCCTTGACATCAATTCTTCTCTTATCTTTTCCCTATACTTTCCTAAAACAGATGGTGAAAAAGCTCAAATTTAAAGGAACCATAAATTCAAAAAACCGAAGACACGCATTAAAGAAATGGTGAAGAAATATACCATGGCTTGACCAAGGCCAAGAACATCCCATCTGTCAGGCAAAACACAAAACGACCGAGCACCTTCTTCTTCATCATCGGCCTCCTCATCCTCTTCTTCTTCTTCACTTTCAAATTCATCTCCTTTGCTACTGCTACAGCTACAGCTACAGCTCCCTCTAGAACTGCATGCAGAAGAATCCCAAAAGAACCCACTTTTTTCTTTCCCCATTGAATCAGAATTCTCCCTCCTTTTACCTCTGAAATCACCCAGAAACCACAGCTCTCTTATAATCCTCCCATTTCCATAACTCTGTTGGCGGTGATATAAAGAAGGAGAATGGAAGCGGTGAAGAGAGAAAATTGGAGAGCAAAAAAGGGAGTTAATTTGTGGAGGAGAGGAGATAGAATTAAGGAAGGACATGGTTCAAAGTTCAATGTTTTAAACTCTTGGCCTATTAAGTAAAATGGAAATCTATCTATTAGGGAAGGAAGAGCAGTCTGGGTTTTGGGATGGAAGATTTGGGTGAATGATCGAGAGAGAAAGGCTGTTTTTGCTGTGTGTGCTTGAGGATAAAATGAAAGGACGGTTTTCAGTATGTTTTCTCCATTTATTGTGACTGCGCAGATTTTATTACGTGGACGTTCCATAGTGTTAGATCAGTTAAATGTCGGAACGCAATTTCATTGCTTTAAATTAGGTACTCGAGTCTGAGTAGTATTAAGTTCGACTCAACTTGATTTATTAAGAATTTAAATCGAGTTCGAATATAATTTACTTGAATTTAATGTTTATCGAGCTTTGACCGAATCAAACTTAAATAATTCACGATCAATCTCATCTCATTTATACTCTTATTCAAAATAATAATAATATTATTATTATTATTGTCCAACCACGTATATTTTAATTTACTTTATTTTTAAAAAATATTATATTATATTTTTAATATTTTATAAGCTTTTAAGTCGAATGTCGAATAACTCAACTCGTTAAGAACTTTACTACAATTTTAAACTTTAATCAAGTCTAATCGAATGAAGTGTGATCAGACTTTTCCTTCCTTGAAATTGAAAAAGCCCTCCTTTTAGAAACTTCCTACTCTTTAATGGCGGCGGCTAACAATGTTTTAATACTAGGAAAACTTTGAACAAAATAATACTAGGAAAACATTTATTTTTTATGTTTAACTAAACATTATTTTATGGGTAATTATACTATACATCGGCGGTAGAAATATTTTGTTACTATAAGCGTTCTAATTTTAGGGGTTAAAAATTTAGTTTAGGGTTTATAGTTTATGAGCTTAAGTTTATGTGCTTAGAATTTAGGGATTATGGTTTAAATTTAGGGTTTAGGATTATAATTTAGGGGTTATAGGTAAAAACCTAAATCCCTACCAAACTACCCTAAAACCTAAGCTCTAAACTTTAAGCCCTAACAATAAACCCTAAATTCTAACCATAAACTACACATTTTAAACCCCTAAACTATAAACCCTAAAATAGATCTCTAACCCATAAAATTAGGGCACTTGTGGAAATAAAATGCTTCCACGACCTTCCCTTATTTTATAATGAATTTATATCCAATACACTAGCGGTGGAAATTTTTAGTTTCTACAAGCGCTTTAGTTTTAGGATTTAGGGACTTAGTTTAGGGTGTAGGTTTTAGGGGTTTAGAGTTTAGGGGAAATGGTTAGAAATTAGGGTTTATGGTTAGGATTTATGGTTTAGAGGTTAGGGTTTAGTTTTAGTGTAATAGATTGAGGATTTAGGTTTTAACTCTAAAACCCTAAATTCTAACTCTAAAACCTAAATTATATTCACAATCCCAAAATTCTAAACTACTAAACCTAAACCCTACATCATAAATTGAGTCCCTAAACCCTAAAATTAAGACATTTGTGGAAACTTTTAGTTTCCACCGCTAGTGTACCGCTAGTGTATCAAATAATTATCCATAATGGATTTATATCCAATACACTAGCGGTGGAAACTTTTTAGTTTCCCATAAGCGCCTTAGTTTTAGGGTTTAGGGACTTAGTTTAGGTTTAGGTGTAGGGTTTAGAATTTAGAAAATTTAGGGTTAGGTTTTAGTATAATAGGTTGGAGATTTAGGTTTTAACCTATAAACCCTAAATTCTAACTATAAACCCTAAATTATATTCATAATACCTAAATTCTAAACTACTAAACCTAAACCCCTAAACCCTACATCATAAATTGAGTCCCTAAACCCTAAAATTAAGCGATTGTGAAAACTTTTAGTTTCCACCGCTAGTGTATCAAATAATTATCCATAATGGATTTATATCCAATATACTCGCCTTAGTTTTAGGGTTTAGGTACTTAGTTTAGGGTGTATAGTTTAGGGTTTAGAATTTAGGGTTTGGGTTTAGAGGTTAGGGTTTAGGTTTTAGTGTAATAGGTTGAGAATTTAAGTTTTAACATACAAACCCTAAATTCTAACCTTAAACCCTAAATTATATTTACAATCCCTAAATTCTAGACTACTAAACCTAAACTCGTAAACCTTATATCATAAATTGAGTCCCTAAACCCTAAAATTATGGCGCTTGTAGAAACTTTTAGTTTTCACCGCCAGTCTATCAAATAATTATCCTTTTATAATTAGCCATCAACATGTTTCGATCTTGTAAGTTGTAATGAAACAGCTTTCTTTGACCTATTTTTTAGTTAAAAAAGCAATTACTTAATCTAAAAATATGAATATTTTTTATAAATTTAATAGGATAAATCTTATTTATTATATTAACTTATTGTATACAATCACTATTACATTTATTTCATATAAATATAATCAACTTTTTTATCTTTTAAATATATACAATTGAATTAAAATCAAAATTTTATATTATTGAATTAAAATCAAAATTTTATATTATTGAATTAAAAACACTATTACATTTATTTATAAATTTTATATTAACTTTTTTATCTTTAAATAACAAGGGAGAGAAAATCAAAATTTCGTCCTTAGTGCATGTAAAATCTAAGTTTAGTTCTAGAAACCCTAAATGATATTCTACCTTTTGGTGACATCATTATTTAGTTCTCAAACTTTCTCTTGTTGATTTGTATCTTTTTCTTCGACACATTTAAATTTTTTTTATCTTTATTTTGACTATTCTTTTTCTTGTGATCTTTTCATGTCCTCTCACAACAACTTTTAAAATCATTTGTTAGAAAAATGTTAACCAAAGAATTAAAAATAAATAATAAATAAAGTACTAATATTATTGATAAATCGATCAGATTAAAAATAATAAATAAATTTAAATGACTGAAATAAAAAAAAATTGAAAAGCCGAAATACTTGTTAGGCCAAAATCTGATTAGGGAGAACGAGTTGAGACATGTGATTACACAATTTTTTTAAGACAGATTCAACCACTCATGTGGTGCTTGAGAACGTCAACCGTCTATCTCCTAGAATACAACAACTAGATGATCAACTGTGGTAGCACGACGCAAAGATCACGAACTGTAATCTTGTCTTTTTCTATCACCGATAAACTAGGTTAAAAATAATGAGAAAAAATTTTGTGTTGTTCGTAAATCTAGTAGGTTCACACGATATTTATAGGAGGTTTCATATAGAAGAAATATTAGAAATAATTTCAAAAATTAAATGCCATAATACCTAAACCCTAAATTCTAAACACTAACCTTAAATTATAAACTCAAAAACCTAAAACTCTAAACTACAACCCTAACCCCTAAAATTAAAACACTCGTGTAAATTTTAATTTACACGGCCTGTGCATCTAAGTTTTTCTCTCGTAATATTCGTGATTTCTAAGCCATAGTTATTCGTGAATTAAAGGAAATAAATATTGTGTATTCTCAAATACATTTTTACGTGAATTGCAAGACATTACCAAAATAATATATGAATTAGAGAATGAGCCATTAATATAGTATCTCACCATATATTTATTATTTTAGTACGGAATGGGATATGAGTTTCTTATTTTTTTTCTTACATAATTTTTATGTAGTTTACTTTGAGCATTAATTTCTCATTCATCACTGAACCGTTTTGACTATATAAAATATCGTTATAAAGGTTTCATGGATTAGAATATGAAACCATAATTTTATGATTCGAATATCCACCTAACCCATTAAAAATATGCCTCAAAATTTCCAAATTATCACATTTTTCCAACATCATTATATTACAACTGTTTAAGAGGATAAAAACATTTCTAAACAATTATCTTTGTCATCAAGCAACTCAATCCCTCGCGATACAAACTACCAATAAGAAAAAATAGTAGAGGAATAAGCTAAAAAACTTAGTGAGACCTTAACATAAACATAGAAAATAATTTTAGAAAACAAATATTCAACAAATCAATTCAAATTAACGAGAAGTAATTAAAGCAAACATGATATAAAATTCAAATGAATGCCCCTAACTATCAAATTCACCCGCTAAGCTACCAGGACAAGGTTCCTTAAAACTCGTAATAACCGAACGTCAATAGCCAACCACCATCTTCAATGTTATTAACCTTTTGTCACATTGAGTGACGTCGAGTTGTCTATCCTACGACTCTACATTCAAATTAATAGGATTAAACCGTCACAATTATCAAAATCATCGCCATCTTCTTTTGACAACCCCTTTGTCTGGTGTTAACCAATTTTTGACATCAACATATTTTAATAATATTTCTATGTTATATTATTTTATCAGATATTATTTTCTTTCAAGTCTTAATTCATTTAATATTTTTTAATACTTTGCCGGTCAATCTCATTTACATAAAAAGGTAATGTTTTAATATAATTTCTGCATCATGACTCAATTAATGATTATTTTCATATTGGTTAAGTAATTTAATTGAAGTAAAATCTGTGTGACATGTCGTGTTTATATTTTTGTTATTTTATATATTTTTAAACTATTATAAATTTTGATATATTTATGTTATGAATAATTATTTCATGCACAAGCGCAGAAATTTTGTTTACACAAGCGCCTTAATTTTAGTGTTTAGGGTCTCCATTTAGGGGTTTAGATATAGTAGTTTTGAATTTTGGGGCTATTGATAGAATTTTAGATTTATGATTAAAATTTAGGGTATATAGGTTAAAACCTAAATCCCTAACCATATTACCTTAAACCTTAAACTCTAACACTAAACTTTAAATTCTAACCAAAAACCCTAATTTCTAACCCTAAACCACAAATTCTAAACCCATATTGTAACACCCCTTTTCGTATCCATAAGACGAATACGAATCAGGAATGCCACAATTTTACTATCCTTAAATATTAATGATATTTGAAACAAAATTCAAATTTTAATAATTTTAAAACCAAATCTTGAGTACTGGTACACTCTGTCCCAAAATGCATTCTTGCATTTTTATATTTCTAATTCATCCTAATTCAATTTCCAAATGTCTTCAAATGTTATGTATGCTTATAAGAAACAATTGACTATCATAAAACATACATGCACTCAATTATCTTAGCATGCAACTCATCACCTGAGATTACTCTAAACTTTAAATCTTTCCAGAAACACCAATTATCATGAAACCATAATGAACTTTAAAGGCCAATCACAACTCAAATAGATTTAGCAAGTATACATGCCACTATAATAATCAAACCTCAATTAGGATGTCATTACTGTGATTACTTGTTGAGCTTTCCAATATTGATGCAATGTTCTTTTCACTCTCATCTTGATTTACCTACGTGTGCACAATCAAACACGCGCTAAGTACGAACTTAGTGAGGCAATAAAGGAAGTTAATAACATTAATTTAAACTTTATTCGACTTCATGGCTACGTTTATATAACATGATATATGTCAATGCATCAACTTTCACATTGCATTAGTAATGATTTACTACATGCTAAAGTCATAAGACTTTCATTCTTGTTCATTTGTCATAATATATCATCTATGCATCAATGCATGAATATATATATATATACCATGATACAAGCTAATGAATGTGCTTGTTCAATTCCTTCAATATTATATCAATACTTACCGATATACTTGCCACTTATTTTCAAAAGCTCATAAGCATATTCACCTGTTTATCATTTATTAAACAATAAACCATAGCCCAAATATAAGCCTATGAGGACCCTAGGTACACGAGTCAAATTTGCACCGAAGTGCTAATACACATAAGGTCGTGCCCACCACATGCACTAAGTGTCCTTTATATACACTATAATGCTAAACCGAGTATGCAGTGTGCTGTTGGACTCTATGGCATGCCAACTATACCCTATCCCTCAATGACATACTTGGGCATATATTTCATATTTATTTCATCCATGACAATGTATATCAACATAATTTAACATTGGGCAGTTCATACCTGAAATGACATTCATAATATAACATCATATATAACTAGTGATCCATGCATTTATATTCAACTTTTGACGTATTTAAAATATGTCAATCATATGCTCCATGACATAAATATAATGACAATAAAATTTGGGTAGGCTCATCGCAAGCCATCCCAATGATGTATAAAACATCAATGTGTCATGATATGTATGCAATTGCACTCACCTTGGCCACTTAACACAATGCCTCACTAAGTCCTAGTTTGATCATTTCTTTCATAGAACTTCGAACTTTCTTTGATTCGGACTTGACTTCATTAATCACATGAATACAATAAAATATTTGTTAGATTCAAATCTAACAATACCTTAAACATGTTGTCTAATATAATCATTCGAATATAAAATTTCCAAATATTTTCCTTCTTCCTTGTACTGTTCAAAAACTCATTATGGTCCTTAGTGACCAATTTGAACTTCCATTAATTCTTCCGAGCTTGCTGACTAACATTTAAATACAAAATGTTTCAAATTCCATTTTCTGATAGCTTGCGCTACCTTCAAAGATTTATTTCTATAAAATAATCTACAACTCAGAATTCGATTCCATTTGTTCTAAAAAAACTAGATTCGATAAGCTTTCCAACCATATAATTTAATAGTCCAAATTCAACTCGTACTATTTATGACGAATTTTCAAAGTCAATTACAGTGTTGAATTTTGGAGTAGACTGGTACTCTATTTTCTGACATTTCATCACTTAAAAATTCATATCTTTTTATATGCAAATCAAAATCAGTCACCATTTGTTTTAAAAGAAACTATACTGAATCACGAATACAATGATATAAAGATCACTTTCTAATTATTTTTGTAGAATTTATGGTGAATTTCCAAACTCACTGCCAAAATTAGGGATATTACACATACACTAAAACTCATAAACTCTAAACTAAAACCGTAAACCCTAAAATTAAAGCACTTGTGAAAACAAAAAATTTCTACTGTTCGTGTATGGGATAATAATCCATATGTTAATTTTTGTGCCCTGCCATTTTTTTACCTATTTTTGTCCTATCTAGCTCTATTCCATATTTTGTATTATTATACCTATTTTTTCTAAATTTAAATTCATTTACTTTAAATTCATATTATAAAAAATATCGTACATTAATATAATTATTATCATAGAATTTTAATTTAATTTTTTCTGTCGTGTGTTTTGAGTTGGTTTCAAAAAAAACATTATAAAGTTAATAGAAGGAGAGGGGGTAAGTTTAGGGTGCGGCACTTTAATTTAATGTTAAAACGGTACAATTTAAATGTTAGAAAATATGGAACTTAAAAAGTTATCACATAATCAAAATATTATAAAAAAGTTTAATATTTTAGGTTGGCAGTTTTTCGACAAGTTTTAAAACTTGGTTTCTGATTTCATGACAAGTTCCGCAAACTTCTCACAATCCTAAAATATTATCAAAAATATAATATTTCAATAAAACGATAACATTTAAAATTTTGTATTTTCTAATATTTTAGTTGTATTATTTTTTAACTTTAAATAAAAGGGCCGCACCTTGAACTCACTGGGAGAAGGGAGTCTCCCTCGATTGGAGGTAACGACGGAGAAAGGCGGCATAGGCGATCACCATAGAGGCTGTTGGTTTCTGTTCAAGAAGAACAAGTGGGTTCTATTTTTGTTTCAACTTTCAAGCAGAGTCAATTGAATATATATATATATATATATATATATATATATATATATATATATATATATATATATATGAGATAAGATCTTCTTACGCTATATAAATTTGAAAGTTTTATACTTTTTTTTAGACCATTTGATGAAGTCAGATGGATGGTTGAGATTAACACTAGAGAAAATTTGAAGATTTTCACTTGGAAAAAATAAGAAAATAATTTTAGTCATTTATTACTCTCATACGACGCTCCAAAAAGAGTGTAAAAGTAATTGAGTTTTACATAGTATAAGTAGATCATAACCCATATATATATATATATATATATATATAACTCAGCTAGTTTTACAGTAATTTATGGTCATTAGATGATAAAATGGATGAATGAGATTTCCTTATTTTTTTTCTTCTAAGTGATAATCTTCACATATCCTACATTTAATCTCATTAATCTATTTCGCTCATCCAACAGTCATAGATTAGTGTAAAACTAATTAGTTTTACATAATGTGACTGAATCTCATCCATATATATATATATATATAAAAGATATTTTTAAAGGTTAAAAATCAAGAAAATAATCCACATGACAAGATTCGATAAAAATATATAAAATAATTTTGTATACTAATTATCGTTTATTTTCAAAGTAGAAGTCCTGAATCAAAATCATAAAACAATAATATATAGTTAATCATATAAATGAAAGAGATAAAATTCAAATAAATTAAAATTTTGAAGTCTAAGTAACAAATCTTATTATATTGTTTTGTAAAAGAATTTAGATGGCCATAGCTGATAGCCCCCAGAGTACAATGTACGTTTGTCACTAGTTATTTCTATATCATGTCACATCAACCTTTAACGGTAAAAAAATGAAAATTTTAGGGGAACTAATCAGCTCCTAATTGAAATGTATGATAATCACTTCATTTATTATTACTTTTTGGTCGTCATTTTGATTTTGAGAGTTTTTGTTATAATTATTTTGAATTGACTTATATCGTACATATAATTTTGGTAGGTAAATCTTTTAGCGATGATTTTTTTATATACACAAGGTCTACTTTTCGAGACCTACTTAAACAATACCAAACTACTTACCACTTGGACCAACCTCATTAGTAGTTTATTCATTATTTTAATAAAAATCAATAGAATTAGAAATATAAAAGGACTATCATAAATATATATATATGATTTATATTCAATACATTGGCGGTGAAAACTGGAAGTTTTCACAAGCGCCTTAGTTTTAGGGTTCAAGGTCTTAGTTTAGGATGTAGGATTTAGAGATTTAGGGAATAATGCTTAGAATTTAGGGTTTAGTTTTTAGGGTAATATGGTTAGGATTTATGTTTTAACTTATAAACCCTGAATTATAATCTTAAACCCTAAATTTTAACCACTATCCTTAAATTCTAAACTCCTACCCCTAAACCATACACCCCAAACTAAGATCCTAAACCTTAAAACTAAAGTGCTTGTAGAAACTTTCAGTTTCCACAGCCAGTGTATGAAATAATTACATATATATATATAATTATTATCTTATACACTAGTGGTGGAAACTGAAAGTTTCCAAGCATAAATGCTTGTGAAAATTTTGTTTACACAAGCACTTTAGTTTTAGGGTTTAGGAATTCTGTTTAGGGTTTATAGGTTAAAACCTAAATCCTTAACCATATTACTCTAAAACTTAAAACCTAACCCAAGCCCTAAAATTCTAATTTTGAAAACTTTGAGTACCTATTTTAAATGGATAACAATTTTTTTAAACTTTTTTTAACAGCCGGACACCTAAAATTCTAATTTTAAAAACTTTGTATACCTATTTTTACAAAAAAATACTTTAGATACCTAAAATTCAAAAGAAGTGTACTTTGGACACCTATTTTTACTTTAGCCTTACTATATTATCAAGCTGTGGACTAGTACTACCAGCTTGAAAGCCACGCGTCGACTTTTTAAAACAGAAGTAGCTGAAGCTACTATACATACAACGGCAGCAGATCTCTCTCCTTCTCTTCTTCACGATCACTCTATCTGGCCAGAAGAACAGAGCCACACCAGTGGAAAAGGAAAACAAAACAAAACAAAAAAAACCTTAGTTTTCAGGCAAGTGATCCGCCAGCGTTTTAATCTTTTTGTTTGTTCATTTGAATTTTATAATTTTATTTCAAATTACTCCCGATTTCTTTGTCAATTTCCTCTGATTTTTCATCCAGTATAAACAAACTACAGTTTCTGTCTCCCTCCCATCGCTGCATGTTGTTTTTGTTAAATACTTGATTTGAGTTAATTTATTTTCATAATTAATTATTCATTTAAAGCTAAATGAATTAGAATATGAAGTTAAATTAGTCAGGTTCGATCTGTTAATGTTGATTCTTCAGATTTGATCAAATGTTGAAATACAATTATAGATTTCTGTTGTGTATTTGTAGATAAAATGCAAGGGGGTTTGATTTTAAATCTATTATTATCTCTTGGTAAATTTTATAGGGGCTTTAATTTGTGGAATTTGAAGTGTTTTTTGAGCACCAATGGACCCTGCTGAACTAACCATTGAACAGGTTGGTGACCTGATCACTTCATTTGCTTTATTAGTTATAATTTTACATTAAACTGAGTATTTTTTGAGTTTCAAGTTTTGGTATTGGAATTTGAAAGCTTTAGGGATCTTTTGGCCGTCGCTTTTATTATTTTTTGCAGCAAAATGTAGAAAGTGCAGTTGAATATAGAAGTAAACGATGAATTTGAAGGATTAGATATTACAGATGTGAAACCTTTCTTTGCAAGAATTAGCATTAAACTTGCATTTCTCTGGTTGATTTGATTTACTTCTGTGGGTGCTTCTTTTCTATTTTCTGTTATTGAATGCCTTAGTTTTGAAACCCTGAAAAGCATGGAGCTTCTCACGGATATGTTAAGCAATCTCCTATGAACTGCTTTGTGGGTGGCATTGGTTTTAGGATTCTTTTAAATGCTTCAAATTGTTTGTTTGTTCACTTCATCACGAGTACTGAAGCACATTCTTGTTTGCTTTTTTAAACAAGCACAATTTTTTTTGTCTCCTTTAAAATTTCCCTGATCTTTATTTGTTGAACATTTATCTGAGTTGTGTTGTTCCTGTCCTGTGGTTTACTGGTTCAAAGAATTTAAACTATTTTATCTTTTTAACTGTTTCAATGATATAATTAATTATGAATGGTTTCTTGTTGCTGGTGATTCCACTTTGATTTCTTTTACTCTTTAAAAGGTACTGAAGAGGGATATCCCATGGGAAACATACATGACAACTAAGCTGATTTCAGGAACAGGCCTTCAGCTGTTAAGGCGATATGATAATAGAGCTGAAAATGTCAGGGCGCAGTTATTGGATGATGTAATGTTTTCTACTTCTTCTTAAATTATGTGCTGGGCATTATCTTGTGTATATCCCCCCTTTCTCCAATTAATTCAGTAGTTTTGTTAACTTATTTTTCATCATAAACAGAATCAGGTTTTAAAAGTCTAACTATAATTCCATGGGAATACGTAATTATTAAGGATAAAAGAATGACATTGATTGGTGAAATTGAATTTGACAGGATGGTCCTGCCTACGTTAAAGTGTTTGTTAGCATATTACGTGATATATTTAAGGAAGAAACAGTGGAATATGTTCTGGCTTTAATTGATGAAATGCTTACAGGTATGTAAATGATATTGGTCTTGCGAGGATGCATTGAGCTCAAGTAAATTTACTTACTGCTATTTTCTACTGCAGCCAATCCAAAACGAGCGAGATTATTTCATGACAAGTCTCTTGCAAATGAAGATGCTTATGAACCTTTCCTAAGTTAAGTTTTTATTCAAAATTGTTTCCATTTTTAACCTATAGATGATTCATTTTATTTTACTTTGAGGGCGGGTGGGTGGATAATAAAGGTGGCTGAATCTTATTAATCTTTCGATGATCAGTTGCCCGTATGCAGTGTCTGTTTGATGATTGATGTATGGCTGGAATCCCCATCCTAAATGTTATAGTTATACATACTACCTTCACTTCTTTGTTGCATTTTTGTTTTGACTCTAAATTGAGGTGGTTCCTTGGTGATGAACCTGATTAGGACTCAAGCAGGCTTATACTGTTAGTGATGGCTTTGATTCTTTAGGATACTTGTTTTGTCAAAAAGTAGGTCTTGGATCCTTGAAGATATAACAATTTTGCCTTCTCTTGCTGAAGGTTGTCTGGCTTATTTTTATGGGATTTAGCTCCATCTGCATAATGAGCCTGTACAAATATCTGGATTATTCATGCCTTGCACATAACTAACCATTATTTGATTCTTTGTTGTAAGCTTTCTATCTATTGTAAATAAATAGTAAGCATGTATAATTAGCGTATTTAAAATCATGTATGAAAATATACACGTATGCAACTGGCCTCCTATCTGGATCTCTGGGAAATTAGGCAGTTATCTCAGCCCAAAGGTTCAAGTTACTACATGATTAACAAACTTGGCATTTCTGAGGAGCTTGTGCTACTTTTTGTCTGCCTTCCAGTTGCAAGAGATTTTAGATGCAAATAACTTGTATCTTGAAGGTCACCAATCATATATAATCGGATTAGATATGGTTATTTCTAATGTGCTGTTTTTATCTTTATTCTACTCTTGGTTGTATTACCTTCCAGGTTTAGAAGAAGATACTCGTGTTTCTTAGTTAACTTAGAAGATATTTATTCATGTACACTTGATTTCTTAATCTTGTATTGAATCATCTGGAGTAAAACTAACAATCCACAAGTTGACTACTTTCAGGTTGCTCTGGAAAGGTAACTGGTTCATACAAGAAAAGAGCTGCAAGATACTTTCCTTGATAGTGAGGTACAAAATGTGTGGTCCTTCTAAGGATCTAAGTACATGTTTAAAGAAACTTTAGCAAATGACATAATGTCTTGCATGATTTATTTGTTGACTTTACATTCTTCTTTCTATTTATTTATAGTGCCAGGCCAAAAACCCAGGATGGTGTTGTTGCAAATGGAGAAGCCTCAAATTCAAAGATAAAGCTTTCCACCATTGATGATGTACTAAAGGAATTGGTTGAATGGCTTTGCACACAGGTTAGTGTACTGCTTCGTATTTTGTTTTTTATTGTCTGCAAAGCACTGTTTATTTATTCCAGCCAACCAAAGTTGATTGCCTTGGTAGGTTTTGATTAGGTTTCCCTATAATTTTACATGCCCTCTGAAGTTCCATTTATTTCTGTCCACATAGATGGTAGTTTTCCTTCCTGACTTCCAAAATCTTTTGCAGTTGAAGAAGCCTTCCCATCCTAGTCGTGGTATTCCAACTGCTATTAACTGTCTTGCAGCATTGCTGAAAGAACCTGTTGTCAGATCTTCCTTTGTTCAAGCAGATGGGGTCAAGTTGTTGATTCCTTTAATTTGTCCGGCATCCACCCAGCAATCTATCCAGGTATTTTTTCTTTTTCTTTCTTTTTCTTATTTTAAGGTGGTCAGGTTTTAAAATAAGAAACTTTTCCTTGCAAGCCATTTGAATGGCCTAATTCTGAAACTGACAACTAATCTTTGTAACAGCTTCTTTATGAAACATGTCTTTGTGTGTGGCTTTTATCCTACTATGAACTGGCAATCGAGTATTTGGCAACCTGTAGGGCTCTACCCCGACTGGTTGATGTTGTTAGGTGCTCCACAAAGGAGAAGGTGAGGTCTTAGTTCTTATGGTATTGATTCCATTTGCAGTTTTTTCAAGTTCTACCAGGACATGTCTATGTTTCTGGAATAAAGTGCATGTATGAACAGGTATACTATGATATAGTATATGAGCAGACTTCTGCTTTTTACTAGATTAATTGTTTTTACCCTTTTACCTTTACTACCATTTTGAATTTTTACTATTACAGGGGATAAGATGCATGTTTTCATTCATGTCCATGCTAATTAATCTATCTCTATGTTGTTGATTGGTCATGTTTGTTTAATCATCTCAATATATATGTTTGATTTGTACAAAATTGTTTATCTGGATATCAACAATGGCTGTCAGGTTGTCAGGGTGGTTGTATTAACCTTTAGGAACTTGTTGTCCAAAGGCACATTTGGTGCTCAGATGGTTGACCTTGGACTGCCACAAATTGTTCAGAGCTTAAAAGCTCAAGCATGGAGTGATGAGGTAAGAGAATGGAAGGTTCAATACTTATTTGGCTATGTAATTCTTGTGTTAAACTCATTTTTATTCAAATTTAAAATTCAGATTTGGTGCAGCTACACTGAATTTTTTGTGCTCTTTACATATCAATGCTTGCTTATTGAATTGATTTGGGTATCTCATAGGATCTGTTGGAGGCTCTCAATCAACTCGAAGATGGGATGAAAGATAATATTAAGAAATTGAGTTCCTTTGATAAATATAAGCAGGAAGTTCTCCTTGGTCATCTTGATTGGTCACCCATGCATAAAGATCCGCAGTTTTGGCGTGATAACATTACATGCTTTGAAGAGAATGATTTTCAGGTATATGTTTTCCTTCCTCGCATTTGTTATTCTTAGGGATTTTAGGTTCTTGTGCTGTTTACTTGTTTAAGGGATAACTTTCTGGAAAGGAATTCAAATTCGAAAAAGCTAATTTGTCAAATTGGTCTGCCCAAAACTTACTGACCACGTAAATCTTTTTAACCTTTTATGTATGTAGTACCAACCATTCACTTTGGTGCACTACCATGCATGTGAACTGCTAATATTGTGCACTACCATGGGACATTAGGGAAGTTGATTGGTCAGTGTGCAGCTCCTAGATGACTACTTGTAGTTCGGTAGCAACATTGATGTACTAGTTTTAATCTATAAATTTTTGAGGAAAAAAATGTGTTCGGGCATATTGTCTGAATTCTGATATTCTTGAAATCTCCGGCAAGTTATGATGGTTCATCAATGCTAGCTAAGTTTGTCCTTGCAAAACATTATTACCATAGCAATTTGAACATGTCTGCACAGAATCGTTTAAAATAAGCATACTGAATGATTTTGACTTTTGAATATTCAAGTGGAAACTTTGTGTGGCAGTTAGTTAACATTTACTTGTCCAGATTCTTAGGGTCCTCATCACAATTATGGACTCGTCCACTGATCCAAGAGCTCTGGCTGTTGCGTGCTTTGATCTTTCGCAATTTATTCAGCACCATCCTGCTGGTAGGGTGATAGTGAATGACCTCAAGGCCAAGGAACGGGTGATGAAGTTGATGAACCACGAGAGCACGGAGGTTACCAAGAATGCCTTACTCTGCATCCAGAGGCTTTTCCTTGGCGCCAAATACGCCAGCTTTTTGCAGGTGTAGTTTCATCTCATCGGGTTTATGGTCGTGCCTCATTCTACTGTGGAATTAATACAGCTAGTGAATATGGTAAGTAAATTCAGCTTTAGCAACTTGGGTGTTCTATTTTCATTCTGAGTAAACTAAATTATGAGTTGGGGTGCTCTTCTTCCGGTATTTGATGATATCAATGGAAGATTTAGTTTCCCTTTTGTCAAAAACTTAAAAATATTATTTATTAGATTCTGAGATGTGGAATAGAATAAACACTTTTTTAAAAATTTGATTTTCCTTTTTTTTTAATTTCCAATAAATAAATTTTATTTCCATGTTCATGAAGTTCATATTCTGCATTCCAACAACTTCCAAACTTCATATCTCCTCTGCTCTCTTTATTTACTGTTACGCCAATGTTTACAGTCATGGGTTATATAAAACCAAAATGGTCACATTTGTTATTTTGAATGATGTCTGTCCTACTTGGAGGTTATGAATAAACTTGTTACTTAATCCGTATATGATTGGATTTTACAATCAAGCCTTGAATTTTATTGAATTTTGTATCTATTTTTTTCATGAATTTTTATTTTAATAATTAAAAATAGAATACTTTATAGAAGTATTGAAGATTAAAAAAAATTAACGTTAAACTTTGATCTAATGAAAGATTGACTTAAAAAATTCTCATTCCAAAAACTAAAATGTCTCTTTTTTTCCCACTTTTGCAGTTAAATGTTAATGTCTCTTTAGATGTTTATTTCTTTTACCAAACTATGTAGTTATTTAGTCATTAGTACAAGGAATATTTACATCTTTCTCTTAATTAATCTAGGCTAACAAAGGTTTATTTAGCTTAATTCCAAGTATTTTAAAGTGAGGCTTTTAGTGAACTAAATTTGCATTTATATGGATAATTAAAATTTTAATGGGATGAAGCACTAAATTCATTAAGCAAGGCCTTCGAATAAAAATAATTGAGCTAGGAGGATCGTTCCTACAATGACTCTCTGTAGTATATCATACAATCAATAGATTAGATACCAGTGTTTAACAAAAAAAATTAAAATATATCAGACATATATAGACCCAGGAAGTAATGTGAAAAATATTTAAGGAATATATTAATTAAGGAAAGTTTAAGGAAAGTTACGGGTTGAAGGGGACGAAATATATTTTTTTGATAAATTCTAATTTTAATGATAGCAAGAGGGGTGAAGATTTTAAGAGAAAGAAATGGTATAATATAAAGAAATAAAAATGTATATTTTAACTAAGCTGTTAAATGTGTTTACTCAAAAAATATAAATATTTTAAAGTAGAAATTTATTTATTTTTAATTATATAAATAAAAGATTAAAAAAATTGACGAGTGGGGACAAAAACCTGACTCACTATTAACATAGTTCCGTTCGAAGGGCTTAAATTTTGGATATAGGAGGTGTTAAGATTACTTAATCATTAGGACAATAGAACTATTAATAGTAAAATAGATAGCTTATTAAAGAAAGAGTAGATTTTTAGATATGTGAATAGGGAAAATTCTAGATTTTTTTTTATAAAGAATTGATAAAAAATATATTTTTTATTTATTTAATAGTTTTTTATAATAAATTCAGTTGAAACTTGAATTATGAATTATTTTTAATAAAATTTTATTATTTTTTAATTAAAAATAAAAAACTTGAAAAGTGGTGTTCAATCCTACTTTATTAACAAAAAAGAATAATCACACATTATGTCCCATGATTTCAAAAGCTATTAAAATATTTACTGGTGTATATCGGTACATATTAGTAGTACATATTGGTACATAATATTTACTTTAGACTCATCTAGGATAATTGTTAGAATATTGCTGTTGAGTTTTTTTTTTAATTTTAAAGTTTAGTGTTTTTTTATTCATGATTTATGGTGATTCTTATCAAGTCAATGAAATAACCATTGGAGTTTGCTGAAGTGACAACAATGAGTATTGTTTATAGTATGAAGCAACCCCACTTCACTTTTATTTGCCTGAATTCGGTATACAGTCTCGATGACTTCTCTTGATAGTTTATATATCATAAAAAAAATTGACTCTTTAATCTATTAATTTAAATTGAGTATTATAAAGATCCATTATAAGATGACTCTCAAAACTCAGTTTGTTTTATTGATAATGTTAGAATTTAAACCTCTAACGTTGTTGGAGAGGCCCAAACTACCAAGCATTTAGTTAATCAATAATGATTTAATTTGCGACTTCAATTGTATCTCTTTGTTTTAAAAATGCCAACAATAATATAAATACAAATAAATAAAGATGGAAGTTTACTGTTTTTTTTGTTTATTTATTGTACAACCAACTATATTCGTTTGTTTAATTTAAATTGAGTATTATAAAGATCCATTATAAGATGACTCTCAAAATTCAGTTTGTTTTATTGATAATGTTAGAATTTAAACCTCTGACGTTATTGGAGAGGCCCAAAATACCAAACATTTAGTTAATCAATAATGATTTAATTTGCGACTTCAATTGTATCTCTTTGTTTTAAAAATGCCAACAATAATATAAATATAAATAAATAAAGATGGAAGTTTACTGTTTTTTTTTGTTTATTTATTGTACAACCAACTATATTCTGTAAAGTCAACATATTTCACTGCATGTCAGTGCTATTGCGGCGTGCACTTCCATGCAGGTTTGTCATATCATTTTATGCCATTTAACGTCAGTTGACTAACAATTTTCATCTGCAGAGGGTCCATTTTGACCAAAAATAAAACGTTAAGGGTTAAATTACGTCAAAAAAAGAATAGAGGCTAAAATGACTATTCAGTCAAACGTTGGGGCATTTTTTTGACATTATGCCAATTAGATACCATTCTCAAGTTACATGACTCCTTACATATATGGCATGTTTTTATCTTTGCATCCAGTGCAACGAGCTTAATGACTAATCTTTTATGTTATGTTGGTCCAAATTTAACGGAAAATTTATTATTATTATTATTAAAAAATAAAGTTGAAATTTAAAGTAGAGTGGGAACGTAATTCATTTAGGGTAAATTACGTAAATCCTCATTGAACTCTAATCTCAAACTTATTTTAGTCATTAAAGTTTTAAAACGTTCAATTTACTCATTGAACGCTTTTGGTAGTTCTTCCATTAATTTTTTGGCAGAGTTATGATGTGAACGTCGTCCACCATTTATCATCGTCGGATGCCACCATCGGGGACAATAGATGGTGGTCATTCACTCTCAAATTTCATCATTTGCTTCTTCGTCTCAATCCTCTGAGTCTGGATCCGACATTTATTTCGTCGGAAAATACCTCAAAGTCCACTAATAAGGCAACAATCTTTCGATTTTTCTCTCGTTGATCTCCCTCCTCCACCATCGGATGGAGCTCGTTTCTCAGTATATTACTTCTCTCGTACCAATGAAGCTTTACATCGTTCGGATCTTAAAGAAGTTCCTCCATTCACAGGCAAATGGACGTTGTCCAAAAGTTAACAGAAGAGTGACAAAAAACGTTCAATGTCTAAACTTCAGTGGATAAATTAAACATTTTGAAGCTTCAGTGACCAGAATAAGTTTGAGAGTAAAGTTCAGTGATAATTTACGTATTTTAACCCTTCATTTATGGTTCAATGCAACCCACCCTCTACCATTGTGCTTTCTTCAAAAACAAGTTACCTTCAATCTTTGACCTATTCTTCCTATTCACGGCAATACATTTATATAAAACTTTTACTCTACAAAATCTAAATATTATCTATTATCCTTCATTCTGCAACCTCCAGCATCTAAAGGGTAGTAAAAAGAAACAAAAATGAAAGTAAAAGATTCAAAAAGGAAAAAGAGAAAGGACATACAGGTTTGAAGCTTTATGTTATGTCATGTTATGTTATGGCCACTCTGGACACAAAGAAATACCATACCAATTTAATTTGCTTCAACTTCTCGTTTTTTTCTTTCTTGTTAAATCTTATGATTGGATTGTAGAAATCCAAGCAAAACCCCCCACTTTTTCTGATCTTTGATGGCTGAACAAATTTAAGAAAAGTGTTCATCACTTGTATTTAAATTACACTTTCTTCTTCAAAAAAATGTCTGCAACCATTTATTTGTTCTCCAACCTCTTCTCTTTGTTCTTCCTGTTAACAACATGTCTGCTAAATCCAAGGACTTTCAATCTTCCTTCCTTGATTCTTTAATTTTAGACTGGATCTCATTTGGGGTTCTTTATTTCTTTGTTCGGCTCCTTTTTTTATCTTAAATTCTGAGATTATGTTGGATGAGGATCTGCTCACCTATGGTTTTTAAGTTCTCACTTTTCCAGTTAATTTTGTTCTTTGGTTCGTGTTTGCAAATGGGTTTTACTTCATTTTTCTGTATTCATAATCCTGACATTGTTTTATGAGGATTCTGTTCTTAGTTCATTTGCTTGTTGGGTTTAATCATTGTTCTTGTAAGAATATATCTCTCAATTCCCAAATGTGCTAAAATGCATATGTGTTCATGTATGAATTCTGTAGAATAATTTGGTCTTGCTAAATTATGTCGAAAAAAGTTGGCATACTGGTTTAGATTCATGATTAATTTTATGTCTCCATGAATTTTGTTTGTTGTCTTTGCATTGTGTGTTTAAAACAATGGGAGTTTGATCTTACGCTCAGTATATGATTCCTTTGAACGTTTAAACAGATCAGGTTTATCCGAAACTCCTAGCAAGGTTTCACCGGCAACACCGAAATTGGCGAGTAAAGTAAGCAGGTGACTGGCTAAATCAGAGCCTGATTCACCCTCTCCCTTGCAGAGTACGTTAGCGATGGTGCCCTAAGGCCTATTGCATGGACGTGATATTTTGATTATTAAATTTATTGTTATGATAAATTTGCATACTTTTGTATCCTTGAATATTATTATTCTAAATATCCCTAATCAGTTATTATTGTGGAAACAATAATAAGATAAGATTAGTATGAAGTTTGATAGATATTCATAAGATGAATATGTGAATGAGATTTAAATCAAATTCATATATGTATTTGTTGAGAACAAATATTAGGATCGACTCGTCTTGAGATTAATACATGGATTAAAGTTATATATTAATCTTCAAACAGTTGTGACGTTAAATCCTTAGACCTGCAATTGTTACGGTTCTCAACATGATAACTATTATGTTTTGATATAGTCAAACATCGTTTTTAATCGAACAATTATAAAGGTTATGCTTGAACATAATAAGGAATAATGCAGTGAGATATGAGTAATTAAGATGAAATTTATCCCTCTTAACATAAGAGAGATATCTTTGGGCCCCTCGATGATTGAGACTGGGAAATGCATGGCCGTGCTCAAATGAGTTGATAGAGATCAATGTCATTTGTTTAATCAATTCAATTGGGCATCGAGAAACTAAAGATGGAACGATATAAGGTTAACATTTTTCATGCCTTATATTCTATAAAGATATCATGAGATAAAAGGATTATAACATAAACTGAATTAAGGTTGTTTCGGATTATGAGCTTTTCATTTAACTTGGGTAGTCATAATGTATTGCTAGAGGCCGCTTATGACTTATAGAATAAAATGTGATTTTATCTACTGCCAACGTTAATTGAACCTATAGGATCGCACACTAAGAATAAATAAGAATGGTTGTGGTTATTACTCCCAATAATAAATTTAAAATAATGTGATTATTTTAAATTATATTGAGAGAGATTATTTATTCAAATTTAAAGAAGTTAAATTTGTATTATTGTGATAGAATATTTTATTTATTTTATTATTTTTCAAAAAAACAATATTAAATAAATAATATTAAATAATCTCATTATCTAGATTTGATTGGATTTAAATTCCTTATTGGATAAGAAATCCATTTTTTTAGTATATTATTTATTTATTTTAAATAAATAATATTATTAAATAAATCACGTCATCTAGATTTTGGTTGAACTTGAATTTCTTATCAGATAAAGGAATTTATTTATAATTTATTTAAAAGAGTTTTAATTAAATTATAATAAGTGAGCTCAATCTAAACTCAATAAAGTCATATATATATATATGTATGCCAAGGGGTTCTAGAAAGAGGTGATTTTCGAAAAATAGCCACCTAACTACAAAACTAGTTTTTTTTCGAAATCTTGATTGGAACTAGCATTCCAATAGCCGTTCGTCGTCCATTCGCGTGTGGATACTTGTAGAGGGCGGTCGTCTTTCAGAAAGGCAGAGCCTCAACTCAACCGGATTCCTGAATCAAAAGTTAAGGTAATTCTTGATTTCCTTTTTGTACATTAATATAATTGCATGCGATCCTAGAAATTCTTCATATGATATTTTTCCACTGCGTTTATATGCCTGATTAGATCAGTTAATTTTTTATGAAACCCAAAAGAGTACTCGCCGCTCGATTGAGCGTTCGCCATGACCATCCCTCAACTCGAAGCCTACTGTTAATCAGATCACCGAAGGTTGCCACCACGCCTGAAGTAAGCTTTTGTAGCCAATGTTGTCACATATCATTGCTTTTGATCTAGACATATTCTTGGTATAAGAAGTAATTTTCAGACACACGAACAAACCGAGTTCAAAAACCGCAACTTTTAGGAGAAACAAAATGAGATCGGAAATATTTTGTATCCTTTGATGTCTGGAGAGGAATTTCATTTGCAGTTTTTGTTGTCTTGATTTTCAGAAACCGCAAACACGGGTGGCTAAGGGATCAGAGTTGCAGGCTCAATTGAACTCGGTCCAGGAAGATTTAAAGAAAGCAAAGGAGCAGATATCTTTGATTGAGAAGGAGAAGACACAAGCAATTGATGAGCTGAAAGAAGCACAGAAAGCAGCTGAGGAAGCAAATGAAATGCTTAGAGAGGCTTTGGTTGCACAAAAACGAGCTGAAGAGAGCTCCGAGATTGAGAAGTTCCGAGCGGTTGAGTTGGAACAGGCAGGACTTGAGGTTGCTCAGACGAAAGACGAAGAATGGCAGAAACAAATTGAATCCATGAGGAACCAGCATGCTTTGGATGCGGCTGCTCTTCTCTCTACCACTCAGGAGCTTCAAAGGGTGAGGCAGGAACTAGCCATGACATGTGATGCTAAGAACCATGCACTGAACCATGCTGATGATGCAACCAAGATTGTTGAAATCCATGCCGAGAAGGTGGAGATTCTTTCAACCAAATTGGTTTGGTTGAAGTCCTTGATTGATTCTAAGCGAGAAGTGGAGGCTAATGAAAACATGGAAATGGTGTTCAAGCTTAAGGCTGAGATAGAGTCATTGAAACAGGAACTTGAGAAAGCAAAGGCTTATGAGAAGAAGTTGACGGAAAAGGAGACTTCGGTCAAGCAACTTAACATCGATTTAGAAGCAGCGAGAATGGCTGAATCTTATGCACGCAATGTCGTAGAGGAATGGAAAAATAGGGTTGGTGAACTAGAAACGCAAATTGAAGAAGCTGGAAAGATCTGTATCAGAATCTCTTGATTCAGTCATGAAGCAATTAGAGAGGAACAATGATTCATTACACGATGCGAAATCCGAAATTGCCGGTCTTAAAGAGAAGGTGGGATTATTGGAAATGAAAACTGGTAGACAAAGAGGGGATATTGAAGAATCAGAGCATCGAATCGATATGGCGAAGGAAGAGATCACAGAAGTTGCAAAACTGGTTGATTCTCTGAAGTTCGAGTTAGAAACAATGATGGAAGAAAAGAACCAAGCTTTAAATAATGAGAAGCTTGCAGCTGCCAGTGTTCAAACTCTTCTAGAAGAGAAAAACAAACTCATTAACGAGTTGGAAAATTCTCGGGACGAGGAAGAGAAGAGCAAGAAAGCAATGGAAAGCTTAGCTTCAGCCTTGCATGAAGCTTCATCAGAAGCTAGAGAGTAGGGAGGCTAAGGAGAAGCTGTTATCCAGTGAAAAAGAGCATGAAAATTACAAGACGCAGTTAGAAGATATAAGGTCGGTCCTTAAAGCGACAAATGAGAAGTATGAAACCATGCTTGATGATGTAAAAAATGAGATTGATCTTCTTAAAAGTACTGTTGAACAGTCCAAGAATTAATATGAGAATGCCAAAGCTATGTTGGAACAAAATGAACTGCATTTAGCGGATTGTGTACGAAAATCGGAAGAAGAAAGTTTTTCTCTGGAAAAGGAAATTAATACGCTGGTAAATTTGCTGAAAGAGTCCGAGGAAGATGTTGGATTAAAATTCAATAATAGTGGGCACATATGTATAATGTACGTTGCTATTATAAAGTTTAACACGTAATTAAGTGACCAATTATGTTACACGTGTTATAGGTACTAAATTGTCATGGAATTAAAAGTGTAGATACCATAAGTTAGATTTATAACTCAATGAGGGGCAGAGTTGTAAATATTAATAAACTGTTTTAATTCAGTTTATATAAAGGGTAGTGGTCCCCGAGATCTAGGTTAACTTGCATATCTCTTTTCCCCGTCTGAGAGTTGTGTGCTAAGAGGTAATCTATCATCTCGGAAGATCAAACCCTCTGAAAAATCTCCATCAATGGATTCAGGTACGCTTCCGCAAATCTAGTATTTATTCTTAATGGTTTGACATACATATCGATCTAGGGTTTATATTCGTATCGAATATATATTTTGGTTCTTATCGAATATATATTTTGGTTCTTACAGTGGTATCAGAGCCAGGTTATGTCGAATCATTGATATTATTTATGTATTAGGGTTTGATCTCCGATTTCCATGCGATGTTTATTTCTATGTAGTCAGATTATTCCGCTTTCGTTATTGTTGTGCGATTACATGTTCGCTGATTTCAGTTGATTTATTTTGTGCGATTGTTTTGCTTTCGATGATTGCTCTGCAATCATGCCTATGAATTTATTAATTGCTTTCGATTGTTTTACTTATGTTTTGTTCTTGCGGTAATGAAGTCTACGTTTGAAGCCATGATTTTATTTAGAAATTCAAAGCAATTTTTGGTTCTGTATTGTTGCTTTAATTTAGGTTATTATTAAATTATTTCTGGAATATAATTATGGCTTTAATCTTTTGTATTGCTTTTACTTTAACAATTGCATATTTAGGTTACAGTATGAAATATATATTTTATTTATGATATATATTTAATTCGGTTGGATCAAAATTTCAGTTTTGATCATTAGGTATAAAGATAAATATTAGAAACATATAAATTCATGCTTTGGCTATGTCTAATATTTTAGTGGGTTAATTGAAACACAATGTCACCAAAGTGACCGTCACAGAGATTAACTTATTTAAAATATCAAGATGTTTGTGTTTTGTAATTCATGCGTTTATTAATTGGCCCAAAGGAAAATTAATATTTGGCCAATTTCAAATAACACTGTGGTGATAAATGTGTGACAATTATAAGGTAATTTATGTGTGCAATACGTTAGTCCAAAGATTAACCTGTTGTTCAACATAGTTTATTGTCAATGTTTGATTGCTACAACAAGAGTACCGCTTTTACAATTAATATTCTTGTCCAAAGACTTGATATTAATGTTGTGTTTGGTATCTTGAGGGGAATTAGTCATTATTTTGAATTTATTTGTTTACTTATGAATTATTGGTGTGAGCATATTTATTTATTTATTATTCTTTTGTTCTATATTCAGCTAGTTCTTTCACGCCACAATATCTTCTAATGTCAATTCAATACCCATGCTTAATGGGACGAATTTCAAGGAATGGAAAAGGCACTTATTGATAGTGCTTGGTTGTATGGACATAGACCTTGCGTTAAGGGAAGAACAACCTGCACCTCTCACTGCGGTAAGCACCCCTGATGCAAAAAGGGATTTTGAGAGGTGGGAACGTTCTAATCGCATGAGAGTCGATGATCATGAAACACAGCATTCGAAACCTTTAGGGTGCAGAATCAAGAAATTATTCAAAGCTAAGGATTTCCTTGACAATATTGAGCAACGTTTTGTTAAAAACGATAAGGTTGAGATGACATCACTTCTGAATTCTTTGATGTCCATGAAGTACAAGGGTCAAGGAAATATAAGGGAGTACATTATGGAAATGTCTCATATTGCTTCAAAACTTAAGGCACTTAAGATCGAAGTTTTTCGATGATTTACTCGCCCTTATGGTTTTGGTATCGCTTTCTCGCAGTTTAACCAATTTAAAATTAGTTATAAATGTCAAAGGAGAAGTGGACTCTAAATGAGCTCATTTCTCATTGTGTTCAAGAGGAAGAAAGGTTGAAGCGTGAGAAAACTGAAAGTGCTCATTTGTCTAGTGCCTCTAAAGACAAGGGCAAGAAAAGGAAATATCGTAATGAAGTCGCTAGGTCCAGCTCAAAAGAAACAAGAGAATGTTCCAAATAATTGTTTCTTTTTGTGACAAGCCTGGACACATGAAGAAAGATTGTACCAAATATCACGCATGGCGTGCAAAGAAAGGTATGAATCTTACTTTGGTCCATTTCGAGGTTAATTTAGCTTCAGTACCTAGAAACACTTGGTGGTTAGATTCTCGTGCTACTACTCACATAAGTGTTTCTATACAGGTTGCCTCGAGCTACCGAAAGCCAAGTGATGGTGAAAGAAACATCTTTGTGGGCGATGGAAAATCGGTGGAAGTGGAAGCAATTGGGCATTTTAGGTTGTTATTAGGAACTGGTTTTTATTTGGATTTGAAAGACACTTTTGTTGTTCCGTCTTTTAGGCGGAATTTAGTTTCAGATTTCTTTGTTGGACAAATTTGGTTATTATTGTTCATTTGGAAACAATCGTTTACTTTGTCTTTAAATTCAAGTATTGTTGAATGGTTATTTAAATGCTTATGACAACCTTTATTTGTTAGATACAATTGCATCCTATAATGAAACCTTGCATGTGGAATCACGTGGTACTAAGCTTAAAATTAAATAAAGAAAATTCAGCATCATTATGGCATAAACGCTTAGGTCATATATCAAAGTGTAGGATTGAGCGTCTTGTGTCTAATGGTATTTTAGAGTCCTTTGACTTCACAGACTTTAATGTTTGTGTTGATTGCATCAAGGGAAAGCAGACCAAAACTAAGAGATTAGGTGCCAATCGCTCTACGACGCCTTAGAATTAATTCATACCGATATTTTGGGCCATTCCCTACGGCATCTTGGAATGGTCAACAATATTTCATAACATTCATAGACGATTACTCACGTTATGGGTACCTATATCTCATTCATGAAAAATCTCAGTCTTTGGACGTGTTCAAATCCTATAAAGTCTGAAGTTGAGAATCAACTCAACAAAAGGATTAAAAAGGTTCGATCCGATCGTGGTGGTGAGTACTACGGTAGATATGATGGATCAGGTGAACAACGCCCAGGACCATTTGCAAAGTTCCTAGAGGAATGTGGTATTGTCCCACAAGACACCATGCCAGGATCACCTAGTATGAATGGTGTTCTTGAGAGACGTAATAGGACTCTTAAAGATATGGTAAGAAGTATGATTGCTCATTCTACCTTACCCGAGTCACTGGGAGAAGCATTAAAGACAAAGCAGCGTACATTCTGAATAGAGTTCCCACTAAAGCAAAGCTGAAAAGACACCTTATGAGCTTTGGGTGGGTAGAAAGCCCACTCTAAAGCATTTTCACATTTGGGGATGTCCAATGAGGCAAGGCCTTATAGGCCACTTGAAAAGAAATTGACCAAAAACAAGAGTTAGCCTACTTTATTGGTTATTCGAGCGATCTAGGGGCTATAAATTTTATGATCCCACAATTAAGAATATTTTTGAGACGAGAATTGCAATATTTTTTGAGGATGTTGAGTTTGGAGGAGAAATAAGTAAGAGAGACATTGTCTTTGAGGAGGAATTGAGTTTTAACTCGGTTCCTACTATCACTTTTGATGATGTTCAAGTTTCTATACCGATCATCAATCAAGAAGTGAATCCAGAACCTCAACAAGACAATGTCGAACAGCTCTCTCTTATTCAGATGAGGTAATTGTTCCGTAAGAGCAAACTCAAAGAACCTCAAGAACAAGTGTCATTAAGGAGATCCACGAGAGAAAGGAGAAATGCTATTCCGGATGATTATATTGTATTTCTCCAAGAAAATAAGGATGATAATGGAATGATGGAAGATGATCCGATCAACTTTCATCAGGCCATGCAAAGTATTAACTCTCAAAAGTGGATTGATGCCATGCAAGAAGAGTATAAATCCATGCAAGACAATAAAGTTTGAAACTTGTCCCATTACGAAGGTGCAAAACCAATTGGTTGTAAATGGATTTTTAAAACCAAGAGGGATGCAAATGGCAATGTGGAGAGGTATAAGGCACGTCTTGTAGCTAAAGGTTATACTCAAAAAAAGAAGGCATTGACTTTTCAGAGACTTTTTCTCCCGGTTTCATCGAAAGACTCATTTAGGACAATCATGGCACTTGTAGCTCATTTTGATCTTGAGTTACATCAGATGGATGTTAAGACTGCGTTTCTCAATGGAGAAATTGAAGAAACAATTTATATGGTGCAACTGTAAAACTTTGAGTCGGGAGACCCAAAGAATATAGTTTGCAAATTAACAAAATCCATCTATGGACTCAAACAAGCTTCTCGTCAATGGTATCACAAATTTCATCAAGTAATTGTCTCTGCTCGGTTTTGAGATGAATATTGTTGATGATTGCGTGTATCACAAGTTTAGTGGGAGTAAGTACATATTTTTGGTTTTATATGTCGATGACATTTTGCTTGCCACGAATGATATAGGCTTACTGCACGAAACCAAGAGATTTCTATCTAAGCATTTTGAAATGAAAGATCTTGGGGATGCTTCTTTTGTTTTAGGAATTCAGATACATCGAGATCGATCTCGGGGTATTCTTGGATTGTCACAAAAGAACTATATCGATAAAGTGCTTAAAAGGTTTGGCATGCAAAATAGTAAACCAATAGACACCCCTGTCACTAAAGGAGACAAGTTTTGTCTTGCCCAATGCCCTAAAAGTAATCTTGAAATTCAAGAAATGCATAAGATTCCTTATAAATCAGCTATTGGGAGTCTAATGTATGCTCGTGTATGTACAGCGTCCGGATATTGCGTACATTGTTGGGATGTTAGGCAGATACTCAAGCAACCCCGGTATGGACCATTGGAAAGCAAAGCCAAGAGGGTTATGAGGTATCTTCAGAGAACAAAAGATTATATGCTCACATACAGAAATCAGATCATTTGGAGGTCGTAGGGTATACGGATTCTGATTTTCTTTGGGTGCCAAGATAGCGTAAAATCTACATCGCTATATTTATCTGTTAGTTTGGTGGAGCTATATCCCGAAAAGTGCCAAACAGACACTTGTAGCTTCTTCCACTATGGCAAAGCAGAGTTTGTAGCATGCTATGAGGCATCTAATCATGGAATATGGCTGCAAAATTTTGTCATCGGGGGCTGCGATTTTGGAGAATATAGAAAGACCACTTAAATTATTTTGTGACAATAAATCAAGAAAGTGTTGTATTCCAACAACAATAGAGCTCGTCTAAGTCAAAGCACATTGACATAAAGTTCCTAGTTGTGAAAGAAAGAGTGCAAAGTGGACAAATATCCATAGAACACATTGGGACAAACTCTATGATAGCGGATCCGCCACAAAAGGTTTACCACCCAAGGTCTTTCATGAGCACACCGCTCATATGGGTGTTACATCATTTAAGGATATTATTGTTTGAGTGGGAGTTTGTTATTTGTTCACTTTATGTTTATGTTTATTTTCAGACATTTATGTATTTGGTTATTTTCTGATCGTAAATAAAGTATTGATTAATTCACTCTTTTCTTATTTGGATAAGGACCTCACTTATGTTTAAAGAGGACCAGTTGGAAATAGGCATGTTCGGTTCACATTTACATGTAATTTCCATGCTACGCATCCATGATTGATCTATGTCATTTGATTATGTTTGTATACGTGACCATTGATGGGTCCAGTCATGATTGATATGGCAAAGACCGCTTTGATCCTATATGGATATAATTGATGGACGAGATTGTTATAGAATACCTATTACATGATAGCAAATTTTTGAGCTCATAAGGTCGTACATTTGTCAAGTAACATATGTTGCCCAAGTGGGAGATTGTTGGATTAAAATTCAATAATAGTGGGCACATATGTATAATGTATGTTGCTATTATAAAGTTTAACACGTAATTAAGTGACCAATTATGTTACACGTGTTATAGGTACTAAATTGTCATGGAATTAAAAGTGTAGATACCATAAGTTAGATTTATAACTCAATGAGGGGCAGAGTTGTAAATATTAATAAACTGTTTTAATTCAGTTTATATAAAGGGTAGTGGTCCCCGAGATCTAGGTTAACTTGCATATCTCTTTTCCCCGTCTGAGAGTTGTGTGCTAAGAGGTAATCTATCATCTCGGAAGATCAAACCTCTCAAAAAATCTCCATCAATGGATTCAGGTACGCTTCCGCAAATCTAGTATTTATTCTTAATGGTTTGACATACATATCGATCTAGGGTTTATATTCGTATCGAATATATATTTTGGTTCTTATCGAATATATATTTTGGTTCTTACAGAAGAAGCTTATGCATCTAAAGAGGAAGAAGCTTATGCATCTAAAGAGGAAGAAGCTCAGTTGAAGGAGAGCCTAAAGGAAGTTGAATCTGAGGTAATTTATCTGCAAGAAACTCTAAAGGAGGTCAAGACTGAGAGCATGAAATTGAAGGAGAGTTTGTTGGACAAAGAAAATGATTTGAAGCGTGTCATCCAAGAAAACGAGGAAATCCGAAGTAGGGAAGCTGCTTCGATTAAGAAGGCCGACGAGTTGTCTAAGTTGTTGGAGGAAGCTACAATCAAAAAGCAAAGTGAGGAAAATGGTGAGCTAACTGACAGTGAAAAGGACTATGATTTGCTACCTAAGGTGGTCGAATTCTAGAAAGAGAATGGAAATGGAAGTGAAGAGAAACCGAAGTCAGAGCAGCCCAAGGAGCCCAAAAAGGAGAATTCTCTAGAGGTTAATGATGTCTCAAAGGATGAAGCTCTTCAAGCTGATGGTGCCAAAGTGGAGAATGTGAACGGAAAAGGGAAGAAAGACGAGACAAAAGGAAAAGAGACAATTCAGTTGAAGTCGGATTCAAAATGTGGGAGACCTGCAAAATCGAAAAGAAAGAATTTTCACCAGAAACAGAACCTGAGAAAGAATCCCTTGAGAAGGTTGTGGAGTCAAAGGTGAAGGGTAGTGAGAGTTTTGATATAAATGGTTCCACAGAAAACGTTGATAATGGTGGAAACTCACCATCAAAGCAACAGTAACCGAAGAAGAAGAAGCCATTGCTCCGTAAATTTGGAAGTCTACTGAAGAAGAAGGGAAGCACCAATCAGAAGTAGATCAGACCTGCAGACAGGTATATTGGATACTATCTTGCAGGCTGCAGCTGAATGTATTTGATTGATATGTTTTGCTATTCTCAGTAGGTTTAAATTTGAAGAGGCTTGTACAATGTTTAGGTTCTTTCTTTTTTTTTCTAACTCTTAAGATTTCTAAATTTGATTCTTTGTGATGGAGATAATTCTTTTTTTCCCTTTTCTTCATAACTAAAATTCAAGGGGGAATGTGGTTACTTAAGTTGCACTTCATTGTGATAGAGTTAATTTTTAGAATACTTTAATATTAACTTAAAAAAATAATTTTAGTGGTGACATTGTATAATGTAAATATTAATTTTAATGCCGTCAAGAATTCTGTCATTATAAAAAATCCTAGAATGAGTGCAAACTCTAACGTGGCTTCTACTTTACCGTTTGCTGGCCATGGTGGCCGTCCGCTCGATGAGATTACTCAGATTGCTTGCTCGCCTGTGCTGGAGAGGCCAGGCTCTCCCATTGCCGTCAAGGATAAGCGAGAGGATAAAAAAGTAAAGAGCCATACCATAGAGGTGGTTTCTTCTGTCTCTGCGGGGGTTCAAGATAAACAAGCAGCAATTATCGATGAGGTTATGGATGATTTGGCTGCTGCTACTGGTCTGGATGGTCTCAACCAACAACAGAAGAGTGTTTCGGAGGTGAATGAGAATAGTAAGACGTCTTATGCCAGTATGGCTGCACATAACCCTAATGATGTTGGTAAGACGCCTGCTAAGAGTGGGGCTGGTACGGACGATGTTGTAGTCTTTGAGGAAGATTACATCATTGATCGTTCTGGTCCGTACCCGTCAATCAAATTTTCTGACTGTGTGCATGATCAGATTGACAATAACATGCGGCACACAGTGATAGTTCGTTTGCTGGGAAGAACAATAGGGTTTAAGGCTATGCCTAATCGTATTCTTACTTTATGGAAGCCATTGGGTGATATCCAATTGACTGATCTGGATAACGAGTACTATTTGGTTCGGCTTGCGAATGAAACTGAATACACTAAAGTCCTCACGGAGGGGCCATGGACAATTTATGAAAGTTACTTAACGGTCCAACCATGGAATCGAACTTTCTCAACTTCCGAGAAGTATCCATCGCACGTGATTATATGAGTTCGTCTCCCCGTGCTTCCTAACCGCTATTATTCGAAAGCTCTTTTCTGGTTAATCGCCACGTTGGTAGGCAAGGTAGTTAAAGTTGATTATAACACACAAGAGAGTTAACAGGGTAAGTTTGCATGTCTTGTCGTTATGGTTGATCTCAATAAGCCTCTTCTTCCGTGTATTGGCATTGATGGTAGAGTGAAAAGGTTAAAACATGAGGGTCTCCAACAGATTTGTTACAAGTGTAGGGTATATGGACATTCGAACGATATTTGTGGTCCGTTGATTAATGTGTCTGAAAAAGCCAATTCCTCGGAGAGTGCGAGTACTGATCATGTGAATCATGAGGGGCCAACTAAGGATGAGCTCTATAGTCCATGGATGGTGGTAGATAAGCGTCGCCGTCGTTTGCCAGCCTCCTCTAATGTGCCAAAAAAACGTGGGCAACAGGGAGTCGCGAATGGCCGGGTCCAATGCTTCCCCATTTTTGGCCTTGGTCAATGAGGTAGCTGCTGTTCTAGTAGAGCCAAGTAATATTCTGGTTAATTCTGGGGTTGGCAGAAACTCATCTGGAGATGGGTTGAAGCATAGGAATCTAGTGCCTGGGTCTAAAACGATTCTACAGTTTTTTGGTGCTGCTAAGAAATCAGCATATAAAGCATCAAACTCGGATAAAAAATCGAAAGCACCAGTTCATGCTATGGATTCATTGAAGATAGTCTCATTAGTTGCTGCTCAAGAAGTGGAACTGGTTTTCCATGTGGTTGTGAAGCACGTAGACAAACACGCGGCAGTGTCGATTGTGGAAAAATAGTCCCGTAAGTCAGAGTCGTCTGGTGGAAAAATAGTGAAGGCTAGGGGTTTCGCTGGTTGAAGCTTGAATGATGGTAATCGGCGTGGTGTGAGCCTTCGGAAACCTGCTGAGGTTCGAACCCCCACACATCCAGCACTCACAGATTGGATGTTGAGCTTTTCTAAGCAGCTCAATACAGCAGAGGCAACAGAGAATCCTAGGAGTAATGATGCGTCTAAGGGGCTGGATCTGGCTTTGTTAGTAGGCAAATCTCTCCCTGATGGAATGCTTGAGATTGTTCGTGATTCGAATGACATGGTGAAGGCTGTTGATCAGCCGTAGTAGAATGGTAAGTTTTTATTTCTTTTCAATATGTTTATAATGACAGGTATTTTATTTTGGAATTGCCAGGGTGCTGCTAGCATTCCATTCTGTAGTGTTTTTTGATCTTTGGTTCGTGAACATCATCTGAAAGTGGTGACCTTATTTGAGCTTAGAACTAGTGGCAAGCATGCGGATAGAGTGGTGAATTCTATGGGGTTTTCTCATTCTTTTTGCATTGAAGCGTACGGTTTCAGTGATGGTATTTGGTTACTTTGGGAGGATTCGATTGATATGGAGATCTTGCAGATATCGAACCAGTTTCTTCATGGCCGGTTTCAGTCGGATGAGGTGCATTCTTGGGTTTACTTTACTTTTGTTTATGCTAGTCCGGAAGCGTCAAAGCGTAAGTATGTCTGGAATCAGATTACTAATTTCAGTCCTGGCATTGGGTGTCCATGGGTGATTGGCGGAAATTTTAATGCTATTCTGTCCCAAGATGAACGAAGAGGATGCTCAGGTACTGTGTTTGGTGTGAGCTAACTTTTCACAGAATTTTTACATAATGTAGGGCTGATGGATTTTGGTTTTCAGGGACAGGCGTTTACTTGGAGTCATGGTGATTTGTATCAGAGGTTGGATCGATGCGTGGTGAATAACGATTGGATCCTACAGTTTCTGGATTCTTTTGTGTTGTATTTGGATAATGTTGGCTCGAACCATCTCCCTCTCTTACTTCATTTATCAGAGTCGCGAAGGAATCATGCTAATAGGCCGTTTTGGTTTCTCGTGGCATGGCAAGAGCATCTTTAATTTCAGGAATTTTTGCTTTCTGTTTAGAAGGAGGGTATGCCTATGGAAGTCAATGTGGGGAATTTTCAAACTAAAGTTTCGGTGTGGAATAGAGAAGTGTTCGGACACATTACTCAGAAGAAGAAACGTCTGTTGACGCGGTTGCGGGGTATTGATCGTGCTTTACAGGAAGCTCATTCAGATTTATTGGTAAAGTTGGATAGTAAGTTACGTGCCGAGTTGAATGACGTGCTGGAGCAGGATAAGAGTTTATGGAGACAGAAAGTGCAGACGTAATACCGTATCTGCATTAAAATTAGATGGTGACACTTGGTGTTATGATCAGGAGCTATCCGAAATTGCTCTTAATTTTTATTAAGGCATATTTACAAGTTCAATTGCGCCTTATAGCGTATTTGGCATCCATGGTTGATTCTCGATGGCACCACGAGAGAAATTGGATGCTTTGGCGGCGCCTATTTCAGATGTTGAGGTCAAGGTGGCTATTTTCGACAAGGGGCCTTTGAAAGCACCGGGAATTAATGGTTTACAGGTGATATTTTGTCAACAAAATTGGGCGATCGTGGGTACCTCGATGTGTGAGTTGATTCATCAGGTATTTGAGAGAGGCGCATTACCTGCTGATATTAACCGTACACTGCTTGTTTTTCTCCCAAAAGTATCTCAATCGAAAAAATGAGCCAGTTTTGACCGATAAGTCTCTGCACTATGGTTTATAAGGCAATTACTAAAATCATTGTTGATCGTCTAAAGCCTTTGTTACCAGGATGGGTCTCGAAGAATCAAACAAGCTTCGTCCCTAGCCGAGCTATAATCGATAACATCATCATTGCTCGGGATGTTATTCATACTATGAGACGGAAGACGGGTCAGAAAGGCTGGATGGCAATTAAGATTGATCTAGAGAAGGCTTATGATCGTTTAGAGTGGGGGTTCATTAATGACCCGCTTATGGATATTGGTATTCTAGACACGTTGCGAAATTTGATTATGCGATGTGTATCTTCGGTTACTACTCAGGTTCTCTAGAATGGTTCTATGACTGACTCCTTTTCACCCTCACGCGATATTTGCCAAGGTGATTTGTTATCGCCCTATCTGTTCATTTTATGCATGGAACGGTTACTCAGTCTATTCAGTTAGAGATTAACAATGGACTCTGAAAACCTTTTTGCACCTTAAAAATAATCCTGGTATCTCTTGTTTTTTGCGGATGATATGATCTTATTTGCAGTCTTCTATTATCCAGAAAGATTTAATCTGAACAGTATTAGATTATTTTTGCGCTGCTTCTGGGCTTAAGGTTAGCATAGCAAAGACAACTATCTTTTTTCTCCAAGTATGTTGGTCGCACTCTTCGTTCGTCTATTAGCGAGTCTTTCGGGTTTAAAGAGGTAACAGATTTTGGTAAATACTTGGGGGTGCCTTTGTTACACAAAAGGGTGACATCAGATTCTTACAAGTATTTGGTGCCAATGGTTCAGAACAAACTCAGTGGATGGAAGGCTATATCTCTTTATCTTGCAGGCCGAATTACTTCGGCTAAATCTGTTCTCTCCGCCATCCCATCTTATACCATGCAGACGACAGTTATTCTAAAAAGGACTTGTTTAGAGCTTGAATGAATTTTTTGAAGGTTTATTTAGGGTATTTCTAATTCTGACAATGGCGTCCATCTCCTGCGATGGGATGACGTGTGTCGACTGATGTCACATGGGGGGCTAGGTCGCTGCAAGTTGAATATTCAAAATGATGCTTTTATTATGAAAATAGCTTTCCATTTACTCACGCGTTGAGATGCTCGTTGGGTGCGTTTTCTTCATGCCAAGTACAAATGCTCTGTTGGTGTACCGATATCGCTGCGAAGTCGTAATAGCTCAGCTCTTTGGCGCGGTTTTAGTGTAATTTGAAATGATATCCGAAGCAATATAATGTAGAACATTGGACATGGTCGCAGTGTGAATTTCTGGTTAGACTCTTGGGTTCCAAATATTAGCCCTTTCGTGGAGTATGTGCCGGCCAGCGTGGCTAGTAGACTAGGAGGTCGCTATTTCGGACATGGCTGACCTGAATAGAGTCTGGCAATGGCATAAATCCTAGCACCTGCTCCCTGTTCATGTTTTTCTTTGACTGGCTGCTGTTAAAGGACCTAATGTTAATATGGTGGAAGACTCGATTGGCTGGCGTGGCTCGTTAGATCGTAGGTTCACAGTAAAGTTGACATTTTCCATAAGGCAAAGCCTGCTTATGGTCATCATCATAATGTATGGCAGGTTATACAGTAGTTTCGGGGTTTACAACGAATCGAGACATTTATTTGGCTAGCTTGTTGCGATAAGTTAATGACAAACGGGAACGGGTGCGTCGGCATTTTGCGGTGGATGGAAGATGTTGTGTTTGTAATGCAGAATTTGAAGACACGAACCACCTGCTGTGTTTTTTTCCTCTGCTACTGTAGTTTGGGCAGCTTTGGTTAAGAATAAAAAGTTAGTAGAGTTTATGACTATCGATTTCAAAAGTTGGAACCGGATTAACTTGACGAATTTGAATTATTTTGAGAAGGATAGCCGCGATTGGGACGTATTGTTTGGCTGTGTGCTATGAAATTTGTGGTTATTCCATAATTCGATAGCTTTCCAAAGCCTCTTGGAAGACCGTGGTTCGATATTGGACCAAAGTAGGAGACTGTAACAAATTTTCGTTCAAGCGTTGTCGCGGCCGTTGGCAACTTCTCAGGGATATTTGTTGCAGCGTTCACCAGCAACTTGGGTTACGCCTCCGAATGGTTAGGTGAAGTTTAATACAGATGGTTCTCGGCAGGAATTAAGTGGTCAGGCGGCATGCGACGGTGTGATCCAGGACGCTGCTGGAAATTGGATACTCGGCAATTCCAAATTTATAAGTATTTGTTCCATAGTCGAGGCTGAGTTGTGGGGCATTTTTGTTGGGTTGAGTTGCGCTTGGGACATGGGTCATCGACGGATCATTGTGGAAACGGATAGTCTGAATGCTCTCGGCTTTTTCCGATTTGGTTCGACGTATCAAGGGATGCTTGGCATCGCCATGCATATACTTGATTTGTGTGCTCGTGATTGGTTGGTATCGTTTAAACACATTTGTCGTGAGGGCAATAAGGTTGCGGATCGTATGGCAAAACTGGCAAGGTTTGATATCTTTGATGTTAGTCTTTTCCCTGTACCTCCTTTGGCAGCTGGTAATTTGTTGAATGCCGATGTAAGATATTAGTTTAGTTTGGTTTTATAAGCGTCCGATGTTTGTTGGTTAGCTTATGCTTTTCGAGTTTTTCGTACGTTTCTGTAATCATTTTTTGTGTATTCTTTTCTTTTAATTAGTAGTTTTTAACGAAGCACATGACAATTATCTCATTTTCACAAAAAATATTAATTTTAATAAAATTTACTTTAATTATTAACACAGGTCAATGACTAATTATGTAATCTTTATTTAAAAGGTTGTTGTTGGGCTCGATGAATCAACCGAAATTGCTTACCATGTGGTGGAGAAGTTGTTATTGGGTGATTTTTGTGGGAAGTAAAAATATAGAAAATTGATACAAGAATTTTAGAGTAGTTCGACTTTCTAAACAAAGCCTACATCCGCTACCTTAGCTTCCCCATTAAGGATTTCAACCAATTCACTAAAAATTCTTCCATTTTCCAAGGCTTAAGAGGAAACCTTTTACAACTTAGACTCACTCACCAAGTCTAGCATCCAAGGCTCAGAAACCGAGTTTTGAGAACACTCTCTAACAAGAGAAATTATAAGCAAACTGAAATCTCTCAAGGTATGTGTTTGAACTCTAAAGCACTCACCCAAATCCTAATACATTTGAGCATACATTGACAATTAAGCTCAACAAGTGTAGTCTATACAAGAATGAAAAATTTAAGCACTAAGACTCAAATACAATCATAGACATGTTGGCATGTTAATTATTAGTTGTTCCAGGTGATTGAAAAGTCTTTTTATCCTCCGAAATGAGTTCCTAGCCGTTGGAGACTGTTGAGGATGATTTGGAGACTTTATTTCCCGCAATAAATGCAGTTATGAAGCATCCGATATCGGTACGCAGGGTTGCCGTATCGGTATGCGTTCTTCAGAAACTAGTTGTTATGCTCTTTAGCCTTGGTGTATCGATACAGTGTATCGATACGCTACAGTCTGTATCGATACGGTGTATCCAAACGGTGTATCGGTACGTTGCATGGAAATAGCCGTTGGGGATTTGAAAGCATAGGGTATCGGTATGCATATAGGCGTATCGATACGACCCTAACCCCGTACCGATACACTCCTTAGCGTATAAGTTATTTTAAACACATAATTTTGAGTTTGACTACTTTAAAACATTTTAAACACTTCCGTAAACCTTTTGAAAATACCTCAAACTTATTTTCAAATTGTTTGGACTTAAAATCATTTTTAAAATCTTTTCAATTTAATCTAAAACTATTTTTCAATTATTATATCAAAATAATTATAAGTTTGATTTCCTAAAAAACCAATTTTACTTAATTTTGAGATATTGCCTTAAATTCAGTTAAATAAAATGTTTTAGTGGAATTATAGCAAGTTCTATCGTTGGCTCAATGGTTATGCCATGTGATTTTTATGCAAAAGGTTTTGAAGCCAGCTTTTTCTTTTGGAAAAAACTTTGGTAAACAAGTGTAAACTCGTGCCTTTTAGTTTTAGGGGTTAGAATTTTAGTTTAGAGTTTTAATTACAAGTTTGATTTCCTAAAATAAAAATGCGAGAATTTGTGAATACTATTTATATAATTTTTTTAAAATTTAAATTACAATCCTAATCTTAAAAAATTAAACCTTAACTATATACTTAAATTATAAATACTATTTTTAAATTTTAAATCTTATAATCTAATTTTTTACACTTTAAACCTTAACTTCTATAAATTTATAGGGAATGTGCATCAAATTTTTTTAATAATAAGCACTACTCTCTTCCTGCTTAGTGGTTAAGGCGTTAAGCTAGCTGGTCTGGTGTGGTCAGCCCTTCCTCTCCTAACACGGAGGCGCTGGTCAACGCGACGCCGCTTTTGCTCCCACGTCACGCGCAGAAAACCAAACTAAAATCCCATTATTTCTCGTTTCCCAAAGAAAATAAAATAAAATAAAAATCCTCTCGTTTCTCTTCAAGTTCCAATTTCTTCTTCATTTTCAAGTTGATTTATATTTTCCGGCGACAAAATTACAGTTAAGTAGTTTATCATGTGGCTGGAGATCATCTGCGGATTTATCTTTTACCGCTTCTTCCGCCGCTTCTTCTACGGCTCCGACGCCGTTTTGGACATCGAAACCTCTGATTTTAATGCTGTTTTTTCCGTCGCTAATAGGTACTTCTCTTACAATTTCATTTTTTTTCTAATTTCTTTCCTTTTTTTAGTTATTTGCATGATTTTTCTAATTAATTAAAAAAAGAAAAAAAGGACTGGAACTTTCCTGATTTTAGTAGAGTTTGTTAATGAGCTGAGTTAGATTGTGTAAGTATTAGCCCCTTAAGGTTTGTTTGGTTTCTTGGACTGAATTCCTAGAAAGAGCTTTCTTGTAGTTTTCATTTCTTTCCAATGGAAAAAGCTGTGAGACAGGAGAATGCGTTTGAATGTGAACAATTAAAAAATAATTTTTAGATCTTTGGAGTAATGAAGTCCATGATTTTCATTGTAGACTTGAAAAGCTATATGGTGGAAATGTGTACATGGGGCTTCGCATTCCAGATGCTGACACTGGTTCTCGACAGAATATCGATATTCTTCTTGTTACTAAAGGGTGAGGTGTTTATGCTTTCTCGGCTTCATTGCAGTTGCGTAGAAAATGTTCTAGTATCGATTAGTTTATATGTATATGCATATATGTCTATTCTATAATTGGTTTGTTTAAATTGTATTCAAAGATGAAAATACAATTGATAATGAGATTTTAGTTATTTAAATTTCTGTCTTATTTTCATCTTTGTTTCATGTCGCGAGGATAAGATTATGTTATCACTGGATTTCTTGATGTTCATTTTCTGGTGCTCTTCTAATTTTACTTCTTGAAATTTAATCCATTTGTGCAGAGAAGCAGCAGTTATTTCTGTCAAGAATCTAGCAGGCTTCGTTTCTGTAAATGAGGACGGTAGCTGGACTTGTGACGGTGACGGTGACGGTGACGGTGGCAGTACCAGGGCTGTGTGTCATCCTGATCCCGTAAGTCACCATGTTTATATCTGCTTCTTTAGGAACTCAATGTATATGGCATGATTGGAGCTGTAATGAACTGAGCTTGAATGAACGGACTTATGTTCATGTTCGTTTGTTTATTTTTAAGCTTGTTCATATTCGGTTAAGAATTCCAAAATTGTGTTTGTTTCTTTAAATGAATTTGCTCGCGTTAATAAACAAACATGTTGGCGAACATTCAAAGATAAATATTATTAATTATATCATAAATAAATAAAATAAACACAAATAATAACATTATTGGTTATATAACAATTGAATTATGTACGAGTCTTAAATGAGTTATTAAACGAACATGAATGAGCTTGTTCATTAACATAAATGAACTGAACATGCCTTTTTTGTGTTTGGTTTGTTTAATAAACAAGTCTCAAAATCTTGTTCATGTTTGTTTATTCATAGCTTGATAAGCGAATATAAACCAAACTGTTCATTGAATGTCTTTTCATTTACAGCCCTAGCGTGATTACATGTTTATTGTGAGGAGCGTGACTGTTGGTTGGTATAAAAGCTTTTCTAGATGGGTTATATTCTCAGTGTCATGATGTACAATCTCTGCATTTATTTTCTGAGTTCTCACCCTTCATGTTATTAGACGTCTCTCATTGACAAGCATCATCGAACTGATAGTAATTACTTGATGTTTTATTGAGTATCTACACTGATACCAACGATTATGTGGCCTTTATGGTAGAGTGCTACACCTTTAGAGGGAAGTGACTTTTTTCCCCAATAGAAAAGCATTCTAACTTTAGAGTGAAGTGAAGATAATTATAAACTATTTGTTGTTTCAGGTTTCAGAGGCTAAAGAGCAAGCTTCAGTACTTGAATCATATGTTGAACAAAGGGGACTTCCTGTACCAGAAGGATGTTTTTCTTACAAAGTTGTAATTCCGAATCCAAAATTCCGGTAAGTACTGAATAACATTTTCCCCCTTCTTTAAAGAAAAATCCTTTTAAGACTATGTACTAAATAGATTTTACTTGCAGTACCTTCTATAAAAAATTTCCATCTGAGGTTATCACTTATTATCAATGGGTGCAATTAAAACCAGAACCAAAAAGTATGTTTTCTGGATGGATTAAAAGTGCCTTTTGTGGTGGGAAGAAGGAGATGCAGGAATCTTTTCATCAACAACTTAACTTTATTCTCAGCACAGCTCCAACGTGGGACAGGTTTGTAACTTAATGTGTCAATAATTGTGATTATAACTTCATTCACATAGTGAATTATATATATATATATATATATTATCCAGATCATGTCATTTTTTGTCAATAATTTTGATAATGAATCTTGCTATGTGACACTAAAACTTTGATTTCGCTTTGTTTTCTCTGAACTAATTGCATGATTTTCCATCTGTCAAGACACTTGTAATTAAAATGATAATGCAAAGAATACCTAACTCAAGAAATTTTGAACTAAGCATTAGGGATTAAATAGGAATTAAGTTCTTATTTTGCAGTCATATAGGAAGATGAAGTTTTTTGTTATAGAAGTAGATTTTGGATTCTTTTGAATATTATTCTCATCATCAGCAATTTTGGCGTGAGAAAACTTGATTTCCCATGATTTGTGCAGGATGGAGCTTAAAGATAACAAGTATGTTCTTGGGGAATTTCTGGATTTTAAAGGGAAGCAAGAGGATATCCTAGCTTTGAGAATTATCAAAAGATCAAAAGTTAGCCGCCTTACCATCCAAAAGATTAGCATGTTTGGATTAGGTAATTCCCATAATTTGTTGTCATCTGCATTTTCTAGTCTTGTTTGCTTCTTTTAAAATAATTTTCTTCTTATGGATTGAAAAATCTCCAAGATTCTCCCATAGTCATCATTAATGATTCACTGAGCATGTTTGTTAATTATCATTTCTAGGCATACATTACTAGGCTTAATACCTAAGTAATTGTTGTATTAGGATATTGAAGTAGTGACAATATCTAATATATTTGTTTTTAGATGTTCTT
Source organism: Hibiscus mutabilis (assembly GCA_019671005.1). Classification (NCBI taxonomy): domain Eukaryota; kingdom Viridiplantae; phylum Streptophyta; class Magnoliopsida; order Malvales; family Malvaceae; genus Hibiscus; species Hibiscus mutabilis. The sequence goes on along the minus strand of CM033750.1, from coordinate 32,952,381 downwards.
GTCAAATTCTGAGATAAATCCTGTAAACAATAAAATTGTGATTCTGGAAAGGAAAATTATCTGATACACAGGTTTGAGTTTAGGCTGTGTAAACTCAACCTTGCCTATTTAGGGTTTAGGGGGTCTTATTTATAGTTTATTGTATAGGTGTTTAAGTTTAGAATCTAGGGTTTATGATTTTAGGTTTTGGGGTTCAAATAGACAAGGCTGTTAAAGTGTACACATGTGTAAACTGCAGGGGGACATTGTCCCCCCCCAAAAAAAAAAAAAAAAAACCAATTTGGAGTACGATAAGGATTATGGCATAGGGTAAGTACCCTTGATGTGTATTGATGTTATCTACTGGTTAGCTGTACTGCCGTATTTTCGTGCAATCATCTTGTACACAATTTCCTTGTTGATGCAGCCCATTCAAAGGTTCAGGTTTTGTACTCTACTCGAGATTATCGAAGCAGAGGAGCTTCAGCTTGTGAGTGGAAGGAAGTAACCGTAAGATCAAGCACGGAGGTCATATTCCAGCCTCAGAATTGTACTAAAGTTCACAAATTCAAGCTTTCTTCGATCACATCTCTGTCTCTAAGTGCCTGATGATGTATCCTCCGAACGAAGAACATAAACATGTAACCTTTTGTTAAGTCAATGACAGAACCAGTTCCATGATGAATCATATTTTTGTTTATATAGGTGCAATGTATGTCAGTGGGACTTCAAAGAGCTAATGATGTGAATATTACATTTTCTTTTATTTTTTTTAAAAGTTTAGAATTTGATAATTCTGCAGATTTCTGTTGCAGAATGAAAAGAATGACAATTTGATTGAAGATTTAGGTTACAAATGTGGCTAATTGTGTGTTTGCAGGCCAATGGATTCAATGTATATATTCCCAGCTGGTAATATATATTATAATCAGAAGCCTTGAGACTAAAGCAAATTTCTTTAAAAAATTGGTATCATTCCCTTGTTCAAAGAATATATAACCCTAAGTTACAAAGACTTTTTTCTTCTAAAATAAAATACTCGTATTCAATACATGTATTTTTAACAAATATAAAAAATTAAATATCTGTGTTGAATCATCTTTAAATCCGACACATCTAAGTCTGAATAACATGGAAAATGTCTGAAAAATAATTAAGGCAGCAACCCAAATATCAATTGCTCAAAACTTGTTCATTCTCAAACTCCATCAAATTGTTCAGCTTCCTATTGCTTATTCTTTGTTGATAGATTCTCGTCTTCTCCGGACTGCAGACACTAAGTATACGGACGACGATGTTAGGATTCAAATTCTTGATCTATCAGATGTCATCTCATGTAAATAGATGAACGAAACAACTGAATTAAGCTCTGGTGTTCGAAAACTAAAACAATGTTAATTTCTACTAACCTTTGAGGAGGAGAAGAATCAGAGGAAGGTAACAACATTTGAGCAAGTTTATCAGCATCGTGGCTGCAATTGATAACCTGGTTGAAGCATAGATATCGTCCGTAGGACGAGACATCTTCAAACACGGAAATGTGAGCATTAGCGATGAATCTCATATCCACAGTAACAAAAACCCCATCTTCATACATCTCGGCTGCTCCTTTTAGGTAAGGATTTGTGATGTTCAGGTCGGGAGTCATCGGCAATCCTCCGTTAATTGTCACCATGTTTATGCCTCGGTCCATTGCCAGTGCCCAAGCTGACTTTTCTGCCACAGTTTTAGATAGTGCATGCCACAACTGCACCGAATTGAAGTCAGAGAATCAATTAAACATAATTAACTAAATTTTGTTTCACATGAAAGGTGATTTAGTACCTTGAACTTCTTGCAAAAATCGATGTTGGACCAGTTCTTTTCGTCGAGGTCGGACGAGGAGGCGGATCGGCCTTCGTTCCATACAACAGCCGTCACAGAGGATGTGAAAACGACCTTCTCCATTGTATCTGTTTGAGCACATGCTTCCAACACATTGTGTGCAGCTCTCACCTCAATTTCCGCCATGAATTCCTGCACCATTTTATAAAGATTTGATTCTTCCACCGTTTTAGGCGCACCATATGCAATGAAAATAACAGATAAACGTACATCATAGATGGTGTGATCGGATGGAGGCTCGAAACAGTAAAATAAGCCGCAACATCCCTTCAATGCATCCGTTATGCTGTGGTAATCAAAAGGGTCCGCATCGAATATCCTTAATCTTTCATTGTTGCAAGGCAGCAGCTCCTCAACCGATTGGAATTCACCTCCGTGACCACGGGGTTGAAGGGCAGCATGGACGGTGTAGCCTCGGTGTAGGAGCAAGTGGACAAGGGCGGAGCCAAGGTGGCCAGATGCATCCATTACACAAACGGTCCTCGAGTTTTCGTTACCGGGACTTGCCATTGCTATATGCACTACTTGATGCAAATTTCAAACAGGAATTGAAGGAGAAAAAGAAGAAGAAATGATGCACCGTGGGAAAAGAGGGTGAGGGTATTTATTAGAGGAGAGAAAAGTAGAGGGGAGTTAGGTTGGTGTTAATTAGAGATGGTTGGGCCGGTGGTAGTTAGCTTCTATAACATAACAACAACACAGTCTGCAAAGGCAATGGATAGACTTGGCTTAAAGTATGAAAGCGAGGGGTAAGTCATCAAAACTCAATTTTTACAAAATCTGTGACTAAAAGAGAACAGACCGAAAACAAAAGGGACCATCCGTATAGTTTACCCATATAATGATTAGGCAAAATATGGGGACCAAAATGCAAGCTAAGACCTAAGAGGCTAAGACCATTATTTATGACTTCAAAAAGTTTTTAATCAGAGAACTCTCTTCTCTCCTCTTTTAACGCCTACGTGTGGGTGTTAAAAGCTACCTACACGTTTTACTCATAAATGAAGATTACAAAATGTTACCGCACATAAAATAATTTGTTTCTTCACAAAATTAAAATTTTAATCAGATATTATTTTAAAAAATCTAATAATATATTATTTAAAAAAGCTAATATTTAGTCTGTTTAAATTAATTGATCATTAATAATTTTTATATATTTGAATTATTTTAATATTATATTATGCATTTATTATTATAAATTATATGTAATATAATATGACTAGAAATAATATATTTATTTAAGTCAAACGAGTTTGGACCTTAAAGTGAAATTATATAATCATCTAATATGACTGGTTTTTTTCTTTGATTCATTGATTAACTTAATATTATATGTATTTATTCGTGGACGACCGATTTCACATATTAAAAAAGAAAATTTATATGATGAAAGTTTATCAAATTTTAAAAGTTTTAAGGACTAGTCAACAAAATTTAGAGTAAGTGGTTAAAAGTTTTTAGTTGACGCATTTTTCTTCTTTTAGATTATGTGTTCTAGATCCATTAAGAGCAAATTTTTATTTCCTTTCTCCTAAATAAAAATTATTTAAAAAATAGTTTCTTGGAGTAATCATAATATTAATATAAAAATAGAATATTAAATATTTGATTTTTACTTGAAAATAAAAACAAAATCATGATCGCTGGAACTAAAGTTGTAAGAATTGAATTCTCTCTTTTTCATGTTTGAGGGGTTCACTTTTAAAAATGCTAAAAACAACTAAAAATATAAAATAGAAGGGAAGAATTTATACAAATATAACTATTTTCAAGCTAAAATTTAAAATTTTAACCTTAAAATTCTAACCCAAAACCTAAACCTAAACCATAAACCCTAAATTTTAAATCCTACCACATAAACTCCTAACCTCTAAACCCTAAACTAAAACCCTAAACTCCTAAATAACTCAATTGTGAAGCTTTATTTTCCACCGCTAGTATATAGGATAATAATCCTAAAAGAATTATGATTTTAAAATTTAGACTTATGATTTTAAATTTTAAGATTTAAATTTAAAATGTAAAAAATTGTATAAATCATTTATACGGTCTATATGTAAAAAAAAATAACTCTCTATTTGTAATCACTAGTTTTATCCGGGGGTAAACTTGATTTTTTTATATTCGACCTTTAGTTATTTAAAAAACAAAAACACATATTATTAGGATTTTTTCATCCATATTATATTAATGTTATATTATTATATTATTATTATAATATATTATGTTATTAATTAAAAACACAAAAACAAAAAAAATAATTAAGTACTAAATAATAAAGCCCAATAAAATATAATAAATAATAAAGTCCAAATGTTTGTACAATTCATATTACAATTTAAAACCCCAAAAAATAATAAATTACACGGCCCACTTGGAGCCCAAATATCTGAAACCCTAATGCCCCTCTATCTTTTGCGCAGCCGCATCTGGACCATCAGATTTGGCTGGTTGATCGAACGGTTCAGATCTCTTATTAGGAGGAAACCCTAATCACCACATCCCTTGGCGCCTCATTGATTGTAGCCATTAGATCTGGGAGCACGTCAACGATCCAGATTAGAGCTGAAAAGCTTCTAGAGTTGTCACGCGCCCAAGCGCGGCTTTCCCGCTCCTTCACACGCGCGTGTGCCACACGCCTGGACCCTTCGAATCTCTACGCGCCCAATCGCCTGACGTCTGGACTGCTCCTGACCTTTCCTTTGTCGTGGCCAGCTTTTGCACTGGTCCCCTCCTCCTCACCAAGCAGCCACGTTGCTCGTGCAACACAAAAAAGATAAACATGAGCAACAAGGATCAGAGGCAGATCGAACCAAAAATAAAAAGTTTCCAGAGGATATTGGTGGATTTCAGAGCAAGTTACAACAAGTCTTTTTATCTTTTTTTTCTTGCATGTAATACTACAGATATATAATACCGAACTCTCAACCATTGTAACTTCAATTTTAAAAAAGCAATAGAAAGAAGCAAAAAAGAGAGCCTTTTAAGAGGTATATTTTTCTTGTTTACTATTTTCATGCATGTAAATAAAAAACAAAGCAAAAAAATAGATCTAGTTTTCAGAATTTACCCTCCTGTTTAGCTGTATCATTCTCCGGTGACAAGCCCACAGCCTCTGTGCCATTAGGGTGAACCGAGATGATGTTTGGTGGTTTTATTTTGGAACGCCGATTGAGTTTCTCTAGGGAAAGGGTCCTTCGTTTTTTAAAAAAAAGAGAAAGGGAGAAAAATGTTTTGAAGTTCTGTTTTTTCAGATCTGATAAGAGGGGGCTTTTTAGGAGAAATTGGAAGTTGGTTTTAGTTTCAGGGAGAAAAGGAGATCATTTTGGGATTGTTTTTTAGGTTTCCGGCACTGACGTACGGTGGCCGAAAGGGTGTTATGGTGGCCGACGCGGAAGAATGGGTGGCCGGTTTCTGATTTTGTGCCCAATGAACGTCGATGTTCATCAGGCTGGGAGAGAGTTGAGAGCATTTGGGTTTTCTGGAATGGAAAAAATGGTTTTGTTTTCAAATGGCTAAAAGGTGATTTTTTTCCCGAAAATAGCTATTTTATATCAAGCCTCAATTTAAAAATGGTTTATTCCATTAATAAATCCCTCTGTGTTTTTAAATTACCCGCCCCATGGGTTCTGTCTTTTTAAATTACACTCCAGGCCCCCCAAATGTTTTTAAAAATTTCAATCTAGCCTTAAAATAAAATTGGTTTGTTTTTAAAAAGTGGTTTTATCCCATATTCGGTCTTTCCGTGTTTTGTAAATAACTTTTAAGGGTATCCGTCTTTTAAAATTACACTAGGGGTCCTTCAAACTTTTTCAAAAATCCCAATTTTGCCCTGATTTGAGACCATATTAAATTAAAAAAATAGGTTATTTCCATTTTAGTCCTTTTGTCCTTTTATTTTTTTAAAACCTTATGTCTTTTAAAATTACACCCTAGGTCCCTTTAACTTTTTCCCGCATTTAATTTAATCATGTTTTTAAAAGGGCTAATAACCCTATAGGTCACTGTTTTGTTTAAATATTTTCAATTTAATCTTCTCCAGTGTAATTTTGTTCAATTTGGTTCCTTTCCAGTATTTTAAATCACCTATTAAGTCCCTTAGTTTTTATTTATCCTAATTCCATCTTGCATTGCATGTTTATTTAATGTTTTTATTTTATGCCATTATTTTATTTGTTTGTTTATTTTCCTTATTCGCCCTAATTGTGAGTTTTTGTTGTTATAGGTCCCTTTAGTTTTAGGGTAGATATTAGATTAGTTTAGGGTTTAATATAATTAATTTAAAATTATGTGCTCATTTTATTGGGACATGATTTTAAATTAGTTAAATTAATTTTAGGGTTAGAAGCTTAGTTAGATCATAGGTTCGAATCAATTTAATCTATTTAAATTTGCCCTTGGCTTATTGGGGTAAATGTTAAATGCATTAAATTGGTTGAACAATTCTTAATTATTTTTAGGGATAAAATTGGTATTTCACATAGATCACCTAATTTAAATCATAATTAATTAATTCAATTAATTTTAAATAGAATCCTTGGCTTATTGGGATCCTAGTTTAGAATTAATCAAATTAATCATTGTGATTTGGGATAATCAATAAAATGTTATGGTTTTCTAGTTTTTAGGATTTAATAAATTTAGGGTTAATATTAGAGTAACCTAGTTAATAATTAGACCACTAATTAAACTTTCATAATTCGAGCCTTTTAGGTTAGGATTTTATGGAGCCTAGGGCTTTAATTCTAAGTTCTTTCTTGTCATGCATTTTAACTGTCATTCATGTGACTTTAAAATTTTAATTAGTAATGTTTAATTTAATTAACTTAAATTATAAAACAGAGGTATTTATTAATTTCATAATTTGTGTCGTAACAGCACTGACTCAATGGATGTTGACCAAATATGCGAATTAATTCTTACCGTCTAAAGGTAAATGTAATTTGTGATAAAATTTTGACGAGTCATAGCATCATTCTCAAACTGTCTTCATCATGCATAAAGGTGATGAACGAAGTTCGAACCATAAATTAACACGACAGTCGGGCTTATTCAATGTCGGTTTAATCTATGGTCCGAGGTATCGTCACCCTTATTAATTAAATGTTCAATTAATTCGAATTCACCAATTTGACAAAGCCCGTCTAATTAAAGTTTAAATTCATTTACAAACCATTTAATTAAATTCAATTTAAATTTTGATAATTTCCATCAATTAAAAGCAACATATATTTTAGTACCGATTTTCGGGCGTGATGGTGGTGCTAATCCTTCCCCACACGTAATAACTCCTAAACCCGTTTTTTGAACGAATCTAAGGTTTTATGGTGTCCGGCCTACCTTAGTGGCCGGTGGCGACTCCAAGTCTTTTTTTTTCAAAAACACGAATTTTTAAAGAATTTCTTATTTTTTAAATATTTTACAAAAAAGACAAAAGGAAACCTATTACTCATTTTTAGCGACTTGAAAAAAAGGTCGCTACAATATTTAGGACAAAAGTCCTCTACCCCTCTGTGCTCCTTTCTATGAACAACACTAAAATATTAAATTCAAAGCCTTAATCTTAAATTTTAAATCTTAAACCCTAAAAATATAACATACTTTTAATTCCTTAAACTCTAATCTTAAATTACAACCTTAAACTTATTTTTTTAATGTAAGACATAAAAAGAACATAAAAAAGAGAATCGATATATATCAAACAAGGTTTGACATTTTCAATAATATTATATTTTAGATTTTTTTTTGTTTGAGTCAAGGTATCCACTGCCGATAGTAGCGACTAATTCTCTCGCCGCGGGTGCTCTTACTAAGAGGTAAACAGCTAGCCAGGAAATGTACTTCATTCACATTGGTAAGAATTGAACTCCTGACCTCATGGTTAAGGGATGAGGTGAGCAACCACCCACCACATCTCATGGTTTATATTTTAGAATTATGTAGACTGAGGTTTGACATTTTCAATAATATTATATTTTAAAATTATTTAGACTGAACTCAACGAGTGACTTTAATAGAAAAGATGATGTTGTTCGTCTTAGGAGACTTGGGTTTGAGTATCTGCGTGTGCATTGTCAAAGAGTAAGAAAAGGTATTGACCTTTACTACCTTGTAATCACATTAGTATATTAAAAAATATTTAAAATTAAAATTAGGGTAAACTATATAAATAGTCGCGAAACTTTTAGAGTACTTGTAATTGAGTCATTAAACTTTTAAAACTTACAATAAGGTCAATAAACTTTTAATCCACTTCCATTATATCAGCTTAACGATGCTTTATTGAAATTAATCAAAATAATATCCTTTTTGATTGAAGTATAGATAGTTTGAGTATATTATTAAGTTGGATTTTGATGCAGGTCTACATACTTGTATGACACATTGTGCTTTTCGATAGGAATGCGCATGCATGGGTATGCTACACATTGCAACAGTGAACACTTCGTTTTTTTTACGTAAGAACTAAATTAATTATTTATTACAAGTTCAAAATTATTGTTGTCATTATCGTTTTTGTTATCATTATCGTCGTCGTTGTTGTCATTGTCGTTGTTGTTATCGCCGTTGTTGTTGTTGTTGTTGTTGTCATTTTCGTTTTCATTTTTATGATACGATTTCTCTATTTTTATGACATGTCTCTGCTTATGGCCGTTTTATGACTATTTTTCAGGCGTTTGGTGTTCTTTCAATGACCCCCTCATAGCTTTGTTTTTTATTCGTGTTTGTCGGTGGTTTTGGATAGTTTGATCCCTTTTTGGGTTGGCGACCGACGTAATTAGAACTATTTAGTGGATCGTCGCCTTTGGGAACTATAAAGACATGATTATATTCAATACTTTTTTGAATAGAATTATATTCAATACTTGTTTGAATAGAATTATATTCAATACTTGTTTGAATAGTTTCTTAGTTATCAATATTTTGTATCTATTAATATTAATTAGATTATAAAAATATTTTTTAATATAACATTATTAGGCATATTTGAAAGATCTATATATTGATTTATTATTTATATAATTATTTTAATACAATTTAACTAATTATTAAATTTAAATACAAATATAAATGTGTGAAAATAAAAAGAAAAAAAATAAAAAATATTAGTTTACAAATATCACAATGTAAATACATGAGGGTGAAGAATTAAAATAAAAAGGTTAAATTTAGGTTATTTGGAGATTTCTTATAATTGTTAAGGGTAAAAGAGTCTTTATAATTCTAATGTCAAAACCTTTAATTTTAAAAAGCTCCTATTAGTAGCTTTTTCAAAATTAGAGGTTTCACCCTAATCCGCTATTCGCCAAACATCTACATTAACGAATTTGACTGGTAAAACCTCTAATTTTAACTCAAACCTCTAATTTTGGCTCAAACCATTGTTTACCAAACAGAGCCTAAATGTTTGCAGTCAAAATGGTGAATATATAGATGATAGAGAGATTGAAATAACTATGCATAAGATATATGTCGCGGGTCGCGAGTTTAGGTCCGAGACACATGCGCACATAGGTTCCTAAAGGTCCTTAAAGATATTGAAAAGAACTAAGGAGGATTCTAGAAGATCTATGTACTTGTATCAATTTGAACACCCAATGTGAATATGGGATATTTTTTCCATAGATAGAGATCTTGTAGTATGTGTCTTTTGATTTTAGTCGTTGATGTAAATCATTTGTAACCATTAGATGTAAAGTGACTCAACTATAAATAGAGACCATCCCCACCTCATTGTATCATCCTTTGTTTGAGTAATTAAGACATTTACTCTAAAAGCTTTCTCTTATTCTTTTATTAATCTTCGCGTTCTTGTTTGCCTTCTTATTTATTTACTTCCACTCATCTAAACTTTAGTGCTTTTCAGTGCCTTGTAAGAGTTTAATTTTTTCAAGTGAATTTGAAAGCTAACTTGCGTTTGTCTTAAGTTACTTCATCTATGGCCGCATGGTTTGCAAGGTTAAAATTCTAACATCATTACAGTTGATATCAAACCAGATTCGAGTATAACTGTCGCGGCCATTTTTAAAATCGGGTGTGAAAATAGCCTGACGATCGATCTTTTGGAAAATTAGGGTTTTTTGGCCATTTTTAATTTAATCTTGAAAATTTAGGGCTTTTCATTTTAAATTGGATTTCCCTTTACTTATCCTTAAAAAACATTTTGGAGTCGCCACCGATCACTTCGAGGTAGACCGGACACCGGAAAAACAAACCAGAGATTCTTTACTTTAAAATTGGGTTCGGGAGTCGGTTACGTGTGCGGAAGGATTAGCACCCCCACAAACGCCCGTTATCGGTACCTTAATTTTACGTGGCATTTTGAATAATTATTTAAATTTAATTTATCCCATAATTATTAATTGAATTTAAATTCCGAATGGAGATATCCTTTTATAAGGAAATTCATTTTTATTCGAATATGAGATTAAAAGCACCCCATTAAGTGGCACCCATATTCATATTTAAAAATGAATTCCCAACATAAAAGGTTTTAAATGAATGACCTTTTATTGTCTTGTTCATTTTAAGTACTATCCTAGAATGATTCTAATTAATTAATTATTTATGCTATGAATATTAATTAATTTAATGGCTTTTATGAGAAAATGTCAATTGCTTGAACACCTTCTATATATTTAAAGCCCTTAAATTAATAATATTCCTAATCAATTAGTTTTTCTAATTAAAATGTTGAGATATAACCTCATTGTAAACAATGAAACACCATCCAAATTTGGGCCCCAAAAGTTCTATTTAATATACCTTTAATTAACTACAATGTATTCTAATTAATTGTTTAATTTCAATTAAAGAACTAAGTTAATATTCAATTATAAGTGTAATGTATATTAAATATAATTTATTAAAATCTATGTTGTGATAACACCCCATTGTAAACAATGGAATATCATCCAAATTTGGATTTTAAAGTTATATTTAATGTACATTTAATTACTACAATTGTCTATCCTATTTAATTATTAAATCATAATTAGAAAACCTAAACTAAATGCTCTATTAATTATAACCAAGTGATTGAATTATCTAAAAGCTTAAACTATATGTTTAATTTAAATCATGCATTTAAACATATAAATTAATTACATTTAATTAAATAAAACAATTAAGTAAATGACTAAATTAAAACAAATTGAAATATAAGGCTTATTTTTTTACTGTATGGACCAAATTGAAACAATTAAAAAATCTAATGTCCAATCACAAAATGCCTAGTGACTCAATTGCACTAATACAAACCTAAGGGGTACAATTATGGGGTTCGGAAAACTAAATTGAATGGATTACAAAAGTTAGGGAACAAAATAGAAGAAAATATAGACTAAATTGAAAAGAAAGAGATTTTCGGGCCAAAACCAAATGATGCCCGAATGGAAATGCACGAGTCAAGAGCCCGACCCATTTGAAAACGCGCGGGTCGTCCTTGACCCGGTACCAAAACGCTGCGTTTTGCAGCTTCTATATAAAGCCTATTTTAAGCCTATAATCTCATTTCCTTCATTTCACACACTCCCTCTAAACCCAGCTCTCTCTCTCTCTCTTTCTCATAAATTCTCTCTATACAAACCTCACCTACCCAAAAATACTTAGAAAATAAGATCAAAACACACACCTTTGAGGGATGTTCTTCGTGTGTTCATCAAAACATGATGAACTCGAAGAACTTCGGCCTAGTGCAACCACGAACTCTAGCCCTGAATCTTCATCCGCCCAACTCCGGTCACTCTTACCCGTTTCTCAGCCACTGTCTACCATTTTTGACCACCACCGCTTCTCTGGCCGTCACGCCGGAACTCTTTTCGAACCCTAAAAACCCTAAAAATGTCATTTTTACCCAAAATCCTAGACCTAACCCGGTTCGACTGAACCACCGTTCTTCCACGGCCTAAAGCTACCCGGAACCATCCCACTTTTCAACTCTGACCAAAGTTTATGCCCTCTCCGGCAACTAAGATAAGATTCCGACCACTGTTTATTATTATTATTTTTATCTTTCATTTCTATTTTTACTAATATTTCCCTATTTCTTGAAAAAATCGGAGACAAAAAATTTACCTATGTAAACGGTAGCTCCGGTGACGTTTCGACCACTGGCGACGCCTCGACTTTCGGCTCGATCTCCGATGATGTTTCGGCTTCTAGCAGCTCCTCTCCCAGCGACCAATGGCATTCTCGAGGTAAAACCCTCTCTCTCCTCTCATTATTTTTATCTTTATTTATTTATTATTACTTTATTTATTATATCATTAATGACCATCCTTATTGGATCTGACATTTTCTCTCTCCTATTTATAGGTGGCAGAGGATGATGTCATCAAAACCATAATCCGTGTGATATTGGAACGGTCCAACCAAGGACTGCCATGTGGCATGGTTTAGGCGGGAACAATTGTAAATTGGGCCTAGATTGGGCTTTTGACTTTGTAAAGGGGTTTAGGATATTTGTAAATGGATATTTTTATATTTGGACTGATTTTGTGTTATTTATTTATTTATTGTATATTTTTGGCCTTATTTTTTAATATATTCGAATTCCCCTGGACAAAATACGGGTATTACAACTGCCCCTCTTGCTCATTACTGTGGAACAGAAAGTGGGCAAAGACTGAAAAGACATGGATTTTGTCAGAATCTGTTGGCCATCTTCTAAACTGCTGAAGCCTGAAGTTGTTCTTCTCTTTTTGAAATTCTTTAACCTTATGCCAAACTGTGGAGTCTGAAGTTGTTCTTCTTATTATGAAATTCTTCATCTTCCAAGTCTCAGAATTGCTCCTAACATTCTTCATTTCATTGAGGTTTGAAGTTGTTCTTCTTATTATGAAATTCTTCATCCATCTGTCAAACAGTCAATCTTTCTGCAAAAGTGTCGAACAAGCGAGCTCTTCTTATTATGGACTCCTTACTCTTTTGCCAAGGCTAACCACAAAATCTGAACTAGTTCTTCTCATTATGAACCCATTCATTCTTGTTGGTCATGCTGATCCACGATTCTACAAAGGTATCAAACAAGTAAGCTCTTCTCATTAGGAACTCCTCGTTCTTCTTGAAACTGTTGATCTGCATCTCTGTAAAGACATTGAACAAGCAAGCTCCTCTCATTATGAACTTCTCATTCTTTTCAAAAAGACAAACTCTTCTCATTATGAGTTCTTCATTCTTCTAAAATATTGACCTACCTCTCTACAAAGGTGTCAAACAAGTGAGCTCTTCTCATTAGGAACTTTGTGGCAAACTCTTCTCATTAGGAGTTCTTTATTCCTTGATGGGCAAACTCTTCTCATTTGGAGCTTTGGGGCAAATTCTTCTCATTGGAAATTTTTTATTCTTTCAAAAAGGTGAACTTTTCTCATTATGAGTTCTTCATTCTTTGTTGGACGAACTCTTCTCATTAGGAGCTCTGCGGCGAATTCTTAGGAATTCTTCATTCTTTGCTAGGCGAGCTCTTCTCATTAAGAAATCTATGACGAACTCTTCTCATTTGGAGTTCTTTCAACTTTGTTGGTCCACCTCTTTGTAAAGGCACGAACAAGTGAGCTCTTCTCATTATGAACTCTCATCATTCTTCGGCAAACGAACTCTTCTCATTAGGAGCTCTTCGATCTTTCTTGGCGAGTTTTTCTTATTATGAACTCTGAATTCTTTGATGGTTGAGCTCTTCTCGCTAGAAACTCTGGATTCTTTACTAGAAATGCTGATTTTCTCCTCCTCTAGGGAACAACTAATCCTGCAAAAAGAAACACCATCAATTAATTCGAATTTAATTTGAAATAACATGACATATTTTCAATTTCTCGCTTGAAGCATTGAATTCTTTAATATCATTGCTTTTCTGTCTAAGGCATCTTGATCTTTCTATCTGAAGCTCATATGGGATCTCATCTCTTATTTCTCTTTCTCTGTTGATCCATTTATTCGGTGCTTGGAATGTATGTGACTGATTAAGTCAAGCAACTTCTTCATATGCTCGTTGTTGATCTATCTAGCCTTTCGATCAAGTAGCATTGATTTTCTTCTTTCTTTTTTCTTATTTCTCTTTCTTATTTTTCTCTTTTTCCCTTATTTTTCTTTCTTTTTCTCTTTTTCTTTCTTTTTTCCCTTTTTATATTTCTTTTTTCTTTTTATTTTTTATTTTTCCTTCTTTCCCTTTTTTTTCTTTTTCTTTTTCTTTTTTATCTCTTTATCTTATTTTCTTTTTTTTGTTTTTGTTTTTCATTTCTTTCTTGAACAGTCGGCTCAAAACTTGATGTCTTCCAATAACATGCCCCACTGTCTTATTTTGGCAACTTCTGGAAAAAGTTCTCATCATTTCCAAAGGTGTCAACCTAAAGGACTTAACATTATGCCCGCAGTAAACGAAGCTTTTGCTGAAATCTACTCTTTCAAACGGAGTAATCTTGCTGAGATCTGTATCTATAAACTGAATGTCTTACTGAAATTTGCTTCTGTAAATAGAATATTTGTTGAAATTCGTCTCTACAAACGAAGCCTCTTAGTGAAATCTGCTTCTTCAAACAACATGTCTTACTGAAATCTGCCTCTGTAAGCGGAATATTTATTGAAATTTGTCTCTACAAACGGAATAACTTGAGATCCGCCTCTACAAATGGAATATTTTAGACAGATTCGCCTCTGCAGATGGAATATTTTAGGGAAATCCGTTGTTGTAAACAATATGTATTGAGATCTGCCTCTACCAACGGAACATCTGCCAACGAAATATTTCAGAGAAGTCTGCCTCTGTAAATGGAATATCTTGATATCCACCTCTGCAAATGGAAATCATGAATTAATATATTTATTTTCTCACAAATATGATGATTTTTTTTACTAAATCTATTTCTCTAAGAGCTATGCTCGCTCTTTGTCGAATTTTCTTCTCCATGTTTTCTGTTCATTCGTTGCTGGATCATCCCCTTCAAGATATTTATTCATTCTTAACCGGATCTTTTCTTTGAGGTCTCTGTTCGCTCTTGCTTAGATCTACTTTCAAAACTTGAAGCTATAAATTGATTCTTGTTTTTCCTTGATTGAATCTGCAAATTCCTGTCAAAATATGCAAAACTGCCTCGAATGTATATATTAGCATGCTCTTGCTTCTGGATGCCTAACTATATGATGTATGAATGTTATTAATTGATGACCACTTATGCGAATCTTCAGGGAAGCTCCAAATTTCTTTACTTTGACTTTCATTGAAACTTCTTCTACCAGCAGCATAATCCATCTCACTCTCAGGTTCAATCTTCAGGATCTCTACATCTTTTGCTCTAAAGCGCCTTTTCAAGTTTTTACTTTAGTTTTTTTTCTTTTTTTCTCTCTTTTTTCTTCTCAATGCACCCTTTCAGGTTTTTACCTTGGTTTTCTCTCTCTTTTTTTCTCCTTTTTCCTTTTTTTGCAACAATATTTCCCTTTTGTTCATTCTGATGGTGCTTTTTTTGCTTTTATGGATCAAGCACATGTACCCTTTTTTTGCCATATCTCACCATGTATTTCTCACAATTTGAATACCCGGATCATTCTTTTCCTAGAAAGCCCCTCTAACTACATCTTCATTCATCTTCTTTGAAAAAAATTCTTTCTCATAGCTCTAAAAGAAATCATGATTCACCGTTGTTCTAGCTTGCAGACTCTATATACTAGCATGTGATGTTCTGTAAGGTTCTTTCTGCAACATTGCCCCACTCTGGCTTGTGTTCAATTATCATCTTCGCTTACATTCACCTTGTTTTCTTGCTTTTGAATAGCAAAAACCCTCAACGGATTGATATGGCTGCATCTTTGCTCCCAAAAGATAGCTCATGCTCTCTCATTTTGCCCCAGAATTACTTGTGTTATTTTCTTGCAACTTTTGTTTGAATATTACTGACACTCGGAGTTGCGTCTTTTCCACATCATATTTTCCATCATTAAACAAGTATCGAGGTTATCTCTTGTTCTGCCTGCACTTCAAGGATTAGTACATCATAATAATACCCCACGAAATCCTTTGCATTTCTTGTATCTAATCAATTTATCTGTAAGATGCATGTTGAAACGATAAGTGAATGGCTCATAATATTATTTTACTAGATTTGAGAAATTGGAATAATTTGATAAGTCATGGCAAACATAAGAAAATAAAAAAAAGAACAAGATTAGGCCCTCTAAATATCAAGTGCAACAGAGTCTTTGAATCAAACTGCAAAGATCAACTCCAATGTGACCTCCTCTAAGTTATTAAACTTTTGGGAGAAACATTTCCATATACCTAATTCTATCCCATTTAAGGTGGCACTCTTCACCTCACTAACTCACCATACCCCAATCCTTCCCTCTTTTCTGATCTCGATCAAGCATTAGAAGTTTGGAAGTCCTTGCGGAAAGGTTGACCCTGATAGACGGGATTTATTTTGAAGACAAACTCACCTTGCTCCAATACCCGTATATGGTCAAAATGGTCTTTTGAGGCTTGTAATGTAAGCTATAGCTCACGGCTAAAAGGGCATAATTTGTTTTTGCCAAGTTTAGGGGCATAATTGTTATTAATTGAAAGTTCGATAACTTATTTAAAATTCAAGCTAAAGATAAGAAAATATTAAAATTGGATAAATAATTTGTTTAAAATTCAAGTTAATTCAATTTAATTGATTTATTTATGTTTTTAATAAAATTGAATAAATAATTCGGTTTTTTGAGTTGAACTTTTTAAAATAGAATATATGAATAATTGATTAACAAACTGGTGTAAATATCATTTGGGTCCCTAATAATTTTAAAATAACAAAAGAGAACTCTCGCAAAAAATCAAAATATTCTTCAATTTTTTTAAAATCCAAAAACTTAATAAAAATATATAAAATATTCAAGAAATTATTGAAAGTAAAAACTAATATAAAAATTAAAATATATTAGAAATTATAAAATGATAAATTATAAATAGAAAAATTAAAAATTTAAAAATGTTTATAAAGTATTAAAAAATTAAACTTTTTCATCGAAAAAGTCTTTAATTTCGTCAGTTTGAGTATTACTATTTGTCAAAAAATATTCACTGAAATCAACCTAGTACTAGAGTAACAATAAAACACAAATTTTCTTTCATTTTTCTACATCAAACTGATGCTTATTAATATTTGATGTAGAAAAAACAAAGGAGAATTTTGATTTTATTACTACTCTACCAGAAGGATGATACCATTAAAAATATATTCAACGAATATTAGTAGGCTTAGCATAACTAGAAAAAGTCAAAAACTTTTTTGATGATTTAAAAATAATTTTAAACTATATTTTTTATTTATAACTTTTTATATTTTTAAATATTTCAAAATTTTAATAATTTCTTTTTTATCTTAAATATTAAATAAGTTATCGAACTTTCAATTAAAATCAATTATACCCATGAACTCAGCAATAAACCAATTATGCCCTCGAAGTTAGTTAAAAAGATCAATTTAGTCAATCTGCCACATCATCATCACAGTGTATTGTCACGTCAGCATCGTTGACCGGCACGTCAGCACCATTAACTGCCACGCCAGCACGTTAACGGTCAACGTTGGTCAAAGAAAAAAATTGATGCAACTAATTGACTTCAAGAGCAAAATTGATGCAAAAAATAGGGGTAACATTGCTGATTTGGGTTTACTACAAGGGCAAGCATACCCCTTTAGCCAATATTTTTATGTGTTGGCTTGTGATCATGATATTATTGTAAGTAAAAACAACAAAGTTTAGAGTTAGAATACGAATTAATTTAGATTTTTAAGCGTTTAAAATTTGTGTAAAAGTTCACAAAAAATATTTGGGGAGAGATTAATTTTCATAAGTTCAAAACTAAGGACCTATAGAGCGTTTAAACCGAATTATTAAAGCCAACTAACAATAATTGTAGTATTTTGGGCCAAAATATTAACTTTTTAAACGTATAGGAACTAAAATATTCCTTTTTATAGTAGAGGGACTAAAATAAACTTTTAAGTATAGTACAAGGACTAAAATATTCCTTTTAATAATAGAGGGACTAAATTGAACTTTTATATACTTTAACCTGTGATTTGGATTTCACCCTGTAAGCCAAAAAGTTCATTCCAAAAAGTATTAGTAAAGTCCTTGTCTCGATCACTAAATATGGATTGTGAAATTCCATGCAATTGCACTATATTTTCAACAAAAATACTAGCAATAATTATGGCAATGTAAGGATGTCGAATGACACAAAAATAAACATACTTTGTGAGACGATCCACAACCACAAATATAGTGATTTTTCCTTGAGATATCGAAAGGCCATCAATGAAGTCTATACATATATCAGCCCAAGCCTCCTCAAGAGAATCAGTAAAGTTTGAAGTAAACCAAGAGTAGCAATTGTCTCACTTTTGTTGGGTTGACAAACACGGAGCCAGAAATTTATTTAAAGGTATCATTTTTTAATAATATTTAAGGGGGTTAATTATTAACGGAAGAGTGTCATTTTATTAATAAAAGGGTGACATTTATATATTTTTTCTATTTTTTATATACAAATTATATAAGAATGGATAGAATGGACTTATGAAATTTCATGCAAATATATAGAATCCCATCTATAATAAGGAACCAAGTTATGATCTTCTTTCAACTTTTTGAAACCATGTAAAATTTCAGGATCCTTCAACCACTCATTCATGATTAGCTCATTTATTTCCATCATTACCTTCCCCATCAAAATATTCAACCTCAGCCTCAGATTCAACTGCAACAAGTTCAATCATCATAAGTTTTCCTTGCTGCAAGCAACGATGTTCTTTACTCCACTTTTCATCACAATGCTAACATAAAACCTTTGCAAAACATTCTTTAAGCTCTTCTTAGGTGACCGTCTGGCACTCGAGTTATGATTAAAAGTAGCATGAGTATACTTGCTGACAATCTACGTACTAACACTCCGATTAACTCCACAACTGTCTGCATGGATCTTCTCTTCATGTAATCGTGCAAAATAAATTGTAGCCATCATAGTATGAGGTTGGCAACCTTTAACTTCACACTGAATATCATGATTAAGGCCTTCAATGAATGTTCCTACCATTTGTTTCTCTGACCAATCCTTTACTTGATTTAATCTCCATCTAGCTGAATTGAAGCTGTTTCCACTTTAGATTTTTCTAGGGTTTTTTATTTTGGGAAGCGAAAGTATTTTTCTGCTCTTGAAATCCAGCCACTTGGATCATCATCTTCCCATCTGGGAAACTCCACCTTCATACGAGAGTAACCCATATCACGATTTTGATAATTTCTTCCATATTGCTCTCTGTTTTTGTTGTGTGAACTGCAATGTCCATCACTTGGCCTTTAGTTGATACTCTCGAGTAAATTCTTCTTGAAAGTTTCAAATGTTTCCTGAGTTTTTTTTCTCAAAATCTTCGAATTGTGAACTTGTTAGACTTTCTCTAACCATGGTGTATAAATCTAAATTTGTAATTCTTAGATTTTGTTTTTGGTTCCCGGTGAAGAGTGTGCAAACAAAATGTTTTTTTTTTGTTATGGTGGTTGGTTGTAGCATAATGTCACGGATTGCAACGGATTGCAAGTTCGGGTCCCAAGACACATGTGCACATAGTTGTCCAAGATATTCTTAAAGAGATTTTGGGCTTGAAGAAATCACTATACTTAGCTCGATCCATGGAGTATTTTAGAAAACGCACACATTTGGACCTATGTGAACACACCATTTGAACATATGATATTCTTTCTATAGATAGAGATTGTATTATAGGGAATATTCCATATTTGCACCATTTGTGGTAGTTGATTTTAATCTTAATTGTCAATGTAAATCATTTGTGACCGTTAAATGTAAGGGGATTCAACTATAAATAGAGACTCTTCCCACATCATTTGTATCATCCATCCTTTGAGCAATTAAGGCATTTACTCTAAAAGCTCTCTTTTGTTCTTCATTGTTATTATTGTTCTTGTTTCTTTCTCATTGGTTTAGATTTCGCTCTTCAAAGACTTAACACTTTTTAGTGTTATGGAAGAGTTTGATCTTCCCGAAAATTTTTCAAACTGATTTAAGCTTTTTTCTCGAGCTACGTGGCTTAAATGTTTTTAATTCCACAAGCACATACAAAATGTAAAAAAAATGTAAAGTCGACACTACTTATGCAAAATGAATTACCCATGAACCAAAAACTACTATATAAGCCTAAAAGGAACGTTAAACAATAAAATTAAAAGACAACTATATCTATTCCTTCAACTTCAAAGCATCAAGCGTTTTTAATTCTAGTTCTCGACACTTTTTAAGATTTCAATACATGTGATATCTTGATTTCAAAAATATAAGAAACGAAACTTTAAAAGAAAAAGTACTTTTTTCTGCAATGATACATATTCTTAAATCGATATTAGGATGGGTAGGTTGAAGGCACTCAATGCCATTTCGGGATGTGAGGGTTGGGGCTTTCAAACAACTAGACGTGCAAGTGGTTGGTCCATGTATCCGTAGAGTTAATAAGAAATCACAAACTAATGTATATGTCAAACCGAAGTCTGAAATTGATAAGGAAATAATGATAAATAAAAGTAAATGAAGGTTATGCCTGTGGTAATGATAATTACATGTGCAAGGAGAAGTAAATGTCATAGTCTACGTTTACCGGTGCTTAAATGATTTATCAAAAAAATGATAGCTATTTATGATGATGTTTATATGCATATGATTTATGCTTTGAATAGTGAATTACCTCACTGAGTTTATGAAAGCTTACTTTATGTTTGATTGATGCTTTTCTGATATTATTTAAGTTTGAATGGTTCGAGAACATATCGAAGCCAAGTTACAAGTCTCTTTCCTTCAAAAGTATGATTTATCTTATCGATTACTAGAACTGATGACATATACGTTAAATAAAATTGTTAAGAGTCATTTTTTTGCTTGGTGTGGTTTAATTGTTATTTGTTCATATATGTATGAGCTTGTTAAGCAAGAAATATGTGTTATAGTGCATAAGGTGCAAGATACATGTACACGAGGTCTTGATAAAATCTTTGCTAAGTGCTTAAGCTTTTAATAATTTTTTTGACAGAAGCTTAAGCTTTTAATATGCTTAATAACATCATGTTATGGTTTAATGAATGATGTTATGAAATAAGTGAGTTTGGCTAAAGGTAACAAAGAAAAGAAGTTGATTAGATTATGAATGCTTATGTGCAACTAGGCGTACATGCACGTGGTTAAGTGAGTATTTTTATGAAAGTGTTAAAGAAATGGTTGAAACTTGAATTGGTAAGACCATGAATAAGTGATTGTGTGTTATAATGTGTATGTGTGTGAAATATGCACGTGTTAAAGCTTTGGGTTAGCGTGTTTAAAAGGTGAATGCATATGTTCTATAAGGTTATCATATAGGAGTAATAAGTTTGATTTATTGGAAAGATGAGGCATCTCAATAAATCGAAAGGCTAATGGTTAGAGTTTGATAAAAGTTGGTTAGATATAATTTTAAAGTATGCTTAATAGTTTGTATTTGCGAAATGAATAAAGAAAGAACCCATAGTAAGTTTAGTAAATATAAGAATTGGTTTGAATAGTTTTTAATATTAAGTTAGTGCTCTTTGAGTATGATTTTTTTTTTATAATTGATTGTATGGTGAAAGAAGAAACCTGTTAAAAGGTGTATCTTATAAGCATATAATATAAATTTATGCTGAAGTACATTTTGGAGGCGACTTGAGGCCTAAGAAATCCTAAAATTTGCATTTCAAGTCAAAAGTTTCGAAACCTCTTAGCCTGGTTTTAATATCTCTATGCAATCTGAAAATTCCAGATTGCTTTTAAGGTTTCTATACCAATTCTTATACCTCAAGTTTGGTATCTATACCTCTATTATGAATTGTTAGAAATTGTATGTTTGGTCCTTAAATGATGTATATTCCAATTACTAATCAATTTTTTAGAAAGTCTCTTAACTTTTATAATTTGTAAACATATCCCCGAACTTTTTGTATAATTGCAAAGATAGTCCTTAATCAATAATAGAATTTTAGCAAATAGATTTTAATATTGTACTTAAGCTTGATTTGATTTAATGAATAATTTTTTTATTTAGTTTGATTTAACTAGAGTTTTGAAATTACCAATTGGTCCTTGAACCTCTAAAAATGTAATTTTGTCCATATACTTTTTCAAAACTATAAATTGATCCTTAATTCATAAATGATGATTAATATGTTCATAAATAAATTGTTCTGATTTCCATGAATTGTATAATTTTGATGTGTGAATTTTGTTTAATTGTTTGGTCATGATTCAATTGGAAATTTCGTTTAGTCGATGTGGCATCTCCAACCCAGTTTCTGACTAAGTTGGGTTAGAGGTGTTATATTTATCAGTATTAGATCTAGAATTTAGTCGATTATATTGATCGCATCGGGCATAACATCGTTCATAATACAATCAAGATTAATTTTATTAATCAAAGATTAATTTTATTATAAAAATTGTTAGTCATCAAGTAAACATTGTTGTATTATGTAATAATATTATGTTAAACAAACGATAATTTGAGGATGAAACTAGAACGTTCAAAAGTTTGGGACCAATTTAGAATGAGAGTCATAGTTTGAGAATGAAATTGGAAAGTTTAAAAGTTTGGGGCCAAGAATGGAAATCATAGTTTGGGGATGAAATTAGAACATTCAAAAGTTAATGGACCAATTCAGAAATAAGGGTCATAGTTTGAAGACGTGTGATGCAATTCACTCTAAATTTAAATATATTTAATTAGGTGTTATTATGTTGATAATATTGTAATTATAAAATTTATTATTTTTATGCTATATATCATTTACTATTTCATAATATTTTTATGTATTATAAATAATATGTATAAATTATGTATTATACATTTATCTCTATGTTATTAATTAGTTAAAATAGTATCATTTATTTATATACTATAATAATATATTATTAAAATATTTATTTTTAAAATTAATTTAATAATATGTTATCAACATTTACTAAATATTTAGAATTTTTAATAAGAATTTTACATAATAAAATTTTCAACATCTTAAAACACATAAATTGAAAATTAGATATGAGTAAAAATATTTATAAATAATATCTAAAACATCTTAGTGGCAAACTTTATTTGATTTTGAGGGGGTGAAATTTTATTTCACCAAATACAGAACTTTCTACAATAATGAGTGAAATTGTCGAGATATTGATGTGCGAAAAAGATTTTTTATTTGTGGTGAGTGAAACTTTATTTCACCAAATAGAAATTTTTTTACATTAACGAAGTAAAATCGTCGTGTCATCTATACAACTTTACAAGTAGTTTGGAATCAAGACGACTTTAGAAGATGATTTTTAATTAAAAAATTAAAAAAATTTGTCGAAAAGGGATGATAGGTTCCTTTTCCATCCATGTTAGGGTTGGTGGGAGGTGAGGCAGTCGTGTTATGCATGCATGCAGGTTCGGTTCGGTTCGGTAAAAATTTTAATAACTTATTCATTTTCGGTTTGGGTAACCTCGGTTATAAGTTTTTTCACATCAACCTTAAATTTTGGGGTTTTGTATTTTATTTTGACCAAAATAACTTTATTTGATGACTTTTTAACATTATTTGATAAATTTTTAAATTTTTTTCATAAATATTTCTTAAAAAATTACATTTTTAAGAAAATAAAAAATAATTCATAATTCATAATAATATTTTTAAGTTATTTCACTATTTTTAAGTATAAAATACCTGTTTTTACATTGTAAAATATTTAAAATTAATTATAAATTAAATAAAAAATTAAATTTAGTTCTGTTCGATTAACCATAATTTTTAAACTTGTAAACCATAAACCGTCCACACACTTTGATTCTGTTCGGTTTTTAATTCTTCGGTTTGGCATGCTCAACCCTAATGTTGACCGGTTGAAGCCTAAAAAAATTGATAAATAGGTGAGGAGGTTGAGAATAAAAATAATTGTATGAAAATTTGAGAGGAGAGAAAAAAAAAGGAAGGAAGAATCGAATCAAAAAGTATAGATGAGTTGAAGGTGAAAAATTGTAAGAAAATTTTTAAGTTATATATATATATTATTTTTAATTAAAATGTTATATGTATTTTAACTTTTATAATTTAGTTTAGTATTTTAGTTTTTAAGTAATT
The DNA here is from genome assembly GCA_019671005.1 of Hibiscus mutabilis. Classification (NCBI taxonomy): domain Eukaryota; kingdom Viridiplantae; phylum Streptophyta; class Magnoliopsida; order Malvales; family Malvaceae; genus Hibiscus; species Hibiscus mutabilis. The sequence goes on along the minus strand of CM033750.1, from coordinate 32,928,348 downwards.
TATATACATTTAAAATTGTATGTTATTATTCACGGTTTTCAGTTATTCTGACTTCTGCATACTTGATCATGGAATTTGACTTCTGATTTGAGGTGTACGAGCCAAGTTGTTTACCAAAAACAAACATTTTTTTTATTAAGGTTTAAATGTATTATAAGCTCTTGAACTTTTGAAGAAAAAAATTAATTAAGTCGCTGAATTTTTCATCCAATTAAATTATTATACTCTAAAACTTTATCAATTCATCTCTTTGAAAAAAGTTGATTGTTAAATCCAACATTTTTTTTTTGGATTAGTTGGTGTAACATGTCGTGTTATACAGTGTTTTAACTTGATATTTTTAGAAATTTATTATTTTATTTTAAATTTATTTAAAAGGTTTAAAATTTTTTATAAAAATTATAAACATTAGTTTTCTAAAAAAAATTGTAAATGTCGTGTAACAAAATTATAGTGTCATGTGACAGTAATCTCTCAAGAAAAATATCGTCAAAAATTGATAGTCAAAATTGGTCTAAATGTTTAATTGACTCAATTTATTAGCTCGATGGTTTAATTGGATGCAAAAAAGTTCAAGAGCTTAATTGATTTTTTTCTTTAAAAGTTAAAGGCTTCGAGCAGTTTTAAGCCTTTTATTGATCATTCTTGGCAGTTACATGTTTTTGCTGCAAGTTTCTTTCCAATAAGATCGGGAAGTTTTGGTGTAAGGCAAGTTAAAAAGAGGCTAAAATGAGGTTGATCGGTTGTACCAGTATCAGGTTCCAACATAAATTCCTACGAGGTTGTAACATAAATGCTTATCGTAATAGTAAGAAAAACGATAGTTACACAAATGCTTATCATGGTAAGAAATTTTGTGATAACCTAGACGATTACCCGATAACATTAATTCCTACAAAACTATAAGATTTTGGGTTGTTACATAAGTTCTTATGGAACCTACTTAAACAATTACAGAAATTGTTAAAAAGTGTTATAACACAAATTCTTATCGAAGATTACCAAATCCAAAACCCTTTCAACTTCAAGTAAGAAATTGTGTCATAACCTAAACTCTTAAAGCATAACATTATTTCTTACCCAACTCATTAGATTTTGGGTAAGTACACAAATTCTTCAGGAACCAACATAAACCCCTACACAAATTGTAGTAAAATATGTGATATCACAATTTCTTACCCGTAAAAAATTGTGTAAGAAATTGTGTTATGACATAGAATCGTATAAGATAACATTCTTTGTTACCGAACTCATAAGAAGTATGGTAGCTACACAAATTGGTACAACACCTAATCAATTATTACAGAGCCGATAAGAAAAAAAGGTAATAACACAAATTCTTAACCCATATCACTAAATTTAAAACCAACGAAACTTATGGTAGGAAATTGTGTTATAACATATAATCTGAAAGGATAACTCTATATCTTACCAAACTCATAAGAAATAGTGTACCTACACGAATTTTTACGAAACCTACATAAACTATTAGAAAATCAATAAGAAAAATGGTAATAACACAAATTCTTACCCTATATCACCAAATCTTAAACCAACAAAACTTATGATAGGAAATTGTGTTATAACATAAAATCTTAAAGGATAACTCTATATCTTACCAAACTCATAGGAAATAGAGTACCTACACAAATTGTTGCTGAACCTACATAAATTATTAGAGAACCGGTAAGAAAAAAGGTATAACACAAATTCTTATCCCATATCACCAAATCTAAAACTAGCGAAACTTTTGGTAAAAAAATTGTGTTATAACATAAAAACTTAAAGGATAACTCTATATCTTACCAAACTCATAAGAAATAGGGTACCTACACAAATTTTTACAAAACCTACATAAACTTTTTATAGAACCGTTAGGAAAAATGTAATAACACAAGTTCTTATCACATATCACCAAATCTAAAAGTAGTGAAACTTGTGGTAGGAAATTATGTTATAACATAAAAGCATAAAGGATAACTCTATATCGTACCAAACTCATAAGAAATAGGGTACCTACAGAAATTGTTACTGAACCTACATAAACTATTAGAGAACCGGTAAAGAAAAAGGTAATAACATAAATTCTTACCCCATATCACCAAATCTAAAACCAACCAAACTTATGGTAGGAAATTGTGTTATAACATAAAATCTTAAAGGATAACTCCATTTATTATCAAACTCATAAGAAATAGGGTACGTACACAAATTGTTATGAATCCTACAAAAATTATTATAGTGATTGTAATAAAAAAGGTAATAACACAAATTCTTACCACATATCACCAAATCTAAAACCAGCCCAACTTATGATAAGATATTTTGTTATAACATAAACTCTTAAAGGATAACTATATATCTTACCAAACTCATAAGAAATATGATACCTACACAAATTATTACCGAACCTGCATAAACTAATAGAAAAACCATAAGAAAAAAGGTAATAACACAAATTCTTACCTCATATCTTCAAATCTAAAACCAGCCAAATTTGTGGTAAGAGATTATGTTATAACATTAAATCTTAAAGGACAACTTTATATCTTACCAAACTCATAAGAAATAGGGTACCTACAGAAATTTTTACGTAACCTACATTTTTTATAGAATCGGTAAGAAAAAAAGGTAATAACACAAATTCTCCCCCCATATCACCAAATCTAAAACCAGCCAATCTTATGGTAGAAAATTGTGTTAGAACATAAACTCTTAAAGTATAACTTTATATCTTACCAAACTGGTAAGAAATAGGGTACCTATACAAATTTTTACGAAACTTAAATAAATTATTATAGAACCGGTAAGAAAAAAGATAATAACGTAAATTCTTACCCCATATCATCAAATCTAAAACCAGACAAACTTATGGTAGGAAATTATGTTATAACATAAACTCTTAAAGGATATGTAACACCCTCAACCCGGATGTCACAATTTGGGCCTCAAGCCCAAACCAAAACCATAAAATTTCTCAAACTGGGCTTAGGCCAAACAAGTTATTTCTCAAAAACATTTAAAGTCAATAGTTGAATATATATATATATAATTTAAATCGTTATAAAGGAGTTCCACTTTAATTTAAAACATTTAAACATTTGACTTGATTAATACAATTTAAAAAGTAAGAATTACAGACTCGACCACATAAGGCCCTATGAATACATAGCCCAATAAACATAAGTACCGTACTCTAAAAACCTCCACATGCTGGAATCATGTACTGGTAGTGCTCCTCGAGCCCACGATTCTATGATCAACCTAGGCACGAAAACAACGATTTTGAGTGTTGGGCTTATAGAGCTTAGTGGTACACATCTACTCTACCTACTTCATGCTAATCATAAACATAAGCATGCAAGCTAGTATGAGCAATAAGGAGAGATAAATAAACATATGGCGCTACCACTAGTCGTATTAACACATTCTCTCATCATAGCAATCATCACTCATGGCCCACAATGCTCAACTATACTCAGGATCTCATCGGATCATCCAAGCGAAACACACAATGTCATCATCACAAACCTAGAGTGAAGCCTGGTGTCACACAGCATCAAGAACGTACATTCTGAGTGAAGCCCGGTGTCACACAGCCTCAGAAACGTACACTCTCTTTGGGTGAGGCCTAGTGTCACACAGCCTCGAGAACGTACACTCTCTTTGGGTGAGGCCCGATGTCACATAGCTTCAGAAACGTACACCTATACTCGGCATCTCTCTTCGAGTATCATCGGATGAGGCTCAGTGTCACATAGCGTCGAAAATGTACATAAGGCATATCTAACCATAGAGTTACAATGCTCTTTTTCTGGGTATCTAGATCCCACCAATCATTGACTCAACCAATCAAATGCCCATACTTGGCACGTAACAACACACGTTCCACCAAGGATCCCTACGGTTTGCTATTATAAAAAGTCACCTAATTAAGTTTACCAACTTATTAATACATTATGAAAGTGTACATTGATATCCTCATTAATTATCTCATGTCAATTTCTATCTTTTTATTAGCATAGTAGATGATTTCATTCAGTGGGTATCGGTACTCAAACACGAGTATCGATACGGTACCCCTGGTACTAGTACTCTCACGCGTACCGATATTGATATTGCTTACTGGAAATCCTAGATTTCCCCAAGTATCAGTATGGGTCAACCCATACTGATACGGTCCCCAATTACGTATCGGTACAGCCAAAGCTCGTGTAGATACCTTATTCACGGGTTATACCATTTCCTTAGATTACAATTTTACAAACGCTTTACTCGATCCCTAAAGCTTATAAAAGTCATTAGGGTTTGTTTACTAATGCATTTAATCATTTAATATCAATTCTCAACTTTATAATCAATTATTCGAATATTACCCATTATTAGTCCACTTAGTATAATCTCTATCGAACATGCCAATTTATATTTCAACACCCAAGCAACAAAACATGTAAATTAAACAATCAGATAATCATACAAATATACAAGCGACTCTACACGGTCTCTAAAACTCATAATAGTCTAGAATATTCTCAACTCATCAGACATATCAATATTTACCGTAATACCAGTCTCAAAACATGCTTACTCATCGTCTACCAATTTGCATATACTAACACGCAAAACAATCGCATGTATGATGCTCATGAAGTAATAGGAGTTCAAGGTGTACAAACCTTAAGCTGATATCGCAAAAATCCTCATCTGAGCTTCTCAAATATTCTACTTGATTCGATATCTAATTTCGAATAATCCTCGTATACCAATTAATACCATAAGCATCACTTAATCACATATTTTAATGAATTTGAAGGGTTAAAAGCATAAAAATAGCTTACTGGTTTGAATTTGACAAAACGGACTACGCTAATGGGATCCGAAACGTCAAAAAACTCCAAGTAAGGACTCTCAGAAAAAGTCAACAGCCGTTCAATGCCAGTCAATGGCCGTTCAACGCCGGTCAACGACCATTCAATGCGGTCAAAACTGGTCAACCATCAAGATAATCCAGTACGACGCGGTGTACGATAGCTGGTGTGCACCTTCATGCTGTGATCTGGTGTAGCAGGGACTACGTGCACCCAGTACTAAAATCTAGTGTGGCGCGGTGCACCAAGGTAGTGTGCGCCCGCTTGGGCAGATGCATGCCCACCCTCGGTGATGGCGCGTGGAGGCGCGTGCAGTGGCCTCTGATGGCCGGACGCGCACGGCGAACTCCAAACCCGTAGTATTCCAGATGGTGAATACGCTGTTGGCCTCAGTTTGCAGTGGTGACTGCTGGAACACTGTGTTTTCAATTAGGCTGCACCTTTCTTTCCCTTAACCCAACGAACGACAGCGGCTCTAGCGACACGAAGACCATCGTCGGACTCCTCTCATCAAGCTGGTGCTGATGGTACCGACGATGAGAGCCACGACAGCTTCGGTGACCGTAGATCGGGGTTTAAAGTTTCTTCCTTTACTTTTTCCCTCTTTTTCTCTCTCTCCCTAAAATATCCTCACCTCCTATCCAATCTAACATTTTCTCTCTCCATCAATCACCACCCACATTTTTAATCAACCTTATCCACTCATTTCTTTTCCTATTTTATTTTATTTATTTTATTTTTGCTAAAGGCCTAACCCACTATCCTAGATTTGGGCTCCCAACTATAAAGCCCAAATTAATTGGGTCCAAGGCCCAGTTCGCAAAACTGGGAATTTGGGTCTTTACAGGATAACTTTATATCTTATGAAAGTCATAAGAAATAGGGTACCTACATAAATTGTTACGAATCCCACAAAAAATATTATAGAACCTGGTAAGAAAAAAATAATAATTATCACCAATTCTTAAACCAGCCATACTTATGGTACGAAATTGTGTTATAACATAAACTCTTAAAGAATAACTATATATCTTAGCAAACTCATAAATAATTGGGTACCTACACAAATTGTTATAAATTCTACAGAAATCATTATAGAACTAGTAAGAAAAAAAGGTAATAACACAAATTCTTATCTCATATCGCCAAATCTAAAATCAGCCAAACTTAGGGTATAAAATTGTGTTATAACATAAACTCTTAAAGGATAACTATATATCTTACCAAACTCATAAGAAATAAGGTACCTACAAAAATTGTTACGAAACGTACATAAATTATTATAGAATCGGTAAGAAAAAAGGTAATAACACAAATTCTTACCTGATTTCTCAAAAAACATTGTTAAGAATCGATAATTTTCGTTTAAAATTGATACTTATGTTTAATGTTTAAAGCGGAATCGATATTATTCTTATGGTACCGATAATATTTCACTAATATCGGTACCATTTTAATTCACTATCAATACTAGAACGAAGTGTGACTCTTTTAAACTTATGGTATATAGTCGGTAGCCAAATTCTTATTGGTACTAAATTGTTAGCCAAATTTTTACCAAACCCTTTTAAACTCTTCTATGTGTATTGGTACTAATCCACAATTTAGACATACATCTTCATTGTATATAGTTGGTAGCACAAGAACAATTTCGATATCATATAGACAATTTTGTAAGTTTTAAGTAAAAATCACTAGAAAAATTATTTTAAATTTATTTTCAATGACTAAAGTTGTATGAAAGTCTTTAAATGGAAAATTGTTCTAAACCCTTGGAAGCAATTGTTCTAAGCACTAAGAAAATTTGTAAGATTAATAATATGAAATACAAGACAAATAAGATGATAAGCACAATAAAAGTAAAAATCAAGGGTAATCCAAAATATTCATAGTTATATAAGATCAATATCATAATCTAAAATATATGCATAATGTAGACTATCCAAATATATCCAAATCATCCAAAATGAAAATAAAAAATTAAAAGCATCAAAGCAACAAAAAAACATTCAAAGTGTCATCCATAAATTCATAATGACAATCAAATACATAGATGCAAATCATGAAAAGCAATAGGAACAAATCTATCAAGCATATGGTGCCATTGGTGGATAAAAGTCGGAGAACGAAGCTTGAAAAGTTAAAAAGTTTCGAGAGAGAGCGGCAACCTCATAAAATAAATGGTTGAACCGAGAAATAAATTAACCACAAACTTTCCAAGTCTAATAAAGAGACATTGTTAAAGAAATCGGATAAGTCAACATGCAAAAAAATAAACATGTTTGCAACTATTTAAATCACAATTCTCAATAAATTTTATTAATCAAACCAATTGGTTTAAAGATTATATATATAAGGAAAATAACTTGAAAAATAAAATGCGTATAAGTATAGTGTTAAACAAAAATTCTAATAAGGCAAAATATATATGTATTGTTACAATAAATTCCATATGTAAATATATACATAGATAGGAACAATATATAAGTATAGATTTTAGAAAATTATGTAACATGTAAAAACAATACAAATACCGTCAAGAACAGTATAGATACTGTGAAGAACAATATCGATACTAAATGATACTTTTATTCAAATTTCTACATTCGTTAAAATGGTATTGATACTACAAGAACAATATCGATACTAAAAATGCAGAAAATGTCATTTTAAGCTCGAAAATGCTCTTCAATCTAACTCTAACCGTCTCATAGTGTCCCTAAGACTATACCTAAAGTCACCAACGTTGTCAATGTGTCATTTAACATCATTAGCAAGAATTCCTAACGTCAATCTCATCTCAAGAATATCGATTCACGAAATGCAACATGACATGCTTTAGTACACATTTAACCTACAAGACTCATGTTTTATGACTCATGCATCCTGCTAGTAATGAAAGTATTTTACCTTGCACAACACCCCAAAGGTGGCTCCTTTATCCCCTCTTTAAGCTTGCTCCTTGCTTATACTTTTGGAAGACTCTCCTTTTCTTTCATTGTTTAACAATCATCATAGAAATATATAGGATTAATGGAAGGATGAAAGACAATCACTTCTCAAATTCCTTCAAAACATCTCCTAAAGCATAACCATAACGAAACCCTAACCACCCCATAACACCCATATATTGAGACTTAGATTTTATTTTGAAGCTTGATATGTGAAGAGGAAGAATCTTACCTCAAATATTACTCTACTTCAACTCAAAATCAAAGAAATGGAGGTTGGAGAAGATGGAAGAAAAAAAAGTGTGGGTTTGTCAAAAATGTCGTTTGACCCTCTTTTATTTCTATAAGGTTAACCAGTTAACCTTATATTCCCTTTTTTTTAATCCAACGGTCATTATTTTTTCATCTAAAATCTCATCTAACGGCTGAAAATAAACAGCCTTCAATTAGCCTTATATTAGTGGGGGGTTTTTTAGACTCACCCAATAAGATCATTAACCTTTGACTGCCAACAGGTTTCTGAGTGCTCCAAACTAATTATATAATATTATATCTACAACATTAAATGTTGAACAATTCTCTGGATGTATTTAATATATATGTGGCTGGCTCTTTGACTTTGCTAAATGATGTTAATTTATTTTATGAGCATCCAAAGAATCTCTTATTTTCTTGCCTACCAAGAAAAGGGCAGACTATATATTGAAGAGCTGGTGATTTTCTTATTAAGCTCATGCCTTGAATCCAATAACTGTTAATTTTATTGGAAATGGAGAAATCCATGGTTGTCGGCCTTATGTTGGCAGTTTTGTGTGTGATAACAAGTGAATTTGCTTGTGATGGCTCGGGATTGGACCCCGAAGCTGTTTGTAACTTCAGATATGACCTTGGTGATCCTGAAGCCAAGCTCTACTATGGATCATGGAAAAGAAGCAACCGCTGTCAGTGGCAAAGAATCGATTGCGACAATACGAATGGAGCCGTGCTCATGATCCACATTCCCCAACTCTTCCCCATGAATTCTGAATCTTCAATCAGTTATGGCTTTTGGAACTTGATTGAGGACATTAGCCCTCCATTGCCGAAGTACTTGGAATACTTGGATTCAAGCCTGGCCACCCTCAAAGAGCTCGACTTAATGGAGTTTCTCCACCAAGTCTTGGCAATCATTCTGGCTTGCAGCTTCATGATGTCCTTATGAGTTCTGAAGCCTTGAATTGGTGGCTAACTGGCCTTGCCCCATTAAAATATCCAACCATGAATGAAAGTTGATTCCCAAGGTAGGATCTAACCTGGTTTGGCCTACCAAAATAGTGAAATGAAGGATCATATGCTTCAAGGTACCTCTTGGAAGGCAATAAGGTGTTAAACGGAAGACTTTACCTCGCCGATCCTTGACATTGCGAAAAAAGTTGTATGGAAAACACGTGCATCCATTAATCACAGACAGAAACATCCTATATCATGTAGTCTTTCTTCAATATAAGAGATGAATCTTTTAAGTGCCTTGTTCTGTTTTTTTCCCATGTAACTGGTCTATGAATTTAATGCATGAAATAAGTTTGAATGGGAAACAAACTAAATCAGCTGTATAGAGTTCAATATGTAAAGAACACCACAACGCAGCTTTTGTTTACGGAGTTTTAAAATTCCTCATAAATCTAATATTACGTCTTCAAGTTCCATAAGCTTTTTAAGTTTTACTGAATGGAAAAAGTTTCCCACAGCTGCCAACACAGTAGCACATTTGACATCCATAATGAACTAATGCCTAAAAGGGAAGTCTCCAGTTATCGACAGGAATTTACCGAACTGGCTAACACTTACCACGATTCAACCACTAAAGAAGTTCTTCTCCTTCAAGCTTTCAACCGTATCCTTTAGACTCACCTCCATAGGGGTAAAGTTAACACCCAAACTTTTCGCTCTCTCTTTGGACACCTGAAAGATTGGCACGCCTAGCTTTTCATCGGCACATCTGCAAAAATTACTTGCTCGGTTAATAATACATAAACAAAGGACTACAATTGAAAAAACAACCCTCCACCCTGATCCCAGAACGAGGGATTATCAGTTATGTCCTCGCTTAAGTGCCTTTTTCTTCCCCACTTTTAGATCATTAGATCTAAATAAAACAAATTGGATGGCAATGTAATCCATGTAATGAATAATAAATATAAACGCAGATTACAATGTGCAATAGGCAGAGCTGATACATAACTGAAGCTTAGATTCTTCTGCCATAGATTTGAAGTTTACATGCAATAAATTATATCCTCGAGACTTACTTCTCAGGAAGGCTAAGGGAAGGGTAAAGCTTGTGCAAAGCCTCCACAACTTCTGAACAGTACACAGCTCTCTCGACTAAAAGGTATCTTCCACAAGCTGAAGAATTCTCAAATGCTAGCACATGTGCATTGGCAACATCTCTAACGTCTATTAGTCTATATGTTGTGTTTGGAAATGTTTCAGGCCCTGCATCAAATGAAAGCAATAATGTTTAGGAGAAAAAAATTAAGCATGCTGGCCGGAAGAAACAGAAGAATTTTAGAGATTCAGTTAAATGTTATTGATGGCTTGTATTTGCATCCATTACTTTTGCAAGAAACAACTCAATAAGATAACTATTCAAAATTATGTTTCTTTTTCTTTCTTAAAATCCTTTTTCTTTAGGCTGCAAGAAATAGTCGCCATTTCTGTTGGACACAGATTAGAGAACAAAGCAGAAAAGGCATGCAACTTCTGTTATTGCAAAAATGAAAATGACCCGACATTCAAAACAAGAAAGCATTTCTATACCATTAATTAAAGTTTTTGAACAAGAGCAAGTAACCAGATTGAATATTATTACTCAGACAGCTTGAACCTGAATTTACGCAAGTTGGCTAGCACACAGTAAATGTGCTTGATATCTGCCACCTGTTCCTAAAAAGTTTCTCCACATCACCTCCATACTTTAAACTTTTAAGAAACTATAAGTTGATAACCCTTCAAGTATCAATAGTTTGACATACTCATGATCAGACATACACTCTTTGCGGTATCTGTACTCTTAAAGCAGTTCATACCTAAGTGGCACAAGCATAAAATGATATAGGTCCGCGCACTTTCAGTTCAAGCTCTATAGATTCCTCTAAGATCTACAAAATTGCAGGCCCATGTTTTTTATAGATGCAGTTTTCTTTGCAATTTATTTTTTACTTTATTTATGCTCAGACTAGGTCTTCCATTGATGTTTACCACTGCCCTTTTTCTTTTGGGTATTAAATGAGAAAAAAATGTAAGTAAGACAAATAAAATCTTGGTTCAGAATGCAAATGTTCACTTCTAAGATCACTTTATCAGCAATGGTCGTTAAAACAGATATATCCTACCATCACTAAATCTAGTTGGAAAGTACCATTAATAAGTTTCAATATTGGCTCCACACTTGTGTTGATAGTCGGCTGCAAGAGAGGTCCAATCACCAACCCCGGGTTAATTGTAATCATGTCAATGCCATTCTCTTTTGTAAACTTCCAAGCAGCCTCCTCCGCTAATGTCTTAGAAAGCATATACCAAAGCTGAAGACAAACATTATGAAAAACAGTGAAGATATTTGAATTTAACCATTCCACGAATGATGTTTGCTTTGCCAATTCTTAGGTAACTCAGATGATGGCAGTAACGGACTTAAAAGCTAGCAAGAATTATTTCAGACGTCCTCTGCACTAGAAATTGTGAACTAAAATAAGCCTACACTTTATAGAAAGAAAAGAAAAGGAAGAAAAAAACAACAAAAGCAAACTTTGACATATGATTTCTTAAAAATACAAGACAAACATTCGGTGACTCGAGAAAAATGATGCGCTTAAAGCACCACATCTTTTGGATATACATAATACACACACATATAATCATACATATGTTATTTAAGTTAGTACGTTTGCGTACCTTTGATTTCTCACAAAAAGTAGGATCTGAGAACCAAGTCTCATCAACTACAACATCAGGACCAAGTGGCCTTCCATTATACACAACAGCTGCAATTGAGGATGTTATAACCACCCGTTTGATAGATGGAACCTTAGCACATGACCTAAGAACGTTAAGTGTTCCCTTCACAGCTGGTTCAAGCATTTCAGCCTGCAATAAAAGGGCAATAGAATCTATTTGTTATCAGGATTTACATTGCTACATTGGTGATTGAACATATGCACATGCAAAATCAAACACTAGACCATTTTAACAGAGCTCGAGACAGAAAACAAGCCCCCACCCCTTTCTCACCATTTGCAAGTCAATTTATAGTGCAACTTATTATTGCTGCTTACAGAAAAGATTTTCAAGCAAAACCAGAGCATGTTTAAAAGAACAACGATTAGTTCAAGCTTCAAATTCGGACAACATAAATGAGCCTAAGAACCACCACTTCCAGAAAAAGGTGGTGGATTTGAATAAATCTGAGAAAGAATAAACTTGTTGAAAAACATGTCGAACAATATAGCAGATGAGCCAATATGACAACTAAAGTTCAGTTTAATGACGTTTATGAACATTGGAAGGCAATTTCATACACATCCCAAAATAAAAAAATCAGAAACTACTTAAAGAACCATAATGGTAGTGCCTGATAGCAAATATTTATATACTGAACATGAATATATGCAATAACAGAGAGAAATAAAAGCACCTGAGGATCCTTGATATTGAGATAAAAAGGAGAAGCTGTGTGGAAAACCGCTACACACCCATCAACTACTGAATCAAAAGCCCCCTCATCCAGCAGCTGTGCCTTGAACAAATGGAGCCTTTCCTTTGCTCCATCAAGTTTAAGTAAGTGTTCCGATTTTTTTAGGTCACCTGTATGTAAGTGTATGGGAATTGGGACAGTTACATGGAAAAACATTTCGATCTTAAAACCATGTTTCATAAATATCAAATGCAAAAGATATATCTTCCACAAATTTCAACAATATATTGAACCTGAAAACCAAATATATTAGTCAAATCAAAGCCGATAGGTAAGTAACCAGTAAACAAAATTGTATTTCAGTACAATGACAAAAAATGGCCTTTTTAATAGTTGCATAATGAAAAAAAAATGGGTAACATAGCAATAGCATTTACCACCAAATAAAATACAATTAACCCTGCCAACAATTATAACAAAGGATAAATGGAAAGAAGAACATAAAGATCAATAATGTTCCTCCTAACAGATAGAAAAAAAGCTTCAAATTCACAGTTTTCACCTCCTTCCATATCTCAGAATCACTTAAAAACGAAATCTGTGAAACAAAGACTCGTACGAAATCACAAAAAATGTATTATCTGCAATTAGATGATTTCCCACAAGTAGCAGAAATCTAACCCAAAACCTTCTTATAAGAACAACCCAGATAGGTTTAAGTCAATTAAGAAAAATAAACCTGGTAAAACCAAGAACCCTAACAGTTGATCCTCAAAAAAGAAACATCTTTATGACAAAAATCAAAACTGATGCCGAATTTAAGATATCCCCAAGAATTAAAACATAAAAAAAAAGAATAAATTCATGGCAACATTGAAAGATTGAAATATAGGACTGACTTGGGTCACGAACAGTGGCTTTGACAGCGTAACCACGTTGGAGTAAAAACTTAACGAGCCATGAAGCAATGTAGCCTGATGCTCCTGTTACGCATACCACCTTCCCTGCTCCGCTCATCTTTCTCTATTATTACTTTGTTTGGAATTGTGAGACTGAGGTCACCAACAGTGGCTTTGAATTTTAAATTCATTAGGAAATTAAAAAAATGAATTTTTCAAAATATAAAAATCAACCAGTCAAAAAAAAAAAAAAAATTTAAAACTATTTATAATTCTAACAATTCTAAAAAATTAAAAAGTTCAAATTAAAATTTTAAAAATATTTATAAACGTTCTATCAACTAGGGGTATTCAAATATGGGGTACTTGGACTTGTTGGGTACCTGATTCCCCGGGCAGCATATTTGTTAGTCTGTGTCTCGGTTCATGACTTTAGGTACCCATAAAAATGGGTACAAATACCCAGTTCACATTTTTTATTTTTTAAATTTAATTTTCAAAAAATAGGTAAAATTTTGACACACCGTGTAACCCTCTCAAACTGATACGGGTAATTCGATCCAATCTGAGGTGTCACATTTGGATCACAGAGGTGATCCACGGTAAAAATCAAGTATATATATATATTATTTAAAATCGAAAAACAAAATCTATTTAAAATGACAGTTCAGACAATCATTTAAAACATAAAGAAAATAGGAACCCGAAAAATATGTTAGAAACTATGGTATAAAAAATAAGACATGACATACATGCCCACTAATTGTATCGGTACCGTACTCCGCAAGAAAGCTGAGGAAATTCCCATGACTGATGTCGATAGCTGAATCAAGATCAAACTCTATTCTAACTTGTGATGGTAAAAACAACATGAGCTTGAAAAAGCTCATTAATACAGAACTACCAAGTGATGTTGTAAGCAACATGCAGGTATATAGCAAAACATGAAACTGATATGATGAGCCTGGTATCAACAAGTTTCAGATATAATATAAGAATTCATTTTATCATCATAGTGAAGGTAACAAAGTCGTCCCTAACTTGATAACCCGAATACCAGACAAGATGTCCATGGGCTAGATAATCATAGGGGATAAATTACAGAAATTGAGCTAGATGGTTTAGTGTGTTCCATCAATTACAGATCAATAATGATAGATATATTGTTTTAGACAATCGTAGAATTTTGACATGTGCAAGAAAGAGACGAGGAAAATTTAATATCAACTTAACTACCCTCCAACCGAACTCCAACATACAATTCCCCAAAACAACATCTATACAGGCGTTAACCCATGGCTAATGGGCGTAGGTGCCACCTAAGGGGATACCTTAGGTCCGGGCAGAATTACCCTCGTCGAAGTATATGAACCTAGTACATGCAATAAATTATATCCTCGAGACTTACTTCTCAGGAAGGCTAAGGGAAGGGTAAAGCTTGTGCAAAGCCTCCACAACCACGAACAAAGACACACTCTCTCGACTAAAAGGTATCTTCCACAAGCTGAAGAATTCTCAAATGCTAGCACATGTGCATTGGCAACATCTCTAACGTCTATTAGTCTATATGTTGTGTTTGGAAATGTTTCAGGCCCTGCATCAAATGAAGGCAATAATGTTTAGGAGAAAAAATTAAGCATCTTTGTAAAGAAAACAGAAGAATTTTAGAGATTGATTAAATGTTATTGATGGCTTGTATTTGCATCCATTACTTTTGCAAGAAACAACTCAATAAGATAACTATTCAAAATTATGTTTCTTTTTCTTTTTAAAAACCTTTTTTATGCAAGAAATAGTCGCCATTTCATTGGACACAGATTAGAGAACAAATAAAAGGCATGCAACTTCATTTATTGCAAAAATGAAAATGACCCGACATTGAAACAAGAAAGCATTTCTATACCATTAATTAAAGTTTTTGAACAAGAGCAAGTAACTGATTGAATATTATTACTCGAATGACTTGAACTGAATTTTACGTAAGTTGGCTAGCACACAAGATAAATGTGCTTGATATCCGCCACCTATTCCTAAAAAGTTTCTCCACAAAGACCTCCATACTTTAAACTTTTAAGAAACTATAAGTTGATAACCCTTCAAGTATCAATAGTTTCAATAGTTTGACATACTCATGATCGACATACACTCTTTTTGCAGAGATGTACTCTTAAAGCAGTTCATACCTAAGTGGCACAAGCATAAAATGATATAGGTCCGCACGCTTTGAGTTCAAGCTCTATAGATTCCTCTAAGATTTATAAAATTGCAGGCCCATGTTTTTTATAGATGCAGTTTTCTTTGCAATTTATTTTTTACTTTATTTATGCTCAGACTAGGTCTTCTATTGATGATTACCACTGCCCTTAAAGCACCACATCTTTTGGATATACATAATACACACACATATAATCATACATATGTTATATAAGTTAGTACGTTTGCGTACCTTTGATTTCTCACAAAAAGTAGGATCTGAGAACCAAGTCTCATCAACTACAACATCAGGACCAAGTGGCCTTCCATTATACACAACAGCTGCAATTGAGGATGTTATAACCACCCGTTTGATAGATGGAACCTTAGCACATGACCTAAGAATGTTAAGTGTTCCCTTCACAATTTAGTTCAAGCATTCAGCCTGCAATAAAAGGGCAATAGAATCTATTTGTTATCAGGATTTACATTGCTACATTGGTGATTGAACATATGCACATGCAAAATCAAACACTAGACCATTTTAACAGAGCTCGAGACAGAAAACAAGCCCCCACCCCTTTCTCACCATTTGCAAGTCAATTTATAGCGCAACTTATTGTTGCTGCTTACAGAAAAGATTTTCAAGCAAAACCAGAGCATGTTTAAAAGAACAACGATTAGTTCAAGCTTCAAATTCGGAAAACATAAATGAGCCTAAGAACCACCACTTCCAGAAAAAGGTGGTGGATTTGAAAAAATCTGAGAAAGAATAAACTTGTTGAAAAACATGTCGAACAATATAGCAGATGAGCCAATATGACAACTAAAGTTCAGTTTAATGACGTTTATGAACATTGGAGGGCTATTTCATACACATCCAAAAAAAAATCAGCAACTACTTAAAGAACCATAATGGTAGTGCCTGATAGCAAATATTTATATACTGAACATGAATATATGCAATAACAGAGAGAAATAAAAGCACCTGAGGATCCTTGATATTGAGATAAAAAGGAGAAGCTGTGTGGAAAACCGCTACACACCCATCAACTACTGAATCAAAAGCCCCCTCATCCAGCAGCTGTGCCTTGAACAAATGGAGCCTTTCCTTTGCTCCATCAAGTGCAAGTAAGTGTTCCGATTTTTTTGGGTCACCTGTATGTAAGTGTATGGGAATTGGGACAGTTACATGGAAAAACATTTCGATCTTAAAACCATGTTTCATAAATATCAAATGCAAAAGATATATCTTCCACAAATTTCAACAATATATTGAACCTGAAAACCAAATATATTACTCAAATCAAAGCCGATAGGTAAGTAACCAGTAAACAAAATTGTATTTCAGTACAATGACAAAAAATGGCCTTTTTAATAGTTGCATAATGAAAAAAAAATGGGTAACATAGCAATAGCATTTTCCACCAAATAAAATACAATTAACCCTGCCAACGATTATAACAAAGGATAAATGGAAAGAAGAACATAAAGATCAATAATGTTCCTCCTAACAGATAGAAAAAAAGCTTCAAATTCACAGTTTTTCACCTCCTTCCATATCTCAGAATCACTTAAAAACGAAATCTGTGAAACAAAGACTCGTACGAAATCACAAAAAATGTATTATCTGCAATTAGATGATTTCCCACAAGTAGCAAAAATCTAACCCAAAACCTTCTGATAAGAACAACCCAGATAGGTTTACACTCCAAGTCAGTTAAGAAAAATAAACCTGGTAAAACCAAGAACCCTAACAGTTGATCCTCAAAAAAGAAACATCTTTATGACAAAAATCAAAACTGATGCCGAATTTAAGATATCCCCAAGAATTAAAACATAAAAAAAGAATAAATTCATGGCAACATTTAAAGATTGAAATATAGGACTGACTTGGGTCACGAACAGTGGCTTTGACAGCGTACCCACGTTGGAGTAAAAACTTAACGAGCCATGAAGCAATGTAGCCTGATGCTCCTGTTACGCATACCACCTTCCCTGCTCCGCTCATCTTTCTCTATTATTACTTTGTTTGGAATTGTGAGACTGAGGTCACCAACAGTGGCTTTGAATTTTAAATTCATTAGGAAATTAAAAAAAAATGAATTTTTCAAAATATAAAAATCAACCAGTCAAAAAAATCAAAAAAATTAAAAGTATTTATAATTCTAACAATTCTAAGAAATTAAAAAGTTCAAATTAAAATTTTAAAAATATTTATAAACGATCTATCAACTAGGGGTATTCAAATATGGGGTACTTGGACTTGTTGGGTACCTGATTTCCCGGGCAGCATATTTGTTAGTCTTTGTCCCGGTTCATGACTTTAGGTACCCATAAAAATGGGTACAAATACCCGGTTCACATTTTTATTTTATAAATTTAATTTTAAAAAATAGGTAAAATTTTGACACACCATGTAATCCTCTCAAACTGATATGGAAATTCGATCCAATCGCAGATGTCACATTTAGATCACAGAGGCGACCCACGGTAAAAATCAAGTATATATATATTATTTAAAATCGAAAAACAGAATCCATTTAAAATGACAGTTCAGAAAATCCTTTAAAACATAAAGAAAACAGGAACCCGAAAAATATGTTACAAACTCTGGTATAAAAAAATAAGACATGACATACATGCCCACTAATTGTATCGGTACCGTACTCCGCAAGAAAGCTGAGGAAATTCCCATGACTAATGTCGATAGCTGAATCAAGATCAAACTCTATTCTAACCTGCGATGGTAAAAATAACGTGAGCTTGGAAAAGCTCATTAATACAGAACTACCAAGTGATGTTGTAAGCAACATGCAAGTATATAGCAAAAAATGAAACTGATATGATGAGCCTAGTATCAACAAGTTTCGGATATAATATCAGACTCATTCAGGGTTTTAAACATATCCAGAGTGTTCCAGACAATTTTGCTCATAAGGGTATTTAGGTCATTTTAGCTCTCTAGGGGGCCAAATTCGTAATTTAATTATGTAGCGATCTCCCTTTCTTTTTCGCTAAAAAAGATGAGGTTTTAAGATCTTCGGGTATTTAAAAATATATTCCACGGGTTTTAGAAAAAAACATGTTTTATTAAAAAATGGAGTCGCCACCGGCCACTACGGTAGGTCGGACACCATAAAACCAGATATTTTAAAATGTTAGGTTCGGGAGTCGGTTACGGATGGGGAAGGATTAGCACCCCCACACCGCCCAAAAATTGGTACTTTAATAATTACCGCTTTATTAATATTAAACTTTTCGGATTAAAGTGACGATTAAATTAAAATTTGGTTATAAATGCGAGAAGATTTTAAAGGCCTGTTATTCGAGAGTAAACTGATAAACCACCATCACCGCGCTTGATACTGGCCACGTTTACGCTCGAGTAAAAGGACCCCGCATTGACAATAATATATCCAAAATGCAACTTAAAACATGACAAATATAAATAAATACAATGCGATAAAAATATAAATAAATACTAACATAATAAAAAACTAATCTAACATAAATAAAATACTAATCTGAAACATACATACATAAATATTAATCTAACACATAAAAACAAATCTAACATAAATAAAATACATAAATATTAATCTAACACGTAAATAAAAACAAATCTAACATAAATAAAATACATAAATATTAATCTAACACGTAAATAAAAACAAATCTAACATAAATAAAATATTAATCTAAAACATAAATAAACATACAAACTAAAATAAGAATACAATTTTAAATTAACTAATACTTCATTAAATCATAAAAATTACAACACAAATAAAAAGAGAAGAAAATATACCTAACTAGGAGCTTGAATAACGAACCCCGACTGAACCCTACCGAGATTTACCACGACCTTTCCAAAAAATTAACTAGATCGGATCCAAAATAGGACCCCGATCGAATGTTGGACCGAACCAACTGGGGCCGGGGGCAGTGCCAGCATTGTGGCCGGCCTGGCTCCCAATTTGGGGAGCCGACTTTGCCAATTTTCCATGGCATTTTTGTCTCAATTGCAAGCCCCCCAAGCCTTTATATAGGCTATGGGGTGGAGACGTGAAGCTCTAGGCTCCACGCAATTTTCCTTTTTTTTTTTTTTTTAATTTTAATTTTTTTAATTAATATATATTATTTTATTATTTTTTGTTGATTTTTATATTAATAATAGTACTAATAAAATAATACTACAACCCTGACAAAAATGAGTGATGACAAATTCCAAATAAGAGTAGAACTAAAACTTCACAATATTCACGATTCACTAAATATTCATGATAACTCAAAGTGGCTAATCATACTTTTAAATCCATTCGAACACCACCACAATTATCATAACTCAAAGATATTTTAGATTCTTCCATTATTTTATTGATAATGACTTATATATATACACTTTAAAGAGAGTGTTCGGTCTTTTGTGCTCTATCGAAATTCATTCAAGGTTTCACTTATCTCAAGTCACGTATTTCAACTTGTTTAATATATTTGAAGGGACACCACCACAATTATCAATTCAAATCTCGAGCGTTTATCCCTTCTTCCAGTTGATTTGGTAATTTTGGTGCCCAATGATACTTTAGTGTTTTCGGTCATTACGATCAATTCATTCTTTATTGTTATTTAGATCAGTTCAGGAATACGAAAACTTCCAGTAAATTTATCTTCAAGTGTTTATCTAGAGTTCGGGAAAAATCCAAGTGTTTTGTTATCACACATATTTGCATCTTGATACCGAAGTCTTTCCTAATAGATTAGGGATTTCAGATGAAGTAGTTATTTTATCAGATCAAGTGTAAATTCTAGGTTATTTCCTTTGTTAGGGGTATTTTAGTCATTCTTACATCTCAAGGGTATTATTGTTATTTTTTAACGAAATATTTCAGATATCAATCCTTTAACACTATTAATCAGATTGAGAGATTAATTGTCTTATTAATCACCTACTGAACTCATGATCCTTTCGGTCTATTAAACTTCTCTTTTGAATAGTTCGATCTTATTCAGCTTACCATTCTTTTATTTCGTAATCAAATTGACTTAAGCAGAGTTGAAATTATACATAATCATAATCGTGCATACTTTTTCCAAATACCAACATGTTTCATAAAGCATGCAAGAGGTAGTAATGTATTACCTTGAATCATTGCTATATCAGTCGACCCTTAAAACGACATTCGATCACTCTTGAACTCGGATTCGATGTCCTTCAAAAATCTCAGATATAGGAAATGTGACTACCTTCAATTAAACATAATCCATAATCAATCTTTAGTCACATTTCACTTAAACTGAATAATTAAACACATGTATTCTCAAGTTCAAGGTCAAATCCGGAGGGTTTTAGGATAGAATTTCGTGAAACTGACTTCAAAAACAAACTCATGACGAAGAAAAACATAAAATAAGGGTTTTCAAAAAAATTAACATTTTAGTCAAAGTCAATGCTGACGTCAACAGTCAACGCTAGCGTCATTGGTCAACGTTGATGTCATCAGTCAACTGGTTAACGGTCAAACATGTGGATTGAGAGAGTTGACTTAAACGGGTTGAATTATTGAGTTGACTCGGATGGATTGACTCACTGAGTTAACTCGAATGGGTTGACTCACTGAGTTGACTCGAACGGGTTGGCTCACTAAGTTGACTCGGACGGGTTGGCTCACTAAGTTGACTTAGTCAACAGGTTAACGGGTTGGGCAGGTAGACGGGCTCGGGTCGGGTTATATGGGTTTTGGGTCAGGTCATCTAGGTTTGGGCTTAACATGCCGATCCAACAATAATGCAAGCCCGGTTCTTGGTTTCTTAGGTCAGACCAGTTCTGGCCAGACCTGTTCAGGGCTGAACCAATTTGGATCAACAGAGAACCAACCAAGATGGCTGAAATACTCATCGCGGCCCCAAATCTACCAAAAAACACCACCTAAATGACTTTACAACTCAAAAGACAAATTTTTGAGGCTTACTTATCCTAGATTGACAGAAAACACGGCCAAAAACCTATGAACAGACCGAAAAACATGGTCTCTCTTCGTCAAAACTTCTATCTGATCTTCACGAAAAATGGCGCGATGGCTCAACGAGTGGCCAATAAGATTTTGGTCGTAGGACAACGGCGAACCCGATAACGGTGGTCGTGTTCTATATGGACGACAGAGGCGGCGTAAAAACAACAAAAAATAAAAAAGCTCTTGCCTTTTTCTGTCGAACGCTCAATCAAATTTTCACAGCAAACGATGGCACAACGATACGAGTGGCGACCAGGGTTGTGATCGGGGAGCAATGACGATCACGATGGCATCGACGTTGACAGAGATCGGAATGGAGACCGAAGCGAGAAAGGTGAAAGGTTGGGAGAAAAATGAACGATTGGGATATTTTGAAAATAGGTATCAATTATGGCAAATGGTTTGTTCTGACTTATTTAATTATGGTCCAGACTCAGAAACTTAAATTACATAGAAACGGATGGAAATTAAAATCAAAGAATGGCTTAGATAGTAAAAGCTTGGGCTTACCGAGCTCAGACCACGGGTTCAACACCCCGTAGCAACACTTTCCCATTTTTCCTCACTCCATTAACCAAAATTTAATTATTAACAGAATTTTATGGGTGTTACAACTCTCCTCTAAAAAAATTTCATCCTTAAAATTTACTTGAGATATAGAAATATAAAAACCGCACTTTCATCCATCCATATACTGAAACTTTTCATCAGAGTATGCTTATTTCTCGATTATCTTAGATGGTCACAGATTAATCTGGCAGTATCCTCAGTTTCTCGAACTGAATTTGGATCCAAAACCATCACATCATACGTCTCAGACCAACTGATCAGAATACAGTATGTGAATCCATACAGAACTTTATACAGAGCCATACAGAACTTTATACGGAGCCATACGAACACTTGTCTCATAACTGTTATTATAAGCGGACTCAATCAGGAATATAACACATTCCCATCCCCACAGAAGTCAATCATACAACCCATAAGTATATCTTCTAGAATCTGAATTACTCTCCTAAATTGACCATCAGTTTATGGATGAAGAACTGTAAGTGTAGTTCAAATGAGTATTCAAGGCCACCAACAGGGTCTTTCAAAATCAGGATGTAAACACCAAATTTCAGTCAAAAATAATTAAAATTCCTGATAAATCTAATATTACGTCTTCAAGTTCCATAAGCTTTTTAAGTTTTACTGAATGGAAAAAGTTTCCCACAGCTGCCAACACAGTAGCACATTTGACATCCATAATGAACTAATGCCTAAAAGGGAAGTCTCCAGTTATCGACAGGAATTTACCGAACTGGCTAACACTTACCACGATTCAACCACTAAAGAAGTTCTTCTCCTTCAAGCTTTCAACCGTATCCTTTAGACTCACCTCCATAGGGGTAAAGTTAACACCCAAACTTTTCGCTCTCTCTTTGGACACCTGAAAGATTGGCACGCCTAGCCTTTCATCGGCACATCTGCAAAAATTACTTGCTCGGTTAATAATACATAAACAAAGGACTACAATTGAAAAAAACAACCCTCCTCCCTGATCCCAGAACGAGGGATTCTCAGTTATGTCCTCGCTTAAGTGCCTTTTTCTTCCCCACTTTTAGATCATTAGATCTAAATAAAACAAATAGGATGGCAATGTAATCCATGTAATGAATAATAAATATAAACGCAGATTACAATGCGCAATAGGCAGAGCTGATACATAACTGAAGCTTAGATTCTTCTGCCAAAGATTTGAAGTTTACATGCAATAAATTATATCCTCGAGACTTACTTCTCAGGAAGGCTAAGGGAAGGGTAAAGCTTGTGCAAAGCCTCCACAACTTCTGAACAGTACACAGCTCTCTCGACTAAAAGGTATCTTCCACAAGCTGAAGAATTCTCAAATGCTAGCACATGTGCATTGGCAATATCTCTAAAGTCTCTTAGTCTATATGTTGTGTTTGGAAATGTTTCAGGCCCTGCATCAAATGAAGGCAATAATGTTTAGGAGAAAAAAATTAAGCATGCTGGCCGGAAGAAACAGAAGAATTTTAGAGATTCAGTTAAATGTTATTGATGGCTTGTATTTGCATCCATTACTTTTGCAAGAAACAACTCAATAAGATAACTATTCAAAATTATGATTCTTTTTCTTTCTTAAAATCCTTTTTCTTTAGGCTGCAAGAAATAGTCGCCATTTCTGTTGGACACAGATTAGAGAACAAAGCAGAAAAGGCATGCAACTTCTGTTATTGCAAAAATGAAAATGAGCCGACATTCGAAACAAGAAAGCATTTCTATACCATTAATTAAAGTTTTTGAACAAGAGCAAGTAACCAGATTGAATATTATTACTCAGACAGCTTGAACCTGAATTTACGCAAGTTGGCTAGCACACAGTAAATGTGCTTGATATCTGCCACCTATTCCTAAAAAGTTTCTCCACAGCACCGCCATACTTTAAACTTTTAAGAAACTATAAGTTGATAACCCTTCAAGTATCAATAGTTTGACATACTCATGATCAGACATACACTCTTTGCAGTATCTGTACTCTTAAAGCAGTTCATACCTAAGTGGCTCAAGCATAAAATGATATAGGTCCGCACACTTTCAGTTCAAGCTCTATAGATTCCTCTAAGATTTACAAACAGACCCATGTTTTTTATAGATGCAGTTTTGTTTGCAATTTATTTTTTACTTTATTTATGCTCAGACTAGGTCTTCCATTGATGTTTACCACTGCCCTTTTTCTTTTGGGTATTAAATGAGAAAAAAAATGTAAGTAAGACAAATAAAATCTTGGTTCAGAATGCAAATGTTCACTTCTAAGGTCACTTTATCAGCAATAGTCGTTAAAACAGATATATCCTACCATCGCTAAATCTAGTTGGAAAGTACCATTAATAAGTTTCAATATTGGCTCCACACTTGTGTTGATAGTCGGCTGCAAGAGAGGTCCAATCACCAACCCCGGGTTAATTGTAATCATGTCAATGCCATTCTCTTTTGTAAACTTCCAAGCAGCCTCCTCCGCTAATGTCTTAGAAAGCATATACCAAAGCTGAAGACAAACATTATGAAAAACAGTGAAGATATTTGAATTTAACCATTCCACGAATGATGTTTGCTTTGCCAATTCTTAGGTAACTCAGATGATGGCAGTAACGGACTTAAAAGCTAGCAAGAATTATTTCAGACGTCCTGCACTAGAAACTGTGAACTGAAAATAATAAGCCTACACTTTATAGAAAGAAAAGAAAAGGAAGAAAAAAACAACAAAAGGAAACTTTGACATATGATTTCTTAAAAATAAAAGACAAACATTCGGTGACTCGAGAAAAATGATGCGCTTAAAGCACCACATCTTTTGGATATACATAATACACACACATATAATCATACATATGTTATATAAGTTAGTACGTTTGCGTACCTTTGATTTCTCAAAAAAGTAGGATCTGAGAACCAAGTCTCATCAACTACAACATCAGGACCAAGTGGCCTTCCATTATACACAACAGCTGCAATTGAGGATGTTATAACCACCCGTTTGATAGATGGAACCTTAGCACATGACCTAAGAACGTTAAGTGTTCCCTTCACAGCTGGTTCAAGCATTTCAGCCTGCAATAAAAGGGCAATAGAATCTATTTGTTATCAGGATTTACATTCCTACATTGGTGATTGAACATATGCACATGCAAAATCAAACACTAGACCATTTTAACAGAGCTCGAGACAGAAAACAAGCCCCAACCCCTTTCTCACCATTTGCAAGTCAATTTATAGCACAACTTATTATTGCTGCTTACAGAAAAGATTTTCAAGCAAAACCAGAGCATGTTTAAAAGAACAACGATTAGTTCAAGCTTCAAATTCGGACAACATAAATGAGCCTAAGAACCACCACTTCCAGAAAAAGGTGGTGGATTTGAATAAATCTGAGAAAGAATAAACTTGTTGAAAAACATGTCGAACAATATAGCAGATGAGCCACTATGACAACTAAAGTTCAGTTTAATGACGTTTATGAACATTGGAGGGCTAATTTCATACACATCCCAAAAACACAGCAACTACTTAAAGAACCATAATGGTAGTGCCTGATAGCAAATATTTATATACTGAACATGAATATATGCAATAACAGAGAGAAATAAAAGCACCTGAGGATCCTTGATATTGAGATAAAAAGGAGAAGCTGTGTGGAAAACCGCTACACACCCATCAACTACTGAATCAAAAGCCCCCTCATCCAGCAGCTGTGCCTTGAACAAATGGAGCCTTTCCTTTGCTCCATCAAGTTTAAGTAAGTGTTCCGATTTTTTTGGGTCACCTGTATGTAAGTGTATGGGAATTGGGACAGTTACATGGAAAAACATTTCGATCTTAAAACCATGTTTCATAAATATCAAATGCAAAAGATATATCTTCCACAAATTTCAACAATATATTGAACCTGAAAATCAAATATATTAGTCAAATCAAAGCCGATAGGTAAGTAACCAGTAAACAAAATTGTATTTCAGTACAATGACAAAAAATGGCCTTTTTAATAGTTGCATAATGAAAAAAAAAAATGGGTAACATAGCAATAGCATTTTCCACCAAATAAAATACAATTAACCCTGCCAACGATTATAACAAAAGGATAAATGGAAAGAAGAACATTAAGATCAATAATGTTCCTCCTAACAGATGAAAAAAAAGCTTCAAATTCACAGTTTTTCACCTCCTTCCATATCTCAGAATCACTTAAAAACGAAATCTGTGAAACAAAGACTCGTACGAAATCACAAAAAATGTATTATGTGCAATTAGATGATTTCCCACAAGTAGCAGAAATCTAACGCAAAACCTTCTTATAAGAACAACCCAGATAGGTTTACACTCCAAGTCAATTAAGAAAAATAAACCTGGTAAAACCAAGAACCCTAACAGTTGATCCTCAAAAAAGAAACATCTTTATGACAAAAATCAAAACTGATGCCGAATTTAAGATATCCCCAAGAATTAAAACATAAAAAAAGAATAAATTCATGGCAACATTGAAAGATTGAAATATAGGACTGACTTGGGTCACGAACAGTGGCTTTGACAGCGTAACCACGTTGGAGTAAAAACTTAACGAGCCATGAAGCAATGTAGCCTGATGCTCCTGTTACGCATACCACCTTCCCTGCTCCGCTCATCTTTCTCTATTATTACTTTGTTTGGAATTGTGAGACTGAGGTCACCAACAGTGGCTTTGAATTTTAAATTCATTAGGAAATTAAAAAAATGAATTTTTCAAAATATAAAAATCAACCAGTCAAAAAATTCAAAAAATTAAAACTATTTATAATTCTAACAATTCTAAAAAATTAAAAAGTTCAAATTAAAATTTTAAAAATATTTATAAACGTTCTATCAACTAGGGGTATTCAAATATGGGGTACTTGGACTTGTTGGGTACCTGATTTCCCGGACAGCATATTTGTTAGTCTGTGTCCCGGTTCATGACTTTAGGTACCCATAAAAATGGGTACAAATACTCAGTTCACATTTTTATTTTTTAAATTTAATTTTAAAAAATAGGTAAAATTTTGACGCACCGTGTAATCCTCTCAAACTGATATGGGTAATTCGATCCAATCTGAGGTGTCACACTTAGATCACAGAGGCGACCTACGGTAAAAATCAAGTATATATATATATATTATTTAAAATCGAAAAACATAATCTATTTAAAATGACAGTTCAGAAAATCCTTTAAAACATAAAGAAAATAGGAACCCGAAAAATATGTTACAAACTCTGGTATAAAAAAATAAGACATGACATACATGCCCACTAATTGTATCGGTACCGTACTCCGCAAGAAAGCTGAGGAAATTCCCAT
Source organism: Hibiscus mutabilis (assembly GCA_019671005.1). Taxonomy (NCBI): domain Eukaryota; kingdom Viridiplantae; phylum Streptophyta; class Magnoliopsida; order Malvales; family Malvaceae; genus Hibiscus; species Hibiscus mutabilis. The sequence goes on along the minus strand of CM033750.1, from coordinate 32,900,873 downwards.
GACTGATGTCGATAGCTGAATCAAGATCAAACTCTATTCTAACCTGTGATGGTAAAAACAACATGAGCTTGGAAAAGCTCATTAATACAGAACTACCAAGTGATGTTGTAAGCAACATGCAGATATATAGCAAAACATGAAACTGATATGATGAGCCTGGTATCAACAAGTTTCGGATATAATATAAGAATTCATTTTATCATCATAGTGAAGGTAACAAAGTCGTCCCTAACTTGATAACTCGAATACCATATAAGATGTCTATGGGCTAGATAATCATAGGGGATAAATTACAGAAATTGAGCTAGATGGTTTAGTGTGTTCTATCAATTACAGATCAATAATGATAGATATATTGTTTTAGACAATCGTAGAATTTTGACAGGGGCAAGAGAGAGACGGGGAAAATTTAATATCAACTTAACTACCCTCCAACCGAACTCCAACATACAGTTCCCCAAAACTACATCTATACAGGCGTTAACCCATGCCTAATGGGCGTAGGTGCCACCTAAGGGGATACCTTAGGTCCGGGCAGAATTACCCTAGTCGAAGTATATGAACCTAGTACTGGCGAAATTACCCTAGCCGTAGCTAGGAACCTAGCAGGAGGTATAGAAGCCTAACATGAGGTTTGTGCACACATGTGCCAATCAGAAACTTCTCATGTTATCCCGAAATTACCTCAGTAAAACAGTCTTGAGCGATAATCGTTATGTCAATAATTAGTAACAGTATGTCAAGAATTAGGATACACGCCGATGTTTAATCAATGGAATCGGAGTATAAAGACCCATGAATCGGGTATACTTGTATTAGGTATCAGGAACTAGAGGTCATGTTTTTGCTTCAAGTAACATGATCACTTAAAATCAGAACGGATAAACTTGGTTTATAGTAAGGAAGATCATTCATGTATACATGGAACACACTAGATGGTCTAAATTATCGTTTATATGTCCTTATTAATTGCAGAAAGAAGACTTTGAACTATAGTCCCTTCTAGACTGATTTTCAAAATTCAAAAGGCTTATTCAAAGGAATTCAGGGTAAATATCGACTTCATCTAGATATTCAGGAATTATACCTCAAGGCCCTGTTATTCGAAATAAACTGATAAATCACCATCACTGCGCTTGATACTGGCCACGTTTACGCTCGAATAAAAGGACCCCGCATTGACAATAATATATCCAAAATGCAACTTAAAACATGACAAATATAAATAAATAGAATGCGATAAAAATATAAATAATATAAAAAAACTAATCTAACATAAATAAAATACTAATCTGAAACATACATACATAAATATTAATCTAACACATAAAAACAAATCTAACATAAATAAAATACATAAATATTAATCTAACACATAAATAAAAACAAATCTAACATAAATAAAATATTAATCTAAAACATAAATAAACATACAAACTAAAATAAGAATACAATTTTAAATTAACTAATACTTAATTAAATCATAAAAATTACAACACAAATAAAAAAGGAAGAAAATATACCTAACTAGGAGCTCGAATGACGAACCCCGACTGAACCCTACCGAGATCTACCACGACCTCTCCAAATAATTAACTAGATCGGATCCAAAATAGGACCCCGATCGAATGTTGGACCGAACCAACTGGGGCCGTGGGCATTGCCCCGACCCCGGCCAACCTTGTGGCCAGCCTGGCTCCCAATTTGGGGAGCCGACTTTGCCAATTTTCCATGGCATTTTTGTGTCTCAATTGCAAGCCCCCAAGCCTTTATATAGGCTATGGGGTGGAGACGTGAAGCTCTAGGCTCCATGCAATTTTCCTCTTTTTTTTTGCTTTTTTAATTTTAATTTTTTAATTAATATATATATTATTTTATTATTTTTTGTTGATTTTTATATTAATAATAGTACTAATAAAATAATACTACAACCCTGACAAAAATGAGTGATGATAAATTCCAAATAAGAGTAGAACTAAAACTTCACAATATTCACGATTCTGAGTGGCTAATCATACTTTTAAATCCATTCGATAGCCATAACTCAAAGATATTGTAGACCCCCATATATTTGAAGGAACACCACCACAATTATCATTGATAGGCCCCAAACAGTTAAACATGTATTTATGCAGTATTCTTCCATTATCGTAACATTATTAATAATGACTGATATATATAAGATAAGCTTTAAACCTATAGGGGTATTACGGTCTTTTGTGCTCTATCGGAAATTTCATGATTTCCAAGGTTTCACTTATCTCAAGTCACGGGGTATTTCAACTGTTTAAGCACTCGATGGTGTTTCAATTATTCAGGCCCTTTTGGTACTTTCTAACATTTCATTCATTTCAAATCTCGAGCGTTTATCCATTCTTCCAGTTAATTTGGTAATTTTGGTGCCCAATGATACTTTAGTGTTTTCGGTCATTACGATCAATTCAATCTTTATTGTTATTTAGGTCATTTCAGGAATACAAAAACTTCCAGTAAATTTATCTTCAAGTGTTTATCTAGAGTTCGGGAAAAATCCAAGTGTTTTGTTATCACACATATTTGCATCTTGATATCGAAGTCTTTCCTAATAGATTAAGGTTTTCAGATGAAGTAGTTATTTTATCAGATCAAGTGTAAATTCTAGGTTATTTCCTTTGTTAGGGGTATTTTAGTCATTCTTACATATCAAGGGTATTATTGTTATTTCTTAACGAAATATTTCAGATATCAATCCTTTAACACTATTAATCAGATTGGGAGATTAATTGTCTTATTAATCACTTACTGAACTCAGGATCCTTTCGGTCTATTAAACTTCTCTTTTGAGTAGTTCGATCTTATCCAGCTTACCATTCTTTTATTTCGTAATGAAATTGACTTAAGCAAAGTTGAAATTATACATAATCATAATCGTGCATACTTTAACCAAATACCAACATGTTTCATAAAGCATGCAAGAGGTAGTAATGTATTACCTTGAATCATTGCTATATCAGTCGACCCTTAAAACGACACTCGACCACTCTTGAACTTGGATTCGATGTCCTTTAGAAATCTCAGATACAGGAAATGTGACTACCTTCAATTAAACATAATCCATAGTCAATCCTTAGTCACATTTCACTTAAAGTGAATAACTAAACACATGTATTCTCAAGTTCAAGGTCAAATTCGAAGGGTTTTGAGATAGAATTTCGTGAAACAGACTTCAAAAACAAACTCATGACGAAGAAAAACATAAAATAAGGGTTTTCAAAAAATTTAACATTTTAGTCAAAGTCAATGCTGACGTCAACAGTCAACGCTGGCGTCATTGGTCAACGTTGAAGTCATTAGTCAACTGGTTAACGGTAAACAGGTGGACTCGAGCGAGTTGACTTAAACGGGTTGAATTATTGAGTTGACTAGGATGGGTTGACTCACTCAGTTAACTCGAATGGGTTGACTCACTGAGTTGACTCGAACAGGTTGGCTTACTAAGTTAACTCAGACGGGTTGGCTCACTAAGTTGACTGAGATAGGTTCGCTTAGTCAACAGGTTAACGGGTCGGGCAGGTGGATCGAGTAGACGGGCTCGGGTCGGGTCAGATGGGTTTTGGGTTAAGTCATCTAGGTTTGGGCTTAACATGCCGATCCAACAATAATGCAAGCCTGGTTCTTGGTTTCTAAGGTCAGACCAGTTCTGGCCAGACCGGTTTAGGGCTGAACCAATTTGGTTCAACAGAGAACCAACCAAGATGGTTGAAATACTCCTCGCGGCCCCAAATCTGCCAAAAAACACCACGTAAATGACGTTATAACTTAAAAGATAGATTTTCGAGGCTTACTTATCCTAGATCGACATAAAATACGGTCAAAAACCCATGAACAGACCGAAAAACATGGATAAAGAACTATAAGTGTAGTTGAAATGAGTATTCAAGGCCTCCAACAGGGTCTTTCAAAATCATGATGTAAACACCAAATTTCAGTCAAAAATAATATATATCGGTACACCATGCCATATTTTCAAGGAAAATGTCTTTCTTTAAGTCGATCAAACATAACCAAGGTCTTAAACTGATATCACTTACATTCAACGCAATATACAGACAAGGTTTCCTTCACATATAGCAGAGTCACCATAGAATTATACTCTTGCCATGCTTTCATACATTTTTTAAAGCACACTATATACATCCAATTTTTCCACCGGGATATCTCCATATAATCTCATATCAGTTCTATTACTATGTACAAAGCTTAAAACTTACCACTTCCAAAATTCCTCCAATTTAGTTTGTATATGTATAGGGATTCAATTTCCTCTAGCTTGGACAATTACTTTGATCTACTATGCTCTTGGTCGCAATTTCTTAATCTTGTAATTAATTCTTCAAGACTCGAGAGCTAAATCGGGTCTGACTCGAATTATCATCGAATTCTATCATACTTACCCCACACAAATGAAAATTTATTCACAATCTGAAATAACTCTTTAATTTTACAAGCACCAAACATCTTAGTTTCTTTATCCAGATTCACATCCATTAGGTTAATCCAAATCACAGACGAATGCTATAGACATTCCTTGTCAGCTCCAATTGATCACTAACAGACAAAATAATCAGAAACACTTATTACAGAAAGAGGATTCAACATCAGAGTTTCGACTCAGATGAGTAAGGTTATGATCTAGGGGCATGCACGAACCAAACACCCTATGACAGACGATTGGCCGATCTACCTAGAATGATACAACTCTAGGCTCTAATACCACTAAATGTCTCTCAGATCGATACGGGTAATCTGATCCAATCTAAGATGTCATATTTAGGCCACAGAGGCGATCCAAAGTAAAAACCAAGTAAATATATATATATATATATATTTAAAATTGAAAAACATAATCTATTTAAAATGACAGTTCAGAAAATCCTTTAAAACATAAAGAAAATAGGAACCCGGAAAATATGTTACAAACTCTGTTATAAAAAATAAGACACTACATACATGCCCACTAATTGTACCTGTATCGTACTCTGTAAGAACATCGAGGAAACTCTCATGACTGATGTCGATAACTGAATCAAGATCAATCTCTATTCTAACATGCGATGGTAAAAATAACGTGAGCTTGGAAAAGCACATTAATACATAAATACAAAATGATGTTGTAAGCAACATGCAAGTATATGACAAATCATGAAACTGATATGATGAGCCTGGTATCAACAAGATTCAAATATAATATGAGAGTTCATTTTTATCATCATAGTAAAGGTAACAAAGTTGTCCCTAACTTGATAAACCGAATACCAGACAAGATGTCTATAGGCCAGATAATTAGAGGGGATAAATTACGGAAATTAAGCTAGATGGTTTAGTGTGTTTCATCAATTACAGATCAATAATGATAGATAGATTGTTTCAAACAACTGTAGAATTTTGACACGGACAAGAGAGACAAGGAAATTTAATATCAACTTAACTACTCTCTAACCGAACTCCAATATACAGTTCCCTAAAATTGCATCTATACAAGCGTTAACCCATGCCCAATAGGCGTAGGTGCCACCTAAGAGGATACCTTAGGTTTGGGAAAAATTACCCTAATCGAAGTATAGGAACCTAGAACGGACAGAATTACCCTAGCCAAAGCTAGGAACCTAGCATGAGGCGTAAGAGCCTAACAGGAGGTCTATGCACACATGTGCCAATCAAAAACTTCTCATGTTATCTCGAAAGTACCCTAGTAAAACAGTCTTGAGCGGTAATCATTATATCAATAATTAGTAACAGTATGTCAAGAATCAGGATACGTGATAATGTTTAATTAATGGAACCAGAGTATCATGACCCATGAATCGAGCATACTTGTATTAAGTATCATGAACTAGAGGTCATATTTTTTGCTTCAGGTAACATGATCACTTGAAATCAGAACGGATAGACTTGGTTTCCATTCTGAAAAATCATTCATGTATACGTAGAACACACTAGATGGTCTAAATTATCACTCAGATGTCCTTATTAATTGTAAAAAGAAAACTCTGAACAATAGTCCCTTTTAGACTGATTTTTAGAATTCAAGAGCCTTACTCAAAGGAATTCGGTAAATATCGACTTCATCCAGCTATTCAGGAATTATACCTCAAGGTTATTCAGAATTTTCAGAATATCATAATTATGCAAGAGTTTAAGTATATCAAAATATATTTTAAATTTTAGGTAGATCAAGATCAATTAAGGTTTTAGATATATCAGACTCATTCAGGGTTTTAAACATATCTAGAGTGTTCCAGACAATTTCGCTCATAAGGGTATTTAGGTTATTTTAGCTCTCAGGGGCAATTTTGAAATTTAATTCCCAATAGGAGTAAAACTAAAACTTTACAATATTCGCGATTCTGAGTGGCTAATCAGACTTTCAAATCCATTCAATAGCCATAACTTAAAGATATTCTGGTCCCCGTTTTTCAGACAGGTACACCTCAAGAGTGTTCATTCATTAGTATTGGCAACTTCATATAATTGAATGAAACACACTACAATTATATTTGATCGGGCCTCAAACAATTGAACATGTATTTATACAGTATTCTTTCATTATCGTAACAGTATTAATAATAACTAATATATATATATATATAAGACATGCTTTAAACCTATAGGGGTATTATGGTCTTTTACGCTCTATAAAAAATTTAATGATTTCCAAGGTTTCACTTATCTCAAGTCACGAGGGTATTTCAACTGTTTAAGCACTCGATAGTGCTTCAATCATTCAGTTTCTTTTAGTACTTTCTAACATTTTATTCATTTCAAATCTCGAGCGTTTACCCATTCTTCCAGTTAATTTGGAAATTTTGGTGCCCGATGATACTTCAGTGTTTTCGGTCATTATAATTATTTCGATCAATTCATTCTTTATTTTTATTTAGATCAGTTCAGGAATACGAAAAACTTTTAGTAAATTTATCTTCGGGTGTTTATCTAGAGTTCGGGAAAAATCCAAGTGTTTTGTTATCACGCATATTTGTATCTTGATACCGAAGTCTTTCCCAATAGATTAAGGATTTCAGATGAAGTAGTTATTTTATCATATCAAGTGTAAATTCTAGCTCATTTCCCTTTTAGGGGTATTTTAGTCATTCTTGCGTCTCAAGGGTTTTATAGTCATTTCTTAACGAAATATTTCAAATATCAATCTTTTAACACTATTAATCAGATTATGAGATTAAATGTCTTATTAATCACTTACTGAACTCATGATCATTTCGGTCTATTAAACTTCTCTTTTGAATAGTTCAATCTTATACAGCTTACCATTATTTTATTTCGTAATCGAATTGACTTAAGTAGAGTTGAAATTACACATAATCATAATCATGCATACTTTAACCAAATACCAACATTTTTCATAAAGCATGCAAGAGGTAGTAATGTATTGCCTTGAATCCTTGCTATATCAGTCGACCCTTGAAATGACATTCGATCACTCTTGAACTCGGATTCGATGTCCTTCAGAAATCTCAGATACCAGGAAATGTGAATACCTTCAATTAAACATAATCCATAATCAATCCTTATCCATATTGCACTTAAACCGAATAACTAAACACATACATTCTCAGGTTCAAGGTCAAATTCAGAGGGTTTCAAGATGGAATTTCGCAAAACAGACTTCAAAAAACGAACTCATGATGTCGACAAACATAAAATAAGAGTTTTCAAAAAATTTAACTTTTTAGTCAAAGTCAACGCTGACGTCAGCAGTCAACGATGGCGTTATTGGTCAAATGGGTTGACTTGGGCGAGTTGACTCACTGAGTTAACTCGGGCGGGTTGGCTTAGTTAACGGTTTAACAGGTCGGACAGACGGGCTTGGGTTGGGTCAGATGGGTTTTAGGTCGGGTTATCCAAGTTTGGGCTTAACAGGCTAGTCCAACAATAATGCAAGCCCGATTCTTGGTTTCTTAAGTCAGACCGGTTCTGGCCAGACCAGTTCAGGGCTGAACCAATTCGGTTCAATGGAGAACCAACCACGGTGGCTGAAATACTCCCTCGGGCGGGTCGTGCTCGCCACGTGAGGCCCTAAATCGACCAAAAAACCCCACGAAAATGACATTACAACTCAAAAGATAGATTTTTTAGGCTTACCTAGCCTGGATCAACGAAACACACGATCGAAAACCCATAAACCAAACCAAAAAACATGGCTCTCTTCGTCGAAACTTCTAACCGATCTTCAAGACAAACGGCTCAATGGCTCGACGAATGGCCAATGGGGTTTTGGTCGCGGGACAACGGTGAACCCGATAACGATGGTCACGTTATGTACAAATGATGAAGGCGGCATAAAAATAAAGAAAATAGAAAAGCTCTTGCCTTTTTTCGTTGAACGCTTAATCAGATTTTCACGGCAGACGACGACACAACGGTGCGAGTGGCGACTAGAGTTGTGATCAGGGTGAGGCGATGATCATGATGACATCGACGGTAATGGCCACGGACCGACATTGACGGAGATCGAAAGGGTGACTGACATGGGGAGGTGAAAGGTTGGGAGAGAGATGAACGATTGGGATATTTTGAAAATGGGTGTCAATTATGGCAGGTGGGTTGGTTCTAACTTATTTAATTATGGTCCAAACTGAGAAACTTAAATTACATAGAAACTGATGGAAATTAAAATTAAAGAATGGCTTAGCTTAGATGGTAAAAGCTTGAGCTTACCAAGCTCAAGCCACGGGTTCAACACCATGTGGCAACATTTCTCCATTTTTTTCTTCACTCCATTAACCAAAATTTAATTATTAATGGAATTTTATGGGTGTTAAACACGGGCTGTGTAAAATTAATTTTACATAAGCCTGCATTTTTACATTATAAAATCTAAATCCTAAATTCCTAACCCTATACCATATACCCTAAATTCTAAACACTACAACCTAAAACCCTAAACTTTAAATCCTAAACTAAAACTCTTACCCCTAAAACTAAAAGGCACTTGTAAACTAAAGTTTACACGGCATGTGTATCAAAGTTTTTTCCCAAAAAAACATAGGAAACACATAAATTTAAAATTTAAAAGTTAAAAATTAGTGATTTGAAGTTAGTTTTAAAGATATACATAAAATTAAGTTATTATTTTCGGCATTTAATCTCATTCATTCATTTTACTCACATATAGGGTTAGATTTACTTACACTATGTAAAACTTTTATACATAGATTGAAGAATGAGCGATTTGGTGAATGGTGAGACTTTTATGAGTAGAGTGTGAGGTTGTTTCTGGACACAAAGTATTAGTAATTGTTGGCTTTTTTCTTGTTCTTTCTCTTGGGTATTTTTTTCGTTCGATATAAACGAGTAGTGTATTTTTTCCTCTGACTAAGATTAAGGGGTGTTAATGAGACACATGCTGGTTTTTTGTATGATTCTTTTATCCTATAAGATCATACTTTGTTGAGCAAGAAAAGTAAATTTTATTATTTAAAGATAATAAAGATTAGTTATAAATCATACAATAAGAAAAAAATATCAATCTATTTTGGCTTAATATCGAAATAAGTGTCCAAACTATCTCATTTTCCCTTTAAGTGACTAAAATTTTTTTGTCCCTTTAAGGTGCCTAAATTATCATTTTTTGGTCAAAGTAGGTGTCTTATTTGACCTTAAAAGGAACAAAAAAAAATAATAGTTTTAGCATCTAAAAGGGGCAAAAAAAATTAGGCACCTAAATATAGAAAGAGATAGTTTAAATACTTATTTTGATATTAAGTCATCAATTTTATATAAAAATATCTTAGGATTTTAAAAAGACAAAATAAAACAATATTATATGATTAGTTCTAGGGTATCATTGAGTAGGTGTGGTATTATTTTCCCCAAAAACAGTGGGTTCGTTTTCGGTATTTTCTGAATGGCTGGAAACAAAATAGAATATAAATTATTGATTTTTATTATTTAAAAATTTTTAGATTTGTTTTATAACTTATGTTTAGAGTTTGTGAGTGTATTTTTTAAAAAATATTAGGGTCCACTTGGTTTTAAAAAAAATATTTTTTATTTTTATTTTCAGAAAAATAATTTTTATTTTTTGTTTTCTAAAAACTAGAAAACACATTTGGTTAATTAAAATGAAAACTTGTTTTCAAAAATGAAAATAGTGAAAATGTGTTTGGTATCTATTTTTTAAAATACAAGGCTTAAAGGTCAAAGTAGCCCTCAACAAAAATTAAAAAATCAATTAAGCCCTTATGAATTTTTACACCCAATTTAGCCCTCATAATTCAAATTACAATCAATCAGACCCTTATAATTCAAATTATGATCAATTTAGCCCTCCTGCAATATTGATCATTATAGTTGATCGTTAACCCACAAACAATCATTAAGATAGTGAATCGTGGTACACCTAAAAATTATTAAAAAAAATCTAAAAAAACATATTTAAAATTAATCCCTCCACAACTACCCACCTTAAAATAGTTTGCTAATTAGCTCCCCTCCACAACTACCGTCTTCATTTGGATCCATTGAAACACTGTGGAGTTTGCATAGGTTGGAGTTAAATCTGACATCTCCAGGTTTCGACATCCATTTTCTTCCTAAAACATGTGGTTTGTTTGTTTCTTAGGAAATTAGTAAAATCCCAGTGGAAAACTTGATTTGCATGGATTGGAGGAAGACTGAGATAAGAGATCTACAACAACTATGGTAGTTCTCACAGTAATGATAACAATGGGTTTGAGATTTGAATTAAAAAAATCAATAAAGAGCAAATTGAAAAAAAAATTAAAACTATGATTGTTTTGAAATAAAAAAATTTAGTAAATGGCCAAATTAGAAAATATTTTAAATATTTTAATTTTTTTATAATTTTTAAATATATTTTTAGAATTTTTACAGTTTAATGACGTAACACTTTCTGAGCGTGCTACATGTTATCATTTTATTGGTTTTCAATGAGTTAATGGTCAAAATTTGGTCAACCGTCACGGAAGGACTAAATTGAGTGTTTCGGCTAATGAGAGCTAAATTAAGTGTAAAAAATCAATAATGGATTAATTGATTTTTTATTTTTCGTTTGATCTTTAAGCCAAATAAAAATAAACAAATAATTACTCATTAAATAATTAAATTAAAGTATAATTATTAAAAATATTATTATAATAAAATAAAATATAATTAAATAAACCAAAATTCTATATTTACATTAGAAGATTCAAACTCGGGTTAAATAGAGTTAAAATTTAAAAATCCTTATTTTTCATGTTTTCCACTTTTCTAAAATATTCTCAATAAAAAAAATGGTGAAAACATCTTTTTTATGTTTTTAAATTTTCACTCATTTTTGTATTCATTTTTTAAAAATCATTTTCAAAGTTTGCAACCAAACATGTTTTCTTCAACATTTTCTATTTTCCAAAAAAATGAAAATGTCTTCTATTCTCCAAAATCAAACACATCTTCTCTATTTTGAAAATGTAATGTACCTTATTATTATGCCACAGGATGATATAACTATGTTTAATAATATAAAGTTTATATTTATTTTATAGTGTTTTTAGACTTAAATACAAAATAAATATTTAAACTATACATTTTTTCTGAGGTGTATATCTAAAGTATTTTTTGAGCAAAGTAGCTGCTTAATTTTTTATTATGTAACCATTTTAAACCTTTTCTGTCAACATCCGTTAAAAAATTCTGTAACCCATTTATTTCTTGACATGTGACTGGGTTTATTATTTTTTAACTTTTTATTTAAAAATTTAAAAACCATAAAATTCTCTAATTTCTCAAAAAAACTAAAAACTTTTAATTTCTCACAAAATAACTCTAAACTCCAAATTTCCTTAAATAAATAGAGGTTCAGGTGACAAGGTTCATTGGTTCGATTCAGGCGATAGTGTAGGTTTAGACAATGGTGACGAACTAATAGGTGAACGACAACTTGGTGAACAACAAAGTAGGGCTTTGAGGCGACGAAGCAAGACGATGTTTGGGTGAACGACGACGTTTCCTACGATCGCAAAGGATCACGATCGACCGTAGGGTCTAACGACAAAATGGGTTGACGATGGTGGTTGAATTGATGGTGACAAGTGGGGTTTAGATTTGGGATTATGGTTAGAGATTTAGGCTTTTTTTTGTAAAATTAAATATTTTAGTGTTTTTTAGAAAATTAAAGATTTTATAATTGATTGGCATAAATTTTTAATATCAGTTACGGAAAAACTTAAAATGGTTACAAAATAAAATGTGATAGGTCTATTTTATCCAAAAAAATACTTTAAACACTTATATAAAAAATATAGTTTGGACACTTAATTTGTTGTTAAGCCTTTTATTTTAAACGCATATTTCCCTTAATTTACCAATTTGGAACCTAGCAAACTAAAGACCCTCACTGGTCACATTCTGCTCGAAAATAAAAAACCAATATTTGAAAACCCTTAAAATAAAACATTAAGGATAAAAATAAACCAAAAAATAGAGACCAAAATATTCCATGAAACATTATAGGCATTTTTTTGACATTATACGAAGTTCGAAACTCCTTAAAATCACAGCCCAAACAAAAGTAAAAGCCTCATAGTCTTTTGCATCGAAGTTTCAAAACTTGAAAAATACTTAGGCCTTGTTTGACAATTAGCGGATAACTAATAGCGGATTATATTAACTGATAGTGAATAGCTAATAGCATTAGCTGATCTGACTAACGGATTATATTAGCTGATTGTATAAATGTGTTTGGTAAAATTAACTGATAGCTGATATCTGTTTGATTATTTGAACAAGCAAAATGACATATAAGGACATGATTATATTTGATACTTGTTTGAATAATTTATTAGTTATTAACATTTTGTATATATTAATATTAATTAGATTATGAAATATAATTTTTTTTAATATCATTACTGAGCATATATGAAGATTTACATATTATTTTTTTTTATTTTTGAAATTATTTTTTTAATATATTTATAATAATTATAAATTTAGATGTATATATTAATTTCTATCTATGAAATTATATTTTGACTATAATTTTATTAATTATTAAATTTATATGTATTTATTAATTTCTTATTTATGAATTTTTTTTTTAATTTTATTAGTCAATCAAATTTATATTATTTAGAGAACTTTTTTAATTATCAAAGACAAAATAATCTTTACAAGTCTTTTATCCAAACCTTTAACTCAAAAGGTTCCTAAAAAGAGTTTTTTTTCGAAATGAGATATTTCACCTTAATCCGCTATCACAATCCCCTATTTACCAAACATCCAAGTTAGCGATTTTAACTGGTCAAATATCTAAAAAAATTTCAGACCTCTAATTTTAATTTAAAAAGCTACTTACCAAACAAGACCTTAAATCACGACTCTAATTTTAATTTAAAAAGCTAGTTACCGAACAATTTAGTTGTAAAGTGAATATTTAACAAACTATGCACGTTTGTCCGACAAGAATGAGATCCAATCTCAAGTATTTGGGCGATTCTATGCCCATGAATTTGGACGCACCTATCCCATGGATGATAATTTGAAATGGTTGGATAGAGAGAGTGAATAACCGTAATTGTAACTCATGAAAAGTGTTTTGTGAAGTTGAGTAGGGGAGAATGTCATACATGAGAAAAATAAGGATATTAATTCCACATTAAAAATAAAATAAAATGTATTAGGGTATAAAAATTACGACGATCCTATCAAATGTCTTTTGAAAAGATAATAATAGTCTTGCATCTAATGATTACAAATGATTTATCAACGATCAAGATTAAAAAGCCACTTACAAGATCTTTTAGAATTCTCCATAAATTGAGATAAGTCTAATCGTCTCTTGAGGCCCAAAATCTCTTTAAAATTCTTTTGAGCAACTACGTGTGCATATATCTCGGACCCAAACTTGCGGTCCATGAGATACACCTCACGCATAGTTGTTTTCAATCTCTATATCATCTAGTAATTTTTAATCAAATTACAATTTTCTTATTTTCTTGTACGTAGGCACATGTTTTGGAAGCAAATTTAATTACGAAGTATTCAGGATATTTAGTATTAGGTGACTGTTGAGCTCTCATGTAGGAGTAGTTTTGGTATATAGTATATAGATACGAACAAATTTGGCACTTTGAGCTCTCATGTAGAGAAAATAGGAACCTTTTATGAATTTAAGAAAATTATAATAAGTTTTTATAATGGTAATTTAAATAGCTTTATTATTTTATATAAACAATCTTCGATTTTAAATTATTAAAATTTAATTTTATTATAAATCATTAACCACAACTTTTTTAAAAAATAATACACCTTTAAACTATTGAATCTAATTAAATATAATTTACATATGTAATTAAAATCAAATTTTATGAATATAAATTCTCAAATCAAATCTTTTGGGAACAAACGTGAAATTTTTCAGTGGTTAAATTGATTTTTTATCATTTAAGGTGGGCTAAAAAGTAAAATTTCACCCTGTTTCAACATTAAAACATTCTTTAAGATCGTGTTGTTTACCAAACAAAAATCATATCTTTTAAAGTTATTTTATTCTCATAACACCGGAAATAATGCTTTACAGGTGGCTGTCTGTTTGTTTTTAATAAGCTTTGCAGCCTTCGATTTTCAACTTTTTAGAGTATTTTACAGTCTCTCTATGGACCCTATCCTATCTTGTAGAAATTAGTCTTTAAATATATATATGGCGATTTGACTTTTGCATTTAAAAAATGGTTTTCCTGTTTTCTAGTTATTCTTTCCCGGAAATTTCAAGTCTAATTTTTCTTGCACGTCAAGAAAAGTGCAGGCCATTTATAGAAGAGCTGAGGGGGTTCATATTTACTGTGTTCTTGAGAATTGTAATTGAAAATGGAAAATTTCACTGTTCTTGGACTTCTGTTGGCAGTTCTATGTGTTATAACTGGAGAATATGTTTGTACTGCCGATTCCCACTCGGCGAATTGCTCTGAATCGGACCTTCGAGCACTTTCTGATTTCAAAAATGGCCTTAATGATCCTGAAAACAGGCTCTCTTCATGGCAAGGAAGCAAGTGTTGTGAATGGCATGGAATTGGGTGCAACAATAGCACTGGAGCTGTCATCATCATTGATCTTCACAACCCTTACCCTATTTCTTCTGAATCTTCAAGCAGGTATGGCTTTCGGAGCTTGAGTGGTGATATCAATCCTTCTTTGTTAAATCTCAAGTCCTTGCAATACTTGGATTTGAGTTTGAATACATTCAATGATATCTCAATTCCTGAATTCCTGGGATCATTCAAGAATTCGAGATACCTGAACTTGTCAAGAGCTGGATTCAGTGGTGTAATTCCACCAAGTCTTGGGAACCTTTCTAGCTTGCAATTTCTTGATGTTTCTTCTGAATTCTCGAGCTTAAGCTCAGATAGTCTTCAATGGGTGGCTGGTCTTGTTTCTTTGAAACATCTTGCCATGAATGAAGTTGACCTTTCCATGATAGGTTCAGACTTTCTTGGAATAATGAAAAGGCTTTCATTTCTGAATGAGCTGCACCTTTCAGGATGTCAGCTCTCTGGTTCCATTTCATCTCTCAATTCTGTCAACTTAACTTCACTTTCTGTTCTGGACCTTAGTTCGAATTCTTTCGGTCCCGGTTTCCCTGACTGGTTAGTGAATATTAGCAGCCTTACTTACATTGGTCTAAACTTTAATCATCTGTCTGGAAGAATTCCGCTGGATGTTGGTGAACTACCAAATCTGCAATATCTTAATCTTGCTGGAAACTCTAATCTATCTGCCAGCAGCTATCAACTATTTCGGAGGAGTTGGAAGAATATTGAAGTTGTGAACTTAGCTTCAAATAAAGTTCATGGCAAGCTCCCTTCTTCCATTGGAAACATGACATCTCTCACAACTTTTGATCTGTCAATGAATGAAGTTGAGGGTGGAATCCCAAGCTCCATTGGTAGACTTTGTAGTTTAAAGTCATTTGATTTGTCAGGCAACAACTTGACTGGTAGCTTGCCTCAGTTGCTTGAAGGAACACAAGGTTGTGTTCCGAATAGCCCGTTTCCTAATTTGATGTATTTGAGACTGAGCAACAACCGTTTAGTTGGTACATTGCCTGAATGGATAGGACAGCTTCGGAATCTAAAAGAACTCAATCTCAACTACAATTTGCTTGAAGGTCCAATTCCTGCTAGTTTAGGCCAACTATCAAACCTCACTGATCTTGGTCTGGGAAGCAATGAACTAAATGGGAAGCTCCCTGATTCTGTCGGACGGTTATCTGGTTTGTTGACCTTTGATGTTTCTTCTAATCATTTGACAGGCGTCATATCTGAAGTTCATTTTACAATGCTAAGTAAGCTGAAGATATTACATCTGTCTGCCAATTCTTTCATTGTTAATGTCAGTTCCAATTGGATCCCACCGTTCCAAGTC
The DNA here is from genome assembly GCA_019671005.1 of Hibiscus mutabilis. Classification (NCBI taxonomy): domain Eukaryota; kingdom Viridiplantae; phylum Streptophyta; class Magnoliopsida; order Malvales; family Malvaceae; genus Hibiscus; species Hibiscus mutabilis. The sequence goes on along the minus strand of CM033750.1, from coordinate 32,884,451 downwards.
GGAAATCTTGATATGGGTTCTTGCCATTTAGGCCCTTCGTTTCCAAATTGGCTTAGGTATCAGGAGGAGGTCAAATTTCTAGATTTCTCAAATGCTAGTATTTCGGATAACATACCAAACTGGTTCTGGGACATTTCTAGCAACCTATCACTGTTGAATGTTTCCTTCAATCAGTTAAGAGGCCAACTACCGAACCCTTTGAATGTTGCTCCCTATGCAGATGTTGATTTGAGTTCAAACCTTTTTGAAGGCCCCATTCCTCTTCCAGCTGTAGAGATTGCATTACTTGATCTATCCAACAATCAGTTTTCCGGTGCCATCCCACAAAATATGAGTGAGTCCATGCCGAACTTGATCTTTCTTTCTCTTTCAAACAACCGATTAACCGGAGGAATCCCAAACTCCATTGGCGACCTGCTCTCTCTTCAAGCCATTGATCTTTCAAGGAACATGTTAATTGGAAGCATTCCATCAAGCATTGGGAATTGTCCTTACTTGAAGGTCCTAGACCTCGGAAACAACAACCTCTCAGGTGTGATTCCTTATGCTTTAGGACAGTTACTACAACTTCAGTCTCTGCACTTAAACAACAACAACCTCACAGGAACCATCCAACCATCTTTTAAGAATTTATCAAGCTTAGAAACCTTAGATCTCGGAAATAACGGCTTATCAGGCAACATTCCCCCTTGGATGGGAGATGGCTTTCCAGCTCTCAGAATTATTAGGTTAAGATCAAATGCATTTTCAGGTGAAATCCCTTCCAAGTTGTCAAATTTGAGCTCACTGCAAATCCTGGACCTAGCACAAAACAATTTTACAGGCAGCATACCGGAAAGCCTCGGTGATCTTAAAGCAATGGCAAATGAGCAAAACATGATCCAGTACCTACTCTATGGAAAGTACAGGGGTGCACATTATGAAGAAAGCTTGATTGTCAATCTAAAAAACCAAACTCAAAAGTTCACCAAGACTCTTTCCCTTGTCACCAGCATTGATCTCTCTGGAAACAACTTAAATGGGGACTTCCCAGAATCGTTAACCAAACTGTCGGGTTTGATCGTTTTGAATCTATCAAGAAACCATATCACCGGTGACATTGCGGGAAGTATCTCGAACTTACGTCAATTATCATCTCTTGACCTTTCCAGGAATAACCTCACAGGTGAAATCCCTTCAGGATTATCTTCACTATCCTTTTTGGCTTACTTAAACCTATCCAACAATCATTTATCAGGAGCCATACCTTATACCAGGCAGCTGACAACTTTCGAGGCATCGTCTTTCGAGGGAAATCCAGGTCTTTGTGGGGATCCACTGACAATAAAGTGTGGAAATGATGGTGCAGACAACGGAGGGACGGTTGACGGTGGAGAGAGTGATGATGGGATCATTGGTAAGTGGTTTTATATGAGTGCTGGATTGGGGTATGCTGCTGGGATATTGGTGCCTGTGATTGTTATATCAGCTAGAAGGCCTTGGCTTGATTCCTACTTTGGTTTTGTGGAGAAATTCATTGACATCTCAGGATTGAGAAAGATAGCAGATAATCATGGAAGGAAAAAGCAAGTCCGACGACGATTGACTAATAATCTCGGTTGATTTTCTGTACTTTATATGTTTGCTTATTAACATATATAGAATAGTGTGTTGCATTGTCAAACATATCCAAATGTGGTGGGGAATTGTTTTATCTTAATCATGAGAATGAGAATCATTTAATAATCAGCAGTGGCAGCTGATGTTGATTGTGCTCTCTGTCGTTGAAAAACAAATTTAAAGCCGTAACCAAAAGGAAACATATATGCGTTTGCCGGGAGTCGAACCCGGGTCTATTGCTTGGAATGCAATTATCCTAACCGTTGGACTACAAACGCAATTGTTAACCAGGTTGGACTATAAAATATACTATGTTAGTTACAATGTTTTTGTTTCAGTTGCATTGTAACTACACAGAGTCACACGATTACCAAATTTTCCTCTTTTAGACTCTCCCCCTATTATTTGTCTTTACTTAACCATAATTTGTCAACTAATTTAAAACGTATATATATTACTTGAAAGTACTAAACTAAAATATAAAAGTTCAAATACATATACCATTTCAATTAATAAACTAAACTAGATATATATAACTTAAAAACTAAATTACCAAATCAACTTACTAACAGTGGCGGAACTTTGTGATAGAGTTTGGGGGAGAATTTATTTTAAAAAATTAAAGGTTTAAATTGAAATTTTCAAAAAATTTAAACGGTTTAATTTGTAATTTTCCCAAAAATTTGAGGTCTAACTAAAATTTTTAAAATTTTAAGAGACTTAACGGGAACTTTGAGATTTAATAAAAAAATTCAAAAAATTTTGAAGCTTAATAAGACTTTATAAAAATTATGCAGGGGCAAATTAATTTTTTGAATATTTAAGATACTAAATTTTAAATTTTCAAAATTTGGGGTCGTAAACCCCACATGACCCTATTATGTTTCGTCATTGCTTATGAGTTTATCGTTTGCTCCAAACAAAATTCCACCAAATTTACTTTAAATCTTCATTCTTTTTTTTTTTGCTTCAAATTTTCTCAAAATTACTTGCATAAAAACTTATATAATTTTATATTAGTACAATTCTTCTTGTCTTCACAAATTTAGGTGGAAAATGAAAAAAAAACATTTCAATGTAAGAGGAAACTCAACGGAGTGGCTTTTGACATGATAGGTTTTCATATGTTTGCTTGAAAAATTATGACCAACACTAGTATAACTTTGCTTTGCAAACCCTTACGGTTGGAACATGACTAAAGTTTTAGAGACAAATATAAATATCTAGAAAATAAGAGGAAAATGTATAATTAATCTATTTTTTTTTAAAAAAATATATTATAAAGATAAAACATTTGGGGTCGACAACATGAGTCCCTCCAGAGGCCTTAATCTTTCTGTCCGTGCAAACAAATTCTGGGAGACCCTGCTCTATAAGGGTAAGAGAGGCCTCATTTAAGAGAGCTGAACTTTTAGAGAAAAAGTAATCTTTGTTCTCTCTCATTTGGGTTGGTTGCCATTGCTGAGTGCAAGAAAGAACTTCTAGTAGATCAAGCCTTTAAAGAAGCTTGGGAGGCTCACGCTAAGCTCGCATTACACAAAGGTTTGTTTGGATTCTATTGTTGTTAGAAATGTATGCTTTAGCATTTCGTTATCTAGTTTCTCACTAGGAATAGTTGATGTACATATTAGTAAACTCTGTCGAGCAATATGATAGCAGTTTGTGCCCAATTTTCATTAAAGTAAAGCATATGATTATTCGGTAAACACAACCTCTTTATCATCCTGATTGTTTGTTGTTTGTTTAAGTTATCTCTTGATTCTCATTTCTATTTATTTTTGCTATAATATTTATCTTTACGTTTGTGACAATCATCAATCTCTTCGCCACTTAATATATGTTTACTTTTACTGCAATTATCTTGAATTGAATCACTCCAATCTCTAAGGAAATAGAACTCAGTACTCACTCTTTATTACTTTTACAACATGTATACTTGTACTATTGCGCATCAATCACAACACAACACTTATTTTTATATTAAACCTACATAAAATCATGCTCGATCCCTGTCTATGTTCTTTTCTTGCTCCTCTCTTCACTGCATCACCTACCTCCACTGCCTGCCTCTCTTAAATCTTCATCACATCAAATAGATTGAAGAGGCTTGACAGACCGACCCAGATGAGCGAAGCAGAGAATGTGGTATGTGTAACAGGAGCATCTGGTTTCATTGCTTCTTGGCTTATAAATCTTTTACTGCAACATGGCTACACGGTCAACGCCACTGTTCGTGACCCAAGTCCGTGCTAAGTGCTAACTTTCCCTTCTTCTTTCTTTTAACTATCAAACCAACCCACTTTCATACACCAACTAATACCCTGCTTGTCTTCTTAGATGATCGGAAGAAAACGGAGCACTTGCTTGCACTTGACGGAGCAAGCGAAAGGCTTCATTTGTTCAATGCAGAGCTACTGGAAGAGGGCTCTTTTGATTCTGCGGTTGAAGGTTGCATTGGCGTTTTCCATACAGCATCTCCTTGTTATTTTGCTGTCAAGGATCCACAGGTAATTCCTGTTTGAGTATTGGTACTAATTGGCTAATATTTGTCATGAATTGTGTAAACTTGTGTTTCCAGGTTGAAATGGTAGAGCCTGCAGTGAAGGGAACACTTAATGTTCTTCGATCCTGTGCTAAAGTTCCATCCATTAGACGAGTGATTATAACATCCTCTCTAGCAGCAGTAATGTTGACCGGAAAACCTCTGGCCAATGATGTGGTAGTTGATGAGACATGGTTCTCGGATCCTGTTATTTGCGAAAAATCAAAGGTATTTTATTTCCCTAACATCTTGTTTTTACAGTGCAACATCCCCATTAGTACCTTTCAGAATGTAGAACGGCTTTAAGCTGTTGCTAATATTACACCACTGATATGAATATGCTGCCTGTTTGAACTATAGATTTTATCGGATCCAGTATTTATAATCCATTCCTCTTAATGTTTGACTACTCTGTGCAAACAAATTAATCTCGGAAAATTTTCCTTTATCACTACTATTATAAATCAAAAGTATCGGCGAACTTTTCTATGTTGATATTGGATATGCTTTGCACATATTATTATCAGTACTTTCATCTTTTGTTAATCTCGGTTCATATTCTGTTTTCGGTCAGCAATGGTATATGCTTTCCAAGACTTTAGCCGAGAAGGCTGCTCGGGAGTTCTCAGAAAAGAATGGTATCGACATGGTCACGATACACCCATCGATGGTGTCAGGGCCTCCTTTACAGCCAACTGTTAATGCTAGTTTGGACATGATTGTGAAACTTATAGGTGGTAACTTCCAACCAGCAGTGACTTTCCTTTATCTTAATACCTTTTTTCTGTGTTGGTTTCTAATAGAGTAAGTGTAGTAAAGAAATGCAGATTGTCTTCCGTGCTTAATTTTCTGCTTTAGTGTGTTTCTTGCGAAAAGCAAGCATGAAGCGAAGGAAGTTGAAACATAACATGTCGATAATATAAATCATATGTCCATGGAGAGAGCTATGTAGTTCTTCCTCTTGAACATACTGTTTACTTGATGCAGGGGCTGAAACATTTCCTAATGCAGCATGGAGATGGGTAGACGTTAGAGATGTCGCGAATGCGCATATAATTGCATTCGAGAGTCCTTCAGCTTGCGGAAGATACTGTGTCGCCGGGAAATCTGTGCACAACTCTGAACTTTTGAAGATTTTAAGAGAGCTTTACCCTGACCTTAGTCTTCCCGAAAAGTAAGCCTCCGGGATAACAATATAGTATATGCCGGTTAAAGATCCTATTCATTTGTGCTCATGCTTGTTGAAGTTCTTGAAGGTTTTAAACATTTAACATGTGGTGTGGCAAGTTGTATTAACTTCAAATATAATTTTCCGGCGTAATTCGTGATTAGTGAAATGTTTTGGTAACGGCAGATGCTCAGATGAGAAGCAATCCGTGCCGGCATTTCCAGCATTTCAGGTGTCACAGGAGAGAGTGAAAAGCCTAGGCATCAACTTTATTCCATTGGAGGTGAGCATGAAGGATACTGTTGACAGCTTAAAGGGGAAGAAAATGTTGAATGTGTGATTCATCGTTGTAATATTCAGTTGCAAACTTTTCAGTTGGTTAGCATCATGACATTTTAACTGGTCAAGCCTTTATGTTAAGAAATAAAGGAAGAAACATTGATACTCAAAAAAGTACTTCATCATCTATATTTAGAATTAATTACAGAGGGTTATATATGCGAACAAAATTCGTCTGCCATTTTTTTTACCCCTTTATATATCTCACCAATAATTCTATGCATGTGTATTATTGATTTATTTTTCCTATTTTATTAATTGTTTTTGTTTTATTAATAATACACGTGTTATAAAATTTCTGGTGGGACATATAAAATAGCACAAAATAAGGGCGGACGGATTCTAGTCGATATATGCATATTAGCAAGCTAGATTGTTCAAAAGTAAAGTTTGGATACTTCTACTCCTAAAAGTTTAGGGGTTTCGAAACTTCACAATAAGTTTCGAGACTCCGAGGATGAGTTTTGATACTTCTATCAAGTTTTTTAACTTTATAAAATTACTTTTTGACTCCTTTTCAATAATTGTAATTGCTTTTGAACTCACCTAATTGATATTTTAAACAATTTAGTCCCCAATTTGATGTTGCAAGATGATATGATATCTATTTTCTTCGATTTAGTTTCAATTCAACTCAAAAATATTCCGATCAGTCAATGTGACATGTCTAGTTTAATTTTCAACTAAATGGATTGAGATGTTACAATAATTTACACCCCTAAATTTGAATATAAAATTTGTTTAAATACAAGGCACATGTATTTAGAGCGGTAGGCAGTGCTCTTTATTTTTTTAAGGATAAACTACCCACGTGACCACCCAATTATTGGGTGTGACTTGTTTTGACTACCGAACTAAAAAAATTAAAATTCGACCACCTAAGTATTTAAATGGACGTAATCTAACTACCCGCCATTAAAAAAGTAACGGCACGCCTGACTTGGCTGTTAGTAACTAACGATTTTGCATATGTTGGCATTTATTTAAGCTTTTTTTCTACGTCTGAATATTTAATATATGAGCTGGATTTAAGAAATAGGAAAATAAATTAAAATTAAAAATAGTATCTTAAAAAAACTTAAAAGACCGATTAGTTTACCTTATCCTAATTTTTTCCGCCATTTCAAAGAGAAAATTTGTTTCAGAGGAATAGTGAGAAAGGAAAGAGTTGGTTCTTGTCTTGCCACCTGAAGAAATCAATCTAGAGATTGAAATGGTTGGAGTTCTTCGCGAAAGAGACAAACCAGACAGTATATATGGTAATTTTGAAACATATTTTACTTTTGTTTGGGATTCGAAACATATTTCGCGAAAGAGTTAATTTTGAAAGAGATCTAATCTGTAATTGTTGTTTGGGATTCGATTTGGGTGTAAGGATAAACGATTTAGGGTTTCGTAAAGAAAAATAACCTAAAATTATTTGGGTGTGGGGATACACAATTTAGGGTTTTTAAGTTACGCTTTTTATTTAGGGTTTTTAATCTACACATTTTTTTTATTAGGGTTTTGTCATTTAAGTTACAATGTTCATTTAGAGTTTTGTCATTTGGGATTAATATTTGATGATTTGAGATTTTTGAATTTGTTTATCAGTAAAAAAATCTAAAGTAGTATTGTAACTTTAGAAAGTTATAGGAACACAATACTTACTAACCGTTTGATGATTTTTAAAGCACAATGCTGAGTACCTTTTCTTTTGGTATGATTTGAGTAGTTTGTTTCTTTCACTTAAATACTGGTATGATTTGATGATTTAAGATACCTTTTAAGATTTCTTTGAACTGTCTGTATGCCTAAAAACTGTCTGTCACTTAAATACTAGTATATGTAACTTTGTGTATGCCTTTTTATGTGGCGTTTTATGCGTGTGGAATTGATTTTTATGCATGCATGTGAAACTTTGTGGAACTGAATTATGCATGTGGAATTGAATTTTGTTTTTATTCATGTGCTTCAATATTATATGGCTTTTATGCATCTGATATGCATGAAAGTGGCAGAAAGTTGGTGGAGTCTTTATTTGAGTAGTATATGTTAAGGTCAACATATTATGTCATTTGATATATGTGCTAGTGGACCATAATGGACCATTATTATATGACTTTGCCTATCACTTATTTGTTTGCATGTGTTGGTTATTGTTACTATATATGCTAGTAGGCCATTATCTTTGTTTATTTTTTTGATTAATAAATGTGATAGATGAAGTTTTTCATTTTGGTAGGTAGGTAGGTGGGGTATTTATTTAGTTTAGGTTTTATTAATTTGGTTGGTATTTCATTTATATATCAATTGTTTCCTAATTTAGTTACTATTGTTAGGAAACATCTGAATGAGCTCTGGTGAAATTAAAACTCTGTCCAGCCTAAACATAGTCGACACCTTTCTGGAATTACTCTAAGTAAACATGTTCCTTATGATAGGTAGATCCACCAACCCCGTATTTTCAATAAATTCAACGAAGACGTTCATGGAAGCTTGGTTGAAATTCATGCCAATATTTTCTTCAACACTCTTTATTGTGTTTAAGTCCCCCACAATTACCCACAAACCCAAATTCAGAGATATGATAGCTTTCAACTTCTCAAATACTTATTTTCTCTTTGATGCATCAGTTGTGCATACAAGTTAACCAAATTGCACTTTACATCTATCTCTGGAGCTCTCCCCGACACAATCACATAATTAGGATGCACAAGACTACTCTCGCTTCTGAATACATTTTAATCCCAAAAACACATGATTCCTCATGTTGCTCCATGCGCGAACTTACTGCAAAATTGTCTGTAACATTGCCCCAAAACAGCCTAAAATTTCCTAATGTCCACATCTTCTAGCATTGTTTTTTGCAAGAACAGAAAGTTTATCTTTCTTTCCCGTCCTAGATTTTTAACGGCTCTATGTTTCTCCGGCCATCCAATACCACTGACATTCCAAGATAAGAAATTAAAGAATTTTATAATCAAATTTATCACACCTTACCACTTGGAAACCCAGTACAGGATTAGGTAGTCTCCGGATGGTCCTCCTTCAGCCATGCGAGGGACTCTATCACCATCATTCTGCCCTATTTGAATCAGAAACCCACCACTTCCCCAACTTCTATGGCATTCGTCACTTCAGCTATTCTTTTGGGGACTAGCGTAGCGCTTCCCTCTTTGTTTGCCGATCCCTCCATTTTCTCTTAGTTAGTTGACTCTTCCTACGACAGGAAGCACGATTCTCTTATGTCCGCGCAACTTCTCTTTTTTATGGGTGCCTAATTCTTGAAGCTAGGAAAGTGGAACGCATTTGTCCAATTCTATTATCTCGACAATCTAGTGTCCACACCACAACTCACTTTTTCCTTTTTCTTTTGGGTCAGATTAAAAGGGGAGCCCAAATTCTTGATACCCTTCCCCGAGATCAAGAGGCCGTAGTCATTTCTCAGACAAAAACTAGATTTTTTACTCTTCAGAATATCCAAGCTATCAAGTGGGACATCATGCAGCCCACCTTCCACTAATAATGGGGTCGGCCCATCCGTTTGCCTAGTAGCCTCCCTAGGGGATAAAGGCTTTGCACTAGGTTTAATCCCCACAATCTCCACCCCCTTCCCTAATATCCATTGGGGATGGGATAAAATAAATGGGATCTAGAACCTTCTGTGTATCCGCTTCTTTCTCAACAGGCTCTGACTACATTGTGCACGTGTCTTATAGAGCATAACAACCCAGCTTCTCATTCCGATGCAACATCCCATCGCGGTCCGCCTCACCCACCTTTTCGTTGTCTAATAGCAGTAAATTAGCATAGGCCCACAGATCCTCCTAACTTCCTCCTATGCATGTAGCATAATCGTGACCTCCATGGTCATGTCTCTTCACCTTCTCCCCATCCATCCAGGTAGCTCTTCTTCGAATGCTTCTGTTCTTATAGCTATCTTGGATTTTCTACCTTCTATGATCGTGATTGTCGATGGCACCACCGTGTTATTCTTTTCAAAGACCAAAACTCTAGCCCTGTCAAATATTTCTCTCGAAATGGTATCTTTAACAATTTGAATCAGGGTTCTTCATCGGTTACCGATGCTAGCAAAAAAAAATGGGTGCCAAATACAGATTGGGACTTCCTTTATAACGATCTACAGTTTGACTCTTCTCCTTGATTCTGAGAAAGCAAGTGGCTCAATCCAGTCAAACCATCCATCCATAACTTGTTTCCTATCTTTTCATGCTGAGTTGACCATAGGATCTGTGTCAAAACTCAAAACTGATACTTCTCCATGCCAAGGGGCAACCTTGGATGAATATCCATCTGCTGTAATACTTTGCTGAACTATCTCACGATTATACATCGACTTCACTTTTTTCGCTAGGCATCTTCTAACCCATTTCAGCTTCTCAATAGGAATTTCAATTGCAACCTCAGAATCCACACTTACCTGGACATTCGATGCCTCTCTATCGTCTCGGTCACCCTTGTCGTCCCCGCCATTCATCCTAGTCGTTTCTTTCTCATTTTCCTTATTACATTTTAAGGCCCCGAGAAGGACATCTTCATAGGAAATGTTATCTCTTTGCAAGGACCCGTCAATCCATAGAACCTGCTTCTGCATAGAACCCATTGTAACCCTACTAGCCTCCTCCCTCACTCTACGCAGTTTGAACCTCGCTTTAGAGATAGATATGACGAATCCGTCTATTCTTCTATTATTTCCCATCCTGATCGCCTATGAACGAAAAAGTTGAGACTCGCAGTACCTAATTTTTTCCCTATAGTTTAGATTTTTTGTATTTTTTATTGTCGATATAATTTTACACCTCCTAAAATTTTGTAATTATACATCCCTACATTTTAAATATAGCTTCTCTATAGTTCGACCCTTTACATAAAAGTCTTAATATACAATAAATGTATAATGTTTATACCGTTACAATTTTAGGTGTCTAAACTATTTTTTGGTAGAAATAAGTGTATAATGTTTATATTATTACAATTTTAGATGTCGAATCGTTAAAGGCCATTTAAAAAAATTTATTATCCAATCAATGTTTGACACATGACAATAATTTAATTTTAAATTTTTCAGAATTTTTAAAAAAATCTTGAAATTCTCAAAAATCTCCAAATCAGTTCCCAAATTCCTAAAAATCACAAAACCTCAAATCCCCCAAATTTGCACAGTTGTAGCCGTCGATTGTCGTTGTCGAACCCACCCCTTCGGTTGTCAGTCTCAGCCAGTCATTTCTCCAATGTTTCATCGTTGAAGCTGACGAACGACGTGTCAGTCGAACAACGATTTTACATTCGCCGTTTAATGTTGGCTGACACGATGTTCGTTGATTTTCGGGGACAGTACGTTAAGAAAAATGGTCGGCTGAGTCCGACGATTGAAGTGATGGGTTCGACGACAACATCGGTAAGAATTTGGGGTTTTGGTATTTTAGTGATTTAGAAATTATTTTAGAAATTTGTTTAGAATTTCAGCATTTTTTTGAAAAATTTTAAATTATTAAAAATAAAAAACTAAAAAAAACGAAAAACTAAGACATGTCATGTGTCCAATTTTAATTAGTTAACAATTTTTTTTAACAACATTTAATTATCGATCACCTAAAATTAATAAAATAAAATGTTAACTATCTATCTTTTCAAAAAAAAACAAACTAGTTTAAGCAGCCAAGTACACTTATTTATATATTAAACCTACATAAAATCATGCTCGGTCCCTGTCTATGCTCTTTTCTTGGTCCTCTCTTCACTGCATCACCTACCTCCACTGCCTGCCTCCCTTAAATCTTCATCACACCAAATAGATTGAAGCGGCCTGACAGACCTACCCCGATGAGCGAAGCAGAGAAGGTTGTATGTGTAACAGGAGCATCTGGTTTCATTACATCTTGGCTTGTAAATCTCTTACTGCAACATGGCTACACGGTCAACGCCACTGTTCGTGACCCAAGTCCGTGCTAAGTGCTAACTTTCCCTTCTTCTTTCTTTCTTTTAACTATCAAACCAACCCACTTTCATGCACCAACTAATACCCTGCTTGTCTTCTTAAATGATCAGAAGAAAACGGAGCACTTGCTTGCACTTGACGGGGCAAGCGAAAGGCTTCATTTGTTCAAAGCAGAGCTACTGGAAGAGGGCTCTTTTGATTCTGTGGTTGAAGGTTGCATAGGCGTTTTCCATACAGCATCTCCTTGTTATTTTGCTGTCAAGGATCCACAGGTAATTCCTGTTTGAGTATTGGTACTAATTGGCTAATATTTGTCATGAATTGTGTGAACTTGTGTTTCCAGGTTGAAATGGTAGAGCCTGCAGTGAAGGAAACACTTAATGTTCTTCGATCCTGTGCTAAAGTTCCATCCATTAGAAGAGTGATTATAACATCCTCTATGGCTGCAGTAGTGTTGGCTGGAAAACCTCTAGCTGATGATATGGTAGTTGATGAAACATGGTTCTCGGGTCCTGTTATTTGTGAAAAATCAAAGGTATTTTAATGACCTAACTTCTTGTTTATTTAGTGGTAGAGCAGCTTTAATCGGTTGCTAATATAACACACCAATGATATTGGATATGATTTGCACTGTACTTTCATCTTTTGTTAATCTCGGTTCATATTCTGTTTTCTGTCAGCAATGGTATATGCTTTCCAAGACTTTAACCGAGAATTCTGCTCGGGAGTTTTCAGTAGAGAATGGTATCGACATGGTCACGATACACCCGTCGATGGTGTTAGGGCCTCCTTTACAGCCAACTGTTAATGCTAGTTTGGACCCAATTGTGAAACTTATAGGTGAAGTGAAGAAATGCAGATTGTCTTCCTTGCTAGATATTCTGCTTAGCTTATTTCTTTACTAGTGTGTGAAGAAGTGTCAAACTCAGAAAATCTCGTAAACTGATCGAGTTCACAAACACTCCGGTTCAGACGGTTTTGTTTCATACAAACTTTTTTCAACAGAGTTTCATACAAAATGATAACAGTTATTATGGTCTTGTTTTAGATTACCTGTAATAAAGTAATATAAGAAAAGCTTTTGCTCATCATCTTCATTATTTCCTTGCAACAATCAATATGGCATTCCACTTTAACATACTGCTTACTTGATGCAGGGGCTGAAACATTTTCTAGTGCAGCACTGAGATGGGTAGACGTTAGAGATGTCGCGAATTCGCATATACTTGCATTTGAGAGTCCTTCTCCTTGCAGAAGATACTGTGTAGCCGGGAAACCTGTGCACACTTCTGAACTCTTGAAGATTTTAAAAGAGCTTTAACCTGACCTTAGTCTTCCCGAAAGGTTAGCCTCTAGGATAAGAATATAGCATATGTTAGTTTTAGTTGTAGGCAGAATCAACAATTTTCATTCATATACCACCGATGCATACTACTTTGCACAACTTGCACTCTTGCAGTTAAAGATCCTTTTCATTTGTGCTCAAGCTTGTTGAAGTTCTTGAATGTTATACACATTTAACACGTTGTTCGGCATACTATTTGGTCTCTCTTCTGAGTATTAGTGAAATGTTTTGGTATTGGCAGATGCTCAGACGAGAAGCAATCCGTGCCGGCATTTCCACCATTTCCTGAATTTCAGGTGTCACGGGAGAGAGTGAAAAGTCTAGGCATTAAGTTTACTCCATTGAAGATGAGCATAAAGGATACAGTTGACAGCTTAAAGGAGAAGAAAATGTTGAATGTGTGATTCATGGTTGTTATATTTCATCGTTTTAGATGTGTGCTTGTAATATTAAGTTGCAAACTTTTCAGTTGCTTAGCATTATGACATTTTAGATGTTCAAGCCTTTATCAGAAATCATAACCTCCTCCTCCAACCCTTCTGAACAATTATTTTTGGAGAAATGAACGCGTACAAGTCCAATTGTTTCTACACGCCAAAAGTAACTACAGATATATATTTCAAGGTAATTATTATGCACACAGGTGCTGGAAACAAAAGGTTTTCACAAGCACATTAATTTTAAGATTTTAATCTTAATGACCGAAGAGAGGGAAAACGGAGGAAGAAGAAGATTATTTAGAAAAAAAAAAACAAAAGAAAAAAATAAGGAGAGAAAGGAGCTCTAGCTGTTCCAATCTATTGCAAGCATGGATTAGTTTTGGGCTGTTCTTGTAGTAGAAAATTAATGGGTAAACTGTAGGTTTAGTAACACATCTTTCAGCATGTTTCTATTTTGGTCACTAAACTTTCAAAATTTTCTATTCTATCACTAAACTTTCGAATTTCACACTTTTAGGTCACTTGACCATCATGTCTTTAACATTGTTTAATGTTTTTAGTAAATTTATGCAAAAAAAAAACTTGAAACTTTCTTCTCTTACCCAAATTTTCAGACTCACTTTTGATGCATCAATGTTGAAGTATTTTCTTTCAATTTCGAAGTGGGTTGGTTGAGAAGGAGAAAAAAATAATATATCTTGATTCCACGTTGATCAGACGGTGAAGTTTGCAGATCAAACCAAGATAAAGTTGGAACTTTCATTCGAATTTTGTTGATTTTGAAGGGATTTCAAGAAAAAATTAAATTGAGAAGAACAAAGAGAGACAAAAGGGGATGTTTTGGTACCAATTATGTTGCAATGATGGCTGACGACGGTCACATGACGACAAAGAAGGATGCCGGAAATGGAGATGAAGGTTAAACTTTTAGGCCAATTTCTTAAATAAAAGCCCTAAAATGCAACGTATTAGTGCTAACTTTACACATTAACAGTTGAATGAACAAAATGATTGAAATTCAAAAGTTTAATGATAATATTGAAAGTTAGATGACCAAAACATAATAGACTAAAATTGAGTGACTGGACAAATAATTCACCCAAAGTTGATTTAGAAATTTGGTTTGGGAAAAAGTATATTTGAAAGTTGTAAAAAATTATTGTGAAAATTTTTATTACTATAAAGTGTTTAGAATTATTGTAAAAATATTTTAAATTGTTTATTTTAGATATGATGTTAGTAAAATAAAAAAATTAATAATTTAATTTTGTTGGCTCGATCGATCAACCGAAATATGTCAAAATAGGGTGAATTGGCTTTTAAAAATTTGTAGAAGTAACCGAAAAATATAGACAATTTACATGATAATTTTAGAGTGGTTCGACTTCTAAACCAAGTATACATCCACTGCCTTAGCTATCCACACTAAGGATTTTCTCAAATCCACTAGATTTGCAAACCTTTAAGGACATGATGTAACCTTACACAATTCACCAAGACTTATACCCCAAAGTCTTGTAGTCTTGTGAACCCTTTCCTAAAGAGAAGTACAAATAAAAAACAAGGAAAACCTTACAAGGCAAGCGTTTGCACAATTTAAAGCTCTCACCCAAGGAACGCTTGAGCAAAAATTAACAATGAATGCTCACAACTGGTTTACAATGAAAAATACAACAATTAAACACACTAAGACTCTTGGATGTTGGTATTTCCTTTCCAATATGTTTCTTGTTGTTTTTTAGATGCTTTGACCTTGTTTTTATATTGTCTCTATGAATACTAGCCGTTTGGAGCCGTTGGGATGAAACAGAGACGTTACCTACAAAAAATTTAGGGGTGTAAATGAACAGAGCGTTCTACGAATCTTTCGTATAATGTTCGTTTATTAAGCTAAATAAGCGAGAATGAACAAAATTTTATGTTTGCTTAATAAACGAACGAACACGAACAAAGATGTGTTCTGTTCGTTTATGTTCACGAATAAGTTCGTTTATAGGCTCGTTTATAAGTTCATTTATAGGCTCGTTTATAAGATTGTTTATAGGTTTGTTTATAGGATGAAAA
The DNA here is from genome assembly GCA_019671005.1 of Hibiscus mutabilis. Classification (NCBI taxonomy): domain Eukaryota; kingdom Viridiplantae; phylum Streptophyta; class Magnoliopsida; order Malvales; family Malvaceae; genus Hibiscus; species Hibiscus mutabilis. The sequence continues at coordinate 32,869,013 of CM033750.1, read as the reverse complement.
CACTTGTGAATGTATCTAAATACGGACAAAAATCCTCTATCCCTTTTCAGTGCCCTTATGTCACAACATTAAAAAATCAAATTCTGAGGCTTAACCCTAACCCTAAACATAAATTCTAAATCCTAAACCCTAACTTTAAACCTTAACTATAAACTCTAAACCTAAATTTCTAGTGTGGGGGCATAAATAGGGGCATCGAAAAGGGTAGAGAACTTTTATTCATCTAAATACTAGTTTTTGTTGTTGCTAAGGATGTAAAATAAGCTCATGTTGAAATGTGCTTTATTTTGTTCCTTTTGTCTTATTTTTTTATTTTTAATTTAGTTAACATTTTTGAACATATAAACGAACAAGTTCGCGAACACTTAAACGAACACGTTCGCGAACACTTAAACGAACGAACATGAACACAATATTAAAAAGGCTTAAAAGTCAAATAAGTGCCCAAACTATATTTTTTTTTTTCCATATAGGTGCTCAAACTATATTTTGGGCCAAATAGGTACCTAACGTTTTCAACGTTACCCAAATAATTTCCCCGCCGTTAACGTCCGTTAATTTTCACCATTAACTTCCATTATCTGACACGTTTCATCTTCTTAAATTCCTGAAACTATATTTGAAAATAAATAAAATTAATAAAAGAAAATAAAAACAAAAAATAATTAACCTCTTCTTCTTCACTCATCCCTTTCTTCCACGACATCCCCAACCATAAACTCTAACTATCCCCTTTCTTTTCTTCTTCAAAGCTTTGGCTATGGCTTCATAACTTTCTATCTTTCACTCAACGACCTGAGATTAAATCAAATTAACATATTGAGATTGAAACCCACAACACCCTATTTTTTATTTTCCTAAGAAATAAACATAGAAAAGTGGAGGGAATTTTGTGCCATGGAAGATATGGGCGAGAAAATTTTTGGCGGGATCTGTTAATGGTAAAGGGGATTTTTCTAGGAATTTTGGGTGAGAAAATTTCTTGTTTGGTTGCTAAGAAAATTTTTTGTGCCACGGAAGATACGGGCGATGAGGGAAATTTGATGGGACATGGAGGGTAAATGGGGAATTTCGATGCTTGGAATTATTTTATTATTTTATTTATTTTTAAATATAATTTTAGAAATTTAAGAAGATGACATGTGTCAAGCAACGGTGAAAATTAACGTCTGTCACAGTGAGGCACCTATTTGAGTAACAGAAGAAAACGTTAGGCATCTATTTGACCTAAAGTATAATTCGGGCACCTATCTAGAAAAAATAGTATAGTTTGGCCACTTATTTAAGGGTTAAGCCTATTAAAAATTTAAACGAACACGAACTAACATGAACACCTTTAAAAATAAACAAACGAACACAAACATAATCTTGTTCGTTCAAGCTCGATTTATTTATACCCCTACAAAAAATAAAACATTTATAACACGAGGGATCGATCCTTTAAAAAAAGGGACCGATCCTTTTTCTTAAGAACATGATAGTTACAGTCAAGGGATCGATCCCTTTGCACTTGAAAGCTGGTAGAAAAATACAAAAAAGCTTTGTCCATCAAGGGATCGATCCCTTGTTCTAGAGCATCGATCCTCTTTACCTTGAAGTCTGGAAGACAATTTTTCTAGTACAAAAATGGATCATACTTGTTTTAAAAAAGTTTGGCAAAAACAGATCATACTTGAAATGAATTTTTCAAGTTTATTTAGAATTTGAATTATTTTTGAGAAATCTAATAATTCGATTAAGTCTAAAAATATTTTTCTTTTAATTTTTTATATCAAAATATCAGTTCAACAAATTCAAGTAAAAATATTCATAAATTGTTTTTGTTGTGTTCGGGTAGAAAGAAACTTGAGACAATTCCATAATTTATTTCAAGAGGTTGATGTTATTCTTTCCAATGTACAGGAGATTGTGAGGATTAGGATGCAAAGGAAATGTATAGATATGAGTGATAGTGTCAATACAAAACTTTGTGAAGCTTGGAGAATATTAGATTTTTTTGATAAAAGTGGGAATAGTACTCTGTGTCTCGTTAAAAAATTTCTATAAGCTTAAATGGAGGAAAAAGAGTGCACATGGTAGTATTTACAAAATATATTGATTTACCGGGGATCAAATTGATCCTTACATAAATGATTCAACACCTCCCTAGGTGGTCTAGCATGGATCGTTTCACCCACAGGCATCCCTCGAACAAGAGCAACCAATTTATCAGCAACCGAATTGGTTGTGCGACCAATACGACGAATCTGCACCTCCCAATCATTGGACAATATATGCTTAATACGAGTCACCAATGCGCTTCCTTCAAGTGCCCTCGATGTGCCTTCCAAGATTTCAGCGATAGTTACATTATCGGTCTCTAGTTCTATTTTCCGAAAGCCTAGTCTCCACACATGTTTGAGAGCATCATGAGCCGCCCAAAGCTCGGCCATCAACACTGAACAAGCTCCAATGCTCCGAGCAAAGCCGAATATCCAATTGCCAACCTTATTTCGCACCACCCCTCCAACTGCCGCCATGATCCTGGAACCACCAACGGCACCATCAACGTTCACTTTTACCCATCCAGGCGATGGCGCACACCATCTCTCAACAGGAATTGGAGCAGAACCGATAGTCACTTGTGTCGTGCCAGCTGCTGCCACTTCATCTTTTAAACACAAGCATAGGAACAACAAGTCTTCTTTACTGCTATGATTCTCATCGAACAAAGCCTTGCACCGTTGCTTCCACAGCAACTAGCACACAATGGCAAAAAGGACATCCCAATTCGTCTCATTCATGGGGCTACTGCCACCATCCTGCAAATTCGAGAGGAGCCAATCAATAAAAGGTTAACTAAAGAAATCACTTACCCTTTTCAGTTTCATTAACCAAAGCCAAGTACTATGCGCCATTCTGCAACCTCAGAGAACATGCTCCAAATCCTCGTCATTTTCCTGGAAAATCGAGCATACACTTGATGTTGCAAGGTGACATCGATATATCTCCGAATTTGTGAGTAAACGATCATGCATGGTTAACCATAGGAACACCCGAATGCGTTGTGGAACATTCACACCCCAAACAACTTTCCATTTACCATTAGCAGCAATTGGACTTGTGGAGATAAGGCTCTATAAGCCGACTTAGTCGAGAACATCCGAGGTTCTTCCCACCTACAACTTGGAGTGTCACGGCCAAGAGCCGCATGTGGTGGACAAGTTGCAGCAATTTTGTTCTGCATCTCAGGGGGGAACGAGAGTTTTCAAGCGATCCCAATCCCATTGACCATTCACCGAAGTCATTGCGGCTACAGGTATGGGCATAGGTACCTCATCCGGCAGAACATGATCAACCAACGGACCAATAGAGTCGAGCCGCACATCTGACCAAAAATCCATATGCCAACCATTCCGAATATTCCAACATATACGCTTTTGAACCTCATCCCAAATATGCCCCAAGCCTTTCCAAAGGCGAGAACAATTCGTACGTCGAATAGTCAAAGGAATTGGATTCTCCCAACCATATTTAGCCTTAAGAACTCGAACCCATAATTTATCATCATTAGTCACTAACTGGAAACCAATCTTCATTAGCAAAGCTTGATTTTGACGCTCAATATCTTTGAAGCCAAGTCCTCCTTCCTCTATAGGTAGTTTAACTGAATCCTACTTAACGAGAGAGATAGCATGTGATCCATTATTCGACCCCTAGATAAAGTGGCGAATCATTTTCTCTAATGCCTCACATATCCCTTTCGGAAGTCATGCAGACTGCATAACATATGTTGGGATCGCCCGAAGTACAACTTTCGTCAAGGTTATACGTCCCGCTAAGGATAGAGACTTCGCAATCCAACCTGACAAACGTCGAGCCACCTTCTCCAAAAGATACTTATACGTATCCCTCGTTACTCTACTATGAAGTAGGGGCACGCCCAAATATTTCCCAAGATTAGCAACCTCATCAAAGCCGAACCCCTAAGCAATCAGGTCTCTTATATTCCGAGCGTAATTCTTGGAGAAGAAAATCTGGGTTTTGGCAATACTAACCCGGTGCCCAGAGCAAGCACAAAAATCAGCCGTAACTTTCTTAATAACTTCTAATTGCTCCACAGAGGCCTCAGCGAACAACACAAGATCATTGTAGCAGCTTCAATAAAAGATAATTGCTACTTCTTTAGATTGATTGCCCTTTAATGTTATTTGTAGCAGCTTGCTACTTCTTAAGATAATAAAATCAATATTTATCTAAAAGAAAATATATGTTAATATTACAATATATGAAATATAAAATTTAAATATTTTTGAGATAATCTATTCAAAAAATATTTTTGAAATAATTAATATAACTTATTTCTAAAAGTTTAATTTTAAATATAAAAATCATAATTAAAAATTATGATCAATGTTCAAACATAATCCTTAAAAATTAAAAAGAGATAATGTCACCCTTTGTATTTATGCTTTGACAAAATGTCAAATATGACTCTTATACTTTTAAAATTTTCAATGTAATACTTTTATTTTGACAAAATGTCTTATGATGTTCAATGTGATACTTGAACTATCATTCGATGTATTATTATGATATTAGGGGGCTAACGTCATTAGTAAGCGTCAAATCAGCCAATGATCTTGTTGTATTCTTTCGCAAAAGGGATCAAAGTTGGCAATGAAGGGCTTGTAGTATCTCATTTGTAGTTTGCCAATGATCTTATCATATTCTCTCATGCAAGTAATTCTTACGTCAGAAACATTAAGGTCGCTTCTGGCCTCAGTTTAAACTTAAAGAAGACTAGGTTCTATGGTATTAATATTGAGGATTAGTTTGTTGTTGGTTGGGGCTATTTGCCAATTGATTATTTGGGTTTTCCCTTTGGTCATTCCAGGAATTATCTGCGTTATGGAAACCAATTATTGACGGGATTTAAAAACAACTTGATGGATGGTAAGTAAAATTATTATCGTTTGGCGGAAGAATAACTCTTGTCAAGTTGGTTTTGCCTAATCTTCCGCTCTACTTTCTCTCTTTATTCCAAATGTCAGCGGCAGTAAGCTTGCTCCTAAACAAATTAATAGCTAACTTTATTTGGGGAAAATCCTCGAGTAGATCCATCCACTGGATTAAGTGGGAGTCTTCATGCAAACCTAAAGGTTTCGGAGGCCTTTGAGGATGAAAATAAAGCGTTCAAAAAAGTTTCAGGACCAATTTAAAATGAGTCATAGTTAGAGGATTAAACTGAAATGCTCAAAAGTTTGAGAACCAATTTAGAATGGAGGTTATAGTTTGAGGACGAAATTGAAATATTTAAAAGTTTAAGGATCAATTTAGAATGGGGATTATAGTTTAGGGACGCGTGGTACAATTAACTCTAAAAAATAAACGATAAACTTGTAACAGCCTAGTAGTGTTCAATGAACTTAACGAGTTGCTCTAATTAGGGGGTGCATCATTTGGTTTTAACAGAATTAATCGATCGAACTGAATTTTTTTTTATTAATTTTAGGTAAGATCGGTTAATGGTTAATATTTTTTTCCAAATTTCGGTTATCGGTTAATTCATTTCTAAACCGATTAATTAACTAAAATTATTATATATTAAATATTACATATATTAAATATATTTATTTTTAGTCACTGAACTTTTAAAAGTTATAAAATGATCATTAATTTTTTTGATATATTATAAAATGGTCATTAAGCTTTATTAAATTAGCACAAAATGATCTTTAAATTTATTGATTGATTACAAAATGGTCATTAAACTTTTCAAAATTTATCAATAATTTATAACGTCCAATGAGTCAATGACCATTTTGTAATAGCTCGATAAGTTTAATGATTATTATGTAACTTCTAAAAGTTCAATGACTAAAAAATTCATTTTAGAATAGTTTAGTGACCATTTTGTGTAATTTACGCAAAAAATTATAACAAATTTAGGTTAATTCAAAAACCGACCGAATTAACCAAACTTTTTTCGATTCGGTTAAATTTTTTTTAAAAAAAAAATGGCCAGTTAACGGTTAAAAACAAAAAATCCATTTAATATATTTTGGTTAATTAGGTTCGATCAGTTAACCGAATGCGCACCCCTAGCTCTAATAGAAAAAAAAAAGATGATGGTCATCTTGAGAGACTCGAGTTCGAGCACATATATTTCGGGATAAGGGTGTTCATTGTAACACCCAAAAATTTCGTTAAACAATATTAAGGTCATTTGTTACCAAGTTAGTAGCTTAAAAGCTAACTTAGTGAAATGACAAAAAAATGCAAAAGTTAGGATTTCTTCGATTATGGGTTATGGAAAAGGAATTTCTGATATTTAAAAGCATCAGATGATAGAGGGAAAGCTAATTATGGTACTTGCAAAGTTTGGTTGAAATACGAGGAAATTGGAATGGGAAATGGAGTTTAAAATTTAGTGACCAAAATGATAGCTTTTCAAAAGTTGGTGTCTAGAGTATAAAGATGGGAAAAGTATGACACCTTAATGAAGAATTTTTATTTCATGGATGGATAGACCGGGTTAGACTGCGTATTTTGGCACTACCTGGATTTCGATACGAGAATTATGTAAAAAGTTATTCTCAGTCAAATAATTAGGTGATGCACTGATATATGACTCGAATAAAGAAAATTATTCGATCATTATTTTTGTTTTGTATATGGATAAGACAGGATATGATACGAAAGTTGATAAAAGTTTCAGGAAGAAAAATGCAGTTCAAGATACCGAACTTTGATCGAACTTCGTAGTTAAGCGTGCTCAAGCCTTAGGATGGATGATAATCTAGGAAGGTCTCATATCTGTATGGATGAGTGGAAATACATGAAATTTTATTAGATGATGGAATAATATATTAATATTGGATCCTAAAATTTACAAATATGAAGTTACAGATTCAATTCGATAATTCGATTATCAAAAAATCGTAGTAAAAGTCCTAAGTAATTATCGGCAAATCGGATCGAGCTAAAATTTCAGAGATAGTTCCATGAACCTTAGAAGAGTCACAAAATATAATTTTATGGATATTTGGATGTTAAAAAGTTTAGGAAAAATTTAAATCGATTGAAATGACATATAATGGCAATTTTGTGAATAAGTTGATCGGTAAAGGGCATTTTGGTCATTTCACCCAAAAGGGACATGGAAGGAATTTTAGATTTATTTTATTGATGAATAGTGTCTGATTAGAATCCAACTAAGTCTAGTTGGAATGTTACAAAATGACAAATTAAAAATATAGATCTAGTTGGAGCATATTTTTGGAAAGTGGAATTTATTGGATTAAAAATTCATTTTTTTCATAATACGAGTGTCTTAAATAAATGAAATATGAAGGAATTATCAGAAAAATACTCTCCAAAACCTTGGTGAAGAGAAGAATAAGAAGAAAGAAGAAAAAATTTTCAAGCTCAATTTAAGCCCCGAATCTCGGTTTTTAGGTAATCTTTCGAACTACAAAGTTGTTCTACTCTTCGATCTCTATCTTTTGATGTAAATAATTCATCGAATACTTTCTTGGTTGATGAGATTTGATATGAGGAAGAAATTAGGGTTTATGAACAAATTGGGGCTTTTGTGATTTTATGAATTCATGGTTGATTTTAAGTTAGAATCATGCTTGTATGATGTTAGAATCATGTTATTGAGTTGGGATTTAAACCCTACATATTTTGGTTTGTATAGGGAAGTTAGGGTTTATGGATTCAAGTCTAACTTAGGGTTTGTGATGTTGGATTAATGATCTAGTAAGCTTGATTTGTTGTTTGGAAGCAAAACCCTAAGTTAAATACATAGGGACCATTTCGAAAAGCTTCAAATTAAGGGACCAAATCTGATTTTTATGAATTTGATGTGTAGTTATGTTATTAATGATGTTAGAGACATGAAAATGAAGTTAGAATTAGTGACCATTTTGACAATTTGCCAAACTGTATGGTCTATTTAGCAAAGAGGATATGTAGAATGAGTAAATCTGATTTTTTTAGTTAAAATGATGGAATTAAGGTAGTAATGTTGATTTGAGGACTAATTTGCAAAATTAAGAAGCTTGAATCCTTATACTTGAAATTTGGTGACCATCTCGACAAATCAAGAAAAAATTAAAGAAGTAAAGGTTTAAGCCTATTTTGATGAAGGATGTCAAGAGAACATATGAATACAAGCTTTATTTTGGTCATTTGAAGTAAAGTGATTAGACTAAATTGACAAGTAGAAAAATAGGGAGAAGTTAGTGTAAATTAGAAGTTATTTATAGAAAGTTATGTTGGAATTTGAATTGTGGCAGTAAGTTTAAAAATTCGCCATAAATTCTACAAAAATGGTTAGATGATGAATTTTATACCGTTGTAAAGATTTGTTAGTCTAGTTTCATTTCCAACAAACGAAAACTAATTTCGAGTTCCGAGTTAAAATATATGAATTTTTAATCGAATGAAGGTAAAAAAAATTACATAGCAGTTTCTGCCTGGACAGCTCTGTGACGTGAATGTAAGAAATTTTCATAATTTTTGTAGATTTTATTAATTTAAGTCGCTTATACCGTTAGAACCGTTATCGAATCTAGTTTCTGCGGTATAAAGGAAATTAAGATCCAGTATGTATTCTGCTCTGTATAAGTAAATCTTTGAAGGTAGCGCAAACTGTCAGAAAATGGAATTTGAAACATTTTGTATTTAAATGTTACTTAGCAAGCTCGGAAGAATTATTGGAACTTCAAATTGGTCACTAAGGACCATAATGAGTTTTTTTGAACAGTACAAAGAAGAAAGGAAAATAATTGGAAATTTTATATTCGAATGATTACATTAAACAGCATGTTTAAGGTATTGTTAGATTTGAATCTAACAAATATTTTATTGTATTCATATGATTAATGAAGTCGAGATACTATGAAAGAAAGAATCGAACTAGGACTTAGTGAGGCATTGTGTTAAGTGGCCAAGGTGAGTGCCTTAATTGTTACTTAATTATGCATGTGATAAAGGGAGGCTTGCGATAAGCCAACCTTATTTATGAATGCATGATATGATATATGTTGACGTTATGTTCTATTGTTTAAATGTGGTAAGTAATATGACGAGCAATGTGGGGACAATGTTCCTAACATATGACTAAAGAATTATTTATGATATGTTATGTTCATAAAAAATTAAGAATAAGTGATGTGTTTGATACATGATCACTGACTGGAAAATTATTCTTAATAAATAAGCTAATATGGCTTGAATAACATATTGTTTCAAGTATGAGAACTTATCTGTGAAATATTATGATAGTCACTATAACTTATATGTTATTTGAATATGGTAAGCGCAAGTAATATGTATAATACATTGTCAATGCTCTGATAGATATCTTTGTTATAGTATACATGATATTATCTAGGTTATGAACTGCCATTATGATTTATTGATGACATCTGATATGATAACCTCTGATCATGATATACACATATATCTGTATGCCCAAGTATTACAAAGTGGGAGTCCTTGGTATATTTGACATGCCATAGAGTCTTAGAAGTTGCATCATTCTGTTCTGGTATATGTTTGTTTTGTGACTACTACGTTGTGACATCCACCTTGGGAATCTAATCTCATGGTGCTAAGTGCACTAAAAAGGTGCTTATATGAGGAGCAAAGAGCGTCCTCGTTATATAAGGAGCAAAGAACGTCCTTGAGTACGTACTCATCTGTTTGTTCCGTTTGGCACTACGGTGTCATATTTCAGATGACTCGCATACCTAAGGTCTCATAAAATATACTTTGGGCAAATTTAAAAGATTAATAAAAGTGTAGGTAATCGAGCTAGTGAGCTTGGCAAATTTCGTTATGTACTAAGTTTTCTGCAAAGTTTTGATACTAAGTACGAGAAATAATAGGTTCTCTGTACTCTTTGTATATCTCTGTATTTTCTGTAAGATCAGTATTTTCCCGATTATGTTAAGCTCGGTAATATCTGTATTTCTTTGTTTGATATGTTAGGCAAAGAATTAGAATTATGATAAAGTTTGTCATGAAATGCCATAGAAACTGTTTATATTATGCTATGAGAAGCATGTTGAAGTATGTCAAGTAAACATGATGAACTTAATATAAGAATTTATTAGTTATACTTAGATAAGCGAGATATAAAAATAAGCCTTGAATTATATTCATGTCAGCTATTTGATAACCTTATATGCTTTGCCTCACTAAGTGAATACTTAGTGTATGTTGTTTCACATGTAGGTTATTGGAAACTTACCGAAAGAGGAGTAAAGCATGTTAATCAAGCTGGAATTTGCCAAACATCAGTAAGACATTCTAATTTATGATATTCTCTAGTGGGCATGTATCTATTTATTCCTTAGTTGTTTTAAAGGCATGAGTTTGATTAAGAACCAGATAAATAGTCAGTTTCAAAAATAAACCGTAAATAAATAAGAACATGATAAGGTACTAGTAATGTGATAAATTAGGTTAAGATATTATAGAGGATTAACCATGGAAATATGAATTATTCGTATGGTTAAAGAATTATCGATAAAGATATTTAATCGGGTAAAATTTTATTTATCGTTTATAGCGTAACGATTTTAAATTCAAGAAAGAGCCTAGGCATTGTACCTAGTTTTCACCTTGAGTTATATACTTATTTTAATAACTGACTAATATGATTTATAAACCAATTCAGGGTCAAAATTAACAATCTACAAATAGGCTATGAATACTTCGAAAGTCGAGAAAGGGTTATTTTATAAACTAGTTTTATGTCAGATGTTAAAAAAATTACAAGTCTAGAACTCTGCTAAATAATATTGTGACATCCTTAATGTGTATTCGTACTACGAGTATACATTAAGGGTGTTACATTCATAGTTCAATTTTAACCGAATTAATTGATCGAACTGAAATTTTTTTTTCCCGTTAATTTTAGGTGTAATTGGTTAACAATTTTTTCAAACTTCAGTTATTGGTTAATTCGGTTCGAAATCAGTTAATTAACTAAAATTATTATATATTAAATAATATATATTACATATTTTTTGTCACTAAACTTTTAAAAATTATAAAATGATCATTAAATTTTTTTTTGATATATTATAAAATGGTCATTAAACTTTATCAAATCAACACAAAATGATCATTAAATTTATTGAATTATTACAAATGATCATTAAACTTTTCAATATTTATAAATAATCTATAACCCGCAAGGAGTCAATGACCATTTTGTAATAGTTTGATAAATTTAATGATTGTTTTATAATTTCTGAAAGTTCAATGATTTAAAAGATCATTTTTAACATAACTTGGTGATCATTGTGTAATTTACCCAAAATTTTATAGCATATTTCTGTTAATTCAAAAACCAACCGAATTAACCGAACTTTTTCGGTTTGATTAAAAATTTTTGAATAAATTTCGGTTTGATTAATAGGTTTTTGGTAGTTCCGTTCGATCGGTTAACCGAACCACCTGATTGAACACCCCTATGTAAGATTTTCATTTGACCCAAACCCGATGGGTTTCGACCCGACCCTATAGGGTGGGATTTTTAAAGAAAATTTTGGATTCGGGCAAGCTTGGGTTTAAAGTAAAAAATACCCGACCTGAAATAATAGTTTATGTTGGGCTCGTTGAATCAACCGTTCTTGCTTGCCAAGTGGTAGAGAAGTTGCTATTAGGTGATTTTTGTGGGAAGCAAAAAAATAGAAAAATGAACAGAAGAATTTAGAGTGATTCGGCTTTTTAACCGAAGCATGCGTCCATTATCTTAGCTTCCCAACTAAGGATTTCCCAAGTCCACTAAGAATTTCTTCCCCTTTTAACAGGCTTATGAGGCAACATTTACAACCTAGATTCAATTACCATGCCCAGCATCCAAAGCTTACAACTCAAGCTTTGGGAATCCTCTTTAACAAGAGAAAACAAAGCTAACAATAAATCCCTCTCTTAGGTATGTGTTTGCACTCTTGCTCTCACCCAAAATCCTAATACACTTGAGCATACATAAACATTTTGGCTCACAAGTGTAGTCTATACAAAGAATGGGAATTAAAGCACAAAAGACTTGATTGCAATCATAGGCATGTTGGCATTTTGATCATTAGTTTCTTTAGATGCTTCTTTAGGCCTTTTATACTTCCAATTGAGTTTCTAGTCGTTGGAGACCGTTGGGATTGAATTGGAGCCGTTGAAGACTTTATTTTCCGTAATAAATGCAGTTCTGAAAATATCCATATCAGTACACGAGGTAGCCATATAGGTACACGTTCTTCAGAAACTAGTCTTTATACTTGTAGCAATCTTAGCGTATCGATATGCCTTGGTGCGTATCGGTACGGTGGATCGGTACGCTGCTATTTGAAAAGCAAAGATCGGTACGCCTAAAGACGTATCGGTACGACCCCTATCCGTATCGGTACGCGTAAACCTGTACCGGTATGAGTTTTCGGTTCTAAAAAATATTGTAGCTAAAACCTAAAGTATATCGCTACGAGGTGTAACCGTATCGGTACTGTCGTGCTGAAAACATGAGTTTGACTACTTTAAAACATTTTAAACACTTCCAAAACCTTTTGAAAATACCTCAAACTTATTTTCAAGTTGTTTGAACTTAAAACATTTTTTAAAATCTTTTCAATTTAGTCCAAAATTATTTTTCAATTATTATATCAAAACAAAAATCCTAACAGTTTAATTGTATTCTAAATATATAATTATAATTGCTATAATACCCCATTATATATATATATATATTTTAATTATCTCCTCATTTTGTCTCTAATAAAAATGAAATAATTATTATAATGTCTTCTCTCTATTTGTATTTTTTTCAATTAACTCCATATATCAAATAAAAATGAAAATAAAATATTTTTTAATTTATATCGGGCCAAGTCGGGTAAAATTTTTACTCTAAAATTTGAGTCCGATTCGAGTCGGGCGGAGCATCATAAAATGTTGGGTCAGGTTTGAGTGGAGGTGTTAAATTTTCAAGTCAATATAGATCAGCTACATGTGTACAAGATATGTGTTTTGTCAAATGATTACAAAGAAATACGAATATATACTACTTTTAATCGGACCAATGTACTAAAAGAAACTAGTTTGAGTTAAAACAGTCGAACATACTTCACATTCGAAAGTCGGAAACAATATTAAATAACGCAATAGCACGCCAACAGTCGCAGTGACCAGCTGACGAACTCTCCCGTGAGAGGAGTTATTAAGGAAGAATTACTTGCAGCAAGAATCAATGCTAGTTTTGATATGCTTGCTTACATTTTACATGTTGCCTTAATCACACTTCCTGCATGCTAATCTAAGGATTAGGAGGTTTCAAATCAAATATATTTTCAGAATTGTGGGACTGAAATGAACAAATATGTTAAATCAATCTCTCCTTTCCTATGGCTTTGTTCAACAATTGATCAAAGCTACCAAAAGAAGCATTGAAGCATAGAGATAGATAACCATCCATAAAAAAAAATATGAGAAAACTATTCAGTGAATACACGTAAACATCATACTATAAGAAAAAAAGAAACAAATAAAGGAATACCATTGAACTGATAAACAAATGAATTCGATTAAGGGAACTGGAATGATCCTCCAATCTGGTTGGTGTTCGACGGGGGATTGATTGCCACCCAAAGGAGGGATATGGTGATGGCCATAAGACCTGACCACACGAATACAATGGTAGGTGTCCTCCCTCTTCTTCCCATAAGCCCTTTCGCGAAAGGGTAGAGATGAGCCAGAACCCAGAAACTGAAGAAAACTCCACCTAGCAGACGACTCCACTGCGGAATTACGCTGTAAATTGTTCGGCTAAACCCAACTGCTATCGCTATTAAGTTTACCATCATGATCGTGATCGGGGGTATCATCAGGGATGTCCATTTGACAACGTAGAGATCAGCAAACTCGTCATCCACGTCATCTCCTGCTGATTTTGAGGTCAAGGTGAAAGATATCTCAATCCCAGCAATCACTTTCAACAGCCCTTGAAGAACAGCAGCAAGATGCGCACTTGTTCCACCGATCAACCAGAACTGCTCGTTTCTCCACCATTCTTCTAGTTCAATGCCGGACCACTTAATTTCAAGCACGGCTAGCAAACAAAGAGTAACTGTGATGATGAGGAGGTAAGTAAGGAAAGTGACATTGAGGGTCTGGACAATGAACTGGCCGGAGAACAGCGAAAGAGCAGGGAGGAAACAGTAGACAATCAGGAAAATGGAGGTGAAGGGATAGATTCCAACATTAAGATAGGCAATTCTTTGTAGGAACTTCATTCTAGGACTCGCAAGGAGCGCATTGTTACGAGAAAAGAAAATCTCAACAGAACCAGTAGCCCAACGCAAGACTTGGTGAAGCCTATCGGTGAGATTGATTGGAGCAGTTCCACGGAACGCATCACGCTTAGTCACACAATAAACTGATTTCCATCCTCTGTTGTGCATTCTATATCCTGTAACCACATCTTCAGTAACAGACCCATAAATCCACCCAACACGCTGTCCCCACTCAGTCTTGTCCTCGTACCAGCATGAGATGACACTGATTGCCTCTGCAACAGTCGAGGCATCAAGAAGATCACGAGGAATGGTGAGAGCACCAGGTGGGCGCCCATTCTTCACAGCTGGATGATCTGCAAGGGGGCGACCTTGAAACTCGGCCACTGGAATTGAATCAATGAGAAATGTTGAGTTCCCAAACCTCTTCGGTAGAAGGGAGAGGTTCATCTCCTCATCATCAGAATCGCCCATTCTCAGAGCACGGTTTTCCTCTGAGTTGTGCGCCATTGAGGAGTGCTTCTTCTTACGACCAAAAAAGCAGCAGCTGCAACACCCAGAGTGGTGTTCTTTTGATCGCGGTGGGTCAAAGCCATAAAGGGCAACCCTCCGAAATAGGCATCCAGTTCCAACATAGACAGGGCCCATAAGACCATCAAGAGCTCGCATGTTCACATCAAAGAAAACGGTATTGTTATTAGCATATCGATCAGAAGGGTCAATCCCCTCGAACCTTTGAGGGAACTGGACATAACAAAGGCGGTCACCTCCTCGATCCATCATGAAGCACATGCCTTCCCTCATTGCCTGAGAGTTGTAGATATAATGATCGCAGTCAAGGTTCAGGATAAATGGGCCATTGGACATGATTGCAGATGCTCGAACAAGGGCATTCATGGCACCTGCCTTCTTGTTGTGATCATATCCCGGGCGCTTCTCCCGAGAAACATAAACAAGCAAAGGTAGGCGAATATCAATATCAGTAAGATCAATGAGCCTATCCTCAGCAGTTCCATGTAATGGTTCATCACTGGGTGGTTTCAGCATCACCTATGAAATAAAAAATTTAAGAGATTAGAAAAGAAATGTCAGAATCGCATTATAGGCTTGTATTCCCTTTACTTTATCCATAAAACTCAGTGCTACCAAATCAAAAGCATCAAAGGGTGAAAATATGTTCCATTCAATGTACTAGTTGAAATTGTGAAAAATAAATAATATCTTCTGACCATATACATACCTGTATTATACCAGCATGGTCACCCCGGGAGTGCTCAGCTGATGGATTTAACCAAGTCCCAGGCCAATGAGTTCCATCAGCCATCCATGTCGCTTTCGGGATCTTCACAGTCTCTACAGGTTCATCCTCCCTATTCTGTCTCTGCAGCTTCATTGCCTTGATTTCCTCCCGTGCGTGGAATGCATCAGACCTACGGCGTATGGAATCTGGTAAACTATTGATACGGACCTTGAATTCATCATACTCACGTTTAACTCGTCGACGGGCCTTGACAAAATCTGGTTTGACTTTATTCTTGTAAGGATCCCTCTTCAGGTTGAAGTAAGATTCTGGGTTCCTGGGTTCAATGTCATGTTTACGACAAAATGGAACCCATGTATTAGCAAAACTTGCAGCTTCAGCCATGGCCTCAAAAGTTAAGAGTGCTCCTCCGTCATCAGAAACATAACAAGCGAGTTTTTCAACGGGGTAATCTGCAGCTAGAATTGACAAGATAGTGTTTGCAGTGACAAGAGGGGGTTCTTTCTCAGGATCAGCAGTAGAGACAAAGACATCTATGCCTGGAAGGTCAGATTTTCCGGTAGGATTGTTAAGCGTTGGTGTTTCAAATTTGTCCTTCAATACGTTAAGGTCTGTAGCACGGTTAATCGGGCAAAGCTTGGGCAATTGGTCAAGAAGCCATGAAAAAGCAAACCAAAGTTCACAAACCACAGACATTCCCCATAGCCAAATAGCATCATTGTTTGGATGTTTGACCCTCCAAGCCAAAAATAATCCAAGAACAACAATTCGTATAAAAATTAGAAGCCTGCAAGCATGTAAAGAAAGGTTAAAAGGTAATGAAACAAAAAGGAAATGCAGGCACATATGTAACATGTAGGATGTTATAGAAATGAAGACTATACCGATAAGGGCTGAGAATAGCTGCTGGTATTTTTAATTTACGAGTAAGTGGCCTCCATGGTTTGCTCATCAGCTCTGTTGGTTCAGCAACTTCATCATCTTTTCCATTACCTATATTACCATCCTTCGGCCATATAGCATTGCCATAACCATAAGTCCCTCTAGTCTCAAACAGCCAACGGTTGTGATCGAAATCTCCTGTTTGACTCCTCATCAGTGCTGACTTTGTTGACTTCATTATAGACAACCTCCTCTCCATTTTGGACATTGTACCAGGGGGAGGAAGAGGAAGCGGCCTGGGATTATTATCCACTGCTGTTTCATCGAGATCTGTATTCTTATATGGCTCCTTACATCCAGGGCACATTCCACCCCCTGATTTAACCGCATCAACGTAACAATCCCGGCAAATTTTGAAATCACACTCACAAGGGAGAATATCCGCACCGCGTTCATCACTCATTACCTTTGCATCACACCCAGGAACTGCACATGAAGATCCTTTTGCACCAGCCATCTGTGGATGGTTTGCTTCAGACTCTATCACCTTGTCCATTAGATGTGCTCGTGTAACACTATTGAATCCACCAGTAAAAAGTGAATTTGATACATATTGCTCTTCAACCTTCTGAGATATAGAAGGGTCCATGGGTTGGTTGTCAGGGGTGGGGGGTATATGCACTGTGTAGTTCATGAAATCAGTGCTACCAAGCTCACTATCAAGATCATCCCTTGAATAGCTCACGTACCGACCAGAGGAAGTTCTCCGCCCAAATGTCACAGTTGGAGGTATAGGAGGCTTCTGTGACTCTGCTGCGTCAGAGGAAATCGACAACGAAGATCGGCTCCCTTTGAAAGACTTTGATGCCATTTTTTCAGCTCTACCAGAGAATTATCCTTAGATCCTGCATTTCATAATACAATAAGTAATATCAAACATTGTAAGAGAAATCTTATACTGAAAACTCCAACGGGATTCTCTATTTTACTCCAATATCAACATAAAAGCAACTTAAAATACCAATGATTTGGACAATTCAACAATAGATAGTAAATGTATATAAATCATACGACTTTACAGTCAAATCATGTCAACATCTGCAATAAAAATCGAAGAACTTTTCCTACAACAATGCGTGGACTCAGTTAAGCAAACCATTATTACTAAGCAAAACAATTCAAAAACGTTTCCTCGGTCTCGCACAGTTTCTTAGCAACCAAAAGATAGAAAAAGAAGAAAACATCCTTCTAATGTTATACAACAGCAAAACCATCTCAAATTAACATCAAATCTGCAGGCAGAAAATTAACGTGTGTAAACATATTCAAATTATTAAACCTTAAAACTAAATCTAAACTTCAATCTTTTATAATAAAAAATCCAAGCAACAAAGCACCAAACAGCGAAAAGGGTGCCTCTAAATCCCAGATCAAACAATACCACTCATCCAAAACATCATTTTCCCCTTCTCTTGCTCCCATTTTCCCAATAAACCAAACAAATTGACTCCAAGAAAACAAAACTAACATAAACCCAATTTTCCTTTAGGTAAGAAAAGACAAAATATATATCTAAAACAAAGGGGAAAAAACAGATCTTAAGCATAGCATCAGCAACACTAGCATGGTTAAAAGCTCACCTTTTTTATTTCTGTCTACTTCAGGAAAGAAAAACGATTTCGTTTTTCAGATCCCTTCCTGTGTCTAATCTTAACAACCCTTTTAAAATCAGAACAATCAAAACTTTTCTCTCAATGTTTCTCTCATCTGTCGATCACAAACTGCATCTGCTAAAACTTCAAAGGAAGAGAGAGAGACTACAAGCACTAAGACATAAAAAGTGGTGAACTTTATAGTTATTCTATGTCATGTAAGAATAAGAAAGAAAAACACGGCATGTAGATTTGGCTGAAGAGAAGAGAAGCTTCTTTGAAATGGGGTGTTTATTGAGAAGTGGAAAGGGGTGAAGAGAGGAGAACGTGTGGAGCAGATAACCAAAAACAATGAGTTGGTCTTAGTTGGAACGTCGGTTATTATAAAATATTGTAGACTGCAACATCCCTCAGTCCCTCACCGGCTGCCTCTGTACATCTTTTACACGGTATCTTTTTTTTGTTCTCAAGTTTTGTTTTTGGAGTAGGTTTTAGGTGTTGATTTTGGACAAAGATGAAGAAAAAGAAATAATGGGTTGCTTTTGGGGACAGAAAAAGACTCATTAGACATTATTTACGGAGAATTAGTGGATTAAATCAAGGGGAGGGGGTTTTGGGGAATTTATGTAATAAAGTGAATATAATATAAAGGGTATTGATGGTATTTTGGGGGAAAGTTTATAAAGTTTAAATTTTTTTAGGGTAAACTACATCATTGATGGCATAATTGTCAAACAAAGTTTATTTTGGTCAATGAACTGTTCTTTACAAGAATAATTATTAATGTTAAATTTTTTATTTTAATTACCTGTCGTTAAGTCTCTATTAAAAACTAATAAAGACGGTGGTGTGGAATGGTAAAATAAAAGTTTTTGTTCTCAAAACTTATACTCTCTCTATCTTACGAAAATTGTCCATTATTAATTTTTTAGTCAATTTTTTTAACTTTGACTCATAATTATTTAAAGGGTAAATTATTTGGGTGACCACCTTACTATTGGGTCTGACTTATTTTGACCACTCAACTAAAAAAATAAAAAAAAATTGACCACAAAACCATTTAATTGGTCATATTTTGACCACGAGATTATAATCTAACGGAGGGGTGGCGTGGTTATTAATGTAAATTTGTATAACTACACATTTGGTCCTGTTAGTTACATATTATATCAATCTGATCCTAATTTTAATTTAATTAAATAAATTAATCACTCAATTAGGTTCCGACAAGTGTCATTACCTTATTAGAAAATTTTAATTATTTATTTTTATTTAATAAATTTATTTTTGCTCCCCAATCAAGTGGTGACACATGTCACCTGATTGGATGAGGAAAATAAAACAAAGGGCTATCGTTTGCCTTTACCAGAAAATAAACCCAAGTTCCTTAACAGTAAATAGCATGGTTTTGCCACTAAACCAAGTGGTCATTTGTGATATAAAATACAAAATCTAATATATGTTTTAGTTTGTTGTTAATGCAAGGAAAATGAAATAAATATGAATTAAGAGGACTCAAACATGACACACTTGAGACGTATAAATAATATTTAAACTACTGTAGAAATATAATATTTAAATTAAAGTCAACAACATTTTATATATTTATATATATTAAAAATAAAAATTATATTCGAATCAATTTTAATTTTGTTGTTAATCTAATTTATTTTCTTTTTCATAGTATTAACTTTAGTTTAATTATTATATTTTTATTTTTTAAAAATTTTAATTTAATTAAATAAAATTTTAAATTTATATTAAAAATTCATTTAACAAAATCAAACTCAACTTATAATTAGAGTTATATTCGTGAGTCAGAATTCGTTAAATGAATTTTTAATATAATTTTAAAATTTTATTTTAAATCATGAATTAACTATTATTTTAAAAATTTTAATATATATGGATAAATATGAATTTTTTCTACTTTAACTTAATATTATATTTCTACAGTGGTTTAAATGTTATTTATGCGTCTCAAGTCTGTCATGTTTGAGTCTCTTAATTCATATTTATTTCTTTTTCCTTGCATTAACAACAAATTAAAACATATATTAGATTTTGTATTTTATATCACAAATGGTCACTTGGTTCAGGTGACACGTGTTACCACTTGATTGGGGGAGGAAATAAATTTATTAAATAAAAATAAATAATTAAATTCCTCCAATGAGGTGATGACATGTATCGGCACCTAATTGAGTAATTAATTTATTTAATTAAATTAAAATTAGAATCAAATTGATATAATAGGTAACTAACAGAGACCAAATGTGTAGTTATACAAATTTACATTAATAGCCACATCACCCCTCCGTTAGATTTTAACGGCTGGTGGTTGAAATAAGACCAATTAAATAGTTTGGCGGTCAAATTTTCCGTTTTTAATTGGGTGGTCAAAATAGGTCGGACCCAATAACTGGGTGGTCACCTGGGTAGTTTACCCTTATTTAAAATCTATTATTGATAAAAATATAAAAATATATATATATATTTTAGAAACCTCTAATCATGTAGTCTTTTAAATATATATTTTATAAAATTTAATTATTAAATTTTGACTTTTAAAAAGTTAATAAGGGACAATCTTTGTGCTACGAAGAAAGTATATTATATCAATTTGGTCATAATTTAAAAATTAATTATAAAGAATTAAATTATAAAATCAATAAAATATTAAGGACTCATCTTGATATTATACCTTAAGTAAATGGAATTTTTTTATAAAAATAACACGTGTCATTTTTTGACTGGTCCAAAGGGTCTACGTCAGCTTCCGTAACGAAAGTGAATAAACCTTTAAAATATTATGTATGAAATTAAGAATTTAGTATAGTTCATGTACCAACGAGATAAATAAATCTTTTAGTTTTCTCCTCAATTTCTTTATGGCTTTTTTTTTATTCCACTTCGATTTCTCGATTTTAAATCATTCTTAAATATTAAATCTTTTATTTATTTACAGAAATTTTACAAAACCTTTAAAATTCCTCACTAAAATATTGTTTTCTCTTCTTTTTAGACGAGTTTTAGCACAAATCTCCATTCAATTCATAGAAGGTGATTTTGATGCCATTATCTCCTCTCTCTTTTTAATTATTTTCAAATTATTCAAACTTTTAAATCAAAAGTTTGACTCATATTTCAAAATCTCAATGTCATCTTTAAGTTTAAGCTTGTTCTTAGAGCTTTTAATGGTGAAATTCAAATTATAAGCTCTTTAGTTTATTTGAGACTTCTTTTATGCTGATTTTGTGTTACGAATGAAGTTAAAATTGAAAGATTGATAAAATAGTGGCTAAAATAAAATAAAAAAATTATGAAGAAACACCTTGAGCCAGCTCATGAATTTAGGTGTTGTCCTCAAGTTTTAATTACATCTGGTTTAGATTATCGAAAAGTGTAATTAGAGGTGATTTATGTGGTTGGTCTAAGCTTTACAAAAAAGAATCAAGGATTCTTTTATCTTTGAAATCAGTAATTTTTTTATTGAATTTACTAAACTGTTTCAAATTTAAAAGAGGATTATCGAAAAGTTGATATGATTTGTAAAGGTTGATGGTTAAATTTATTTATTAAATTAGGATTAAACTGATAGAATATATAAATTTTAGGACTAAAATTATTATGACTATTTCTAAAAAATTAGTTCGATAATTATAACACAGATTGTCAATAATTTAATGACATTTTCTTGAAGATAAAAACGACATCTTAAGTGAGAACGAACAAAAAAATCCATAGAAGAAAAGGGATAATTCTACTGTAAATATTATATATCGTAATGTAGTATTATTTATATGTACCGTAATATATTATTAATTGTTTTAATTAGTTTTCAAAACTTAAGAACCAAAAGTGTTATTATCTCCTTTTAGAATAAAATCTTAAAAAAGAATAATTTTTATTTTTATTTTGGATTTTCTTTTATTATTTTAATTCAAAAAATAATTAAACTTTTATTACTATAATAATTTTTACATTCACTTTCATTTAAGGGTAAAGTTCACAAATGGTCTCTAAACTTTGATTAATTATTCAATTTGATAACCAAATTTTCAATTGTTTCAATGTTACTATTAAACTTTTAGTTTTGTTTTAATTTGACCACTGACCCGTTAATCACTGTTAAAAGGGTGATGTGGCTGTTAAAATATTTTAAATAATAATACATTTAGTCATTCGCGTTTACATATTCAAACAATTTAGTCCTAATTCGAAAGAAATAATAAATTTTACCCTCATTATTTCAAGGGTAAAGTTCACAAATGATAACTGAACTTTGGTAAATTGTTCAATTTGGTAACCGAACTTCTAATTGCTTCAATGTTACCATTAAACTTTTAGTTTTGCTTCAATGTTACCACTGACCCTTTAACAGCCGTTAACAACAACTAAAATATTTTGTATAATAGAAATTTAGTCCTCTATGTTTGTACATTCAAACATTTTAGTCCTAATTCTAAAAAATAATAAATTTAACCCTCATTATTTAAACATTATTTCAATCCGGCTCTATTTTTTATTAAAAAATAATTTAACCCTAAACCCTTAAATTATTTTAGTCCTAATTAAGGTTTATGATTTAAGATTTACGGTTTAAGGTTTAATTAAAAAATAAAAAAATATTGAAATTTCTAAATAAAAAATTATATCGGGGCCGTATACGATTTTTCTGTATGTATTTTCTTCTCTAAAATTGGTGTTTCTTGAGTTTTTAACGTATGATTAACACGTTTCAAGATGCATTAGAAATGCAACTCGCAGTAGGCTGATCTATAAGAAGACATCTTGATCCAAAAAATTTCAGATCCTATCCAAAACTTTATCGCAAGTCAGATGATATTTCAGCCTTCAAAAACAGCTTCAATTATTTGTCCACAACAAATTATTTTTACTCCTATGCATGTATAAGATGCAGATCTCACACTCCTTGTTCAATGAGTTTGACAATACGTACATCGTATCAAGTTGTAAATTAAAAGGAATCAAATTAACTCTCTTTTTTTTGTAAAATTGAAGATAATGTAATTTAGAAGAAAAAAAACAAGATTCAAATTAAAATATATATATATAAACTAAAATTCAAATTTATCATCATACCATTATATTATTAACATATTAAAGAGCGTTATTTTAATGTATAAATATATTAAATACGATACTGTGTATTAACTCAACTCGAACAAATCCAGTTTTTTCATTCAATTTCATAGTTCGTGCATAGTATTTTTTATTAAAAATAATTTAACCCTAAACCCTTAATCTCTTAAACCTTAAACTCTTAAATTATTTTAGTCCTAATTAAGGTTTATGATTTAAGATTTAGGGTTTAAGAGTTTAGGGTTAAATTATTTTTAATAAAAAATAAGATCAAATTAAAATAATGTTTAAATAACGTGGGTTAAATTTATTATTTTTTTAAATTAAGACTAAATTGTTTGGATGTGCAAACATAAATGACTAAATGTATTATTATACAACATATTTTAACTGTTGTTAACGTTTGTTAATGGGTCAGTGGTAACATTGAAGTAAAACTAAAAGTTTAATGGTAACATTGAAGTAATCAGAAGATTAATTACCAAATTGAATAATTTACTCAATTTCATATGATTTTGAACTCATTCAGCCTGGTCTTGTGTTTTGTTGCTGGTCTGTTTTCCTTTTTTGGGATAAGTGTTTCTTTGAAATTATGGTGTCTGCTTGATTAGTGCTATCCCAAGTGGATCATTGCTTAGGTTCCGGTGGTTCGAATGGTGTAAAGGGGTGGCTTTGATGATAATCTCATGCGATGTTTGTATTGGGTTCCTATTATTGGCTTAGGGAGATTTAGGTTTAGGAAGATTTTTTAACGAGACCCGTGTATACGCTTTGACTCAGTATGATTGAAGCAACAAAATCATATTTTCCTTCTCAAAAACTTTACCCTTGAAATAATGAGGGTTAAATTTTTTTTTCGAATTAGGACTCAATTGTTTGGATGTGTAAATGTAGAGGACTAAATGTGTTATTATACAAATATTTTAACATCCGCGTCACTCTTTGAACTGTTGTTAATGGGTCAGTAGCCAAATTAAAACAAAACTGAAAGTTTAACAGTAACATTGAAGCAATTGGAAATTTAATTACCAAATTAAATAATTGATCAATGTTTAGTGACCATTTGTGAACTTTACCTTAAAATTCAAGTGAAGGTATGAATTATTACAATAATAAAAGTTTAATTATTTATTGAATTAAAAAATAAAAGAAAATCTAAAAAACTAATATAAATTTTTTTAAAATTTTATTCTAAAAGGGGATAATAACACTTTCGGTCCTTAAGATTTCAAAATTAATTAAAATAGTTAATGGTACATTATAGTATATATGAATAATAGTACATTATAGTACATATGAATAATGATACATTGATATATATGACATTTACCGTAGAATTATCCGAAGAAAAGATACTTTGTAAGAACGTCGCATGCCGTTAATTGCTTAGATCAGTCTTGAAAATATTTTTTAAAAATATTTTATAAAAAATATGAAATACGAAAAGGAAAGTAATAATTTAAAAGGAATTTTAAAATAATTCTTCCAAAAGAATCTTTTAGTAAAAATAGGACATACGAAAAAGGATTTTGTATAATTAGAGGGAATAATACACATGTAAAGACTTAAAATTCCACGTGACAATCTGACATTGTCATCATTTTTTATGATTTAAGGGTTAATTTTGCTCTATGATATTTTCGTATCAATTTGACCATTGAAGTAGTCGAATTGCATCACCGTTTGTCTCTTGACTGGCAAAAGTCAATGTTGACTGTTAGGTACTGACGTGGTAGTTTATGTGTAAAGATGACATGGCAAAGGAAAAAAATTGATTTTTCCGAGTGACTTTGAGGGTAAAATTGATTTTCTTATTGAGTACGATGACAAAATTGATTTTTTAGACAAAAAAATGAGTTTAAGAAAATATTAAAATGACATAAAAATATTTAAAAATATTGTATTAATATATGAATAAAAAATAAATAAAATTATTAAAAATCTAAAAATAATTAAAAATATAAAATTAAAATATCATAAGCTAATAAATTATAAATTATTCAATAATTTAAATTTGAAAATATTTATAACGTATTAAAAATTATGAAAACTTTCATAAAAAAAGTTTGGACGCTTTTGGTTTTCTTTTTCTTAGAAGAATACAAGGGAAAATAATCATAAAATAGAGTTAATGTGATTCTCTCAACCTAAAAAAAATCTCTATCCTTTTTTGGTGCCCTTATCTATGCTCCAATACTAAAAAAAATAAACTCTGCACTCTAACTCTAATTTCTAAATCTCAAACCCTAAACCCTAAAAACTAAACATTTTACTTGATTAATTAAATTTATACGCATACTTTTACGTTTTATAATCACTTTAGATTGATAAAATTTTTAATTAGGGTTTAAGATTTAAGGTTTGTGATTTAGAGTTTGAAATTTAGGGTTTGGGATTTAGAAATTAGGGTTAGAATGTAGAGTTTATTTTCAAGTTTTTTTTGAATAATTTATAGTTTAATAGCTTTTGATATTTTAATTTTATAATTTTTACTTATTTTAAGTTTTTTTATTTTTTAGTCATAAATTAATAAAAATATATATATTATTTTAATATTTTAATATTTTTTAAATTTATATTTTTTGCCTAAAAATCAATTTTACCCTCGTACTCAACCATAAATTCAATTTTGCCCTCAAACTCGGTCGAAAAATTAATTTTGCCCCTCTGTCACGTATTCTTTACACGTGGACTGCCCCAACATCATTTTTGACCGCCACATCAGCATCGTAATGGTCAACGTTGACTTCCGTTAGTCAAGGGGCAAGCAATGATTCAATTTGACTACTTCAAGGGCTAAATTGGTGCGAAAATACCATAGGAGCAAAAACGATAAATTGGAACTACTACAGGGGCAAAAGTAGCCCTTAAGCCTTCTTTTATTTTATATTTGTCGTATATAAGATGAATTTTATAGGGGTAGAGTTAAAATTTTATTTAAAGAATGTTATTTTTCTTTGAACTGTATTTAAGAGATGCTAATTATTTATAAATGAGTGTTATTTATATATTTTTAGTATTTTTATATACAGCTTATATAAAATAATTTCAAAAAAATTTGGGTGTCGACAGACAACCCTAGTGACAATGTGGCTCAGCCCAGGGGCGGAGCTCCCTTGGGACCAAATGGGGCCTCGACCCCTGTTATAAAATTTAATTATATGATGATTTTAGTTTAATAATAATTTGGCCCCTATAAAAAATAATTATTCAAATTAAAAAATACAAGAGTTTATTACATATATAATCACGTGGGGGTTGAACTAGGGGTAAATGAACCGAGCTTAACGAATAAGGTTTTGTTCGTGTTCATTTATTTATATTTGAAAGTCTCCATGTTCGGTTTGTTTAAGTTTTTATGGTGTTCGTGTTCGTTTGTTTAACGTTCATGAACATGTTCGTTTAACGTTTGTGAACATATCCATGTAATGTTCGCGAACATTTTCATTTATATGATCGCTAACATGTTCATTTATAAGTTC
Organism: Hibiscus mutabilis; assembly: GCA_019671005.1. Lineage (NCBI taxonomy): Eukaryota > Viridiplantae > Streptophyta > Magnoliopsida > Malvales > Malvaceae > Hibiscus > Hibiscus mutabilis. The sequence continues at coordinate 32,842,345 of CM033750.1, read as the reverse complement.
GCCAAAATGGTGGAATTACACCACTAGTCTTTAAGCTCATTAGGCTTCATGGTTTGAACTCAAAAGTTTACCACGTGTTCAATTTAGTTCGTACATTCATCAATATTTAAAATGTAAAAAAATAAAAGGGAAAGGGAAACCAAGTAAATGACTTATAAATGAGCCGATAAACGATATTGTCCTGAACATAAAACAAACGAAACTTACCTTTGTTCATGTCCATTTGTTTATTAAACGGACATAAAAAATTTCATACTCATTTATTTAGCTTAATAAACGAACGTTATACGAACGATTCACTAACAATTCGTTGAACGCTATATTCATTTACACCTCTAGGTTGAACTAAAGAAGAATGAGCATGTATCCTCAAATTTTTTGGTCCAATAACAATTTAGGTTTTTATAAATTTAAATATTAGATAAATTAAAATTTGTCCAATAAATTTTGAATTCAAATACGTAATAAGCCGTTATATTTTTAAATTCAATATGTTGCCCCTACCGATCGATCCTGGCTCTGCCTATGGGATTTTGATGTTATTTTATTAGAAATTAAGGAAAACAAATGGTATTTTATTTGGAAAAGTGATTGGTAAAATAAAAAAAAGGAAAACAGATGGTAAAAGAATAGTATAATATAAGCATGCATATTGACATGATGACATAATATGATTAAGGTCATTTGGAAATAAGATGATGGTACATAAATTATTTTTTAATTATCACTTTTTTCTAAGGACAAAATGATTTTATAATGTCTAGTTTTTTTTAAATAGGCTAAACTATAAAATAAGTGCTCAAATTATGTCTCTTTTTTGTAGTAAGTGCCTAAAGTATTTTTTGTTTGAAATAGGTGTCTAAACTTTTATTTTGGCTGAAATAGGTGCCTAAACTATTTTTTGGCTGAAATAGGTATCTAAACTTTTATTTTTGACTTGTTTTAAAGTCAATTTTTGCATCTTCTTGGGCACCTATTTAAACCAAAAATGAAAGTTTAAGCACTTATTTCGGCCAAAAATAAAACTTTAGACACATATTTTAGCCAAAAAATACTTTAGACACCTATTGCAAAAAAGAGGCATAGTTTGAGCACTTATTTTGTAGTTAAGCCATTTAAATATTCAACTTTGGTGCTAAATATTTATTATTATTATTATTATTATTATTATTATTATTATTATTGTTGTTGTTGTTATTTAAAACATTTATTAATTATTATTAAAGACATGTTTTGTTTTTTAATATTTTAACTCTGACATTAAATAGTAGCTTGAATATAACGTATTTTTTTTAGAAACATACACGTAGAATTATGCTTGAATAAGTTATATTTAACCTTACATTTAATGTTAAGATTAACGGTTAAACTTACAAAAAGATTCGATAGGAACGACATTTTAATTTAAAATTTCTTACCATTATGTTAATCATATATTAATATAATATAAACCGGATATAAATTTCTTACCTATATATATATATATATATATATATATATATATATATATATATATACTTGTCATTTATTTCAAAAACTCATAAGCTTATTAACCTGTTTATCTTTTATTAACCAATAAATCATAGCACAAATATAAACCTATGAGGACCCTGGGTACACGAGTCAAATATGCACCGAAGTGCAAATACACATAAGGTTGTGCCCACCATAATACACATAAAGTCGTGCCCACCATATGCACTATGTGTCATTTATATATACTATAGTGTTGAATCGAGTATGCAGCGTGCTGCTGGACTCTATGACATGCCAACTATACCATGTCTTTCAATAATATACTTGGGCATATATTTCATATTTATTTTATCCATGGCAATGTATATCAACATAATTCAGCATTGGGCAGTTCATACCCGAAATAACAATCACAATATAACATCATATATAACTAGTGATCCTTGCATTTATATTCAACTTTTGACACATTTAAAACATGTCAAATATATGATTAATGACATAAATATCATGCCAATATAAACAAGCTAGACTCATCGCAAGTCTTCCTAATGATGTATAAAACATCCATGTATCATGTTATGTATGCATTGCACTCACCTTGACACTTTATATAGGTCAAAATTTAAATCCTCACTAAGCTTTAATTTTGATCCTTTTCCTTTTCTTGGTCGTTTGCTAGATCCTGGTTTTGATCACGATCTATATGTACATCATTTACAACACATGTACATTTCAAAAATACATGTTAGTATCATACTAACATAGAAACATGAAAGGAAAAGAAATTCCTACAAATTCTTTCGATGTTTATTCGATACTAAATCCGTTTCATACGATTCATACCAATCTCAACACTTCAAATTTCTTTAATATCCAAATCAAAGAATGATTCATAAATCATTCCAACAATTATTCAAGCATAATACCTCAATTTAATCGATTTCCACTTTGAACCCTTTTATTTCTACAATATGTGATTAGGTCCCCCAACCTTTACAACTTCCAAATTGGTCTAAACAACATTCTAAAGCTTGTAAAATCATCCATTTATCATGTTTAACCTTAATAAAAAATTTCCAACATTTTTCCTAATTATTCCACCATAGCCGAATATGAAAAGTCACTTTAGGCTTGATCTACAACTTGATTCAAGCATGATTTCAACTTTAAAACATCATTTATAAACATTATCAATCATTCTCATATCATAATCCAATATCCTCTTCATCCAACAAATTCAAGAACTTAGGATTCAAGCATGGAAAGCATGAACAAATAATACCAAATAATAGAGAATTTCATATAGGTCAATTGCATGTTTCATGCTTTCATCCAAATTCCTAATGATTTAGCTTGAAAATCAAAAAGAAAATGTTTTCATACCTTAAGAAGTGGTCTCGGCAAGATAGAAAAATTTGAAAAGAAAATGCTTTCGTGAGATTTCCAATTGTTTTAATTTAGGCCACTTGTCATTATTTATAGAAAGTTTAATTAAAAATCTATTTTATGACAAAATGACCATTTTGCCCTTGTAATCCAATGCCTCTCATCTTGCCACATGTCAATTTATTCATCCAAGGGTCAAAAATAAACCAATAAGTTAGTGATTACCAACTTTACCCTTGTAATTTTCCAAAAATTACAATCTTGCCATTATTCATCCAACGGTTCATATTTAACATGGAAAATCTACTTTAATCCAATAGTCCATGTTAAATCTTTCAAAATTAAGGCATGGAAAAGATATTATTAACCTTGCCTTATCATCTAAAAAATATCTCAAATATTTGATTCGATCCGATTATTCTAATTTTTCTCGAACTTTAACTCTTTATAGCTTTTAACACAAATTCTGTACGAAAAATTCGGGTAACATGAAAACATCATTCTCGAGGGTAAACTATTCATTTACGGGACTAAAATGCATAACTTTCAAATATTATAATTTAGTCCCTAAACTTTTCCTAAGTTTATACTTTAGTCACCAAACTTTCATTTTATTCATTTTGGTCACTAGCAAAAATTTTGAGGTATTACATTCCCTCAAAATCCATTATTTAAAAATAAACATTATAACTAAAAATAGGTTTAAAGTACAACTCATCTCCTCCTTTTCTCTACGGTCATAAGCACTTCTAATTTTTCTTTTAATTTTGCTGACGACAACACCAGTCTTAGAGTTGGTCGCGACCGTTGGTGTTATCTTTGTCACTATAAATATATTATATAATCATAGATGATATTTGATCTATTGAATAACATTACATATTTTACTTACACATGTGAAAAATATGAATAAATATATGTATATCGTATATGATTAGGAAGAATTGCTTTAATTGGAACAAAAATTCAAACAAATATATTTGATGCGAATCAAATTTTATAAACTGAATTGAAAAAATTCAATTAATATAAAATTATTAAAATACTCAGTCTAGGGGCACGGGTCGGGTTGGGTTTTTGTCTCACCCAAACTCGGCCCGAAAATAAATGCCCTAAACCTGACCCGAACGTATTCTTTAAAAAACCTGGCCCTGCCCGAAAATAAATACACTAAACCCGAATCCAATCTGACCTGACCCGACTTATAGAAAAAAGTAATTTTGGGACCTAATTGTAAAAAATAATTTAAGGGGACTTAATCATAAAAAATTATAATTTTAAAGACTAAATTATAAATAAAAAATTAATTTTAAGAACCTAATTATAAAAAATATATATAATATTATTATAAATATTTCTAAAAATTTTAAAAAAATTATACAATTAATTTTGAGTTAAATATTTTTTTATCTTAAACTTAAATCTAATATGATATTATCCTTAATAAAAAATCGACCTAATCTTAATTTTTTATTAAAAAATTAAACCTGATCGGGCGGATAAAATGACTATCCCTAAATTATTACTCACCCTACTTCTCTCTAGAACTAAGCGTGGCTACTCAAAGACCAACGTGCAACCGTGTTGAGGTGTCAAACTGCTAGATGTAATTTAGTTGTACTCCACTACTACGCCCTTTTCAAGATTTCTCAATCCACTGATGACGCAGACATTGATATTAACCGCGGTCGTTTTCTGCAGGCCTCTAGTAAACTTCCACGTGGCGTATAACTGGTGACTTTTGGGTTTATAATACTATATCCTTGTGCAATTATTGGGAAATCAATGTCCGATTTATGGAACAGCCATTGCTTATTTACTTATTTACAGAAGTTCTGGGGCGTGCATTATTTGATTGTAATCGAATTAATCGATCAAATTAATTTTAGATAAAATCGATTAATTAGTGACAGAATTTTGCATTGTTAGCATACTCCATAGTCTACATAACTCTTTTGAAATCTTCTCTTTCTTTTCTTCCTTCAATAATCGATGGTCTTTATTATTTTTAATTATTTTTCTTTTGTTTTTGTCGTTCAAGATTTCGCAAGCGTCATTACTTTTGTCTTAAGTCTACTTGTAATATTTATGAACAATTTTAAAAACATTTTAAAAAAATTTTTGATGACAAAGGGGATATTACTGCAAGATTCGTTAAAAACCTCCCTAATTTAAATGGAGGAAAAGAGTATCACAACAGTATTACATGAAGGATTCTTACACAAGCAATAAACGCAAAAGCGAACACCAAAATACTCAAGAAAGACCAACCTACTCACCAATTAAATCAGCATCAACCAAAGCCGCCACCTCTAAAGGTGGTGTATCAAAGAGAACCTCCCCACACTGTTGGTTCCGAACCACTTTTGCTAGCTTATCCGCCACAACATTACCTTCCCCTCCAACATGATTCACACGCACTTCTCAATCCCGGACAAGCATATCGCACACCCTCAAGAGAATACCATTCATAGCCACGGGCGTAATGCCGTCCTGTAGTAACTCCACAACCTTCAAATTGTCAAGGCAGAGTTCAACTTTGTGTAATCCTAATCTCCACTCATGTATAAGTGCATCATGCGCTGCCCAAAGCTCCGCCAAAAATAGCGAACAAGACCCGATGTTCCTCGCAAAATCCAAAAGCCACTTCCCATCACTATCACGTATCACTCCCCCAATAGACGCCAAATTCCCATGTCCTTCAACCACTCCCATCAGCATTAACCTTCACCCAATTTAACTCCGGTCGAATCCATCGTTGAATTTAATAGTATGATAAAATATTATTTATTAAATAAAGTTATATAAATAGTGTAAAATATTTTTATAATTATTTTATTTTTTAAATTTCTCAGAATTAAGGATGTATTTGATAAATTTCTTTTTTAGGATTTTTAATTAAATTTCTTGGTTGGTGTACTTGATATCATGACAACTTTAGCCTTTGGATTCATTTGAATTTTATTTCACTCCGTCAATAGGGGCCTCTGGTGGCATTGTTACAATTTAGGAATAAAAAAAAATTAATTTGGAACTGTTGGAAGTTGCTAGGCAATTCGTTTTGTTGCAAGGATGATGGGTTCCTAAAGGAGTTGGTTGTTGCGTGTTGGCCGTGTATGCTTCTTGTTTGGCTGCTAATTGGATTACTTTGTGGGAGAAATTAACATCGAGCATCAGCAGTTAGGAGGGTCTTTGGTGCATCGCCGGTTCGTAGCTCCTCGGAATGTAGGGGTACAATTCCGAGGCTGATGATATGAAGGATTTTAATTCTTTTACTGATTCAGTTGGCCTGATGGATTTATCTTTGTTGGGTAAGCAATTTACTTGGTTTGGTTCTGAAAATCGTTGTAGTAGACTCGATAGATTTTTGGTCACTAGTTTTTGGATAGATTGCTTTAGCCATGTTCAACAGTTAAACTTGATGCATGGAATTTTAAATCATTCGCCTTTATTGTTGACATGTGATGATCGAGACTAGGGTTCGAGACCTTTTAAATTTTTTAATACTTGGATGGATTGTAAGGTTAATATGGACTGTATTGGTCAGGAGTGTGAGCGTCTATCTACTATAGGTGTTGAGTGTGGCAATTTGTTCGTAAAGCTAAAGTATTTGAAATAGTTTTTGAGTGTCTGGAATAGATCAAAATTTGGAGATATAGATAAAACAATTGCTTCAGTTCAACAGTGTATTGAAAGTGTAGATTTTGATGTATCAACAGGGGTTGTGATGAAAGAGGTATTAGAACAACGTCGTATATACGACGCAAAAATTATGGACGGCGATAGCTCAAAAAGAGTCAATTTGGCGACAAAAATCGCGTACAACATGGCTACGGTTGGGCGATAAAAATACGACATTTTTCCATCGCACCATAAAGATTCAAACTGCCTAAAATTCTATTCTAGGTTTGTAATTTAGGGATGCTTAGTTTTCACAGCCAAGTTGTTCAATGGAAAATATAAGCAGGTCGATGTGGCACTCAGTGAAGCATTAGTCGCACTATTTACAATAGAAGAAATATGTGAAGCTATTTGGAGTTACGATGGTTCTAAGGCTTCTGGGCTAGATGGGTTCAACTTTGAGTTCTATAAACGTGGTTGGGATTTTGTGAAGCACGATGTATTGCAATTTATGTAACAATTTAATGTCACAAGATATTTGCCTAAGGGTGTCAATTCGACTTTCTTGGTGCTTATTCCCAAAAAAGACTCTCATGAGATGGTTAGCGACTTTCGTCCTATCAGCCTTATGAATAAGATTTTGGCTAAGACTCTAGCGAGACGTATGCAGCGTGCGATGGGTATGATCATCAGTGACACTCAGATGGCTTTCGTAAAAGATCGATAGATAGTGGATGAGATTTTTTTGGCCAATGAAATTATCCATACATTACGGAAAGGCAAGATTCAATCTGGGGCTTTTGTGTTGAAGTTGGATTTTGCCAAAGCCTATAACTGCATGTGATGGGAGTTCCTTGAAGATGTCCTACATCGTATGAGTTTTGATTCAGTATGACATCATTGGATTTGTGAATGTGTGAGTACGGTGCCACTATCAATTCTTTTGAATGGTTGTGCTACAAAGGAGTTTGCGATGGGGCGTGGTCTTCGACAAGGCTGCCCTTTGCCACCTTTTGTATTTGTAATTGTGGTTGAGGAACTAGATCAGATATTGATTATGGCAAGTGATGTCGGAATATTTCGTGGTATGGCAATCTCAGATAATTTTGCAATTTCTCACTTGCAGTTCGCGGATGACACCATTCTATTTTTTGAAGGTTTTATTGAATGTGTGATTGCTGTCCAGCATGTGTTGCATAGCTTTTAGGTGTGTTCTGGCCTACGCATTAACTTCAGCAAGTCTTCATTGTTCATCTTTGATATAACATGTGATATTATTGAACAAGCTGTGGATATTCTAGGATGTCAAGCAGGTGAATTACCTTTTAATTATTTGGGGATGCCTTTGGGAGTTGGGATCCAATTATTGCTCGTTTTCGTGTGAAGTTGGCTGGGTGCAAAAAGATATCGCTTTCGTTTGTTGTGCGAGTCACTCTGGTGAATTTGGTTCTTTCTTCTCTACCTATATATTATATAGGATTTTTCTTGGTTTCGAAAGAGATGCTTGCGACTATTGATAAAATTCGTAGAGCTTTCTTATGGGGTGGTATAGATTTATATCTCAAGATGAGCTGAGTTAGTTGGGAGGTTGTTTGTAGGCCTCGCCATCTTAATGGATTGGGGGTGGCTGATTTACAAGCTCAAAATATAGTGCTTCTTTCGAAGTGGGTTTGACGATATGCTCAGAACCTTACATTGTTGTAGCGGTCTCTTATAGTCACTAAGTATGGCGAGAATGCACAGTGGTGACGTTTTAATATGACCCGCAGAAATTCAATGTCTGTCATATAGAAACAAATTGTTGCTATGGTGACGAGTGATAATGTTGTTTGACTTATGGGTTTGTCGTCGTTTACTTGGAAGGTGGGGTATGGAGAGAGGGTACTGTTTTGGCTTGATCCATTATGTGCTGATCAGCCTTTAAAAAATGTTTTTCCATGGCTCTTTTCCGTTGCACGTAATAAACTAGCCACGGTAGTTGAGTATGCTATTGGTGGAGTATTTTTGCACGAGTGTTGGAAGGATTTCTTTCACCGTGAGCTCAGGGTGTTCGAGTGCCGACTGTTTGAGGATTTGTGTTCCCTCGTGAGCTTGTTTGGCCTTCGACCAAGGGTATGCCATACTTTAGTTTGGAAGCCTGATGAGCATGGGTCATTTTTTGTTCAATCATTGTCTGCATTGCTGTTGCTTGACAGGGTGGGTGATGTATCTATTGGAGAATGCTTTGCTTGGAAAGTTTTGGTTCCGCCAAAAATCCAGGCAATCTTGTGGTTTGTTTGGTTGGATCGTTTGCCTACATATACATTTCTAAGACAACGGGGAATTTCTTTGGCCGTGAATCAAGGATTATGTGGGTGGTGTGGTTTGGTGGAAGAGGATGCGGATCATATTTTATATTCTTGTGATAGGCTCGAGCAGTTTGGGTCTGGTTCTTACAATAGTGGGGTGTGTATTTGGCATTGCCCGAGACGTTATCATATTTTCTATGTTTTGATTGTTTGTGTTTTTTTCTCGGGTATGAGGCAAAAGTGGTGGATCTCGTGTGTCACAGCGCTACTTTGGTTCTTGTAGCTTACGCATAACGACCTTGTTTTTAACAAGAAGCAGTTATCGATTGTAGGGATATACTTCTTGATCAAACTTCACTCCTTCTTTTGGGTTCGAGCTACGAATGAGAGTCTCAATGTGCGTGAGGCAATGTGGTGGTACTGCCCTTGTGAGTGTGTTGGTGCTTCGTTGGCTCGGACTAGTCGGTCTGGCATTTGTTGGGAACTACCGTCTTGTGGCATGTTTAAGTTTAATGTGGATGACTCAGCTAAAAGAAAATCGAGTTCTGTGGGTTTTGGCGGAATACTTCGTGATGATACGAGGAAAATTCTTGCTTTATTTTTGGGTCCCTTGGGTGTGTTAGATTCCAACGTGGCTGAATTACGAGCAATCGAATTTGCTTTGTTGATGGTGGACTCTATTTGGGCGAATTGTATTGTGACGATTGAACCGGACTCGCGCATTGCGATTGGGTGGGTGTTGTACTCTTGGTGTCGACCTTGGAAGTTTTGAGATGTGTTTGTGTCTATCGATTCTCTATGTGCTATGTTGCCAGAAATTAGCTTTCACCATGTTTTTTGCGAGGCCAACGCTTTAGTGGATGCTTTGGCAAATGAGGGGGTGTCTAGGCCAGGGTGTTTCGCGCCTGTTTATGAACGATGGTTGTGGGGGTCGGGTTGGTGCTACGTGGACAGCAGGTGCTGCGTGATGTTGCTGGCTGATTCCACTAGCATATGAGTTCTGTTATGGTTGCAGGGATGATGTTTGGTTTTGAGTTGGTTGGACCGTTCTTGTGTCATTGTTTCATGGCATTTTCGCGTTATGGTTTCGTTTGCATATCATATTCGTATAGGTACTATTTTTTTTAATTTAAGTTTATAAAAAAATTTAACGATGTCTATACGAATATTTTTCCTTGTATGATTTCTATCAATAAATCATACTTTGTTGATCAATATATATATATATATATATATATATTCACCTTAAATAAATATTTATACAAATATGCATAAAATATTATAAGAGCAATGATACTGACTCAGTTAATGCACAATCTACATAAAATAACTTTTAAATGTTATTATTCTTTTTCGTCTTCGTATATTTGTTTAAAACAATTTAGAAGCTATGTAAAGTGCATTAGTGTGGAAACTATACAGGGACGATATTGTGAGGATAGCCCCTCAACTATTTGATCTAATTACTTTAAATCCCTTTAGTTTTGAAATTAAAAAATATATATTAACCCCTTATTTTTTCAGTGTAAATAATTTTTAGGTATTTGTTAATTTTGGGACTAGGTAAATTAAGTATGACTTGCATTCTGTTGTTTAAATACGTTTGGTTCTATCAATTTCAAAATTAAACAAATTAAATCATAATTCCTTAATTTTTAAATTTCTAGATTTACAATTAGAACCCGACTATTATTTTATTACTATTTATGTTTAATCCTATAAAAAATTCATCCTAATTGCGTCCCTAAATCTACATGTGGGGACGTTTAAAGTGGTTAAATTGCAATCATGAAGGCTATTTTCGGATAAAAAAAATTATTCAAGTGAATGAAAACCATAATGAGAACTTTTATATCATTTATTAGACATAAATATTAATTTTCCCTTAAAATTAATATTTTTTTATTTTTATTCTAATATTTCAGTTAATTTGGACCGTAAATCTTTTAAAAAGAATTAAATTTGATCATCAACCTTTCTAAAATATTCAAATTGCTTATTTTTAACAAAAACATTAAAACAATAAACTTTTAACGTCATTGACATGACATCCCATCTTGCAATCCATGTATATTTCATGTAATTTTTTCTTCAATTTTTTATATATTTTTAAAATTTTAACCTTAAATTATTTGTTGATGTGAAATACAAGACAAATAATGATATGTTACCATAAAGAGCATGTAAATTACTACGTGGACTGTCACCTTAAAACTATATAAAAAATTGTCAACATTTTCCATAAAATAAAAACAATTTGACTTTTATAAAAAGAATAATGATCAAATTTAACTAAAAATATTAATTTAATAAAAAAAGTCTACACATTAAGGACTTATCTACATTTATGCCTTTAATATAAAACATTAACAATAATCAATATGGAAAAAACTTTGATACACAGGCCGTGTAAACTTTAGTTTATACGTACCTTTTAGTTTTAGGGGTTAGGGTTTTAATTTAGGGTTTAAAGTTTAGGGGTTTAGGTTGTATGGTTTAGAATTTAAGGTTAGTGTTTAGAATTTAGTGTATAGGGTTTAGTTTTTTAGGGTTAGGATTATGAATTTAGGATTTTAGTTTTTATAGTATAAATACACATGCTTGTGTAAAATTAGTTTTACCCAGCCTGTGTATCAAAGTTTTACCAATCAATATTACTTATTTTCATTAATAATTAATTTAACATACTTTCACATCTAATCTCTTCCGGAATCAAATTATTTTCTCCCACTTTTTTTATATAGAACCAACTCATTCATGGAATGAATGAGATAATAAAATTTGGAGAAATATAGAGAAAAATTTTGATATATAAGTTGTGTAAATTAAAATTTACATAAATTTATTAGCTTTAGGATTTAGAGGGTTATTTTAGGATTTAGGTAGTAGAATCTAAGATTTAGAGTTAGAGTTTAAGGTCTTATGGTTTTAGAAGTAAGAATTACATTTTAGATTTTGACGAAGGGTTGTTTAATATTTTTTACACATATTATGTATGAAAATTAAATATAACTGTTGAGATATTTATTTTGATATAACTTTAATGAAAAAATATTTTTGGACTTAAACTAAATTGCAAAAATAATTCAAAAGCCTATTGTCTTGAAAAATATATTTAAAATGTTTTTGAAAGGGTTCTTGACTTGTATAAATGTTTTCAAACTTCAAAATTGTCAAAAATAGTGTGTCTGTACCGGTACTGAACTCCTATTACCGATACGCAAACACCCATATCGGTACGGTCGTACGCGTACCGATACGCTATATTTTACCAATTTTCCAGTGAGCTATTTTCATACTAGTACTGACTAAATCGTACATATACCCAAGTATCGCGTAGCGGTACACACTGTATTAAATGTGTCTAAAGGCTCTTTCTATTTAAGGCAAGTACCGATGAGGTTGATCGCGTACCGGTATCCACTACACCAAAAATGTATTTAATGTTGAAAATTAAATCCCAATGGTTCCAAACCAACCCCAACGATCGCAAACGGTCATGAACTCGTTAGAGGGTTTAAAAGACATCTTCAAGCAGTCATGAAACAACAAGAAACATATTGCTAACATTCTTTGTATAGAAATTTGTGCTTAAATTGTCAATTTTTTGTAAAAAAATATTAATGAGCTAAATTGTCATATTTGCTCTAGTGTTAAGGATTTTAGATGTGTGCTTAAGAGTACAAACTATATGCCTTTGAGAGGTTTTTTAGTTGTTTGCTAAATTGTATTTTCTCTTTGGAGAGAGTATTTCGAAGCTTTGAGGGTCTTGTAAAGGTTGCTCTCGATCATTGAAAGAGAAAGACGAATTAGTGGATTTGTGAAAAAACCTTAGTGAGGAGCTAATTTAGTAGATGTAAACTTAGTTGAGAAGTCAAACTACTATAAATCCTTGTGCAAATTTTTAATTTTAATTGCATCCACCACTTTCATTGCAAAGTCAATTTATTCTATCTTGACGATTCGATTAAAGATATTCGAGTTCAACAATAACCCAAAAATATAAGAAACACCTTACACTAACGGTGAATGACAAGTTTTGTAATAAAGGCTTTAGGCCATGTTTTGTATTTCTTTTTAAAACAGCTTTTGGAGCCAAAAAAAATTAGTTTGAGACAAAAAGCAATAAAAAACATATAGCTTTTTAGGCCAAAAGTGTTTTTCGGCTTAATTAGAAAAAGTTAAAATTTTTAGCTTTTAAAAAAACACTTTTAAGTAAATTTACTCATATACCATCGTTCATATCACTAATCCTTTTATATTTTCAAAAAAAAAATCTAAAATAGACATTATATCTACTTAAAATCACTTTTTGACTACAATACTAAATATTTATGATCTTAAACCAAACAATCCAAAAAATACTTTTTAAAATGACTTTTTCACCATAGTTTTTCAAAAACAATATCAATTTGGCCCTTATCTAAGTATGAAAAGAATTTTGCAACACTTTAACAACTGATTTTTGTAACAATTCAAGTACGAAACCTCTGAAATGACCGTAAAAAAAACTTCAAAAGGTCAAAATCTATGGATAGAACGACAAGAAAATCGAGCATAAGATTATGACAAATCCATTTCTAAAAACATTATTTTCTTTTGCTTTTAAACTTGTATTAATTTTACTCTTTCCAAATTTCATGAAGAATCCTCGAGTTCAGATTTTACTTGAACTATAACTTCACAATTGACGTGCAACAAGTCAAACCTAACATGTACCACATTTATATTAAGTTCAAATCACGGAGGATCCTTTCTTTTTCCTCTTGTTCTTAGGTTTTACAGCATCTTTCAATGTTTTCGGCCCTATCATCTGCATTTCGATTCTAGATGCATCGACAGCTGACGAATTTGGATTAACATCTCCGTATGACCCCCGTCTTTCAACTTCACTAGGCTTTTCCTTGCCGCTCGACTCCTTTTTCTTATTGGCAGTTGACAAACCTACAAATTCCACCAGCGAGACGATATTGTAATGACTTCTTTCGAGCTTGTTTACATACTACTTCAAGATCCAGTGAAAACAGTAAAAAGATCATTCACAAAAAAGAAGAAAAAAGAAGGAAAAAGTATTCATCAGGTACATTGCAGAAATGGACCTTCATATGATGAACTTCAGTTTATCTCAGGTTACATCCTATTCCTAAATCGAGTGAAGTTTAGATGCTCATAAAAACAGACAAAAGCTACAAGTTACACAACACTATAACGAATTCTATCAAACTTGTTTAAAAATCATATTTGGAATCAAGGGAACAGTAAAGAAGTTATTCATCTATAAGAAAAAAAGAGTATATTATTTACCAGGAACAAGGGTACTTTGATTTTGCAAATAATGGATCTTCATATTGTGAACTTCAATTTATCTTGGTATAAATCCTATTCCTAAACCGAGTGATGTTTAGATACTCCCAACTCTAGCAGCGGTTTCTACGCTGGAAACCTAGTAACTCATTGTTAGATACTTGGTCTTTGATGGTAAACATAAATAGTTTTATTTTTTAATCTTTTGGTGCTTCCATCACTACATTTAAATCTTTAGGATAAATCAAGAATCTTATTGAAGAGTGTGGTTATCAGTGAGATGAGTTCCACAAAAACGAGAGCAAGAACTTGATGGTGGTAAAAGTGCATCCATAAGATAACACACAAGTGTGGGCAGACACTGGTCAATTCATTTAACTCGGGGAATGGAAGGGAATATTAAAGAGAAAGATCAAATACTCTGTGAAGCAACTGAAGCTTTCAGAAATTCAGGATCAACACCCGTTGAGTAGGGATCCCTGAGGAGAAAGAAAAAGTTTCAGCATTATTGACAAATAAAAGAGTTCATCAAATTAAAATCTAAAAACAGAAACCACATAACACAATTAGAATGAACTAATGCAGCAACACATGAAGAGAGGACTTCAAAAAGCAAAATAAGACTTTTTTTTTAGAAAAGGATATCCCGGATCAATTGAATAGCAGAGATTCCTACCCATATACTGAAAACCCAATTATCCCGCAAAGCACTGAAAGGTTATAAGATGATACATGCAACTGTGGTACTCTCCCTCCTTGCTATAATTCAGTTTTTCTTTCCTCTAATTTTATTAGTTTAAAATGCCATATCAAGTTCTTCAATGTGGTATTTAGCAAAAAAAAGTTCTTTAATGTGGTAAACTTGTCAATAATCCATCACTTAACATAAATAAATATTGTGCTTTGGTTAAAAACAATGTTATGATCTTGAATTTTTTTATCGATAGTTCAGCTCGTGGAAGGGAGACCAGGATCTTTTAGGGTTTTCTTTTAAAATTTTGACTTACTTTATTGCTTCCCAATTGGCCTATGTAGGTTGTTAACGTGTAAATAGAAGAGTTTTAATTCTATTGTAATTGTACTAAGACGAGTAGTTTAGATTTAGTCTAACTCTTACTCTTATCCTACTTAGAGATAATGATGACTTAGTGTAGTCCACTTAGATTAAACTTCTTGTATAGTCTTTTAAAGACTTTTTCTGTAATAGGTGAAAAACACACAGAGAATAAAAATCCTCTTTTCTCTGTACGAACTTCTCTTTCTACATGGTATCAGATTAGGTTTCTTGTCGATCCTAAACAATAAACCTAGGTTAAATGGCCGACGAGGAGAGTTCTGAAGTTAATTCTGACGCTGGTCCATCCCAAACCAGCATTATTGCAAATACAGCAGCTCCAGCCAACACCTATACAGCCTTTACAGTCCCAAAATTCACATGCACAGCCTACTGCTGTGCAAAATCAGGAAAATCAGACCCAAAATCCACCTTCACAGCCTACTGCTGTGCAAAATCTTGTTTCACCTTCTTCCTCTCCTTCAACACCTTTACCTTCTCCTAATTCGAGGCTCTCTAAAACCCCTCAAGGAACTCAAAATACTGCTCATGAAAGAGGAGAAATCAGTGTCTACAAAAAGGAGAAAAAGGCCAACATTGGAGTCTGCTATACAACCTGGTTTCTGCCAAGAACTCGACTTCAATCCTGCTGCCTTTGAGAATCTGGGAGGTAATGAGTTACCTGGTAAGGATGTTGTTAATGATACTGTTCCTATTCCTTCTATTGATGATACTGACATTCCCATCGCTCAGAGGAAAGGTGTAAGGAAGTGCACTAATCATCCTATACAGAGATTCATTGCCTATGGAAAATTACAGCATTCTTTTCGAGCTTTTACAGAAAAAATTGACAGCATCCAGATTCCACAAACTATTGAGGAAGCCTTGGGAGATCCTAAATGGAGAAAGGCTGTAGAAGATGAGATAGAGGCTCTAAAAAGCAATGGGACTTGGACCTTGACTGATTTACCTCAAGGAAAGAAGATTGTTGGCTGCAAGTGGATTTTTACTGTGAAGTACAACTCGGATGGAAGTGTGGAGAGATTCAAGGCAAGGTTAGTGGCGAAAGGATTTACACAATCTTTTGGGATTGATTATCAGGAGACTTTTGCCCCTGTTGCTAAGTTAAATACAACAAGGGTTCTATTATCCTTAGCTGTAAATGAAAACTGGAAACTTCACCAGTTAGATATTAAAAATGCATTCCTTAATGGCAACCTAGAGGAAGATGTCTACATGCAAATACCTCCAGGTATGGAAGAGAAAGGTAGTGACCAGAAAGTTTGCAAGATAAGGAAATCGTTATACTGCCTAAAACAGTCTCCAAGGGCTTGGTTTGAGAGGTTCACCAAAGTTGTTGTCAAGAATGGTTACAAACAATGTCAAACCGACCACACACTGTTTGTAAAAATGGGACCGAGTGAAAAAAGGGCCATCTTAATTGTCTACGTCGATGACATTATCATTACTGGAAATGATGTTGTCGAAATAGATAATTTGAAAAAGTATTGTCCAAGGAATTTGAAACTAAAGACCTTGGAAGTCTCAGATATTTCCTTGGAATGGAAGTAGCAAGATCTCGAGCTGGGATTGTCATTAATCAGAGAAAGTACATGCTTGACTTACTTTGAGAAGTAAGCCCATAGAAACTCCTATGGACAACAACTTCAAACCAAGGAGGGAAGAAATGGGTGTTAACAATATCAAGGACTTTTAGGTAAACTAATTTACTTGTCTTTGACTAGACCTGACATTGCTTTTTTCTGTTGGAATTGTAAGTGTTGATGAATGCAGAAAAACAAAATTGAAGTTTCTGCTTAAAAGGAAAAAACAGAATGCAGAAAAGAATGCAGAATTTTTCTGCTATTGCTCAATAAAAATAATTTACATCTCTCGATACACACTTATATAGGCTCTAGGTCTTTTAGTACATTAAGAAGACCTTCTTAAGATAACTTCTAGTTCTAATCTACTAAGTTGATAGACTCTAACTACAATAAGGAGTCCTACTAAGGATAAAATCTAATCTATTAGGGAGATAAACTTTAAGTAGGATAATTACTACATTATTTACAAACACTAAAATTTCTCTCGGATAACTCACAGTAAGCCAGCATATGAATGATCCAAGGGAAGAGCATCTTGATGCAGTTCATAGGATACTAAGGTATCTTAAATTTACCCCTGGACAAGGCCTAATTTTCAAGAAGAGTGATGACAACACTATAAAGATTTTCACTGATTCTGGTTGGGCTGGAGAACTAACAGACAGAAGATCAGTAAGCGGTTATTGCTCTTTTGTTTGGGGTAATCTTGAGACATGGAGAAGCAAGAAGCAATCAATGGTAGCAAGAAGTAGTGCTGAAGCCGAATATAGAGCTTTAGCTCTCGGAATTTGTGAAGGAATTTGGCTGAAAAGACTACTTTCAGAATTAAATTTTGATTGCAGCAAACAAATTGAACTCCAAAGTGACTGTCAATCTGCCATGAGCATTGCTAAAAATCCAGTTCATCATGACCGAACTAAGCACATTGAGATAGACAGACACTTTATCTCAGAAAAGGTGAATAATGGAGAAATTCTACTCAATTTTGTGCCTACTAAAGACCAGCTAGTTGATGTTCTCACCAAGGCCCTTCCAAGAAGCACCTTTGACGAGTTTACATCCAAGCTGGGACTCTACAACGTATACTCACCAGCTTGAAGGGGAGTGTTAGTTAGTATACATAACCGTGTGTTGTAAAGAGTTTTAGATAGAGTAGGAGTTGTATGTTATCTTTATCTTAACTAGTAGTTTGAATTTTAAATTTGATCTTTGTAAAGGATAAAAGTCTTATCCTATAGGTTAACCACTTGGTGTTAAACACCTCTGTAAAAGTCTATATAATAGACTCTCTTTCACTAATGAATGATAAGAAAAACACAGAGAAAAACTTTGTTTCTCACAGGGAGTGTAGGTTGTTAACCTGTAAATAGAAGAGTTTTAATTCTATTGTAATTGTACCAAGTCAAGTAGTTTAGATTTAGTCTAACTCTTACTCTTATCCTACTTAGAGATAATGATGACTTAGAGTAGTCCACTTAGATTAAACTTCTTGTATAATCTTTTAAAGACTTTTTCTGTAAAGCATATGAAATAGGTGAAAAACACATGGAGAATAAAAATCCTCTTTTCTCTGTACGAACTTCTCTTTCTACAGCCTCTTCAATAGAGGTTACATTAGGCCAAATAAAATAGTTACTAAAGTAATTAAAAAGCAAGTCTCCTACTAAGGAAAGACTATAAATAAGATCTCTTAATACTGCTCCTAACAAAATACTAATAAACTGATAAACTAATAATAATAAGATAATTAACACGAATAATAATATTGGCTAGAAAATAACCCATAAAATTCTTCTTCTAGTAAAATACTAATAAACTGATGAACTAATAATAATAATAAGATAATTAACATGAATAATAATATTGGCTACAAAAATAACCCGTAACAAACAAGCACAAACAAAATCTGCAAAAATCTTGACACTATACAAGTTTTGGCATCCAAATGAAGGTGTAGCATTTTTAGTTAAACTAAGAACACGCTTTAATAATAAACTGCAAGAGCAAACAAAAACAAGGTTAAATAACATCGATGCACTGCACTAGAACAGTTGGAAAGTCTTATGCATTCATACTTCTAGGGAAACCAAAGTTGAAAACCATAATAAACTCTAGATAGGTGTTCCTTGTAGATAAACTCTTCATTATCTTTCATATGGTTAAAGTAGAGAACAAGCAAAAAAAAAATACAACATACCAGGAAATGATCCAGGCATTAGAAGATGTTTTGGTCAAGGATAACTTTCAATCAATCTGATGTTTTTTTTTTTAAATGTCATTACTCTGTCCCTTTGTGATTACGATTTCAATCAGTGACAAAGGAACCTCAGGTTAAAATGCATAAGCACAATTCAAGGAAACCACCCTTACACCAACAGTATTAAACTATATAATGGTCTAAGGTTCTCACAGGCTTAATTGTGTGATTGTATGAAAGCACAAAATCTTACCAACTAAGAGGGGTACTGTTAAATTTGATACCATGGCTGTCTGTTTCTCGTCTCAATGATTTGGTTTCAAAATCATCATTAATATTTTGACTTGCATAGCTTTCCCCTGATATGAGTTTTAACCTCTCCATATATTTACCCACCAACTCAGTAATGCCTTTATTGTCAAGGGTTTGGTCTTGGCCCTCTTTTACATTAGTACCCACACAAGTAGGTTCACGGTTGATTTTTTGTAGAGCTCTTTCTTTGTTGTATGCTTCAACCTACATCAAATAATTGAACAAGAATTATTTTTGAGCAGACAAGAAGCTCAATGCGACAAAACTCTACTTGAAAAAAGTAAATGATCAAAGAGGAAGAATAAAGTTCCCTCGCAGGTTGCATAATAAAAAAAAAATGGAAGTGAAGTTTTCTATTGGATAGAAACTAATAGCATAAGAACAAAAATAAAAAATCGGGTTCGCCATCTAATTGCTACTACTTGATTCCTCAGAAAGCTTTCCATAATTTTTTTCCTAGCCTGGTATTCACTGGCTCATGGCAGAAGCAGTAGTGTCCATTCAATAGTTAAAAGAGTGATAGAAAAAAGAGTACAGGTAGGAGTATGAGCTGAGCAGCTGTCACACTTCCTATCTTTGTAAACAAAGGATTTACCATATGCAGAAGTTTTTCTCCCTACCTCTAGAAGCTTAAAATAAAAACTATGAACAAGAAGTGGCGTAGAGTAATAACATAGAGCCGACAAAACAGTTTCAAAGTTATACAGAAAAAGCAAAAAGGTGAAAATAAATTTGATTAAAAATGAGAGACTGCTAAAATTTAATTCAAGCATATCTATAAAAATACAAAACAAACATTTTGTTAGCTATACAACTTACAAGTAAATTATTAAAGTTTAATTCTTTAACAATATTGTTTACTCTTCAATCCAAATGCATTTTTTTTATAACTTGTAAAAGCAAAAAAAAAGAAAAACATGTGGTAAAAGTAATAACAAAAAAGTATCTAATTCACTAGCATATTGCGGTACATTCTCAAAAATCACTTCATTGACAATTAGCCGAACTACCAGTTAAGATCTATAAAAAAAATTATCAGGTAGTATTGGCAAATAAAATGAGCAGTCAAGATCCATTTTCCCTCAAATTTCAAGGACCGTCCCGGATGAGGGGGGGAAAGCTTACTACTGATTTTATCTGTTTTGTTATATCTGCAGCTTTTGTAGTAGCAAGTTGCAAGCATTGCATGATAACTCTCTGACTGACTCCTTCTCCTCCAGCCTTTTGAATCGCACAAATATCACCATTTGCATTAACAGTAGCAATCATTCTTCCAGCCATAACAGCCTCCTCATTGTATGTGGGATCTATCACCTTCATGACATTTCATAACACTCAGAAAGCAAAGCATACGGACTTTAGCTTCCTTTCACCGATATATAGCTTAAAGTAACCTAAAGTTAAAGAAAAAAGCTTGTGTACCATGAGGCTCTCATCAAAAAATCCAAAAGTAATTGCGATAGGAAGATGGTGTATTATCAAAGGAACTGGGTCTCTCATCTATCAAAAGAAAAGACATTATCACAAACTATTTGCTGCAATATACAATTTAGTCAAAAGCACATAGGCTGAAATTAATAAATTTTAAAAACTAAATAAATAAGAAGTATAGCATCAATAATTAGTTTATCATTAATGCATGAAACAAGATCACAAAAATCCAGACTCTTTAGGAGGGGGAGTTTTCTACATTGTGGTTTATACTTGGATGAATAGGGATTTAAGATTTTCAATAGTAATAAAAAGCTTAGATTGCATATGCAGGCTAACTAATTGCTCATTTCCACCAAAAAGATGCCTAAATGACACAGATCATGTTTTCACATAATTTTTTTTAAAATGAACGCATAAATACTATCTTCAGCCTAAAATACAGATATGGAAACATCCAAAGACTGGAATCCAGTGAATTACTAAATATTCATAATTGAAGAAATTGCGTAAAATATATTTGACGCAAAATTTTATCCAAGTTCGAAAATTTCTTGCAGCAAAATTGAGCCGATGTAATCGTGTTAAAATCATCCGGGAGGCTTATTTAGATAGAATTTAATGTCTCAGAACTTCAGACCAGCAGCAACTTGATTCGTTTTCTAAGGTACAACTGAGTTATCATACTTTAAATAGGCTCAGAGTAGCCCATTTGCAAGTTCAATTACAGCAGTCTGTGGACAAGCTGAGAGAAGACAAAGCAGGTTACATGATTACCAAATGAAACCACATCCAAACTCATCAAATGTTGAAAAAAAAAATCAAATTTACAAGCTTGATATTACAGAAGTCTGTGGACAAGCTGAGAGAAGTCAAAGCAGGTTAAATGATTACCAAATGAAACCACATCCAAGCTCATTAAATGTTCAAACAATTCACTTCTGGACCAGAAGTTCTGGAGTCAACACATTTTTCAGAATCTACTTGTACAACAAGTCAACAACACATAATAATGCTATTTTGTATACACAGCTACAAATACCATCTGATGTTACTTTACATTAAACAAGGATTAGAGTGTACCCTGAACAATGCATTAGACATAAGATAGAATTTGTTATCTACCATGAAGCTTCAACGACAAACTATTTCATAGGTTCCAAATTGATAAGAAAAATAAAGATTCTAAATTTACATGAGGTACATACTCCTAGCTAGAATATTGTAAGGGACACCTAGTAACCTTAAAATAGCATATTTTATCACCCACTGAGCCTTTGGGAAAACGAATAGCCAACCAATTCCAAACATGTATGAAAAATAACACATACTATATGACAGACATACTCTTTGCTAGTAAGTTAGTAAGACATAAGTACAAACCACTAAAAGAATAGATTAAATAAAGGCATTCGGATCTTCAATATTGTTTTTAGTCACTGCTTTATGACTTGGTGCAATTGCCTTCCTAAGGCTGCGAAATCCTTGAAAACGCAAAAGCATCAAAATGCAGGTCTTAAAACTCACTAAATTCCTAATACTCTTATTTAGCTAGAAGAATAATTTCAGAACAAAAGTTCAATTCCAAGACTCTGGAATACTCACCTCAAGTGGATGTACTATTACTTCCTGACCATCTTCTCCTCCTAGTGAGCATTCAGGTCTCCGAAAGGTCATAAGAGCAGCCAAAGCAGCCATATTAGCTGCATCAATGAGGTTACTGTTTCCAAAAAAGCATGTTGATAAAAAAAAATAGAAAATAAAAGTAAACAGCTCAAATTTAGGGGGGGGGGGAGGAGTTAAATAATGTTATTCAGCAAAAAGACATTGGTCATACCCCCCATTATCTAGGATGTGGATATCAATACGGATGGCCCATACTAACTTGCCAGCAACAATACAAAGTGATTCAGTATCTACAGCCCTACTTTCTCTGCAAGAGAGCTATATACCTTCAGATACATGTACAAATATATGCTGTAAAGGAACCACAATGTAGAGCCTACAACACTCCACATAGCCTGTAAAACTGGATATAATCTAAAATATATACCTATAATCATGATATAACCATTAATAAGATATTGTTGAGAATAATCTCAAGTAACACTAATAAAACAAAGATCACCTTAGACCACGATCTACTATACGTCCTAACTCAACAGCAGATTCTCCAGGACGGCCTGCCTCAAATGAGGGATCAGCCATTGGCGAAAATTCTGCGTAGATTGAAAGAGTTCCTTCATTAGGCCTGTCTTGATAAGGCTGAACAAATTTAGCTGTTACAATGCTCATAACACGAGTCTGGCCAAGCTGCACCTCTGCAGTTCCATCTTCTCTGCAAAATTCACCAAATTATAGAGAGAGAGGGAAAAAAAGAACCCATTTTAACTTCAATTGAAAAAATAAAAAAACCCTGAGATATGACTTAGCGGTAGATAACCTTCTGAAAAAGATTAAGGTCTAAGATTAAAATTTCCTCTCCTCGCGTATAATTCAGAAAATGTGTCAAATAAGCTCAAGTAATTTGCATTTGAATGAAGAAAATAGTGTCTTTACGCAGAATAATCACATCAACAAATCCAACAGAAAAGTAAAAGTTTCAAAAAAAGAGAGAGAAAACCCAGTAGATTTTACAAGAAAATAAACAAAAATAAAGTATGATTTAACTTGCCTGCCAAAGTTGATGACGATATTACGAAATTCAAAGGGTTTTCGACCATCTATTCTTATTTCAGAAAGTAAAGCTGTTTTGATGAAATTCTTCTCATTCAGTGTCAAGCGCCAAGTGTTCGCCAATCTAACATCCATATTTATTTCCGCAACAAATCGGATTTATCCAAAACTGAAAAGAAAAAAAAAAAGCCAGAGCAGTGGGTTCTTTCATTGAGACAATTCATGGAACAGGTTCAAACTTTTGAAATGCACTAGAAATAAGGGATTCGATTCGATACCCGGTAGTAATCCAGAATGTTGGTGATCCAGAAGAATCGGAGAAATGGAGTTGAGACTTGAGTGCAGCTGTTCTTTCTTGTGTTTACTGATCAGTACTAGTTGCTAACGGGAACAGTACATTGTTCTGAGCAGAGGGAAGGGGAACCCAAACCAAACCGAAGAGTAATTGGTATTACACCCGTCGATGGGCCGCGCTATCCATCCTTGCGGTCCATTGATTAAGCTAACTGGTTAGATTCGAGGTTAGCAGCCGTGGACATGACAAACTCGACCCTCGAACGACTTACAACTCGAGATTTAAATATGATAGTCTAAATTTGATCCGAACTTAAAGTAAATCGAACCAAATTAAAATTGAATTAAATTTTAGTTGAACAAAAAATTAATCTGAACCGAAAGTAACTGAAACCGAAAATATCCGACCGAAAAGAAGCCGAAATCGAAAATCAACTCGAACCGAAAGCAATCTAATTTTAATTTGCTCAAATATGTATGTTTTATTATTCTTTTATATTATATTACTAATTAGTAATCACCTTAAATAATAGTTTAATAATTTAATATTATATTTTCTCCTTTAAAATGTCATCTTCATATATTAACTTAAAATCAAAAATCGCTCAATCTGATATTGACCTGGCTCGAAGAAGCAAATAATTCGATATTGACTGACCCAAAAATCAACCGAACCGATACTGACCTGAACTGATAATTGACCCGAAATAACTTAGACACTGATAAAATTCGAATTAGACCCAAATTGAATCTAAACCGAAATTAACTTGAACTAAAAATCAACTCGACTCAAAATGACCAGACCCAAACCTAATTCGAACAACCCGTCGCCACCTCTAAGCAGCCGTAAAGCTACTGAACCGATATTAACTGACCCAAAAATCAACCGAACCGATACTAACCTGAACTAATAATTGACCCGAAATAACATAGGCACTGATAAAATTTGAATTAGACCCAAATTGAATCTAAACCGAAATTAACTTGAAATATAAATCAACTCGACTCAAAATGATCAGACCCAAACTTAATTCGAACGACCCGTCGCCACCTCTAAGCAGCCGTAAAGCTACCGAGCTGGAACAAATATACCTATATTCAAAGTACATAAATGATCATTGAAGTTTGAGTAAGTTTTTCCTTTCACCACTTAAGTTTAAAAATTTACATTGCAGTCAATGAAGTATGAATGTGTGTAATTTAAAATAAATGAAAGTACCTGGTTGCACCAAAAGATAACAATTTGGTACCTAGTTGCACCCAAAAAAGTTGGGTACCGCATTGTACATAAACACCAAAGTTATGTACGAGAAGTTATATTTACCCTTTAATTAATATGGCGATGTCATTTGGCCAATGATCAATTGATCACTGGGGATTGGGCGAAGCAATGATGACAAATTAGGTTTTGAAAAAAGAGAAGACGATGGAGAGTTTGGAGAATGAGGGGGAATTGCTTATGCCAGGGTTCATATATATATATATATATATTAGTTTCAATGGTTTTGATTGCATTGAAAACTACCTCAAAAGAGAATTTAATCATATTAGACCACCGACAAATATTAATCAGAATCAATGATGATTGCTACACGGATAATAAACTATCATAAAGATGGACAAAAATTGTGTTATAGGGCATACAACACTAAGACAGATGAATAAGTGCAACAAGATGTACGAAAACGAGTCCAAAACATAAGAGATTTTTATTTGTAAGTAAAAAATAAAAAAAGAAAGAAAAAGTCAGACAACGACAATAAGACTGCTGCCAGAAACTGCACTCTTAAAGAAAAAAACTAGAGAAACACTTTGGAGGAAGAATGTAACAGTTAGGTAATTGTTTTTAATTACAGTAAATATTTAATTTAAAAGTAAATTCACATGGCATAATGTTATTGGTCCTTGGTTTATAAAATAATGGTGTTAAAGAAAGGCATAAACGTGTGTTATATAATGCAAATTCGTAGACTAATACGGTAAAAAAAACTCAAGACTAATATGAGAATAGTTGTAAAAATTTGGGGACTATATGCTACCTTATCCCTAACTAAATTACATGGCTTAAAATTATCAAATTGAAGAACAATAGCTAAATATGTAACTAGGCTATAATATAGGGACTAATGACCTAATTTAACTTAACTGATTTCAGTTACCGTTTGGATCAAGGCTGAACTTTCAAAATTTTAAAAGTACAAGGATTAAAAATAACTAAATTAAAGTATACAAACTAAATCTGTAATTTATACATAGTACTAATCATAGAATTTACCTAAATACTACCACACCAACGTGGTAAAATAATAATATTGTATATAAAAATATATTATTCATACAAATTTTATCAATGCATGATCACGACTATTCTGTAAATCTATTTATTATGTATATGATATTAAATATTGTTTTAAAATTGTTTTATTTAAATACTATATAAAAAAAATTTGATACACAGGCTTAAGATTTAATTTTTTAGGGTTAGTGTTAGGAATTTAAGATTTAGATTTTATAGTGTAAATATGCAAGCTTGTTTACACAGCATGTGTATCAAAATTTTACCTTATATAAAATATGATGGACAAAAGTATCATTAAAGTAATATTTATTTTAGGGTAAACTATTTTGATGATCATGGCTCGTGGATTTTCAAGTTTTCTCCAGAACTTTGGGTTGAGACTTTTGGAGCCAGTCTCGCTCTTCCCTTGTATAACGAGACCAAAGAGTGGCTTGAGCTTCCTAACTTCAGCTTGTATGATTTGGTTGTGAGGGTTCTGCAGAATTTTCTCCTCCAACGTCCAAATTTTGTCCAAGCCATCCCACATACCGAACAAACTTACAAATTCAACCGTGGGCATATCAACTCAAAAAGAAGCAAGAATGCTTGCACGGGCAACCAAATCAAAACATCAAACAAAATGGGATGGACGCTACATGAATCTAATAGATTAGAAACTAGGAAACAAGAAGCTGTCTGTATATATATGCTTAAAGGGTGATTCATGCACACCACCTTCAAACGGGGAGAGGCTGATGAGACAAAGCATTGGAACTGGTAATGTTGCCACGCCTGCAATCACAGGTGCAGACACTCCTTGATTCCTTAACCACGCCCTGTGATCTCCGAATATGAAGCTTGATGTTCACCAACTTACCACCCATCTGTCACAAACACCAAATATTTGGTCAATTAGTAGGATTTGCCCTGAATTACAACCATATCCGCTCTTTAAAGGCAGCAATGTTAGGATTCAAGTTAACAAGCAAATGCTCAGGCATTACCAGTCATTGCCTATGTTACTCAGACTAGGAAAACAAGATGTTAACATGTGTCCCATACAAAAGTTTTCATTTTTGAATAAGTTCTTTCACATCTTTAAAGGATCATACCCTATACCTATGGTATATCCGAATGTGGGTGGCACTCATGCCCATGTCCTAGTATGTTTCGTGCACAAATGTGGGACACAAGTACTTTTTAAAAAATGAAGAGTCAAACCAACACGGAGATTGCATCATTACTGCTGATGCTATCCAAGAGCATTTTATTTCATTTTACTTTTAAAGTTTTTTTTAAGCTGGAAGTCTGGAACAAGCTTAAGCTCAAAGCAATATAAATTCAGCATAATTTCTCAAATAAAATAGACAGATAAGTTTAAGGTAAATATTGTGGTGAACAGTGTTACAAACCATTCTCCAAACCAAATCTTCTGGACCCAAAGGTTGTGCTGGACTAGAGTACACAAAATGCCTCGAGAACTGGAAAATGAGAAAAGTTTCAGTCAAATTGACATTATAAAATATAGTAGTACCGTTTTTATCATACTAACTTAAAAAGATGAAACACAAGCAGGAAATTGACTAAATACCTTCCAATTATTAACAAGCTTAACATTTGGGCTGAAGAAATAAATATCATACAGCATTGAGAGATGAACATAAAAAAGATGCCAAGTTTTGGTTTCAAAAAAGTAAAATGCGAGTGCTAACACTAATGCTAAAATTCTCCACATGTACAAGCAAATGTTTGCAAGAGGCATAAAGAGATTGATATTCAAAGATGCCAGTTTTTGGCTTGAAAGTGAAAATGTGAAAGCTAGACCAAATATTAAAATTTTCTCCCCAAGTACAAGCACGGACAACATGAGTAAAAACAATTGTCATCCATCTAACCATTGTGCAATATAAAGGAAAAGCAGTTCTACAGCAGGATCAAAATGCAGAATTCACAATCACAAACTGTAGAAAAGAGAGTTTGAATACTCTTCTTGTTATATCAATATACAAGAGAAGAAGTCTATTTATAGACTTTTACAGAGGAGTTTTACACAGAGTAGTTAACCTATTAGGATTTGACTCTTATCATTTACAATGATAGAGTTAGATTATAACTAAACTACTTAGTTATGATACAGTTAGACTTCCTATTATACACGTATTAACTCACACTCCCCCTCAAACTGGCGTGTATATGTTGTGTACGCCCAGTTTGGATGAAAGCTCATCAAAAGTCGCCCTAGGAAGTGCTTTGGTGAAGATATCAGCAAGTTGATTCTTGGTTGGAATATAATGAAGCTTTATTACTACATTATTGACCTTCTCATAGATAAAGTGCCTATCTATTTCAATATGTTTAGTCCGTCGTAAGGTGACTTTGGATTCTTGGCAATGCTCATTCTTTGATTGACTATCTTTGTAAACCTCAAATTCTAATTTTCCATCCAACTCTAACTCGAAGGAGCTTTTTAATTCACATTCCTCACATATTCCAAGAGCCATAGCTCAATTCCGCTCTGACCGCTTCTAGATACCACAACCTGTTTTTACTTCTCCAAGTGACCGATTTCCCCACACAAACGTACAATAGCCACTCACGGACCTTCTATCTGTTAGTTCTCCCTTGACTTGAGTCCGTGTAGACTTTCTGATTCTGTCTTGATGTCTTCGAAAATAAGCCCGGACACGGTGTAAACTTGGGTACCTCAGGATCCTATCGACTGCCTCCATGTGCTCTTCTCGAAGATCACTCATGTGTTGACTCACTATACTCACTGAGTATGCAATGTCAGGTCTGGTGAGTGAGAGGTAGATTAGTTTTCCTACCAGCCTTTGGTAGGACTTTTTATTCATTGGATTCCCCATTCCATCTTTACTGAATTTCAAACCTGGTTCCATTGGAGATTCTGCTGGCCTACACCCGAGAAGTACCTAAGGCTTCCTAAGTCCTTAGTTTCGAACTCCTTTGCTAGAACAGTTTTCAACTTCTCTATTTCTTCTATGTCATCACCAGTAATAATCATATCATCAACATAGACAATTAGGAGAGTTATCTTACCATCCGGTCTGACTTTTCTAAATAATGTATGGTCCGCTTGACTTTGCTTGAAATCATTCTCAACCATAGCTCTAGCAAATCTGTCAAACCATGCTCTGGGGATTGCTTCAAGCCGTATAACGATTTATTCGGTTTGCACTTCGTCTTTGTTGTGGTCTTCTCTTCTAAAACAGTGGAACCTGCATGTACACTTCCTCCTCAAGTCTACCATTTAGAAATGCGTTTTTGATGTCCAACGGTGCAACTTCCAATCCTTGTTAGCGCGCCATCAAAGCAATACCGATGGTGTTTAACTTTGCTACTCTGGTCGAAAGTTTCTTGATAGTCTACTCCATATGATTGAGTAAACCCTTTAGCCACCAACCTCGCCTTGTATCTCTCAACACTCCCATCCGAATGGTACTTGATGTAAAGACCCATTTACACCCCACCCTTTTTTTTTTCCTCGCAAATCTGTCAAGCTCGTGTATTGTTCTTTTGTAATGCCTTAATTTCCTCTCTTCAACTGCTCTCCTCCATTTTGGGTGTCAAAGGCCTCTTCCACTGTCTCGGGAATTCTTATCTTTGTCAATGCTATTTGTAAAAGCTTTGAATCCAGCGTTAATTTCCCATAGGCAATAAACCCGTTAATAGGATGAGCAAAGTATATTTCCTTACCCCTTTCTAATAGCAATAGAAAACTCATCTAAGTTAACAGTAGTAGAATCCTGTGGAATAATATTACCTCCTGTTTCCAAAGCAGCAGGACTCAAAGCTAGTTCTTGGAAAGTGTTAGGCTGACTAACTGCCTCGGTCAAGTTTCTTTTTCTTCTTGTATAGACACTGAGTTATCTTTCTGGTGGTTGTGGAGTCATAGAGTTTGGTGATGTATGTGGTACAGTTTTAATCATTGGAGGAGGTGTTGTATAAGGGCTGGTAGTTTTAGACTGTGGAGAAGGTGTGTCTACAGGATTAAGAGCAGTACTCACAATTTCATCAGAAGTAGGTTCGGAAGAAGTATTTTGCGGAGCAGTGGTACTTACGTCAAGAATAGGCAAGGAAATAATGGGTTGTGGATCATGCAAGGACTGAGATTCCTTGTATCTCTCCCCCTGAATTTCAGCTCCTGCAAAGTAAGGTTTATTTTCAAAGAAAGTAACATCAAAAGAGATATAGGTTTTCTTGGTAATGGGGTAGTAACACTTGTAACCCTTCTGACTCGATGAATACCCTATAAACACACAACGTAGAGCCCTAGGTTCAAGTTTACTCCTATTATTGCGATGCACATGAACAAAAGATGTGCATCCAAAAACTCGAAGAGGAAGAACAGAGGATAATGGTTTAAAATGTGGAAAATGTTGGAAAAGAGTTTTAGTGGGTACTTTGAATCCTAGTGTCTTGCTTGACATCCTATTGATTAGGTAGGTGGCAGTAAGAAGAGATTCCCCCATAGATAATTAGGTGCATTGGCAGAAAATAATAGGGACCTAGTCACCTCTACTAAATGTCTATTTTTCCTTTCGGCCACTCCATTTTGTTGAGGGGTGTTGACACAAGAAGTAAGATGAAAGATGCCTTTTTCTTTGAAAAAATACCCAAGAGATTTGCTAAGATATTCACTCCCATTATCACTCCTCACTATTTTAATTTGTTTCTCAAATTGAGTTTTGACCATGTGATAAAAACTTTTAAAAATTGTCTCAACTTCAGATTTTTCTTTCATCAAAAAGGTCCAAGTTGTTCTAGAAAAATCATCAATAAACGACACAAACCATCTAGACCCAGAGATGTTTTTTACTTTAGAAGGGCCCCAAATGTCACTGTGTATAATAGAAAATGGTGAAGTGAGTTTATAGTGAGAAGGAACATATGGTTTTCTCGTATGTTTAGCCATTTGACATACTTCACAAGTAAAAGAAGAGGGATTTTTACTAATGAAGAAATTAGGAAACAACTTTGCAAGGTAGTAGAAACTTGGATGTCTTAATTGAAGATGCAAAAGCAAAATATCATTCGAAGGGACAAAGCTAGAAAAAACTGATGTTCTAAAGTAACTGGAAATAGAAGGATTCGGATAGGGTAGGCCATCAAGGATATATAAGTCGTTACACAGCCTAGCACTGCCAATCACAGTCTTCGAGCCCTGTGCCTGAAAAACACAACCAGCAACCCCGAAGTTAACCTCACATTTAACATCCTGAACCAATTTGCTAACAGATAATAAATTGCATGTGAGTTTGGGAACATAAAGAACATCAAACAATATTATCTTGCTACTCAATCGAACAGAACCACTCCCTTTTACTGTTGTAAGGGAACCATCGGCTATCTTGATGGAGGAAGGAGACTTGTTACTATAATTGTGGAAGAGTGTAGGATTTCCTGTCATATGGTCGAGGCACAGAATCGACTATCCAATTAAATGCACTTGTTGTTGCTAAGCAAGAAATACTACCTTGATGAGTTGTTAAGGCATTAGGGACACAGCTTAGATGATAGGTGAGTAAAAATCTGTTGGAGTTCCTCGATCCATTGTCTACTAAAGTCTGCTTTGGAAGAATTTTCAAAAGATGCAAGATGAGCTTTCTTTTCGGAATCTGGATTTAGGAGGCTTCAATCTCTTTGGTTTTCCATGCAGCCTCCAACATTGGTCCATCACATGCCCGACCTTTTTGCGGTGGTCACACCAAGGTCCCCCTCCTTTGTTTA
The DNA here is from genome assembly GCA_019671005.1 of Hibiscus mutabilis. NCBI lineage: Eukaryota > Viridiplantae > Streptophyta > Magnoliopsida > Malvales > Malvaceae > Hibiscus > Hibiscus mutabilis. The sequence goes on along the minus strand of CM033750.1, from coordinate 32,810,670 downwards.
CTCCTAGAGTTGGAGTTTGTAAGAAGAGCGAAGCTTTCGCTTTCTTCGGATCTTTCGCACCATCGGGGAAAGTCTGTTTTCTTCCCTTCGGATTTTGAAAAAGGCTTCTCGAACCGGTGGTAGTGGTTTAGTGGCTAAAATCTGTTGTTGGCTCCATCAAATTCTCCATTCAAATCGGAGAGAAACTGGAACACCCTCCTCTCGGTTTTTGAGCTTATTGTAGAAGCTAATGTCACAGGACACTTCCATTCATTAGCTTCATATGCGGATCTATTTCGCCAAAGATTTGGTTAGGACTCCAAAATATTGCGCCATTGTTACCTCCCATTGTCTAAGATCTTTGATCTTATTCTCAACTCAAAGAGTTACGGTGTGTTGTCAACACTAGAATACGTATCTCTGGCAAAGCATTCCAAATTTTTCACTGCAGTTTGATAAAGCATAAAATTTTCTCCAATTTCGGGTACCATGGAATTAATTAACCACGACATTATCATGGTGTTTTCACTCAACCAATTAGTAGAAATTTGGGTCGGACTCATCCGGGAGCAGTTGAGTCTGAGAGATAGGAAGCTTTCCTTCTTCTTGTAATGTATAGCCGCACTGATTGAGACCAAGGAAGGTAGTTGTTTCCATTTAGTTTATAGGATGTAATGGGAGAAAGAGAGGCATCCGAGAGTTGGAAATCAGATGAACGAGGGCTGTTTTGAGAGCTAATTTCTGATGTAGCAGGATCGGAATTAGTCATGGAGAGGTGTAGATCTGATCGAAAAGGGAAAAGTTTTTTTGAGGAGATAATATCGACCTAACCTGATACCATGTAGAAAAGAGAGTTTGAATACTCTTATTGTTATATCGATATACAAGAGAAGAAGTCTATTTATAGACTTTTACAGAGGAGTTTTACACAGAGTAGTTAACCTATTAGGACTGGACTCTTATCCTTTACAATGATAGAGTTAGATTATAACTAAGCTACTTAGTTATGATAGAGTTAGACTTCCTATTATACACGTATTAACTCACACAAACCTCCACAAGGTTCCTCCTCATTTCTCTGATCTGAGTAGAGCTAATGCCTTTCAAATATGTTAGCAGCCAACCAGGTTGCACAACATCAGTTGAAGAAACGAATATAGCTATCTGCATGAAAGGAAACAATAACGATAGAACCTGTGATTTAATCTAATATGCAGAAAATATAAAACCCAATGAACTGCTTGGTAGCAGCTTAATGAGCTTCATTGAAAATTTTATTTCATTGCTTCTTTAACTGTTTCAATAGAGTCAAACAAATTCTTAAAGGGGATAGGGGATAATAAAAAGTATCCTTGTATATACAATTAAATTTCATACAGTAAAAAGTCTCCCGAATATGGAATGAAATGAGATCATATCACTGTCCCAAACATGACATACTAGAAAACGGCATTATACAGCGGGAGACAGACGGCCTCACTCACAGGCAACAGAATCTAACATATCTATTCTGCAGAAACTCTGTTATAAGTATGTCCAGCTTTATCTGCTGGAACAAAATGACCCTTTACCCAGGGACATGCATTTCAATATGACCATTTTCAAACATACCCAAACTAAGCACCAACAAAATTAATTACCCATTTCAAGTTACAAATGTAGGATTTCTTTCTCGTATCCTTGATGCATAAACAAGATGAAAAAACGCCAAATTGGCACATAAATCAGGTTCTTAACACTATGAATGATAGTCTATACAGGTTGCTTACCAATAATAAAGAAATCATAACAATTCACTTCATGCAACATGAAACGATGAAGGCAGTCTAGCATAAACCTTATGCACTAACAGGTAAAAGCATATCTTCAGGGAAAAAATTGCAAGTAACTTTCTGAAAATGGCAAGAAAAAAAATAATAAATTATTTAATTTCATCACACAACAAATAAAAAAGGAGGCTGATTTCCAGTCGACTGAACTCGAACTTCCAACAATGACGGGAATATCAATAATACTCTAAGTACCGTATAATAAGCAACTTTTAGGCAATCATTAAACAAAAAAGTAAAAAGCACCATCAGGGTAGCCACAATGCATCGAAGGAAAGGCAGTAACAGTTAAAGCTTTATAAAATGCATACCTTTCTATAATCTAATATTCCTTCAAAAGGAAGTTCCAATTCATCACTAATAATAACAGGGATACACCCACTAACAATAGCATCAAACAATCTAGCAGAGGAAGGACTATCACCAGCTGGACTTAAACAAAATGTAGACCTGATGACAGAGGAAACAACCATTATGATAAAGCGTGACACAAGAATGTAAAAGAGAACCATTCAATCTTACGTGCGCATCCCCTTTTGTGCAGCAACTTTCCCTTTCTCTCCAGTTGTTCCTTCCTCGATCACTACATCCTTGGCACCTGCTAACTCTGTTACAAGTTTAGAACGCATCTTTCCTCCCTGAAAAAGGAAAACCACAAATTAAGCATCCAAAAGATTGAATGAGATATATTAGCATGTGAGACACGAGAGAGAGAATGTAGAAGAGAAAACAGGTAAAGCTATTTGCAGCCAACCATTAAAAAAAGACACGAGGATCAGGAAAATAATACCATCAAATCAATTAAAAAAGAAAAACATGTTTTACAAGAACCAATTACCAATATAATCTCAACGAGAAAATTAAAGGAAAAAAATAATGCAGAATAATTGTGCCCTCAGTACCACTAAATTTTTTACTGCGCTTTCAATTTCAAACTTTCTCACTCTCAAGCAAGCATGCATAGACATGCATACAGGGAAAGCCCAATAAGGCATCTTTCTTACTTGTTTCACCATCTTCTGTTTAGAACTAACAATTGGCAAGTCTTTATATTAAAGACCAAATATCCATCGATCCTGATGGAAAAACAATGAACACATAGGATTATGGTTATTATAATGTCCCCTTTCTCTATCCCCTCCCCTCTAATATTTCTTTCCTGTCGTACCATTCTTGTGTTTGAAAAAAGAAGGAAAAAAGAAGCAAATGGGCATGTCCTTGAGCTAGATCCCTTGCATATGCATCCGCATAACAAGCCAAATATTATCCTACTTCCTTCTACGTTCTATCAAATTTAATTCAAGAAAAAAAAATCAAACAGATAAATAAGACTGTCGGAACTCTTACAACATTTCTCTATAGTCGTCCACGGAAGAAGAGCAGTGTGGTTCTCTTTGATTTGCTTTCTGACACACATTTTGCATCGCATAAATCAACATTCGCTACATATGGGAGGATGAGGTCCTTCTCCAGTGAAACTTGCCCTGGCTTGTACCTAGGATGTTAGAAGATATCACTTTACAGAAGCTGAAATGACTGAAAACTTGCAAGATAATAAATCTCATTTGCAATGGCCATATAGTCACCACTCACCAGTTCCTTGTGGAGTCCATATCTGGTAAAAGCCAAATTGCATTTTTCACATATCTACGAACCGACTTAAAGGACCATGGATGATGTATGGGGAATATGTGGTCCCTTCCTTCAGATCGTTTCTGATACATGTATGCGGGGCTAAAATGGTGCATTGTAGCCAAAGAGTTGAAGCTGTTTTATAAGTCTGGAATTTCAGCCGACTTGCATCGAATTTTCGGATGGGATCTGGGCACTTCTGAGTCTACATGTCTTCTTCAAACATATTCGTATATCTCTTAGCTTTTCAACGAATCTTGAAACGCATCAATTCGACGTCGGGAGCTCAAGTTCATGCCGTTTGCAGGTGTTTGCCTATTCAAATGCGATTAGGAGGGTGCCAAGGACAAATCTATCCAACACCACCACCATCAAATTCATCCTATCTCCTTTTCTACATCAAGATCATGCTTTATTATCGGTTTGCTGAACTTGGAGTTTGGGGTTTTCTCATATCATATTAGTGAGTTTGCTAGATTAATTGTGATCTAGAGGGTTCCTAGATTTTGAGGTAATTCTTGGATCCTGGCTTCCGTATCAGTTTCCATGCAGGCTGATCTGTCACCCATTTCAGAGCTTCCTGAAACCATACAAAGCAAGAGCCTAGGATAAGTAAATTCTAAAATCTAATAGCACAAATGTCCACAAACAATGACAGACGAAGTCCTTAAAGAGAAATTATGCACTACTTTGTCCAATATCTCTCACAACAACCTTTCAAAATGAAAAATGGAATTAGCGAAGGATGACGTATTTCATGTATTACAGTAAAATACTATGATAGGGAACCCACAAAAACAAGTTAATGTAAATTAAATATAGAGTTGAGCTTAGTGGTTGCATGATAGTTGAGAATCACTTGCATACAAGGATACTAAAACATGCAGCAAAACCAATTTAGAAAATACACGGGACTTGACCCAATTATGATTTCCTTTTCTTCCCCTACCTCCCTTTGAAACCAAGCACTCGGTGATGCATTGACCTAATTGTCAACATTGATAAACCTGAATAACCCAAATCAATAAGCACAACATGACAACACATGAACATCCCAAACGCCTCTTTTCAACAATAAAAGCCACAGTGATAAGAACATTTAGATATAAATATCATAAAACCTGGAAATGCACTCACACCCTATATAACGCCTTGCATTGTTGCTTCTCCAACAAGAAAAAGCTAATTGTGGTGAAGAATGGCACGTAAAACAAATCTGCTTCCCCCTGCCTATCAACTCCCACAACATTTTTCAAAAGTCTTTCAGATTCCGGTGCAATCAAATCCGCCCATAGCCAATAATCAATAGAATGCTGCACCACCAAAAGAACAACAAAATTTAAAGGAAAAAAAATCATAACAAACAAACCATTTTCTTGAAAGGAATGACATTTCCAGAATCCAGTCCCTTTCATTTTCTCAGCCACTCCAATTGAGAATCTTCAACAGATTTCAAAGAGGAACAAATTCCAATTACAATACTTGATAATTTTACCTGTTCGATCAAACGGTGAACAGGGCTACCGTTGGAGGTTAGATTAGATGTTTCTCGATAAGTATTCCGAAACAACCAAAGTAAATCGAAGGTGAACTTCTTCGGCATCTCGTAAACGTAAACCCTGATAGGGAAATTCAGCGGGTAGTATGGATCTCGATGCACCCATTCCATTTCCTTGACGAACTTCCGGTCGTCGAAGGACGTTTCGTCATCTTGGAGCACTGAACACACCGTATCGTCGGAAATGCGGTAATTGGGAGCCTTGTGAGTGAGGAGGCTTTCAAGGGAAACGACGAAGGAGGTTTCGGGTGGGAGGAGGGGATGTGGGTGGGCATAGGTAGAGGCGGCGGTGGGGTCAGAAGGAGAAGATAAGAAGAAGAAGAGAAAAGAGAGAGCGGGGAGTGTGAGGGTGCAGAAGAGGAGGAGGAGAAGTTGGGATTTGGATCTCGTGGAGGACCGTGGCATTTGCTGAGCTCGCATCTGTTTTTTTCTTTTTGGAAGTTTCGGGAAGAGTTGCAGAGATAGGCGGAGTGTTTAACCGGAATCTGATCTGCAAAAATGGATCCTTAGAGAATTTTTATACTTTATGTTGGTTGGTTAATGATATTGTTACCGATGGTTAAAAACAATAGGTTAATATAAAAATAACTACACAAATTATACCTTTTTAAAATTTTAATATCTAAAATTTTAATAGTTATAATTTTAAGTACATAATAATTAATTTCTGTTAAAATAATTCATTAACCAATAAAATTTTGATACGTGTTATATTTTAATTTATAATTTTTTTTTATTTTTTGTTTTTAATATTTTAAAACTTTTGAAAAAATTTTGAAATTCTAAAATTTTTATAATAGTCCTCAAATCCATAAATTTTAAAACTCTATTTTTTTATCGTTGACGCTGCCAATCGTCGTCGTCGACCTACCCTTTCAATCTTCGAACCCAACCGACCATTCTCCTAATGTGTTGTCGTTGAAAACTTGCGAACGGTGTGCCAACCGAACATTGAATGTAAAATACTCGTTCGATTGACAAACCGTCCGCCGATTTTTGACGATGACACAGTAGAAAAAATGGCCGGTTGAGTTCGGAGACCGAAATAGTGGGATCGACGATGGCGATAGACGGCGACAACAGTGAAGATTTGAAGATTTGAGATTTTGTTATTTTTAAGGTTTTAGGGGTTGATTTAAATATTTTAAACGGTTGAAATTTTAAGCACTTATTTTTATAAAAAAATACTTTAAACACCTAAAATTTAAAATACGTATAATTTAGGCACTTATTTTGTATTTAAACCAAAACAATAGTGTATTCCTAAGGGTAAATATAACTTTTTGGCATTTTTAACTGCTCACCCCTATTTTTTATACGCTCATGTAAAAAAATCGGATTTAATACTCTTTACAAATTGTTACTAGTATTTTCGTTAAATAACATATTAAATAGATATATTTTGTAATTATAAAGTTGAGATGCACATATTGGACTTGAAGTGTGTTTTAAATTGTCATCAACATCAAGGGTGCGTAGAATAAACTATAACCGTTGATCAATATAACTGATATATTTTATATGTTAATTAACCTAATTGCTAAGGCTAAATAATTTTGGTTAACTAAACCGTTAAAAATGATGGTTAATGATTAACTTATAGATACTTTTTAACCAAGGAATTTGTTTTTAAAATCTCTCTATTTAAGTATTTTTCTAAAAATTTTAATATGATATTTATCAGAGAGATAATTTCATTATTCTGAAAAGAAATAGTAAAAATAATTTATAATAGAATATAGGTTAACTTGTAACCTAATCGTTAAAAAACGATTAACTGCTATAACAGTTAACCACTAAAAAAATATAATGGTTAAGTTATGATTAATACAATTTAATAACTGCTATAATAGTAAACCAACCGTTTAGGCTAAATGGTACGAATAACCAACTATGAACACTCCTAATTGACATAATATAGTTGAACTATCAATTATTTTTTTATTAATTTTACTTAATTACTATAATTATTTAAACTTGTCATAACCAATTTTTGTCTGGGCCTAAGCCCAAACCCGGTTTTAATACCCATTACAACATTAAACCCAAAAAACCAGCAGCCCAAACCCAAATACCCAATACCCATTTAATTGAAATAACCAAAATACCCTACTTACCAAACTACTCCTAAACCCTAAGATACCACGAACCCTAATATCCCATTTGCTGCAGCCGCACCGCCCTTCACGCCACTTGACTGCCACCACCCCCACTTGTCTGTGCCGCCGCCCAATTCAAACCTGAAACTGTAAAAGGGGACGGTTCGGATTCGAAATAAAAAACGAGTATTGTTAGAGATTCGAATAGAAGCAAAGAGTTCGATATTGTTTTTGTTCAAACACAAAAAAAGAGCAAGATACATATATAAAATTTTCGAATCAGTTCCAAAAAAAATTTAAATCAATCTTACCTTTCTAACTCAGATCTACGCGTTTTGAGGCTTCGGCTCAAAAATCCGACCTCGGATTTGGATGCAGCACGTCGAAAGGATTCGAAAAGGTGCGACCTTTAGATATTCTGGCAACCCCGAAAGGCGGCGGCGCCGCCGGCCACCAGCTCCGGCGGAGAATGGAGAGGGTTTGAGAGACCCCTTTTATTTTTTTTTCTGTTTGAAATGAAAAATGGGTGTTTTTTTAGAACTTTAGTTTTATACTAGTTCAAAAGAAGGGGTAATTGCACCATAAATCCTCCCGCACCACTTTTTCTTTCTCCGCTATCCCCTTTCTTTTTTTGTTTCATTTTAGTCCCCATTTCCTTGTAATTGGATCTCCACATTTTATTTTATTTCATTTCCATTTTAGCCCGATCTTCAAAAACGAAATGGATAAATATCAACATAAGGATCTCCTTCCTAAACTAATAGCCTCCGCAGTGCCTCCCCTTTTAGTTTTCTTTAAATTTCGTCCCCCTTTCGATTTCTTTTAAGTTCCTTTTTTGAATTTAGTCACTTTTAGTTTATTATTATTATTATTATTATTATTATTATTATTATTATTATTATTATTATTATTATTATTATTATTATTATTATTATTATTATTATACATGTATTTTTATTACTTATTATGTACCCTTTACATTTATATGTACATATATTGATGTTAATATAATTTTAATATTATATTTATGTATTTAATATAGTATCATACATACATGTATAGTATATTTACATAATAAATAGTATATTATTATTATATACATGTTATTTTGTATATGTTAATATGATTATTATTATTATTATTAATTATTTTTATATTATTATATTCATTATATTATGTATATTATATTATATTTAATATATTATAAAATATATGTACAATACTGTTTTCTTATTATTATTATTATTATTATTTACTATATAATATATGCATATTATTATTTTGTATTATATTATTATACCTATATTTTTTTTGTTTATTTTATTTCAGATATATTTTTTTAAACTCTCGGTCAATTTAAAGGAATATTTTTCACTTTATTTCGAATATCGGTTAGGAAGTGACATCCTGATTCATTCAAGTATCATCTTCTTCGGTTTCGTAAATAAGGAATATTCTCCTTAGACCGCTCTTTTTTAGGGATTAAAATTTTAAGTCGAAATTCGAATTTGGTTATCTTGCAAAGACAACACTCAATCAACGTGGTACCAGTTCTGGGCGCTGTGGGGGTGCTAATCCTTCCCCACGCGTAACCGACTCCCGAACCCAAAACGTTTTGAATATCTGGTTACCTTTTAATGGTGTCCGGCCTACCAAAGTGATCGGTGGCGACTCCATCCATTTTTTCATATTTCCCATTCATTTTCCACGTTTAGTTTTCCATTTTTAAAACCATTTACGGTGTTCTGCTGGGAGTATCATCCCGGTCTCCGGGTAATGTCTATTTTGACTCCGTAAAAAGAACACATTTATTTTTCTAAAACGTCTATTTTTCGTAGAGGGTAAAGCCCCTGTTACGACAAAAATTAATAGGAGAATGGACATATTCTCGATGTGTTTATTCACCACAGCAATGTAACCCCCTAAGACCACTTGGGGTACATAGAACAAGTTAAATTTTTTAACATGTGTCAAATAGTCAAAGATTGTGAGATGCAACTAACACTTATTTTCGCACTTATAGAAATGCGAAGACCAGTGACACACATCTTATCTCGTGTGTGACAAGTGTATGAGACGTTTTATTTCATATACGTCTCTCAATTGATAAATATGTCGTGATTGATTTGAGTGAGGATGATTGGTTTATCATGTGCTACGACTTGTTCAGGAAAGTACCGAAATATTTTACGACGGTATTGTATACTCAACAAATAATTAGCAAACGAACTCAGACTTGAATAAGGTATTGTATACTCAACAAATAATTAGCAAACGAACTCAGACTTGAATTACTTGCACATCATTTGGCACCAACAATCAATGGTTGTATGTGAAAAAGAAGAAGAGAAGATTGTCATTCCAAACTTGTTCAATGCCTACAATGGCCCCACATAGGCCTTTGTGTCCTAAATATTTTAGTGTTATGAACATCACTCCGTGAATGTGATTAGATCATCTTTTGGTGCTTGTTGCTTCTTCGAATCTTGCCCGCCTTCAGATGAACCCCCACCTTTTTTGCCGAAAATCATTTCGTCGAGATCATCCATCATGTCATCATTGCTTGCTCCACTAGTCCCATGCCGTGTACCTGCCGGTTTTCTAACCAAGGCATCGTGTTTTGTATCACGGGGTGAATCATTGGGTTCAACAGCCGCGGGAATCATAGTGAGTTCAGGCTCCTGAGGAACAACTGATGGCTTCTTCGTCTCTTCATACTTTGAGAGAGCTTTCTGGAGATCATCATTGACGTTCAAAGCTTCAAAAAGTAGGGCCTCGTTATCTCCAGCAGTCTCAATGATTCTTAGAACAGTGGACTGGGACTGACGACATTGCCGGACAAGAGTAGTTGTCAAGTCATCCTGTCAACAAAGGAAACGCATATTACTACGATTCAACCAGCTTTCAACCCTCTTGGGTTTCTTATTTTATAGTAATGTCCCAAATCAAATTTGATAAAGTTCGAAAGAGGGAAGTGAGAGAGTACACCCTAACAAGTAACATGCTAAAGCTCCCTTTGGTTAATGTTTTTTTTTTTTTTTTTTTGCATTTTTGATAACAATCGAGTAAAAGGGAAAATGCAAAAGAATGAACAATAGATCGACAACATGACAAAATGCAAGAAGCAAAAACTCAAAAGTAAAAGCATGTGCCAAAGAAAATCCAAGTAGGCTAGCTTTTCCCCGCTTCGTTACATTCTGGCCAAGGGAATCATTTCATAAGATCTCGAAAATAAGTCTAAATTAAATTGCAATCAATAGTCTGCAAAAAGGTCGAGTAAGTTTAAGTCTAACTCGATGACGCCATCTTGTAAGCACAAAGCATCTAATCGAATTTACCCTTCTAATGAAGCATATATAACAAGTCACAGACATTCAGTTCAACCTTTAAACTATAAGCCTTCAAGTGCAATAAAGATCATAAATTGATAACATAAAATATCTAAAAGCTCTAGAAAGAAAGTAGTCTTCCTTAAAATGGAGCAAAATTCAAATTTCACACAAACAATATGATCTTTTGTACATTAAAGGCTTCGCTACATGCAACAGAATGCTAAACATTATTTAACAAAGAAATTGATGAAAGACAACACTCAATAAAGACTAAATTGGACTACAACTTCGATTTTTAATACTAGTTACTTGGCAGCATAGAAAGAAGGATACTTTATTGGTAATCTTATATAAACTTAGAAACTAAGAAGTGACCAAAATTATAATAATAGAAGTACCTCGAGGGCATCTTGTTGGGGTGATGAGGATAACACAGTTGAAAGAAGCTCAATGCTGTTTCTTGCCACGTCAAATGCTTCCTTTGTTTGTTCAGATGTAAAGCTTTGGACAGGAATATCATGTTCAAGCTGCATGTCATGTTGAAACTGCTGTGCGAGACTAGCATCCACTTCTGGAGCAGAAGTTGAACGAGCAGGAGTAAAAATGGGTGCCAAGCTCTCATTGTCACGACCCGGAAAGCGAATACCCCTTGATTTTAAACTCTACAACAGATAAAACAATCATTTAAGAAAAGCTCAAGTCATCAATCTACAAGCCAAAACCCAAAAGATAAGTGTCCATTGATTGTAGCAATATTTGCATGGCATATTTGGCAAGCTCATTAATGCAAAGCACAAATAAATCAAGAGCCCATACCCAAAATGTTCTAGTCAAGATAAACAAATCCAAGCTGATCTTATGATTTCAATCATTTAAGCCATATATATATATAGCTCTTTTTATCAAAAATTTCCCATTTCATAATATAATGAAGATTTGCAGGCTAGGTTAATAACAAATCCAAGCTGTAAGAGCGACTGAAGGAAAAATATTTAAAAACTATTATTGCTAAAGCTACATATGATTTTCAACCAGATAAAAACAACTCATCTTGACAGTGGCTGAAAGCCAGAAGAAAATTTTATGATGTTACCTTGTAAGTTTCCGCATAAACAGGCAAATAGCGGAGCTCACTGGTCGACTCTCCCCACGCTTCAATAAGCATCAAAGCTTTGTTCCGATTATTAACAACAGTCTGAGGATCATCAATTAACTTAACCATCTCATCAAGAACCCTCTCAGCTGCCACCGCCGAGAATGCCCTATCACAATTCTTGACACAAGTTTCAAGCAACACCAAGGACAAGTATTGAACCCTAGGGCTCTTCAACATCATCCTCCGCTTTATTCCACGGATCAAATCAACACTGTTGACTCTTTCATGGTTGATCATGTCACAGATATCAAGATTCAAGGCCCAATCAGGCTCATCCAGGGCCTCAGAGGTGGCATCCTCAACAAGCTTATCAGTTGGGTTAGGACCTTGGAAGAGCTCCTTCATCTTGAAGCTCATAGAGCTCATGCCAGCACTCATCTTTCTGCCCACCTCAGCTCCTTCAACCTTGAGGCGTTCACCAAAGGCACTAACTTTGTCCATCAAATTCTTGTCCATTTTCAACAAACCTTCAAAAACCAACACAACACCATCAATAAATCTAAGAAAAAATAAGTCTAGGGAAATAAATGGCTAAATGAATCCATCCTAGGGGCCAGAAACTTTTAACATAAAAAATTTCCCAGGCATCTTCAATAATAATAATAACTCTCAAAAGACTCAAAATTACATAAATGTTATAAAACAATCAAAAAGAAATATCTATGATTTGCCAGTCATTGTTAACTACAACAATAACACATCTGCTTCTGCTTCTTTCACCTCTTCCCAATTATATATACCCAGAAATGCAATAAAAAATTACCTGAACAATTTGCAATAGCATCAGAATTCTTCAAACCCAGAAAGGAAGAGTAAAACCCCTAAATCCCAAATCTTCAAATAACCCTCAAAACCAAAATACTAACTTCAATAATCCAAAAACGATCAATTTGCCGCTTGAAGAAAATAAAAGACTATATATACCTAATGATAAAGCAGACAACTCAATTAATTAAAACTAAATGTAAATTCTCCTCCTAATTTAGCAACAGTTAAGAACTTAAAATACAAAAATAGGTGCACAAAAACAAAACAATTCCTTTAAATCAAATTCCAACTCCCAAAAAAATCATAAAAAAAAACTTTTTTTAAAAAAATTAACGCAATGCTTACTATTCTTGGAGACTCAAAATAGATGAGATTAAGTAAATGAAGTAAAAACTGAGCGAGATTTGTTATAACTAAAAGAGACGGCAATCACATCGTACCTTTGAAACTCAGTTGGAATATCAAATCATAGAAAACGACGACGCGTAAGGACCGAGTAAACTTGAGCTTTCAAACATTCCTTGGAGTTTCAGCCTTTGCCAAATTCCAAAATGAAGTGAAAGCGACACCGTACCATTTGTTTCATGCATCTTCTTGGGTCTTTTCCTCGATTTTATTACAAGGACAGATTCTAAATTTCATAACACTAACTTACTTTTTTTCACTCCTATTTTTGTCCCTAACATTTAATTACAGAACTTTCTATTTATTTTTATTTTAATCACTCTATTGTTAAATATTTAACAGTATTATAATTTGGTCATTTGTCTTTCATAAATTATAAAATTACCCTAAAACTTTTTTTATTCAATAGCGGAGAGGTGAAGAATGAGGAAGCGAGTTGCATATAGTGATTTTATGTTGTTCGGACAATGAATATTATAGATCATAATGATTTAGGTTTTTGCGAGTTTTGAGTTTTTGATTGAGTTCTGTGAGTTTTAAAGTGATTTTAAAAAATATTAACTGATAGAGTAGTAGGAGATGATAAGACAAATTCGTCGGTGACTTTAATGATTGGAGAACGCATGAAAAATGGTGATTTCAGTGTTGACATGACACGAGAAAAAAAATGTAATATTTATTGTATCAACGATATGCTAACCAAGTTAAATTCAATTGACAATAAATTATATAATTTTAATAACATGAAATATAAGAAAACATATTATAGAATTAAATAAAATGATATTTTTGAAATTTATTGTAAAAAATGATATTTTGAAGTTTATTTTTTTAGCAGGACAATGTAGATTAAATAGAAAATATTGTGAATTTTGAAAAATCACCTGTTTAGCTGTAACTTGGATGAGAAATTTGGAATACTTAAATATATTTTTAAATTATTTATTAATTTTATAAAAATAATTTATTTTTAAAATTTTGAAAACCTTTATAAAAATAAAACATTTCCTCTAAATCTCTGTCCAAACATAAAATTCCATTTGACATTTGGAATTTACTTAATAGAATATCATTTTTTTACTTTTAAATATGCCATTTATAGATAAACTTTTATAAGTAATAATCATATAATACTTTTAAAAGGCTTAATATCTACTTTAACTCGTCTACTTTCGCAAATTTTCACTTTGGTCATTTAACTATTTTTCGATTAGTTTGATCCTCCAACTTTCATCATTTTATCATCGTTAGCCCTCAGACATTTTTTTTGTTAAAAATGACGCCGCAACTCAATTAAATTTCGCAACATGGTACTTAAGAAAAAAATATAAAAAAAAAGAAATAAAATATCATAAAATAATAATCTTAAAAAATCCAAAATCTAATAAAAAACTATTTATGAGCTATTTTTTATAATGTTATTGGTTTTTGTACACTTTTAGATTTTATTTAAAATTTTAGCTATTTTTAACACGCAAATGCTTTATGGCAAAATCTAATTGGCCATATGATTTTTTAACAGAAAACATTTAGGAGCTAATAGTATCGACGAAATGAAGATCGAAGCGTCAAACTAACTTAAAAAAATTAAAGTGAAAATTTAACTAAAATAAAGAGGCTAAAGAAGGTATTCAACCTATTTAAAAATATATTTTTTTAATGAAAAATATAATCTTTAAATATGATATCTAAAGAATTCTTTTATTCAAATGTCTTTATGTCATATGTATAATGCATTTTTAATACTATTGAAATTACATTCTCAATTAAATATTTTTTGAATAGCAATTTAAATATTTTTTTTAGAAAAGGGAGTGTGAATTGACCATCATGAATGCATTGTTATAATCTTATATATTTATATTTTATTACAAGAATAGGACATAATTATGAAAACCATTCTATATGGTTTATAGTTGCGACGTTTCTGTCCAAAAAAATAGTTGCGACATATGAATAGTCTAAATAAGTTGACACGTGTCATCCAATTAATTTCTAAAGACCCTAATTTTTAATGTTACATGTTAATATAATTTTGGTAACAATAATTTTTATTTTTTTTGGTAATAATTCTTTTTTTGTAACAATAATTTCAATTTCGGGAATAATTGCATATAAAATAAATTTTGCAACTATATTATGATGGACTATAGTAATTTTCAATACCTCAAAATCAAAGTTTGAAACAAACATGTATGAGTCCTTAATTTAAATTTAGGGTTTAAGGTTGTTAAACGACTTGAAACTTGAAATTAACGAATCTAATCGAAAGGCAAAGATGATGATTTCACTTTCTAAGTTTAGTTTCATGAACCGTTGAGGAGTTTGAGATTTTTGAACTTTCTCTCTAAATTCAGAACAATAACATTCAACAATAGTATTCAGGAAGTGAATATATGAAAGAAATGTCAGGATTCAAACACATACAAAATCAGACACTATGAGTATCCTTGACCACTCGATCAATTAGAGATTCTTTGAAAGGAATGTGTTAACCCCACAAAAGTACTATTTTTCATGTATATTTTGACATGCTTTTGCTTGACTTTAGGTACATATTTGTGCATTTAGTTAGTAGAATCATGCATTTGCATCTAGGAGTTAAGGAATGCTTTCTTTGCCAGAGTGAAGTGGTATTTTCCTTGCTGTGGCAAGTCAGGAGCAGGATTGACAGAGTAGAGCGGGGGAGCAGAAGCAAAATGCCAAACGCGGTTGGCAAAAATAGGATGAGAATTGCCAAGCTCAGTGGGAAAAAGAATGAAGGACGATGACGTCAGCCCTAGTTAGAACCAGATCAGCCCATATTCAAATTCAAAAAGAGGATAAGAATATAACACGTCTATCCTGGTGTGTAATCAAATTTCAAATTTCAAACCCAATTTAGAGTTTCCACGAGTGCCTATTTAAAGAGGGTCGATCATTGAGCCAAAGGAGGTTGCACCGTGGTGAAAGAGGAAGCTAGAGGGCAACGTGGTTCAACCATCTTAGACCAAGAGCTCTGGAGCATTTGAAGGGTTACATCGACGGACCTCCTTCTTTGCCTATTCTCTTAGTTTAATTTTTATTTGAATGATGATGTTGAGATACAATATATTTTGGAGGATCCCCAACCATGGACTAAGCTTTTACAGTTGGTTGGGGATGTTTCGATGAATGCTCAGTTTATTTTTAGTTTTTAATAATTGAATGCCTTGGCATTTTTGTATATCATGCTAGTACTTTATTTCCTTAAATTCTTTGCCATACGACAGTTGGCATTGTATGCTTATTATGGCTTAATATCTTAACAGACTTAAGGGGCAACAATCAGTTGCCAGGCACTAAGGAGAGAAACTTCGATAGAAGATGTTCAAGTAGATAAGCTTACTTCATAAATGAATTTACCCCTTAGGAGTATAGATTGAAACTTAATCAAGTTAATTAATGAAAACTTTACTATAGACATATAGGGGTTAATCGTGGTTAACTTAGAGTATTGCCATCGACAGAGGTAATACTATTCTTGAAATCTGCTCGACAATAAATCCAAGGCAGGACATTGTTAATAACTAGCCTTACTGGCATGACATCCAGGCATCCCTTGCCAACGCTCATCATCATTGGAATACTTTTATTTGCCAAACTGTTTTCGCTTTTACTGCATTGTCTTAACTATTTTCTAAATAAAAAAACCCAAATCAAGTTCACATTTTTGTTCCCTTCAACAAGTAAAATATCGAGCAATTAAATTATTGGTTAATCTATATGGATATGATACTTAGCTTATTGTTGTATTACTTGCTGACTGTGTATACTTGCACGCAATATACTTCACTTGGCATTATTTCCTTACGTATTTACATCATTTCATCTATTATTTGCCAAGCATTAGCAAAGCCAAAAAGTTTTTAGCGCTGTTGCCGGGGATTGCAACAGAATTGATTGTTTTGATTTTTTTACTTGTTTTTATTTTTATTAATTTTATTTAGTTTATGAAGCAGCACTGTAAGGGAAGAACTTGAGCACGATCCTAAAATTGAGAGAACCCTACGCTTGCTAAGGAGAGAAGGTTAAGAGATGACGCATAATGGGAATATGGAGTTAGGAGATAATTAACCCATCAGAGAATACCTAGCACGCACCATAAATAATTTGATGCCAGGACTGATTGGCCCAAAGGTAAATGTGGCTAATTGTAAGCTTAAACCGATAATGATTCAGACGTTAATGAATATAGGTCAATTCGATAGATCACCTATTAGAGACCTAAAACAATAATTGAAGCGATTTATAGAGACGTGCCAACTTTTCCAGCAACCTAGTGTGACCAAAGAGACAGTAAAACTAAGGTTATTCTCATTTTCCTTGAGAGATAGAGCAAAATCGTGGCTAAACTCTTTGCTATCTAGCTCAGTCATTTCGTGGGCAGATTTATGCCAAAAGTTTTTTTCTGAGATTTAAGCCACCTAAACTTAATGACAAGCTACAGAGTGATATCATTACTTTTAGGCAAGCTGATGATGAGACTCTGTATGATGTCTGGTAGCGATTCAATGACATGTTGAGAAGATGTCCCATGCATGACTTTTCTACCTGGACCTAGATGGAGATATTTTATAATAGACTCAATGCTCATGCCAAGACTGTGGTAGACACTTCGGCAAATAATTTATTGCTATACAAGAAATACACGAATGCCTATGACATCCTTGAAAGAATTACCGCCAATGATCTTTAATATCCTACTGTTAGATTAGGAACATGAACAAAAGTAGTTAGAAAATTAGAGCTTGATGCACGATCATCTATTTATGCTCAAATTGCCAATCTTACCAATATAGTAAAGAGTATGCAAAAACCTACTGAAGTCCGAAAAGTAAAGACACTAGAACTATTATGCACTATTTGTAGAGAGGATCATCATGTAGAAGATTGCTCAGCAAACCCTGAATCGATAAATTTTGTTGGCAATTTCAATCATAATGATAACCCACATTCTAATACTTATAATATAGGATGAAAGCATCATCCAAACTTTTATTGATAAAACTAGGGAGGTAATCAATTTAATGCCCAACTTTAGAATAACAATGCATAGCAAAGATTCAACCAGAATGTGATGCCACAGAGAGCACATAATAATTTCCTTCCAGGGCAGATATCTTTGAATGGGAACATCCTAGCAGAATATATAGAGCGTAATGATGCGACTGTCTAGAGTCTGGTAGTATCTATGTAAAATTTAGAGGTTCAGTTAGGATAGATTGCATGTGCACTCAATACCAGATCTTCAGGAACTTTGCCCAGTGATACAGAGGATGCTCGACGAGAATAGTGCAAAGCTATCACTCTCCGAAATAGTAAATACGTTGAGAATTTGACACTAGAAAAACAACCAATTATATGCCATAAGGATAAAACAGTGCCAGCGAAAGAAACCAAAGCAGCTGAGAAAGGGAAAACAAGCACCAGCAGTGTCAGACCTCAATCTGATGCCAACACCACCTCTGCAAAACAAGCGGAGCCAGCATTTGCCTATCTTTCGCTATCTTTCCCATAGAGGCTCCAGAAATACAAGTAAGATCAACAGTTTAAGCACTTCTTGGAAGTCCTTAAACAACTACAGATTAATATACCATTAGTGGAAGCTCTTAAACAAATGCCTAACTATGTTAAATTCATGAAGCACGTATTATCCAAAAAGAAAAGCTAGGTGATTGCTAGATCGTTGCTCTCACTGAAGGATGTAGTGCAATGATAACCAATAGATTGCCACCAAAACTAAAAGATCTAGGAAGCTTCACAATTTTATGCGTGATTGGCAATAAATTTATGGGTAAAGCATTGTGTGATTTGGGAGCCGACATCAATTTGATGTTGATGTCAGCTTTTAAAAAACTTAGTACTGGTGAAGCAAGACCTACCACAATAACACTTCAACTAGCATATCGATCGTTTAATGCACCAGTTTTAGGGCTTATCGGTTTAGTGGGTTATTAGACGGTTTGGTGGACCAGAGTAGAGATTCGAGTCAGTTTTGGGATCGTAAATTTTTAGTGTTGGAAAAATTATGGAAAAATGTTTAAAAATCATTATTAATTATATATTTAATAATGGTGGAATCAATTTTGAAAAATTAGTTTTGGAAGGTGGACATTTTGGTTAGTGACCAAAATGAAATTTTTGAAAACTGTGATTTCCTAGTGACTAAAATGGAAAGGGTCAAATACTTAGAATCTTTAAGGAGCTATTTTACCAACTTGTTTCTTAAGGTTTCTCCCTTAATATAATTAATTTAAAAATGTGCTTTAATTAATAATTAAGGTGGATTTTGTTAAAAAGGTAGTTATCTTTTCTTAAACAAAAATCACGTCATTTTTCTCTCAACTTTGTCTCTCTATTTTCTCCCCAACCAAACACTCAAATTTCATCAAATTTCAAGAGGTGAGGTGGTTTCTAACTTGATTTTATTATTTCAAATTGTTTTACAAAGATTGTTTATACAAAATCTCACATTAATCTTGTGATTTCTTAGCTTTTCACAAATCAATTGAGGGAGAAACTTCAAAATAGGGGTAAGGTCCAAGATCTCCTCTATTGTATGGTTCTTTATTGAAATTACCAAGCATTTGATCCTTGCCTTTGTATTTCTAATATGATTTTGATGATTTTCTAATGATTTAATGAGATCTTTGGGGAAAATATGTTGATTCACGAATTGAATCTGATTTACAGTATGTAATGGTGATTTGACTCATAATTTGGATGTTTAACAATGTTGATAAGTGATTTTTATCAATGAAATCCCGAAACATAAGAGTCTCTATTTGTTTAGGTTGTTAATTTTGAGGTTTTGTGTTGAATCTATGGTTGTAAGGTTGCTGGAGGTGGTGGGTTGTCTTGGATCTGTTTTTAGATGTATTTTGGTGTTGAAAATGATGCTATGTTGATAGATGTTGGTTGGGTTGTGAATCGAAGTGCTTTGGTCTTGATTTCAGTTGTAGTAGAGGGTTAATTGTGAGGGTGTTGTGGAAATCCGAGAAGGATTGTATTTGTTGTGTTTAGAATGCATTATGATGCATTAATCCTCTGTTGTTGTGTGTTAAAACATGGGAGGTTGATCCGGAGGTGTTTGGAGAAGCGTAGGAGACTTCAGATACTTGTTTGTGCGTTGACGAATCAAAGTTTCGCGTATCGGTGAGTGAAAATGTGGTTTATAGCATTTTGTTGTTTTGAGAACAGAGTTTGGGAGTTATGGTAGAGATTGAAATGCTTACCTAGACTCGGAAGTAAGTATAAAGTTGTTTTACTCTCTCGGTCGTGCTAGCGTTTGACAGTTTTATGCACTTATTTTAATTATATGTTACCTACTGTTAAAGCATGTTTTAAAGTATTTGATACATTGTTTTTAAGCATAAAATGCTAAAGGATGCACATGGTAAGTGATCATTGTAAGTATGGTCTACACTTGTGTTTTAAAGCATGGTTGTTGCTTTGGAAATAGTATGGTTTAATGCTTGTTAAAAACAATGAGGTAAATGTTGAAATGGTTAATTATATTCGCAAGTGATGTGGTTTTAAAATTATTATCGGATATAGTTGGCCCGCCAGAGGATTGAGTGCACTGTAAAATAAGTCGCTTTAGATGTTGAGGGGTTTATATTGTGTACCAAATACTTCATCCAAGTACCCTAACGGTAGAGGGGTTTAACGGTACCGAATACTCCCGTTAGTGGGGTTAAGCATCTAACCGATGAGAGGGATGGGTTTTCCCCGTGGGTTGAAAGTGTACTTGGTTGTTATTGTACCCGGTTGTTATTATACCGCGATTGTGATTGTATCATTATTCCGGTTTAGATGGCTTGAAGTGTTGGGTTAACACTTGTTAAATCCATGTATCCGATGAAGTCTTTTATTAATGGACTTATTATTGATCACTTGTAAGCTAATATAATTGTTAATGTATCATTGAAATGTTTTATGTTGTATAATGAGATTTATACATGTTTCTCCTTAAGCTTTGCATTTGGTAGTAATGCATGGGAAGGCTTTAGTGGAGGGTTAGCAATGGGATTTGCTTTTGATTAATGATACATGTAGCATATGGTTTATTATGTTGGTTTTAATGATATAAAGTGCATGTTTTCAAAAGAGACATGATGATGATGTTAAATAAATGGTTTTAAATGCATTGATGGTGGTTGTTTTGAGCATTCCTCACTAAGCCTTGTGTGCTTACGCTCTTGTTGTCCATCAATGTAGATAATTGAGGTCTTGGAAGGCAGCAAGAAGCAAGAGGATCTTGGCAAGACTTGTTTTCAAAGTATGTATTGGTTAGACTATAATGAATAAGGACAATGGGGTACCTATTGTGTTTTGGGAGATGTTTTGTGGAACTCCCTGTTTGAGCATATTTCTTTAGTTTCTTTTGGGTTGTAAATGGCCTTTAAAGATTGTTTTGATGTTGGTTTACCTTTTTGATATGTTGCTTGGATGAAAATTATGAAGCATGCCTATAGAATCTCTTTGATGATCTATGTCATATTACGATGTTGAATTTGTGAAGTCCAAATGCTTGTGGTATGCTAGGGTTATATTATGAGTATGTTAGAATGGTTTGAGAATACTTTTGGAATGAAAAACCTGCAGTTTGTGACATTACAGGTCCAGGCGTACTGATACGCGAAGGACCTTATCGATAAGGTTGGGCATTTTCTGATCTTGGGAAATCGGTAAATGCAAAGGAGTATCGGTACGCCAGGGCCTTTTTGGCTTGGCGTATCGATACGAGCAATGGTGTATCGATACACGTTCTAGCCTCTGGAATTTCACTTTTTAAATCCAAACACCGATACCCATGTAAGCGTACCGGTACGTATGTAAATAAATTCAAAAGTTAGGTAGGTTCGTTATGGCGTATCAATACTTGCATTGGCGTATCGGTACGATACAGTTTTATGTGTATCGGTACGGTGACACCCGTATCGATATCCGAGGTCGTTTTCTGTCATTTTAGTTTGGTAGTTTTGCTTTCATTGCATTTTAGTCCCCAAAACTTATCCATGTGACTGTATGAGCTTGAATGATCAAATTCAGATGAAATTTGAGATGAATGTTCAAAACCTGACTAATTAAATATTGGTATTTTATAAAGTGGCTTAAATCCTGCAAATTTCCTGTATTTGCAATTTCGTCCCTAAATTACAAAAGTGATCAATTGGATGTCAAAATGATGCCCAATTGAGTTAGGGTTATACTTGAATGTTGCATGTACACGTAGGACTGGTATCTAAACAAGATAAAAGGAAAAAATGGTTCGGGTTTCAATGTAAGTCTCTGGTTTGCTTCGGCAAACCTAATGTAGCTTCCTTGGTTCGATCTGGTGGCTAGACCGGGTTAAGGGGGTTACATTTGGTGGTATCAAAGCCAGGTTTGGTTCGTTTGGGAGGTTGTTGTGTTGTTGTGAGTTATACATGTTGCTTGATTTGCACGGTGATTGTTATTGGTACGCTAATTGCTATGCACCGTGGTTGATATATGTATGCTAAATGTTTTATGCCATGTTGGGAAAGCTTGGGGGTACCCATTACCTTATTATTATAGTCTTGAAAATTGATTTTTGAAATGAAAGTCTTGGATTCTTGCTTGAGGCTTGCATGATTGTTTTCTTTTGAAATAATTATCATGCCTTAGATATATTTTAGCACGATGGGACCGAGAAAAGAGTTGCGATCGAGCGCGATTGCTGCTGCCACTAGACAGGATGATGAAAGAGAAGTTATATCTCCTAGAAGGTTGCCACAATCCCCCACCTAATCCACCTGAGGGAGTGGAGCATGTACTATCTGCGCCGGTTGGGCCAGGGATGGGTGATACGACACCATTAATTCAGACCATGACCGGTGTGTTTCAGGCAGCAATTGTGGGTGTTCATGTGCTAGCACCACCGGTTGATGGGCAAGGTTTTCCGTTTGAGTGTCTTCGTAGTTTGGGCAGAGTTGAGTTCTGAGGTTTGTTGCTTGAGGCTTTTGAGGGTTCGTTGGCCAGCACTGAACGGATATTGGGCTAAATGGGGTGCACCGATACCCGTAAGTTGGGTTGTGCTATTTTTATATTATAGGGTGATGCCTATACGTGGTGGACTACCACTATATCGGGTATGGTGTCCGAAGATGTGACTTGGAAGTTTTTTTGTGGGGTTTTTCGGAAGAAGTTCTTGGGAGTCCGATATCAGTACAAGAGGAAATGAAAGTTCATGGCTCTGGTGTAGGGCAGTATGTCTGTTGAGGAGTACGAGGTGCAGTTCGTGAGGTTGAGTCAGTATGCACCTGAGTTGGTTCTTGACGAGCGTACTCGATGTGATCATTTCCATTATGGGCTAGTGCAGGATGTTAAGACATACATGCTTGCTGCTGATTATACCGATTTTGATGTGTTGGTTTTGCGAGCCAAGGATGTGGAGTAGAATTTAGGCTTGGCTTCTCGATCACGAGGTTCGAGCTTGGGTAAGAGAGCTACTGATTCGGATTATAGTGATGGTTAGGCTAAAAGACACCGTGACAAGAGGTTTCGCCCAGAGTTGAGGCATGGTGGAGGTGATGTGGAACGTGGAGTCTAGGGGCAGGGTGCCCAGGTCAGAGCTTCATATAGCACTTGTTGGGTTTGCAGATCCTGAGACTATTTGAGGTGAGATTGCCCACGGTTGGCCAGTGAGGATCAGACACATGCGCCTATGGTAGCTAATGCTTGTTAGAGTTGTGGGTCGGGCAACCACCAGAGGTGTGATTGTCCGTTGTTGGCTCGAGGTGGGCATGGTGTTGCACCTGTTGTTGTTCTGCACCGGGGTCGTGGTCGCGGACCGTTTCAGCATCGAGATGGGGGACAGAAGACTGTGGCTCATACTCTTGCTATCCAGCCTGAAAATGGTAGATCGGCTATGGTGTATGCGCACCGTGAGGGTCGCAATGACACCGATGTGATTGTAGGTACTTTTACCCTTCAGTCTTTGTCGTTGTATTCGTTGGTTGATTCTGGAACTACTCATTCATACATTTTGAGTGAGCATGCTGAGTTGCTTAATATATATGTTGAAATTCTTAATATGGGAGTTAGAGTGACTAGTTTTCTTGGAGAGACGGTCGTGGTTAGGAGGTTGTATCGTAGGTGTCTGCTGATGGTTCAAGGACATGTGTTTGTCGTGGACTTGATGGAGCTACCATTCTATGGTTTTAACGTGATCTTGGGTATGGATTGGTTGACCGAACATCAGGTTGTGGTGGATTTTGAGACCAATCGGATATCTTTGAGGTTGTCGGATGATTATGAGGTAGTGGTTGTGGGCGAGAATGCCAAGTTTTTGTCTAGTGTTGTTTCGGCTTTAGACGCAAGACAAATGGTGGATTCGGGATGTTAGGCTTATTTATCCTATGTTATGAATCCTAGATCAAAGGAGTTGAGAGTGCATGATGTTTGTACCGTATGTGAGTTTTTGGGTATTTTTCCGAAGGAATTGCTAGGGTTGCCACCTGACAGTGAGGTAGAGTTTGGCATCGAGGTTTTTGCGGGCACGGTACCAGTATCGATTGCTCCGTACCGCATGGCTCAGAAGGAATTGACGGAGTTGAAGACGCAGTTGCAGGAGTTGTTGGATCGGGGCTTTATTAGACCCAGTATTTCACCGTGGAGAGCGCCGGTGCTGTTTGTTAAGAAGAAAGATGGTACATTGCAGATGTGTATAGATTACCGATAGCTGAATAAGTTGACAATAAAGAACGAGTATCCCTTACCGCAGATTGATGATCTGTTTGATCAGTTCAGGGGAGCTTCTGTATAAGATACGGGCATTACGAATTTCTTGTGATGCCGTTTGGTTTGACCAATGCTCTAAATGCTTTTATGGACACGATGAACCATTTGTTTCATGAGTTTTTGGATCAGTTTGTGGTGGTGTTTATCGATTATATCCTTGTGCACTCTTGTACCGAGGAGGATCATGATAGCCATTTACGGATTGTGCTTCAGAAATTGATGGAGAATCAGTTGTATGCTAAGTTAAGCAAATATGAGTTTTGGCTTAAGAAATTTTTGTTTCTTGGGCATATTGTGTCGGCCGAAGGAATTCGTGTCGATCCGTATAAGGTTGAAGCTGTAATGGGTTGGAAGGAGCCCAAGTATGTGACAGAAGTTAGGAGTTTCCTCGGTTTGGCAGGTTATTACCAGAGGTTTGTGGAAGGGTTATCCAGTGTGGCATCTCCGTTAACAAAGTTACTACAGAAGAATGTTAGGTTTGAGTGGATGAATGATAGACAGCAAGCTTTCAAAAGATTGAAGGAAGCCTTGACGCGAGCTCCGATTTTGGTTCAACCATAATCGGGGAATGAGTATGTTGTTTATAGTGTTGCGTCATATTTCGGGCTTGGTTGCGTGTTGATACAAGAGGGTAAGGTAGTGGCGTATGCATCTAGGCAGTTGAAGGTGCATGAACGTAACTACCCTACTCATGATCTTGAGCTTGCAACGATAGTTTTTGCCTTGAAGATCTAGAGGCATTATCTGTATAGTGAGGAATGTGTGGTTTACACGGATTATAAGAGCTTGAAATATCTGATGTCATAAAAGGAGTTGAATCTTAGGCAGCGTACATGGTTGGAGTTGCTTAAGGATTATGATCTGACTATTGAGTATCTTCCGGGGGAAAGCCAATATTGTGGCAGATGCTTTGAGTAGAAAGGCGACTGTGGAGCTGAGAGCTATGTTTGCTCAGCTGAGTGTAACGAGTGATGGAGGTTTGTTGGCTGAGTTGCAAATGAAGTCGTCCTTGTCACAGATGATTAAGGAGAAATAATCGTATGATGGGAGTTTGGTACCTCATATAGAAGATATCATGGATGGAAATCCTACGGATTTTCATTTCAACGGTGATGGGGTGTTGTGTTTCAAAGGTCGAATAGTGGTGCCTGATGATGAAGAATTGAGGTGTACTATTTTGATTGAGGCGCACGCTAGTCCTTTTGCTATGCACCCCGGTAGTACTAAAATGTATCGAGGGTTGAAGGAAGAGTACTATTATGTTGGACTAAAGAAAGATGTGGCTGATTTTGTAGCTCGGTGCATGGTTTGTCAGCGGGTAAAGGCTGACCATCAGTTTCCTTCCGGGTTGTTGCAACCGTTGAAGATATCGGAATGGAAGTGGGAAAGAATCACCATGGATTTTGTGTCTGGGCTGCCTTTGACGCTGACCAAAAATGATTCCATCTGGGTGATCGTAGATCGGTTTACGAAGTGTGCGCATTTTGTGCCAGTGCATACTACGTATACCTTGGACAGGTTGGATGAGCTGTACATCTATGAGATTGTGCGTTTGCACGGGGTACCCAAATCTATAGTTTCAGATAGAGATTCGTGGTTTACCTAGGGATGGAAAAATTACCTGTCCCCGACCCGGTCAAGTTTTTTCTTATGATTTTCGGGGATCGGAGAGAGGCAAGGCTGGTATTTAAAAATGTAAAGTCGGGTCGAGGCAGATTCGGGTATGATATGAAAATTCCCCGCCCTGCCCCGCCCCGGTATTTTTTTGTTATTTTTATTTATTTTTATTATATTTATAAAAATACCACTATATATAAATGCTTTTAGGAGTTTCAAGCTATTTTTTAATTTGTGTTTATCGTAAATTTTTGTTAGATATTGTTCGAATTTTAACATATCTGATTCTAAAAGTCAATGGTCGAGTTTATTTTTTAAAATATGTATTTTTTCTTCATGTGAGTAATTTAATTGGTTTTATTTTATTTTTTATATAGTTTAAAGTCTGTGAAATTTATATTTTGTAAATATAATGGCCGTTTAATTGAATCTAACATTTATCGTTGACGAAATTTAATATATTTTTTTACATTTTCGGGTCGGGTTTATAAATTGGGGCAGGGCGGGTAAATTATTATTTTATTTCCAGGGCGGGGTGGGGTCGGGTTTTGGGACTAATATATCGGGCCGGGTTCGGGGCAACCAAAAACCCACCCCGCCCTGCCCCGTTGCCATCCCTAGGTTTACCGCAAGGTTTTGGGTGAGTTTTCATCGTGCCTTGGGGACCCGATTGAGCTTTAGTACCTCATATCATCCTCATACGGATGGCCAATCGGAGCGCGTGATTCAGGTTCTCGAGGATATGCTGAGGAGTTGTGTTATTGAGTACCAGGGAACTTGGGAAAAGCAGTTGCCGCTGGTGGAGTTTGCTTATAATAATAGTTTTCATGTTAGCATACAAATGGCACCTTATGAGGCGTTGTATGGCATGAAATGTCGTACGCCCGTGTGTTGGGCAGAAGCGGGGGAAAAGTTTGTATCGATAGCCAATGTCCTGAAAGACACCACCGAGAAGGTAAAGTTGATATGTGAGCGCTTAAAACAGCTATTGATCGCCATAAATCCTATGTGGATTTGAAGCGTGTGGATATAGAATACGCTGTGGGTGATAAAGTGTTTTTGAAGGTGTCGTCTTGCAAGAATGTGTTGCGTTTTAGGCGGAAAAGGAAGCTTAGCCCGAGGTTCATTGCACCGTACGAGGTTGTTGAGCGAGTGGGTCCTGTTGCGTATCGTTTGAGGTTACCTTCGGAGCTGGGGAAGATTCATGATGTGTTTCATGTTTCGGTGTTGTGAAGGTATAGGACGGATCTATCGCACGTCATGCCGGTGGAAGAGATTGAGTTGAGATCGGATCTCACTTATGACGAGGAACCAGTAGAGATTCTTGATACCAGCAATAAGGTGCTACGTGGCAAAATAGTCGAGCTGGTTAAGGTGTTGTGGAAGCACTGCGGTGTTGAGGAGGCCACGTGGGAGCGTAAGTCACACATGTTGAACCAGTTTCTGCACCTGTTTCCTCTAGGTAAATTTCGAGGATGAAATTTATTAAGTGAGAGATATTTGTAACGCCCCGATTTTAGGGCATAGCGGTTTAGTGGTTATTAGACAGTTTGGTGGACCAGAGTAGAGATTCGAGTCGGTTTCAGGATCGTAAATTTTTGGCTTTGGGAAAATTATGGGAAAATGTTTAAAAATCATTATTAATTATATATTTAATAATGATGGAATCAATTTTGAAAAAT
The DNA here is from genome assembly GCA_019671005.1 of Hibiscus mutabilis. Taxonomy (NCBI): domain Eukaryota; kingdom Viridiplantae; phylum Streptophyta; class Magnoliopsida; order Malvales; family Malvaceae; genus Hibiscus; species Hibiscus mutabilis. Next base: position 32,782,826 of record CM033750.1, on the reverse strand, counting down.
TAGTTTTGGAAGGTGGACATTTTGGTTAGTGACCAAAATGAAAGTTTTGAAAACTGTGATTTCTTAGTGACTAAAATGGAAAGGGTCAAATATTTAGAATCTTTAAGAAGCTATTTTACCAGTTTGTTTCTGAAGGTTTCTCCCTTAATTTAATTAATTTAAACATGTGCTTTAATTAATAATTAAGGTGGATTTTGTTAAAAAGGTGGTTATCTTTTCTTAAACAAAAATCACGTCATTTTTCTCTCAACTTTTTCTCTATATTCTCTCCTCAGCCAAAAAATTAGATTTCATCAAATTTCCAAAGGCGAGGTGGTTTCTAACTTGATTTTATTGTTTCAAATTGTTTTACAAAGATTGTTTATACAAAACCTCACATTAATCTTGTGATTTCTTACCTTTTCACAAATCAATTGAGGGAGAAACTTCACAATAGGGGTAAGGTCCGAGATCTACTCTATTGTATGGCTCTTTATTGAAATTCCTAAGCATTTGATCCTTGCCTTTGTATTTCTAATCTGATTTTGATGATTTTCTAATGATTAAATGAGATCTTTGGGGAAAATGTGTTGATTCGCGAATTGAATCTGATTTCCAGTATGTAATGGTGATTTGAATCATATTTTGGATGTTTAACAATGTCGATAAGTGATTTTTATCAATGAAATCCCGAAACATAAGAGTCTCTATTTGTTTAGGTTGTTAGTTTTGAAGTTTTGTGTTGAATCTATGGTTGTAAGGTTGCTGGAGGTGGTGTGTTGTCTTGGATCTGTTTTTAGATGTATTTTGGTGTTGAAAATGATGCTAGGTTGATAGATGTTGGCTGTGTTGTGAATCAAAGTGCTTTGGTCTTGATTTCGGTTGTTGTGGAGGGTTAATTGTGAGGGTGTTGTGGAAATCCGAGAAGGATTGTGTTTGCTGTGTTTACAATGCATTATGATGCATTAATCCTCTATTGTTGTATGGTAAAACATGGGAGGTTGATCCGAAGGTGTTTGGAGAAGCGTAGGAGACTTCAGATGCTTGTTTGCACGTCGACGAATTGAAGTTTAGCGTATCCGTGAGTGAAAATGTGGTTTATAGCGTTTCGTTATTTTGAGAATAGAGTTTGGGAGTTATGGTAGAGCTTGAAATGCTTACCTAGACTCGGAAGTAAGTATAAAGTGGTTTTACTCTCTCGGTCGTGCTAGCGTTTGACGGTTTTATGCACTTGTTTTAATTACATGTTACCTACTGTTAAAAGATGTTTTAAAGTATTTGATACACTATTTTTAAGCATAAAATGCTAAAAGGATGCACATGGTAAGTAATCCTTGTAAGTATGGTCCACACTTGTGTTTTAAAGCATGGTTGTTGCTTTGGAAATGGTATGGTTTACTGCTTGTTAAAAACAGTGTGGTAAATGTTGAAATGGTTAATTATATTGGCAAGTGATGTGGTTTTAAAATTGTTATCGGATATAGTTGGTTGGCCATAGGATTGAGTGCACTGTAAAATAAGTCGTCTTGGATGTTGAAGGGTTTATATTGTGTACCAAATACTCCATCCAAGTACCCTAATGGTAGAGGGGTTTAACAGTACCGAATACTCCCGTTAGTGGGATTAAGCATCTAACCGATGAGAGGGATGTGTTTTCGCTGTGGGTTGAAAGTGTACCCGGTTGTTATTGTACCATGTTGTTATTGTATCGCTATTCCGGTTGAGATGGCTTGAAGTGTTGGGTTAACACTTGTTGAATCCGTGTATCCGATGAAGTCTTTTATTAATGGACTTGTTATTGATCACTTGTAAGATAGTATAATTGTTAATGTATCATTGAAATGTTTTATGTTGTATAATGAGATTTATACATGTTTCTCCTTAAGCTTTGTATTTGGTAGTAATGCATGAGAAGGCTTTAGTGGAGGGTTAGCAATGGGATTTGCTGTTGATTAATGATACATGTAGCATATGGTTTATTATCCTGGTTTTAATGATATAAAGTGCATGTTTTCAAAAGAGGCATGATGATGATGTTTTTAAAGGATGATGTTAAATAAATGGTTTTAAATGCATTGATGGTGGTTGTTTTGAGCATTCCTCACTAAGCTTTGTGTGCTTACGCTCTTGTTGTCCATCAATGCAGATAATTGAGGTCTTGGAAGGAAGCAAGAAGCAAGGGGATCTTGGCAAGACTTGTTTTCAATGTATGTCTTTGTTATACTATATTGAATAAGGGCAATGGGGTACCTATTGTATTTTGGGAGATGTTTTGTGGAACTCCATGTTTGAGCATGTTTCTTTAGTTGCTTTTAGGTTGTAAATGGCCTTTAAAGATTGTTTTGATGCTGGTTTACCTTTTTGACATGTTGCTTGGATGGAAATTAGAAAGCATGCCTATAGAATCTCTTTGATGGTCGATGTCATATTACGATTTTGAATTTATAAAGCTTGGATGTTTGTGGTATGCTTGGTATGCTAGGGTTATGTTATGAGTATGTTAGAATGGTTTGAGAATACTTTTAGAATGAAAAACCTGCAGTTTGTGACATTACAGGTCCAGGCGTTCTGATACGCGGAGGACCTTATCGATACGGTTGGACATTTTCTGGTCTTGGGAAATCGGTAAATGCAAAGGAGTATCGGTACGCCAGGGCATTTTTGGCTTGGCGTAACGATACGGGCAATGGTGTATCGGTACACGTTCTAGCCTCTAGAATTTCACTTTTTCAATCCAAACCCATGTAAGCATACCGGTACGTATGTTAAATAAATTCAAAAGTTAGGTAAGTTCGTTATGGCATATCGATACCTAGCTTGGCATATCGGTATGGGATATTTTTATGCGTATCGGTACGGTGACACCCGTACATACCCGAGGCCATTTTCTGTAATTAGTTTGGCAGTTTTGCTTTCATTGCATTTTAGTCCCCGAAACTTGTCCATGTGACTGTATGAGCTTGAATGATCAAATTGAGATGAAATTTGAGATGAATGTTCAGAACCTGACTAATTAAAGATTGGTATTTTATAAAGTGGCTTAACGTAATACCCATTTTTTGTCCGGACCCTAAATTATATTCGAACCATTTATCATAGTTAAACCAAATTCAAAAAATTAATTAATTAAAATAGCAAAAAAAGAAAAAGGGCATGCCGCCCATACCCTGCCAAGTAAACGCCCCTCTCATACTTCCTCCCATACTTGCACCATGCCACCTCATGCCCTATGCACCCACACTCCACGCCACTTCACTTTATTCCCCTCATATCATCCATTTTAAAACAACACACAATTGAAACAATGGGGAGGGCCGGCCATTTCAAACAGAATGAAAAAATTGAAAGGGGGCTCTCGGCATTGAAGGAAAAAAAACAATGGAGCTCTCGGCTATTGAAGAAAATAGGGGGAAGAGCAGGCATTCACCCCTCATTTTATTTTGGGTATCCTTTTTATGTATGTTTATGGTGTAATCATTTTTTAAGCTAATGATTTTTTATTAGTAATCTCTTATTTATTTTTACTTATTACGTTTTTATATGTTTTTATGTTTATATCTTTCTATATGTTGTTAGGATGTTTAGATTAATTCTTTATGGTTGTTTAATATTTGTTTTTTAATTTTCTCATATGTAAATATGTGTGTTTACTTTTATAATGATGTGTAGTTGTTTATGGCTTTTATTTGCGTATATGTACGTATGTATATATGTTTTTAGTATGCATCTATGTACATTGCGTTATATATATGTGTATTAAGTTGTGTATTACCTATATATGTTAAGTAATATATGAGAGTATATACTATGTTTCTTTTTAGTATATGTTTATATAATACTATATTTATATTTATTGTTTTTTGCCATATTTTTTTTGTATACGTATGTGTTATATATTTTAGTATGTGTTATTTTAAATTCCTTGTTATATTAGTTTTATTATTATTATTATTATTATTATTATTATTATTATTATATTTATACAAAATAATCTATTTTCTATATGTTATATATATTAAGATTATATTTTTATTATTATGTATATATACATATAGTATTCTAATATGTATTTATTACGTATATGTTTTTTGGTATGTGAAACATGTTTTATATTATTATGTATATATAATTTTTTTCTACAACCCATATTTTACGTATAACTTTTTATATTTTCTATATTTTTATATCAGATATATATAAGATTTTATGTATATTTATATTGTTGTTTGTACATGTTATTATATTGTTATACTAGATAACTATTTATGTATGTTTTAGAGTAGCATTTTATTTATGTTAGATTAGTATTTTAGTATGTTAGTATTTATTTATATTTTTATGGTATTGTATTTATTTATATTTTCCATATTTAAAGGTTGCATAATGGGATATATTTTGTCAATGCGGTGCCATTTTATTCGAGCGTAAACGGGGCCAGTATCAGACGTAGTGATGGTGGTTGGGCGTTTACTCTCGGATAACGGGGCCTTTAAAATCTACTCGCACCTATAACCAAATTTTAATTTAATTGTCACTTTAATCCGGAAAGTCTAATATTAATAAAGCGGTAATTATTAAAGTACCAATTTTGGACGGTGTGGGGGTGCTAATCCTTCCCCATCTGTAACCGACTCCCGAACCCGACATTTTGAAATCTCTGGTTTTTACGGTGTCCGGTCCACCTTGAGTGGCCGGTGGCGACTCAATTTTTAAATAAAACATGGGTTTTCTAAAATCCCACGGAATACTTCATTACAAAATAAGACCCGCATTTTTTAGCGAGAGGGACATCGCTACAGATGGCGACTCCGCTGGGGACATTTTTGTTTTTTCAAAAAAATAAAAGAGTCGAGCTTTTTTCAAATAATTACCGCTTTACTAATATCGAAAGTTCCGGATTAAAGTGACTATTAAAGTAACATTCGGTTATAACTGCGTGTTTATTTTAAAGCATTTAAAATTTGGCATATAAATCTGTCCTTTTAAGTGGGGGAAAACGCTAATGCTTTCGTGAGGTATCATTCCTCCGTGTAGGCCTAGCAAGTACCTTCGGGGCTCGAGTACCTTATGCTTTCGTAAGGATATCGTTCCTTCGTCCAGGCATAAACGAATGGGTCCCCCTGAATTGAACCCGGTTGAAAGGAGCCTATAATGGGTGATGACTAGGGGCCTTGCTACTCTTAGTAGGGGACAGCAAGGATAATTTGGGTACCTCTTAGCACCAAAACTGCATGTAGAGAACATATAGAAACCCACCCTTTTAGAGCCATGCAGATAACCTAGGTGTTTTAGATGGGATGTAAATATGGTTGTTTTGTTTGTTTTGCCCTTTTATTTGTTTATTTATTTTATTCGGTACTGACTCATTTTCTTTTTTGCTTTGCTTTCTTTTGTGCATACATCATTGCATTTGCACTACATGAAGGTGTTGGTTCAAGTGGTTTGCCCGATCAGAAATCTTTCATTTTCACCTTATTTACTTCAATTTATTCATTTGATTATTCTAATTTCAAATTGACCCATTTTTGTGATCACATCATATATGTTTATTTTGGCATTCACTACATGGCATATCATAACACTTTAATTTTTTTCATTTTACCAGGATGAAATGCTGATTCACGACTGATTCTCAATTTAAAAAATTATCATCGGGAGACAATCTAGTACTCTAGATATCGAGGTAATATTCAAAGCTGCAAATGAATCCCATGAGTTCGGAAGTTGTGCCACGAGAACCATTTTTTAATCAGTACTTTCGCATCTAAGACACGTACCTCACATTTACATGCATACATTTTGAAAATTTTAAAGTCAGTCCTCGGGTTGCCCCATTAAATACAACAAAGTTGGTCGACCTAGCACCTTACAGAACCTCTACAAGAGCCTTATCTTGGGGCATGTCCAAAAGCACCATCCACATCTTTTACAAATATTGTGCCCCTAACAAAGCCCTAGTATGGGGGCATTCTTTGCCAAGGTCCAGCCTTCATTTCCAAGTCAAACCCTTACACCCCTGAAATGTCTACATCGATCATAGTCTGCAAAATTTCACCCAATCCAAAAAATAATGAGCTGTCATAAACCAACACACTTTATAAACCCAACTTAGGGGGAAACAAAATGTGCACCAGAGTTTCAAATTTGCTACAAGAGCAGTTTCAGACAATGGCACAGAAAGAACAAAATGTTGGGGCATGCACCCAGATAGATGATCGAACCCAAGAAGAGGTTAGGGCACCGTCACATACAAAAGACCAAGATCCTAACAGGACCAGTGAGGAGTCAGTGGCATTCTTTTGAGGATCGAAAAAATCATGTCACATTCATGCATGTAGTTGATTTATCTTGCATGGAATCATTTTTGTGTACGTCATACATTTAGATTAAGTGCATACACCAAAATCGCCATGCATTTAGGGTAGACACATAAAATTAGATACATTCATGCAATCTTGCTTGTACATAACAGGTCTACGGAAAATACCGAGTACCCTCAATATGGGGGCAATGACAAGAGGGCAACTCTAGTCCTGAATGAGGCCAAACACGAAGAAGATGCTGAAACACCCAAAATAAAAGGTATCAGCGACAAAATCTTTGACAATTACTGACCAATGTTTTTCCTTTTGTAGGATTTTATTCCTCCAACGATGGTGTGACAGACGTCAACATTCTCCCGATTTCTACTATTGCCAATAAAAATTCTTTTCAGACCCTGCCCTCTGTCGATAGAAAAATAGCGTAAATTTTTCCAGGCATTGTCTCGCTGTCAGTGGCGCAGTCATCCAACATCTTGCAAATCATGCCTCTGTTAGTGGTGGTACGCCAACTTAATGTAGATCTTGCCTCCGTCGGTGGTGTTGCAAATCAAATTTTCATTCGAATCATGTCTCTCCATCAGTGGTGTAGCGGGTCTCACATTTTGCTGATCTAGTCTCTTCGTCAGTGGTGTAGCAGATCAAATCCTCTCCAGGTCTTGCCTTTTTTTACGGTGTTGCAGCTAGACCAAACTTTTCCTTGGAATTTGTTTTTTAGTTACAAGAAAAATATAAAAAATCAAGAAAAAATAAAAAACGAAAAAACAAACAAAAACAAAAGAAGAAGAAGAAGAAGAAGAAAGAGAGAAAAAAAAAAGAAAATAAAAAAAGAAGAAAAAAATCACAGGAAAAATAAAAAAGAAAAAAAAATCAGAAGAAGTCTAAAAATAAAAAAAAAATCAAAATGAGCTTTCATCCACCGATCCTGCCTCTTCGTCAGAGTTGTAGCTGGATCAAATATTTAGACCTTGCCTCTTCGTCGGTGTTATAGCTTGGTCAAATCTAACTTTCGGTTCTGCCTCTTCGTCGTTGTTGTAGTTGAACCTAAATTCACTAACTCTCGGTCTTGCCTCCTCGTCAGTGTTGCAGCTGGATCAAATTTTGTAGACCGTGCCTCTTCGTCAATGTTGTAGCTTGGTCAAATCTAACTTTCGGTTCTGCCTCTTCGTCGGTGTTGTAGCTGAACCTAAGTCATTAACTCTCGGTCTTGCCTCTTCGTCGGTGTTGTAGCTAGACCAAATTCACTAACTTTTGATCCTGCCTCTTCGTCGATGTCGTAGCTGGATCAACATTACTAACTTTAGACCATACCTCTTCGTCGGTGTTGTATCTTGGTCAAAATTTACCAACTTTCTAGTTGTATCAATGTTGTATCTAAAAAAATTGAAAAATTCAAAAGGAAAAAGAAAAAAAATGAAAAAGAAGAAAAAAAGAGAAAAGAATGAAAAGGAAAATAATAGAAAAAAAGAAAAAAGATGAAAAAAGAGAAAAAATCAAAATGAGCTTTCAAGCAAATTCCGATCATGCCTCTTCGTCAGAGTCGTAGCTTAATCACACAAAAAGAACAACTTTCCGATCCAGTCTCTTCGTCAGAGTTGTAGCTGGATCAAATCTTCAGACCTTGCCTCTTCGTCAGTGTTGTAGCTTGGTCAAATCTAACTTTTGGTTCTGCCTCTTCGTCGGTGTTGTAGCTGAACCTAATTCACTAACTCTCGGTCTTACCTCTTCGTCGGTGTTGCAGCTAGACCAAATTCACTAACTCTTGATCCTGCCTCTTCGTCGGTGTTGTAGCTGGATCAACATTACTAACTTTAGACCATGCCTTTTCGTCGGTGTTGTAACTTGGTCAAGATTTACCAACTTTCAAGTTTTATCAATGTTGTATCTAAAAAAAAGAGAAAAAGAGAAAAAAGAAGGAAAATGAAGAAAAAAGAAAAAGAAAAAGAAAAAGAAAAAGAGAGCAAACGAAAAAAAGTAGAAAAGAAAAAGGAAAAAGAAAAGGAAAACAAAGAAGAAAAAGAAAAAAGAAAAAGAAAAAGAGAAAAAGAATAAGTTGTCAGTTTCTGGTCTTGTCTCTTCGTCAGAGTTGTAACTAGATTAGACATCAGAACTTTCATCCATCGGTCATGCCTCCTCGTCAGTGTTGCAGCTGGATCGAATTTTGTAGACCCTGCCTCTTCGTCGGTGTTGCAGCTGGGTCAGACTCTCTTTAGGTATTAGCTTATTATCAATAATGTAGCAAGTTGGACTCATTTTGCTTTTGCAACCGACAACCTCTTATTTTGAAGATTTTGCTTCCCAAGAGTAACAAGGTAGATCAACCAAGAAAGAAAGAAGACCTGCATCAAAGAGAAAGAAGATATACAGAAGAACGAAGACGTACGTCAAGAGGAGAAGCCTAGCCGGACCGGACCATAATGGGCCATTCTTAGTCTTTGCTTTATTGTTGTTACACAACAATGAGCAAAGAGGGGCAACTGTAATACTCATTTTTTGTCCGGACCCTAAATTATATTCAAACCATTTATCCTAGTTAAACCAAATTTAAAAAATTAATTAATTAAAATAGCAAAAAAAAAGAAAAAGGGCATGCCGCCCAAACCCTGCCAAGCAAACACCCATCCCATACTTCCTCCCATACTTGCACTATGCCACCCCATGCCCTATGCACCCACACTCCACGCCACTTCACTTTATTCCCCTCTCATCATCCATTTTAAAACAACACACAATTGAAACAAGGGGGAGGGCCGACCATTTCAAACATAATGAAAAAATTGAAAGGGGGCACTCGGCATTGAAGGAAAAAAATAATAGAGCTTTCGGCTATTGAAGAAAATAGGGGGAAGAGCCGGCATTCACCCCTCATTTTATTTTGGGTATCCCTTTATGTATGTTTATGGTGTAATCCTTTTTTTTAATCTAATGATGTTTTATTAGTAATCTCTTATTTATTTGTAGTTATTACGTTTTTATATGTTTTTATGTTCATATCTTTCTATATGTTGTTAGGATGTTTAGATTAATTCTTGATGGTTGTTTAATATTTGTTTTTTAATTTTCTCATATGTAAATATGTGTATTTACTTTTATCATGATGTGTAGTTGTTTATGGCTTTTATTTGTGTATATGTACGTATGTATATATGTTTTTAGTATGCATCTATGTACATTACGTTATATATATGTGTATTAAGTTGTGTATTACCTATATATGTTAAGTAATATATGAGAGTATATACTATGTTTCTTTTTAGTATATGTTTCTATAATACTATATTTATATTTATTGTTTTTTGACATATTTTTTTTTGTATACGTATGTGCTATATATTTTAGTATGTGTTATTTTAAATTCCTTGTTATATTAGTTTTATTATTACTATTATTATATTTATACAAAATAATATATTTTCTATATGTTATATATATTAAGATTATATTTTTATTATTATTATGTATATATGCGTATAGTATTCTAATATGTATTTATTACATATATGTTTTTTGGTATGTGAAACATGTTTATATTATTATGTATATATAATTTTTTTTCTACAACCCATATTTTACGTATAACTTTTTATATTTTTTATATTTTTATATCATATATATATATATATAAGATTTTATGTATATTTATATTGTTGTTTGTACATGTTATTATATCTTTATATTAGATAAGTATTTATGTATGTTTTAGACTAGCATTTTATTTATGTTAGATTAGTATTTTAGTATGTTAGTATTTATTTATATTTTTATGGTATTGTATTTATTTATATTTGCCATGTTTAAAGGTTGCATAATGGGATATATTTTGTCAATGCGATGCCCTTTTATTCGAGCGTAAACGGGGCCAGTATCAGGCGTAGTGATGGTGGTTGGGCGTTTACTCTCGGATAACGGGGCCTTTAAAATCTACTCGCGCCTATAACCAAATTTTAATTTAATCGTCACTTTAATCCGGAAAAGTCTAATATTAATAAAGCGGTAATTATTAAAGTACTAATTTTGGGCGTGTGGGGGTGCTAATCCTTCCCCATCTGTAACCGACTCCCGAACCCTACATTTTAAAATCTCTGGTTTTTACGGTGTCCGGTCCACCTTGAGTGGCTGGTGGCGACTCTATTTTTAAATAAAACACAGGTTTTCTAAAATCCCACGGAAGATACCATTTTCAAAATAAAGTAAAACAAACATAAAAACCACATTTTATTTTAGTGAGAGGGTACATCGCTACACTTAAATCCTGCAAATTTCATGTATTTGCAATTTGGTCCCTAAATTGCAAAAGTGATCAATTGGATGTCAAAATGATGCCCGATTGAGTTTGGGTTATACCTGAGTGATGCATGTACATGTAGGATTAATAACTGGCATCTGGACAAGATAAAAAGAAAAAATGGTTCGGGTTTAGATGTAACTCTCCGGTTTGCTTCTGCAAACCTAATGTAGCTTCCTTGGTTCGGTCTGGCGGCTAGACCAGGTTAAGGGGGTTATAGATCGTATGCACGTCCCATGGGTAAGATTGAGGACGTATTGGTAAAGGTAGATAAATTCATATTCCTTGCTAATTTTATTATTTTAGAATATGAGGTTGATATTTATGTCTCAATAATATTGGGAAGACCATTTCTTGCCACGGGTAGGACCTTAATTGATGTTCAAAAAGGTGAGCTTACTATGCATATGAATGACCAACAGGTTACATTTAACATTTTTTAAGTTCTTAAATGTACAAATGAACCTGAAGAATACCAAGTTGTTAAGCTGATGGAGTCCATTATCAATATGGACATAGCACAGCTTTGCCAAGGCACGGATGTTGATGCCAAGAAGTAAGATTTTAACATCGTGATGGGTGAAGAATTTGAAGAACCAACTAAGCTGAAGCAGAAAAAATTCACTGCAACAAAAATGCCAGAGATGTTGTGGCTAGAAACTGATAATTTAATGAAGATTGTTACAACAATTCTGAAACATTATGAGGATGACTATACCTTGACATCAAAGGAGAAAGAAGCAGCAAAGCCTAAGAACTAATAGGGTGCTAAGTTTGACCAAAGGTTCTCGAGACCTACAACAAAAAGATATTTTGGTTTTCTAAGATGGTTGTTCAAAGCTACCATGGCAAAATATTCTCCTTCATTGTGCAATCGAGAGTTTGACATACTCAAAGGAAAGAAATTTTTTGGCCTTCTATGTTGGTTATTCGAACAAAAGATTACCACAACCCTCCGTCTACCAACCAAAGGCCAAAGACTAAAGCACTATTGGGAAGAAAGTCGGAATAATGCCTAAGAAACCATTCTCCTTGCGAAAATTCAGTAACTTTTTGCCAACCCAGTATGGTCATTGTAAATAATTTAGGAGAGTTATTTTCTTTGCAGTACTTAAGATATCTCAATTTTAAATTTTTAGCTTTTTATTTTATTTTTTTTTCTATTTTGAAAGGTTTCTTTGATTCTTAGCACTTGAAATTTTGCTAAGAGACTATGCCGAGTTTTGATGCCAAAACACCCAAGGCTGAATCGACCACTCAATTGCCATCTGATGTCGTGGCATTACTTTTCTAGATCTATCAACGCCAAGAACTCCTCATCCAGAAGTTTCAAAAGGTTGGGGAGCAAAACCTGGTAATTTGGCAATATATTGAGGCCAGAGACCGTGCCCTAAAGGTATCTCTTGAAGTAACGTCCGCCAATCCTTTTCCACGATATCCAAAGTTCCCAACCGACCTCCGTGCAACAGAATGAATACCAGTCATTCCTCAGCTTGATCAAACTCCAGCCTAGCAATCTGATGCCACTATACTAGTGTCACATACCCATGAAGATTTTGCCAAGTACAAGACCCAATATGTGGACGCTGTGTCTGACGATGAAGTACTTGTAGTTGATGCCACAATTGAAAGAAAGACTGGCTCCACTCGCCAAAATTATCCCTCATGGGAGTCCTCATCCCCTTAACTCCTTACATTCATGTTTTTCATTTTTAGCATGCATTCCATTTGTATATATGCGTTTTCATGCATTGAGGACAATACCCAGCTTAGGTTTAGGGGTGTGTGTTGCCTCGTATTTATTTTTATGACATGCATTTTATGTTTCTATTTGCATTTTGTTATTGCCATATAGATTAGGTAGAACTATGCATACCAAACGTTAAAAAATTACCACGGCATGATTTTTAACCTGATAATTTTGCTAACACGTTTGCTAGCATAGTTAGAATTTGCACTAGTATGCCCTATCCGATGATGAAATTAAAATCTTTAGTTAGCATGAGCCAGTAGATTATAAGTGTCAGGTTGCTTGACAATTGATCTCTAGCTTTGAAAAATCTAGTCTCACTTAAACACGTGATATGCATCTAGTTCCCAAGACAAACTTAGGATTCTTGAAACTGAACTTAGGAAAAAAACAATGCCATGATAAAAGTAAACAATAAGGCAACAACATTTTGCCAACGACAAGTAATATTTTAGAACACTCCTCTGCGTTAGAGACAATAAGTAACTTAAGACTTCGTGGTTTGCTCCCTCTTAGTTCTCAAGCCAACAAAACTTTAGGGTATGAGTGTAATGGGTTAGCTTAGTGGTGTAGTCTGGATTAATGTGGGGATTCGTGATATGCTCCCTCTTATTTCTCACGCCAAACAACGTCATGGCGCGAACCCCAATTTAATGCCAACAAAAAAAACCTTTGGTGAATAATAAAAAAATATATTTCTGAGTTTGGAAAGTAAATATTTGCTAAGGGGGTTAACAGATACTTGATGCAAATTGCTTACACTTCATGACCCTATGCTAGCGTTATATTGCTGCACTTGAATTTGTTGATCTGCTTGGCATTACTGCTCTTGGATATCTGAGAAAAAAATTAGGACCAAATTCTACTTGCTAGTGCGTGTTGTTAATCAAGAAAATTTTGCCATGGTACTTTGCTTTATTTTTGGAAAAATTTGCCAATGTATTTTGCTTTATTTTCTATTTTTATATCTTTTAGTTGCATTACTTGAGGACAAACAATGAGCTAGATTTGAGGGTGTTAACTCCTCAAAAGTACTATTTTCATGTATATTTATCCATGCTTTACTTGACTTTGGGTACATATTTGTGCATTTAGTAAGTACAATCATGCATTTGCATATAGGAGTTAAGGAATGTTTTCTTTACCAGAGTGGAGAGGTATTTTCCTTGCTGTGGCAGGTCAGGAGCAGGATTGGCAGAGTAGAGTGGAGGAGCAGAAGCAAAATGCTAGACTCGGTTGGCAAAAGTATGACGAGAATTGCTAAGCTCAGTGGGTAAAAGAATGAAGGACGATGACGTCAGCCCTAGTTAGAACCAGATCAGCCAAATTTAAATTCAAAAAAATGATAAGCAGATAACATGCCTATCCTGGTGTGTAATCAAATTTCAAATTTCAAACCCAATCTAGGGTTTCCACGAGTGTATATTTAAAGAGGATCGATTATTGAGCCAAAGGAGGTTGCACCGTGGTGAAAGAGAAAGCTAGAGGGTAATGTGGTTCAACCATCTTAAACCAAGAGCTCTGGAGCATTTGAAGGGCTGCATCGATGGACCTCCTTCTTTGCCTATTCTCTTAGTTTAATTTTTATTTGAATGATGATGTTGAGATACGATATATTTTGGATGGATCCCCCAACCATGTACTAAGCTTTTACAGTTGGTTGGGGATGTTTATGATAAACACTAAGGTTTAATTTTAGTTTTTAATAATTGAATGCCTTGGCATTTTTGTCTATCTTGTAGTACTTCATTTCCTTAATTCTTTGCCATACGACAGTTGACATTGTATGTTTATCATGCCTTAATATCTTAACAGACTTAAGGGGCAACGATTAGTTGACATGTTCTAAGGAGAAAAACTTCGATAGAAGATGTTCAAGTAGATGAGTTTACTTCAGAAGTGAATCTACCTCTTAGGAGTATAGATTGAAACTTAATCTAGTTAATTAATGAAAACTTCACTATAGACATGTAGAGGTTAATAGGGGTTAACTTAGGGTATTGCCATCGACAGAGGTAATGAAATCTGTTCGGCAATAAATCCAAGGCAGGGCATTATTAATAACTAGCATTACTGGCATGACATCTAGGTCTCCCTTGCCAACGCTCATCATTATTTGAATACTTTTATTTGCCAAACTATTTTCGCTTTTACTGCATTGTCTTAGCTATTTTTTAAATAAAAAACCCATATCAAGTTCAACACTTTTGTTCCCTTCAACAAGTAAAATATCTAGCAATTAAATTTTTGGTCAATCCATGTGTATACAATACTCAGCTCACTGCTGTATTACTTGCTGACCGTGTATACTTGCACTAAACATACTTCACTTGGCATTATTTCCTTACATATTTACATCATTTAATCTATTATTTGCCAAGCGTTAACAAAGTCAACAGATTGATATTAATTTCTCATTCAATTCATTTGGGGAGCATATAATAGAGAAAAATAAGAGTATGTTTGGTTTTAAAAATGTTTTTTATTTTTATTTTTTTCAAAAATTGGAGAACATGTTTGGTTAATAAAAATGAAAAACTTGTTTTCAAAAATAAAAATAGTAAAACCGTGATTGGTATATTTTTCATAATAGAAAATAAACAAGTAATTATTAAATAATTAAATTAAAATATATTTATTGGAAAAATATTATCATTTTAATGAAAAATATGATTAAATAAACTAGGGTTTAAAATTAATAAAAAGTTGTCATTAGAAGGATTCGAACCAGTGTTAAATAAAGTTAAACTTAAAAAACCATTATTTCCATTATTTTCATCTTTTCTATTTTCCTAAAACATTTTCAATAGAAATAGTGAGCTATCTTGGTCATTTGCTATGTCTTCACTATCCTTGAGAAGGAAAAACAATACTAGTAAACTCAAAACAGGATTAAAAATAGCATCTCTCATCAAAAATAAAGAAATCAAAATTATTCCAATCTCATGGTTGAAAAAGGTAAAAAATAATAATATTATAGTTTAATATGTAAACAATTTCTTGTTTAATACTAGAGAATAAATAAATGACGTAGATGATATTGATCCAACTCATTTGTACATTGTTGATTTTCTAACAACACCTAAAAAAATAATACGTCTTCTAATTATTTTCTCATAACTCTGAAGGGAATAATTAATTTTTTAATTTATTGTTCTTTATTTTAATTTACTTTACTTAATAATTGTTATGTTTTATATTTTTATTTTGAATATTTTTTGTGAAATTTATTTATTCTCCTTGACAATAATATAGTATACAATATATATAGAAGGATATTTACTTGAAAATAAATTATATTAATAGTTATGTTTGCATGTAATTTTATTTTTTTAAATATAATTATGTATTCAAATTAAATTGGACAAATAAACTATATTAATTCCTTATAATGTATTTAAAATTTATGTTTTTATAAAAAAAATATTTTACATATAAAAATATTATTAATGAGTTACCAAATAATTTTATAAAAAAATATTTTTATATACCAGCAAGTATTGGGTGCTTTTGTAAGGCACATTACACTCCCAAAGTGAGGGCACGCGTTTAAACCTTGAAGACGACATTGTTAGGAGGAGCAGCCTCGCACCCCGTACATGGACTATAAGTTGGACATGCATATTACTAAAACAATATTTTTATATTTAATTTTATTTTAAGTTGAAATCTTTTATATATGATCACATCAATTAATTTAAAATATAATTCAAATGCTTGAATTTTAAAACATGTCTAAATCAAACATTTTATTTTTGGTATAATGTCAAAAAATGCTCATAACGTTTGACTGAATAGTCATTTTAGTCCCTATTCTTTTTTGAAGCAATTTAACCAACAACGTTTCATTTTGGGTCAAAATAACCCATATGCAGACGAAAATTTGTGAGTTAACTAACGATATATCATATATAGCTTGAAATGGCGTGACAAACCTACATGGCAGTGCACACTGCAATAGCAATGTCATATAGACAAATATGTTGACTTTATAGAATGGCATACGAGTCAAAAAATAATTTTAAAAATTGAATAAAATACAAAATATTTTTTCTTCTGACGTGTCATTCTACCAAGTCATTTCAAGTTGTTTATCGTTATTGGACTAACAATTTTCATCCCTAGATGGGCCATTTTGACCCAAAATAAAATGTTGCCAGTTAAATTGCTTCAAAAAAAGAAAAAAATAGGCCAATGTGACTATTCAATCAAACGTTAGGGGTATTTTTTGGCATTATGCCTTATTTTTTTCAAAACACTTTTTTGACAACAATCCTAAGAAATTAAATTTACTTAACACTTTTCAACATCAATGCTAAATTGGCCACTCAATGTTAGTTTGACATTGATTTTGAAAAAAATGCTTTCTTTTGAATTATTTAATTTAAAGTTTAATTGTTCGATATTACTCTCAATAAGTATTTGACATTATTTTTAAAATATAAAAAAATTAATAATATAAATAGGCAAATAAATAATTTTAGTGAAAATATTTTTTAACAAAATTTTAAAAGTTAAAATTTCACTTTGTTTTTTTTTTCAACGTTAGGATTTATGTTTTGATATAATAATTGAAAATAGTTTGGACTAATTTGAAAAGGTTTCAAAATGGTTTTAAGTTCAAACAACTTGAAAAATAAGTTTGAGAAGTTTTTGAGAGGTTTTGGAAATGTTTTAAAATAGCCAAACTAACGTTTTCAACACAGGCGTACCGATACGGTATACCCGTATCGATATTGTCCAAGCGTTTCAGCTACAGTACTTTTCCAGTAACCAAAAATCGTACCGATACGCCCCTAGGCGTACCGATACGGAGTGGATCGTTTCGATACGCCACGTGGCATACTGATATAATTTACAACCACCCTAACGGCTATTTGAATTGTAGGTCGTATCGATACGGACTCTGGCGTTCCAATACAGCGTACTGAAACGGACCAAGGCGTACCGATGCGCATAGCCAGTATGAGCATAATGGCTAGTTCCCGTACCGATACGCCTACCCGCGTACTGATACGGCAAGCTGCATAACTACATTTATTGCGGGAAAATAGTCTCCAACAGCTCCAATTCAATCCCAACAGTCTCCAACGGCTATGAACTCAATTGGGAGTATAAAAGGGGCCTTCAAGCTTCAGCAACAACTAATGCTTCAATTGTCAACAACATTATGATGCCAAATTGTCTTAGGGCTTTTAATTATCATTTTTTGTATAGACAACACTTGTGAGCTTTAATTGTTATATTTGCTCAAATGTTTTAGAATTTGGGTGAGTGCTTAAAGAGTGCAAACATCTACCTTGTAGAGAGGATTTCTTATTTGCTTATTTCTTTTGTTTGAGAGGATTCCCAAAGCTTGGGTTGTAAGCTTTGGATGCTAGACTTGGTAATTGAGTATAGGTTGTAAAGGTTGCCTCCTAAGCCTAGTTAAAAGGGGAAGAAATCTTAGTGGATTTGGGAAATCCTTAGTGGGGAGCTAAGGTAGTGATGTAGAGCTTGTTAGAAGCTTGAACCACTATAAATCCTTGTGCAAATTTTCCAATTTCTACTTCCCACCTTTATCACCCAAAAATCGACTTCTCTACCACTTAACAAGCATATCGGTTGAAGGAATTCGAGCTCAATCAAACTCTTCATTCAATACTTGCACCACTTTTGCTAAAAAACACTTTTAGCATAAGCTAGTCTTCTCGCTCTGGTTACTTTTTCTCTACCTTGCTTTTTTGAATTATTGTATACAATTAGGGGAGCAGAACTTGACTAGAAAATTTTGATTTTTTGGACTTCTCGTTAAAAAATTTAACTTGATTTGACTTAAATATAGGCAATGTTTGGTAAATAGCAGTTTGAGCTAAAATTAGATGTTTAAGCTAATATTAAAGGTTTGACAGGTCAAATCCACTAATTCAAATGTTTGGTGAATAGCGGATTAGGGTAAAACCTCTAATTTTGAAAAAGTTGCTAATATAAGCTTTTTGAAATTAGAAGTTTTGACATAAGAGTTTAAAAAGACTCTTTTACCCTTAATAATTATCAAAAATCTCCAAATAACCTAAGTTTAACATTTTCTATTTTAATTTTCCACTCTCACGTATTTACAATGTGACCTTTGTAACTAATATTTTTTTTGTTTTTTCTTTTCATTCTCGCATATTTATATTTGTGTTTAAATATAATAATTAAATAAATTGTATTAAAATAATTATTTAAATAATAAATTAATATATAGATCCTTCAAATAGGATTAGTAGTGTTATATTAAATAAACTATTTTTCATAATCTAATTAATATACAAAATATTGATAACTAATATATTATTCAAACAAGTATTGAATATAATTATATTTTTATATGTCATTTTGCTTGTTTAAATAATCAAACAGCTATCAGTTAATTTTACTAAACACTTTTATACAATCAGCTAGTCAAATTAGCTAATACAATCAGCTATCAACTAATATAATTTGCTATCAGCTAATTGCCAAATATGGCCATAATGGCCATGTATGGTAAATAGCAGTTTGATTCAAAATTAGAGGTTTGAGCTAATATTAAAGGTTTGACGGGTCAAATCCGCTAATTTGGATGTTTGGTGAATAACGAATTCCAATAGCGGATTGGGTGAAACCTCTAATTTTGAAAAAGATGCTAATAGGAGCCTTCTGAAATTAAAGGTTTGTCATAAGAGTTATAAAGACCCTTTTACCCATATCAATTATCAAAAAACTTCAAATAATCTAAATTTATTTTTTTCCTATTTTAATTCTTTACCCTCGCGTATTTATATTGTGATATTTATAAACTAATATTTTTTATTTTTTTTATTAATAAGGGGTATTACCACATTATTTTTTTATTTTTATATATTTATATTTGTATTTAAATTTAATAATTAATTAAATTATATTAAAAATAATTATATAAATAATAAATTAATATATAAATCCTTCAAATATGCTTAGTAATGTTATATTAAAAATTATTTTTTACAATCTAATTAATATTAATAGATACAAAATATTGATAATTAATAAACTATTCAAACAAGTATCGAATATAATCATGTCCTTATATGTCATTTTGCTTGTTTAAATAATCAAACAACTATCAACTATCAGTTAATTTTACCAAACACTTTTATACAATCAGCTAATACAATCCGCTAGTCAAATCAGCTAATGCAATCGGCTATCAACTATCAACTAATGTAATCAACTATTAGCTATCTGCTAATTGCCAAACAGAGCCGAAATAAACTCTATTTGATTTGAGTCGTGATTTCATATACTCTCCTCAACTCGAAAAAAATTCAAACAAAATTTGAGTGATAAAATGACATTTCAAATAATTTGTTTTTTAATAATTAGCTAATCGATTTTCAAGTAGAGTCGACTCCTTCAACTTTGTTTGATATATATATCACGTGTTAAAAATAGGAAGAAATATATATATATATATAGTATACGAATATAGAAAAACAATTTAAATTACAACTAATTAGTACCATGACATTATAAATAGACATAATACCAAAAAAAAACGACTGAATGAATAGTAACTTAACTTTGGCCCCTATTATTTTTAAAGCAATTTAGCCCTCAACATTTTATTTTTGTTCAAAATGGCCTTTCCGTAAATGAAAATTGTTAATTAACTGACGATAAACAACTTAAAATGACTTAATAGAATGAAAAGTAAAATATATATATATTTTATATACATTTTTTTACAAAATTATTTTTTGATTGATAAATCATTATGTAAAGTCACCATATTTGCTTACATGACATTGCTATCGCGTCATGCACTGTTATGTAGGTTTTGATATGCCATTTTATTGTTAATTGACTAATAGTTTTCATCCGTAGATGGACTATCTTGACCTAAAATAAAATATTTAGGGTTAAATTGCTTCAAAAAATAGGGACCAAAATGATTATTCGGTCAAATGTTAGAGAAAGTTTGACATTATGCCTTATAAATATTTATAATTAAATTTGAACAGAAACTCAAACACTCTACTTGATTCGGCTCAAATTTTATAAACTTTACTCTAAATATTTTAACTATAATTTGAGTTATAAACTAAGAGTTGGTAGACTAAATCCAATTTGTTTACTAGATCGGATGCCCATCCCATACCCAACCTCCATTTCTTCTTTTTCTCCCCATTTATCAGTCGCTCGCAGCCATTTTTTTGTTCCCCTAACCCTGCTTTGAACCCCAGACGCAAAATCCCAAAGAAACCCACTTTCCAATTTAAACCAAAGTCAAAAACTCCACGATCCAACTCCGACCCACAGCTTCTAATCGGTATAGTTTTTCTATTTCTTTCTTCCTTTCCCGTAAAATTTTCTCAATGCATTGGATTGTTTTTTCCGGCGATTGTGGAAGTATTTTCTTCATTAATGAATATCTAGTATAAAGTTTGGAGCTTGCAAGTTCGATTGTTATTAATAGTCTGAAACCTCAGTGGCTGAAAAACTACTTGAATCAAAATTACGTGTTTGGGTGTTTAATTTAATTGAAGCGATCACATTTTACATATTTCTAGTTTTCTGATTTTGTGTCGTCTTTGGCTGCAGAGTTTAAAGTTCTGTTAGTTTTATTTTTTTAATTTAGCTATTTGGTTGTTTTTGCTAGTTGTTCCCCCCTCTGGATTGAAAAAAAAATGTTTGGGTACTGATAACATAGAAATGCAGTTATTTTTCGTCAAGAAAATGCATGATTCTACTTTTATATTGAACAATAATTATGCTAAAATTGGTGCTGAACTTTAATTGTTTGTTCCTTTTCTAATTAATTATCGTTTTGCATTTTACCGTTTACTTTTACATTTTAGCACGAATGAGACCATCAACTAAATGGAGCCTAATTTGCCTAAATAAGCCCTTATCGAGTGCTTACATGTATTGTTACTACTACCAATATAAGATTATTAGTTTCCTTTCATTTATCTGTAATATGATAGTAATTATACTAAAATCCTGAAGGTGGATATTTTAAATCTATTTATGCACAATGTGATTTTCCAATGAGTTTTAAGTGGATGCTTGCTGTTGCTTTTAGGAAAAAGGGAAATTGTTGTTGGTTCTTTAAAATGGTGGATTTATCATGGTTGAGTGCCATCCTAGTTGGGGCTGGCTGCCTTGCCTTGGGGTATTGCCTTGGCAAGCGCCACCCTACTTATTTATTTCTCTCATCAAGAGGAGCTAATGCTACTACAATCTCTAAAGCAAATAAGAAGAACAAAGAACCCTTGGAAATCGAAAAGTTGGCTGACATTCTAGAGGATTTTAAAATGGTATGAACGCTCTTTTGGATTGGCATTGGTATGTTAGGCAAACTATTAAATGTAAAAGAATAGAGATTGAACATCTCTGTCTTTCTTTTATCATTTTCAGGTCCTGGTTGTAAGAAATGATCTTAAGATGGGTAAAGGGAAAATTGCTGCCCAGTGCAGGTCAGCCTTGTTTTTGTCTAGTTTATTACTTATTACGCTTTGCATTAGATGAAACTTTTGCTGCTGAGAAATGAATTTGCTAGTCAAGCCAGGTAGTGCAGTAAATGTTCTGTTATATTTGAATGAAGTACTATGTTATTGTTGATTGTTCCTTTCCTAACCCATTGGATTCCATGGGATATGCTTATTCCTATTAACTGATTATGAATAACCTTCCAAGAAAAACTAAACCGTCAAATAGAACTCTGCTGCTATCAGTTAAACTGTAATTTGAATGCTTGGGGTGCGGTAAGCAGGAGTTCACAAAGCATATCGTATTCTATAAATGATTGTAACTTTTGCACTGTAGCAGCTGGGTCACATTATGATTCTCATCATTGCATAGCATCTTGTAAGAGGCAAAACTAGATTTAGCCTATTGGGTAAGGTCATCTTTTAAGTTCCTCGTGTGCACCATGCAGTTTCAGTAAACAGCCAATAGACAGATTCATTTCTTGTCATCTTTGAACAAGATGCTGCTACTTTGGTGGTTGCTTATTTTGCTATCTTATAAGGAATTTCATGTAAATTTACATTCACTGATCTTTTGTACTGTTAAAAAGTGGTAAACTCATCTGATGTGATTTCTTAACCTCTTGTTGCATGCATGACCATTGGTTGATTTGTACATTTTTTCTTGAAAAAAATTGTTCTGATGAATCTCTTTTTGTTAATTTCGTTATCCAACATGTTTTGTTTTTCCTTTTGAATGTTTAGTCATGCAACTTTGGGTCTTTACAAAAAGCTCCTACATCGAGCACCAAAAGCTTTGAACAGGTAGAGCATTTCTGGCGTTATTACTATTGAAGCTAGTGCTTTTCATTCTGTCTCTGTCTGTGTCTCTCTCTGTCATTTTGTCCTTATGTTGTTAATATGCAGGTGGGAGATGTGTGCTCAGCCAAAGGTGGTTGTGAAAATTGATAGCGAGGAAGATATGCTAGTTTTGCAAGTAAGTGTTATTTAATATTTATTCCTGTGCCTCATAATCTGATAAATATGATGGATGCCCCCTCTACTATTAACACCATCTACCTTGTAATTTAATTAATTTGTATCAACAATTTATCCACAGAGATAGTTTGTCAGAAGAAAAAGCCTGCGTTTCATATGAAAGAAAGAATTTATTGTGATGTGAAACTTACCACTTCTTTACCGAGTATTGGTGAAAGAAATAAGTTAATGGTTTTGGTTTTGTGGATAGAAGGTGGGACATGTTTACTTGTTTATACTAGAGTGGCTCTATTAGATTTATCCATCTTTCTCTATATTGTGCATGAACCATTTAATGTTTTACTAATGAACCTTGCTGCTGATAATTATTTGATGCAAATCTTAGGACTTGGTTGATGTTTCTTTTCATTGTTGGCAAACCTGTCTCCAATACACGATTCACACTTCACTGGTTTGAGTGACATCAGCCACATTTTGGTCTTACTGTTCTCATTAGAGTGTTATTGTCTCTAATTATATATCTGGTATTTCATTTTACATAGATTTATTATTAACTAGAATTTAACTTTTCAGGAGAGGGCAAAATCACTAAATATACCAACACATATCACCATTGACGCAGGGAGAACTCAGATTGCACCAAGTGAGTGGGCATGGTTTATTTTATCTCTTCATAATTTATGTCATCAAGGTTTTGCTAAATCGTAAATCATCACTTTCTATAAATTGCTCAATCTCATTTTGTCTTAGCAATGGGTATGCACTTATGAATATAAGCTATATGAAAAGGACTTGTGTAGGGCCCTCCAATTTTACAGTCCTTTTATGTTCTGCCTCTTTAATAACCCTTAGTTATTCATTGCTTTAGCAGTTTTTAGCTAAAAGTGGAAATCAAAGTAGGGGTTTCATAAAAGGAAAAATAGAAAAGACTGGAAGAAGTTTGAAAAGAGATTGAAGGATTAAATAAGAGAACCTGTTAGACTAAAGAGCCAAATTCTAGGTTGGGATATTTTGCTATCATGGGCGTTTGTGTTGCCTTTACTTGGGGATGTTATACTTATGAAATCTCTTTCTTTTTCTTTTTCTTTTTCAGAACAGTTAAATACAAACTATTGTTATCTTAAATTATTCATCTTATCGGGAAGTTAGCAAGGATACACTATGGAACCATTTTGAAGTTTTTCTATGAATGTGCTTTAGCCTTAACATATGCGAAACCTCGGAGTTATTTTTATGGTTAGAAGCATTGATATTGAGAAGTCAAGTGGTGTTGACCCAAGCTTAAAGAAAGAAATAATGTTTTGTCTAATTGTTAGAATTAGTCTCCGAATGCTAAAAGCTTCAGAGCTATACTTTAGAAATACATAGGTTTTAGTCATCAATTACAAATTCAGATCATTTTCATTTTTCTATATCACAAGCATATGACTGCATTTAGGTTCTTAAGTGAACATTTCGATAGCTCTTGCTTTCTAAAGGCTTTTTGTTTCAATATACTCATTTTCAGATTCGAGGACGGTGATGGCTATTCTTGGTAAGCGTCTTTTTTGCCTACAAATTCTGCGAATTCATCCTATTCTTTTATTTAGTTCTTCCATGCAATGCTCGTTGTAGGACCTATTGAAATGGTGGATGATGTAACCGGTGGGCTAAAGCTATTGTAACGGTTTTTCTCAAAGCCATCGAATCTTTTGCCTCGGATCGAAGAACTTTGAAGAGCATCGGATTTACGAAGCTATGGTTATTTTGTCTAAAGATAAGTTAAGTGAAAGATCCAGTGTATGGTTGGGGACAGATTCTTGGAAATTTTGGTTTGAGTTTAGTGATGATGGCGAAATGGTAACTGTTATTGCTACTCACAGTGGGTTTGAAGACTATTGGGGAATTGTTTCATAGAATTCAGTGGTTTATCTTTTTGTCATGAACATTTTATAATTTCTCGGATTTTTATTAGTCTAATATTTCACAATGAATTTGCATTCCTAATAAAATGATCACTCCAAGTAATCCCTATGTTGTATTTTGATCTTTCTAATGAAAAAAAAAAAAAGAAGACAAATTGATACATGTATATTTCAGAAAAAAACAAAGAAAAATTTTGATATTGTCAAATTTATGGATTAAAGGTTTAGTTTAAGATTTAGAGCTTAGGGGTTTAAGTTGTATGGTTTAGAATTTAAGATTTAATGTTAGAGTGTAGGGTATTAGGGTTAAAGTTTTAAATTTTAAATATTAAAAAAGAGTTGTGTAATACATACTGCGTATTAAAATATAACCAAAAATAAAATAGTTCATCCGTTAGAAATTTTTATCTATTTTTATTTATGTGACTATTATAAAAAAAGAAATAAAAGAATTTATCTGTAAAAAAATCTATCTATTTGTACTTTTAGTCAGTCGTTGACGCGTAATTATAATATATATATATGGTTAAATTACTGCGATGGTCATTTATGTTTTTGTTGAGTACAGTTTTGTTTATTAATTTTTAAATTTGACCGATAAAGTCATTTATGTTTTTGATGTATGACTATAAGCTTTTGGTCAATAAGACGTTTATTGCCGTTAAACTTTTTTTGTCGTTAAACTTTAACGAGAGATTGATATGGAACAATAAAAAAAGGATAAATTATCTAGATAATCTATAAACTATTACTTTACTTTTATTTTGACCACCGAAATAAAAATAATTTATATAATATAATTTAATCTTCTATATTTATAATTTTTTTTATTTCTTCTCTCTTTTACCATCTTCCATATTCTTCTTCACCTAACACAGTACTTAATTTATTAATATATTAATCCCCAATTAACACATCAAGTTAAAAAAATCACCATTTACTAAAAAGGCATAATAGTAGAATTAGTCCTCAGTGTTTTATTATTTTTAAATCTTAACCTTAAAATTTAAAAATTCAAAAATTAAATATTTATTTTAAAAATATATATATAAGTATTCCTACCAACTAATGATCCCTTATTTGATTCAAAACGAAATTATCGTAATTTTTATTTTTTTTCTCTCAATTTTGTCCTCTTCTTTGTAAGCTGCTTCGGAATCCCACCCATGGTCTAAGCCTTAAGCTAGTGTTGTTGTCTTCTTTGCGATTAAAGTTGCAGTGGTAAGCTAATCCCTTGAGATCAGGTGGAGGGTTCACGGTGGATGCGAGATTTGACGACGACATCAGTCCTTGAAATATATGAGTTTACATTGCGGTGGAGATGAGGGAAAGGTGGTGTTTTCGAATGCTGGAAATGAAGATGACAGTCAAAGGATGGTGGTCGAACGATTTACGGAGATGGTAGTATTGCCTTGCGTTTTGGGAGGAGACGGACGATGAGGGAGAAAGTGAACGGACGGTGGAAGACTAGAGAGAGGTGTTGTACGATGAGAAAATGTGAATAGGTGGGAAGTTTTAGGAAAGGTAAAATTTTAATACACAGCGCCTAAAATTAAATTTACACAAATTTTTGTATTTATACTATAAAAACTCAAATTTTAAATTCTAACTCTAACTCTAAAAAATTAAACCCGAAACTTTAAACCATATACATTAAATTCTAAACACTAACATTAAATTCTAAACCATACAACTTAAACTCTTAAACTTTAAACCATAAACTAAAACTCTAACCCCTAAAATTAAAAGTCACATGTAAACTAAAGTTTACAATAAAAGCCCACATCTCCCTAACCCCTAATCCAATTAGGGCACCATTTAAGCAATTAATAAGGGGAAACCCCCAATAAAATATATTACCAAAGAAGAATAAAAATTTCCATAAAATGATAAAAATACAAATGAAATCACATATGGGAAGATGCAAATCTGAAAACCTAAATGAAACTGAAGGGAAAGATATATTATGATGTTTAAAATTGTTGATCTGATACTAGAATGGACGGTTGTTTGCAAGGAAAAATCTAGGATTCGATTCATGGTCAGAGAAGGGGTTGTTGGGAAGGGAGATTAAATTATGGTAAACTACTGCAATAGATACCTTTTTTAAATGCCACTTCTCAATTGAGGATTAATATAGTAAAAAATTAGAGATTAAGTTAGATAAAGAAGAATATAAAAGAAGATAGAGGAGAGAAAAAATAAAATAAATTATAAATATAGAAGATTAAATGTATAATTATACAAATTATTTTTATTTTACTGGTCAAAATAGGAGTGAAGTAATAGTTTAGGGACTACCTAAATAATTTATTCTTTTTTTATTATGCCAGATCAACATCTCGTTAAAGTTTAACGGCAACAAACGACTCAGTGACCAAAAGTTTACAAATAAAAAACGTAAGTGACCTTATTGGTCGAATTTAAAAATCGGTGGCCAAAATTGTACTCTGTGAAAACATAAGTGATCATTACAATAGTTTACCCATATATATATATGTATGTGTGCGCAATTTAGTCATTTATAATTTTTTAAATAGTCTAAAGGTGATTACAAGGTAATATTTGTTCATAAATATTTTTAACTCTTTAATAATGTGCATACACCATATAGACAAAGCGATTTGAACATATGTCTCATAAGATAAACATCATCCGCTTTTTAATTTAAAATATTAAAAACAGTTCTAAGTCATCCACGTATATTTTTATAATTATATTTGCTTCTCTTTTATTTTTATAATTTTTAATAAAAATAACTCTATTTTTATAGTACTTTTTCCTATGCTTTTTAACACGTTTTTGATTTTATTTGTTAGTCCTTTGAGCTTTCTTTTTGTTTTCTCCCCACGATTATATTTAACGTCGTATTGACTAATCGAAATGACGTTTATTTGTTATCATAATGATCTTCTCCACTTTGGAGTCTCAGATGTGATTTGGATATACGATTTGCATTCATAGATAGTTTTCTCATGACACTCAGTTCTGATTTATGTTATTGATGGTCTTTCAGTAGTTTGATTTCCTTTTGTGATTCGCTTGTCGATACAATCAAAATTATTTGTATCTATATTTTTTCGAGTCTTCTGGCTGAATTTTTAACTTTTTTTGTATGATCTTTGTTTTTGTTTGATCTCAAATGACTAATTTCATGTGTCAATATTGATAAAAAAATTTAAAATTATGCATTTAATTTACGATTATAATTGTAATTTCTCATTATAATTTTAAATATTATCCCTTTTGAGTAAAATTAGACGTCCATATCCCAAAAATATACAATAAGGATGGTGTTTATTTTGTGGAAGTAACTTTTTTTAATATTACAGTAAATAATTAATATTATAATTTATAATTTTTATATAAAACCATGAGAAATATTAAAATATATATTTTTATTAAATTTTTAATATCAATTTAAATATATTTAACTTATAATATTTTTTTGAATAGCCTAAATGTGATCATAAGGTAGTATAAGTTCATAAATATTCTTGACTATTTGATAATGCACATACACTATGTAGACGAAGTGATATTTCCAAATTCTTCTAAAATTAAAGTTTAATATATTATTAACATAATACATTTAACTCGATCTAAATTAAATTTTGATTTAAAAGATAATTTAAAATATAAGAAACTGTTTTTGAAAAACTATTTTACGCTTTTGGGTTATTTAGAGGTTTAGTTTAAGGCTTAGAGGTTTAGGTTGTAGGGTTTAGAATTTAAGATTTATGGTTAGGATTTAAGTTTAAGATTTGTGGTTAGATTTTTAAAATTTAAAATTTAAATTATAAATTTAAGCTTGAAAATAGACATATTTGTATAAATTTTTTTCACTAACAGTGTATCAAATATTAATCATTTAGAAAACGACATTACTTTTCGTACATCAAAAACACAAAAGAGAAAGAAAAAAAATTTCCCCACAAAATGGACGCACTCTTAATTGAAAAACCTATTGAAAAAGATAATTTTAAAGGTATTTTAGGGACGTTAACAAATTACTCGTAAACTGTTTGTATTATGTTTGTTAATTAAAATAAATAAGTATAAATAAACTTTTTATGTTCATAAAACAAACAAAAGTGTATTCGGTTCATTTATATTCATAAACAAACTAGTTTAAGAGCTCGTTTATTTAGTTCCTTTTTTTATTTTTAAAATTTTAAATTTAGGTTAAATAAGAGCTAAATTGAGCACATTAGGAACTTCAGAATTCAAATTGTGAAGTGATGCAATTTCGCCATCTTAGTAAACACATTCGCCATCTTAGTAAACACATAAACGAGCATGTTCGCAAGCATATAAATGAACATGCTCGTGAATGCTAAACAAACGGACACGAACACTTTTAAAATTAAATAAACGAGCATAAACACAATATTAAAAATTTAAACGAACACGAACCAAACATGAACACCTTCAAAAATAAATAAACGAACAAACACCCAATTCAAAAACTGAAGCATCTGTGCTATAATTCACATACTTTTACAGTAAAAAACAAATTGATGATGATATCCCAAGCACTTGAGAACACGCACACATGAATATATGGCCAAGGTCAAGATGAAACAGATGAATTTAATAAATTGATGCTGAATTGTTGAAACTCCATTACTGTTATGTAAAGTCAAAGGACACCAAACATATCAAACGGTATGTAACAAGCTACCCTACATTTAAGTTTTTTAACTATAGTCGAAAAACCAGAAAGCGGAGATCCGAGATCCATATCTTCCCCTGCTGGTATTTACAATCTTCTGCAAATTAAAGGATTAAACCTTGTGGAGATGAGGGACGTGCGGCTTTGGGAGATTCAGACTCGTCCATCCTCGCATATCCTTTCAATTTGTGGGCTTCTTCCTCCTCGGCCAAAACCTTTTCCTTTGTCTTCTGCCCCACATCACCTGCAGCTTTAGCAACCCTGTTGAATGCACCGGTGACCCATGAGGTTCCGGTCAGAATGTAACGATTCTTCATTATAGCAGAACCAGCGCTGCTGACTGTCTGCTCAGCAGCTGCAAAGGCAGACTTAGTCTTCTCAGAAACCTGAAACTTCTGGTCCATTTCCCTCACTTTGTCATTCACCAAGGTAGTGCCAGCACTAAATTTCTCAGTAAAACCAATCTTCTGGTCCAGTGATGCAACTTTGGCAGTGGCGGTAGATGTGAAGTGATGCTTCTCATCGAAGGCCTTTGCTTTGTTCACAGCATCTTTGCCAAGAATGAAACCCTTGGCTAGCATGCTGGTTACAACATCCTCCGCCTTCTGGACAGCAGATTCAGCCTGGCCAGCATCTTTGTTCTGTGTTGCCTAAGGTAATCAAAATATTCGCTTACATTAAAATCGTCATTTCGTAAGTGAAGTCAAAGCAGATTGCTAAAGGTTAGGACATTACAGGTGTTGTGGAGGCAATAGCAGGTGGCTTGTACTCTGGAGCCAGCTCTATGGTAACAGACTGATCTACAATTGTTGCCCCCTGAAAAGAAACCCCATGCATTCTCAATTCATAAGAATGAAATTAAAAATTTCATTCCAATCAACGAATATTAGCTTTTAAGGGAGATAGCTCTTTTGTGAAAAAACAAAATGAACTTTGAAATGCTACTAATTAACAATATGACCATGAGACAGCCACTCACTTCTTCCCGCAAACTCTCCTCTATTTAAGAAAAAGTGTAAAAACAACAAGGGAAGACCAATCTGATATAAAAAAAGAAAGATTATGACATCTAGTCATAAAAAAAGGAAACAAAAACTTGATGAGAGCAATTAAAAAGTAAATTTGTATAAATGAGTAATTGAATCAAAGCTATAATAGACTAACTGTTCTTTTGAAACATGATGCACAATGGACAATATGAATGCTGATTTGTGAAATCAAATAATTGTTCACAAGTTGGGACAACACATACAAATAGAAACATCCATTGAACACCATCCAAATATGGAACAAGATTCGGTCATTCCCTTGACATTAAATTATAAATTTAAATCAATTACCCTAAAAAAAGCATAGTGAAAATTCAAGATATAAATCCAAATACTTTAGTCAAATGCATGCAAGGATTTCATTTACATATGTTGTCAGCAAATTCTACCTCAAAGGAAGATATCTTTTTAGTAGCAATGGTTATTGTCTTTTAATTGATGAAATACTTAACAACGGATATGGTCATTGGCACAAAAGAAATTGGTAATGCATTAAAGTATTCACTTTCAAAAGCACGTCATCTAAGAGATTCCAGAAAGGATTTATAAACATTTAATTCCTTGTTCTTTCGATACTTGATTTTATTTCAATGTCCAAGGAAAGCAGAAAGCTAATGCTTATGAAGTTTACCAGCTTTTCATATTTCACTACACAATATTGAACTTGCATCATACGAATATCTACTACAATATGTGGCAAATATAGACATTTAATTACCATACATATTAGAATGACCATTTTCCTTCTGACAGTATAATAAAATCTAATTATGCGATGCATGCCTGAATCGGTGAAAATGATTTTTATATAATTGATACAAAAAGCTCAAAGGAAACGGGATAAGTGCATACTGAAAGAAGAACAGCAGTTTCTGCTCCCTGTGGTTCCTTGAAAGTAACATAGGCAACTTGTGATCGCTCGTTATAGCTGAAAAGGAGAAAAAATGAAAGCAATAAGAAACCTAGACCAGATAATGTTTGCAGAATTTCAGAACATCACCATACTGGTACATCTATGATTAGAAGACAGAAGTAGTAGTTTCAACTTTCAACAGTTATCATAACTTTTATTTGTACCCATGCAGTAGAGAAAAGCCAGCAAATCAAAAAGTAAAAAACAGAATTTAAGCTTAAATATATTATGGTAATAACTAACCTATGCATTTCGACATGTTCAATGTCACCAGAGAACGAAAAGAACTCCTTAATATCTTGCTCAGATGCACCCAAGGAAACGTTGCATACTTTCACGGATTGGATCTATCAAAGAAAACAAGTCATACAACTCAAAATAGACAAAAGCATCTTCAATCCAATATTAGGTTTCATCATCATAGAAAGCCGGCTTCTTATACTAATAATCACAATATTAGCAAGTTAAATTCTGCACTTCTTTTCTCTAAAGTAAGCATTACTCGAGCAATATTTAACATAAGAAATTCCTTATTAGAACACAAAATGATTATACAGCACGAAATGGAATCAACCTGATCCATAAGTAGAGTTGCAGACAAATCCAGAGAAGTTATAACCAAGAACAATAAAGTCTCTTACTTCCATATGAAATTGAAAAGGAAAATATGAAAAATTACAAACTAAATCACAGATATTAATGTTAGAACACAGAACAAGGGTAAGTTAGATCTTAAGGTGAAATTGAATAGGAAAAGTACAGAAATCTTCATCTTAATTTGACATAAATTTTCTAACCAGCCAAACAAGGTACTTCAAAAAAAAAACACTAACCGCCATTCAGTCCCGTTTCTAGCGAAAGAAATGTTTTTTTCTTCTTTTCCTTCTGCTTTGTTTTCAACGAAATTTGAAGGAGATGGGAAATTTCATGTGAAGATTAAGGGTGGTGGATGATCATATCATCTGCGGACATCCTTAATTCTTTATTATGGATCTTTACTTTGATGCCAATAGGAATAGTACCTTGTCGAAGCCGCGTCGTTTCCAAATGGCAGCGTCGAGGGTATGATTGGAATATTGGTGCATGTATTGTAAGGTCTAGATAGATCCGGGTGTAGATGATTTGAAGAGGTGGGGGCGTTGACGTGTAAAGGGTCATGGTCATGAATTTTCATTTTCGAGGTTCTGTCAATCTCGGTTTTTTCGAGGTTAAATCTATATCGTAGTAGTTAAGTAATTTCAATAAAAATTAATGGGTAACGTGAATAGATGGTGATTGAATTTTTAAAGTATTATTATTTTGGTGACCGAATTTTTAAAATATTTATTCAGTTTTTATTTTATATTTATTTTTGTTATTTTCGTTATTTTTCGTTAAAAAATTACTTATGTGGTATGTTATTTTTTCTTCAACCTCCTTTTTCTTCTTTCCTGTTTTTCCTCCATGAATATAAAAACTTACAAAATATAACTTTTTCATCTCCTGATTTTCTTCTTTTATTATTTTCCCTTTAAATGTTACTATGAATAAATATTAACCTATCCCTACAATTCATCTTCTTTTAAACAATTTATAAAGGTTTTTTTTTTGTTCTCTTGGGTTATATCTGAGTATAAACAAAATTATCGACTTCTCATGTTAATATTTATATCTTTTAGTCTTGGTAACATTTTAAGCGGTAGTCTAAATTATATGCGGTTGCATGTAATACAATCACGCTCGAGAAAAAATTGCTTAAAAATGTAAAAAAAAAAATCTATCAATGCGCTTACATATTGTGTCGTACTGAACTATGTGAACGCTCATGTTACTTTTACACCTTTAGGTAAGAGTTTATTAACACTAGTTTTTGTGCAAATCATCTCTTGAACATCTTGTTTAGGCGATGTAATTGAAGTGAATGCAATCAAAATTATATTCTCTGACAACGCAACATCTGGTGCTTTGGCTTTTTCCTCAACAAAGGTAAGTTTTATTATTTCAGACCAGATCTAGGAGAACTGTATCTTAAACGTTATAGGCAAAATTACGCTTGATTATTTATGCATCAATATTCCGAACTGGCAAGATAGTTTACAATGATAAATCAATGTAGAACTAATTTATGCTATAGCCCATTGCCAAACACATATGGTTAAAATTTCTTAGCATGACATTCAAGAGGTTATATTTGTATGCAAACTAATTTCATATCTCATGTTTTATGTGTTTTGTTTAAAAGAAGATGAAGTGTTGAGAGAGGTTAAAGTTTATCTATAATAACATCTTAGAAGAATAAATAAAGAAAATCAGTAGATGAAAGGTCATACTTTTATAAATTTTTTTGTTTATGGAGAAAAAAAAGAAGTTGAAGAAGAAGATAATGTGCCACATCAATATTTTCAGAAGAAGATAATGGGAGTGACCAATATGAAAACAAAATAAAATTTGAGTGATTCCAATGAAAGTTTAAAAAGTTTGGTGACCAAAATAAAAGCGTGACCATCTATGTACTTTACCCAAATTTTATTAAGCCCGTGTTTGAACAATATAGTGTAACTATATCAAAAAGTTAAGGGTAAAGTTCACAAACAGTACTAAACTTTAGTAAATTATTCAATTTAACAATCAAACCTTTAATTATGTCAAAGTAGGTATTAAACTTTTAGTTTTGCTTCAAACCAGTTACCGAATTATTAACGTGTAGAGTAATGTGACCGTTAACAAAATTTATATAACAACACATTTAGTCCTCTAAATTTTCATATTTAAGCAATTTAATCATAATTTTTTTAAAAAATTAGTAATAAATTTAATACTCGTTATTTATACATTCATTTAATCCGATCATATTTTTAATTAAAAATAATTTAATAATACTATTAAAAATGAATTTAAAGACACCCATAATTACTATTTTTTATGTTAATTATATACGAATGAAAACTAACAACAAAAATAAAAATAAATTTCAACCAACGAATTATTTTAATTAAAAAAATCTCTCGTACTTCTCCTTCTCTGTCTCCCACTCCACTATCGTCTTCTTCTCCGATTATTGCAGCGCCATTGTCCTCCTTTTCGGTTAGATGATGCTCTTAAATAAATATGGCCCATTAACGGCTTCAACATCGACCTTTCATATTATATTAGCATAAAGTCAAAAATAGCACCTAATGTTTAATTTTTTTTAGTAATTTTAGTCTTTATTCTTCTTTTTTTGTGCAAACAATCACCTAAAATTTTATTTTCGTTCAAAATTCATCATCGACTGATGAAAATCGTTAGTCAACTAACGGTCAACGCTCTTTAATGACGTGGCTATGCCACGTGACACTTTGCTGAC
This sequence comes from Hibiscus mutabilis, assembly GCA_019671005.1. Lineage (NCBI taxonomy): Eukaryota > Viridiplantae > Streptophyta > Magnoliopsida > Malvales > Malvaceae > Hibiscus > Hibiscus mutabilis. The sequence goes on along the minus strand of CM033750.1, from coordinate 32,748,172 downwards.
GTGGCATAACATGTTTTTTAAATATTAAAATAGATTAATATCAAGTGAATTATATTTTAAATATTTATTAGTTTATTTAAAGAAAATGACAAAAATGTTCATGTTGTGTGGATTTGAATATTCACATTTGCCTTTGGAATGTAAAACATCTCTAATTAGTGAAAAAATGATAATACAACATATTTACACAAGATAATTAACTATGATAATATTAAAACCCAACAAGTGGTTATAATGAAAAAGATGATGATGTTCATCTTAAGAGGCCCGAGTTCAAGTAACTCTGTTTGCAATGTGTGTGTCTTACCAAATAGTTAAGAAAAAGTATGAACATATAATACATTGTAATCACCTTATAGTATTAAAAAACGATGTTAATATTAAAACTTGAGTTAATCGCATCACATGTCCCCAAACTATGACCATCATTCTAAATTGGTCTCTAAACTTTTTGAATATTCTAATTTCATCATCAAATTTTCGTTTATATCACACATATTATTACATAATACACATCAATATTTCATGTCAATTAACGGTTTTTATAACGGTTTTATTAACATAAAATATGATTAGCATATATTGATAATTTGGGGATGAAATAAGAATGCTCAAAATTTTTGAGGACCAATTTAGAAAGAGAATCATAGTTTTAGGATGAAATTGAAAAGCTCAAAAGTTTGGGGACCGATTTAGAATAAAGATCATAGTTTGAGGATGAAATTAGAATGTTTAAAAGTTTAGATACTAATTTAAAATGAGTGTTATAATTTGGGAATGTGTGGTGCAATTAACTCTTAAAACTTTAAAGAGTATTTAGGTCTCTCACTTTTGATTCGTTTAATGTTCACATATATGTGTGTGTGCGTATTTAATTGTAAAGTTGTATATTTCAACTAAATAGCAAGTTGTGTATATTTCAACTAAATTTTGGTTCTTTGTAGGTATGAATCGGGATTTATTCGAGACATTGTTAGAAAAATATCAGCAAAATTATGGCAGCCATATCCAGTTTTTCATGAAGAGTTGTTTGGAATCAGTTCACGCTTGGAGGAGTTGCATTCGAAAATATGGAGTTGCATTCGAAAATAGGGATTGGGGAAGATGATGTCCGCATTATAGGAATTTTCGGAATGGGTGGCATCGGCAAAACAACTCTCGCAAGAGTTGTATACGACCAAATGTCATCTCATTTTGAAGGTAAATGCTTCATTGCTGACGTTCGAGAAGTTTCAGACAAATTTGGACTCGTTTCTCTACAGAAACAACTTTTTTTCCAGATCTTGTCTGGTGAAGTCTTTGAATTTTTCAATGTTCATGACGGGAATGCCATAATTAGTCGCATGTTGTCTCACAAGAAGGTCCTTGTTATCGATGATGTGGGTATTTTACAACACTTGAAATGCTTGGTTGGAAGGCACGATTGGTTCGGTTTAGGGAGTAGAATCATTGTAACAACAAGAGATGAACATTTGCTCCAATTGTACCAGGTTGACGATGTATACAAGCCTTCAACGTTGAATGATAACGATGCTGTTCGACTTTTCAATTTGAAAGCTTTCGATGGTGAGACGGTACCAGATGATGCTTTCATTGAGCTTCCGGAACATGTTGCAAAAAATGCCAGTGGTCTCCCCGCTCTTGAAGTTTTGGGTTCGTTTTTGTGCGGAAGAGATCTAGTTCAATGGAGAAGTGCAATCCAAAGGCTTGAAAAGGATTCTAGCAAAGAAATTATCGACAGACTTCGAATCAGCTTCGATGGATTAGAAGAAACAGAGAAGAATATATTTCTAGATATAGCATGCTTCTTCAATGGGGAGGAGAAAGATTTTGTAATGAAAGTATTGGATGGTTGTGAATTTTTCCCGGATCGATGTTCTCATTAAGAAGTCTCTGCTGACGGTTGATAAGAACAAGTTGTGGATGCATAACTTGCTACAAGAAATGGGAAGAAAGATTGTTCGGGAAAAATCCATTCCGGAACCCGGAAAACGTTGTATACTCTGGGAGGAAGAAGATGTCCATCATGTGCTAACCAAAAACATTGTAAGTCATTTCAAGTTGTGTTGAAGATGCTTTACTTATTATGTCTTTGTCTAACCAAAAGATTATGTTAATGTTCAAGACAAGAATGATAAAAGTAAGGCAATGTTTCACAAGTTTTATCATATAAATTACTCCTTTTATTTTGGGGTGAAACTTTGATACACAGGCTGTGTAAAATTAATTTTACACAAGCTTGTGTATTTACACTATAAAAACCCAGACCCTAAAATTATTAACCTTAAAAAACTAAACCCTAAACCTTAAACTTTATACACTAAATTCTAAACACTAACCTTAAATTCTAAACCCTACAACTTAAACCTTTAAACTTTAAACTCTAAACTAAAACTCTAACCCTTAAAATTAAAAGGCACGTGTAAACTGCTTGTGTATCAAAGTTTTTTTTTCTTTATTTTGTGTTTTCTTGTATCTAAGGCTACCAAAGTGATTGAAGGCATGATCATCGACAATAAAAGGTATGAAAACATGTTCAGGTATAGTTCAAGGGGCATTTTATTTTTAGGTATCGAATGCTTTGGCATATTTTGAAGTGAATTTTCGTTGTTTTACCCATGGTTATCAGGGAATCGAACAAGATGCTCAACTTGAATGTCGACACGATGATGAAGAAACTGAGATTACTCAAAGTTCTTTGCCTCTCAAATTGTGATGAACTCAAATATCTTCCTAACGACCTTCAAGCTTCCAACCAGACAATGTTGTCGCACTTCTGTTGCCATACAGTCGCATTGAACAACTATGGAAGGGAAATATAGTAAGAACTAATTCACCTGACCCTTGTTTTCAAGCTTATTTTAAGAAGTTAACTAAATTTGTGCTAATTTATGATTGTTTTCGACAGCCCCTGTATAAGTTGAAAGTGTTGAACCTCAAAGGGTCTGAAAACCTGATCAAGACACCGGACGTTACAACAGCCCCAAATCTGGAAATTTTGATATTGGAGGGTTGTATAAGAATAGTAGATGTTCATCCGTCCATCGGAGTTCTTTCAGGCTTAAACTTTTGAATCTAAGAAGATCCAAAAGTCTTAGGAATCTTCCAACCAAAATTGGAATAGGATCTCTTGAAACATTAATCCTAAAAGATTGCAGAAACCTTATTAGTCTCCCAAGCAGCATAGGTGGGTGTAAATGTTAAAAAACCCTTGATCTTTCTGGATGTTATAAAGTCGAAAATTTTCCTGAGAATTTGCAGCAAGTAGAGTTGTTGGAAGAGCTTGACTTAAGTGAAACAGCCATAGCGAAACCGCCATCCTTCATTTTTCAACTTAAAAATCTTAGAGCTTTGTCTTTGAATAGGCTCAAGGGACCATCATCCAAGTTAGGACCAAATCTACCTTCTCTTTTCGGATATTCCAAAGAGAATGGATCGAGTCGGTGCCTCTGATGTTACATTCATTATCAGGTTTGAGTTCATTAAGAGAGCTGAAGCTAAGGAACTGCAATCTTGGTGATGGAGATATTCATAGTGATATTTCTTGTTTATCCTTTCTAGAAAAACTCGAGCATGGTGGTAACAATTTCAGCAGCATACTGGCGTCTGGTACTCAGCTTCCCAGGCTTCAATATCTCGGATTATCAAATTGCAGGGAGCTTAAACTGTTGCCTGATCATGATGCTTTTATAGAACTATTTGCAAATCCATCAAAGGTTAGCAATGCACTAGATTGGACACGGTTTAGTGGTCTTCACTGCTACAGATGGGCTGAGAATATCAATGTATTAACATTGATTAAAGAGGTCGATTTATCATTCTTTCGCATTTTCGGAATATCATACTTAAAGAACTATAGTATTAGTTACCAAACAACATACGTTTTATTTTGTAGGGAGTTGCATGCTTAAGAACCAGTTTTGATACTGTTATACCTACGAGTGAGGTCCCAAAATGGTTCAGCCATGAAACAGTTGATTCTTCAATCAAGATACCGCTGCCGAACAATATTCGGAACGATTGTCAATGGATCGGAGTCTCGTTCTGCTGCATTTTTGTCAATGATGATGCTTCAAGGGACGAGGAACTCACATGTGCAGCTGTTATCCGTCATAGGAATTCTGGACAAGCTGGTTCCGATGGATCTGTTTTTTCAGGTGAAAATCTTGGATTTGTCACAAGGGGTGGCTGGATTATTTCTAAAGATTATAACCAGCCCATAATAAAGGACCACCTTTATTATTATTAGTTTCCGCGCGACAGATTATATCCATTTTTCTTAAAGGATAAATGTGGTGAAAGTGAAACCGAAAATATATCAACATCGAATTGCTCTAATCAGGAATTCGATGAACTTCAGTTTTTGGTCACATCCGATGATTGTTAAGGTGAAGAAATGTGGAATTCGAATAATGTTTCAGAAAGATTTAGAAGATATCAATGAAGACTCCGCCGCAGATGTACCAATAGCTAGTGCTCCCAGCAGGGCCACAACCAAAACGGATTGAAAAGTTTTTCAATTTTATGATGGGCTGACCCGAGAAGAAGCATTAGTCACGCTCAATTTTATTCACACATTTTGAATAATTTTAGGATATTTAATTTTAATATTTGTACCTTAACATAATGTTTATCGATGAGCTAAGACTAGGAGTTAACATAATGTTTTATGTACCCGGCTTTAAGTCTTTTTTCGAGAAATTAAGGGTTCGTTCAGTCGAGATTTTTTAACACAAATTTCCTTTCAATCGGTTGTTTTCAGATAAGCTAAAAAAAATAATTGTGGCGAAACGGCCGTTTAAACGTAAAATCAGGTGAAAACGAGGATAAACGCCTGTTCAACACTAAACCATTGGTTATTTGGCATTGCTTCTTTGTTCGGCGTTCTAATACCCATCGGAGAAGCAATGACAAGTAGACGCATGTGTTTATTTGAAAAGACTTCTCTATGTATTGACGAGTAAAGCCTTCTTAGGGACAAAAATCCTTTGCTCTTTTTTAGTATTTTTTTTATGCCTCAACGCTAAAAAATTAAATGATAAGCCTTAACTTTAAATTTTAAATTATAGTTCTTAAACCATAAACTCTAACCCTTAAAATATACTTTACCCCTAATTTTTTAAACCCTAACCCTAAACTCTAACATTAAACCTTAAACTTATTTTTTTTTAGTATAAGGCATAAAAATAAAAAAAAACAGAATTTCTATTCCCCTCTAAATAATATCATTTCTGGTCTATAACCCCAAATTTGTTTCCTCGGAAACTTGATACTACGAGAGTTCCAAGGGACCACTTGCATTCTAAACTTTTACCATGAATTTGGAATGTTTTAGTAGGATTCGGAAGACCAAGACTTCAAAAGAGGAAGAATATCCTTGAATTTGAAATATTTGTCAGTGGTGTGGAGCTTTAATTGCGACGGTGTCTCCTCTATTATTTTCTTATACAAGAAATTAATGCTTTCTAAATAGGATAAAGTTCACAATTGGTCACTTAAATATTTTAAAAATGTTCATTTTGGTTATCCAACTTTCAAATTTTATAAAATAATCATTAAATTTTAGTTTTTATTATAAAATAGTATTTGAACCGTTAACTGCCGTTAAGAGGTGATATGACAATTACAATAAATTTGTTTGTCTTATAATTATAATTTAATCAATTTAGTCATATTTAAAAAATTAATCAATTTAACCCTCATTATTTTTACATTCTATCAATTTGATCATATCATTAAGAGAGCTGAAACTAAGGACCTGCAATCTTCATGAACAGAGGCGGAAGGTATAAGGGACCGGAGGTCATTGCCCACACATTTTGGGAAATTAGAATGTAGCCCCTAATTTTAAAAAAATAATTTGATCCCTCAAGATTGAGGAAAAACCACTAGCATTGATCAAATGTGAGTGGGGTTCTGAATCAAATCATAAAAAGTAAAGATTTTTTTTTTTGTTGTAGTTGGCCTGGACCGGTTGGTTACTCTCATCCCATCATGAACTAAGAGAGCTTTTATATATTTGGTATTTAATTGTCTTCCTTTCTCTATGAATGCCCTGGTTAACCGTTGAAGCAAGCTTTTATATTTATGATATTTAGTTGCATGATTAGTTTTGCTTCTGGGGTTGGGACGAACTCTGTGAAAGCATGGATTCGACTCATCATAAACAACGTTAGTGTTTGATGTCTACTCGGTGGAAGAAAGAGGACAAGCTTCTCCAAATCCCAGCTGTTCCCGGAGTGTGTGTTGCTTGAACAAAGAGGAGTAAGTGAGGGATGGGTTGGTGAAAGGGAGTGGGTGATGAATATTTTAGTGATAATGCAAAGAGAAAAGAAAAGGTGGGTGATGAAAGGGTGGTGCAGGAATTCGGTAAGGTTAACGGTTATTACAGAGCTGCCGTCCAAGGTGGCATATTTTTATTTTTTTATATGCCATTTTAGCTTTCCGTTACTTGGGTAAGGGAGATTAATGGTCGGGTGACCAGAACGATAAACGTCGAAAATATAAGTGACTATTATAATTTTTTTTAAATCGAGTGACTAAAATAGAACACGCCCCAAATAAAAGGGATCTCTAATGAAGATTACCCTTAATCGTAAACATTTATAATGCTATGATATTGATTGGTTCCAATTTAAACGCTTTTATACAAAACATACAGTATACATATATGTTTCTTCGTATTTTTGCATATGCGATATGCATATATTAGATATAGTTGAGGGGCTTGACTCAAACTTGAAAATCGATCGGCTAATTGCTAAAATTTTTGGGTTATTTGATGTAATACCCCAAAATTTACAATACTGTTTAAGGGTCATTTAGTACTAAGATAAGTGTTTAAAAGCTTACTTAGTGACTAAAATGACAAAAATGCAAAAGTTAGGATTTTCTCAATCATAGACTGTAGAAAATAAATTTCTGAGGTTTTAAGGTGTCATGTGACAGAGAACGAGTAAAATAGGATATTCGCAAAATTTGGTTAAAATCCAAGGAAAATTTGGAATGAGAATTTAAGGTTAAAGTTTAGTGACCAAAATGATAAATTTTTAAAACTTGGGTGGTACAAGTTGAAATATGAAAAGTTAAAGGACCAAAATTGTAATTTCCCAAAATATTAGGTGTTTTATTTCATAAATAGATAGAGCACCTATTACTGTTGACCAAATAAGAAATTACTGGTTTTATTCGATATTTCGATTACTGAAAAATTACAGTCAAAGTTTAAGTGAAATTTGGATACCCATATCGAATTAAAAAATTTGTGAAATCTTACCAAATGATAAATAAATGTTATAAAAGTCATTTCCAAGTGTTGGAAATATTTTAGTTCGATTCAGGATGAATCCTATGATTTATTTCGATTACGAAATTTATTTAGTAACCGATAAAATTTTCAGTATTTATCGGTAAATCAGATCAAGCTAAAATTTCGGAGATGATTCCATAGACTTTGGAAAAGTTTGGGGACTAAAGTGTAAATTTCTCCAATAAGTAATTTTATTCAGTATAAGAGAGAATCGGATCAAAATAAGTACCTTGATATCGGTTTTAAGAATTAAGATGCAATAAAAGGTACCAAATTTGGATCGAATAAAATTGTTAAGCGTGCTCAGGCCAAGGAAATATTAGGATGGGTGACATCTGGGAAGATCCCATAAAAGTGTTTCTGAACGATATTTTATACTCAGTAAGAGTAGAGAATATCCATATGGATTATCGATAAAGGAATTCTAAGAGAAATTTTATTCTATAAAGATTTTCGATAAGTATCGGGAAAATAGATTGAGTTAAGAAAATTCAGTCTAAGTCCTTGGAAAATGAAGTTTTTATGGGATAATAGAGTTTATTTCCCGAATATGGAAATATAGAATTTTCAGAATAAATCCAATAGCTCGGAAAAGGTAAAATCGCAGTAGAGATATTTTATGAATATCGGGAAATCGGATCGAACTGAAATTTCAGAGGCTGGTCCAAAATCCATGGAAAATCATAAAATACTATTTTATGAATATTTTATTATAGTTGGTTGGATTCCAACTAGATTTAGTTGAATTTTTACAAGAATGACAAACTAGTAAATAAAAACTAGTTGGAGGACAAATTGGTCATATTGCCCCAATGGCATTTTTGAAATATTTAAAAAGTTATAAGGGCAATTTTGGAAAGAGGAAATGGAAGATTAAATCCTGGCCCTTGATTGATGATAAAATCAATCTCAACCATTGGATAAAAAGGTCAAAATTGTAATTTCACTATTAAATGAATTTAATATTCATTTAATATTCACATGTGTAAAATAATGGTGAAAAGATGAAAATGGTCATCTTTTCCAGCCAAAAACGTGAGAGCTGGGGAAAGAAAGAGAAAAAAATTTCAAGCTCGATTCAAGCCCCGAAACTCGGTTTTCAAGTAATCTCTTCAACTGCAAAGTTGTTTTACTCTTCAAGCTCTATCTTTTGATGTCAATAATTCATGGAATCCATGCTTGATTGATGACAATTTACATGAGAAAGAAATTAGGGTTTATGGATCAAATTGGGGCTTTTGAGATTTTATGATTCCATGATTGAATTCAAGTTGAAATCAAGCTAGTATGATGTCAAAATCATGATATTGAGTTGGGATTTAAGTTCTACATGTTTTGATTATTATAAAGATGATTAGGGTTTATAGATTCAAGTTTAATTTAGGGTTTGTGATGTCGAATTAATGATTTAGTAAGCTTGATTTGTTGTTTGGAAGCAAGACCCTAAGTTAATTTGATAGGGACCAATTCGACAATCTTAAAAGTTAGAGGACCAAATCTGAATTTGTATGGAATTGGTGTGTATTTATGTTATTAAGGATGTTGGAGATGTGAAATTGATGTTAGAATGCTAAACCGATGTTAAATTGAATTAGTGACCATTTTGACAATTTGTGAAAGTTAAGTGACCAATTCAGAAATGAGGTTTTGGATAAGGACTAAATATGAATTTTAGTTGTAATGATGGAATTAAGGTGGTAATGTTGAATTGAGGACTAATTTGCAAAGTTAATAAATTTGGATTCTTACCTTTGCATTATTAGTGACCATTTGATAAAGAAGAAAAATTAGAGGGAACTATTGTGAATAATTATTTGATGAAGAAGGTGATAAGTTGGTGGTTTAAAGCAAATAATGAGACTAAATTGACAAGTAGAGAAGTTAGTATAAAAGTTGAAGTTAATTATGGAAGTTGTGTAAAAAACTAGATTATGACAGTAAGTTTGAAAATTTACCATAAATTCTACAAAAATGGTTAGATGGTGAATTTTATACCGATGTAAACATTTGTTCGTCTAGTTTCGTTTCCAACAAACGAAAACTGATTTCGAGTCAAAAGATATGAATTTTTAAGTGACGAAAGGTCAGAAAACAGAGCATCAGTCTGTTCCGAATTTCAGCTTTGTAATTGACTTTGAAAATTCGCCATAAATCGTACAAGTTGAATTTGGGATATTAATTTATATGGTTTAAAAGCTTATTGAATCTAGTTTCTTTCAGAACAAACGGAATCGAATTTCGAGTTGTATATTATTTTATAGAAATATTTCTTTGAAGGTAGTGCAATCTGCCAGAAAATGAGAATTGATACATTTTGTATCTAAGGTTAATTAGTAAGCTTGAAAAAGGTTAATGGAAGTTCTAAATGGTTATTAAGGACCAAAATGAGTTTTGGACAGTATAAGGAAAGAAAGAGGAATTTGTATATTCGAATGATTAGATTTGATAGCATGTTTGAGAAATTGTTAGATTTGAATCTAACAAATGTTGTTTACATTCATGTGATTAATGAAGTTTGGATCCGAATCAAAAGAAGGTTCGAGGTACTATGAAAGAAAAGATCGAATAGAGCTTAGTGAGGCAAACTAATAAATGGCCCAGGTGAGTGCATTTTTACTTATTTATTATATATGTAATATGAGTGATTGCATTATATATATTTATGGAATATTGATAAATATGACGACTTGAGATGAACCGACCTTGATATAAATGAAAATGTATGTTGATCAAAGTTATGTAAATGGCATGAAGTATTAAGTGGCATATGTGATACATGGATATGGAATAATGATTTATCTAAGTTAAATCGAATTTCAGATTTTGGGTATAAAATGCCCATTATCGAATTATGGTTGATAGTTTTGATGAATAGGATATTGCAGATGAAATATGGGATGTGAATTGCCCTATTATATGAACAATGATGATTGATCTATAAGGAAATAAATTTCCCAAGTACTAGTGTGAGAGTTTTTGGTATAATTGGATATCCAAAAAGAGTCTTAGCAGTTGCGCCATAGCACTACAGTGCAAGATAGACACTTCGTGGTCAAGATAGACTATTCGGGGTCGAGATAGACTCTATAGAGTTGAGTTCAAACACTACGGTTTTACATAGCACAAAAAGTGCGAGTATGAGGAGCAAAGAGAGTCCTCGAGTATGTACTCACCATCAGACGCTACGGCGTTATAGACACTACGGTGTCGAGACGACTCGTATACCATAGGTTCACCTGAGAATCTTTGTATAGTTGGATATCCATAGAGTCCTAGCAGCTGCGTCATAGGCACTACGGTGCTGAAATAATGTAGGCACTTTGATGATGAGAAAGACACTAAGGTGTTAAATAATGAGCAAAGGGCGTCCTCGAGTACGAACTCATCTTAGTCGCTTCGGCGATGTAGACGCTAAGGCGTCATAGACACTACGGTGTCGTGATGACTCGCGTACCATAACTTGACATGATTTTTGTACTTTGGGCTATGGTAAAGGAAATGATATGCAAATGATTGCATGAAGGAAGTATGACTATGATAAAGTAAATGATATGAAAATGATTGCATGAAGGAAACATGACTATGATAAAAGAAATGATATGTAAATAATTGCAAAACAAAAATATGGCTATGATATAGGAAATGATATGCAAATGATTGCATGATAAAAATATGGCTATAATAAAGGATAAGACATGCAAATGATTGCATTATGGAAGTATGACTATGTTAAAGGATATGATATGCAAATGATTGCATGAAGAAAGTATGGTTATGTTAAAGAATATGATATGCAAATGATTACGTGATAAAAGTATGACTACTTGATGATCATGAACCGTTGATATCATGATTTTATGACAAATTTGATAGATGATATGAATCATATTGAAAGCATGTTTATGTTGAAGAAATTTTTATGCATATGAACACTTGATGAACATAGAATAATGATGACATGACTATTAAGATAGTCATGATACATGGTTAATTCTACATATACAGATAGCTTGATTTAATACTTTGGCTATAATACTTGAAATGCAATTATGCAAGTAGTTAAGCTAAAAAGCTTAATGTACACAAAACTGGTAAAACAGATCAAATCTTGTGATTGGAATATTATATTGATCAAATGAACTATACAAGTAAGGCAGTTCTATATATGATAAAATGTTAACAATTGCAAATGAAAATCATTTGCCATCTTGCAGAACTGTGTTATTATAATTATTGTTCATATTATTATGATTATGTTTCACTAAGTTGTATTTAACGTGTGTTTTGTATCACACATAGGTACTTCGGATTAGATAGCAAAAGAGGAGCTGCACATCATTGGATCAAGTTCGCTTGTATTATCAGTAAGTATCACCACATCCTAGTCTAGAGGGGCATGACTCGAATTTAAGTAAGTAGCTATTTTGTATGAACTAGAAACATGACTAAGTTTTGAGAAATTAAGACTATTAGAAAAGATGCTTTAAACGAATTTAAACTTAGTTGGTTGTTTATCGTGTAGTGATTATGAAACCTGAGAAAAGGCCAACCACTGAACTACTTGGTGAGATTGGATATATATATATATATATATATATATATATAATTTAAGTCTGAAAATCAGTGTAAATCAGTTAGTAACATCTTTAATGTGTATTCGAATATCGAATATACGTTGAGGGTGTTATATTTGAAGTTACATTTTATAACTCGAGCTTTATTTGATTTTTTTCCGAGTTGTGTCGAGTTTATGAAATTACAATTCAAGCTAATTTGAGTTGAGATTTTTCACGTCGAGTCGAATTGAAAAATATAATTTTTTAAGTCGAATTTTACTCACCTGTGTAATACGAGTGCTGTTATTATTATTATTATTATTATTATTATTATTATTATTTTGATCCTAGTATGAGTGCTTATTATTAAGTTAAGCCGAATATAAAATATTGGTGTTTGGGAATTAATAAAAATCTGAACCCAAGTTGAAATTTATCCTAAATCTGATTCGACCCGATTTCATCCTTTAAAAATCCGACTCAACCCAAAAATTATATACCTCAACCCAAACATGATTCAGCCTGATCTATGAAAACAATTTCAATATTAGGGATCCAATTGTAAAAAAATAATTTTAAGGACCAAATTGTTAAAAGATAATTTTAGGAGCCGAATTATAAATAAAATTTTTTATTTTAAGGACTTAATTGTAAAAAGTATAGGAAAAAATTACATTATTAATCTCAGGTCGGGTGATTAAAATTTTTTCCAGCCTAAACTCGAATTTGACCTCACCCTTAAAAAAACCTAACCTGATCCAAACTCGATTTTTTACAAAAGAAATATGATCCAATCGTGTCGGACAAAATGCTCATCTCTAATTAGTATCCGGTGCAACTTTTTCTCCACTCTTTTAATTCTCAAAGCTTAAATCCTACCGCGGTCATTATTAAAAGGTTTAAGGGTAAAAATTCTAAAATTTTTGAAAAAAAATTTATTAACCCCCTTAATTATTTTTTATCTAATTAAGCCTTTAAATTAAAAAATTTAATCAATTAAATTTTTGAACCAAAGAATTAAATTATTTAAGTAATTTGACCAATGAATTTGGACAATTTTTTAGATTTATTGGTGCAACGCGTCGTGTCACAATGTTTGCACTTGACATTTTCAATTTTTTTATTATATTTAAAAAATCTTTAAAAATTTTAAAAAACTTATAAAATTTATATAATATTTTTTTAAAAAAATCTGTAAATACAATATGATAAAACTCTTGTATATCATGTGTAAATAATATCTAAAAAAATAAATAAGATTTAATGATCAAAATAAATCAAAAAAATTAATTAATTGATTTTTTTTAAATTTAAAGACTTGAATTTATTGCTTTAAATACAAAAAATTTAAGGACTTATTCTTTTTAATTCAAACACTTCTTACTTATTAAAAACATAAACCCTAAGTCACAGACACGAGCAAAAGCCCGACAACTACGATTGACGAATTCGTTGAAACTTCTAATACATTAGGTTTGTGATTGAACTCTGAAATCAAGAAATTGCTTTTCGAGAAATGGGAAAGAGAGGAAACAGCTCCAAGAAAGACAAGAGAAACCCTAAGAGAAGACACCGAGGCGACGCCGGCCTCGACCCTGAGAACGTCGATGACGAAATTGATGTTTGTAAGTTCACTAATGTTTATACTCATTTTGTTTTCTTTATTTTTTGTTTAAATCATTTATTTAATTTCATTTTTGCAGTTCATAAGCAAAGGGATGTTGTTCCATTGGATATAGATAGGGATGCTGAACATTCAGATGACGATGATGATGAACATCCCGTTTTTGATCTTCAGGTTTTCATTTTCAAGCTTTGACTGTTGAAACATTTATTTTAACTAAAAATTTAGCTTTAGGTATATGCTGTTAGTGTCTATTTAATAAATTGAAGCTGCATTTTTATTAACTTTAATGAATTGTATATTTGGAAGAAACCTTATGAATGACTCGTAAAATAGAGCAAACTTAATGGCAATAGAACTGCTATTGGCAATAGTATCGAGACTGCTGGTAGTAAATCCCTTTTGTATTACATATTTATCATTTTATTGTCTTTGTCTCTCTACATGTAGGATATTGATGATGACGAGGGAGATGACGATGACGATATTGACGATGCCCAAGTTTCTAAGTTTGCAGCAAAAGTCAGAGTGTTCTGATTATGTTACATTTTGTTGCATTTCTTTAATGCTATAATAATGACTGTTTGGCATAAAACTTCAATTACAAGAGTGCAAAATGATTTGCCGATGTTTGTTGAATTTGCTGATACAGTTTGGGTTTTATTTAAATTAAGATACTAGAATTTTTTTCCCTTTCCTTTTCACTTGAACTATGAGTTGATGTGTCCGGCAACACATTTTCTTGTTCTGTGATTTTTTTTGGTTTAGATACTTCAGTCTTCGTTTAGAAGAATGGTTCCTAATGTTTCTGCAGTACTATTGATCTACCTCTGCCTCTCCCTTGCTTTCATTATTAATTTACTTGCTATTGTTCTGAAACTTATACTGCTTTTTAGAAGAGACTGGCTTAGTTATACCCCCCCCCCCAGTAAAAAGAATCCTTTTTCTCCGTTCCATGTGATTTTGAAGGTGATAATTTAGGTAGATTTATCCACTTGTTTTATGATGCAACCTTTTCAAGTATTTCTAGCTAGTCTGCGTTTGCTTATTGTTACATTTTTATCAAGTACTTATTACTTGTGATTTGCAATTGTCAGGCAACAAAAACAGACGAGAGCAAAGCTTGGAGGAGTTGACGATGAAATGCACAATGAAGAAGATGAGGATGAGGAGTAGAAAGAAGAAAGGGCTCCATGGGGTGATATAAAGAGCAGATATTATGGTGGTGATAATCGTGATTTTGAGGTGAGAATTTGAACTGCAAGTCTCTTTCTGGTTTCTTCTATATTGTTTACTTGACTGCATATTTAGCAGCCACCTAATTTTGAAGGACGGCCGTTCGTGAATGACATTCCTGTGAAGGTGCTTTCATGTATTCTTTTGAAATAGATGAAAGATTTTCATTTAGTTTTTGATGTACTTTTGAAGTTGCACTCAAGTGATCATGAGGCTCCTAGGGAAGAGGAGGAAGAGGTGAAAGAAATACAAAAGGAAAGAGCAAAAAATTTATCAACGGAAGACTTTGGCCTTGAAGATTCTAGTGAAGATGAGACTAATAGAGAGTTAACCTTAGAGGTGAGGTTTGCTTGCTACCCTGTTATTTTGACATCAAAAACTTTGTTTGCCCGAAGAAGGGATGTGGACTTCAAATATAGTCACTGAGCAAATGTCTGGCACAGGAAATGTCATTGAAGGGAAAAGATGTGAAGAACCTGTAGATGGCCTGGCTACATTTGAGGAAGTCAAGAAAGATTTGAATGCTTTGTCAAAGGAAGAGCAGATGAATGTGGTACACAGGTATGGTTTGTCTTCTGGTAGTTTTATTTTCTATCATTTCATTTATTGTTGGTTTGGATGTTAGTTTTTGTATGTATTATAACTGATATTTACACACCATCCTACATCAACATCTAGAATCACCATGTTTTTAAGCATCACCGATTTTCTATACTTATTTTTGTTGTTTGATCTTTGTTAATGTTTGATGTCAATCTGGTTGTACAGCTCTTCATTCTATTAATGGTTTTTTATGAATGCATTGTCTATTTGATAACATAATTGGTTGATGAAGGCCTTTTCCTTTCTCTGCCTCCAAATGAAAACGAGTTTATAAGATCAATTATGTGAATTGTATTTGAAAATTCTGGATTCTGGACATTTTTGAAGTTTTGAATCTACTTGTGTCAAACTATATGCCTTAATCATTTTTTGTTTAATGGAATCCCTAACCAAATTACTAACTTGAAGAATGATTCTCTGTTATCTTACTACGTGCATCAGATATTTACTTTTTTTTTATGGGTTTGAGTGTTGGTAGCCTAGTTTTTTCTTAGTCTAACCATGGCTTACAGGTTATAGTTTTTCTCCTCAGTTCTGCACCAGAATTAATTGGCTTATTGTCAGAGCT
Source organism: Hibiscus mutabilis (assembly GCA_019671005.1). Lineage (NCBI taxonomy): Eukaryota > Viridiplantae > Streptophyta > Magnoliopsida > Malvales > Malvaceae > Hibiscus > Hibiscus mutabilis. The sequence continues at coordinate 32,732,276 of CM033750.1, read as the reverse complement.
GAATGCTTCACTCGAAGAGCTTGAAAGCAATGTTAATCCACTTCTAAGAAAGGTCTTCTCCTTCTCCCTTCTCGTTTCTTATTTTTATTTTAAAATTGTAGGGCAATATACTTGATTTGCCAACTCTGATTTGGCTGATTGATATATGCATGTTGGGTCTGTCTAGGTCCTCCGGTAAACTTCAATCACATGGTTTGAGATGATTACCTGATTTTTTTGTGGTTAATTTGGGAATTAAGTTTTTAAACTCCACAAAGGATAGATGTTCGTGAGATTTCCACTTAATAATTTGCTAATATATTACTTCTCATTAATGTACATTCATGGGTCTAATGTGTTTCTGGAGTTGAAAAGCTCCGTCACCGGGTGTCTAGGATAATTTTCCTTATTTTCAAAGGATGATTTCAGACATTGTATATAATAACATCAGATTCCTCGTATTCTTTGTGCATTTTTCTGTCTTGTTAAAGGATTTTATGTGTTTTGAAGGCTAGAGAAAGGGAGATCTTTTCGGAAGGTGGGATGCGCTATTTGGAGGTGAAACAGATTCTATTGCTGGCCTATTGCCAACAAATAACATTTTATCTTCTTCTTAAGTCTGAAGGACAGCCTGTTCGTGATCATCCTGTCTTAGGTCGTATTGTGGAGATCCAAGGCTTACTTGATAAGGTCATTATCCTTGAAATGTGAATATTGGTTTTTAGATTTATGAATTTATTTCTATGCTTTACACAACAGATATCATGCGTGATCTGCGGGGAAGGTGGTCAATATTGGTTGGCTATACCTCATAGGCAGTTATGTGCAGATCACATTTCACTGCAGTTAACCCACCATACATAACAATACATCCTTTGTACTTTATTGTAATTTCTCTTTTATTCGTAGAGAATTATAGATTGTTGATGTGATAATAAGATTGCTTCGTTGCTACTAGAGTTACTGTATTCCACTTGCTGATGCTTGCTCCATTTAACAGGTGAAACAACTTGATGGGAACATTCCTTCTGAATGGGAGGAGATTCTAAAGAATAAAGGGGATGAAATGGGACAAAACTTGGTTAAAGGGAGTGCTGAACTGGTATCCGACTCTGGCACAAAGGATAATGGTCCATCACCATTAATGGATGTGCAAATGCCTGAGGTAGTCAAAATTAGCATCATTGTCGTCTTCCGCTAAATTGCCATTTTGGTTTTTGTCATTTGATCTCTTATTTCATGCATCAGCTTGAAGACACACCTAACTTGCCTAAAATGGAGTTCGCGAGTAACCATGATAACAAGGGGATGAAACTTCAGCGAGAGGTGAGATGCGCTTGCTACTGCTGCTAAGTTTTCACTCTTTTCTTTATTTCTTTTCTTATGCCTTGCACATTTCACCCTTCTTTTCAGAACTTCATATGTTTCTTTGTCTCTGTTATGCAACCGGTGGCTAAATATCTTACTCGAGTTTCTCCAAATCCAATGCAGAATGACCAAGTTGCTTTACAAAGCAGCGAAATGTTAAAAGTAAGAGCAGCTCTCGAGGAAAAGTTGAAACAGAAGGGAATATTTAGTTCCAACGCCCAAAAGCCTGATAAAACCAAGAAACATAGAAAACCAGTGAATGGGTATTGCCGCTTTTCCTCATGTTTTGTAATTAGTTACCCTTTTGGCAGTACTTAGTACTAATTCATTCAAGTTGGACTTAGCAGACAACTTGAAACATATGATGATTTTGCTGATGATGCTATGGATGTTGAAGGAAGTGCTCCTGGATTAAGTAAGGGGAATGCAAGCTCAAAGCATTCTAATATTTCCAAACTTATTACTGCTAAACAGAACAAGTCCAAGGTATAAATCTCAACAAGATTTCCTGTTTTTTTATCTTTAGTAAAGCATGAAGCTTTGTTTGGTAGGAGTATTATTTATTCCTCATGTTTTTAGTACATGAGTTAGTAATAAACCAACTTCACTTGGTAATTTTAGTCAAACTCATGAATTAGATTGAACAAAGAGAAGGAATAACTATTGTTTATTTTGAGTAGGAATTATTTTTACGTGAGTATTTTTTCTCGTCTTTCTATTTTCAAGTTTAGTTTTGTACTAATTCTTCTTTATGTTACGGAAAACTATTTTAAAACTCATGTAATAATTAAGCTTTTTTTCTTATGTACCAAATGTGGCACTAGATTCTTTAGAAATCTGTGTATGATGAGCTTTCTCATTATACTTGGAAATAGCAAGTGAATTGAACTGGCATTGTTGACCCCTTTATGGGACAAACTTAGAAACTTTTAGTGCTGGTTTGCTACCTATTGAAAACAATATGTTACCTTTAGTAACAGCCTTTCTTTTGAGTTGAGAGTGTGTCTGTTAGCGGTAGCAGTTGGGCAGGTCAATTCACCTTTCAGGTAATTTGAGTTTGATTCAATTTGATCTGGATTGGATTTTGAACTTCAGGTTTCCGGCTTTCCAGTAAATTTGATTGAGCTTTTGCCTTCTCTAGTCAGTACCAATCTCTAAGACCTCCATAGTTTCTCCTTGGAAGAGTCTGAAAATTTAACTGTTTTAGGCGTCCTTCCTGTACTACCTGTATTGTTGGTCTTGTTAGATCTCATACGAATATACCACTTCCCTTTCTGTTTTCCTTTGGACCAAGCAGCACAATTTTCTTTTTCTACATTTTTCTACTTTTCTTGTCCTGATTTTGGGAAACACTTGCTAGAACAACCAATGCAAAGACAATGGAATTGATGATGGATGTCGAAACCAAAAACCTTTTCTGCACATTCTCTTTAGTTAAAAGGGAGGGAAAAACAATAGGATTGTGCGGTTTAGACTTTTAGGTGACTTTTCCTTTTCAATCTTTCAGTTGCAACTTGGTTTCAAAATCTAAATATGACATCTTTATTATAGTGTTTGCATGTTAAATTTTGCATCATTATTCATGCGTACTACGGATTGGTATAACTTTTCTCTTGTCCCTCCTCCCTTCTACCCTGTTGAGAAGGTTATATCTGGAGATGATGATTTACCAAAGAGAGATGACATTGGAGAAAGGCGGAGGAAACATGAGCTCGGAGTGCTGGCAGGAGCAACAGTTAAATCTGAGGATGACCATGGAGTTGAATATGACATGCCGGAAGATGATGGAGGTATATCTGGGGAGGAGAACGGTTATACAGAAGAATCTGAGGATTCTGAAGATGAATTTTACAAACAAGTGAAGCAACAAAGGGCAGCAAAGCTTGCTGCAAGGGCTGAGATATATACAAGGTATGTTTCTGCACTGTATTTAACTGTTATCTACTTTTAAGGGGATGTAGGTAAGTGATGTCAGTGCCCCAGTTGGACTTGCGTCTACTTTATATCTATCATTCGATGGTATTGTTAAGCTCTAAGCCATTTCTCTGTGCATGCTTGTCTGTAGTTGTTTTCAACCAAATGAAATCATTTAGCCCTCTAAGTTGGGTAAAATTTGGATTTAAACCAGTTGATGTAAAATGTTTTTGAAATGCATTCCAGGTGCAGGACCTCAGCACCCCCCTTGTTGCCTGAAACTGTTGTCGGGAAACGACTGATAACACATCAGGTTCTTGCCTTATTCTCTTCTACACTCGGTTTTTGATAGGCTGCTTCCTAATCCTAACAAAAAATATCATCTGTCACATTGCAACAGATAGAGAAGAATAGAGGTTTGACTCGACAACGGAATAAGAACACCAAAAACCCAAGGAAGAAATGCAGGGTATGTATTTGGGTCGAAGATTTTGATTCCTTTTCGTAATGATATTTAGTGAATTGTAGGTAGGAGTTGTGGATTGATGTGTTTGTTGGTTGGTTTGCAGTTGCAAAGCAAGAAACGAGAGAAACAAAGGAAAGGCCAGGTGCGGGATATTAGAAAACCGGTTGGTCAGTACGGCCGAGAAACCTCGGGTATCAATGTCGGAATCAATAGAAGCATTAGATTCAAGGGGTGAATTAAAGATTAAACACCAGACAGAATGGTTCCAATTTTGTTTTGCACTTCCAAGTTCTGTATTACCATCAAAACCTTTTGTTGTTTATGTAACCGGAAACGATACGAGTCCGTTTTAAAACATTGCATTTGGGGTTAAATGTTTCTAATGTTTGGGTTAATAATGAGCTTTTTAATCGTAGGGAAGTAAACGATATGATATAATAATTAAGACTATTCATAATGATTTAAAATACGACAAATAAAGCGAAGCCATCATCTCTATTTATATGTATGCATTAGATTTGGATGACTAGTAATTGGGGTCATACTTGACCAAATAAAATAAACACATAATGGTATTTTTGGCCTTTGAGCTTTTCAAAAGTTTATTTTAATTTTTAAACTTTTTTCTTCTTTTTCCCTCAAATGTTTATTTATTTATCAAATTGAATTGATGAAAAGATAATAAGTTTGATAGGATTTTCGTACCTTATATAAAATTTGAAAGTTTTACATTTTTTTGGACCGTTGGATAAAGGTAAATAGATGAATGATATTAACAGTAGCAAATGTGAAGATTATCACTTGAAAAAAATAAAGAAATAATCTCAGACATTTATTACCATCATCCAATGGTCCAAAAAAAATAAAAAGAATTAAGTTTTACACAATGTAACTAGATCCTAATCCATTAATAATTATATATATATTAAACTTTTTTAAAGAAAAGATAAAATAATTGATGTTAATATTAATAAAAGGGTAATTATACCATGCACTGGTGGGAAAACTCTTTGCTTTCGCAAGTGTTTTAGTTTTAGGGTTTAGAGATCTAATTTATGGTTTAGTGGTTTAGGATTTAGGGACCAACTTAGGGTGCTTATTGAGTTGAGCAGCTCTCAAATAACTTGAGCTCAACTCGGTTAAAACTCGACTAACGCTCGACTCGAATTGACTCGACTAGAAATCGAGCTCGACTCGAGATCTTAGCGAGTCAAATCGAGCAAGACCCAACTCGACTCGATAAGTTCGTGAGCAGCTCGTTATTTTTTTATAATTTGTTTTACGATTTTTTGGTGGTTACCTTAAAAAATTATGTTCTAAGAAATTTAAATAATAGTTAAAAACTCTAGAAAATTTCAGTGAATTTCTAGAAAATGTACTCATAAAATTTTGGTTTCAAATTTTCAAAAAATTTGTATTTTCCGAGAATTAAAAAAGCTGGTTTGTATTAATAAGAAATTAAACTATAATAATGAGTCTTTCCTTTTTCTTTTATTATTACTTTATATATAAAATTAGAAAAAGAGAAAAGTCTTAAGTTTTCACTTCCCATATAAAAAATACGATTGAAAGTTAAAACCCCAAAATCCCTAAGGTATTCTCTCATTTGTTGTTCATCGAAGATTGTTGAGAAATTAAAAAGAGTCACACCAGAATATAGACTTCATCTCTAACTCGGTCATGACAAGTTCGTTTATTAATCTCCTCAAACCTTACGTATTTTTTTTCTGAATTTCTATGTTTATATTAAGCTCGAACAATATCACTAGATTTTTTCTTATTTTAAAAAAGGTAAAAAAAATTGACGAGCTTAACGAGCAACGAGTTGAGTCGAGCAATGAGATTTTTTAATGAGCACGAGTCGAGCAAAATTTTATCGAGCTTAACGAGCAACGAGTCGAGTCGAGCAACGGGATTTTTTAACGAACACGAGTCGAGCACTACTCCACTCGCGATCGACTCGCTCGATAAGCACCCCTAGGGATTGTGATTAGAATTTAGTGTTTATAGGTTAAAATCTAAATCCCTAACATATTACCCTAGACCTAAACCCTAACTTCTAAGCCTTAAATTATAACACAAAACCCTAAATTATAAACCTATAACCCTAAATTAATTTCATAAACACTAAAACTAGTGCGCTTGTGAAAACAAAAAATTTCCGCCGTCGGTGCATGAAATATTTTCCTTTAATAAAAAAGACAAACATCACTTTAATATATATGTTACTTTTTCTGTTAATTAATTTAATTTAAAAAATAAATACTAAAAGTAATTTATTCTAAAGTTTGAAATAACATTTTCTGAAAAGTTTTAAGAGTAATAATGTAATTATACTTCAAATAAAAATAAGAGTCATACAAGCAAATATATTTAGCCGATTGGTGAAGTTGTTCATCTTTGTTCCCTCACATTCTCTTAGGTCATGGATTCTAAAGCAATTAGGAACACCCTGTTTCTTTTTTAAATTTTTTCTTTTTCTCCTCTCTAGATAGGATTAGAATTAATATTAGAATTTGTAAAAAAAAAAAAATGAGTCACACGAAAGAGACGCGATGATGGTATATTGTACAAGCAAGAGTATTGCATATTATATGCAATCACCTAGTCATTGACGAAGAAAGAAGTACACCTCTAGCCCTAGGTCATGAGGTAACAAATGAATTTAATTGGACGAAAAAATAAAGTACGTATATATGTTACATGATATATTACTTAAATAAAAAAATAATATAAATAAATTATTAACTATTGAATATTATATGAGAATAGTTAAATGACTTGTTATAATAACAGTTTTAGTCCTAAAAATTTATACATTCTATTAATTTGATCCTAATTGAAGACAATTAAAAAAGATAAAATTATGAATTTTTAAATCTGAAGGGTTAAATGTATTTGTTAGGATATTTGTTTTGATATAATAATTGAAAAATAGTTTTGGACTAAATTGAAAATATTGCAAAAATGATTTTAAGTCCAAACAACTTGAGAAATGTTTAAAATGGTTTTTGAAACGTTTTTTACTCGAATATATGATTTCCAAACTCAAAATAGTCAAAAACTGGCCCCTGGTACCGGTACCTGAACCCTGGTATCGATACCGAGAGGATCGTACCGGTACCGAAACCCTCCGTAACGCGTGTTTCAAAGATTTTCCAGAACCGTTTTGGCGTACCGATACCGCCCTAGCAGTATCGATACCAAGGGTGGAGTACCGATACCCCTGTACCGGTACCAATACCCCAGTCAAATATAGGCTCCAACAGCTATTTCCAAATTAGGCCGGTATCGATACCCTTACCCGAGTATCGATACCCTATGCTGCAGAATTGCAGGTTTGGTTGGAAAAAGATCCCCAACGGTCACCAACGGCTATGAACTCATTTGGGAGGATAAAATGACCTTCAAGCACCTGGAACAACTAATGATCTTCAAGTCAACAACATTATGATTGTAAAAGTGTCTTAGTGCTTAATTCTCATTATTTTATAGACTACACTTGTTGAGCTTAATTGTTAATGTATGCTCAAGTGTATTAGGATTTGGGTGAGTGCTTAAAGAGTGTAAACATCAACCTTGTAGAGAGGATTTCTTGTTTGCTTTATTTTTTTTGTTTGTAAGGATTCCCAAAGCTTGAGTTGTGAGCTTTGGATGCTAGACTTGGTAATTGGGTCTAAGATTGTAAAGGTTGCCTCCCAAGCCTTGTAAAAGGGGAAGAAATTCTTAGTGAATTTGGGAAATCTTTAGTGGTGTGCTAAGGTAGTGGATGTAGAGCTTGTTAGAAGCTTGAACCACTCTAAATCCTTGTGTTCATTGTCTCATCTTTAGCTTCCACCACCAACACCCAAAAATCGACGTCTACGTCACTTGGCAAGCAATTCGGTTGAAGGAATTCGAACCCAACAATTGGTATCAGAGCAAGGCTCAATCGAGAGGGATTAACATCCTATTGAGGCGATCTGGCAAGCTCGATCATCAAACAAATCTACCGGCTTCCATGGTGTTATCCATCGACAATCCGCCCTTCTTCAACGGTGACAACTATGCTTGTTGGAAGCATAGAATGATGTTCTTCATGAAGAGCAAAGACTACCGTTTTTGGGACATAGTTGAAGATGGACTGTTCGTGTCAACACGAAGCAAGGCAGAGTGGAACGCGGAAGATCGTAAGAAGATTGGCTAAATTGCAAGGCCATACACATTCTATTTTGTGCATTGGGCCCCGAAGAGTATGCAAAAGTATCTTCTTGTAAGAGTGCCAAGGAGATATGGGACAAACTTGAAGCAATCCATGAAGGGACAAATGAGGTGAAGGAGACAAAGATTGGTCTACTCAACATCGAATACGAAAACTTCAAGATAGACCTATATGATGACATCAAGCGCATGTTTGACCGGTTTTCAACACTTATCAATCAACTCAAAAGTCTTAGAGAAGAGATTCCAGAAGAAAAGCTCGTTCGAAAATTGATTTATTCACTTCCCGAATCATGGGAGAGCAAGAAGACGGCTATCATTGAAGTCAAAGACTTGAAGAAGCTCAAGCTTGAAGAGCTTGTAGGGCCTCTTCTCACCCATAAGATGATGTCTCTTTCCTTAAAGAGGGAGAAGGAGAAGCTAATCAAAGAGCAAAGAGTTAATGTCAACGTCATTACTCTTCAATCCTCCACAAGCCACCAAGAAGAATCTAGTGAGGAGAAAAGTGAGGATGAAGAGATGGCCTATCTCTTCAAGGAAATTTCTCGATTCATGAAGAGCAACAAAGAAGAATCCAAGCATTAATCGAAAAAGAAGATGGTGGATTCCCCCAAGTGCTCAAATTGTAATAAGACGAGGCACACCACATCCAATTGTCCTCGCTTCAACAAAAAGGGATCATCATCAAAGAAAGCATATGTGGCTACATAGAGTAATGACGACTCCACCGATAAAGATGAAGTAGCCCATCTATGCTTAATGGCTCTCAATGAGGGGGAGGTAACTTCTAACTCATCTTATTCAAATTCAAATGCATATACTTTGATGAGTTACAAGAAGCCTATGACAAATTGGTTTTTGAGTTCAAGGCTTCATTTTCGAAAAATAAAAAGATGATTTCAAAATTGAAAATCGAAAATGATTTGCTTATGAAAACCAATTTGGAATTTGAAGCAAAATTAAAAGATTTTGAACTTAATGTTTTAGACTTACAAAATTTGCTTCAAAAGAAAGAAAAAGATCATTGAAAGGAAGTGGATGATCTTAAGAAAGAAAAAGATTTGATTTTCAAAGAACTTGAAAAGAGAAACAATTTAGGAAAATCAAATTTTTATGTAAGACAATCTAGTGCCCCTAGATTTGTAAAAGGAAAATGTTTTAGAAGTATTTGGGTCCCAAATGGACTATCTACTTCAACAAAAAATGATGAAATTGAAAAATGGATTCCTAAGGGGACTAAATTATGTGCTACTAATGTCTATGGATCCAAAGCAATTTGGATACCAAAATATTTGTGATTGTCTTGTTTAGGTGTGATGGAGCAATTGATCAACAAGTTGAAGAACCATGAAAGCTCTATGCACACAAGAAAGAACACTTGAAGAAGGAAGGCTTCACATCCTACCTTTGGTTCAAGTGTGGTAAAAATTAGTTGAATTTTATTTATCTTTGTTTGATTTATCTTTTTAATTCAACTAGTTTATCATATATGTTGGACTAACGTTTGTTTGATGCTTAAGTAAGGGGGAGCCAAATTTTAAAACAAAACTCTTATTTTTGTCAAAATTATGATTTAAACTCTCCATTTTTATGGACTTCAAAGTTTTCAAACTTTGGTTTGAACCATTTTTGATATAACAAAAAGGGGGAGAATGTTTTGAAAAATTGATTTCTCAAATGAATAAGAGGGAGCTTATAAGATTTTACCAAATTAATCTCTTATTCTAATTTCATTTTTACTAAGGGGAGAATCTCAAAAACAAATTTTCAAGTTGGTTTTATTATATCAAAAATGTGGAGATTGTTAGGACATTTGTTTTGATATAATAATTGAAAAATAGTTTTGGACTAAACTGAAAATATTGCAAAAATGATTTTAAGTCCAAACAACTTGAGAAATATGTTTAAAATAGTTTTGAAACGTTTTTGACTCGAATCTATGATATCCAAACTCAAAATAGTCAAAAATTGGCCCCTGGTACCGATACTTGAACCCCGGTATCGATACCGAGAGGATCGTACCGGTACTGAAACCATCCGTACCGATACGCGTGTTTCAAAGATTTTCCAGAACCGTTTTGGCGTACCGAAACTGCCCTAGCAGTATCGATACCAAGGGTGGAGTACCGATACCCTAGTCAAATATAAGCTCCAACGGCTATTTTCAAATTAGGCCGGTATCGATACCCCTACCCGAGTATCGATACCCTATGCTGTAGAATTGCAGGTTTGGTTGGAAAAAGATCCCCAACGGCTCCAAATCATCCCCAACGGTCACCAACGGCTAGGAACTCATTTGGGAGGATAAAAGGACCCTTCAAGCACCTGGAACAACTAATGATCTTCAAGTCAACAACATTATGATTGTAAAAGTGTCTTAGTGCTTTATTCTCATTCTTTCATAAACTACACTTGTTGAGCTTAATTGTTAATGTATGCTCAAGTGTATTAGGATTTGGGTGAGTGCCTAAAGAGTGCAAACATCAACCTTGTAGAGAGGATTTCTTGTTTGCTTTATTTCTTTTGTTTGTAAGGATTCCCAATGCTTGGGTTGTGAGCTTTGGATGCTAGACTTGGTAATTGGGTCTAGGATTGTAAAGGTTGCCTCCTAAGCCTTGTAAAAGGGAAGAAATTCTTAGTGAATTTGGGAAATCCTTAGTGGTGTGCTAAGGTAGTGGATGTAGAACTTGTTAGAAGCTTGAACCACTCTAAAACCTTGTGTTCATTGTCTCATCTTTAGCTTCCACCACAACACCCAAAAATCGACTTCTCCACCACTTGGCAAGCAATTCGGTTGAAGGAATTCGAGCCCAACATTATTGAATTGTTTCAATTTATGACATAATTAATAGAATGTATAAGTTTTAGGACTAAAAGTATTATTGTACATGACTACATTAGATATCCGTTTTAAATTTAACGATGAAATAACATGTTTGTAACTTTTAGGGAAAAAAAACGTGTTTATTATAAATTTATAATTAAATAACATTAGATGAAGTTTACCCAAAAAAATATTGTGGGATTTTAAAAAGGGTGATAATCAATCGTTACAACATACTATTCTGGATATGATCTCATTTGAGGACTTAAATCGACATAAGGTTAAATTTAGGGATGGAGTTAGGATTTGGGGTTGGAGGGAAAGTATAAATGTTTAAAAGTTGGATGAGCAAATTCATAAATAACTCAATTTTAAAAAAAGACTTATATAAAAAACAAAGGTAAAAATATTTTTGGGAGTAGGACAATTGCCCCTTCCCATCCTGTATAATTCTTTCACCGGTTAAATTAGAATCCATATATAATATTTACACTGATAGAAACTAAATGTGAGATCTCAAAGTCAAAACTTTCGAAACCTCAACCTTTCCATAAGAGTGTATTTGGACACCATTGAATAATTATAAGAAAATATAATAATTATTATTATAATAATTATACTTTTTTTAAAAATAGTAATTACACGCTCTTATAAGTAGAAGAAATTTAATTCTCTTTATATATATATATATTAGTTTAACAATTGATATTCAACTCGTCTACCAATTCATATAAGGTTTATAGAGGCTCATTATGGAGGCGATTCTCCTAACCTATTGTCTCTATTCACATCGTCAATATTCAAACTACTGACCTTATTTAAGGATTTAATATCTCATCTCATTAGACTGACTAGTTATTGATAATTCTCTCTCTCTATATATATATATAATATTGAATAATTCTTACCTGAGAATATGGAAAAGTGAAATTTTGCTTCTAATGGATATTGAACCCATAACCTAAAAGAGAGTGTTAACTGAGAGTTTTTAACCACATACTCTATAAATTATTGATTTCTTTATATATATATATATATATATAGTTGCATTAGAATCCACTAGTTAAACAAACAATAAAAAAAAAAACTTGAAAGTTATTACGTTGACTATTGTATAATTTTTAAATTTTTTTATAATAACCACTTTTTTTATTAAAATTATAGAAGATATCACAATTACAATGCATTTAGGATGGAGAACAATGAGTCTAATCCACCAAAATCTCTTACAACCCCAAAAATAAAGAAAAGTGAATACTTTCATAGAGATAAGCACATCATTATAATCCAGAAGTTTTCCTGAATCTCTTTGTCTCTATTCAATCGAGACGCATAACGGATATAAAAGGAGTGGTGAGCGACTCAAACTATCATTAGAATGTTCCGCTACCCATGATTGATTACATCGGCAAACAACCATCAACTGAGTGGGGATTTAACTTTCCATGACCATCGACAAAATCATAATAAAAAACTAGCGCCGTTAAAATCTCTGCGAGCAACAAACGACTGCTAGGGTATGTTGAAATCATGTCATAAGGACAGATGAAACGAACCACAAAATAAAGAAAACATGTCACACAGACAGAGGAAAATGAGTATGACAAGGACAGAGAAAACGCGTGTCACAAAGGCAAAAATTCTTATTAAAGTATAAAAAATAAAAAATAAATAAAATAATAAACTTGGTTGTCGACAACCAATATTAAGATTGACTGTCGACCACCAATCAAAGAGAAAAAAAAAGTTGAACTGCAGTGAGAAGATGATGAGTAGCGGTAGGTTTAGGGTTTATAATTTCTTTAATTCTTAACCTAAAGAATTAAAGAGAATGTAATTGGAGTGCTTCAATTACACTAAAAATAAGATATACTAATTGTAGTAATTATCTGCCAAGGATCTATAAAATAGATGGTTAAAAAATTTTAGTTGACATTTTTTCCATCCTTAAGTTATAAGTTCAATACCTATTGATCTAAACTCAACACACACATAATTACAAATAATAATACCGAATACAATTACTAGGTGAATATCCTAATATATCCTAAACAGTCAAATTATTTTATAATTATAGAGAGAGAGATGGATAAAAAAATTTATCATTTTTCGGTGTTTTTTTTATCTCAACACTAAAATATCAAAATTTAAGTTATAATTTTAAATTATAAAATTTAAAAACAATTTAAATTTAAATCTTTTAAGATAAATATTATCTTCCTAAATCACTCGTTGGGGTATATACGTGTGTCTGCGTGTGAGAGAGATAAATTCAAGTTTATTTATAAAATATAATAATTAATCATGTAGTAAAATATTAGTAGAATGATGTGAAATTTAATTATTGTATATATTGTTGGAATCCAAATTGGAATGGGCGGAGTCCCATAGAAACTTCCAGGATGCCGTAGTTTGACTTGAACAACTGCTACACCTAACAAGTTTTTTCGTTCTTTCTTTTTTCAACATAAAAAAAGGATTGGACGCTATTTCCTACGGTTCCTTCAACTTCTCCTCTGTTTATTCCTTCGTGACTCTCCAACCTAACCCAAATTCCTTCCCAGTTAAGGAAAAACCATAAGAGATGAGTTTCCAGGATCTCGAAGCGGGTCTTGGTAGGCCACAACGACACAATTACTTCAATTCTTCTCAGCAAAGGCCGGCGCAAGATACAGCAGATGCTTCGCAGTCGGTGGCGGCTGGGATTTTCAAAACAAGAACTGCTATCTTGGTCTTTGATCGCCTTGTTAATTCCCTCGGCACACCTAAAGACACCCTCGAATTACGCGACAAGTTGTAAGTTCTCTCCCCCCTCCCCCTTCCCCCCAAAAGAACTTTTTTCGTTATTTTGATTTGTTTTTTTCATTTGGAAATTTTAAATTGATTTACTTTTTAAGGTGTATTATTTTTTGATGTTAAAACTTAATTTCGACCATATAAATTCTGGGCTATGATTGTATTTGACTTTTTTTTTAATTTTAATTGGACCTTAGTTTTCGAAATTGAATCAAAAGAATATAAATTTGGGCCTTCGTTCTGGATTTCTTGAATCTCTATTATCTACCCATTAATTTACTCTACAAATCCCCCCCCCTTTGGTAATTGTAGATGGGTTTTCTATTTTATTATTGGGAGAATTTGAATTGATTTTCTTTTCTTAGTGCTTTGTTTTGTCTTATAAACCTAAAATTGACCATATAGTTATGGAGTAAACATGTATCTGACTCTTGGTTTTGTTTTAAGCTTATTTCAAGATTGAATTAAAGAACATAAATTTGGACCTCTTTTCTGGATCTTTGAACTTCTGTTATCTAATAGGGTAATTTTTTTAGCCATATACAACTAACAAATAATGGAATGAGAAAATGCATGCATGATTGATCTATTTTTCCCTTCATGTTGCTGCGGTCAGAACCTGGGACGCTACATAGCTATCTTGGACATGAATCTTTGAATAGAGGAAATGGAATTTATGGAATTAATGCTACCAATGATATTGCTCTTCGTTGGTCCTTACATCTTTTTGTTCTCATTGGCAGGCATAAGACAAGGCTACATATTGGGCAGCTGGTCAAAGAGACTTCAGCTAAACTAAGGGAAGCAAGTGAAGCTGATCAAGATGCAGAGGTTAGTGCAAGTTAATCTGCTTTTTGTTAAATATGTTAGTGAAAAAAGTTATGTTATGAGGATGTAAGCCAGTCTTTTTGGGGTGCATTCTAAGTCACTTCATTTGTGTGTTTAGCCTCTCACGAGCACTTCATTTCACCCTTTGATGACACGGGTTTACTTGTTGGTTCCCCCCCCTCCCCCTTTTCATCTTTTGACTAGATTGGTTTTTGGAAATTTTTTACTTCCTCCTATTTTTTTGCCCGTCATTTTATTGTTTGTGTTAGAATGAAGGTGGTGGTTTAGATTTCTCACCCCGAGTTTTTTTTGAACTGCAGCCCTTAAAGAAAATTGCTGATGCTAAGCTTGCGAAAGACTTTCAAGCAGCTCTTAAAGACTTTCAGAAGGCTCAAAGGCTTGCAGCTGAGAGGGAGACAGCATATACACCTTCTGTTCCCAAAGAAGTTCTTCCTTCCAGGTAATATCTCCGAAATTGCTCTTATCTGCATACAGCTGCATAAATGCACATTTCCTTCAGCTTGTAAAGAAGGTCATGCATTTCTGAATCTGTTAATACTCAATATACACATGCAATATGAGCATTTCCAATGTGATTGCCGATTAGTTGTGCCCTGGCCCTGGGTACAAACTGCAAACATCTTGTCTTCTTTTATGGAGTGAAAAGTTAATAAACCTTTTTATGGGTTTTCAAATTGCATTTTGAACACATATAGTAACAATAAGATGTGAAGATTCAAGCATATTACTTTGAAGAGTACTGAAAAAATGACTTAGAATCGTTTCTAGTAACTTCTTTATAGTCTTTCAATTGCTGTTGTGGAATATAAAAGATGAAATTGGAATGTAATATAGTGCTACTCACTAGAGGTGTTGATATACTTTTGGGGTCCTGCTAGATTCTTTGAGCTACTTTTAGATGGTACAGGGTTGACCATACTGTCTGTAATTTAATTATTGCTGAGCTGTCATCATTTCTACAAGACTGTTGTGTTACATCTTTTATTGAACATATGCAGTTATGATGCCTATGAGGTGGAGAAAAAATTGTCTAAGAGACTAGAACAGCAACAACTTCTGGTTACAAAAAGGTGAGCTGTTTTTTATTCACATTGTATGTCAGATACTATAACCTACTTTTATGACACTGTTACTTTTTTGCAATAGCTTTCTAGGTTTTACTTAAAGTTTTTCTATTGGTGTTGTTGAGAAGCTCGAGTATTGTGATGGCATAACCTTATTATGTTCAGCTTCTTCCTTGAATTTTTTTTTTCTCCATTGCCCTGCAATTCATTCTTTTGAAGTGATAACTTTTATCCTCCCTTTATATCATAGAAGCCTTGACCAATTGAGAAATTCTCCAGCTTAACTCTGTGAATGATGATTCTCAAGAAATCCTAATTTTTGGTTTCTAATTCCATAATCGTTTAGATAGACATCTACTTCTGATCTTGTCGATTCTAGAAGCTGAACTGTCACTTCCCGAACTAATTAGCCTTATTTTGTTTATGGAAGTTGCTATTATATGAGGCTCACTTTAATGGTTTCTTGAGCAACTTGGGCAAAACAATTGCACTGGGTTTCTCCAGTTGGCATTCTCGGAGGCTTTAGATGATGGAAGCCTGGCTTAAAATATGCTGTTTTTTATTCATGTGATTTCCATACTTGGTTGTTTTATCAAACATTCAAGGGAAAAACTATTTTCTTATCTCATGTCTCTTTTTAACTTCAATTTTTCATCGACTTTCTGAGTTTCCATATTAAGAAAAATACATATATCTTCATTTTCCTGAAAGTGCTTATAACCGTCTTTTTTTTCTTTGTTAACAGACAAAAAGTTGTACTGTTGGAAAATGAAATCACATTTAATGAAGCTATTATTGAAGAACGAGAACAAGGGATCAAAGAAGTTCAGCAACAGATCAGTGAAGTGAATGAGATTTTCAAAGATCTAGCAGTTTTGGTCCACGAGCAAGGAACCATGATTGGTAAAACTTGTGCCCTTAATATACTTTGGTTGGAATAGTTCTCTTTCTTGCTCAATATTCTCCAAGCTTTGCCTGCTAACTTTCCAAGATGTTGTAATTTTATCCCTCTTAGATGACATTGGTTCGAACATTGAGAATTCCCATGCTGCAACCATTCAAGCTACTTCACATCTTAAAAAGGCATCCAAGATCCAGAGAGCAAATTCCTCGACAGTAAGTTTGACATATCCAAACTATTTTTCCCACACCTCTCTTCCAATATTGATTAATTGTTTGCATGTTTTAAGCAAATCCATGACATCAAAGAAAACATGCTTATACCACAACCTTTTTCATGCAGAGGTGTTTGCTGGTGTTAATCTTCGGGATCATTCTCCTTATTTTCATTGTAGTTGTTGTGGCTTAAACCACATATATGGAATCTCGAGCTTAAAACTTCTCTGAAGCAGTGTAATGAACACATTCAGGTGGTGTGCTATCGAAACTATACAGCCACATGTTATTATCTGTATTACTATTTTTTTATGCTGTGGGTAAGGTCCTCCGTGGAGGTTCTTAGTGTTGCAGCAAAACATGTAAAACAGATTGCTCCCTTTGCTTGATTTAATAAGATTTCAAAATGGAAATATATGTATATTCAAATGTTTGATTCAGGACTCATTATTGGTGGTGTCGTCCTTATTAATCCTTTTTGAAGGTGTGGCTGTGTAATAACATTTTTACATTTCTTGGTGTAAGATTGGCTTGTAAGTTATATGACGTGGCTCAAGCATCTACACTGATTATTTGGATATTATATGCCTCAAATTGTGTTGCTTACATTTCAGGATATTCAATGGCTTATAAGAGTGGGGGTTGGACACAGCCAACTTAGATTCACATGTATATGGTATAGGTGAATGCATTATTATTACTGTTTTTGCCACGTTATAATTGTTTTCTTATCGAACCCATTGAATGGTTCTAATAATCAAGGATGATGTTATTCTTCTTAAGTGATTCGGGTTCGAGCAATATAGCCTACATGGTGTGCCTTTTAGTTTTAGGGGTTAGGGTTTTAGTTTAGGGTTTAGGGGTTTAGGTTGTAGGGTTTAGAATTTAGGGATTAGGGTTTAGAGTGTGGGGTTTAGTTTTTTAGGGTTAAGGTTAGAAATTTAGGATTTGGATTTTTATACTGTAAATACATAGGCTTGTGTAAAATTAATTTTACACAGCCTGTGTATCAAAGTTTTACCCATTAAAAAAATCTTTTATTATTTTTTTCAAATTAAAATTTATTATTAATGAATAATGTAAAAAATATATATTCTAAAAGCTTTTAGTTAAATAGTTTTTAAATAAATACAGTAGCGTCTGGCAATGGGAAGCACTATGAGCGACCGCTCAGGGTCTCACCTCCTACATTTATAATTTCATAGATTTTTCAAGTGGCAATCTAGTAAGTTAGTGGTTCATTATTTTTTTTAGTTGTATTCATAGGGTTTTCTTAACAAAACAATGAAAATAATGCATTTAATACATTTTAATCATAATTCTATGTTTAATAATGAAATATTAAATTAAGTGTTCAAAATAATAAAATATATTTTTGTTTTATAAGACTTATTTTTTAATTTTCGTTTAGGCTCTCGAAAATGTATGAGACGACTCTAAATATATATTTTATAAAATAATTATAATTTAAGTTTAAAAAAAAATCAGTAAAAAGCAATTTTAATGTAATGGGTTGAAGAGCTGTTTTTTTTTTTATCATATGGTACATATCGATTTAAATCTTACTTTAACGAATCAGTTCCGTTAAATTAATTGTTTCTTCAAATATGTATTAACCATTACTTTTATTCTTTAATCAAAATCTAAGCAATTAATCTTATAAAAAATTTAAGCAATTAATAATATAATATCTGTTCATACATATTTTTAATCTTTTGATAATCTGCACGCTTTATAAACAAAGCGATTGAACTGAAATTTCCTACGATGAACTAAAAATAGAAAGGCAAAATAAATAGAAATAGAGTATTATATATAGAACTCGCTTTTTATAAGACGTGAGTTTGAAACTCGTTTTTTATAAAACGCGAGTTTACCTTACTTGGACAATTTAGGAGTAATTTTTTCAAATAATGTTGACAAGGGGTTATTCTTCTAATTGAATATTAAAAAGGGGTTTTTATCTAAAATTGCCCTTAGATTTGATACATGTAGTTTAGGTATTAGTTCCGTTCCTCATATTTTAGTGGTTTAGGATAAACTTAAAAATTAGGCCCTAATAAGTATTGGAAAAAATTAAAATTTTAAACTAGGTCTTTGATAACAAGTATTAGAAAAAATTGGGTCTCTAATAACATATATAGGAAAGAAAATTAATTTGTAAGGGTATGTCCCTAATAACAAATATTGAAAAAGAAATTAGGCTCCTAACAAGTATTGGGAAAAAAACTAGACCCCTAATAACAAATATTAGAAAATATTGAATTTTGAGAGTAGACCCTAATGATAAATATTAGAAAAATTGAATCTCTAATAACAAGTATTGAAAAATTAGGCCCTTAATAACAAGTATTGAGAAAAACCGATCCCTAATGACAAATATTTGAAAAAAAATGGGAGTAGGCCTCTAATGACAAATATTAGAAACAACTAAACCCCTAATAACAAGTGTCGAAAAAATTGTGACCTAATAATAAGTATTGAAGAAATTGGACCCCTAATAATAAATATTGGGGGAAATTGAATTAAGGGTAAACCCCTAATAAAAAATATTAGAAAAAAATTAAACCCCTAATAGCAAATATTGGGGAACTTAAATTTTAAAATTATACCATGATAATAAGCATTGAAAACTTGGATCATAATATCAAATATTAGAAAAAAATTATTCAAAAAAATATTAGAAAAAAGTAGGCTCTGAGCGAGGCGCCCCTTTTGTTTATACCCAGGGCCGACGTTGTCCTTAGTGTGAATAGCTAAGGTAGTGGAATAGACTTGGTTTAAAAGTATAACCACTATAATTATTGCAAAAAAATTTATTTTTATATTGCTTCCACCATAAAATTTTATTAGCTAATTCACCCCTTTTAGCACATTTCGAACGATCGTATCGAGCCTATCATTTTTTTGATAAATTTTAATTCTAATCCTACTTAGAGGGGAGGGGAAATGGACTCTAAGAAAAGGAAGAGGAGTGCTCCTAGTTCTAATCTTAATTCTAATCTAACCATCCAAATGTGCTTGCTCATCGAGCTTATCATTTTACCTGTTAGTTCAGTTGTTAAACAATATTTTAGTTTTTAAATTATATGTCATAAATAATGTTTATATTGAGAAAAAATATTTAAAATTATTTATTAATTATATTATTAGTGTTGCACAATAGATAATGTTTACTCGTTTGTGAACTATAAAATTAATTTATTATATTTGAATGATTATAGTATTAAATTAATGTTTTATATGATTATATTTTATATAATCATCAAATTTAAATATTTAAAATTTATTAGTTTTGTATATTTGTTATACATATATAATGCTTGTACAATAGATTATTTTATATTTATAATTAATATTTAGCTAAACTATAAAAATAGTCACAAGACTTTTAGAGTGTTTTCATTTTGGTCATCAAATTTCTAAAATTTATAATATAATCACCGATGATGTGACACATTAATTATATTAAAAAATATTAATGTGACACGTTAACTTTTGTTTGTTTTTTTTTCCTTTTTTTTTCTTCATTTGATCTCTTTTTGCTCCATAAACAGTTTTTCTTCGACCTTTTAAATTCTTTTTCATTTTTGTTAATTAAATTGTTAACTAAAACAGTAATCCTTTAACCCCATCTACATAATATTTACCACCATGCCTACTAAAACCTGAAGGACTTCAACCTACCTTTCTTTCGTGCAGTTCTCTTTAATATTTTTTTAAACAATTCCTATTTAGGTGAGGAGAAGGGAAATTTATTCCTACTGGGTCTAAATTTCAAGACCTAGGGAGAGAGAGGTGTCAACTTAGAACTTTTAACCACTTATTCTAGAGATTGTTGACAGTTCCTCTAATTTATAAAGTAAACAATTATAATGTATTCATTTATATCTTAATTTTTAAAACATTATCATATAATTATATTAATTGCCTGGTAATATATGTTTAGTTATAAATTCAAAAATTTTCGGGTCTTAGTTGGATTTATCTTGGGTTCGGTCTCAGGCATGAATTATTACGGGCTAGGACTCAGACCATCTCGGTCTTGGATCTTTCGGGTTTAAATTTTGTCGAACTCGCATTTTTTCAGGCTCGAACTGTCTCAGATTCAGAATTTTCTCGGGGCTCAAACTTTTCGAGTTTGAATTTTCTTAAGTTCGGATTATTGCAGACTCGCACCAGCACAACACAAACTTTTAGACTCGGGCTTGTTTTACCAGCGCTAATGAGCATAAATATAAATTTAAATGAACAAATCTATGCAATGACAAAAAAAATCGGGTTATATTTTAATACACAAATTGTGTAAAAAAATTATATAACCCTTAATATTTAAACTATAAAATCTAAAACCTAAATTCCTAACCATAACACCCTAAAACCTAAACTCTAAACTATAAATTCTAACCCTAAACCTTAAATTTTACACTATACAACCTAATCCCCTAAACCACAACATAAAATTCTAACCCCTAAAATTAAAAGGCTTACAGAAACTTGTATATCAAAGTATTTTTCCCAAAAGAAAATGATAAGAAGACATTATCAAAACCATGGTTGAATTTTCTCAAATCTTGCAGGATAGCTTTTAAGGTTTTCTATAGTTTTGCAATATCAAGCAAGGAAAAGGCAAAATACCCAAATATTATTTCGTGATTTACATTTCAGATGAATCTTCATTATAAAGTTCATCTATTCCATAAAATAGCCTCCTTAGCTGATAATATATATGTATATATTCGTACTATTACATATGTTTCATTGGATAACAACCATTTGGAAAGCATATTGTTGTTATGCTATTAGTACAATAACATTAAAGATAACTCCTTTTAGCAACAAAAGTTTTTTCTTGTCAGCTTCAAAGACCACCACCACCACCACCACCACCACCAGCAGTGGCATTAACCCTGCAAAAATCACAGAATAAATTGAGAACACAAAAATGATTTGTTTCTCTCAAAGTTGTGCTGATAGCAAATTCAAGATTGCAACAAATATCCACAGCCTATAAATAAAAATAGATATATTCATGTCGTAGCTAAATATTGTTAAAAGATTTACCTCATAGCAGCAAGAAACACATACAATTTCTAGGCGCCATCAACCTCTCTGGCTATTTGATGTAAGAAGGCCCATTTGCTCCGTAAGATGATTCATACGTTGAATCCCATCCCATCCATTACCCTGCCCCAACAGTAATTCATGTTCAACACTCGCACCATTTTCAGGAGAACTTGAGTTAATTTCATCTGTGTCCCCACTAGGGGGGCTTGTTGTAAGAAACTGTTCCCAGAAAACATCACTGATTGCCGGAAGCTTAGGGGTTCCATCCAACAAGATGTCCATATCATGATCAGTAGAAAACTCACCCGTTTCTATAGATTTTTCACCATTCAAAACGGCCAACATTGGATCAACATACTTTGCGTTCCCTCTCTCAGACCCTCCTCCCAAACTTGCATCAGTAAAGCCAACATTATTATCACTACCAGGCACAATCCCTTGCATTTGAGGGACGTTTAGAAAAACTTCATTTTTTTGTGATTTATTTAGATTTATATCCAATATTTTACCCACCTCAGTATGCTTGGTTGTTAAAGGAGTGGAAATAGGCGGACAAGTGTCAGGAAAACCTGATTCAGCTTGCAGAACTTCAGAAAGTGTCACTCCAGAAATCCGACTGGAGCAGCTCCCGCTGTCTAATGCATTGGAAGAAGGAACACCATCAATCATGAAAGCACCAGAGTTATCTATCGAAGGTTCCAGCCTAGTCGATGTGTTCATATTCAATATCTGGTGCAGCATTGCCTTTGCTGCCTCATTCAGTGAAGGTTGAAACTTTACAATCTGTCCATTGGGGGATATGGTACCATGTTCACCTGTTAAGTTTTCTTCATCCTCCCTGGGGAGTCTCCTCTTTTTGTTTCCGCTAGTAAGCTGTCTGTTGCCTTCATTCTGCTGTTGTACAAGCTGGTTTAAGAAACCTGGACTTTGCATGGCCTTAGCAAGAAAAGACATCATTTGCTGCTGTCTCTGCTCCATCACCTGTACACGCTGGCCTACAGCTTGCAACTGGTTATCTGTACCTTGTTGCTGCTGTCTCAATCTAACAAGTTCCTGCATGAGAACATTCTTGTCCCTCTTCAGCCTCTCAACCTCCTCTTCGAGTCCAAACTTCCCTACCTCAATGCAAGCTCCAACTGATGAGCTCTGGACTTGAGGTTGTTGATTACTATGGACATTAGCAGGTTTCCTCCTGCTGATTGTTTTCAGGAGATGTTTCTGACCTCTTAGGAACCCCTCATTTGCAAATTCCCAACGGTCTGGGTCAACTTTCCTAAAACCCTAAAGGAAAAAAATTATGACGATCAACCACCAGAGTAATCACATATATTTGCCAAACAGAATGTAGCAAGCCCACATATGTGTAAAGCAGGACTGAATTTTAATATATAATTGAATCACATATCATCCGTCTTGTTTGAGCCCCAATGCCTGACCACAAGCAGTTAGTAAATACAAGCACATAATTAAACCTGCAGATAACAAACACAATTACAACTAGATGAGTTCTTCAGATCAAGAAAAGGAAAAGGTCAGATCAATTCAATCCATAACACCCATCCTCTCGAACGAATTAATTTCAAATTACAACCCATGGGCCATGAGCTTACAAATAAGACTCGCCTAGTTTCTCCACCATGCTTTTACTCACTTGTTGGCTAAAAATACATTTTCAGAGTCAGAAGACATTAAAAAAAGAAGTATAGCTAATATGAGAAAATTGGGAAATCAATCGTCAATTTAGCCAATCCCCTGAGTTTACTATCTTTATCAGAAAATCCTTAAACTTAATGTAAGCTTATGATGCTTCTTGACTTATTTTCTAAGTAAACAAATGTAGTTAGATTAAAAATAGCAAGAACATAGAAACAGAATCAACTATAGTCAAAAGCATGAAATATAAATACAACTCCAGAATTGATAGTAATTCAAATGAAAAACATCATTAAAGATGTTTAGAATTTGTTCCAGAATCCTGAAATCAATAAAAAAAGTCATAAGGAAGAAAAGCAAAAGACACCTCAATTCCTAATCTGAGAGCAAAAACATCATACATGAACATCTACAATACTTTATCTAATTCAAATTCAGCATATAACATTAGTATGAAAGAGCTGCAGTAAGTAGTATCATTTTCTATGAAGGTAAAGTTGGTCAAAATATATAAATGGCTAGTTGGCCATGCATATAGGTGTATCCTCAATAGTACATTAAATACAAATGTAGTCATATACCAAATCAAGCTAGAAACTACTAGAACGGGATTCCTGCATCTATGAAGTTAGAATGCGTAACTAGACTTCATCACCATTTCTCTGGGGATGGTAGAAAGGAATAAATTTGGCGCACTCAAGTTAGTAATGCTATGTGCATCAATCAACCAACTCAAAAAATGCTATTGCTAAACGAGAGATGGAATTTATTCTCTCCTTCAAGAGAATAACCAAGTTTGAGGATGAACCAAGGGATACTCACTACAGAACCATTGAACTAGGCCAAGATATTTTATTTGCTTTTTCCCAGCTTTATTTTATTTGTTATAGGAATATTCATTCAATGGATAAAGTACAAAACAATGAAACCTCCAAAGCAGCATTAGAAGTCATTCTTTTAGTCCACTACCCTATATAAAATTTCCAAACTTATCTCCAACAAACAGACATATAAAGAGAGTTTATCAGTTTTTACTATACACATTTGTCAAGAACCCCATATCACATATTCAATTATTCAGTTTTTACCATTTACATTTCATCTCAATTCTTCCACTTTTGTATTCCATGGAAGATGGTTTTCAGCCAAACACCCCTATGCCAACGACAATCCCATATAATAATAGGAACTGCGTTCATTATCCAATTTCGAAATGCACAAAGAAATAATTTTGTTGTTACTAATCCTAAACAACATAACCAGCATATTCCGATGGAAATTTAACAAATCAATATCCCCATTTACTTCAGCTTACACAATTACTACACCAGAAATTCAAGATCCAACACCAATATGGGTTCAAAAATCTCTACTCCGAGG
Organism: Hibiscus mutabilis; assembly: GCA_019671005.1. Lineage (NCBI taxonomy): Eukaryota > Viridiplantae > Streptophyta > Magnoliopsida > Malvales > Malvaceae > Hibiscus > Hibiscus mutabilis. The sequence goes on along the minus strand of CM033750.1, from coordinate 32,707,600 downwards.
AAACTCTATCATTAAAACTATTCACAGTTAGCTTCAATCTCATCTACACAGACACACACAAGGGAATATAATAACGACCACCCAAATTTCCATACGTTCAAAAAACAAAACCTAGACCATGAAAATTTGAACGAATCCAGAAACCCTTTAAACTTCAAAGGAATTACACCTTTTATGGTCTTAGGTTCCGAATTATTATTAGCATGATAAGTAAAAAGCTAAAGACTAAATCAGCCTACATATGTTCAAAGAATTGCAATTCTAAAAAGGAAAAATAACCAGAAAAAAAAACCATAAAATCAAAGAAATACCCACATAAGTATTGAGCTGTCTGACAAAGCTGGAGAAGTTATTATGCTTAAAATACTTGGGCAGAAGGTCCCTTGAAAACTCCGGCACTTTCCATACAACGAAACTGTTGTTACCACTACTCCACGAAATGACCGAGTTTGTCGATGGGTCATCCACCACATCGTAGGTCTTGCTCAGAAACGGCGTCACCGTGCTGCCGTTGGCGGCGTTCACTGCTGATATTGAAACATGAAGAGAATCCATGTATTATCTTTTTTACTAATAATTTAAAAAATAAATTAAACAATGAGTGGAAAACAAGGATTCCAAAATACTGGGTTTAAGATGAGATAATGAGGGGATTTGCCATAGGGTTGCTTTTTAGGGTAATATTGATGTTATTGTTTGGAGGAAGAAGAAAAGGAAAGAGAAAACTGACTGACACGGAGCTGGTTTTGTAAACCCACATTCGAACTGTTTGCCAACTCCTCCTCCATTTTATAGTAGTAGTAATCGTTAACTTATAATCTTTTTAAATTACGTTTTATTTTGATACATTGTAGCCAGACGTCCGTTCTAAATTCCTAGTATCCGAGTTTAATTTATTATTATTATCAATAAATCTAAATTTAAATAAATTATTTGTGTCGCGTGTTATCAAAAGATTTGAATTAAATAAATATTATATATGATCACATCATAATATTAAAATATATATATATATATATATGTTGTTTTTAGATTTTATTCAAATTAGCATTTATTAGATATATTTTATTTATTAATCAAATTGTACCTTATTATGATTAATTCAGATATAGCCTATTTGAATATGTCTCGTTTATTATTGGCTTAATGTATATTTTGACTTATGAACTTGATTTTAAGTACTTGGTACTAAACTTTGGTTGGATTCATTTGTAGGGCTACTTATTGAGCAGGTCGATCACGAGTTGAGTAGCACTCGATTCGTATTCGTTAAAAAATTCGTTGTTTGACTCGACTCATAACTCGTTAAGTTTAATAAATTTTTTCTCGACTTGTGCTCGTTAAAAATCTTGTTGCTCATTAAACTCGCCAAAATGTTTACCTTATTTTTTAAAAATATAGATAAAATCTAATGATACTATTAGAGCTTAATATAAATATACAATATTTGAGCTTAAGAAAAAACATGAAGATTGAGGAGACAAATAAACAAACCTGTCACGACCGAGTTAGAGATGAAAGCGATATTCGAGTATTAGACTCTTTTTAGTTTTTCAACAATCTTCGATGAGCAACAACAAAGAGAAAACCTTAGGGATTTCATAGTTTTAACTTTCAAGCATAATTTTTTTACATGGAACCGAAGACTTCATCTTTTTTACTTTTATACATAAAGTAATAATAAAAATGGAAGACTTTAATAAAAATGAAGGAAGTGCTAATTATTATAATTTAATTTTTAATTAATATAAATTAACTTTTTGAATTCTTGAGAAATACAAAACATGTTGGAAATTAAAAACCAAATATTTTATGGGTAAATTACCTGGCAAGTCACTGGAATTTTCTAGAGTTTTTAACTAACATTTAAACTTCTTGGAACATATTTTTTTATGGTAGCCACCAAAAATCATTAAAAAAATTATTAAAAAATAACGAGTTACTCGCATACTTATTAAGTTAAGTTGGGACTTGATTATCTCGGGTCTTTAAGATCTCGAATTTGAGTCAAGTCAGCTCGAATCGAGCATTGATAAATCAAGATCAAATTATTTACGAGCTGCTCAACTCAATTAACAGCCATATTCATTTGGTACCTAAATTTGGTCTTAAATATCTAGTTAATTTCTGAATTTTTTTAGACCTAATTGATACCTTGACTATTTTCGCCAAACCTTCGTAGTATTTGAAGTTGAAAACGTTTTAAATGATTGAAGATGAATGTACATATTATTAACCAATTTTTTAATATATAAAAAATATTCATTCCGATTAATTCGACCAATAAGTTTATATTATTATAAATTTATATCTAAAATAATAGTACTAACTATTATTGTGATTTGTACTCAACAAGTGGTTCCAGTAGAAAAGCAAATGATATTCATCTTAAGAGACTCAAGTTCAAATCACTTTGTCTACAAAATGTGTGCATTGTCAAAGGGTTAATAATATATATGATACTACCTTGTAATCTTTTAGACTATTAAAAAATTATTATAATGATTTCGTTCGCAGAAAAGATCATTACCAAAGGGAATGATGAAGGGATAATATTACATTCCCAATAATAACTTCTTTCCCCCCGATATTCCTACCTTATTCTTAGGTATTACACAATTTCCACTTTGGACTAAAATACCCTTGAAATAATATCTTTATTCATGTAAATCACTCTTTTTTATTTCCCCAACAATATTTTTTTTGTTTTGATATGTTAAAACAATTTCTTGCCTGGCATAAATTGTTACATAATAAAATATCTAAATCACACTCATCATTAAAAAAACAAAACAAATAATAATAATAATTTTTAATACTATTTATTCTTTAAAAAATAATATTATTTTATTTAAATAGAAAAAAAATCAGTGTTATTCAATTTTAAAATATTTTAAAGATAGTGTTTGAAATTTTAGATTTTAAATAATGAGTTTAGGTTTTAAAAATAATGTAAATTGGGTAATAAAGTATATAAATATAATATTTATAATTAGTTATTAGTATATTTGATTTAGTGGTGAATATGATAATTATTATAAAAGTTTATGGATATGGAAATTTTCTGTATTTTTAAATATATAATTATAATAAATCTCAATTAATTTATACATTGTATATACATATTTTGAAATATATAATATTGTACTGTAACATTAGAATTATATATATTAAATTATTTGTGTAAGAGCTTTATAAAAGAAAAATATATAAATTAAAAATAATAGAATAATGTATTTTCTACGAATTTTCATGCAAATATTTTTACTTTAATGTTGAAAGTTTAAATTTTTTAAAAAATATATCACAAAGATAGTTTTGTAAAATATGCATTCTGGTAATCTTATAATTCACTACCAAAGCAATGTAATTTTACATTACTACAAAACAAACCAAATAAAATAATGTAACATTCTCAGTAGTGTATCAGGTAATGAATCATTCTCCTATTCCCAAGAGTAATGTTACATTCCGTGAACCAAACGTCCCTTAAAATTATGGATCTATACGGTTTGGTTTGATTCAGTTCGATATTATTTTCATAGTTTATTAATTTTTTATTCGAATAATCTTGATTTTCGGTTTGAGATTTTGTACTTTATTATGATAAAATAATTTTATTTTGTGACTTTTGAACATTATTTGGTATAAAATTTTAAATATTTTTAATAAATACTTCTTAAAAAATAAAATTTGAAGTAAATAAGAAATAATGAATAGTTTTTATATATATAGTATTTTAAAGTTTTTTTTCACTATTTTAAGTATAAAATATTTATTTTTAACTTATAAATAATTAAAATCATTTATAAAATAAATAAAAATCAAATCCAATTCAATTCGAATAACCACAATATTTTAACTCGTGACCATAAATCATCTAAATACTACAGTTCAGATCGATTTTCGATTTTTTTCACAACGCTAATTAAAAGTTTATTTGGATCTTCTAGCAATTGGATGAGGATCATCGGTTTTACCTCATTAGAAAACTTTATAATTTCTAGTAAGTGTCGGCTCTCTAGAATTCGAGTAATCTTCAATAAGATCTTTGCATGTTTCATCTAGTGTCCAAGTAATTATGATTTGTCTTGCTCCATTACTTTGAAGGAACAAAACATGAGAACAATAGTCTGACAAACGGTTCAGTTCGATTTGAGTGTTGTTTCATATTCCGTAATAATTTATGCAGACATAAATTTAAATAGATTTATGCTTTTTATGGTATTTTCTCACATATAATATTTACAAAAATCTGACACATCTTAGTATCTTTATTTGTTTTAAATTAAAATTTGAATGGAATGGTATGGTATGGCATAGTTCTTAAATATTGTTTTGGTTTTGTGAGTGAGCTGTTTTAGTGTGAAGTGTATTTGTTGTTGGAAAATTATGAGAAATGTAAGGCATATGTTCTATGGGTAAAGATGAAGATTCGAATAATAAATTTATTGATTTATATTTTATTTTATAAGATCTTTACAACGGTATCTCATATGCTCAAAAGGGTTAAGTGATGAATGAGAAATTGATGCTCAAAATAAGGTATTTGTAAACTATACAAGGAAAATGAGAAACTCATATCCCACATTAGTAGGATAACAAGTATGGTAAGTGTTTATATACACCATCCTACTTATTTATTAATTGTTGAATGACTTGAATTGAAATTATGCTTCGCGCATAAGTATATGGGTGTAAATTGAAACTTGTTAAAAACCTATCGGGGTTGAGGGCGCACTCGTAAGTTGTGGGCGATGTGTTACTAAATTAGCTGACCTCCATTTCTTGCTGCTGCTGCTTCTTGCTCCGTATCAATAGCACCTAATAACCGAAAGATTCGATGCAATTATATTACTCAGACTCTGGCTTGTTAGATATATTATTCGGTTTTTCCAAGGTTCTTTATTCATTTTGATGATCTAAATTCAAGTCCCAAAGTAGTTATGCAATTGTATCATATTGTAGCGACTATTTTTGTTCGAACCGCTACGAAAATAATAAATTATTAATTATATTAAAATGGTGTCCCGCTTTTTGGAAAATTTAATTAAAAAGAGGATTTTTATGAAAGCTCATAAAAAATATATTGGGGAGTGTTTTTCGTTTTTTTAATAAATTGATAAAAAAAAAGAGATTTCTTTAAAAACTTGTATTTTTGAAAAATTTAAAATCGCCACCGGCCATTTTGGTAGACCGTACATCATTAAAACAAAAATCAGAGATTCCTTTTTTAAAAAAATTAGGGTTCGAAAGTTGATTACGGATGGGCAAGGATTAGTACCCCACACCGCCCAAAATTGGTACCAAATAATTATCACTTTATTAATATCAAATTTTAAGGATTAAAGTGACGATTAAATTAAAATTCGATTATATGTGCGAGTAAATTTTAAGGGCTCCAATGTTCGAGGGATAAACGAAAACTACCATTTACGTCTTAGAATGATGGCCAAATTTACCGTCGAAAAAGAGAACACCGCATTGACAATTAAGTATACTATCAAATATGCAACTTAATAAACGTGATAAATCATACATAAACATAAATAAAAACATGAACATTAATATATCATAAAATCTAAACCATATATTAAATTTAATACAACATACAAAGACGAATTTTTAGCCTTTAAGAACTCGAATAAAAACTTTGACCGACCCTGACCAAAATCATGGTACGACATGGCCTAAAAATTAATTCAATCGGATCATAAAAAAATCACTGATCGAATACTAAATCGAGCTTGATAGGGCCAAGAGCACTACCCTTGACCCCTGGCAAGCCGAAAAGCATAGCTCTCTTATTTGACCTGCCTTACCCGGCTCTTCATGGCTCAATTGCCACCCTTCCCCTGCCTTTTATAGGCAATTTGGGAATTAAGGGGTGACGTGGCTCATTTTGAGCTACATGCCTTTTTCTTCTTTCTTTTTATTTTTTAATTATTATATATTACTTTTATTTTTTTATTAATTTTATATTTTAACATTACTATACTAATAATATTAAAATTCGGACAAAAATAAATGATTAGACATATCTTTGCAATTACAGTTTTGCATCTTTGTATAAGCTTAAGGTGCTATCCTGCTTAGCAAGCCTACTTTATTTAAGTTGTGGACTTTGGCTGCACCAATTAGAAACTATTCCTTCCCAAACCGTAGAACAATATTACAAGGGACGACCAAGCCTACCACCTAATATCATAGCAATCAAGGACGGAATTAAAATTGAAAATTAAGGTAAAACATAAATATTAATTGAAAATAGGGAGTAAATTTACAATTAATCCATTTTTTTATAAAATTTTCTATATAAATACAAGATAAAAATTGAGGGAGGGTGCAAGAGCTCTTCCCACAATAAACACACCTCCGTTCCGGATGGTAATTCTATATTAGTTGTGCATTAGTATTGTATTGAATATAAAACGAGTTCAAATTGTGAACAAAACCATAATCACATGGCCCAATGAATCAAAAATAAATAATACTTTATAGATCGACGTGGACTGAAATAAAACCTAAAAAACTTAATTTTCAAGTAATTGTTAAAAGAGCTATTCTATGCCAATTATGACCTCGCATCCTTTCACAAGTAACAAATTACAAAGCTCTTATCAAGTATTACTTACACACAACAAGACATTAAACTTTGATTACATCCCTTTATTTTTCTCTTTCTTGAATTTTATTGAATCTAAATTATGTTTTATATAAGAATGACTTACCACTACACCAAGTTTAGTATATAGCGACACTTTTCGTGCGTTTTATTAGAAAACGTGGCTAATTTTGAAGAGATTGTGGCGTTTTACAAAAGAACACCACAAATAACAAAATTCGTGGCGTTTATTGAAAAGGGCCGCAATAGCAATGTACCTATAGTGGCGCTTTTACTTAAGAAACGCTGCAATTAACTGATACAGGTCGCGTTTATAAAAAACGCTAGAAAAACGATTTTTTTGTTGTTTTATTCCATATTGATTTTCATTTACCTTGATAGCATCAACATTTTTTCTTGCAAAAAGTCGTTTCCATGCATTATTATCTTGTTCAATTACACAATGAATGAGTATCCATTGATGTGCACGTTGATAGGAAATAAAAGAAGGTTTGTTTTTAAGGATCTTGACCATTCCATTTTGTGATGAGGGAATTAGAAGGCTTTTCCCTGATGCTATTAAAAAGGAGCAAACTGTATCCATTTGTTTAAAATCCTAGAAGATTATTTAATGATGTATATCAAGGGAGAATTTTTGTTAGCTGAATGAGCTTAATTCTAAAGAAATTACAAGCAATGTTGTAATGCTCCTCTGTTTATAATTCTCTTTTTAGTTTATGCTTTATAAGATAGGACCCAGATTAAAATTTTGAGATTTAAGAACTGAATATATATTTGAGTTTTTTTTTTGAAGCATGGTGTTATTAGCGGCATTTGTAAAGACAAACGTCACTAAAAATAGATTTTTCGCGGTGTTTGTTTATTCACGGAGCTTGTAAAAACAAACGCCACTAAAGGTCAAGATCTATAGTGACGCTTGTAAAAGAACAGTTATTGGCGGCGTTTGTAAAACAAACGCCACTATAGATCTTGACCTTTGGCGGCGTTTTTTGCCCAAAAACGCTGCGAACTGTTGCGGCGCTAGTTTCAGCGGCACTTCTTGCGGCGCTTTTCTAAGCACCGAGAAAGTTTTAGCGGGGTTAAAAAATGCTGCTAAAAACTTATTTTGTTGTAGTGTACCTTTCTCCTATGATAAGATCCAATTTCTCTTTAAAAATGTATACTAATATTTTCTTTTTAAAAATTAATTGTGTTGACTGTTAAAGTGAACAAGTGTCAGATATGGTCGTCCGATGATGATTCTGGTGACTGCTCCTGGTTTGAAGTTGAGTTCGGTGTCTGTGTTGTGTGTATCGTCTATCCAACATTGGAAGATCCTTCCATTTTTCTTGTTGCATGCACCCCTTCATACTACTCAGACAGGTATCACAATATAGTTGTCGTGGCATAGTGATTGGATAGGTTACGACTTCACGTCCTAGGTTTGCATTGTCATCCGCAGCGATCACGTGCGACGTCACGTGATCGCCTAAGACCCTATATGCGATGTGCATCCGCAGTGATCACTTGTGACGTCACGTGATCACCTGAAACCCTATGTGCGATGTGCCTGCAGTCTCGCTTGTTCGCTATAGATGCGATCCGTGAATGATCGCTAACGTGTTATATGTGGTCGCGGTCTGCACGGTCACGACACGTGGCGACCTGTGTTTGTAGGTACCAACAAATTGCTCCTTCCAAAGATATGTACCTTTAAAATATAGATTAATAGAAAATTATTCAATATATTTGTTGGTAGTCTTTAGATTACACAATTCTTTTAGTTTTAGGGTTTAGAGTTTACCGGTTTAATTTCTAGGGTATAGAATTTAGAGTTTAAGGATGTGGATTTTAGTTTTTAAAAGGTAAATATGCATATTAGTATAATTTTTTTTACACAACGCATGTGTTTAAAAAAATTACTCTAGTTTAATAACCCATATCATGTGGTGAAAAGGAAACTTTTTAAAACTTGATTAATTTTACATCATAAAATGTTGTGATTGAGAACTGTTAAGTAACAATGAACAAATTTGGCAAAGTAGGTAAGGATTAATTGTTTTATTAAAGGTCAAATATGATATTTACCTACTAAAATAAGTAAATCCCTTCATGGGCAAGGTTAGCTTGTAAATAGGGACATCTCCCCCAGACCTCTCTTATTCGATTATTCTTATCCTGTATGCAAAATCAAACATATTGTTGTGTTCTATTTTCACATTCCCTTGTATCTTAAGGCAAATGACTGATACAATTAATCTTATGTTTGAAATTTACCGAAACCTTCATTATATATTCCCAGCATCTTTCAACATCACTAAACAAGTTACGTCATTATTTATAATCCCTCTCATTTAACCACACTTCTTTATTTCAGAAAATTAGACTGTTAGGTTTTTGGATCTTGCTTTTAAAGCTTTGCCCAATTTTGATTATATTGAAAAGGTAGTTTAATTTAAATGGTTCATTTGCTTTTTTTACAAGTAAATTATCATCGGATTTGATAGTGATGTGTGTCGTTCTTTTTAATTAAACGATATTTTGTATTTTAGAGTTTTAATCCTCTTTCAGTTATTGGATGAGATATCGATCAAATGGATGAAAATGGTTTAAGGTTCTTTTTCTTCTTCTTCTTCTTTTTTTCTTCTTCCGATTTTGGTTTACATCGGATAGTAATGATGAACTCTAATTTCATTAAGACTTCTTGATGTTCGGTAATAATGTGATTGTCTTAACCATGTCTAAACTCGAGTTAGGTAACAGGAACAAAACTCTCTCAACATTATTTATCTTTGTGATTTCTCTTAAAATTTAGTTTTTTTATGAAATTCTTTTTCTAGTAAACAGAAATAATCTTACCTAATGAGTAACAAATAGTCTGGACTTTTTATGATGAGACAGATACAACTATTTACTAGTTTTAGCAACAATATGTTTTTATAATTCATTTCTGGGTGTATTTGACATAAGAGATTTAATTGTGGTTGCGGCATTGTTTTTAGTCATCGTATTTTATTGCAGTTGCGGACAATAATGAATGTATTGCGATCATTACATACCACTATTTTTATAACGATTTCGTACAATACCGTTCCCGTTATATAGCGGTTGTTGTTGCAGTAGCGGATGTATTAATTGGTGTTTCGGTTTTTGACTCTGAATATTAATACAAGTTTGACATGAATTTGTCCCCTTCATGCATATACATCCAATAAGGTCAAAACCCTTCACTAATTCGAAAAAAAAAAGGTCATTTTCACTCATTTCGTGTCTAAAACCATCTACAACTAACTTGTTTTATATTCGTTCACTACTTTTAATTTCTCCTGTGTCCTCCTTTTTCTTTACTTTCTGTAATTGACATAGTTACTAAAAATGAAAATTATGCATCTGTTGTTCAACGAATTGCAGGAAACAAAAAAAAAAGTTTCAATCGAATCATTTCACGTGTAATATATTACTGAAACGAAATCAAGCAAATTGAAACTAACCAGAACTTTGTTTATACTTTACAGAATGGCACCTAGCCTGTGTATTTTTGTTCTTTCTGTTTAAGTTTTAATTGAAAAATCCAACAAGTGTTACTAAATCAAACGCATGATGTATTCAATCCCAAAGCTGCTCGAAAGATGGACCATGTCTGAGGTGATGTCTGGCTGCAAATTAACAAAAATGACTAATAAATAAAATGAACAAATTGTGTAATAGTGGGGGAAAAAAGAAAGCAAATAAACTAATGATACATGTACATACTCTATGATATCTCTCCAGTAAGAGTCGCTTGCTTCATCATCCATAAGATCTTCCCAAGCTTCAAAGGTGGTTGATATATCATTTGGGTTGATATTCTTGTTTCCGGGTTGGTTAACCGTGATCGGTCAACATTCGGGTGAGGCTGGAACTAATGCTGGAAGCTGAGCTGGTTGAGTTGAAGTTGGAATAGTAGCAACAAATGATGAAGATGGGAATTGATGGTTGTTGTTGGAGTCTAATTTCAATGGCTGATGATGGTATTCACTGAGTTCTGGTTGATGTTGAGAATCTTCCTAGTTCACAAAAATTGACGGTAATTCAACAAGCTCATGCGGAGCAAAACCAAATGGGAGATTGCTATTCGCTTGAAACCAATGATTTTCCCGGAAAGTTGGTCCTGCTAGAAAGTTCATGATAAAGTTACTGAATTTCGCAGCAGCAAGCAACTGAGTCAGGTTAGCTAGAACGTTGAGATCAGTTGTCGGCAGGTGAGTCGCCGGATAGATCCCCATTTGAAGAAGCTTCTCTTGAGATGGGTGTTCCAGAAATTCTTAATTTCATTATCTGTTCTTCCAGGAAGATGGGATGCTATTGCAGACCACCTGCCAAACCAAATAGGACATTTTTAAAGATGTCTAAAACCAAAGAGAGAGAGAGTTTAGGGTTTACTTATTGCCAAGAGCAGCATGAAGTTTGATAATGGTTTGTTCTTCTTCCTCAGAAAACCTCCCTCGTTTAATATCAGGCCTGAGGTAATTATTCCATCTAAGCCTGCAACTTTTCCCACACTGGTTCAGTCCGGCAGGCCAGCTTTGGAAGCGCTCTCCAGCTTCCATGTCCGTGTCTCTGAATGTAATCTACGAGAACCCGGTCTTCCTCAGGCATCCATGGTCCTTTCTTCACCCCATTTTCATCGTTATTGCAAGGCAATCTCCCCATAATCTCTTTCCTACAACAACAAAACCAGCATTTATATACGTATATATGATTAGAAAGGTTCGTCGTTTTTGAATCTAAGCAAGCAATATAGAAGGATTAGAAAGGTTTTAAACCTTTGATTGGATTGTGAGAAAATTTAAGAGCCGAAAGTTGAAGATATGGTTAGCATTGGAAAGGTGACTGAAGGGAGATTCTATATATGGTGTATGTTTGACAAGTATTTACGACAAAAATCAAAAAGGGTATAATAGAGGGAGTAAATTAGCTTAAGGAAATCACCCATAAAAAACCTTTACAATAACTGATATGAATTAATCAACTAAATACGTTAAATACTAATGATTATAAAAAATAATGTTATATTATTTTTATTATAAAAATGCCATATCGTTATATATAAAAGTATATATTATTCAAAATTTTGTGCTATATCAATAGGGTGTGATTCAGTAGGGATAATATGAACAATTTCATATTTAATTAAATAAATTTCCTGACATTATAAATTTAATAATAAAATTAAATATTATTTAAATATAAATATAGTAAAATAATAAACAATAAAAGTTTTTTTTCTATGTTTTTTTATAAAAAAACCTTAAAAAACTTTTATATATTAGAATTATTTCCATTGCTTTTATTTAGAGTTGAATTCCTTATTAAAAGGATAAAGTTATAGATGGTCACAAAACTTCTAAAATTATTATTTCGATCATTGTACTTTTGAAAATTATAAAATAGACATTAAACTTTATATTTTGTTATAAAATGGGCATTGAGTTATTAGATGTCGTTAATAGCCTAATGACGGACTGAATCAGAAATTAAAGTAATATATTAGTTGTTATAATATGGTCATTTAACTTTGCAAATGTTACCAATTCAAAAAAAAAACTTTGCAAATGTTGCAGAATGACTATTGAACTATTTAATTGTTACATAATGGTAAATTTACTATTTAATTGTTACAAAAATGATAATTAAACTATTTAATTGTTATAAAATGATCATTGAACTATTTAATTATTACAAAATGATTGGTTACTATAGGTTATAATGCAATTTTTTGAAGTTGATTTCAAGATATTTTGATTTTAGAAACATTTCAAATGTAAGAAATTAAGAGCTTTTTGTTTCCAGAATATTTTAAATGAAAGGAATTAAAGGTTTTTCTCAAGAAATATTTTCGAAAACCAAAAGCTCTTTCATTTGAAATGCTTCTGAAAACAAATTCTCTTGCAATCCAAAACTAAACATTTGCAGTATAACATGGAGTAACTAATCATTTTGTAACAATTAAATAGTTCAATGACTATTTTGTAACAATTAAATAGTCCAATGATCATTTTGTACCAATTAAATAGTTCAATGACCATTACGTAATATTTACAAAGTTTAATGTCTATTTTGAACAAATAATATATTACTTAATTGTCTAGTCAACCCGTCATTAGAATGTTAATGGCATCTAATGACTAAGTGCTCATTTTGTAATAAAATCAAAAGTTTAATACTCATGTTATAATTTTTAAAAATTTTAATAATCAAATTAATCATTTTAGAATATTTTAATGACCATTTGTGAATTTGGTCATTAAGAAAACAAACTTCGTAGACGACACAAGGATAGCTTAGTAATTATCTTTTTAGGCTTAAGGGTATTATAAGCCATTGAACTTTTGAAGAAAAAAAATGAATTATGCTTGTGAACTTTTTTGCACTCAATTAAATTATTTCAGTTAAAAATTTTATCAATCACCCCTTTAACCAACTTTAACTGCTAAATCTAATAGTTTTTTATCAGTTGATGCAACGTGTCGTGTTACAGTGTTGCCACTTGACTTTTTTAGAAAAAAAATTATTTTATTTTAAAAATTCTTTAAAATTTCTAAAAACTCTATAAAAAAAACTTATAAAACTTATAAAAAAACAGTTCTCTACAAAATTTATAAATGTCACATGACAGAACTGTAGTATGTCACGTGGCAGTAATATCTCAAAAAAAAATGTTAAAAATTGATGGTCAAATTTAGTCAAAAGGCTTAACTGGTTTAATTTATTTGTTCGGGACTTAATCGGAAGTAAAAAATTCAAAAGTTTAATTGATTTTTTTCAAAAGCTTCAAGCCTTAAGCCTTATAAGTATGAATTTGATAGCAAGTTCTAATTTTATTGATAAAGAATTTGAAGAATACAAGCTACTTTGAAGAGTACATAGAAGAGAAAAATCTTTGATTATGTTACAACTTCCAATTTTGATGACAATGAATTTGCCAAGCACCAACATATGATGAGAAGACTATATGTTCAATGCCAGAGATTGAAGAACCTTACACATTTAGAATGCTAGAGTAATTTAGATAAAATTGCATAAGATATTTGCTTTTTTTGTTATTTTTATTAATAATTTTACTATCGAATAATTACTTAAATATTTAAAGATCAGAAAACGTGTTTAAGTGTTATTAGTATTTTTTGTAATAATTAATGTTATTTTTAAAATTTAAAATTGTGTAATTACAATTTGCACTACCTAACATGAGAAATAAAATTATATGTATTTATAATCTGTCAGCCAAATATATTAAGGAATTAGACTTGCTTGTAGTTACATTTTTATACAATTTGAAAATATTTTATAAAGTACTAAAAAATTCTGATACTTTCATCAGAAAAGTCTTCGACTGTTTCTCATTTGTTGAGTCTATTATTATTCTTTGATATAATAATATGACATCAGTTCGAGTTTTTCTAATATAGAACTGAAATTTTATTAATATGTTCACATAGAATAATAAAAAAATCATAATCAATTAAATTGCATGCATAAACTTAAATTGGTGTTGTCTTGCTAATACCATTTGCTTCTGAAAGACCAAATTCGAAATCTAAATTAATATTAAGCAGCACCAATTCTGTGTATACAAAATTTTATTAATTTTAAATTACACGAAGAAATTTCATAGGTCATTGTTACTCTAATAAAAGGTCAAGTCCATTAAAAATATGTTCTAAAAAATCATGACAAACTCAAGGTGTTGAAAACTGTCAAAGATTTGTCTAAGAAGACATTTGAATTCATTTTAATATTTATTGTATTTTGAATCTCTCTTTTTTAACTTTTGTATGGTGTCAAGTTCCTTTTTTATAAAATTTTTAATAATTATTTGATTTTTATAATTTTATATTTTAAACACTTTTCAACTGCTTTTCTTTTTAAAAATTAAATTTAATATTTTTAATTTTATTTTATTTTTATAATTTTATGTTATTTTTTAAAATATGAAACAAGTCCTCATTTTTTCTAAAAAATTAATTAAGCCCCTCAACCATATCATCATTTGCATGTGGACTGTGACAATAACATCATTTATTGTCAGATCAATAAATTAATGGCCACATTATTAAAATAATGATTAACAACGATTTATATCTGTCAAAGACAATATTAATGGATTTTAAAATTCATGGGCCCAACAAGATGCGTTTTTTGTGGAGGGGTTGAATTAATTTTTTTATGCAAATACGAGGACTAAAATACTTCTTGAACCTAAATTTCATTTTTAAAAAAAGATTAAATTGCTTAAAATAATAAAATAAAGAATAAATTTGTTCAAAATTTAGAGTTACGCTACTAATCTTAGATTACAGATGTAACAAGGTTTTATGAGATTTACACCCTACCTGTAATGTTAAATTAGACTTGTCTGGAATGTTCGTGAAGCAAACACTGTATTCCTAGAATAAAAAGGGATAAATAACACCATTGATCATTAAATTATTTCTGCTTTCATGTTTTGGTTACCAAACTATTATTTTGGGCAAAATAATCACTAATATTAAGTTTTTTTTTCTATTTTGGTCACTAATATTACTTTTTTCCTGTTTTGGTCACCAGTATGTTGCTTCTTTCCTGTTTTGATCACCAAACTATTGGTTTTCTGTGAGCTTTTTTATAGTGGGTGACCAAAATAAGAAAAGAATGTAATGTCAGTGATGATTTTATCAAAACTAATAATTTGGTGACCAAAAAAAATGAGAATAGTTTAATAACCAATGATGTTGTTTACCCGTTGAAGGTTATATCATATAATATTAAATAATGCCAACCGAACACTTTGTTTAGGGTTCTTGGGAAACTGACAATTGATGTGTACAAAGTTGGTCTATCCAGTCCGGCTTGGGCCCCAAAAAATATTTTTTTAAAAACAGGCATCTTTTGATTCCTTACAAAGATGGAATATATTCTCATATAGGAGATTCCAAGGTAGGGTGGACGGCGTTTGGAAAGGCCAGGCAGCCGCCCTTTTGTTGTTGTTCGATTGTGTTGAAACTCACAAGGCTATATATTCAATATCAAAATAAGCTTATAGGAAAAAAATATCAGAAAGTAAACACTTTAGAAGAAAGGAAAAAATGCACGGCCAAGTCTCACAGGATACTCCGGTTGGTGTCCCGGCTGATTTAATATGGGATGTATACTGTGGTCTCGAGCTCGGAAGGCTTGTCGATAAAATAGCACCTGACGTTCTCGGAAGGGTAGAATTCTTAGAAGGTGATGGAGGCGTTGGAACTATTGTCAAGTTCACATTTGCACCGGCGTCAGGTAATCTTCTCGTCATCTCATGTTAATTTCAGTCATCGATTTTCAGTGCTAATTCAAAATTTTAAAAAAACATGCAAAATTATTAAATTTTGTATTGTGTCAACAGATCCTAACACTGTATATATAATTGGAGAATAAAAAGAAGCGGTTGCATGTACTGAGGTTCGAACTGGAACGTTAATATATTTGGCTGTAGGAAGCCCTGGAGGTGGTTATATGAAGGAAAGATTCACAAAGATTGATGATGAAAATCGAGTTAAAGAAACGGAAGCGATCGAAGGAGGATACAAAGCTCTTGGATTCGATGAAATGGTAGTTAAAGAATCTGGGATGATCAAAGGCATGTGAGCAGAGTTTTGCAAAAAAGAGAGTTTAACTACACTGAAATGTAAAGGATAGCATTTCCTTGGTCGTAATTGCAATAAAACTCCGACAATATTTTCAGACTGATCAGCTACCTAATTAAGGAAGTATTATCATTTCTAGCATAATGATGAGCTAAATGAATTTAGTATAAAACTACGTTCAAGGAAAGGTGAAGAACATTCAGATTTATACAGATTCAGAGTTGGTAGCGAAGGAAATTTTGGGGAATATGAGGTAAATGAGTCTAACCTTCACCTTATGGAAGAGCAACAACAAATCAACAGATGGTTAAGCATTACAGCTCAAAAGTGCACAACAAACAGTTTCAGGCGGGAGATCTGGTCGTGTGAAACACATAAGCTTGTCTATTGGCCCATTTTCCCTTGACTAAGAGCAAAGTCATGAATTAAAAGTTAAGGGGGTCGAGAATTAAAAAATAGAGGACCGAAAAATGTCATTAATAAAATTTTATGTTCTAACTTCAAATAAAACAAACTTACTTTCAAATGCCGGTGAGTCTAGAACGGACGACGCACACCACTAACGCTACACACCATTAATCTATTTAATGACTTTTAAATAAACGTTAAAATTCTATGTGACTTGACATGCAATTAATCATACTTCAAAACAAAATTAGAATTTGTGTTGAATAACCCTTTCTTCTCGAGATTGAAATTAACATTATTATTCTAAAAACTAATTAACGTTCATATATTTTTTTTAATTTTGTGTTGGAAATGAAATTAACCATATATTTGATGTTGTTGTCCCTTCTTTTCCCCTTAAATGGAGATTGCAATTAAATTAGTATCTTTGAGATCGGATGTTAGGTTTTTTACTTAGAATAAAGTTTTATATATTGTATTTGCAATAGATATATTGTTACTGTTTATGAATATGATTACGTAAACCATAGAGTTAGTCATCGATAATGATCGTCTTTCGGGAGATTTTTTTTTAATTTAAAGCAACATAGGTAGCTTTTAAAAATTAAGGGGCAATACCTCTCAAAAATAAAAGTTTAAGAGACAATTCGGTTAAAAAGGCATAATTTAAGGGATAAATGTACATTTAAGCCAATAAAAAGATGTAAAATTGTTTGATAGTTATAGGCTTAACCACAAAATAAATGGCTGAACTATGTCTCTTTTTTTGCAATAGGTGCCTAAAGTTTCACTTTTGGCTGAAATAGGTGCCTAAGGTTTTATTTTTATCTTATTTTAAAGTTAACTAAAGCACCTACTTTGGCACCTATTTCAACAAGAAAACGAAACTTTAGGCACCTATTTCAACAAAAAAAATACTTTAGGCACCTATTTCAGCAAAAAATAAAATTTTAGGCACCTGTTTCAATCAAAAAATACTTTAGGCACCTATTTCAGCCAAAAATGAAATTTTAGGCACCTATTTCAATCAAAAAATACTTTAGTCACCTATTGTAAAAAAGAGATATAATTTGAGCACCTAGTTTATAATTAAGCTATAATTATATGGAGTTAATATAAAACTCAGGCTTAAGGACCAATTTAGCCCTTAGTAAAAAATCAAAAAATTTAATTTCGCCCTCAGAATTTTTTTGCATCCAATTTAGTCCTCATAATTCAAATCTCGATCAATTAAGCTCTCATAATTCAAATCTCGATCAATTGGACCCTTCTGTAATGTTGACCGTCAAAGTTGACCAATTTTAACTATTAACTCACAAACAACCATTATAATGGTAATACATGACACATCCCATAAGCATCACATCATAAATCTTTAAAAAGTTTAAAAAAATTCTAAAATATATATTTAAAATTATAAAAAAAAACTAAATTAATTTTTCTATAGAATTATAAATATATATATTTAAAATCGTAAAAAATATTAAATATATAGATATAATATTTTCTTGAACAAATATTTGTTTATACATGTTACACCAAAGACCAGTATTTTGTTTGGTCATTCTAGACTTGGTCGTTAATAAGAAACTTATCTCAACTAAATTTTTTAATGATATTGTATTTTTTATAATTTTAAAAATATATTTTATAAAAAATTTAATATAATTTAATATATTTTCAAATATTTGTATATTTTTTGAATTTTTATATCTTATAGTTTTAAAAAATAAATTTATGAGTTCAAATTGTAGAAAATTTGCACATATAAAACGCCACTGCTATGGCAAAACCAACATATATGATGATACAAACACCATCAACTTACCTTTAAAATCGCATATCATAATACTAATCCTATTCCTATGTCGTTTACTAGCAAAGCAAAAGGCAAAAGCATATTTTGGTGAAGAATTATTCTCCTCCCATTACCAAACTCCAACTGCTGGTGCAGGCCACTAAATAAAACTTCCCCATTTTTCATCACCCATAATGTTCTCCTATGGCTCCCAAAACTGAATGCCACTCATAACATTCTTTTCCTACCATTTGCATATTTGCCCCAACACCAAATCCCATCTGTACATTCCACATAGAATCTATCTAAATTCACATTTAATATTTTATTAATTTAATTAACATATTAAATCATGTTTTAAAAGTAATTAAAAGAAACAATAATTAGTATTGGTAATGGCATATATTCCAATAAACAATAATTTTTTTGAATAGTCTAACAAGGTAGTATCTATTTATAGATATTTTTAACTATTTGACAATGCATACACACCTTGCACACAAATGGTTTGAACCCAGAATTTCCAGGATGAACAATAATTTGTACAGGTAATGTTAAATTCCAGCCTGGTGATAATGTTAAAAACCAAATATGGTAATGATATTCCGGAATCTTATGTTGCCGCGGTAACATAAAATTCCTCCATCCAAACGCTCCTGAAAGTCTAAATACTTTCCTTCATCTATTTTAATTGCAAGTGAAATGAGCATGAAGGAAGAAAGCGATCTCTTTACCCTATCACAAGAATCTACCCAATAAGCTTAGATGGCAAATCTTAAACATTGAGCCTAACACGGAGTTCAACCTAGTAACTCAACAACAGCCATAACCATAACGTTCATTTGCATCCTATAATCTTTAAGGGTAGAAAAAAGAGATCAGAGAATAGGTCTATCACACAAGTACCTATGTTATTCGAACAAGCACCTGTGGCTATGATAACCAAACTACTTGTTCCCTTCAATGTACAAGCAATCCAATACATATTCTGATATGGGTATTGTTGATGGTGAAAACAGAATGGTGGTGGTTTAAGGAGGTTCACTCATGTTGATTTGGGCGGAGAGCCACAGACCATCAAGTAGGGTGGATGGTGGAGAAAAGAGGGCTGGAGAAGAAGGTGAAGGAGTGGGGGTTCAGACCACTCTCTTCGGACTAACCTATGTGGGCATTTAAGTGTCCTAGTGGGCCAAGTTTTGACAACAACTTGACAGCCATGTCGAGGGAAATTTTCCAAGGACTTGAAGATCGGAGGTACAACAGGTATATATAATAGATTGCTTTGAATATTTAACGAAATACCATGCTATCCAAACCCCTGAATACAGATGATAGTACAACTAGTTTGAATCCATCTATACAAAATTTCAGCACAATTTGCAAACAAGAACAAAAAAATCCACATTTCACACAGAAAGCTGAATTGGAACCAATAGGAAAAATCCATGAACTACAGTTATCAGTGTAAGATTATACAAAGCATGCCAAAATGGGAGCTTATTAAAACTTCAGAAAGTACCTCAATTTTCTCCAAATTTCAACTGTTTGAGCACACATCAAGTAAAAAATCCGTTATAACGGATTCAAAATCCGGCATTTTGGCATACCCCGGAAAATAATTGATATCGATGACCAAGTAATTATCCTTGTTTCTTCCATCTTTAATCACATCGAAATTAAACAGATTCAACTTCAACTCCTCCTTTAACCCTTCCACCAACTCCCCCACTAGTTTTTCCGGCGGCATTTCCGTCTTTTCGAATACACAACCTTCGCCGCCTGCGGCTGCCAGATTTGAAACCTGCGAAAACGGCAACGAACCTTTCAAATTGACCAGCTTCTCCTCCGAAATATCAGGTAAAGACTTCCGTTTCACGCACCGGGAATATTTTCCGGCCACGTAAACTTTAAAGATGACGCCACCGTGGTTGACGAAGTCCTGTAAAACAAACGGAGGCGTTAAGTTCTTTAACCCATCTTTGTCGAAGACTAGATGCATTTTATGAGACGTCTCACTGCCGTCCGCGTCTAACGGCTTAGCAATCGACGGGAAGTCGAGTTTCAGATCTTCCGTGTCCGTAGATTCCGTAATGGTGATCTGTTTGGGGACACCGATGTTGGTTATTTTCAGTTTCGAAACAGTTTCGAGCATTGAGATTCTGCTGTGGAGAATCTCGATGGAATCTGGGGAGTCGATGATGGGGATGCTAGGGTTTCGGGAAGCGAAGTCCTGGAGATTTTGTTTCCAATCGGAGTCGTAGAGCTTGTGAAGGATGCAATCGAACGGTCCTTGTTTGATCAAGGGTTTGGTGGGGTCGATTTTGGTTAAAACAACGCCATTCTCGGAGGCGTGAGAAAGGAGGGAAGGTACGATGAAAGTTTTCTCCTTCTTGGGAGTTAAAGCATAGCCGATTAGGTAGGGTTTTGAAGAAAGAGTTGACATTTTTGGGAGGAAGGTGTGTTTGGAAGGCGAGAAAATGGAAGTGGCACGGCGCAAACTCGGAGGAAGGTTTTGAATTGTTCTTGTTTTGATCCCTCTCTCATAACATGAATTATTTTATTAATTTTTTATTATATTATGTAGGCAACTGAACAAACACAAACAATGGCATATTTATATTTGTTTATTTAATTTTAACCTTTCAAATAAATAAAAATAATTTTTTGTTCATGTTCATTTGTGTTCGTTCGTTAAGTAATGTAGATTGTTCATGTTAATTTGTGTTCGTTCGTTAAAATAAACGAACGCAAACAAACATTGATTATTATTTTTTTCATATTTTTTAAGGCTAGAGGGATATTCTTGTCCTCGTGTTCAACCCAAATAAGCAATTTAGCCCCTCGCGAAAAAGCGCGGTCAATTAAGTTCCCAATTCGCGAATTTAAGAAAACATATATTCCTTGTGAGGTTTTTTATTGTTTGCAATTTGTAATTTCTTTTTAGAAAAGTGTCTAGTATAAATATAAAGGGATTTGTAAGGTTACACCTCGTCCTTAAAGATTAATATAAATTAGTGAATTTATGAAATTATTAATATGAATAGCTAAGGTATTGAATATAAATTTTATTTAGAAGTTGAACCACTCTAAATTGCTCGTGTTATTTTTATTTCTCTCAAAAAGCTTCCATCAATTTTCAAAGAGCCAATTCATTCCTTCTTGATCACATTTCATTGATCGATTAACTCAAAAAATAGTGCTCTCAAACATTTAAGGCAAAGATCAATGTCGTAAGCTTCAAATCATTTTATCTACGCGCATAAGGTTTAAGTATCTCAAGGTGCAAGCGATACTTTTTCCCTTCATAAGAACACATCTAAAACCACATAATGAAGCATAAACCCAAAACCACAAAATCCTTGCTAGATTCTGGCTGCATCAAAACTATTCCTCTAGTAATTATATTCTTGAGCTTTTTGAAGCTCTGTTACTACTTCTCAGTCCATTTATACATGACTCTCTTCTAAATTAATTTAATGATAGGTGAAATAATAATCAAGAAACCCTTAACAAATCGCAAATAATAACTTACGAGTTCAAAAAACTACGAATCTCTAAAATATTCTTTAGTAGATTTTTTTTAATATTGTCTAAATATTCTACAAATTTACTCAAATATCATATGAAGTCACGTGTGTCCCAAAAAGGCATTCTTGACTCACACTTACTAAACATGACATAAAGATGTCTATCATGGTGCATCTGTAGAATAACATGAACTATCACACCCCAAATTTGGGGCTAATAGCTTTGCCTTTGAACATGAGGACCAATTTGAAAACTTTTTGAATTATTTAACCAATTTATAAACTTTGGGGAGTTCGGGGACCAGTCTCACAATTTCTCTATTTCCCCGTTGCCTTAAAAAAGACAGATTTTTTTTTAAAAAAAGCCAGTTTCATTGCAACAACAAAAAAATACAACAGAAAAAGAAACAAAACGAAAACAGAGAAGAAAAAAACAACACAAAGCAACCAAAAGAATGGTAGAAAGACAAACACAACAAAAACAACAAAACAGATCATGTACGATCTAAAACAAAAACAACGGAAAACGGAGATTGCCAAGCCAACCAACCAAACGAAAATTGAAAACAACCAAGGCAGTGGGGTTATCAGCCACTCATGTCATTTCGGTTGTCGCCATAGCATAAAACTCGAGAGAAAATACAGTCTGATGGGCTATCAACAAACTAACGCGCAAGATCTAAAACTGCGAATGACATGAGTGGAAAACTATAGCCGCCGCCGAGAAAAAAACAGTGGAAAGAAACCCATCACAGACCAAGCCGATTTTGAATATGATAATTAGTTAATCAATTTATAAACATTGGGAGTTGAGGTACCTGTCACATAATTTCTCCATTTCCCCTTGCCTTTTATAAGAAAGACCAAGATGCATCTTTGCTGCCAAAACGAATTAGGTGTTGGAGTGACTAGAACCCGTGATTCGCTGTGTCTACCGATGCACCTTGGCCATTAAGCAAACACTAATTTGTTCAATTCCTGTGTTGGTTATGTACTTATGTTTGAAGGGTATAACACCCACTGTTTGAAAACCCAAGAACCCAAAACGTCATTTTCTTTTTTCCTCAGTGGTTTGAACAAGGGATCTAATTCAACTTCGGACAAACATATCTCTCAAGTCACTACTAAAATGATCGTAAGATAACTTCATAAATTACTGTTATGATGTTGCATTCATTCCAGAGCAGAACAAAGAAAATCTCAAAAATTAAATCAGAAAGAAGACTCAGAATCCATACAAATCCCAACCATTTTTTTTCTGATTCAGGTATCCATCACAGAAATAAAAAGATTTGGAGAGCGAGAGAGGAAAAACGAGGATTTATAATTTATGGTTATGACTTTGAATTTAATTTTTTAGTATTGTGCATAAAAAGAGTACCGAAAAAGGCAGCAGATTTTTGTTCTCCTTTCATACAAGCATCAAAGATAGGCCAGGATGGCAATGGGAAACGAATCAGAAGTAGAGTCGGGTTACAATATCTGTGTGGGTTCGATGAGAATGAACAATGATGATGCAAGCTGCGAAACTTGTGGTGCTAACGTTGAGGATGTTTCTCATATATTTCAGGAGTGTATAGAGGCTAGATTGGAATGCCATGCCTTAGCTTCTGATGCTGGTGGTGCTTGGTGTTTCGGATTTTCAAAAGCTATTGGCGTCTGTTCTGCACTAGAAACATAATTAGGGGTGTTTATGAATGGATGGTGATGGCATGGAAGTTTTCAATGTCTTTGAACACGATGGTGCTTCTGATGTTGGTTGCCGCATTTGGTTGAGATGATTATATTTGCAGAGAAATCAAGAAGCTGGAAGATGCATTGGCAATTAGTTTATCATAAGTTTTGTCGCAATAAGTTGATATCATAGGTCATCAGATTGATCCCATGAAAACACTTGGGAAAAATACACCTTGATCTTTTAGTTTTAAAATGTAAAAACAAAAATATAATTAGCCAGGACAGAGCTAGAATTTAAAATAAGAAGGCAAAAACATAAATATTTTAAAATAAAAAAAAATTAAAAAAAAATTTATTTTTTTAAAAAAATTAAATAAAAAACAAAAGTGAAAATAAATTTTTTTGGGTGAGACAATTCCACCCCTTCCCTGGAATTAGCGATGGAAAAGTTGGTTTTGGGCTACAAATACAAACCTTCGGTTTTTTGGAGCAGTGTAGTGTATCACTTGTTAAGGAGTTTGAGTGTTGGTTAGAGAGATTGAATGATGGGTAGCATTGCCATTGTCCCTAACAACTCTGCATCAATCAATCATTTCAAGGTGCTTGTTTTCCGATATTGGTTACCCAATTTTCTCAATCTCCTTTTATTCATTCAAAAAATTAGAATAATAATTATTTTAAGAATTTGTTTCATGTTTTGAGTATTTTATTGTAACTTCTAATTATTAATAATTTAATCATAAAATTTGAATTTCTATAAATAAAAATAGTAGGCTTTAAATATACCTTTGATATTTGAACTAACTATTTCTTTCAAGTTGGTACCTACAAAATTTTTACTCTAAAATTAGTATCTGAACTAAGTATTTTCTTACAAGTTGAGTAATTGACACTTCAATTTTTTTATTCTATTTTGGTACTCAAACTTTAATTTCATTCACTATTTGATACTTTTATTAACATATTTATTCCTCAAAACTTATACATTTTATCAATTTGGTCCAAATTCGAAACAATTCAATAAATTAAACACTAGATTTAAAAATCCATCAATTTAGTCATTTTTACGATATTGTCAAACCAAACAAGTCTAACTTATCAAAACAACAATAAGATAACTGCATTCTACCATAAAACAACACCAAGTTACTGTTAAAATTTTTATACCATGAAAGTGATATAACAATCATAAGAGAAAAATAAACCATTTAAGTAAAGGACAGAGAGTAGATTGACATAATTTTTAAATACAGATCATTAAATTTATTGAATTATTTCGAATTAGGACCAAATCGATAGAATTATGAGTTTTTATAATAACTTGGTAGAATGTGCCTAGTTCAAGTATCAACTTGAGAATAAAATTTCTTTAAGTACCAACTTATGCGAAAATGTCTAATTTAGGTATTATTTTGAGAACGGAAATCTTTTAGGTACCAACTTGAAAGATAATAGGGGGTTATGGACAAACGCGATAAGAGGGACCGCACAAGGCCCCCGAGAGAGAGGGGCCCAAAAAGAGAGAACTTAAGTTAAATAGTTGTAAAAAATTATAAATTTGTATATATAATTATGTGTATATACATATAACAATTATATAAAACTTTAAACATACAAAAATAATGGCACATTTTAAGTAAAAATGTTTGATTTTTAAATGTTTATAAGTTAATTTTTTGTTGCTCAAGAGAATAATATAATAATATTTTTCTATTAAGGTAATTTTTTTAAAAAAAATTATATCTCTTACCGATTATAAATTAAGAGCCGTATTTTAAAAATTGCAAGGCTTCTAAAATTTTTGAACTGTCCCTTGTTAAAAGAAAGTGTATAGTTTAAATACGAGAGGAATATTTAAGCTAAAATAGTAATATAATTTCAAAATGAATTATTTTGTTTAAAAATCATACCATATTTAAGCTAAAATAGTAATATAATTTCAAACTGTATTCCCAGCTCCGTCCGCCATACTCCCTCTTTCTTTACGCTCTGCTTCAATTTTAAGCTATCTTTCTTTTTTGGATAAAAAAAATAATCACTCCCTCTCATTTATATATATAAGAAAATTTCTTTTTCTCTTATGATTATTTATTTTTCAAAAAACCCTCCTCCCCTCTTCTTCCTTTCTAGAAGATCCTCTATTTCCCCTTTTTGTTTCTAGTCTTTTTATGCTTGTCATTTTAGGGTTTGGCTTGGTACAGTTCCTAGGGTTTTCGTTTTCACTTCCATTTTTAGTGGACCAGATATTGTGCTGGATTTTTATTTTCTTGTTTGGGTGATAACAGAGTTGAATTATTTTAGATATGGCGGCTGAGAGGCTTAGGGATTTGAGTCAGCCGATTGATGTCTCCTTACTTGACGCCACCGTTGCTGCCTTTTACGGCACCGGATCTAAACAAGAGGTTTGATTATTTATTTGCTTTGCTTTGCTTCCCTTTCCTTTGTTTTTTTATGTTTCCGTTTCTTGACTCTTTGACTAGGAAATGTGGTTTTAGTTTAAAGCGATTTTCTGTTTGGTTTCCGAGAAAGTAAGGGAGTGTGTGGAAGATTTTGTTTTCCGAGGGTTTAGTATGGTTGGGCATTTACTTCGAAACGGAGATTTTCCCGGGGAAATGTGGCTTGGTCTTGAATTTCTAGGGTTTAATGTCAGTGAGTTTATACTTGAATGCATTTTTGAATTTAGGATTTGAATTTTCTTTCTGATTTTGCGGATAAATGTGTTAAACTATGTTGGTGGTTTTGGTGGGGCGGAGATAGGAGTGATTAAGGAGTTTAGTTGCCTTCTGGGAAGTTCCTTGCGGTGTAAAAATTTATATTTCAATTTTTGTCCAATTTTGAACTATCCTTTTTCTTAATGATAACTTATCCTTGCTTCAAGCTATTAGAAAATGAAGGTTAAAGCTTTTTAGCTAATGTAGGTTCCTGGTTTAGGACTGGCCTTTACATTTTAGTTTTATTCCTCGTGGTTTGATAGTTTATATTTCTTCCATTCAAATAGAATAATTATGATAGAAGTACAATGAAAAGAAGCGTCCCTTGTATTTTTCTCGCCTTAATTAAGCCTTTCTGAAGTCAATAGTTAGAGATTTCTAGTTGGATATACTCCTGGATAATACTTGTTCTCTGGTTTTCTGTAGCAAATTGATTACCTTAAATATTAGTGTTTCCCTTATGTAGTTAACAATCCCAACTTTATAAAATACCTTGTCTCATCATCCAGTTTTCATTGTAGTAGTAGTCCTAGTTTCACCTTGTTGATCAAATATATCTGTTTTATTTGGTTGTACTACTGATAAAAGTGAATGATTTATCGGATAGTTACAACCATAATTATATTTCTTGCATTTAATGCATCCCCTTGTTTTCTTTTCCCCAATATAAGTCATGCCTCATAAGGCAATAATTAGATTTTATATCTTTACTTGTTTTTGAAATTTCTTTTCCTTAATTGTACATCAAATTACAGAGAGCACAAGCGGATCAGATCTTGCGAGATCTGCAAAATAATCCTGATATGTGGCTTCAAGTTGTGCACATCCTGCAACAAACAAAGAGCCTTAATACCAAGTTCTTTGCCTTGCAGGTAAATGAAAATGAGTATTTGCTTTGTGATCTCTAATCCTTAGCAAGGAAAACTTGCTCAAGAGAGTTCTAGTTCACATTCCTCTGTTGTGTACGGTCGATGGTGCTTGTACCTATAAGTTGATCTTGACCTTATAGCTGCCTAGATGATTAATACTCTGTGTCAACTTTTCCCAACCAATAACTTGACTATTGCAAAAAAGTAGAAGATAATCCTCTGTTCAATCTGATGATTTTGTGGAGCTTTTCTTATTGCATTTTTACAGGTTCTTGAAGGTGTTATCAAGTATAGATGGAATGCCTTGCCTGTTGAGCAGCGAGATGGAATGAAAAATTACATTTCTGAAGTCATTGTACAGGTAGAAGAGTAATTTATTTTTCATCTTCTTTAGGATTGTGGATTTTCTCAAAAAAGTACATTTTAGTACCCTTTCCCCTTCTATTTGTATATTCTTTCTTACATTTAGTTTCTAATTTTCTAGCTGTCAAGCAATGAGGCATCCTTTCGAGCTGAAAGGCTGTATGTCAACAAGCTGAATATCATATTGGTTCAGGTATAATTTATCTGCCTCAAGAAAAATTATTTCATACATGAGGGGCAGACTTGCTTGAGTGTGTGCCAAATAGGCAAGTTGTGGCTGGGGCTTTACCTCATAGTGTACTTTTTCTTTATTAATCACAGTCGCTTTAAGTTATCACGCCAAAGGGTGTTTTTTTTATTTATCCCTTGGTTAACCTACTGGCGAGTTTCTACTTAAATGGTTTCACAAGTATTGCTTTAATCCAAAATGAGAGGAAATTGATGGCTACATTAGATTCTGTTATTATTATCTAGAAAGTGACATGTATTGAATTTCCAGATCCTGAAACATGATTGGCCAGCTAGATGGCGAAGCTTCATTCCCGATCTTGTTGCAGCAGCAAAAACTAGTGAAACAATTTGTGAAAATTGCATGGCGATACTGAAAGTAAGTTTTGTATCATAATTCTTTCTTTGTAAACATCTTACAGAATCTCTGATGTTAATATGAGTTTTTCTGTGGTCAGCTTCTGAGTGAAGAAGTTTTTGATTTCTCGAGAGGTGAAATGACTCAACAGAAGATCAAAGAGCTTAAACAATCTCTAAATAGGTGGAACTATTTTACTTGTTTTCAGCTATTAGAGTTGTACTTTTGTGAATGTCTGTTATTGAGGTTTGTAGTTTCTGTTTTTAGTTTTGCCATTCTATACTGTTCTTGGACGCTCTTCCGTACGATCTCTGTTTGTACTTTCTTCCAGTTTTATAAGATATCTATTCTTGGATTGATTAGTGCTTTTTTCTCCTGGATTTTAATGGAAGAGTCCATAGCTTAATTGTCAGTAATTGTTGCTAGTCATATCACATATGTAATCAGAGATTGTATGGAAAGTAGACATGGCATGTGTGTGCATGTTTTTTGATTTTGTATTCACATGTTGACATATAATATGGGCTTTCACATGAAATTGGCAACAAGATCTGGGATTACTTCAAACAGAAGTAAAAAAAAAAAAACTCATCTGTAAAGGAACAGAACCAAAATTGACTTCCATCGATTAAATATCAAGCTGTCCTTTTAGTTACCTAATATGGAGATCTATATTTTTAATTTACTTGTAAAATCTGTTAAATGAACTATAAACTGGAGATCTCACTTTTTATTGGCACAAAGAAAAGAGCTGAAGCTTTCTCGTTAACTATTATTAATTATATTATTTACCTAGCTCTGCTGTGTTAAGTAATGAAGGTCTCATCGATGATAATTTTATTCTTCCAAGCTAGGTACATTTGCTTGTTATCTGTGCAAGTCATCTGGCTAAATGTTCTGTTTGTTTTTTTAACAGTGAGTTTCAACTCATTCATGAGTTATGCTTGTACGTACTATCTGCATCTCAAAGAACAGAGCTTATACGGGCAACATTATCCACCTTGCACGCGTTTCTTTCGTGGATTCCCCTTGGCTATATATTTGAATCGACACTGGTAAACAGTTATCTGTTTCTCAAATTACTTAGCTGTCAATGTGTTGTACATGCAATTTTTTCTGATGAGGTTCTTTATTTATTTTGTTAATATATGTTTCACCTCTCATGCTGTATTTATGTGTTTTACAGCTGGAAACACTTTTAAAATTTTTCCCTATGCCGTCGTACCGGAATCTCACCCTACAATGCCTAACAGAGGTAGAACTATTTTAAAGAATATTTTTCCTAATGGAGTAAACTAATATTGTTGTCACTAAGAATGTGGAAATTTATTCATTAGATTTGTGGATGATTGCAGATTGCTGCCTTAAATTTTGGGGACTACTATAATGCTCAATATGTTAAGATGTACAATATATTCATGGTCCAGTTGCAGGTTTGTCAGCATGTACTTTTAAAGTTCATTGATATTTGCAGTTAGAACTATGGTTTGCAAAACTCACTTTTTTATTTATTGGTTTGATATCTATATTATGTTGCTTTTCTCCATTCTTTGGTTTTCTTCCCTTTTTCCTCTGTTAATATGACAATACTTTCTGGAATGTTTTTAGGCTATTCTCCCTCCCACTACTGACATCCCTGAGGCTTATTCACATGGAACCAGTGAAGAACAGGTATATTTCTAGTCAGATGGTTCCCGTCTGACGTGCACTTTTAGATAAATTTTTCCTGTGTTAATTTATTTTTTCATGTTGTTGCTCCAGGCATTCATTCAGAATTTGGCACTATTCTTCACTTCATTCTACAAGGTAAGTTGCCAATGAAATCAACAAAGCTTTCCTGTTCATGATGTGGAAAATGATTAATGAGATAGGGTTGGTTTAGTGTCCACTAAGTGCTAAATCTGATGTGGTTGATGAGCCCTCAAATGCATTTTGATGAAAAGAAAAAAAAAATCTGAATTACTAATATTATTGTCCTAAATATGATTTTTGCGGTTGATTCTTTTTCTTTGATTAAGCTTGTTAAATGCATTGGTCAAGCTTAAAATGTTCCTACACTTGATGGCTCTGTTTCAATTGGTGGTTTTGATGATCATGTTTGCTACATTTTTCTTTGTTTTCAGGTTCACATTCGGGTGCTAGAGACTGCACAAGAAAATATTTCTGCACTATTAGCGGGTCTGGAGTACCTTATCCACATATCTTATGTGGATGATACTGAGGTCTTTAAGGTATCATGGCAATTTGATATTTTAGTAAATTACTTTTTCTATCTGATTGTTCCTATTTTAACCTCTCTGAACTTGGTTTAAAGTATTGTGCTTCGTATCTTGTTAAATAGGTTTGCTTGGATTATTGGAACTCCTTGGTTTTGGAGCTATTTGATGCAAATCATAACATGGATAATCCTGCTGTAACTGCAAACATGATGGGACTGCAGGTATTGATAATTTATGTTAGCTTTAATCCATTTTAAGGAATTTGAAATGTAGAAAACTACTGTGATTCCATTACAGCTCTGCTGTTATCACTTCTATGCGCAGTGCATCTTGCAACTCTTTTATTTTAGCCGCCATTGTGGAAAAAGTGTTCTCGTACTTTTCTCTGTTTCTGAGAGTGTGCAACTGGAAACAAATAGACGCCTATTATTGCCTTCAAATCCAGCAATTATATAATTATAAAATGATGGAAAATCATATTTAGCTCACACTGGTTACTTGTTTTTTTGAACATTTTTGTGGACGACTCGCCTAGATATGTTCTTTTTTTTCATTTTTGTTTTGTTTGGAGTGGTTTTATACGTTACTTGAAATTGATGTGAAATTGGGATTGCTAACTGTAGATTGTACAACATCCTTATTTTGATTATTTCTGTGAATAGATGTTGCTTGTAGTTTGTGAATGTTGAATTGCTACAAGATTTGCCACTTCTAGGTTAATGATGAAGGATGAGTCATTTCTTGTCAATGAATTGAATCTGGCAGGTGCCTTTGCTCCCTAGCATGGTTGATGGCCTTGGAGCCCAGATTCTGCAACGAAGACAACTTTTTGCTGGTACAATGTCGAAGTTGAGAATGCTAATGATTTGCCGTATGGCTAAGCCCGAGGAGGTTCTTATAGTTGAAGATGAAAATGGCAACATAGTTCGAGAGACAATGAAAGATAATGATGTCCTTGTTCAATATAAGGTGATGAACCTCTAATATTAAAGATGATGCTTAATCTAGATGGCTAAATCTAATTCTTAGTCGAATGGCATCAGCCTTTTATAGTTTTACCACCTTAAAAATTTATTTACTAATTATGACTAATTGGATTGAATGATATGTTGTGATTTATTCATATGATGGCTTTATTATTTTTCGTTTTCTCATTTATTTGCAAACTTCAGCTAGTAATATTCTATTTGTTATGTTGGTATTTTATATGCCTGTAAATTAAATTTCTTTTGTCGTGATATGTTGCTCATGCTATTTGGTCCAAAACTTAAAATGTTGTATTACTCTATTCCGACAGCTTATGTTTTAGAAGTCTCTGTCTTGGTATGCTATTTTTAATTTTTTTTCTTTTTTGATTTTGCTGTTGTCTCCTGGATTTCGTTGTTAATATAGTTATATGATGCAGATTATGAGGGAGACACTGATCTATTTGTCTCACTTGGATCACGAGGATACTGAAAAGCAGGTATAGAATTACAAGACATTTATAATTTTCTGTTTTCTAGAAGTTAAATGGTGTTATTTACTGGTTTTTGACATAATTTTCGTGAGTCCATGGATGCATTGTGTTCGCCAAGAAAAATGACATTTTTACTTTATCTCTAAACAACTGAAATATCTGTCATTTAGATATTCTGTTGCATATGATATCACTAGGGTAGTGACAAACAAAGGAATGCTCAGAGAAAAAGGAAGTTGACTCTCAAATGTGGTTGATTCTATGAAGAATGAAGCACTCCCCTTTTAATGATAGTTCATTCTTGGATTTTAGTTTTAATTTTCACTAGGAATCTTATGCATAAACCATTTATGTTGTTCATTCTTTTCTTTTAACTATATGTCAGATTTTTAACTTATATTCAGTATGGGTTTGTTTCATTATCTATGTAATGCAGATGCTAAGGAAATTAAGTAAGCAATTAAGTGGTGAGGATTGGACTTGGAACAACTTGAATACATTATGTTGGGCAATAGGATCTATTTCTGGTTCCATGATGGAAGATCAGGTATCGTTCTATCTACACCATGAAATGTTTGCCAGATGGTCATTGTGATGTGTTTACTTGCATGGAGTTGCTACCTCCTCCCTTGTATGTTTTTTTGTTGCCTATATTAGTTTAACATGTTTGGTATTCATGGCAGGAAAACAGGTTTCTGGTGATGGTCATTCGTGATTTGCTGAATTTATGTGAAATCACTAAAGGGAAAGACAATAAAGCTGTTATTGCTAGTAACATTATGTAAGAATATATAATATCATGAGTGTTTGTGGACTGTCTATATAGGTTTTTCTTTGAACTCTGATGTAACTATTCAAAAGCTTGCTGCATTTTTTTACATGCTTATTGGTGGCTCAGAGTTTGATGGAACTTACCTGATGCTTGTCTTCTTAGTGCTATATTTTAAAACTTCTTATCTTAGCCCTTAAGCTAATGTGTTATCGGTTTTGGTGTGATGGAACTTACCTGATGCTTGTCTTCTTAGTGCTATATTTTAAAATTTCTTATCTTAGCTCTGAATCTAATGTGTGTTATTGGTTTTGTTTACAGGTATGTGGTTGGTCAATATCCAAGGTTTTTAAGGGCGCACTGGAAGTTCCTGAAAACCGTTGTTAATAAGTTGTTTGAGTTTATGCATGAAACACATCCAGGAGTTCAGGTAAATCACCGGGAGAACAAAATTTTATCTTCTGGAAAGTTTGATAAAATAATTCAGTGTTTACAGTACTTGTGCAATTAATGTTGCTGCTATGCTTGATATTTTAGTATATGTTTCTAATTGGTAACATGATTTGCAAATTGTAACTGAAAAATACACTATAAGGTTGAGTTTTGCTGTATTTATATTTTTTTGTAACATCTCATTATGTTATGGTTTTTGCTGCCAATGATAATTCAAGATTGTAACAAGCTGGGTGCTTTCAGGATATGGCCTGCGATACATTCTTGAAAATTGTTCAGAAGTGCAAGCGAAAATTTGTGATTGTGCAGGTATCAACTACTTTCAACATTTTGCTTCTATGGTTATTAACTTATTATATAGGTCGATACTTGTTATATTGCTGAACTGTATCTTATAAATTCAGGTTGGAGAAAATGAACCATTTGTGTCTGAACTTCTATCTGCTCTTGAAACAACAGTCACTGATCTAGAGCCTCACCAGATTCATTCATTCTATGAATCTGTATGTTACTTTTCTATGCCTGTTGTAGTAGATCTTTGCATGTCTATCATGTTGCTAGATGTCCTCGTGTTCCGCCTTCTTATTTATCTATCTTATATTTCAGGTTGGTCATATGATTCAAGCAGAATCCGATCCTCATAAGAGGGATGAGTACTTGCAGAGACTGATGAAACTCCCCAATCAGGTTTGTCATTGATAGAGGAACTGTTGCCTTTTTCTCGCATTTGTATGTATGTGTCTGCCATTTCATGCAAATATGGTGAGGTGGAAGCCTGTTTCTTATGATGTTGCTTGTTATGCAGAAATGGGGTGAAATTATTGGGCAGGCACGTCAAAGTGTTGACTTCCTTAAAGACCAGGATGTGATAAGAACTGTGTTGAATATATTGCAGGTATCTCTATTTTCATATGAGGTGTTCTCTTCATAAAGAGTTCAAGATTTATTGTCCATAAAGCACTTAATTTTTCTTATTGTAGGCAGCGGCCTACCTTTTGCCGAAAGATATATTATGCTTCTCTTTTCTGTTTCTATTCATTGTACAAAATAAAAAAGTAGAAATTGAAAAGGGTCATCATTCTCAGTAGCTTGTCATTTACATGGAGGGGTAGATTCTTATTGGCTATGAAATTTAATGCATTATGTCCTTGTGTTTGATAACTGGGTTCGTAGGTGGTGGATTAGTGCTTTTGTAGAAAAGCAATTTTCTAGCTTTAGGAAAAACTAATTAACGCATAAAAATAAAGCAGAATTTAAGTTTCTGCAAAAAAGAAGAAAACAGAATTGATTTTCTGTTATTGAATATTTTCGAAAAATTACATCCCTTTATAGTGAATTTATAGACTCAAATATTTGACTTTAGTTACAATTAGGAGTCCTAAGTACACAAGACATCTAACACTATCTTTTAGGAAGTTTACATACGGACTCTAACCCTATCTTTAAACTTTAATTTAAACTACTATTTACATAAGGACTCTAACTCTATCGGATAATCTAACAACTTTCTTTCTTGCAGACTTGTTATTTCGTATTAACATGCGCTGGTTATAATTCAATGCTTCTTGTTATTTAGTGAGACTTAGAATGACTCTTTTCACTTTGCAGACAAATACTAGTGCTGCCAGTTCTCTTGGAACATATTTCTTATCTCAGATTTCTTTGATCTTCCTAGACATGCTTAATGTATACAGGTATGTCTGATATAGTGCCGCAAAATTCTAATTTGAGCATGGAAATGCGGTAATTTCTTCTTTCTAATATGGTTTATTTATTGTGCTGTAATAAATTGGACAGGATGTACAGTGAGCTTATATCGAGTAGTATTGCAGAAGGCGGGCCCTTTGCTTCAAAAACATCCTATGTGAAGCTTCTACGGTGTGACTCATTTTTGTGGACTTACTTTTGTTGGTTTGATTTGATTGAAAATCTGTTTAGTTAACTTGTTTTATGAATCAGATCTGTTAAGAGGGAGACTCTAAAACTCATTGAGA
This sequence comes from Hibiscus mutabilis, assembly GCA_019671005.1. Classification (NCBI taxonomy): domain Eukaryota; kingdom Viridiplantae; phylum Streptophyta; class Magnoliopsida; order Malvales; family Malvaceae; genus Hibiscus; species Hibiscus mutabilis. The sequence goes on along the minus strand of CM033750.1, from coordinate 32,672,519 downwards.
CATTTTTGGACAAGTCCGAAGATCAACCACAAATTGGGAAACAATTTGTGCCCCCGATGATGGATCCAGTTCTTGGTGACTATGCTAGGAATTTGCCTGATGCTAGAGAATCTGAAGTTCTTTCTCTTTTTGCCACAATAATAAACAAGTATGGGGATCACTGCTTAGTCTTCCATATTTAAGATGCAATTTGTTGAGTATTTAAATCACTTCTTGATCATTCAAATGCTGAGGGTAGGTTGAATTTATTGGCTAGTGCTTATTGTATCAAAGAATCATGCACATTTGATATTGATATTTTTTCTATGCCTTGCTAAAATGATATGAGAAGGCCTTGTTGTCTTTTCACTTTATCTTGCTATTTCTGTTGCTGAAAGAGCTATATTTTTAATGTTACTTGTAAAAAAATGTTTCATTTTTCTCTTCTTTGTGTCAGTGGTTACTTGATTGTTCTCTTTCTAAAACATAGAAGCATTTTACCTTCTGTTTCACTGGTACTTGCTGAAGTAATGCCTTATGTTATTTATGTTTCCATTTTTAATATCAAATCTTTATTTGGTTCTGTTATTTATGCATTAAGGTATAAAGCGGCAATGATAGGCGATGTTCCCCGTATATTTGAAGCTGTGTTTCAGTGCACGCTGGAGGTGAGTCTTTGATCTATATATCTATGTTATGCATGCATCATTGATAAGAGGAATCTTTCTCATGGGGATGGGAGGAGATGGTGTTGTGTGCGCTTTCTTTAATGCTTAGGATGGGGTATACTACTGGTGAAGCTTTGCCTATAATTTCTTGTTTCCGTGCCCTGCAGATGATAACTAAAAATTTTGAAGATTATCCTGAACATCGCCTCAAGTTCTTTTCACTGCTTCGTGCCATTGCTGCTCATTGTTTTCCTGCACTTATTCAGTTATCAAGTCAGGTTGGTGTTGAGTTTCTTCTTTTTGTTGATCTTCTGCAGCTGTTGTTTAATTAAAAACATGGAATGTGTTTAAATTTCATTGTCGGTCTAAGCTTTTACTTTCTAAATAATAACTACCTAATTTCAGATTGTTATTAATATCATTATTATTTGGATGCTTGAAAGAGTTTCAAGGCAATCGTCATTTACTATTTTTTCCTTGCATCTGCCTTAGCAATTAAAGCTAGTTATGGATTCAATCATTTGGGCATTCCGGCATACAGAGAGGAATATAGCAGAAACTGGTCTTAATCTTCTATTGGAGATGCTGAAAAACTTTCAGGTCAGACAATGTTGGCGTTTTTCATGGTTGATAACTGTGTTCATATAATGATGCTGAGTTTTTGGTTTTGGCACCTTGACAGGCTTCTGAATTTTGCAACCAGTTCTACCGAACCTACTTCTTGTCAATTGAGCAAGAAATATTTGCTGTCTTGACGGACACATTTCACAAACCTGGCTTTAAGTTGCATGTCTTGGTTTTACAGAATCTGTTCTCGCTGGTAAAGTAGTTAACCGTGCCTTGATTTCTCTGATTTGCATTGGTTTAATCTCAGTATTTGACAAGTCATTTTCAGGTTGAGAGTGGTTTGTTGACTGAGCCCTTATGGGATGCTGCCACTGTTCCATATCCATATCCAAATAATGGAATGTTTGTCCGTGAGTACACAATAAAACTTCTAAGTACATCATTCCCCAACATGACTGCAGCTGAGGTATAATAAAAGGTTCACTTCCAATCTATCATATTTTTTTTATTTTACTTACGGAGTATCATTGATCTGATGTGGGTTTCAGGTCACTCAATTTGTGAATGGATTATTTGAGTCGAGAAATGATTTGTCCACTTTTAAAAATCACATAAGGGACTTCCTTGTGCAATCAAAAGAATTTTCAGCTCAGGTAAAGCTTTGAAAGAAGACTAGTCTTGTTAATGATCATGTAAATAGGTCCATGTTTATAATAGGAGTTTGAATCTACTGTTAGTTGTAGTTCAAAATTAATCACCTGTGAATGTAGTTTGCTTTTGATGATTGAACAGTCTGATCATGTACTTGTACTATGCTCAGGATAATAAAGATCTGTATGCAGAAGAGGCTGCTGTACAGAGGGAGAGAGAGCGACAACGGATGCTTTCTATCCCTGGGCTCATTGCCCCAAATGAGATACAAGATGAAATGTTGGACTCGTAGGTGTGGCTAATTTTGGCTAATTTGTTTAATTTTGACTTGGGAGTTTATGACCGAGTATCCCTGAATGTAATCAGATCAGATACACAGCATTTGTCATCTTTTTCCCAAGGTTTCTGGTTTTGTTAAAAAAGGGTGGTGGTTGAACACTGGGGCTACATATGGTGTTAATGGGTGGATGTGTAGGATATGTAGTGGGTTAATGTAAGAGTTTGGTTCCTAGGCTCCAGCTTGATATTTGTATTAATCATGATAGTTGGAATGCGCTGAAAGAAGATTAGTAGAATGTCTTTGTTTTAACCTGATCAGTTATGTTTTAAACTTTTCTGAATCCTGGAGTTGGACTCTGATTATAAGAATTTAATTGAATGGTGTGCACTGCCGGTTCTCTTCCCATGTTTGTACTGATTTAACAAAAGGGGGAAATATGGAGATGCAGGTAGTTTTCTTTTGGCTTAACAGTTAATTTTTCAAACTATATCATTTTTTCTAGTTAGGTGCCTAAATTTTGTTTTAAGCTTTAACCCAAATAGGTGAACGTTATTGAAATAGGTGACCAATTGTTATTGTCTGTTAATTTTTATCGTTATATTGAATATGTAATCTTTTTAAAATTTTAAAATTATATTAAAAAAATAAAAATTAATAAAATTAAATAACCTCAAATTTTATAAAATAGTCTCAAATTTTAAAATCTTCAACACCCAAAAATTTTGATTTTGATTTGACTTGATTTTGCTGCTTGTTATATCGTCGCTCATCACATTTGACGTCGGACTATTACAACTATATATGTCGTCGCTCAAAATATAATTTAGGTATCTATTTAAAAGATAATATAATTTAGGAACTTATTTAACGGTTAAGCTTTTGTTTTTTATATAAGTTTGCTAGTGCAAGCTAAACGCATGATTTAACTTTAAGCACTTTATATCAAATCTTATTTTTTAAACATATTGGTTTCAAAGACGGCTTTACAAGCATCTGAGTACGTAAATTGTATTCCTACTTTTTATAAAAATGTATATGTTTAGTTTAATGTTAATTTTTCTTTTAAAAAATTAGTTCAGTGCGTATTGGGGAAAATGAAATCTGCACTCATTATGGGAAAAAAATATTTTAGACTCTATTGCCATTGCCTTAATTAAGGTACGCATGGCTTAAGGAATTTATGTGTTAAATTGTAATTGAAATTATTTGATTTATTTAATGATATAATTTTATAATAGTTACAATATTTTTAATATAATTTATAATTTGTTTTACAAAAAATATTATTTATAATATAAATATATTATTTATATATATTAGTTATATTAAAAAATCATTATAAAATATGTTTACATATTATTTCAAAATAACTAGAGTGGGACAGTTGTTATTTACAAATATAGTATAACTTTAAGGAAAAATAGTTGAAAATAAAAAGTTTTCACAAGTGCCTTAGTATTAGGGTTTAGAATTTATGGTTAGAATTTAGAGTTCATAGGTTAGGGTTTAGGGTAATATGGTTAGGGATTTAGGTTTTAACTTATAAACTCTAAATTTAACCCTAAAATTTAAATTCTAACCACACTCACTAAATTCAAAACTTGTACACTTAAATTCATAAACACTAGACCTCAAATGAAATCCCTAAACCCTAAAACCAAATCACTTGTGAAAACAAGTATTTGTGTATGAAATAATTATTCTAATTTTAATTTTACTTTTATCTAATTAAAATTGTTATGCGATATTATTTTAGGTTTTTTTAGGGATTTTGTATCACTTTTTTCTAGGTGTTTTTTGGTTGTTTAAGGGGATGGGGTCAACGACTATTTAGTGTGTTATCCTCCATCTTCTTTTCTATTTTTTTAATCTTTTTAGTTTTCAATAAGAATCTTTAAAAAATTTCATAGTAATTTTTTTTAACAATGACATCTAGATTTTATTAAACATCATGAAAGATATTACAAATACAATGCATCAAAAAGAGAGAAGAGAAAGACTAGTCCACTAAAAATTTCATACAAAAGTGCAAAGAAAAACAAAACCCTTCCATAAAGATTAGCATACCATCAAAAACCATAAACTTTTTATGAATCTCCTTGTCTCTAGCCAAACGATGCTTTACGGGATAAAAAAAAGAGTGGTGAGCGAACCAAACTATTAGGCCGATTGTTCCGCTACGCTGTTCTGATTACATCGGCTAATAAACCATCAAACAAGTGGGGATAAATCTTTTCTATGACCAACGACAGAATCAAATCAGAAAGCTAGCTCTGTGAGGATCTCTATACGAGCACCAAACGATCGTTAATGTATGCTGAAATCTTGCCAAACGACAGATGAAACGAACCATAAAGCCAATGAAAAGCATGCCACAAAGGTAGGGGAGACGTGTGCCACAAGTGCAGAGATTTTTATTAAAATTGAGAAAATAAAACATGAAAGAGCAAGAAAAATAATGAACAACAGTAGTGCTGAGCTCAACTCGGCTCGTTAAGAGCTCGAGTTGAGTCCAATTGAATCGAGTCCAATTGAATCGGGTATTGATTGAGCTTTGACCGAGTCGAGCTCGAGTAACTCACAATCTATCTCGTTTCATTTATAATCATGTTCATAATAATAATAATAATAATAATAATAATAATAATAATAATAATGTTATTATTATTATCGATCAAATTGTACGATTTCATTATAGATAGAATCATACAAAAGAAATATTTTCATGTGACTCATTAAAAACCTGTTAATCCTAATAGGAGGAAAAAAATACACATGAAAATATAAAAAAAAGTTAAACTAAAAATTAAACTAACATAACATAACAACTAAAAACACACAACCTACATTTTAGTTCACTTTAGTTTTAAAAATTAAAAAAATATATTATATTTTCGAGTAGCTCACGAGCTTTTCGAGTCGAGTATCAAGTAGTTCGGCTCTGCTCGTTAAGAATTCGAGCCGAGCTCGAGTCGAGTGTTGACCGAGCTTTGACCGAGTCGAGTTCGAATAGCTCGCGATCTGTCTCGTCTCATTTACAGCCCTAACCAGTTCTAAGACTGATTGCCATCACTGGTTAAGTAAAAAGGAGAAAAAAAAAAACTTGCGGAGGCTATGAAGAAAAAACTAGGTTTTTAAAAGTTGCATGAATTTAATTCAAGAGTAATTTTTAAAAACAATACTCAACTTTAATAAGCAAATTATTAAGAGAATGTCAAAACTTAATCATTGTAAACTTATCAAATAAGGATAAATATATCATTTATTTTATATATATGGAAGATGATTAAATTATAAAATATAAAAAAAAATATTTTAAGGTAAACTACAACGAATACCACTAAACTTTAAATTTAGAATTAATTATACGATTGAACTAAAAATTAATATTATTTTAACACTAAACTTTAGTTTAGGCTTTAATTATACTATTAAATCAGTAAAATTGATAACATAGATGAATCTTATTGATTTACGTGCAATAACACAAAGATATTTTAATAGTTTAGTAATATAATTGAAACCTATACAAAAAATTTAGTGCTAAGATAATATCAATTTTTAATTTAATAATATAATAGATATTAAACTTAAAGTTAAGTAGTTTCTAGTACAGTTTGCCCTTAATTTTATATTAATTTAAAATTATTAGATAAATGTAAATTAATGATTAAAATTAAAAGGCTTAAAGTGCTTAAAGCATTAACTTTTGAAAGAAAACCAATTAAGCCTCTGAATTTTTTGTACTTAATTAAGCCATTGAACTAATAAATTTAATCAATTAAGCCCTTTGATAATTTTTCCCATCAATATTTGACGGTTTTTTTCTTGAAATATTACTGTCACATAACATATTACAGTTTTATCATATGACATTTATAATTTTTTATAATTTTTTAGAACTTTTAATAATTTTTTAAATAAAATAATTTTTTTTAGAAATACCAAATGACAATACTATAACACAACACATTATACCAACTGTAAAAAAATTATTAAATTTAACAATTAACATTAGTCAAAGAATGAACTAATAAAATTTTAGAATATAAAGACTTAATCAGATGCAAAACTAAATCCAAAAATTTAAGAAGTTATGATACCTTTAAGCCAAATTAAAATGAAGAAAATTTTACCTATGTGATAAACGTAAAATTAGCAAAACTGAAACACCAAAACAATAATTAACAAAACAAATACACCTCATTTCCAATCTCAGATTCACCGGAACATTATTGACCAAACCCAGAAATTACTAACTAATTCACAAATAAAAATCATTTACCTTTTCTATATCCCTATTTATGCCTCTCTAAAAATTAGATTTAAAGTTAAGATTTGCAAATTTTAGAGTAAAATGTATTTTTAAAATTTAGAGTATAAGATTTTAAATTTAATATTAAAACTAAAATTATTTTTTTTAATAATTTTTAATATTGGAACATAAAAAACACTAAAAAAGACAGGATTTTCCCCTAATTCACTGCAAAATTATAAGCTAAAACAGTTTAATCGGGAAATTTGCAGTCAATTGAAAGAAACAGTTTAATGCAAATTTTCTTTCTATATTTTCTTAGGAACCAAACAATGAAATAGATAGTACAAACACAAATTCTGCTCTACTGAAATTCAACTTCTATTGTTTCATTCAAATAAAAACAAAAACAAAGTCCAAATCCAGCTTTAGGTAAAAAAAAACAAAGAACAAAGTTATCCTCCAAAGCCGTAAAGAGTCCGGCCCTGTCTTTTCAAAGCATAAACAACATCCATTGCAGTAACCGTCTTCCTCCTAGCGTGCTCGGTATAAGTAACCGCATCGCGGATGACGTTCTCGAGGAAGATCTTGAGAACACCACGCGTTTCTTCGTAAATGAGACCGCTGATCCTCTTCACTCCACCTCTTCGAGCCAACCTTCGAATGGCCGGCTTCGTGATGCCTTGAATGTTGTCTCTCAGCACCTTCCTATGCCTCTTGGCTCCTCCCTTTCCCAGTCCTTTGCCTCCCTTTCCCCGACCTGACATCTTTCTTCTTCTCTATCAAATTAGGATTTTGAATCCGAATGATTTTCCAAGAGAGAACCTTGGTTTATTTAAAGAGGGAGGAAGATTGCTTTCTAGCCGTTGGATGATAATTCTAATCGGACGGCTTAGAGTATCGATCCGTGTGTTGAGGATCCGTTTGGCGCGGGAGAAAACTGGACAAAGAAAAAGGTTTCTATATTCGTTTTGTTTATCTGTGATTTTGGATTTCGAAAATTTTCCAAAACCGCGCGCGAGCACGTGAGATAAGCGTGATTTGAACTGCAGATGTAAGGTCTAATTCCGAATTTAGTCCCTCTACTATGTGCAAATTATAGATTTAATTTCCTATGTTGGCTTAACTTGGTCATTTTTTGTGAAAATATATATTGTTTGTTGGTTGAGCATAGCTAATTGGATTTAATATGAATTTGAGTGTATGATCGAATAACAATTAAATAATATACTTCATCACTTTAATAGCACATTATAAAAATAGATTGATTATATTGGTAATTGGATATATATTTTTATAATGCTCCAAAGTAAGTAAGTTTCATGCCATTTGGCTCGTTTATACTAAAGTTGTGTTTAGCGTTTCTTTTTTTAAAAATATTATTTAAGCCTAAACAACTTTTTCAAATATTAAACAAGGTTGAACATATATAATTGCTCCGGTTAAAAAGGCAACAAAAAAGTTCGAATTTTAAATTTTTTTTATATTTTGAAAACCACTTTTATGTCAAATTATCTATTTGACCTCATTTATAATTACCAACTATTTTTTCCATTAAAATTAAAATAAAAAATATTTTTAATAGTACTAAATAGTAAGTTCCAAACCAAAATTTTTAACTGTACTTGATCGATGAATAATCGTCACACGAAATGTGCAAGCGTGCACGACCAATGCAAGTATAGTTAACACGTATGTCCTGTTAGATATCGATCCCACGAGGATAGGTATTTTGATGTATTTTTTATGTCGTTGCAAACAATTCTAAAAATAAGAATCTGTGAGTGTAATAGTGGTTGTAATGAAAGAATAACGTGTTGGATGTGAGTGTAATAAAGAACAATATAATGAAGATAAGAGAAATATTAAGTAAAGGATTTGGATCCCCTCAGCTCAACTTGACAGATAATCAAGTGCTACAAGGAAACAATATACGACGGTTCATTTGACAAATAAAAGACTAAGCACGCTTACTAACTTCCATTCGATTCTCAACTGATGATGCAAAGATGTAGATCAACCACAACTCACGTTGTTCGTGAAAACTACAACTCCTCGAACAAGTGGATCAACTCTTGTTGTATCCTCATTCAACTGTCGTTGTAATGGATTATTAATATGACTTGTCACCGCATCTCTCAATGTCAGTGACGATGTTCAACACTCTCATATAAACAAAGATCAAATTCAACAATTAAAATAAGAAGAAAACTAATAATATTATATTGAACTTAAAAAACAAGTTCATACAAAGCTAAAGTTAAACCACCGTCAAATACACACAAGAAATATAATAAAATCTTCAATAAACATCTATCTCTAGAAAGATTTAAAGAAGATAACACATGTCCTTCCATATTCTAACACTTGAATCCTCATTTTCTCAGATATTACTGTCTTGCTTTGTCTTGGATCTCCAAAAATGGAGCTTAAGCCGCCATGAGAGGAGAGTTTTAGGGGGTTAAAGATGATAGGAAAAATGGAAGTCACGTGAGTCGTTCTCTCCTCCAAAAGTACCATTTTATAGGTTGTCAAGGTAAGGACACTCGTCCTTCAAGTGTATTGCATGGCTTTCTATCGTAAACAATTTGTTGTAATAGAAAATCCAGTTGGCATATTCATCATTATCATTGACAGTCGGATAGCTGACCGTTGTAGTGTCAAATTGGTTGCAGTGGTGAATCTTCCTTTACGGGGACATTGATAATATAGTGACAATCATAGCAAAAAGGCAGCAAATGTATAATAAGAGCCTCTAAGACTTGAGTTAGACAAAATGGAACAGAAAATGCAAATATGAATGTACAAATGCTGATGTGGGGGCAATTTAATCCTATAAATCTAAAGGAAATATGTGCTCTTTAAAGAGCTATCAATAATCTTTAAAACACTTTTAAAACACTATTTGACCTCATATCTAACATTGGGTCATGTTGTATCGGTACCTACGAGAATAATTCTACATTAAAATAACATTACTATGTCACCAACTAAAGTCAAAGACACAAATTCGATAAATTATTAACGTATGACTCTCGTAGATCTAGTAAGAACAATCTGCATATGTGGATGATGAGGTAAATTATTTGTCTCATAAATGGGGAATTCGTGATTAGGGATAACAAACGGGCGGGGATGCAGATTGTAACACTCTAAATCCGGATGTCACATTTGAGCCTTAGGCCCAATATATTACCATAAAATTTCTCAACTTGGTTTAACCCAAATAAAATATTTTCCAAAATCATTTAAATCCAATAGTTGAAAATATATATAAGTGATTAAATCGTTACAAATAAGCTCTAATTTAATTTAAAATATTTGAACATTCGACTTGATCAATATAATTCCAAAATAAGAATTACATACTCGATCACGTAAGATCCTATGAATACCCAGCCCACTAAATACAAGTATTATACTCAAGTAAACACCGCTGGCTAGAATCCCGTATAGATAGTGCTCTTTGATCCCATGATCCAACGATCAAACTACGCAAGAAAATAACTATTTCGAGCGCTGAGCTTACAAAGCTCAGTGGAACACATCTACTTTACTATACTTCATGTTAATCATAAACATAAGTATGCACGCTAGTACGAGCAACAAGGTAAGATTAATAAACATGTGGCGCTACTACTAGTCGCCTAAACACATGCTCAAATCATGCAAGTCATCATACATGGCACACAAGGCTTAACCATACACGAGATCTCATCAGATCATCTAGGCAAAAGCACACAAAATAGAACCAGAAAGCCGGAGTGAGATTCGGGGCTACACAACATCAGGAACGTACACTTTGAGCGAAACTCGGGGCCATAAGACATAAAAAACGTACGCTCTACATTTTGAAATACCTGAGTAAGGCCCAGGGCCATACATCATCAGGAACACTCTATACTCGAAATCCCCCTCAAGTATCTTTGAATGAGGCCCGGGACCACACAACGTTAGGAACGTGCACTCTATTCGAAATCCCTCTTGAGTATCTTTGAATGGGGCCTGGTTCTACGCAGCGTCGGGAACGTACATTCAGCATCTCTGACCATGGTGTTGCAACACACTCATTGGATGTCCAAATCCCATCAATCATATGACTCAACCAATCAAGTTCCCTCTCGGTATACAAGCAATGTGATCCCAATGATCTTTCTATTATTGCTAAATGTCATCACATCATTTTATTTTACATCATCGAGTTGTTAATATATTATGGAGGAGTATATAATTAATCTCATTAACTATCTCCATTAATTCACGTTATCTCATTTGTTAAGGCATGAATCAATTATTAATTATCCATGTCAAGTCCCATCTTTAATTTACATTTATAGATCATTTAGCTTATCGGGTACCGGTACTTGAACACGAGTATCGATATAGTACCCTCGAGTATCGGCACTCATACGTGGATCGATAATGAAATTACTTACTGGAAATCTCAAATTTCCTCGAGTACCAGTACGAGTCAACCCATACTGATACGACGTTGAATAGCATACATGTACAATCGAAGCTCATACCGATACCCTAATCACGAGCTCAAACCATATTACCGAATTGCGAAGTTACAAGACTTTATTCGATTCCTAAAGATTATGAAAATCATTAAGGTTTGTTTACTAACACTTTTAATCATTTAATATCAATTCTGGCTTTATGATCATTTATTCGAATATTACCAATTATCAGTCCATTAAGTATAATTTCCATCAAACATGTCAATTTCATATCTCAAACACTCAGACAACACAACATGTAAATCAACAAAATCAGATAATTATACCAACATTCAAACGTCCATACACAGTCTCTAAAGCTCATACGAGTCTTAAAATATTCTCAAACTCATCATGCATCTTATAATTATCAAGTCTCATAATACTGGTCTCAACACATGCTTATTTATCATCAACCTATTTTACAAACACTAACAATCAAAACAATCACATTTATGGTGCTCATGAAATATTAGGAGTTTGAGGTGTACTAATCTTATGCAAAAATCCTGAAATGCTACCTTAGATAGGTTTCCTTCAACTTCTATTCTTTCTTTGTTGAATGAGAAGATTCTTCAATTCTCTTGCACAAATCACGCGAGTGCAAAAAACGAATTACCATTCATACAAATAATTAGTATGGTAACTAGAATAATTTAAATTACCCAACTAAGCTTGAATTCACTCTAAAATCAATTTCTCTTAAACCCTCATATAAACTTTATCCCAAAATCTCCATAAATACTTTAAAGTTTGCCCAAAACCCATCCAATCACTTTTATACTCAATTTATTCTTCACAATGCTACTTCAATTTACATTTCTCTAATTTAACTCAACTGTCTCAATCTAGGGTTTCCATAGAATTTGGGGTTTTTCACAACTCAACTGAAAACCTTCAATACTATACTCATCTTGAAGAGAAAGTGATCGGGAACATTTTTGCATTTCACAAGACAACCGAAATTCTAAGCAAAATAAAGAAAAATGGAGAAAAAGATTAAGACTCTTACCTTTCTCACCATTGTCTTCCATGCTTGGGAGAAGAAGATGAATGCTTTTTCATCTTTCCTCTTTCCTCCTTTTAGTTATAATAAGCATTTTATTATATAAAAATAAGGAAAAAAACTTTGATACACAAGCCGTATAATTAGTTTACACATGCCTTTTAGTTTTTTTAGTTTTAGGGGTTAGGGTATTAGTTTAGGGATTTATGTTATAGGATTTATAATTTAAGGTTAGTGTTTAAAATTTAGGGTATAGGGTTTAATGTTTAGAGTTTAATTTTTAGGGTTGGTTTAGGAATTTAGGATTTGAGTTTTATAGTGTAAATATGCAGGCTTGTGTAAAATTAGCCTGTATATCAAAATTTTACCATAAAAATAATAAATAAACTCACTTTAATCCTATGGTCACATTTACACATGGAATACTCATCTAAATCCAATGATTCATAATCATTCATGCCAAAATATCTACAAACAAGTTGGATAAATTATTCATTAAAGAGTCCCACTCTTCCCTTCTTTTTACTTTAGACTTGTGAACTTTATTTCTTTCAATTTTCATCCTTATTCTCATATAACACAACTTCCATTAACTAATCCTTAATATTAAAATATCTCAAACTTGGATCTAAGATTCGTATGACTAACTTGAATTCGGATCGTTACACGGATACCCCTCCCTCATACCCACCTAAAATTTTCATATCCAACACCTATCCACTAACCACGATGGGTACAATTTTCAAATCCACACCCGCCCACGCAGGTACATTCTCAAATCTATCCCTACACCCACTATCCAATTGAACAATCAACTCGTACCCGCTTTTACCTGCTTGCAAGCAACCACTAATATCAAATTGTGTAAAAATAAACCATGGACTTTTGTAAAGAAGAGTAAAACTTCACATACTTTATTGATTGATCAAGTGCATATATATAATACATTTACACCGGTATAAATTTAACTACATCTACCTAACTAACAATAGGCAACTTAACTAAAATACATTTTCGATATAAATTCTACTTAACTACAACTAACTAAAGCATATTTACACCCGTATAAATTCTACTTACCCTACATATTACAAATTTACAACCTGATTAATTCAAGCTCGATCATAAACCATCATAATTTCAAACTAAATTAATTAAATTCAAAGTCTACAAACTTAAGGATTAACATAGATTTTAAAACAAACCAAAATCTTAGTACATAAAACAAACCAAAATAGTAGGCGGGCGAATGTGGGTAGATACGGTGCGGGCGGATACGGTGCGTGTAAGGTCTCGAATCCATCACCTACCCATTACCTACAGCATGTATGACTTTTTACATCCACATCCCACTACCCACTAAACTCATACCCATCCCTACCCCAACTGGGGCGAGTGTGGTGCAGAATCCACAAAATTGTACCCATCTGCCATCCTTATTCATGATCACTTTAAACAACAAAAATAATCTGGTTTAGAATTTAATAATCAATTTCCATTAAAAATACTAAGTATAAATAATTACAATAGTAAAACGGGACTTTCACGTTTAAATTTAATAAAACGAACTACGAATCCGAACTCAGGATGTCAGAAAAGATGAAGGTCAAAGTTGACCGAAAAAGTTAATGACGATCAACTATGGTGATTAGAGGTCAAAAATCAATGACGACATGGGTCAACGGTGGCTCAATCAATAGTCAACAACTTGGTTAACGGTTCAGCCAACGGTCAACGACTACATGACTCTACTTGGCTTAAGTAGCTTGACTTGCTATTTTGGGTTTAACGACTTGGGTTTGGGTCACCAGGTCAGTTCAATTTGGGCTTGGTTGGTTTGGGTGCTATTATGGTTTTTGGGTTGGGCTTACCGGCCTAGGCTTTTCTTTGGCTTGGCTTGACTTAGTTTGTAAAACGGCTTTAAATGGATCGAAAGTCATGGTCCAACTCTCTTGAGGTTTGTGTCTCATGGATGTAAGATAAAGAAAGGGTAAAAATAGTACACTATGGGTTTATAATAGAGAACATGCACTTGTAAAAGGTGGTAGCTATGTGAGATTCCTTGTCTATATGCAGGTTCTATAATCTGAAATATTGGTGGAAACTTAGACGACTGATCAGCTGTAAACTGACACAGCGTTGTGCAAGCGTACACTTGTCGATGCAATAATAGTTGATAGATTTCTCTATCAAATATCAATCCCACAAGGATGAGACTTTTGTTGTTTAGTATTTTCAGAGCAGTGATACTGAAATAGAAATGAAATGTTAGAGTAGTTGTTGGTGTAAAAACAATTAAAGAAAGAGGTAATGGTGAATTGTGACGTGAAGCAACAATAATCGAATATAATAACAAGATATCTATAAATGGTAGATTAGATCCCCTCGGTGATACTTAGCAGATGACCAAGTGTTGCAATGACTAAGATTAGATGATGTTTAGGCTATGAAGATTAAGTTTATTTTACTCACTTCATTCGAATCTCAAGCAAAGACTTATACATGCAAATCAACCATATCTTCCATTGACAGCAAATATTGCATGCACAAAAACGAGTGAACCAAATTTCGTTGCGTTCTCACTCAACTTTCGTTGATGTACTCGTTAACTTAAATTGTTGAACCAAATTTCGTTGCGTTCTCACTCAACTTTCGTTGATGTACTCGTTAACTTAAATTGTCACTGTACCTTCCAGTGACAGTGGCCTCATCCAATACTTCTGTGTAAAATAACATTCAAACCCAATAATTAAAACAAGAAAGAAAGTTTAAAATAGTAAACTAAAAGTCACAATCTAAAAATATTTCCACACTTAAAGAAAGAAAACAATAATCACCATTCATTTAATACAAGAAATTAATAAAAGTAAATGAAAACCTCTATTCCTAGACAGTTTTGAAGTGATTCCAATAATTTCCCTTGCTATTCCAATAATGAAAACCTCTACTTCGATTCACCTCAGTTCACCAAAAGAAAAATCAAGCCGCCATGGATGGAGCTTTGAAGAATAAAGAATATGGTCTTCCAAATCTTCTTCTCTTTTATCTCTTCCTTTATCAATATATAGTTTGATCCAGTTATGACACGTCCTTCATGTAATTCTTGCTTAAATTCTCCATACAACGTTTGTCATAACATACTGTATAGCTCATGCTCATCTGTCCTTATCCATAGAAGCTTCCATACAGCTAGCAGTTGGGGCAACATTTCTGGCTACAATACTTGTAACACCCTACAAACCAACTCAGTAGAGTTTTGATTTTCTGGTCGGAAATTTATTTTTCGATAATTAAACTCAGTTCACGAATAAGTTAAATTGTAGTAATTAAGTCCGATTTTAAGGACTTAAAATGATAATGACCAATTCGTAAGGATATAAGCTATAAGGTCATAAGTGTAAATGATAGAAAAATGGGATGATTCAGTGTGAAAGTTAAAAGCTAATTAGTGACTAAATTGTAAGAAAGTAAAATTATGTGGCTAAAGTATAAAGAAAGGAAAAGACTAAGGACTTGTGGTCAATTAGACCATAAGATTTCTTCATGTTAAGGAAAGGTAAAGGAAGGACTTAGGGATAATTGATCCATTTTCCTTAAGGTGATTAATCACCTATACATGTGGCAGGAATATGATTTCTTAAGTAACAATAATAAAAATTATATGTTAATTTAGTCAAGAATGACCAAAGGCCACTCGGCAAGAAAGAAAGAAAGGAAAGGAAAATATATATATGACTGATAAATTATAAAAATTGCTTTATAGGTGTCAACTTACTGAGCTAGATAAGTGTTTGAATGGGTAATAATTAAGCTATTATTGAACTAAAAAAAAGGGAAAACGATGGCTTTTTGGCAGGGTTGTCTCACGGCAAGAATAATAAAGGAAGTTCATCTTCCCTAAAAATAATTAATCCCCCATCGTTAAACACTTCGATTGACCTTAAGCCCTTACTTCTTGCAAGTTAGCCATTATGTCTTCATTCTAATCTTATATTTGGTAAGTCTGCATTCTTAGTTATTATTTGGTATTGTTTTTACTAAGTCTTGAGCTTAATTATTCACATGTAAAATTTCTATGGTTTAAGTTTGAATGTGTTTGAAACAGTAACTAAAGAAGCCGCAGTGTTTCAATTTGTTCCAACCGGTTTCACTAAATTTGGTAACTAAAGTATACCAACAACAGCAGTTGAATCCATGGCCTTGTGTCATATGTATAGTGCTTGATATTAGGTGTAAAAACGGTACAATTTTAAGCACAAAACAGTGTGCACTGATGCTGCTCTGTTGGGACTGTAAGGCTCGGTTAGAGTCTAAATTAGAGGCTAAAAATTTGGGTACAAAAGCAACAAGTAGTTGCTGTAATTTTATGTTTTTATCAGTAGCAAAATGGTAGTCTAAAATGCGACTAGCTATGATAGTAAGTATGTCCAGACATGCTAAAATTTTGGCAATGGTTTCGGTTATTGATTTAATAAGAATCCATGATTGATATAGGATGAAATCAAAGATCATTGGTTAATTTCTCTATAATTTATGGGTTATGGGAATATTAAAGACTAATCTGTAGAAGAATAGGATCGCTATGCTTTTTCTTCAGTTAAGAATTTTAAGTTTTACGGTTCTTGAATTGATGAATTTATATAATAAATGTGTTTTAGATCAAGATAAAAGCGATGAATTGTGAGTTCGGAAGGAATAAGGAAATCAAGCTGGAATAATAATCCGTGATCAATCTTATCTCGGAAGTATCAGTGAGTGTAGTTACATTTATCTCGGATAATACGAAGTCATTCCGACTATTCTTTCTATTTCTTTATTATAATTGTTTATGGCTATATCTATTGGTTCACATAGAGTACTTGGGTGGCAACATTCATGGTATGGAAGGCTTGGTAAGCTTCCTTGATTTGCTTTATATCATTGATTGCATTGGACATTGAGCCTGACATAAATATATGACATTATGATGAATGGTATAACTTAGACCTTACATTGATGTTAGCACCGAAACTATTGAATACATCGAAATACATTATTTTGGAGTTTTGTGCTCATTATGATTATTGACAAAGATTATTGGAGCTAAGACTCACTTATTGACATAAGACATTAAATAATAAGGAAACATTGGACACATGGATATGGTATATTTATTGCACCGATCTTATATATATTGGCGATGTGGAGGTTAGGGAAAAGATGATGGATGATGGAGGAAGAAGCACCGACTTATTGATACTGCATCGACACTAGCCATTGCTTTGTGCTTTGAGCTATGTGAATCATTGACTATCGATACCTATGTCCAATGTGCTCCAATAAGTCTAGATAAGGATAATAATTAAGACTATTAAAAATAAATCATGGAAATAATCTTAAGTTTATGCATTGTATATGTGTGATATGTACAAGACATGAAATGTATGCTTCGATGCGGCCTTGTACTTTGTATTTTATTGATTTAATGCAAATCATAACTATTAAAATATTGTTATTCATGGCCACTACCTCACGTAGGCTAAGTAAGCTTAACTCATTTCATTGTCATACATTTCAGGTAATAAGGGCTTCTAAGGATCGATCGTGGTACGAGATATGTTAAAATGACATTATGAATACATTTTTAATATGTAAACTTAAAGTATGCATATATGTATGTTTGGTTCTTAGAATGGCTATTAAGATTGTATAAAAAGCTATATTGCACTTAAATGGCTATTAAGATTGTATAAAAAGCTATATTGCACTTAAATGGCTTAAATGTTGCTAGGGACGATAAAATGTGACATGATTATGAAACATAGGTCATCAAACTTATTGGAAACCATTGGTAATGATTAAGGAATCATAGGACATGTTTTGGTTAGGTAAATAGCTTAAAAACCAGTAAAATAAAGAATTGAGAACAAGGCCTACCGATACGGGTAAATGTGTATCGGTACAGGTGTGTATATTTGAACCAATTAGCTAAAGGGGTACCAGTACAGCTCTTGGTATATCGTTATAGAATTTCGTCACTGGAATTTGCATGTTTGCCGGGGTATCGGTACGAAATGTACCTGTACCGATCTTTATTTTCAAAATAAGCCTGGTACCGGTACGACTTAGTTCGTACCGATACTGAAATTCGCTACTGAAATTTGAAAATTACATTGAGTACCGATACAGGCGGTCTCATACCGATACCCACACTGAACCTTAACTGAAATAACGGCCAGGCGTACCGATACGGCCTAACGAGTACAGGTATTGAGATAGGTAATTCTGTTATTGGCTTAAACTAATTTTGTAAACTTTATAAATTAGTCCTTATTATTGGCATGGTTAATTGAGCATGATGCAGACCTTAAAACTCAGAGGGATTTGGCATGCTTGCATAACATGACCTTAATTTAACATGGGTATTGTTAATTCCTGATAAGGATCTAACTTATTAAAATTTTACAATTTAGTTCCCAAACATTGAATACATTGTATTTTAACCCTTATTGACAAACTGGATACTTAATTGGTTACCCTATAGATAAAGTTGATGGAATTTTGTAACATTGGCATTTATTAATTAAATCATCGCACGCATTGAATTTCACTGTATAGTTACATACATTGGTTATCGGTGACACTTTCGACTCAATTTTTTGTCAGACCGAGAAGGGTGTTATAATAGTGAACTGCTTTTTACAGAAATATTAACAGTGCAACGACAGTATAAAATTAAGGATAATTCAAATAAAGTCAGCTGAGCTAAAATATGAAAATTCTAAGATGAAAATGTAAAAATGCATACATCAAATAATAATATGGAGACAAATTAGTCGATAAATAATGAGAAAACAAATGCTCTTTAGAGAGCTATCACACCCCCAAACTTGAGTTTTTATTTTTCCTCAAGTAAAATAGAAAGCAACAAGGTAAAGCAAAGATTCATGAATTATTCTAGCTATTCGAATAATCTCAAACAATAATGAATTAATTACATCTAATCGATACAAGATTGCATCGACAACTCATTAAGATGAATGAATCATTCTAGCTACTCCAAACATAGTTCATTACTCGTCCTCGAGTAGTGACATGCAAATCTAAACCACAATGCATGAAATAATGTAAAACACATTACCTATAACCACACTACTGAATGAGTCAATAACAACCATTTTCAGTTCTCATTATTTTCTAACTCTAAAATATGTGCGAGCTGTCATACACATATTCATTGAATTAAAAAAATGTAAGAATTTTACCCTAAGATAAGAATTTCTATTAGGGCAAATGTGTGCATTCGATTGCATTAATCTTTTCTTGATTCACCTAGTTCATTTCTATTCCAAATTCGTTTCTTACAAATTTTAATCTTGAGATCACTCAATATTTTTCCTATTTTGTTACTTTTCTCTCCCCTCCCCTTTAGAGAGATTTCATCCTACAAAATCCAAATTTAGTCCAACTATTTTAAATACACTACAAACCATTAAGCCCAAAGCTTGATTTAACTGTAGCGACCTCTTTCGAAAAATTTTATAGTCGTTCTAATAGGATCGCTAAAAAAATGAGTAGTTGATTTCCTTTCATTATTTTTGGTTTGGAAAATGAAAATTCTTTAAAATCTTCATCGTACAAAATCCAAATTTAGTCCAACTATTTTAAATACACTACAAAGCCATTAAGCCCAAAGCTTGAGCTAACTGTAGCGACCTCTTTCGAAAAATTTTATAGTCGTTCTAATAGGATCGTTAAAAAAGGAGTAGTTGATTTCCTTTCATTATTTTTAGATTGGAAAATATTTGGAAAATAAAAATTCTTTAAAATCTCGTGTTTTTGAAAAAATGGTAAAACTTGGAGTCGCCACCGGTCATTGAGGTAGGCTGGATACCATGAAACAAGAGATTCGATCAAAAACGGGGTTCGGGAGTCGGTTACTGATGTAGAAGGTTTTGACATTCCCATACCGCCCTAAAATTGGTACCGTAAAAAGAAAATAATAATTACCGCTTTATCAATATTAAATTTTCCTAATTAAAATGACGATTAAATTAAAATCCGATTACGTGCGAGTCTATTTTAAGGGTCTCGTTATTCGAAAGTAAACGGTAAGACCACCATCACTACATTTGATACTGGACCGTCGAATAAAAAGACCCCGCATTGTATAATTTAATATCCGAATGCACGCTTACAAGGCAAGGCATAAATAAGATAAGCATGAAACAAATGTACAAATAATGGAACCAAAAGTATTATTTTTAACACTTTATACAAACAAAACATAAAATATGTTACGTAAATCCTCTAAAACAACTTAGCCATACCCATTTATTAATACATATTCGGTATTATACGTAAAAGCATATAAAAGTTATAATAAATAAATTATATACATATCATATAAAGATAAAATAAACATATATTTACTAATTTAAATATACAATATAAACATACACCATGAATTTAAATGCTATATCTATTTTTATCATACCTTACATCAAACTAAATAAATAAATAAGCACCAAACCAAGCATAAACATTCAACATATATCAACCCATACTAATTATCACATAAATCATCAAGATAAACATATAAGAATGAAACTTAAACAAATAAAAAAGGATTACCAACAAATCTCATCAATATTTTCATTAAATCATAAGAATGATTATACAAGTAAACAAGGGAAGAAAATACCAAAACTCAAATATATGCTCGATCGATCAATCCACAAATAGTTGTCGATGAGGTTGAAAAGCTTGATTTGGGGTTGGTGATTTGAATGAAGAAATGATTCGGTGACCGAGAATTTAGGAAATGGGAAATTTGAGTTCGGCTTAAAAGTTTTGAAAGTTAGCAACTGTCCAAAGATTACAGAGACACTATAATAGGTATGCTTTTGAACCACTGCAATTCTTTGGAAAGGAAAAGTTGCCGTGAGTGGCAGTGAGTGAAGTGAAAGATAATGTAGATGAAGGGAGAGGCATGAATGGGGATCAAGGGACGGTTTTGGATAAATAATGGTAGTAGGGATAGGGGCTGCCGAGATTGAATGGATTGAGGGGTTGGGAACGGCTGTGTAAATATGGTTTTTTTTGGGGGGCTGCCAAAGGTTACCACTGCCGAAGGGTAGTGGAAAATAAATGGCTGTGTAGTGTGGGTGATTTGGGTGAGGGGTCGAGTGATTGAGGGGAATTAAGGTAGGAGGGTTCGGTGCTGGGAAATGATTTTGTGGGGGAAAAATCAAAATGCCGTATTTTTTTTTTTGGAAATGAAAAGTGGGAGTGCCGTAAGTTTAGTGGGTGGGTATTATAGATTATTTTATTTTATTATTTTTTTATCCTATAAAATAGAACTAATGAGGTTCAAGACCTTACTCATTAAGTAGTTGTTCACCTAATAAGATTCAGGCATCAATCCAACCAATGAGAGTGAAGCCTTAATGAGGAAGGAGTTGGAATTTTGTTTCATTTTTTGTATTTTTTATTATATAAATGAAATGGGCCATGTAATTTTGGGCTTAGGGCATAAGGTTTTGGGTATTAAAAGGGATAATGTGGATTGATCTTATTTTGAGCATTTTAATTTAAATCGGACAAAATTTAGTGTCTACAACTACCCCTCTTTGCTCATTGCCATGAAACATGAATAGAGAAAAGACTAAAGATACAAATTTTGTCCCATTTCCCTATCCGAAGATTCTGAGCTGCGAGTTTCTCCTATATAGAACTGTTCACCATTCCTCTTTCTGAAATTCTAGAACTCTGAATTCTTCCCATGTAAGGCTTGAAGAAATGAAGCCCCTAAAATGATGCCTCGATCCTCGATCGTCTTGACACCAAATGGCATCTCGCTTTGAGCCTTCTAACATGCCCTCGATCTTTATCGCCTTGTCCTGGGGTGATATCTCGCCTTGAGGAGACCCTGGAAAATGATGTCTTGCCTAAGACCCCGGAAAATGATGTCTTGCCTTCTGGTTGTATTGACATCAAATGATATCTCGCTTTGAGTCTTCTGGAATGCTCTCAATCTTCACCGTCTTGGCATGGGCGTTCATAACTCCCAAATAACTATAAGATTTCTTTGCTCACTGTTGGTATCTACTTCTTCTTTTCTTAGAACATATGATCCACTTTTTGTATTTCAAATACTTGAAAGAAATAGACAATGATTTGATGATGCCAGTTAGCATGCTCCTACCTTAAGGATGCCTAAGTATTCATGATACATGACAAATGGAATTGTCAATGCTCGGATGTCTTCTTTCTTGGCCTTTTATGTCGGCTTTCTTTCGCTTTCCCTCTTTACTTGTCCTTGTGGAACAAGAATAAAGAAATGATCATAAGCACTAATTTTATCTGACTTTTCTGTTTGCAGATTTTGAGCTGCAAGTCCTTCCTAAATAGAACCGTTCGCCCTTTCTCTTCCTGAAATCCTGGTGTTGGGAGTTTGAAACTCCTCGCCTGAAATCCCTGAGCTATGAAAAACATCCTTAAGAAAGAATAGAGTCAGGGAGTCCGAATTTCAATAAAATATCCTTAAGAAAAGGATCGAATTAAGAAATTCGTGTTTTAGGAAAAACAATCCTTTAAGAAATGATCGAATTAAGAAATTCGTGTTTTAAGAAAAATAATTCTTTAAGAAATGATCAAATTAAGAAATTTGCGTTTTAAGAAAAGCAATCTTTTAAGAAATTATCGAATTAAGAAATTTGTGTTTTAAGAAAAGCAATCCTTTAAGAAATGATCGAATTAAGAAATTCGTGTTTTAAGAAAAGCAATCCTTTAAGAAATGATCGAATTAAGAAATTTGTGTTTTAAGAAAAATAATCCTTTAAGAAATGATCGAATTAAGAAATTCACGTTTTAAGAAAAACAATTCTTTAAGAAAAGATCGAATTAAGAAATTCGTGTTTTAAGAAAAACAATCCTTTAAGAAAGGATCGAATTAAGAAATTCGTGTTTTAAGAAAAACAATCCTTTAAGGAGGGATAAAATTGAGAAATTTGAATTTTAAGAAAAACGTCATTGTGGAAGGGATAGAATTGAGAAATTTGGAAGACCTTTAGAAATCCAAATTATGCAAGTCAAAGGACTCATGGTTCTGTGAGATCTATTTTTCCTCTCGTGAAACTATAGATCCATCCTTTCATCAATCTTCAAATGCATGTTTAAAATAAACAAAATGCTATGATGATATGAGTTAGCATGCTCCTAACATAAGGACGTCTAACTACTAATGATCCATGATCGTATTTCGTGATGCAAAGGTTTATGAGTTTAGCTCGTCTTCGTTCTCTATAGCCAATAGCCGTCATCTTGGGACTACAACCACTCGTCAAATCTGCCCCCAAACTTGTGTTGCTCATTCTCTATTCAAACCTTCGAGTTAAGTGGCCTCGGTTGTAATCAGAATTATTAATTAAGTTCTTTCAAGCTTTGTGCAATCTTTCATCAATTCCTATTTGAACTCTTATGCCAAAACTTTTTGTTGTCCCACGGACAATGATGCCCCAACACTGTAAACTACCCCCAAAGGCTCTTCATTATCCCAAGTGGTGCCCCTCAACTTTGGGCTTGATGCATTCATCTCCGAAGTAAAACACAGAAAACTCTTTGCGTAAAATATATCAGTTTTTCGGTCGTCATTTTAACAAATGATGCCTTTTTAGATTAACATACAGAACCTTGAGACCAAGATCTTAATAAAAGGAAAGAAAAACAGAACATGATGCCCCGGATACCAAATGCAAGAGCATTTTAGATTCGACCCTCCGGTGGCCAACAACTTGCCTTTGAATGTTGTGGCGATATTTAGAGTTGTGAAATTCCTGCCAGATTGATCGGTTCATCCTCATGATTATGGTATTTGCTTGATCTGTTCAAAAACTACTCCTTCTAATTCTCATTGTTTTTCTCCAAAATAAGTTTAAGGTTTTTGAATTTGTAAAATATCAATTTAAAAATTTTAGTACAAGTATATTCTTTCAATTAATATTGTGTCAGTGCCTTCAAAGAGTTATCTCTGGCGCTAGGGTATTGAACATGTGAAGTATATCTCTTTATTAGATTTGTTTTCCCCCCACAGCTCCATTAGGATGCTCTGAGACTTATTTGATCATTCATTGATTTTAGAGATTTATCTCTGATGTTGGGGCATTGAACAGGTGGAATCTAGTTCCTTATTAGATTTGTTCTCTTTCCTAACTCCATTAATTGTTTATTTCTTGACAGATTTCTCTCTTTTTTAACTTAAGTTTAAACAACTCTTCGGTCTTTCTTGGGAGATTTTTTTATCATCGAACATCATCGAAGGTGTAGTAATCTTGCTTCTCGCGCTTTACCGACCAAAGCGGACTTAGCGAAAAATCACACTTTATCGTTATCACAACATTCAATTAGAATCAATGCCACATCATGCATGTGATATCTGAGGACCTACGGGGGTAAGAAATGGATATACATATATATGATTTCAAGGTCATTGCATCTTAAGCAAAATGCATTTTTCATTAGAAAGAAAACCCGCAAACATAATATACGCCCTTACAAAGAGATCCTTGCTATCTTCGGGCAAGTGGTAGCAAGGTTGGTTCTATATATTACTTCAAGAGAAAGTGTAACATGCAAGGAGAATTAAACACATGGGCTCCTAAAGAACTAGAAATCAACACCTCTCAAGAGTCGTGTTTAAAACTTTAAAAGACCGTTCTCAATCAGATTTTGAACCTTGTTATTTAGAGCCCCACAATTCTCCGTGGTGTGGCCTGTGCTTCCCACATGGTAGTCACACACGACATTAACATCATAACCATCAGGATAGGGAAGATCATTTGGTTTGGAATTAACTGGGGTCAGAAGTTCTCTTTCAACAAGAATTGTGAGCAAATCAGTGTATGAGATTGGAACAGGATGAAGAACCTTTGAAGGCTTTGCAGACCATGATGATCGATTGCGGAAGTGGCCCTGGGCTGATTGGTCGAGTGAGAACCTACCATGTGAACCCGAGAATCATGCCCATTGTGGGCAGTTGTGCTATAGGGGTCTCTTATCTTTCCCTTCTTGACGACGTCTTCAATGCCCTCTCCCGTTGCGACCATATCCGTAAAGTTGCTGATGTGATTTCTTATCATGCAGTCATAGAAGGTTTCCTTCAAAGTATCTATGAACATGAGAGAAATATCACTCTCACAAAGTGGAGGTTATACTTGTGCTGCCACTTCTCGCCAACGCTAGGCGTATTCACAAAGCTCTCATTGTTCTTTTGCTCCAAACCTTGTAGCATGAGCCGGTTTGAGACCATATCAGTTATGTGCTTATACCGTTCCGTGAAAGCTTTGGCCAAATCTCTCCACGACCTAATCTGAGCCCGAGTTAACTGATTGTACCACTTTGAGGCTGATCCCACTAAGCTGTCCTAAAAGCAATGAATTAGCAACTTCTCATTATCGATGAATCCGACCATCTTCTGACAAAACATGATTATGTGGGTAGTGGGGCAGGTCGTCCCATCAAACTTCTCAAATTCTGAGGTCTTGAACTTGTATGGAATTTCCACACCGGGGACCAAACTGAGCTCTCTAGCGTTTAGTCCATAAAAACCTTCTTCGTCTTCCTTTACCCGAAATTTTTCTTCGAGATCTTTTCGGGTGTCTTCCAACTGCTTTGAGAATTCTGCCTTCACTTGGTTCAGTTTTTCCAACTCATCAAAATCTGTGATACTATCCCTGACAATTTTGATATTTTCGAATGTCACGCCGACTGAGCTTGGGCAGAGACACCGGCCTGATGAGAAGAAAATGCCCCTTGCGGAGGGTTCAGTGAAGGGTTGATAAATAGAGGGTTCTTAACGATAGAGGCATCCAAATGGTCTCCCAAATCATGAGTAAGATTCTCTACAACACCCTTTCCTCTTGGTTCTTGTCTTAGACTGGACTGTAGCATCTGAGATATCTCTTTCATCATATCTTGTTGGGACTTGATGATAGTGTCCCTCAATTCTGACTG
Source organism: Hibiscus mutabilis (assembly GCA_019671005.1). Lineage (NCBI taxonomy): Eukaryota > Viridiplantae > Streptophyta > Magnoliopsida > Malvales > Malvaceae > Hibiscus > Hibiscus mutabilis. The sequence continues at coordinate 32,646,619 of CM033750.1, read as the reverse complement.
AGCCCGCTCTAATTGCCCCCTAAGATCACCTTATATCTTGGCAAAACTTTCTTTCATTTGTCTTTTTTTGATGTCGGGTGAAGTGTGAATGCGAAATCTTTAATTACTGTCACGAAATCCCCCCACAATTAATTTTATTGTTCAATTACTTAATGCATGAAAATATGCTTTATGCAATGCATAGAACAAATAAAATGCATGGATGTATGCAAATGAAAACATTGATTCCATTAGTGGTTACCCTAGAACAACTCTCATCGGCTTAAAAGATTCTCGACGCCAAGGAGGCACCAATAAGTCTCGACCATAACTTCTAATTCTTCAATGGTTCTGAGTAGGCGAAAGAATCTTAATGTCTTCTTCATCCCTGGTCTTTAAAATAAAGCACTTTGGCCTTCGTGGCTGATGTCTCTATATGCTGGGCTATCTCTTGCACCCGAACTATAAAAAATGTATCGTACTGTATTGGTCTAGGCCTTGAATAAACCATCTAGCATCACGAGGATACGTGAATAACTTTGAACTGCAACTTCAAGCCTCGATCGAAATTTGGACTATCTTCTTCTAATACTGACTGACTAAAAAATTAAGGCATCCATTCTGACTGTGATGATCTTGGAAAGACTGATTGACTCTTCCGTGCTTCTTTTGGATCCCTAAAGGTCATCTCGCTGAGGGCCCGCCTGGGTATATTTCGTAACTATACCCTTACTTGGCGAACTGACACCTTGAACCCTTTGGTTGACATCGGACTGCCTTCGCACTACTGACCTGGTATCCTCCCTCTTGAGACACCTTTTACCTATAATGAAAGATCTTAACTTGGGCAAACCACTTGAATCAACGCCTTCATGCAATGCAATGTGAATGCAAACATATGTGCAAAACAAGATAAGACATAAAAAGAAACAAGTCAGTACCAGACAGAATCTTGTATACATATAAGAAGATGAAGTAGGAATCTAAATCACACATCAAACAAAGCAACTCTAGGTTTAACCGCATGGCTCTAAAGGCGCGGGCATTCTATGCTTTCTACATGTAGTTTTGGTTCTAAACGATACCTGAACTGTCCTCGCTGTCCTCTTCTAAAGAGTAGCAAGGCCCCCGGTCATCACCCATTATAGGCTTCTCTCAATCGAGTTTAATTTAGGGGGATCATTTTGCTATATCCGTACGGGGAAACAATATTCCCACGAAAACATAGGGTAGTCGAGCCCCGAAGGTACTTACTAGGCCCATACGGAGGAAAAATATCCACACGAAAGCACTAGCGTTTTCCCCTACTTAAAAAGACGGGTTTAAATGTGTTAAAATAAACTCGCATTTATAAACAGATATCAATTTAATTGTCACTTTAATTCACAACTTCCGATATTAATAAAGCGGTAATTACATTTTATTTTTCTTTTTTCTTAAAATGGTCTGACTCGCTTTAGTTTTAAAAATCAAAACTAGTCCCCAGCAAGTCACCAGCTGCAGTGACTTTTTTTCTGAAAATTCTAAATTTTAATTTGTTTCAAATATATGGGATCGCTAAAAGGAGTAATAGGCTTCCTTGAATTTTTTTTTGGAAAGTGTTTTTATTTGAAAATATTTGGGAAATGGGGAGTTCTTCAAATTTTATCCAAAATATGACTATTTTCAAGAATTCCCCTCATAAACCATTTTTAATTAAAAAACGAGTTTTCCAAATGAACCCATATTTTTTAGTCGCTACATATATGTAATAATAGTGGACCAACTGGTGTTGATGGGCAAACTATTGCTCCTGGGACAACTGTTGCTGCTGAACCAACTGCTGAACCAACTGGTGTTGTTGGGCCATATGGTGTTGCTGGGTCAACTAAGTTAGAGGCAGATAATGTGGAGGTTGGTCAAGAGAATATTAATGAAGAATCTGTCGGTGAAGGTAGGGTAGACGAAGAAGAAAAAGCTGCTGATGAAAGTGACTCATCATACAACGTTGAAACAAAATCTAAATTAGAAAATTTAAGGGGAGAAGTGTGGGTGAGTAATAATGAAGATGAAGAGCTAACACAAATTTTTGAGAAAGCAAGAAGATTTTAAAAAATAGTTGCTGGAATTGTGGGTGATGAAGATCTGAGACAAAATTAGAACAATGATACATTCTATAGTACTAAAGAAAGACAAGAAGACAATATAGATGACACTGATTATCTAGCAGCAGATGATGTTGGCAACTATCAAACAGATTCTGATGGTGAAGTTGTCTGCAAGAAAAGTAAAAAAAATTGTAGCATAAATTTGAATTGGGTATGATTTTGGAAAGTAACAAACAATTTAAGGAAACCATAAAGTCTTTTGCTATAGCTAATAGATTCGACTATAAATATACTAAGAATGAAAAGAATAGGATTAGAGCAAAGTGTAAGGGTGTGGGGTGTCATTTCATGATTTATCTTGTTAAGGGAAATTCTGATGGTGCTTATAAGATTAAGACACTAGTGAGCAAACATTCATGCTCTATCACATTTAAGAGTAAGAGAGCAGGTTAAAAATTTGTTGGAAAACATTTTATTAGTAAACTTAGAATCATATATAAGCTAAAATTGAAAGGCATGATGACACTTGGTAAGGAGGAGATCAAAGTTGAACTTACAAAGAATGTTTGTAGTAGAGTAAGGAAGTGTGTAGTAAATCAAATTATGGAGAGTTTAAAGAAGGAGTTTAATCGTTTATATGATTATGTGTTTGCATTGAGAGAAGCAAATCTCACATGAACATTTGATCTTGTGATTGAGAGACCAACCCCTACTGATAAACCTTTTTTCAGAAGGCTCTATGTTTGCTTTAGTGGTTTAAAGGAAAAGTTTATTAGATACTGTAGGCCAGTCTTGTGTCTTGATGGTTGTTATCTAAAAGGACCACTGAAGGGTGAAATATTCACTACTGTTGGTAGAGATGGGAATAACCAGATATTTCCTATAGCATGGGTAGATGTAGAGATGAAGAACATGAGGCTTGGGGTTGGTTTTTGAGAAATGTCCAGATTTATCTGCAATTAAGAAATGGTGATAAAGTCACTGTTATAAGTGACATGCAAAAGGTATGTGTGTTTTAGTTTTTATGATTCTTTTAAGTTATTTAATTTTTTCATCTGTTTATACCACTAAATATATGAAATTTATATTGCAAGGACTATTGGAAGAGATACCACTGGTATTACCCTATGTTGAGCATAAATTCTGTGCAAGACACATGTATGCACACCGGAGGAAGGTTCACAAAAGTTTAGACATGCAACAACTATCTGGGCAAGCTGTAAGGCAACAAATGAGGCAGCATTTCGAAAGTATACATCAAGGATTCATGCTTTAAAGGAAGCTGCACATGGAGATTTGATGGAGAAAGATCCAAAATATTGGTCAAAGGCTTTTTTTTGTAACATATTCTAAATGTGACTCTGTGGACAATAATTTTAGTGAGCCATTCAATTCAACAATGCTTTCAGCAAGTTATAAATCAGTAATATTATTCTTTGAGGATATAAGGTACTAAGTCATGAATAGAAATCTTGCACCCAAACTTAGGTGTCAGAGTTGGGAGTCAGTATGTTGTCCTAAAATTGCAAAACTTGTTGAACAAAATAAATCTAATAATTTTTCTTGTTATATAACCTGGAATGACCAACATGTCTATGAGATATTATGTAATGGGGAAACTTTTGTTGTGGACGTTAGGGGCTAGAATTGCACCTGCAGATATTGAGATCTGACAGGTATTCCATGTACACATGCGATGTGTGTTATTTTATATAAGAATGAGTCAGTTGAAACATATGTGGCTGAGACATACAAAAAACATACATTTCATTGTACAATTATGCTCTGTCAATACTTCATAGTAAAAATTACTGGAAGGACACAAAAATGAGACCTATTGAACCACCTTTGAAAAAAATTTCTTGGAAGACCTAAATAAAAGAGGAAAAGAAAGGAAGGAGAAAGACCCAAAAGAAGCAAGCTCTCTAAGCATGGAAGTAAGATGAGTTGTAGATGTTGCAGAGAATTTGGGCACAACATTAGAACATGTCTAAAAAAGGTTTAGTACATATTTAATTTTTTCTTTACATTTTATGCTAATATTTATTTTAATTTATATGTTTTTATTTTTTAAAGAACTCAAACTGATTCACCAATGGAGCCACCACTATCTCAGGCATCATCTCACACAATGCCAACTATGCCACTTCATCACATTAAACACCAACTATTTCAAGTGCATCATCTAGAGGAACAACAACAAATGGAAGACCTAGAGGTGCTTCATCATCAAGAGGAACACCAACAAAGAGAAAACCCAGAGGTGCTTCATCTAGGGAACTTTAGGTAGTAGAATCATGGAAAGGTATGGAATTTACACAAACCTGTCCAATGAAATGCAAATTTTAATGTAAGAAAATTAGTTATGTCTCACTTTTAATTAATTACTGATATTGTTTTAATTTTTTCAGCCTGGTGACCAAGTCAGAGGATGTTAAGGACGCCCAATAGAAATACCATAGACTAGGCTCATACTGCACCAGTGACACAACCTTTAACTTCATCTGCAACTGCATCAGTGACTCAACCTTTAACTTCATCTGCAACTGCATCAGTGACTCATTCTGCACCAAGGACACAACCTTTAGTTTTTATCTCAGGGTGCACCACCTTTATCCCATACTACACCACTAACTCACCCTCTAGTTTTATCTCAGACTACAACAATGTCTAAACCTCTATCAACCTCAAAAATCTCAAAATTAACTATTAGGAGGAAAACCAAAGATTGACTCTACATGATTACTTATTTCGTTGCATTTTTGCAAACTTTTTTGTGGTGCCTATATGATATTATATAAGTTAAGGTCAACTATGAAATTTTTTTTGTGGTGCTTTATTAAGTGCATTTGTCATGTATTTTGTTGTAATAGAATATGTCGGTTTCAAACTCTTTGTAATGAATGGCAATATTATATTATCTTTTTCACTTATAGTCTTGGAATCCATTTATGTACTTTTTCCACTTACATAGTTATAAGCTAAACACTTATACAGTACATTCTTGATGTATTACAGTTATAACAGTGCATATTTGTACACTTACATAGAATTTAAGACACTTTTAAAAAGCAAAACAACTTCTCAAATGTAAACTAGCCATTCAAACCAAATAGGACACAAAACAATTTTTCAAATGTAAGTTAGCCATTTAAAATAAATCCAACACTAACTACACATCAATGGCAAACCAAAATATCAATGGCATTCAAACCAATTTCAAGGGCCTACATCAATGCCATTCAAACCAAATTCAACACTAACTACACATCACTACATTACAGAAATAATTTAATCACAATGCAAATTAGCCACGAATCAATCAATGCAGCCCTGTAAAACATTGCTTCATTCTTATACTCTGCCATTTTCATTTGACATTTCCTTAAATTTTTTAGCCTTCATCACCTTTTTCTCCAACCTTCCTACTTTATCGACCATCATGTTCTTCAATTCAGAAATTTCAATTCGAATGTCTCTATTTCCTGACAATAGCATTTGAACTTTACTTCTCAAATCATCAACGTACTTCAATTTCTCTTTCTCTTCAATCCATTGGAAGAATTCACAACGATCCTACAAATGAGAAAAAATCAAACTAAAACATATTACTTATTACATATCCATCTCTCGCTTAACACAAACAACTTAAAATATCAAATATTACCTCATTCCCTTTGCCACAACCATAAAATTTCCCCCCTTTGCTCCTAGGGACCGTTGAAGTGCAAATCGGTGCTCTTAACCCACAGTTGCATTCAACAACATTTCCCCCAACAATTGATTTTGAACTTCCATTTGACATGGTAAATCTGAAAAATTCAAACCTAAGATTTATAGAGAATAAATTAATGTTCAAAACAATAAATGAAAGCCATCAATGAATTTGCACGAAGTTTTGATGTTAGAAAACCCAATTGAAATCAAAGCATTTGTAGAGAGAAATCGAGATAGAAATCTAAGAATGAAAACCTAAGTTTAGTTTGAATAGAAGAAAAGAGGGATGCTTAATTTATTTTGAATAATTTAATATTATAATATTATTTATTTTATTATTTACCAATTTTTGGTTAATTATAATAATTATTATAAATTCAAAAATAATTGGTCACGTGGCGTAACCTGATTGGCTAAGAAATTTTTATAACGGCGTTAGACGGAGGGACCAAACGGGATAACGATTTTTAGTTCAAGAGTCACAACGTCCCAAAAAGTATTTTAAGGGTTGTTCGGGAAAAATGTATAGTTTAAGGGGCAAATGAGCCTTTAAGCCTAATATAAATAAGGTCAATTAGAAATTTTAACATAAAAGTGATTTTTAGAAAGTAAAATTTTTAAATTTCAAACCTTTGGTGGGCTTTTTTTTACATGGAGAAATTACCAGGTTAACATTAAAAGCTAGTTTAGCTTGGATAGTTTTTTGAAGAAAAAAAATGCTAAACACAACCTTAGTATCAATTAGCCAAATGGCATGTAACTTACTTTGAAGCATTATAACATTATATATCTAATATAATCAACGAGTGTTGGGTGTATTGGTAAGACACATTGCACTCTCAAGGAGAGGACACGAGTTCAAACCTTAGAGACAAAAATATTGGGAGGGTTGTTAAACACCCAGAACATGTACATTACCAAAAAAAATAATGAAATATAAATTTTAATTTTTATTCGATCATTCACACACGTTCATATGTTCGACCAATAACAAGTGCTATATATTTTAACCAAAAAGGACCAAGTTAAGCCAACATAGAAAATTAAATCTATAATTTGCACATAGTAGAGGGACTAAATTCGGAATTAGACCTTACATCTGCAGTTCAAATCACGCTTATCTCACGTACCCGCGCGCGGTTTTGGAAAATTTTCGAAATCCAAAATCACATATAAACAAAACGAATATAGAAACCTTTTTCTTTGTCCAGTTTTCTCCCGCGCCAAACGGATCCTCAACACACGGATCGATACTCTAAGCCGTCCGATTAGAATTATCATCCAACGGCTATAAAGCAATCTTCCTCCCTCTATAAATAAACCAAGGTTCTCTCCTCGAAAATTATTCGGATTCAAAATCCTAATTTGATAGAGAAGAAGAAGGATGTCAGGTCGTGGAAAGGGAGGCAAAGGACTGGGAAAGGGAGGAGCCAAGAGGCATAGGAAGGTGTTGAGAGACAACATTCAAGGCATCACGAAGCCGGCCATTCGAAGGTTGGCTCGAAGAGGTGGAGTGAAGAGGATCAGCGGTCTCATTTACGAAGAAACGCGTGGTGTTCTCAAGATCTTCCTCGAGAACGTGATCCGCGATGCGGTTACTTATACCGAGCACGCTAGGAGGAAGACGGTTACTGCAATGGATGTTGTTTATGCTTTGAAAAGGCAGGGCCGGACACTTTACGGCTTTGGAGGCTAACTTTGTTCTTTTTTTTTTTTAACCTAATGCTGGATTTGGACATCGTTTTTGTTTTTATTTGAATGAAGCAATATAAGTTGAATTTCAGTCGAGGAAATTTGTGTTTGTACTGTCTATTTTCTTGTTTGATTCCTGAGAAAATATAGAGAGAATTTGCATAAAACTGTTTCTTTCATTTGGCTTCAACTTTCCCAGCTTAAACTGTTTTGTGTTACTATAATTTTACCGTGAATCTGTGACTGAGATATGGAAAGAAAGTGTATATTTAGTTTTTTAGGTTTAATTAAGTGTTTAAATTATATTTTTTTAGATAAGTGTCTAATTTATATCTTAGGCTAAATATATGTTCAATATTTTATTTTATAATTTATTTAAGTTTTGGTTAGGTGTTAATTTTTTTTATCTAATTAATATTAAACACATGATAATATTAAATATTTTTAAAAAGTAAATCAAACATTTTAAAATACTTTAAAATTTTCAAATAATTTCAAAATGGTCCTCAAATCTTTAAACTCCAAATTTGTTCACTCCTACTGATGTTAGTTGGGTTTTTGATGATGGAATAAAACGTCTTCCTTTCGTTGAATGACTCACACATTGTTCATCTTTTGTTATGTCTTTGTTTGTCGTGAATTATTTGAATAAACCACTTGAAGTTTTGCACGATGTAGGTCGATTTTCGGCGTCGAGATGGTGAGATAAATAGTCGTGATGGTTTGACGATGGTAGCATGGCAATCGACATTGAAATCAGGGAAAATTGAGATTTAAGTTTTGGGGTTTTAAAATTTAGGGCTAGTTTGTGAAATTTGAGATTATTTTATTTATTTTTAAATATAATTTCAAAATTTTAAGAAAGTGACATGTGTTAGATAAAAGTAAAAATTAACGGACAGTAACGGCAATGTACCTATTTGAGTAACATTGAAAACGTTAGGCACTTATTTGACCCAAAACAAAGTTTAGGCACTTAAGTGGAAAAGATATAGTTTGAGCACTTATTTAACAGTTAAGCAATTTTTTTAATTAATGTTTGATATTTATAATCATATTTTTAGCAGCAAATGACCAGTCTTCTATAAAACCCACAACTCAATTTATTGAGTTAAGCTGTTGTGTAGAGTCTACTCAAAATTTGAATTAAATAGATAAAATAAGTTTTGAGGATTAAAATTATCAATATAATAGAAAAGAGATTTGAATGTAAAATAAATTTTAATTGATTAATATGTTTGTAACTTTACTAATAATTAAATGATTTGTTTATTATTTGACGACAACTTCTTTAATGTTGATTTGCATTTAAATGGGGGAGTGATCCAATTGTAATTAGAATATTAATAGAATGACTTAATTGTATGTTTTAATAATTGAATGACCCAAATATAAGCTTAATTATAGTTGAGTGATCTCCACTGTATTTAACCCTAAAAATAAATGAGATTTATGAATGGGCAAAAATCGAATTGCGAAGTGGGCTAAAAAGCCTACGACGAAAAGGGAACATTTTCTTGGGGTCCTCGGGTGTGAGTTGGTAGCAGAGAGAGACCTGAAAAAGAAGAAAAGTTGCAGCAGCTGAGAAGAAAGAGGAGAAAGGGAAGATGGGGGAGACGAGGCCAGTACCACGGAGAGACAGCCCATGGGGATTGCCAGAAGGAGAGCATCGCCAACCCAAGGCTCACCGTTGCAACGATCGAGCTGAAGATGTTATCCAAGTACTTATATTCCTCTCCTTTTCTTCTTATCCTTTTCCTTTATTAAAAGCAAAATTCCATCGCTCTTACCTTCAGATTCAGGTATCTGGGGGAAATGGGAAATTTTCTCCTATTTCATATGCACACTGTTTCGGCATTGGGGCATAAAGAGCAATTAGTTGTTTTCACTTCTGAAGATAAAACTCTGATCTGAGGGCGGGGATGGGATTTTTCACCCGTTTATTTCTCAATGAAATTGGTCTTTTTTTGGTCAATTCTCAATTTTGAAGACAAAGAACGGATGTTTTTTTTCTATTAATTTTGATGTGATTTACTCCCCATGTGTCAATGATATTATATAAATATATTGGTTCAGCTCCTGCAAAAATTCCACGACATGAACAAATTAATTCCATGATCTGATTTAAGGTGTTTTGGGGTCTTTTTTTTTGTTAAACTATTGACACATGATTTGGGGGGAGTAAGAAAAAAGTAGAAGGATCTTGTCGCGGATGTTGTCTAAATAACATTCTCTCTCCGATGTTCATGTTTTGAGCATTGACTAAGCTTTGGGTATTAACGTTCTTTTATGATTTGCTTGTTTTGAGGGGAACCCATTTAAGACTGTCCCGGGAACTTTTAAGCTCTTTTGGCAGTGCATGCGCTCTAAACCTGGGTAGGCTTGATTTTTTTCCCCTCAAACATCTGGTTAGGTTTGATTAAGTGTTTCTAACATAATGAATTTACACAGGTTTGTGATTGATGATTGAAGTAGTAGGTTAACTTTTCTTTTTTTACATCTATATTACTTGGACTCTATTTCCCCCCCTAAAGTATCAGTGTCACACGCATATTCGGACCTCTGAAAGTATGATTCTCCGTATATATGAAAAACTTTGATAAATTTGAGCATACACTTGAGTCTGAGCAACGTAGTTGCAGATACAAGTGATGTAACTGAGTGAAAGTTCTCTTAGTTGTTACAATTTCCTATTGATCTCTGGATGTTGAAAACTTGGACCCTGTTTAGGTACACCTTGCGAGCTCATTTATTTGACCCTATGTAGTTATTTCTCACTTATATTTGAATGAATGTAGTTCTTCCATTTTTGAAAATTTATGCTTGGTTGCTGTGCAGGGAGGAACCAACGGTGTAACATCCTTACCAGTATTTAATTCTTAATACTAATAAGGAACGTCACCTAATAATTAACCGTATTTTATACTACCAAATTATCAAAATAGCAATTTTCAAAATTTTCAATTTATCGCCTATAATCAATTAATAATTTTTAACCCGTCAAATAGCTTCTATTTTCAAGTAGCAACTTAGCAGTTTTTGACTACACATTTTAATTTAGAAATCTGCTTAAATTCAAAATGATCTTGATTACTCAAAAAAAATAATCAAATTTATAACTTTATCCGATTTCCATTTCTATTAATTTATTTAAACTAATATAATCCACATTATAAAGTAACCATTTATTTAGATATTAATATTACAAACCATATCTAGACTAGTTAAAGCGAGCCGCTAATATCTTATACATGCCAACTAGAGATAATCAAAATACATCAAAGATGTAAATTACCGATACGACTATTATCCTGCTGAATGACGATGCTGATGCTCCTTACTCATGTCCGGGATTACTACCTACGCGTGAAAACCATCACACGTTAAGTATATAGTTAGTGAGGCGTTCTATTTATTTAATATAAATCAACATGCTTGAATTATAATAATAATATAATAAACTCGCAGTTTGATCACTATTCCCATATTTCTTTGATGCTAATCAATTATTAACATAATATAATTCGGATTCATAAATCCTACTATCCTTGCCATTATCCGAGAGTTTACCCACTCTCTAATTTATTAACCATTTATTATCAAATAAATTATTGCCCAACATAGTTTGAGGACTTGAGTACACGAGTCAAAATTGCACCGAAGTGCTAATAAACCACACCGAAGTGCTAAGATACCGCACATAAGTGCTAGGAAACCACACCTAAGTGTTAATAAACTGCACTGAAGTGCTAAACCGCTGGACTCTATGGCATGCCAATTATACTCTACACCTCAATTACTTATTTGGGCATACATTCTAATTCCATATTCGATTCATCCATGGCAATATAATTAAATACTGGGCAGTTCATACCCTAAATATAATATAAACATATTCAAATTAAATTACTTGTGATCAATGCATGTAATTCTTCTACCTTTGACAATTCTCAACATGTCAAATATAAATTCATGATATAATTATCAAGCAGTTATTAATAAGGTAGAATTCTCATAAGTCTCCCAAACGATAATCTTAAAATTTTCCATGCATAAAAATGCACTCACCTTGACACTTTATTCTTTGTCAATATTCTACTAGCCTTACTAAGTTCAACTTTGGTCCCGTTCCTTTCCTCGATTGCTAACTCGATCTTGATTTTGTTCACAGTCTACAAGTGTATTAAAAATACCATAAGTACATTCCAAATTATATGTTAGCATCTTACTAACACATAAACAATATAGGAATAATTTTCCTATAAACACCCTAATATTTTCCACATATTACTTTCATGATATAAGTCATTCCATCCTCAATACTTTGTATTTCTTCCAACATCTACTCAAAGAATGATTTATAACTCATTCTAATATTTATTCCAGCATAATGCTTCCATAAAAATAAATTTTCACTTTAGTCTTTAAATTCTTCCAAATTGCCGAATTGGTCCTTAATCTTTCCAAGATTTTCGAATTGATCCCTATGTTTTTTGCAAACTTCCAAAATGGTCCAAATGACATTTTAAAGCTTGTAAAATCATAATTTCAACATTTCTAAATTTATGGAAAATTTTCCACAATTTCCCCTAATTCTTACAAATTGCCGAAATCACCCCTATGCTTTTCCAAGTTTCCAAATTAGTCCACTTAACACTTAAACATCATTTCCAAGCTTTCACAATCATTCCCAACTCAAAATCAATCCAAATTCAACTTTTCTACTAAAACCCTAACTTTGAACAATTTAGGGTTTAGCTATTTCCATGTAGTTTCAACCATCACACAAGCTTTAATATGATTCCACAACATCATATTCATCAAAAACTAACCTTAGTTCATCCTAAATCAACGTCCCCTTTATCCTTCAATTCCTCAAAACTAAGGTTTTAAGCAAGGAAAGCATGAACAAATGGTACCAAAAGATAGAGAATTTCATGTAGATTAATTTCATGTTTCATACCTTCATCAAAATTCCAACTAAATAAGCTTGAAAAATCAAGAAGAAAAATTTTTCTTCTTACCTTTGGGGTGTTCGAAACTTGGCTGAAAATGGGGGATAAATCTTGAAATTTCTTTTCTTTCCAATTTAGCCACTTGTACTTAATATATTAAAAATGAATTTAAAATTCATTTTAAAGTCTAATGACCTTTTTACCCTTATAATCCAAATCTCCATATTAAGCCACATGTCTACCTACCAATCCAAGGGCCCAAAACAATCCAAGGAGTTAGTGATTACCAACTTTGCGCTTGTCATCTTCAAAAATTACCATCTTGCCATTTTTCATCCAATGGCTAAGATTAAACATGGAAAAATAATCTTTATTCCAATGATTCATATTAATTTCCATTAAAATAAGGCATGAAAATGACCCTTTTACCCTTGCCCTATTTTAATAAAATATCTCCTAAAATATCTCATAAAGGATTTCTCATTTATTCGATTAAATCCGATTATCCGGATTTTTCCCGAACTTTAAAGCTTTATAGCTCTTAATACAAACCCCATATCAAAAACCCATGTATCACGGGTGAACTATTCATTTACGAGACTAAATTACATACTTTTGAAAATTATAACTTAGTATTTGAACTTTTCAAAATTTACACTTTGGCACCAAACTTTTCAAAATTTACATTTTGGTCACCAAACTTTTCAAGTTTTCATTTTGGTCACTAACCAAAATTTTGAGGTATTACAATTCTCCCCCTTAAGAAAATTCGTCCTCGAATTTTCCTAAGTACTAGGCTGAAAAAGATGCGGATACTATTTTTTCATTGATTCCTCAGGTTCCCAAGTAGCTTCCTCTACTTTGTGATTTCTCCATAAAACTTTGACTAGAGGAATCTTTTTATTTCTTAGCTGTTTTTCTCCGCAAGCTAATATCCTTACAGGTTCCTCCTCATATGTCAGATCCCGTTGAATCTCGATTTCTTCCGGTGTAATGACATGCGAAGGATTTGATCGATACTTCCTCAGCATGGATACATGAAAAACATCATGGATCTTACTCATCTAGGGTGGCAATGCTAACTGATATGCCACTGGACCAACCCTTTTTAGAATCTCATAATGGCCGATAAATCTTGGACTAAGTTTGACTTTTCGTCCAAAGCGTAACACATTTTTCCAGGGTGATACCTTTAAAAATACCTTATCTCCGACTTCAAATTCAATATCTTTTCTTTTAAGATCTGAGTAAGATTTTTGTCTGTTGGAGGCAGCTTTGAGATTATCTTGAATGATTCTTACCTTATCTTCCATCTTTTGAACAAGATTCGATCCAATAACCTTTCGATCCTCAAGCTCGAACCAATTTAATGGCATTTTGCATTTCCTCCCATATAATGCTTCGTAAGGAGCCATTTGTATGCTTGATTGATAACTATTGTTATATGCGAATTCTGCCAACGGGAGATGCTTTGTAAATTTGACTTAAAAATCTCAAATAAAGTTTGAATTATAAAATATGACTCGTTAACCCATTATCTCAAAAATATTTTAATTAAATGACCTAGTGGCTAAAGATGCTTATGTTACCCCATCTTGTATCAGTTCAAATCCTGATATTTATTTTAAGAATATAGTATCTCTTTACTTAATCAAAAATATTATTTTAATTCATCTCGATCAAATGCTCACTTCTACATATCATCCTTCATTACCCATTTTTTTTTTACAATTTGAGGCTCTATGATATACCAGAAAATTGTCTAGGAGGATATGCACTTCTCATTGAATTTTATGTTGACAAGAGCTCTGAATTTGAAATTTCTCTTTGTTTTAAAATAACAAAAAAACATTTAAACAAGTCGCGATAAATTTGGAAAATACATAATTTTTATAATTTAAATTCGTATATAATTTGTTGAACCCAATAAATGGTCCTAGTGAAAAAATGGATGATATTCATTTTATTCGCTTTGTCTACAAGGTGCGTGTGCATAGCTAAAACTAGGTGTGCCACATGGATCAGTCCGAATTAGTTAAAACGAAGCCCTAAAGAACTAAGACCCCATTTAGCATTGCTTCGCAAAAGTGCTTTTGGGGCCAAAAGCATTTTTGGAGGAAGAAACAATGCTAAACAGCTAGCTTTTGTAGAAAAAAATACTTTTGAAAAGTGCTTTTTAACCCACACGAAAAAGTTAAAATTTCTAGTTTTTGCGGTTGAAAAAGTGCATTTGGAAGTAAAATTACAATTTTAACTTTCATTTGCTATTGTGTTTATTTATAATTTATAAATTTATATTTTTTTACTAATTATATAATTAAAAAATATTTTTTAGTTTAAAAATTATATATATTTATTCATGTCAAGTTTTTTTAAATAAAATATTTTAAATTTATTATTATATTTTTATGATAATTTAAGCTGATATATTTTATATAATATAATATTAAAGATTTTGGATATATATATATATATATATATATATATAATTTACAATATTATGTCTAATGTAATACCCCAACATTTGCTTAGTCACTAAAACGTAAAGAGTTAAGATTTGTGGTTTTAGTTCAGTGACTAAAATGTAAAATTTTAAAGTTAGATGGCTTAATTGAAAAGTTGAGAAAAGTTCAGGGGTAAAAATGGTAATTTTCCCAAATATTATTTATACTCCATAAATGAATAGTTTATTCTGGTATAAAAATTTTGGTGGGAATCGGATTTTTGGTATGGGATTTGTGTGAAAAGTTATAAAAAGAATAAGTTTCGTAATTAGTTTGAATGATTATTTGAATTCGGAAAATTATGAAAATTTTATGGAAGTCTTGGGAAGACTTGAAGAATATGATATTATGGTTTTTGAATCGTTTTTTCCGATATAAATTCGATTTTATGCAGTAATTGGTGTAGTAGATGGAAATGGCAAAATTGAAGATAAGTTGTTTCATTAATGGCAAAATGGTCATTTTACCTATACTTTTTGAATATATTTGATTATGGAAAAATATTGCATATGTGGCAACATACTATTGGTTATAATTCAAGGACAAAATAGTCATTTAACTATTAAAAGGATTTTTATTTTAAATAAGGTGGATTAATATGCCATTTGGCATAAAATAAAGAAATAGAAAAGTTTAGAAATTTCTCTCATCTTTCTCTCTTAGCCGTGGAGTTCCAAGAAAAAGGGTAAGAAAGTTTCAATTCAATTTTTAAGCTTATTGGCTTGGATTTGAGGTTTAGATATGAAATAAGAAATTGTTCTTCATTGAATTCCCTATCATTTGGTATAAGTTTTACTTGGTTTCCATGCTCCTAAGTTGATATTGATGATTAGGGTGGATGAATGACATGTTGGAATCTTATGTTTAAGGGTTGTTCATGTTGGAAATGTGGTTGAGATGTTGTTTTTATGCTTAAAGTGATGAAAATCCTATGAAAAATGGTTGAGTGACTATTCAGAAAAATTATTTTGATGATGGAAATGATAAGAATGATATTTTACATGCTAGATTTTGTTGTTTGGACAAAGAAATGTTCATGTTCTTGAAAATAAGAATTAGGGTTTATGTTAAAGTTTGGAATTTTAGGACATGATTGAAGGAAGGTTGGCTTTATGTGTTGATAAGGTAATTAGAATGAAAATCCCTAATTAGATTATATTAGGGATTAAAATGTAAACTTTGTAAAGTTTAAGGATTTGATTGTTGAGCTTGTAATTGAGGAATATTATATTGGAGAATTAATTCAAGTGATTCGAATATTGATTTTGAAGCTCAAATCAATATTTGGGATCAATAGGACCATTCGGCTACTTTAGGGACCAAAGTGAAAGATTTTTAAAGTTTGAGTCCTAAAGTGCAAAGGATGAAAAATGTAAGAACTAGACTTGAAATTTATGGTTGGAAGCTTAAAAGAGTCCTTAAGGGACTAAAATAGGTGTTTTGGTAAAAGTTGAAGATTTGAAGAAAAAAATGTGAGAAATGTGATTCGAATATAGAAAGCCTTATCGGATCAATTTTATGCATAATTGATAGTTATTTTATTTACTTTCCATTATTATATATAGGATGAATATGTACTAACATATACTTGGGATGGTATATGTTATTTTTAATGTAGATTCCGATATAAACAGAGGTCGTTCCAGCAGAAAAGGAAAAGAAAAGTATCGGGAGTAAAATCAACTAGCAAAGTTAATATTATCAAGGCTAAGGTGAGTGCATACATGTATTTAAAAGTATGTTTACTAACATACATATTATAGGGAGACTTGTGATAAGTCAACCTAAAAGGTAAAGATTTTTATATAGCATAACATGTTTTGCATGATACATTATTTTACTGATTTAAAGATTATGACATATCTTTATGCTTACAAATGGTTTATAGCATGATATACAGACAAACTACTTTATATAGTGTTTTTTAATGGCATGTATACCATGGATTATATAGAACATATTGGAGTATGAACTGCTCCAGTATGAATATGTTTTACATGATATAAATTGTTATTGGGTTGCTTGCCATTTTGCAGGAATTGTTTTAAGTTTGCCCTTGGTAGTATAATATTAAGTTGGACAATATTGTGGTATACCATTAGAGTCTTACAGTTATCTGACACTTCATTGTGTCTGACACTTCATTGTGTCCTACAGTTATCTAACACTTAAATGTGTCCACAGTTTACAGAAAAGGATAGTACTTTTAAAGTACGCGACTCGTTTATTAGTCACTTGATATTTACCTTGGGCTACATGATTTCACAGTACAACTATATGATTTTCACATTATAACTTTATGATTTTATAGTATAGAATAATCACAGTATGACTTCTTTCATAGATATTCCTGCATTACAAATTATATGATTTAATGATTATCATGCTTTTGAAAGTATCATGCATTACAAATTATTTTATATATGTTCTCATCTTATGCCTCACTGAGTTATACTCAGCGTGTATTTTTGTTATACACGTAGGTAAACGGAATTAGGAACATACAACTTTTGCACCACTTTCTCTTTTGGGAGTACCAAATTGACATGTTAATTTTAGTACTTATGACATCCATATTTTGTATATGTATTAGTAGCATGTACTATATATGTAAACTTGACTATTTTGTCATAATATTTTAAATGGTTATGTAATAGTTTATAGACTTGTTATAGGCTATGGATATATATAAATTTACTGTTTATTATTATATGATATGATATGTTTATATTAAAATAATGTTTATCTTTCAATCTAGATAAAGGTAAGGTAAATTAAAATTTTCATACCCTGGTTTTTGATTAAAATATATTAAAAAAAAGCCTGTGACATCTTTGACTCGTGTTCGGTGTATGGATACGAGAATGGGGTGTTACATTTATTGGTATCAAAGCTACAGGTTTAGTCAGTTCTGGAGTTAATTTGAACTTGATAAATGTGTCAAAGTGTGTACATGCCACTAGGATGTCGTCTTTACTTGAAAATAATACTTGTTTGATTGATGCAATTGCTTATTAGTTTAAGTATATATTATGAGTACAAATGTTGGAGGAAATCGGATCCCGACATGCTACTCAACAAGTGGGGCCCAAGAATTCTCCAGAGGTCGGGGAGGAAGTACAACAGCCTGTACAATAGGAGACTAGTGCACTTGTACAGGAAATGTCGGTGCAAGACCGGGGTACATTTCTGCAAGCCCTGTACGCGATAATTAATAGACCTCATCGAGTTTCAGTTCCTAAAGAGTTAAAGAAACTGCACGCTCCTGATTTTTGAGGCGACATTGATGGAGATCCTATGTCGGCAGATTTTTGGTTGAATGACATACAAACAATGTTGGTTTGGATTGAGTGTGATGATAGAGGAAAGCTGGAAGGAGTTGTTTCCTTATTGAGAGAGCAAGCACTAATATGGTGGAATACTATCACTGCTCGTGTACGTGAAGAAGTGAATTGACAATTTTTCCTCCGTGAGTTTAGGAGGAAATATATTAGAGCTGTATTCATTTGGGAAATGAGACAGCAGTTCTTGGACCTTAAATATGGAGATCGCCCGGTATATGAATACGAGTGCGAGTTCAATAGATTGTGTAGATTTGCCTCTAAATTACTTTCTAATGAGAAAGCCATCACTGACAATTTTATAAATGGACTGAATGCTCGATATCAAGAGGTATTGGTAGCATTTACTCCTAGGGATTTTCAAGATGCAGTTAACAAAGCTAAAGCAATGGAAAGTGTCAGAGAGAAAGTTGAAAAAGAATCACAAAGCCAGAAAAGGAGTGCTGAAACATCTTTTGCTTCGCGATCATCAAAGCGGGGCAAAGGATATTCGCAGCAGGGGATATCTGGATTTTTAGCACCTCGGGAAGAAACAAGCCAGGTCGGAAAGTCCAAAAATACTTCGACATCAACAAAGAGTTTTGGAAAGAAACAAGGACCTTCCCAATGTAAGTTTTGTAACTGAAAACATCATGGAGAGTGCCAGATGATCACATGAGCCTGTTTCCGTTGTGGTGAAACTGGACATTTTATGCGTGACTGTCCAAGTTGAGGTGATAGATCGGTTCAGACTGAAAGATCTGTTGGAATGTAAAGAGGCAAAGGTCGTGGATCTGCAGGATTATCTAGAGTGGATTTTCAAAAGGAGACTGGAGCTTTGGTGGGTCGAGATGATGGAGCTTCAGCAAGGGTATATAACATCCGTACGCAGAATGACAGAGATGACAGAGAAGAACCCGACATTGTTACAAGTACTTTCTAACTATATAGTAAACCTGTAATTATTTTGATAGACAGTGGATCTACACACTTTTATGTTAGTTCGAAGTTAGTTAGGGAAAGAGGAATTCCTTTAGAACCGACTCAGAGTGATGTGATAGTTGTAAATCCCCTTGGTCAAAGTCCTTGGATAACTAAAATAAGTAGAAAATGTCCGCTCATAGTTCAGGGATTTGAATTCCCAGCTGACTTGTTGGAGTTACCATTTAGTGATCTTGAGATTATTTTGGGCATGGATTGGCTTCATGCTTATGATGCTACAATGAGGTGTCGCCAACAACAATTGATTTTAAAGACTGTAGATAGCTCAGAGATTATAGTATTGGGCTAAGGGTCTCAATGCATAAAGAGTGTGATTTCGGCTTTTAAAGCCAAGAAACTACTAGAGATGGGTTGTGAGGCTTTTCTAGCTCATGCGATGGATATTAAGAAGATTAATAATGACCTTAGTGCAATTCTGATAGTTCGTGATTTTTCTGATGTATTTTCGGAAGAGTTACCAGGGTTACCCAGAAAGAGAAGTACAATTTGGAATTGAGGTTATTCTCGGTACTGAGCCAGTATCCATGACTCCATATAGAATGGCACCTGGAGAATTGAGAGAGTTAAAATCACAGTTGCAAGAGTTATTAGATAGAGGATTTATACGCCCTAGTACATCACCATGGGGAGCTCCGATGTTATTTGTTAAAAAGAAAGATGGTACGCTGCGACTGTGCATTGATTATCGACAGTTGAACAAGGTGACCATAAAGAACAAGTATCCATTGCCGAGAATAGAAGATTTGTTTGACCAACTAAAAGGAGCAACAATATTCTCTAAGATTGACCTTCGGTCTGGTTATTATCAACAAAAAGTCAAGGAGGAAGATATTCCAAAAACAACATTCCAAACGAGGTATGGGCATTATGAATTTGTAGTGATGCCATTTGGCCTTACAAATGCTCCAACAACATTTATGGATTTAATGAATCGAGTATTTCAACCATATCTTGATCGGTTTGTTGTAGTCTTCATTGATGATATATTGGTGTACTCGAAGGCTAAAGAAGATCATGATGCACATTTGAGAATAGTACTACAGATTTTGAAAGAAAAGAAGTTATATGCTAAGCTCTCAAAATGCGAGTTCTGGTTATCTGAAGTGGCTTTCTTGGGTCACATTGCTTCAGCTGAAGGAATCAGAGTGGATCCTAAAAAGATATAGTCTATTGTTGAATGAAAGATTCCCAAGAATGTTATCGAGGTTCGTAGTTTCTTGGGACTTTCTGGATATTATCGAAAATTTGTGAAAAACTTTTCGATGATAGCTACTCCACTTACAAAGTTATTGAGAAAAGATGTTCCATTTGTTTGGACTGAAAAGTGTCAAGAAAGCTTTGATCAGTTAAAGAAAATTTTGACAGAAGCTTCAGTTTTAGTACAACCAGAATCAAGAAAGGAGTTTACTTTGTACAGTGATGCATCTCATAATGGATTGGGGTGCATATTAATGCAAGGTGGAAAAGTGATTGCTTATGCTTCATGACAGTTAAAACTGCATGAAGGGAATTATCCGACTCATGATTTAGAGGTGGCAGCTGTAGTCTTTGCTTTGAAGGTATGGCGACATTATCTTTATGGTGAACATTGTCACGTTTATACTGATCATAAGAGTTTAAAATATTTGATGACACACAAAGAATTGAATCTACGACAGCGAAGGTGGTTGGAACTGAAAAAGGATTATATCTGATCATTGATTACCACCCAGGCCGAGCAAATGTTGTAGCAGATGCCTTAAGTCAGAAAACATTCACTACATTACGAGATTTAAATGCACAGTTAGAGGGGAGACCAGATGGTTCGTTATTAGTAGAGCTGCAATTAAGATCATCATTACTAGATCGGATTAAAGAAAGTCAGCAACAAGATGAAGACTGTGTAGTCAAGATGAAACAAGTAGAATTAGGTGAAATTAAAGATTTCGAAATTTAACCCGATGGATGTCTTTACTACAAAGATAGAGTGTATGTTCCTGAAGATACTGAGCTAAAACGAGAATTGCTTACTGAAGCACACTACAGTCCCTTGACTATGCATCTTGGGGGAAATAAAATGTATCAGGATTTGAAGAGTCGATACTGGTGGCTTGGTATGAAAAGAATGATAACAGAGTTTGTTGCCAAGTGTCTGACTTGTCAATAGGTGAAAGTTGAACATCAAGTACCGTCAGGAAAGTTACAACCTATTTCTATTCCGCAGTGGAAGTTGGATAGAGTTACTATGGATTTTGTGACAAGACTACCATTGACCCCTAGCAAGAAGGATTCTAACTGGGTAATAGTGGACAATTTAACCAAATCTACTCACTTTATACCAGTTAGAATGAATTATCAGATAAGCAAGTATGTTGACTTGTATATCAAGGAAATAGTTCGATTGCATGGAGTACTGATATCTATAGTATCGGATCTAGATCCAAAGTTTACATCAAGATTTTGGAAAGCATTACATAGACCTTTGGGGACACGATTGAACTTTAGTACTGTATTTCATCCTCAAACAAATGGTCAATCAGAAAGAATAATTCAAATATTGGAAGATATGTTAAGAGCTTGCATAATTGAATTCGAAGAATCATGGGAAAAGTATTTACCGCTAGCAGAATTTGCCTACAATAATAGTTATCAGACAAGTATTCAAATGGCACCTTATGAAGCTCTTTTTGGTCGAAAATGTAGATCACCATTAAATTGGTTTGAGCTACATGATCGCAAGCTGATTAAACCAGATATGTTGCAAGAAATGGAGGAAAAAGTCAAGGCTGTACAAGACAATCTTAAAAAGGTCGTTGATCAACAGAAGTCTTATGCAGACTTGAAAAGAAATGACATTCAATTTAAGGTTGGAGAAAAAGTATTTTTGAAAGTCTCTCATTGTAAGAAAATTGTAAGAAAATAATGCGTTTTGGGTGTAAAGGAAAACTAAGTCCTAGGTATATTGGACCATATGAAATTTTAAAGAAAGTTGGCCATGTAGCATATCATTTAGCTCTTCCACCAGAGATGAGTAAAATTCATGATGTTTTCCATGTTTCGATGCTCCGGAGATATAGATCAGATCCATCACATGTGATTGTACCGAAGGAAATTGAGTTGCAATCAGATTTGACATATGAAGAAGAACCAGTAAAGATACTAGCATATGGTGTCAAAGAATTAAGGAACAAGCAAATACCATTGGTGAAAGTCCTTTGACGCAATCACAAGGTGGAAGAAGCAACATGGGAAGCTAAGGATGCAATGGAAATACAATATCCACACCTATTTAAAACATGTACGATTTGAAAATTCGAGGACGAATTTTCTTAAGGGGGAGAGAATTGTGATACCCCAATATTTTCTTAGTGACTAAAACGTAAAGAGTTAAAGATTGGTGGTTTTAGTTCAGTGACTAAAACGTAAATTTTTAAAGTTGGATGGCTAACATGAAAAGTTGAGAAAAGTTTAGGGGCAAAAATGGTAATTTCCCAAATATTATTTATACTCCATAAATGAATAGTTTATCTCGGTATAAGAATTTTGGTGGGAATCGAATTTTTGGTACGAGATTTATGTGAAAAGTTATAAAAAGAATAAGTTTCGGTAATTAGTTCGAATGATTATTTGAATTCGGAAAATTATGAAAATTTTATGGAAGTCTTGGGAAGACTTAAGAATATTATATTATGGTTTTTGAATCTTTTTTTTCGATTTAAATTCGATTCTATGCAGTAATAGGTGTAGTAGATGGAAATGGCAAATTTGAAGATAAGTTGTTTCATTAATGGAAAAATGGTCATTTTACCTATACTTTTTGAATATATTTGATTATGGAAAAGAAGATTGCACATGTGGCAACATACTATTGGTTATAATTCAAGGGAAAAATAGTCAGTTGACTATTAAAAGGATTTTTATTTTAAATAAGGTGGATTATATGCCATTTGGAATAAAATAAAGAAATAGAAAAGTTTAGAAATTTCTCTCATCTTTCTCTCTTAGCCGTGGAGTTCCAAGAAAAGGGTAAGAAAGTTTCATTTCAATTTTTAAGCTTATTGGATTGGATTTGAGGTTTAGATATGAAATAAGAAATTGTTCTTCATTGAATTCTCTATCATTTGGTATAAGTTTTACTTGGTTTACATGCTCCTAAGTTGATATTGATGATTAGGGTGGATGAACGACATGTTGGAATCTTATGTTTTAAGGGTTGTTCATGTTGGAAATGAGATTGAGATGTTGTTTTTATGCTTAAAGTGATGAAAATCCTATGAAAAATGGTTGAGTGACCATTCGGATAAGTGAAGAAATTAAGGGGAAATATTGCAAAAATTATTTTGATGATGGAAATGATAAGAATGATATTTTACATACTTGATTTTGTTATTTGGAAAAAGAAATGTTCATGTTCTTGAAAATAAGAATTAAGGTTTACGTTAAAGTTTGGAATTTTAGGACATGATTGAAGGAAGGTTGGCTTTATGTGTTGATAAGGTAATTAGAATGAAAATCCCTAATTAGATTGTATTAGGGATTAAGATGTAAACTTTGTAAAGTTTAAGGATTTGATTGTTGAGCTTGTATTTGAGGAATATTATATTGGAGAATTAATTCAAGTGATTCAAATAATGATTTTGAAGCTCAAATCAATATTTGGGATCAATAGGACCATTCGGCTACTTTAGGGACCAAAGTGAAAGATTTTTAAAGTTTGAGTCCTAAAGTGCAAAGGATGAAAAATGTAAGAACTAGACTTGAAATTTATGGTTGGAAGCTTAAAAGAGTCCCTGGAAGCTTAAAAGAGTCCTTAGGGACTAAAATAGGTGTTTTGGTAAAAGTTGAACATTTGAAGAAAAAAATGTGAGAAATGTGATTCGAATATAGAAAGCCTTATCGGATCAATTCTATGCATAATGGTTAGTTATTTTATTTACTTTCCATTATTATATATAGGTTGGATATGTACTAACATATACCTGGGATGGTATATGTTATTTTTAATGTAGATTTCGATATAAACCGAGGTCGTTCCAGTAGAAAAGGAAAAAGAAAAGGATCGAGAGTAAAATAAAGTAGCAAAGTTAATATTATCATGGATAAGGTGAGTGCATACATGTATTTAAAAGTATGTTTATTAACATACATATTATAGGGAGACTTGTGATAAGTCAACCTAAAAGGTAAAGATTTGTATATAGAATAACATATTTTACATGATACATTATTTTACTGATTTAAAGATTATGGCATATCTTTATGCTTACAAATGGTTTATAACATGATATATATGACAAGCTACTTTATATAGTTTATTTTAAATGACATGTATACCATGGATTATATAGAACATATTGGAGTATGAACTGCTCCAGTATGAATATGTTTTACACGATATAAATTGTTATTGGGTTGCTTGCCATTTTGCAGGAATTGTTTTAAGTTTGCCCTTGGTAGTATAATATTAAGTTGGATGATGAGTCCTTAATATAGTCTCATTTTAGTATCTATAGTACGAACATTTGGATTGTTTATTAAGTGTTTTATTGATATTTGTAGGTTTTTAGTTATTTCATATTTTGTGGTATGTATTTTAATTATGTTTCGGTTTTTGTACTTTTGTTATGTTTTAAGTTATTTTTAATAAATTATATTTTTGTGTTAATTGCAGGTTAAATATGTTGAATTTGGTGATTGCAGTTATGACACAAATGAAGTTGAATCCAAAGATGATCCAAGGTGAAAGGAATTGGCAAATGCTGAAATTGAGAAAATAGACTCAACAAACTCGTACTAAAATTCTGCACTCAATATATTGCACGGTTTTGATTATAACTTGAGCTCCAGAACCCGAAAATTGGCCTGTGAGATACCGTTGGAAAGCTTATTGAGTCTGCTACATTTTCAAAATAATTGGGAAGCCAAAACAAATATGGAATTACCCACAAATGCTGAAAACCGGAGCCTTACAAGTGGTGACACCATGATAACCACTTTTGACAATTTAAAGATACCATCAAGCATGCAAAGGCTTTTTAAGTCAAGAAATGTGGCTGAAAACTCATTCTCCATTGTCATCTAGCATCACAAATTTCCTATAAATAGGCTTTAGTTTTGCCTTGTAAATCATCTTGGAAGCTTGGTTGTAACATTGTGGTTAAAAATTCAAGATCACTTTTCTTTCTTTCATCTTTATATTTTTCTTTCTTATGTTTGGTTTTTGTAAACCAAATTTTATTTTATTTAAAGTTATGGTGTCTTTCTAAGTCAAGTTGCTGAGGTGAAAGGATGAAACTCTTGGTATATACTAAAGGTTAGTTTGAAATTCTCAACATATACTAAAACATGTTAAGTTAGTACATGATGTTAAATTCAGCTGGTTAATATTCATGTTAGTAAATTAAGAACCTTGCTTCATTATAGACAATTAATTTGGCAAAATAAATGCTTATTATAATTAACTTGATTTATTGTAGACAAAACAAATTGGCATAATGAACACTTGGACTTGTTTATTAATTTTGATTGCACCAATCAATATAATACCATATGCTATACCTTTGCATTTTTTGGACATTGTTTATTGCACTTTGGACTTTGATTATGGACATTGGACATTGGACTTTCATTGCAGGACCTTCCGATTGAATTTCATTTCATCATATGGACTTCAATTGAGTAATAAAATGAATAAAAATTAATCTTAGTATAATACCAAGAGTGGATTCTCAAAACCTCGGCTTCTTTTATATTGTTGCTTATTTTCTAATCATTTATTCTCATTGCATATTTTTATTTTATTTTTTTATCTTGTAATTTCTAAACAAAACTTCCCTGTTGATTCGACCCCGGACTCCCGAGAATTATTACTTGACAACAACATGCACTTGGGTCTACGACTAAAAAGAGCCGGTCAAGTTTTTGGCGCCGTTGCCGGGGAAGGTAAGATTTAGAATTCAAGTTTATTTATATATATATTATATTTAATGGATGGTTCTACCTCCTATATATATTATATTTAATGGACGGTTCTACCTCATATATATATATTATATTTAATGGACGGTTTTACCGCCTATTTATGTGTATTTTTAGTTTTTTATGTCAGCTTGGTAGCGTGATTTTAATTCTCGTCATTTGGTTAGAAATAATTTTGAAAATATTTTCGGAAATTTGTTTTACACACCTCCAAATTCACCTACCATGGCTGAAGATCAACTTGTTCTCCACGAAAATGCGTATATGTAAGTGCGCTCGATGCATGATTACTTGCAACCCCCTCGAACTTCACTACCTTCATGTTTTATGTTTCCCCCAAATGCAAACAATTTTTGATTTAAACCAGGTATGATATCTTTACTTCCTACTTTTCATGGCATGGAATGTGAAAATGCGTATATGTAAGTGCAAACAATTTTCGATTTAAACCAGGTATGATATCTTTACTTCACTACCTTCATGTTTTATGTTTCCCCCGAATGCAAACAATTTTCGATTTAAACCAGGTATGATATCTTTACTTCCTACTTTTCATGGCATGGAATGTGAAAATGCAAACAATTCTCGTCATTTGGTTAGAAATAATTTTGAAACTCTTTTCGGAAATTTGTTTTACACACCTCCAAATTCACCTACCATGGCTGAAGATCAACTTGTTCTCCACGAAAATGCGTATATGTAAGTGCGCTCAATGCATGATTACTTGCAACCCCCTCGAACTTCACTACCTTCATGTTTTATGTTTCCCCCAAATGCAAACAATTTTCAATTTAAACAAGGTATGATATCTTTACTTCCTACTTTTCATGGCATGGAAAGTGAAAATGCTTATGCTTTCCTTAAAGATTTTGAAGATGTATGCGTCACTTTTAATGACCAACAATGTTCAAATGAAATTATTAAGTTAAAATTATTTCTTTTTTCTTTAAAAGGTAAGGCAAAAATTTGGCTTAATACGTTGAAACCTAGGTCAATTGACGCTTGGCAAGAAATGCAAACTCAATTTTTAAAAAAGTTTTTTCCAACACATAAAACTAATGCTTTAAAGAAACAAATTCAAAATTTCTATCAGAAGCCAAATGAAACGTTTTTTCAGTATTGGGAACATTTTAAAGATTTATTAAATTCTTGCCCACATCATGGTTTTGAAGAATGGCGTATCATAAGTTTTTTTCTATGATGGTTTGACTCCTGAAAAAAAAAACAATTTTTTGAAACAATGTGCAATGGTGATTTCATGAGTAAACAACCTGAAGAAGCTTTTGATTACTTAGATCATTTAGCTGAAAATTCTCAGTCTTAGCACACAAATAGTTCTACAGAAGGATCTGCTAAACATAATCTTGTGCATAATAAAGGAAAATATCACCTTAACCAAGATGATGATTTAAGTGCTAAGTTTGCTAGTTTGTCTAGAAGACTCGATGCCATAGAAACTAGGAAAATAAAAGAAGTCAATGCACTGAAAAATCAAGAGAGTTGTGATATTTGTGATATTATGGGGCACTCTACTCTTGAATGTCCAAACATTCCAATTCTTAAATAAATGCTGAATGAGAATGAAAATGTCATAAATACATCATCAAAGCCTTTTCCTTCTCTGTATTCTGAAACTTATAACCATCAATGGAAAAATCATCCAAACTTTGGTTGGCAAAACAATAACCACCCTCATGTACCCCAAAATCAAAAGCCTCCATACGGTTCATCTAATTTATATTCGCAAGTAAAAAGTCTTGATGAGACATTGCAAGTTTTCATGCAGGAATAGAAAAATTTTAATGCTCAAACATCACAAGCTATCAATGAAATCAAGACAACACTTTCAACATTGACAGCTTCATTGCACACTCAAGAAAAAGGTAAGTTTCCTGATCAACCTCTTCCAAATCCTTCTAATCAATATGTTATTTCTTGTTCTAGTGGAACTCAACAAGAATATGTTAAATCTATCACAACCCTCCGAAGTGGTAAGAATATTGATAAAACTATTCCATCAAAAATTCAAGAGTCCTCATATCCTTCAAAATCTAAAGGTGAGAATGATGGTAAGTCTGAAAACATTGTCATAGAAAAAAGAGAAATATGGAATTCCTGCTCCTTTTCCCCAGAGATTACAACCAACAAAGAATTTAAACAAAAATGCTGAATTCTTAGAACTTTTCAAACAAGTTAAGATCAATATTCCTTTGTTGGATGCAATCAAACAAGTTCCATCATATGCAAAGTTTTTGAAAGATATGTGTACTGTCAAAAGAAAACATAATGTGCAAAAGAAAGCATTTTTGACAGAAACTGTCGATCATTCAGCATCTTACCCCCCCAAAATACAAAGACCCTGGATGCCCGACAATTTCATGCATTATTGGTAACACTAGAATAGAGCGTGCTTTGCTTGATCTTGGTGCTAGTGTTAATCTTTTACCTTTTTCGGTATATCAACAGTTAGGTTTGGGTGAACTGAAAGCAACACCTATTACACTCCAACTTGCTGACCGTTCTATTAAAATTCCTCGAGGGGTGGTAGAAGATGTGTTGGTTCAAATTGATAAATTTTACTTTCCAGTTGATTTTATTGTTTTGGACACAAATCCTGTTTCAAATGCAACTAAACAAATTCCTGTTAATTTAGGTAGCCCATTTCTTGCTGCTTCTAATACCTTGATTAATTGCAGGAATGGTGTTTAAAACCTTTCTTTTGGGAACATGATGCTAGAATTAAATGCGTTCAATGTTTGTAAGCAACCTGGAGAGAATTCTGAAGTACATGAAGTGGATTTTATCGACGAACTTGTTCATGAACAAATCAACATTTCTAAACATTCTGATCCTTTAGAAAATTATTTTGCTAATTCTAAAATTGATGAGGTCCCTAAAAAATCTTTTGCAGGAAAATGATAATCATTGTTGAATACAAAAATTTGAGAAACTTCCATCACTACCAACTACTTTGGTATCATCAAATGAAGAACCACCAAAGTTGGATCTGAAGCCATTGCCATCTCACCTAAAATATTCATTTTTGGGTAAAAATGAAACCTTTCTAGTTATAATCTCTGCAACAATTGATGAATTCCAAGAAGGTAAGTTGTTAGAAATTTTAAAACTACATAAGAATGCATTAGGATGGACCATAGCTGACATTAAAGGAATTAGCCCATTGATTTGTACTCATAATATTTATTTGGAAGAAAATGCTAAATCTTGTAGACAAATGCAACGAAGGCTAAATTCTAATATGAAAGAAGTAGTGAGAAATGAAGTCATTAAACTATTGGATAATGAAATCGTTTATCCTATTTCTGATAGTAAGTGTGTAAGTCCTACTCAAGTAGTACCTAAGAAAACTGGAGTTATTGTGGTTAAAAATGAAAATAATGAATTAATTCCAACTAGGACTATTTCTGGTTGGCGTGTGTGTATCGATTATAGAAAACTTAAAACAGTAACTAGGAAAGATCATTTTCCTTTACCCTTCATGGATCAAATATTAGAAAGAGTTGCAGGGCATGAATATTATTGTTTTTAGATGGATACTCTGGGTATAATCAAATTGCAATTGCACTTGAGGATCAAGAGAAAACTATATTTGCATGTCCCTTTGGCACATTTGCATATAGAAGGATGCCTTTCGGATTATGCAATGCTCCAGTCACATTTCAAATATGCATGTTAAGCATTTTCAGTGATATGGCTGAACGTATTCTTGAGGTATTTATGGATGACTTTTCTATTTTTGGTGATTCCTTTGATGATTGCTTGTCAAATTTAGAAAATGTATTGGTTAGATGTGAAGAAAAAAAAATCTTGTTCTTAATTGGGAAAAATGCCATTTTATGGTTACTAATGGTATTGTCTTGGGTCTTGTTGTTTCTAGAAAAGGAATTGAAGTAGACAAGTAAAAAATTAATTTAATTTCCAACTTGCCAACACCTAAGATTGTAAAGGATGTAAGGTCATTTTTAGGACATGCCAAATTTTATAGGAGATTCATAAGGAATTTTAGTGCAATATCTAAACCATTATGTAATCTCTTATTAAAAGATAGTGCGTTTGAATGGAATGAAGATTGTGAACATGCTTTTAAAAAACTTAAAAACATGTTAATTTCTGCTCCTATAATGAGACCTCCTGATTGGACTTTACCATTTGAAATCATCTGTGATACTAGTGATTATGTTGTTGGTGCTGTTTTAGGACAAAGGAAGGATAAGAAACCATATGTCATATATTATGCAAGTAAAACTTTAAATGGTGCTCAAATGAATTTAGATCTTATCTTGTTGGATCACCAATTGTTATTTTTAGTGATCATGCAACATTAAAATATCTTCTTTCCAAAAAGGATGCCAAACCAAGGTTGATCAGGTGGATTCTTTTACTTCAAGAATTCAATATCACCATTCGTGATAAGAAAGAAGTAGAAAATGTGGTGGCAGATCATTTATCAAGATTAGTTTGTGATACATCTTTTGAATCCACACCAATTAATGATACTTTTCCTGATGAACAACTTTTAAGTATTTCTGTAACACCATGGTTTGCTGACATTGCTAATTATATTGCCACAGGTAAAATTCCTTTTAATGGGATCTTCAAGATAAGAGAAAGTTTCTGAATGGAGTAAAGAAATTTTATTGGGATGATCCTTACTTGTTCAAGTATTGTCCTGATCAAATATTTAGAAGATGCAAACCGGAAAATGAGGTAAATAGTGTCCTTAATTTTTGTCATTCTGGGTCATGTGGTGGGCATTTTTCATCAAAGAAAACTGCTGCAAAAATTTTAAAATTTGGATTTTATTGGCCAACCTTATTCAAAGATGCTCATAATTTTTGCAAGTCTTGTGAAAGTTGTCAAAAATTGGGAACTATTTCTAAAAGAAACATGATGCCATTAAACCTAATTTTAGTGATTGAAATTTTTGACTATTGGGGAATTGATTTTATGGGTCTGTTTCCACCTTCTTTTGGTTTCTTGTATATTTTGTTCACAATCGATTATGTTTCAAAATGGATAGAGGCAATTCCATGTCGCAATAATGATCACAAAACAGTGATCAAAATTTTAAAGGAAAATATTTTAAGTCGATTTGGAATTCCTCGATCTATTATAAGTGATGGTGGAAACATTTTTGCAACAAGGTTTTTGAATCTTTAATGAATAAATATGCCATTACACATAAAGTTGCAACCCCTTATCACCCTCAGACAAATGGACAAGTAGAACTTGCAAATAGGGAAATTAAACAGATTTTGGAAAAAAACAGTTAACCCAAATCGTAAAGATTGGTCTTTAAGACTTAATGATGCTTTATGGGCTTATCAAACTGCTTTTAAAACATCATTGGGCATGTCCCCCTATAGACTAGTTTATGAAAAACCTTGTTATTTACCTGTGGAATTGGAACATAGAGC
This sequence comes from Hibiscus mutabilis, assembly GCA_019671005.1. Classification (NCBI taxonomy): domain Eukaryota; kingdom Viridiplantae; phylum Streptophyta; class Magnoliopsida; order Malvales; family Malvaceae; genus Hibiscus; species Hibiscus mutabilis. The sequence goes on along the minus strand of CM033750.1, from coordinate 32,614,968 downwards.
ATATTGGGCTATTAAAATGTTTAACTCTAATCTTGATGATGCTGCACAATTGCGAAAGTTACAAATTAATGAACTTGAGGAACTTAGAAATGATGCTTATGAAAATTCAAAGATTTATAAAGAAAGAAACAAAGCCTTTCACGCTAAAAGAATTTCAAGAAAAACATTTGATATTGGGCAAAATGTTCTCCTTTTTAATTCTAGACTTCACTTGTTTCCTGGAAAATTGAGATCAAGATGGAGTGGACCTTTTGTTGTGAAGCATGTTTATCCTTTTGGAGCAATTGACATTGAAAATCCTAAAACTGGAAACGTGTTCAAAGTGAATGGACACAGACTTAAACCTTTCATTGAAAATCAAGCCAATCAAGGTGAGGTTCTTTATCTTTTAGATCCTTGTTAAAAATATTTTGGTGTAATTATATATAATTATATTTATTATTATTATTATTATTATATTTTATTATTATTTTTACTGTTATGTTAAATTATTATTAGTATTTTAATCCTCGGTTAAGTGGCAGATAACGGTACTCCGTGAAGTATTTCGGTTCATCAACTACCCATAAAACTGATACTGTATATTCATTTCTCAGTTTTTCTTTCAATTTCACTCTCTAGTTTTCTCTTTCATTTTCCTTTGCTTTCAAAATAGATGTTGTTCTCTCAAAATTGCAGAAACGTCTTTCTTCTATTCCACCAAACATGATTCTGAAACTTTACAAAGTCAGGCTTGAAAGATTGAGAATGCTCATGCACAAAGGCATTCCTAATGATGTTTGTATGCTAATCGAAGCAAAAGTAAGGTATGAAGAATATCTTCCCGTTTTACATTTACCTAGTACTGGAAGAAGTACATATGCAATGAAAAGAAGATCTAAACGTCTCGGATCAAATTGCCGAAAATGTGTAAGATGGACTTGTTTGGGAAGATGTCGTTCTATTGGAATGCCTTCCATAAATCGAGATGACAAAATTAGATTAGTTAAGGATGGAATGAGTAAGGCGAATTTGGAGGATATCCAAAGTTCTCTTGAGACGCATCCTAGTGGAGATGTGCAGAGACAAATTCTTGATTTATGGTTGATATTTCAAAATGAATGGCAACGTCTGGGGAATTTGATGATAAAAGACCCTGTTTGCCAGTTTTTAAGAAAACTGGATGGGAAGCCTATCCTCGACTCATAGAAGGCGTTCAAGCCGTTTCTGGACATAAAACCAGAGGAAGCTGTGAGCCACAGTCGCAACTACTGTAAATACTTCTCAAGCTTTGATTTGCAATAATTTCTTCTTCTTCTTCTTCGTCGTCATGTTAAATTACTGTTTGGATTTCAGTGAATAAATAACTATGTGTTGCAGGAACCATTATTGCAATCGTAATCATTTTCTTCTATTGACTTTTTGTTGCATGATTGCTGTTTACTGTTTATCTTTTGATTTTTTTTACTTTTTGACATTTTGATTTTTCGGTTTAACGTTTTCTACCGGTAGCTTATCTACCACTCTTTTCTGCAGGATTCATTAATGATAGCCGTTTACTGTTTATATTTTGAAATTTGGTTTTTACTTTTTAACATTTTAATTTTTAGGTTTAACATTTTCTACCGACAGCTTATCTACTACTTATTATATATTTGTATTGTTCTTCATTTCTTTTTCAAAAAAAGAAAAAAATAGAAAATACTTCAACCAGGCGTCTTCAAAAGTTCTGTGTTTTTTGTGGAGCGTATCCAGGAAAAGATGAATCGTTTGCAAAGGCAGCTAAGGAATTGGGAGAAGTTATGGCCAGAAAAAATGAAGTTATTTATGGAGGTAGATGTAAGGGTTTAATAGGAGTAGTTGCTACAACAGCATATGTGAATGGAAGCTCAGTTCTGGGAATAGTTCCAAGGACATTATCTTATTTGTGTGGACCTACAATAGGAAGAGAAGTACAAGTCAATATTATACCAGAACGAATAGCAATCATGATTTATTCTTCTGATGCATTCATTGCTCTTTCTGGAGGCATCGATACAGTGGAAGAAATTGTCTGCGTAGTTTCCTGGTCATACCTGACTAGCAATAAAAAACCCATCGGTTTGCTTAATGTTAATGGTTATTTTGATAGTTTACTTTCTTTTCTTGATAATGCCGTGGAAAATGGATTTATGTTTTCAGAGGCAAGAAGAATCTTAATCTCTGCTACAACAATTGAAGAACTACTCAAAAAGCTTGAAGATTTAAGGTATCTTCCTGATTTAATTGAGAGTATACATAGACAAAGAAAAAGAGATGAAGACAAGCGAGATGTGGATTGTTCTTTATCACTGTGGTATTATCTTATTTTTATTTATTTTTGTTTTTTTTTTATTTTTTTGTGTCAGTTCTAGCAATCCGTAGTAGAATAACAGGTAAAATCCTTTATATTCTACTTTTAATTTTGACATTGAGGACAATGTCATAATTAGGTGGGGGGTAAGGGATATAATAAAAAAAACTTGACGTTTGTTAAATCATTAGATTAAGTTAAATTGAACAAAAAAAAATGACAGATTATAGTTAATCTTAATGGTAAGACGCACTTTGATCTTTTTGACATAGCTAGAAAAAAGGTGGTTGAGTAAGTATATATACTGAGACACACCTTGTTGATTATGATTTGTTTACCTTGTTATAAAATAGTAGTTACAATACATGCTTTATTAGATGTCTAAATTTTTAAGAGAAGTTAAGTTGAAAAAGTGGCTGAGTAAAGTAAATCTTGAGACGCACTTTGACAATTTAAAATTATTGGTCCGATGCTTGAGTGTTTGTTTGTTTGTTTTTTTTGCATATAGTGTTGCATGTACTTAGTTGATTTCTGTGAGTTGAAAATAATTTTGTCAATATAAAGTAAAACATCACTATTAAAGACTTGAAAGATTAAATATGTGTCAAAATTATGCTATGACTTGTCTATAGAAAGAGTCTCTGATGTTTCATAGTTAGAAAGAATAAAGACATTGGATGCTTCACTTTGAATCTTCCTTGATATCTCCAGAATTTGTGATTTCTTTGTTACACATCATCTGTCTCATGGGATGTACATAGAATTGTAATCGACCGTAAGTGAATGATGAACCCAATCATAAATTTTTTTCATTATTTCACCTTTCTATAATAATAAGAGTTCCAAATGCATGATAGGGGACGATCTAAGTCTTTTTATTTTTTGGATCGATTGAGCCTTTTGAGCCAACCATATAATATTTCCCTTGAACACCTGATTTTGAGCCTATAGCCTTTTCTAGACTCACCAAATATTTCTTTGTTTATCTTGACCTACAGAGCTCAAAGCTCCAACCTTACCTTTGTTTGCTTTAGATGCTCAGTACTTACCGGACATATCTTTACGAGCATAAGTATTAATGGGGTAGGTAGATAAATTTTAACAGGAGAAAGACACAAGAAGGATTAAATCATGAAATTCTATTTTTCTGCAAAAATGTTACCTTTATTGAAAAAATATAATAATAATACTAATTTCATGAAAAAAAGAGAAAAAAAGAAAAAAAGAGAAAAAAAAATACTTATGCTTTATCCTTTGGTAATGGAGAAATAAGGAATATTTTGGAAAATGGAGTTGGATGATCACTAGGGGAAGATGGGAATTAGTACTTCTTGCTCACTTTGATCCGTAAGTAAACTGAGTTTAGGATAAGCCAATTGTTGTCAATCTCATTGAAATATCATACCTTGACCTAATCCCTGCTATAAGACAATTAAAAAGACTTGGTGACTCTATTATATTGGAACTAATTATACATAAAGGTGAATAATGAATTAACTTATGATAGCCATTCGCTTATTGTTTATTACTTTTCCAATGTGCTGATGAGATTGCACACAGGTGATTTGCACAGAAGTTTCATTGTCCTACACTTTTTAATTGTGATAATTTTATAGAGACCACCTATGTCATGAATAGAATTCTATTTCGCCATGTTCAAACATTCAGTTGACGCTAAAGTATATTAGGTTGCATCTACATTTGTATTAGTGATTTGTTTGCTTGAAGACAAGCAAAAATGTAAGTGTGGGGGTGTGGTGAGTCCTTAATATAGTCTCATTTTAGTATCTATAGTACGAACATTTGCATTGTTTATTAAGTGTTTTATTGATATTTGTAGGTTTTTAGTTATTTCATATTTTGTGGTATGTATTTTAATTATGATGCGGTTTTAGTATTTTTGTTATGTTTTAAGTTATTTTTAATAAATTATATTTTTGTGTTAATTGCAGGCTTAGATATGTTGAATTTGGTAATTGAAATTATGACACAAATAAAGTTGAATCCAAAAATGATCCAAGGTGAAAGGAATTGGGCAAATGCTGAAATTAAGAAAATAGACTCAACAAACTTGTACTAAAATTCTGCACTCAATATGTTACATGGTTTTGACTATAACTTGAGCTCCAGAACTAAAAAATTGGCCCGTGAGATACCGTTGGAAAGCTTATTGAGTCTACTACATTTTCAAAATAATTGGGAAGCCAAAACAAATCTGGAATTGCCCACAAATGCTGAAAACCGGAGCCTTACAAGTGGTGGCACCATGATAACCACTTTTGGCAATTTAAAGATACCATCAAGCATGCGAAGACTTTTTAAGTCAAGAAATGTGGCTGAAAACTCATTCTCCATTGTCATCTAGCATCAATAATTTCCTATAAATAGGCTTTAGTTTTGCCTTGTAAATCATCTTGGAAGCTTGGTTCTAACCTTGTGGTTAAAAATTCAAGATCACTTTTCTTTCTTTCATCTTTATATTTTTCTTTCATCTTTATATTTTTCTTTCTTATGTTTGGTTTTTGTAGATCAAATTTTATTTTCTTTAAAGTTATGATGTCTTTCTAAGTCAAGTTGCTGAGGTGAAAGGATGAAACTCTTGGTATATACTAAAGGTTAGTTTGAAATTTTCAACATATACTAAAACATGTTAAATTAGTACATGATGTTAAATTCAGTTGGTTAATATTCATGTTAGTAAATTAAGAACATTGATTCATTATAGACAAGTAATTTGGCGCAATAAATGCTTGTTATAGTTAACTTGATTTATTGTAGACAAAACAAATTGACATAATGAACACTTAGACTTGTTTATTAATTTTGATTGCACCAATCCATATAACACCACATGCTATACCTTTGCATTTTTTGGACATTGTTTATTGCACTTTGGACTTTGATTATGGACATTGGACAATGGACTTTGGACTTTCATTGCAGGACCTTCCGATTGGATTTCATTTTATCATATGGACTTCAATTGAGTAATAAAATGAATAAAAATTAATCTTAGTATAATACCAAGAGTGGATTCTCAAAACCTCAGCTTCTTTTATATTGTTGTTTATTTTCTAATCAGTTATTTTCTTTGCAGATTTTTATTTTATTTTTTGTCTTGTAATTTCTAAACAAAACTTCCCTGTGGATTCCACCTCGGACTCCCGAGAATTATTACTTGACAACAGATTGCACTTGGGTATACGACTAAAAAGAGCCGGTCAAGTTTTTTTTACCAAGAGTGGATTCTCAAAACCTCAGCTTCTTTTATTTATATCGTTGTTTATTTTTCTAATCAATTATTCTCTTTGCAGATTTTTATTTTATTTTCTTTATCATGTAATTTCTAAACAAAACATCCCTGTGGATTCGACTCGGACTCTCGATATTTTTATTTTATTTTTAATAAATTATATTTTGTGTTAATTACAGGCTTAGATATGTTGAATTTGGTGATTGCAATTATGACACAAATGAAGTTGAATCCAAAGATGATCCAAGGTGAAAGGAATTGGGCAAATGCTAGAATTGAGAAAATAGACTCAACAAACTCGTACTAAAATTCTGCACTCAATATGTTGCACGGTTTTGACTATAACTTGTGCTCTAGAACTCGAAAATTTGCCCGTGAGATACCGTTGGAAAGCTTATTGAATCTACTATATTTTCAAAATAATTGGGACGCCAAAACAAATATGGAATTGCCCACAAATGCTGAAAACCGGAGCCTTACAAGTGGTGACACCATGATAACCACTTTTGACAATTTAAAGATACCATCAAGCATGCAAAGACTTTTTAAGTCAAGAAATGTGGCTGACAACTCATTCTCCATTGTCATCTAGCATCACAAATTTCCTATAAATAAGCTTTAGTTTTGCCTTGTAAATAATCTTGGAAGCTTGGTTGTAATCTTGTGGTTAAAAATTCAAGATCACTTTTCTTTCTTTCATCTTTATATTTTTCTTTCTTTTGAAGGTTTTTGTAAACCAAATTTTATTTTCTTTAAAGTTGTGGTGTCTTTCTATGTCAAGTTGCTGAGGTGAATGGATGAAGCTCTTGGTATATACTAAAGGTTAGTTTGAAATTCTCAACATATATTAAAACATGTTAAATTAGTACATGATGTTAAATTCAGTTGGTTAACATTCATGTTAGTAAATTGAGAACCTTGCTTCATTATAGACAAGTAATTTGGCACAATAAATACTTGTTATAATTAACTTGATTTATTGTAGACAAAACAAATTGTCATAATGAACACTTAAATTTGTTTATTAATTTTGATTGCACCAATCCATATAACACCATATGCTATACCTTTTTATTTTTTTGGACATTGTTTATTGCACTTTGGACTTTGATTATGGACAATGGGCTTTGGACTTTCATTGCAAGACCTTCCGATTGGATTTCATTTCATCATATGGACTTCAATTGAGTAATAAAATGAATAAAAATTAATCTTAGTATAATACCAAGAGTGGATTCTCAAAACCTCAGCTTCTTTTATATTATTGTTTATTTTCTAATCAATCTCTTTGCAGGTTTTTATTTTATTTTTTATCTTGTAATTTCTAAACAAAACTTCCTTGTGGATTCGACCTCGGACTCCCGAGAATTATTATTTGACAACAGACTGCACTTGGGTATACGACTAAAAAGAGTCGGTCATTGGACAATATTGTGGTGTACCATTAGAGTCTTACAGTTATCTGACACTTCATTGTGTCCTACAGTTATCTGACACTTAAATGTGTCCACAGTTTACAGAAAAAGATAGTACTTTTAAAGTATGCGACTCATTTATTAGTCACTTGATATTTACCTTGGGCTACGTGATTTCACAGTACGACTATATGATTTTCACAACATAACTTTATGATTTTATAGTATAGAATAATCACAGTATGATTTCTTTCATAGATATTCATGCATTACATATTACATGATTTAATGATTATCATGCTTTTGAAAGTATCATGCATTACAAATTATTTTATACATGTTCTCATCTTATGCCTCACTGAGTTATACTCAGCGTGTATTTTTTGTTATACACGTAGGTAAACGGAATTAGGAACGGACAACTTTTGCATCACTTTCTCTTTTGAGAGTACAAAATCGACAGGTTAATTTTAGTACTTATGACATCCATATTTTGTATATGTATTAGTAGCATGTACTATATATGTAAACTTGACTATTTTGTCAGAATATTTTAAATGGTTATGTAATAGTTTATAGACTTGTTATAGGCTATGGATATATATAAATTTACTATTTATTATTATATGATATGATATGTTTATATTAAAATAATGTTTATGTTTCAATCTAGATAAAGGTAAGGTAAATTAAAATTTTTAAATTACCCTGGTTTTTGATTAAAATATATTTTAAAAAAAAGCCTGTGACATCTTTGACCCGTGTTCGGTGTATGGATACGGAAGGGGGTGTTACATCTAAAATGGTCATTTATTTTCTTAAAAGCAGTTTTTGACATCAATATTATACACTTAAATCTCAAACTCAAAAATCCAGAAGCACTTTTGAAAAGTATTTTTCCACCGTACTTTTCAAAAGTAATGCTAAACTAGCCCTCAGAGGGCAAAAAACTTACTTTTTGGATTTCATGCTCGACATCTATGTATAGTTGTGATTATTTTAACTATCAAATACTAATAAAGAAACAACACACAAATAGCAGTTGTTTCAGATAAAAATTTTCTATTCCTTTTCGATGCCCCTTTCTATGCCCCAACACTAAAAAACACTTAAAAAGCTCAATGCGAAAATCCTCGAAAAAATAGAATTTTTTGAATTTACTTACTGCGAAAAAATTCAACTCAACATGTAATTTCATTAACTCCTACTCAATTTTTTAAAAAAATAAAGTTTGGGTTATAAAATGAGACTTATAATAACTCATTTTTTGTAATTATTGGATTGATTTTCAAGTTTGAGTCCGATCTCAACTGTGCCTAATATATGAATATCACATATGGAAAATTATGAAGAAATATATATCTATATCCTATATGGTTATAGAATGTTGTTTAAATTAAATAAATTAATATCATAACAATATAAATATTTACAATTAAATTAGAACAAAAACTTGAATAACTAACTTGATTGTAATTTCGTGGACTTGATTTAACTTGAAAAACTTTCAAATAAAGTTTGAATTATAAAATAAGTCTCATTAGCGTGATTAACTCAAAATATTTTAATTCAACTCGATGAAATGCTCACCCCTACATTGTCATCATTCATTAGCCATTTATTGCAATATGTGGCTCTATGGTATAGTGGAAAATTGCCTAGGACTATAATAAGAATATGCACATTGAATTTTACGTTGACAAGGGCTCCCAATTTGGAATTTCACTTTGCTTTAAAATAGCCAAAAGCAAAAACAAAAAACATTTAAACAAGTCGTGATAAATATGGAAAATATACAATTTCTATAATTTAATAGTTATATTTAATTATATTCCATATTGATTTTATTTTTTACTTTTATTTTTTAAACAATTTCTACCTAGGGGAAGGAGATTGCTCCTACTGGGACTAAAACCCATGACCTAGGAGAAGGAAATTAGGATGTCAACAGGAGTCTTTAACCCTATACTCCAAATTGTGTTGACCCATATTTATTTTTTAAAGAATATATCAACAGATTTTATAATACTTATTTCTTAATATTTTTTTGAAAATACTTATTTGTTAATATTTAATTTTTCTATTGTCTATTGGCATTAATAAGATACTTGATTTTTGGATTTCATGCTCAATATCTATATACAACTGTGATTATTTTAGGGTAAAGTATACATATGGTCACTAAACTATCTAGAAAATATAAAATGGTCATCAAACTTTCAAAAGTTACATAATGGACATTAAACTTTAGTTTTTGTTACAAAATAGTCACTGAGCCGTTAACTGGGTGACATGACAATTACAAAAATTTGTATAAGAGCACATTTAACCCTCAATATTTATACATTCAATCAATTTAGACATCAATAATGAGGGTTAGATTAGGATTAAATTGATTGAATGCGTAAATATGGAGGATTAAATGTGTTATTATTTAATTTTTTGTAACTGTCACGTCTTTCACTTAACGACAATTAATGGCTTAGTGACCATTTTGTAACAAAAACTAAAGTTTAATGCCCATTATATAACTTTTGAAAGTTTGGTGACAATTTTATATTTTTTTGGGATAACTTAGTGACCATTTGTGTACTTTACCCTTAATTTTAACTATAGAGTGGTAATAAAAAAACAACCCATAACCAACAATTAATTGGTCTAGTGTGATGAGATACTATATCCCTTAAAGAAGGTCAAGGATTCTAATCATAACTTTGTAAATGGAGCAATTTGGTTGGGGCAGTTATATCTTACACCTCCTAGAACTTTCTACACAATCCTAGAATGATATAGTCTAGGAGGAGAATTCTCCATAACCTTCTAGAGCCTTCAATGGTTTTCCCGAACTTCCTTTAATGTTCCATAATTTTCTACTAATATCTTCATTCTTCCAAGACAAGTCTAAAATTTAGTTGGTAAAATTTTTGCTATATGACAATGGGCTTCTGCAGTACCCGATTCGGATTAGACCCATTCCTTCATTTGTTAATGAGAGACCGTTTATGTGATGAAATAAATAGATTAAGAGATGAAATAGTAAGGTGTAACTCGATGAGAATAAAAAAAATTAAAGCTTCAATATACAAAAATGTGTTAGTTCCACCAACAATCAATCCATTACTATCCGTAGCAATACCTGCAACATTACAAGTGCAACCAAAGGCAGCATCGCAATTTATCTCGATTGTTGCCGACAACATTCAACCTTTGCATGCCTGTGCAGGAACTCTTGGGGCCTTCCACGATCCCCAGCACAACCAAGCTACTAAGCCAAGACCATAACAACACCCAACTGAGGAAACATTCATCTAATTCTTCACCAATGGGTGCTTGGATTGGTTGAGAATCCACCACAACCCAAGAATCTACTTTGCAAGCAGGGTTTGGTTCGCTTGCAGCAATCTTTCCAGCAAATAAGGAATTGGCATCACCCTCCTTTACGATGCTAGAATGGTTCGAAATATTAGTATTACTCTTGACTTGAAACTTAATATTGTATATTTTTGGTGTAAAGGGTTGGCCAAGGGACTTGGTTACGTCGCCCCTTGCCATAAACCACAAGTCATCAACAGATCCCACTTAAGCCATCATTTTGTCTTCCCTGATCGGAATCGCTTGAGCAAAATTAAATACTGAGTATAATTTAAATCTTAAAGCAACCAGCGGATTCACTGAGCATCACTAAATCAAATATAAAACAATAAACAAGGGAAAAGTAAAACAAACAGCCGTTTTTTAACAAATACGAAATAACGACAAGATATTTTCTTCAAGGTTTCATAGTAACCAATCTAATGCTACACTGCACACTTTGAAGTCAAACGTTACTCAATGGAAACCTAAATACTCTAAACCTGGAAACAAACGATCTAGCCGTCTCTGATCAGCGTTTGAGCGAGGCTGGTCTCGCCTCCTGGGCCTTCTCAACCGCTTCCCACCGGACATGGCTTCAATTGCAGCAACGTCCTCTTCAATCTCCTCTCTCGGAAGTGTAACTGAGAATCGACGCTTCTTTTTATCCTTCTCTGCAGCTTCCGGAACACGAGTAGTATTAATCACGGCATGCTGAACAACGGATGCTTGGGTTGGTTGAACTTGAGAATCTACAACAGGCAAAGACTCTACTTTGCATGAAGGATTTGGTTCACTTGCATTAAGCTCTCCGGCGACTAAGGATTCAGCATCAGCCGCTTTTACTATGGAGTATTGGTTCGAAATATCGGTATTACTACTCTCGACACGAAACTTAAACTTGGGTGATTTTTTGTGTGGCTGTGAAGGGTCAGAAAAGGGACATAGTTCAGTTCCATCTATCGTTCCAGTGGGTTCGCTTCCATTAATGGCAGCGGAACCAGCGACCTTATTTAGGGAAAGGCGGTTAGGGTTAAACTTGAAACGAAACTTTAGGGCAGTTTTGGGGGAATTTTGGTTAGAAGGATGAGTATCAGTAGCCATATCAGACATGGGAACAATGGCGTCGTGAAAAGGCAGGGAAGGGTTGGGAAGAGCCATGAGTTTTGAGGATTGGGGGAGTAAGAAGAAGGGTTTTCTAAATTTTTCTCTTTCTGTCAACAATTTCTTGGCTAGTAAGGACGAAATATTAGGGTTTTTATTATTATTATCTTTTGCCTTTAAAGAATCCGTGTATGAACCAATATTTTTAAATAAATTATTAAAATTAAACAAAATAATCAATCATAAATCGAGGTTTAGCTATACATTTGATACTTTAACTATACATTTGATACTTGAATTATACATTAAAGAGTACCTAAAAATTTTTTACTCCCAACTTGTACTTGAATTATGCATCCTCTTTCAAGTTGATACTTCAAGAATTTTTGCTCTCAAGTTGGTACTTGAACTAGGTACATTCTCCCAAGTTAATACCAAAACTTATACATTATATCATTTTGGTCATAATTTCAAATAATTCAATAAATTTAACCCTCTATATTTAAAAATCTTATCAATTTAGTCTTCTCTTATATTGTTTGTTTTTCTCCTACAAATGTTATATCACTTTCTTGGTATAAAAATTTTAAAGGTAACTTAATGCTGTTTTATGGTAGAATGCAATTATCTCATTATTGTTTTGATCAGTTAGGCTTGTTTGATTTGATAATATCACAAAAAATGACTAAATTGATAGTTCTTTAAATACAAATGGGAAAAAAAATCAATTTTTGGGAAAAAAATCAAACAAGTCTAACTGATCAAAACAATAAGTTATCAAACTTTCAATTAAAATCAATATGCCCTTGAACTTGGGAAAAATCAATTATACCCTCAAATCCGATTTAAAAAAAATCAATTCAGCCTTCTGTCACGTTATCAATCCCACGATGTACCGTCACATCATCATCGTTGACTGCTACGTCAGCACAGTAGACCGCCATGTCAGCACCGTTAATTGCCATGTCATCACTGTTAACTGCCATGTAAGTAATGTAACGGTCAATGTCGGTTAAAGAGTAAATTTGATGCAATTTACGAACTGGAGGGCCTAATTGAGTACATTTTTCGACGAGGGGTTAAATTGATATTTTAAGTTAAACTCGAGGATAAAAATACCCCTTTAACCTAAATATTTCAAATATAAAAACTTAATTGTATTTATTCTTCTTTCAGTGTTCTTTACGTTTGAAAGCAATGGTGGAGCATCCGCTTGAATTCAAATTTGATTAAAAATTTAAGGTGTCATAATGGCATAGTATAAAAATATCTTAGAAAGATCAATGGCATGTTTTGATCTAATAATTCTTGAATAATTGAATGTGACAACAGCTAGAAGCTTCATGAAGGTTATTAAAGTTTAATGACTAGAGAGATATTATGGGCGACAATATATGAAGATTAAAAAAGTAAGTGGCAACAATTCTATAAAAATTAAGAAGGTAGTAGAAATATGTAGAATTAGGATTAATATGTCTGTTATCAATGCCTATATATATATGGACAAGTTGTAGGCTTTAGTACATGAAGTCAAAATTAAGTTGAAAATAGTGTGTGTGCAAGGGAGAAACAAAGTGTTCCTTGGCGTGTAGCAAACTTGCAGTAGTAAGTAACTTGTAATTTGGTTACCACTGTAATAATATTAGTGTTTTATAAATTATATCGAATGCAAACTCTATTCTTCCAACAAGTGGTATCCGAGATAAGTTTGAGTTCACGTCACTAGAAGAAGTGTGACACCCCTAAAATTCTATTATTTTAAGGTATATGTTATAGGAGGAAAAAAATGAATAATGACAACCATAGTGACACCCCTAAAATTCTATAATTTTAAGGTATATGTTATAGGAGGAAAAAAAATGAATAATGACAATCAAGGGATTTAAACCTATGACCATTGGCAGTGTATCCCATGACTTAGCCATTTGAGCTAAGGTAATTTCTAGATAAGTTTACCTCGGTTTCTTTTTAAGCTATTCATTTCGGTTATACCGGAATTAAATAAAGAACTGAACCACCCACCAACCACATCAATGACTCTCATTTCAAATTTGAACCAAAATATAGGATGTTCTAGAAAACTCCTAACCTTTCATGTCCACGCATTGGCCACCCTTTTTATCTCCGCCATTGCTCGCAGGTGTCGTGCAACACTGCCATCATTGAACTCATCAACGTGCCCCGATCAAAACCCCTCAAACCATACGCCGAACCTCCATTCCAATCTTTGGGAAACCGTGATTGAAGGTTCGTCAAACCTTGGTCAAAAACCTCTACGTTCATCGTCATTTTCGGCCACCACGGCTGTCCGTTCAAGGCGGTGAAGTGTTTGCTGAACTCCCCACATCGAGGCAAGCATACCCCTGGTTGTCGATCATCAATCTAACGCCGTTCGAGCTTCACCGGCGTCCGTCTGTTTTGGTAAGTGGGTGGGTTTCCATAATGTTTTAGTTGAAAATTATGGCATGTTGGTTGAGTTTTGGCTGTTATTGGGTTGTTTGAAGTGTCAGCCGTCATTAGAGGCATTATTTGGCCTATTTGAGCTGCGCGTGAGGGGCACGCTCCGCCCAGGGTAATTTTCGGCCACCATATTCAGCCTTCAAATGAACCAAACCTGAACCGATCTGACCCACCGAGCTAATCGAACCGGTCCTACTAACTGAGCCAATTGAACTGGCCCAGACCGATTATAACAGACTGGGCATGTCTGATTAAACTGAGAGTGGGTCGGCCTGTTAAGGCCCAATAACCCGAGCCCAAATCCTAGATATCTGACCCGTCTAGCCTAAGCCCAAACTCGATAACCTGAGTCTAGACTCGACCCGTTAACCCATTGATTGAGTCAACCTATCCGAGTCAACTCAGTGAGTTAATCTGTTTGAGTCAACTCAGTGAGTTAACTCGTTAAAGTCAACCTGATTGACCGTTGATCAATCGACCGCTAATGTCAGCATTTTCTACTGATGTTAGCATTAACCGATAACGTCAACGTTAACTTTGATGTTGACTTTGACCAAAAAGTCAAATTTTCTAAAAACCCCTATTTTATGTTTTTTGACGTCCCAAGTCAAATTTTAAAGTCCGTTTTAAGAATTCTAACCCAAAAGCCTCCGAATCTGACCTTGAATCAAACTTGCTTATGTAATTAATTATTCAGTTAAGAGTAACGTGAATAAGGGCTGATCTTGGAATTTATGTAATTGAAGGTAATCACATTTCCTGGTATCTGGAATTTTTCTGAGGTATGTCAAATCCGAGTTCAAGATTGATCAAGTGTTGTTTCAAGGGTCGATCGATATAGAAATGACTTAAGGTAATACATTACTACCTCTTGTATGCTTTATGAACATGTTGGTATCCGGTTAATGCATGTATAGTTATGATGAAGTGTACTATTAACTCTGCTTAAGTTAAATCAGATACGGAGTATAAATATGATAATCTAGATAAGATTGAAATACTCAAATAAGAATGTTAATAAATCAAAAGGATATAGAGTTTAATAAATAATTAATAAGGCAGTTAATCTCCAAACCCGATTAATAGTGTTAAAGGATTCAACGTCAAGAATATTTGGATATGAAATTATGAAAATACCCTTGGGGTGTAGGAAATACTAAATTACCCTTAACAAGGAAATGATCTAGAACCTACTTTTGATCTGATTAAACAACTAATACATCTAAAATTCTCGATCTATGTGGAAATTCTGGTAACATGATTCAAGCCTATGAGATAACAAATTACTCGAATTTTCTTGAATTCTAAACAACTCTCTGAAGATAAATTTACCGGAAGATTCCTATATGTCTGAATTAATAAAAATGGCAGAAAATACCGAATTGATTGGAACAAATGTAACGACTGAAAAATCTTCAGACACAAAACTTACTAAATTAACTAAACTGACGATTATACCTTCAAGTTCTGAAATGAATGAATTGTTTGGAAGGACCGAAAGGATCAAAATGGATAAAACTTTATCGAGCACTTAAATGAGTGATATACCCTCATGACTTGAGATATGTGAAATCTTTTAAAATTCTGAAAATACTACCAGAGCTCAAATAACTGTAATGCACATATGTGTTTGAAGCCTAACATGTGGACGTCATTCATTCCTGATACTGTTGCAATAACGAAAGAATATTTTAGAAATACTTGTTCGACTGTTCGAGACTCGTTCATGTTGAGTAGCGTCGGTGACCTGTTTAACTATACTATATAGACAATACAATGTCTTGAAAAAGTGCAAGTTGTATCTATATGGGTACTTGGTAAATAGCACAATGTTGAGATTTAACTAATTCAAGTGGATTTTGGAGGACAAATAAACTGTTAGAAGTAGTGGATACCACTAATAATCATTATATTTTTGGGGTTAAATTACCACGTTGTCCTTGGAAGTCAAATGACCATAATGCCTTTGTTGGCCAAAACGATTGGAGCATTCCTGATATATCTGATATCCTGAATGATCCTATAGTATCAATTCCCGAATGCCTAGATAGAGACATTATGAAACCCCTTTGTTTTAGGGAGCTCGCTTCTGAAATCGATTTGATATTATTAGAAGAGTAACGTCTTATTTCTTGTGATTGTGAACTGTGTACAAAAAATATTGTTTCATCTAGTGTGTTCCAAGTGCACATGAATATTCTCTCTGATTTAAAACCAAGACTGTCTCTCTAATTTGAATCAAGACTTCTATCTGTCTAGAAATATACCTTTGTGTCTGATCTGAAAAGTATGCTATCTGATTACCGTTCTACTAAAAAAATGCTTGATTTATATTTATTGTTACTGCTGCATACTACTGATTACTATTATTATTGCTTAAATTGTTTTACTGGGGTACTTGGGATAGATTATGAAGTCTCTACGGGTTCAGCCCTGATCCAGTTGGTGATTCCTACTGTATCAGGTTTCTATGCTTCGGCTAGGGTGATTCTTACTGTATCAGGTTCCTACGCTTTGGCTAGGGTGATTCTACTAGACCTAAGGTATCCCTTATGATGGCACCTACGCCCAATGGGCATGGGTTAATACCTTTATAGATGCAGTTCTATGGAACTGCATACTGGAGTTCGGTTGAAGGGTAGTTAGATGATTAAAATAGAACTTTCTTGTCCCCTTTCAGAATCTACTATACTAAATTAATTTACCACAGTCTAAAACTTTTTGTATGCTTCCAATCTGCACTCAATGGAACACTCTAAACCACTCTAAACCTCATGGTTTAACTTTCTTAATCTATCACTCTTCTGATTCTCCTATCTATAGGCTTCTCTCCTGATACCCGAGTGATCGAATAAAAGCAACTGTATTACCTTCTGATATAATATTATATTGAAATATCGAATTGTAATTGGAACCTGTTGTTACCTGAAACGTCATGACAACTTTATGCTTTGTCATATACCTGTTTGTGCCTTTAGCATCTCTTGGTAGTTTTGTATTACTAAGCTTTCCTAAGCTCATGCTATTATTTACATTGCAAGTTATAAGGTTTGAATATGGTACAGTTTTCGACATCAGTATAAAAATTCTTTCGGCACTACTTGTAGAGCACAATATTCGTGTAATTAGGGGGTATGTTTGTCATGTCTTGTCTTTTCTATCTGAGTCTAAAACTTGTATTTGTAACATGTATCATTATTTTTGTTTCATTGTTTGAATGATTTCTAAACTCATATTTTATCCAGTACTTGTTTTATGGTTTTAAAGGGTATGGCCATTTGTTTTAATTAAAATTTTTAATGTGGGTCGCTCCGATGACCCGAATATGACATCTTGGATTGGGCCGAGTTACCCGTATCGATCTGTAGGTATTATAAGATAGAAAACATGATCTATCTACAAATACCAAGATTGACAAAGATAAATTATGGCAATTGGAGTATTCAAATGAAGACACTACTTGGTTCGCAAGATTGTTGGGACATCGTTGAAAAAGGATACGCCGAGCCTAAAAATACAGTAGAAGAAGCGATTCTAGCTAATGAAGAGAAAAGAGCACTAAGAGAAACTAGTAAAAGAGACAAAAGGGCATTATATTTTATTTTTCAAGCAGTATATGAATATTCTTTTGGAAAAAATTTAGATACAACAATCACAAAGAAAGCACGTGTGACTCTACAAAAAATTCCACTTCAAAGAGTTGTAAAAAAGTAAAAGAGGTACGTCTACAATCACTCAAAGTTGAGTTTGAGATGTTGAAAATGAAAAGAACAAAAAGCATCGTGATTATGTTAGCCGAGTGAAAGCTATAGCAAATAAAATGAAATGGTGAAACACTTGACGAGATTAGAGAGATGGAAAAGATTTTACAATCATTGACACGAACATTTGATTACGTGGTTGTTATGATTAAAGAATCAAAGGATTTGACTCAAATTAATATTGATGAGCTTGTGGGATCAATCCAAGCCTATGAACAGAAAATGAAACTAAACGAAGAGACTGAAAATCTGGAACAAGTTTTACAAAGCTAGTTACACGTTAATGAAGTCTAAGCTAGAAACGACTATGCATGAGGTAGAGAAAACCATGAAGGATATCGTGGAAGATACAAAAATGGATGAGAAACACGTGGACGCAGCGGTCGATCATATGACTACAACCAAACAATTGAAAATTACCAATCACCTAGTTGTGGATGAGGGTATAGAGGCCGAGGTAAAGGTGAATATCAATAAGGAAATAAATCTCAGGTACAATGTTATAATTGTAATATGTATGATAATTATAGTTACGAGTGTATATCAATACAAAAGCATAAAGAAAGAACTCATGTAGCAGCAACTGAAGAACAGAAAATCAAAGAATCTCATTTATTCCTCACTTACAAAGGAAATGAAGAGTCCAAGAAAAATATTTGGTATCTTGATAATTGTGCTAGCAATCCTATGTGTGGCCAAAAAGAGTTGTTTGTAGAGCTAGATGAAATGATCTGTGGATGAGTAATTTTATGTGATAACTCACATATAGAGGTCAAAGGCAAATGCGAAGTCATGATTACTCAAAAGAATGGAGAAAATAAATACACATAAGATGTTTACTATGTACTAGCTATGAAAAGCAACATCATAAGTCTTGGTCAGTTACTAGAAAAATGCTATGAAGTGCAAATGAAAAAGTTCTCACTTGGCATCATAAATAAAAATGGAGAATTAGTTTCCCAAGTTGATATGAGACGAAATCGTCATTTCACCATTAACATTGAGTCACGAGAAGTAAAGTGCATGAAGAATGCAATAAAAATGATTCATGGTTGTGGCATTTGAGGTATAAGCTTATTGGATTTTCTAGCTTGAAGTTGTTATCAAGAAAAGATGAAGAATAGATTGCTAGAAATAAACCCTCCAAATTAATTGTCGAGACCTGCATCAAAGGAAAACAAAACAAAAATAGCTTTGAAGTTAGGAAATCTTTGAGAGTTATAAGTTCATTGCAGATTGAACACATTGACATAGCTGAGCTTTTCAACATACCATCACTTGGAGGAAACATGTACTACCTAACCTTTATTGATGGTTATAGCCGAAAGAGTTGAGTATATGTTCTTAAATAAAAATCAAAAGTATTGGATAAATTAAAAGAATTCAAAACAATGGTAGAAAAGCAAAGGGGTCAATACTTAAAAATATTCAGATCTGACAGAGAAGATGAGTATACATCAAATTTATTTGAATATTTTTGCAAGGAGCATGGTATCATTCATCAGTTACCAGTTAGATATATAGCTCAACAAAATAGAGTTGCAGAAAGAAAGAAGCACACTATTCTCGACATGGCAAGAAGCATGGTAAAATGTAAGCATTTACCAAGAACTTTTTGGGCCAAAAAAGTTGGTTGTGCAGTTTATCGGTTGAATTAATGTCCAACAAGTAGTGTGAGGAACATGACACTGAACGAAGCATGAAATGGTAAAAAAAACTAGGAATTGGCCACCTCAAGATTTTTGGATGCATCACATATGCCCACATTCCTAAGCAGACAAGAAATAAGCTCGATGACAGATGAGAATAGTGCATATTCATCAACTATGATTAAAGAAGTAAGGCTTATAGACTTTATAATCCCCTAACCAAGAAGATGATAATCTCAAGATATGTTGAGTTCGATGAAGCAAAAAACTAGAAGTGGAACCAAGAATAAAAAAAAGTTGAAAGATTATTTTTAAAGAAGATAAAGACATGATAACTTTATCAACTAAGATGAACAAGGTGATGATCAAGGTCTTCAACAAAATCTGATTGAACCATTTTCAACTAGCATAAGCAACAATAGTACCAAAATAGAAAATCATTAAGAACACCTAATTGAAGTTCGAAGAGCTACAAAGGAATAAGAGTACCAAAAAAGTACAAGAATTATGAAACTCAAAATATTTCACTTTTCTATTTACTTGCAAGCAGTGATCCAATAACATGAAGAAGCAATTGAAGATGATAAGTGGAAGAACTCCATGGATGAAGAAATTGCATCAATAGAAAAAAATGATACACTAGAGTTCACAAACCTACCAAAATGACTTAATCCAATTAGACTCAAGTGGGTGTACAAGATGAAGACCAATAAAGAATGAAAAATAGAGAAATATAAGGCGAGACTAGTTGCCAAAGTCTACAAACAAAGACAAGGAATAAACTATGATGAAGTATTTGCCCCATTCACAAGAATTAACACCATTAGATTTTTCACAACAGTTGCATCACTATAGAAATGGAAGATTTATCAGATGGACGTGAAATCATCAGTTCTAAATGGCTACCTAAAAGAAGAATTTTATATTGAGCAACCATCTAAGTACATTAAACAAGGACATTAAGATAAGGTCTACCACTTGAAGGAAGCGTTATATAGACTGAAGCAAGCACAAGAGCATCAAAAACAAGAATAAATGAATATTTCCAAGAGAACGGGTTCATAAAGAGTCTATACGAACATGCCTTATATACAAAGAAAAATAAAGATGATGATATCATGATCATGTGTTTATATGTTGATGACATGATCTTCACCTGAAACAACCCAGGTATGTTTCACGATTTAAAAAAAAAAACTATGACTAAAGAATTTGAAATGATAGATATTGGTGAGATGTTATACTTTCTTAAAAACGAGGTGAAGCAAATGGAAGAATGAATTTTCTTACCTCAAAAGAAGTACGTAAAGAAAATCTTAAATAAATTCAGAATGAAAGAATTCAAGCTGATAGTCACTCAAGCAGAACCATGCATGAAGTTAAGCGTTGATTCAACAAGAAAGTTGGTGAATACAATGTTATTTAAAAAAGTATGATTGAAAGTTTAAGGTATTTGACTATCACACAACTAGACATAACATACGATGTGGGACTGGTAAGCAGATTCATGGAGAAACCAAAACAAGATCATTGGCTTGCGGTAAAGAGAATTTTAAGATATGCCAAAGGTACGTTGGATCATGGTTCATTTTCATGATCATTAAAGAAGAAAAAATGATAGTGATTATCGGGATGGCATAGATGATAAAAAAGTATGGATATCTATTTTATATTGGTTGTGCAACATTTTCATGATCATTAAAGAAGAAAAAATGATAACTCTCTTTACATGTGAAGCATAATACATAGTCGCTGCAGCGTGCACTTGCCAAGCAATCTGGTTGAAGAGTATTTTGGACGAGCTAAGTTTTGCACAAGGACCAACTACAATATATGTTGACAATAAGTTCACTATATCTATTGCAAAGTATAATGTCTCCCATAGCCGAAGCAAGCATATCGATACGAAGTATCACTTTATACGATAGCAAGCGCAGAACAGAAGATCAACTTGTAAACATTTTTATGAAGCCATTAAAAGTTGATACATTTCCCAGACTCAAAGAAAATTTGGTATGACAAATCAAGTTTGAACGGGTGTTAGAATTTAATCTTGATTAAAAATTTTAAGATGTCATAATATAATAGTGTAAAAAATATCTTAAAAAGATCTAGAGTATGGCATGGTCTAGATAATTCTTGAAAAGTTGAATATGACAACTGCTAGAAGCTTCATGAAGGTTATTACAAGATTAATGACTAAGGAGATATTATGGAAGGAAACATGTGGAGATTAAAGAAGAAGTGATAGCAATTCTATAGAAATCAAGAAGCTAGTAGAAATATCTAGAATTAGTATTAATAATATATTAGTTTCTAGATTTTAACTATATCGGTTATCAATGCCTATATATATGGGCAACTTGTAGGCTTTAGTACATGAAATCAAACTTGAGTTGAAAATAATGTGTGTGAAAGTTAGAAACAAAGTTTTCCTTGGTCTGTAGTAAATTTGCAGTAACAAGTAACTTGTAATTCGATTACTTGTGTAATAATATTAGTGTTTTACAAATTATATTGAGTGCCCACTCTACGCTTCCAACATCACCCAGATGAGCAACAAGTCTCCACCACCAAGCCTACCAAACCTCATGCTTTTTCTTCCCATGAACAAGAGTCTGAAGAAAAAGAAAATTCTTTTTTTGATTCTTCATTCTCTGATCTTTTCTCAGACACATTTGAAACCCCATTATCCTAGAAACCTTGAACAATTGAATCTAAAGCTTGTTCTCTCACTGCCTATGTGAATCTTCTGCTATAAAATCGCTCACTATAGGCGATTTCAATGAGAAAGCAATCGTTGTTGTTGTTGTTGAAAATGAAAATGTTGAGGGTATAGAAAACACAAACAAGTAGTCATTTTAGCGAGTTCTTACTGAAAAAGATGAGATTATTTTACTTAAAAAATTGTTTGATTATTTGAAGAAGAGTGAAGTTGATGACAGTGGTTCTATTAATATGGCCAGGTTTTACGAGTATATTAAATAATTCATTCATACTCAAATCATCAAGGTTCAGTTGTCGGATAAGATCGAGCTATTGAAAAAAATGTTTAAAAACAATCAAGATCATGTTTTTATACATGATTCGCACGAGAAACAAGTTTTCAGGTTATGTAATAAGATATCGTGCATTAAAGATTCTGCGAGAAAATCTATTACAACCATCAATCATTTGTTTGTCTATTTGTAAAATCGAGTTTAACTTGTTTGATGCAGGCTATGAAGATGATCTTGCAAGTTTTTGATTTTTTAGATCGGGTATGGCTGAGATTATGGGTGGTTGTGAAAGTGGAGCAATCCTGAAGAAAAAATTAATGAAACTTATAGTTACTGAGTATGTGTTGATCATTCATCGTAACTTGTTAAGAAATGAAAAGATTCGGTTCATTATTGATTGTTAAGTATGAAGCTAAGTAGGTTTTCATTTTTCATATGGTTGTTTTGTCATGGAATTTAGTTTCTTTTTGTGATGGCTTTTGTTATAGGTATTATGTGCTTGTTTATGTTTTTAGATTTTTCTTTTATTTTTATAAATAAAAATCTTCATTATTCTTACGTGGTCAAAAAAATAAAAGAAATTTTCTAGGGAACCTGGTATGGATCTTAAATTAATCTGTGAATTATCATCAAGCCCGTTTATGAAATTTTTGTGGTATAAAGATGAACCTAAAAATTGGACACCTGATAATAAGTATTGAAAAAAATAAATTTTAAGTAGAAAAAAATTAATTTGCTTCAAATTGCCCCATAGTAACAAATTTTAGAAAAGAACAAATTTTAAGAGTAAACATAAATAAATTAATTTTCTTGTAAATTGAGCCCTAATTACAAGTGTTGGAAAAAATTGAATTTTAAGAGTAGAAAAAACAAATTAATTTACTTGTAAAACGGACACCTACTAAAAAATATTGAAAAAATGAATTTCAATAATAGACAAAAATAAATTAATTTACTCATAAATTAAACCTCTAATAACAAATATTTTGAATGCTTTAATATGAGCTTTGAGCAGGTTCCCTTCTACCTAGGCCCAAATACTTCCCTGATTGTCATGAGAATTAACCCATTAAATATATAAACATATCTAACAAAATAAATTTTCTATAACAAAGTGAAGTACTTTTTTTGTTTACAATATGTTGGTACAATTGATTTAAAAATTTTAATTCAACTCATTAGTTACTGTACAAAACACCCTTAAATTTGTAGCTTTAAGTCATCTTGTGAGATGAAACAAATCCTAAAGTTGGTTGGGCTTATCTTTGTGTGTAGGGGTGTTCATATCAGGGTACCCAAGATTTTTGGGTACCAAAAATTTAGCTTGTGACCGGCCCATAAGAACTGAGTACTCGTAAAATTTGTATACCCGCAAAATCAGATACCGGGTACCCTATTCGCTTTTTTTATATTTTTGAAAATTTAAAAATTTAAAAAAATCACATAGAAAACATATAAAATTTACAATTTTATAATACATACTTCAAATAGAAAAATTAGTGCTTCGAAGTGGCATGGTTTAATGCCTCGCGTGCTTCAATTCTCCCATTGCTGCATGGAGATAGTATTTAAATAATACTATATACTGTGTAGTTTAGAAAAATAATACTATGTAGTATGTATTGTGTAGTTATAGTAGCTCATCCTATGAATTCGCACTTTATGTTCTATTTTCTCACATTGATTTAAAATACAATCATACTGCTTTAATTTTCCCACTCCTATGTAATGACAATTATACTGTGTAGTTCATCCTATGGATTGAGTGTTTTTTCTTCGAATCTCATATTGGTAAATTAATATAAATATTTTTGAAAATTTTAAAATTTAAAAGTAAATAATACAAGCATAAAAAGAATTTAGGGATTAGAGTAAAAATAGTAAGAACCCAAAATAAAATACAATTTAAAAGTAAAAAAATATATAATAATAAAAGTACCGGGTAGAGTCGGGTACCCGAATATGAATATTTTTTGGCTCGGACCCGACCCAACGACCCGTGAAAAATCACGAGTCGGGTACCCGTCCCGAAAAATTCGGGTATTTTTATTGAATACCCGGTAATTTTAAATTTGATAGGCGGGTCAACGGGTCAAATAGTTCAGGCCGAGTATTTTTTTAACACCTCTACTTGTGTGATCTCTATTACGACCTTAAATGGTAAAGAATGGATAGAATATGTACTATTTCTGTTAGATAAAGATAACTAGTTTGCTGATATTACTATAGAACATCCGGAATCAACGTAATACATTTATCTATGATGGAAACAGGGTTTTAAATCTCGGACCAAAATTGAGATCTCGGCCGAGAAGTTTCGAATTACCGTTGTCCGAAATTGGTTTTGGCGAAAATTATGGTAGATAACGGATTTACGTTGGTAACAGTCCGTTGCGGCTGCAATTTAATGTTGAAACGGTCGATAGCGGCAATAACGGGTCGATATTCCCGAGTTTTGAACAATTCAGTAAAAATGGGTAAATTACATGGAGTGACATTGAACTTTTTAAAGTTATCAGTTTGGCCTCAATACTTTAACCCGTATTCAAATTGATCCTTTAAACTTTCAAAACTTCTTGATTAAGCCTTTAAGTTTCAATTTTATCTCAATTAAGTCCTTAAAGATTTGATTTTTTGTTAAATCTAGTCCTTAAACATTATATTAATTTTATTTTTCTTTTACTTAATAATAAAATTAGAGTATATATTGAATATAAGTATTGGAAAAGAAAATCAAGTAAATGAGAATAAAGACTTATATTTAATGTGGTATAATTGTTTATTAATAATATTATAATTATTTAATTTTTATAATATGTTTATTGTTTATTATTAGTTTTTATAATATGTAAATGATAGTTAAGGTATCAAAACAATAAAGCAGGAATAGGTGAGTACTATTTATGTAGTAAAAAGTTAAACCCTGCACTCTAACCCTATTTTTTAAACCTTAAATTTAAATCTTAAACTCTAAACTTTTAAAATTAAACCTCACACCTTAAACCAAGATTTAAATCTCGGAATGATACCGAAATCGCGGCCGATATATTGCGGTCGCAGTCCGAAACCGATATTTTTGATTTCGCGGTGAGAAACAGAATTACACCAATAGCGGCGGATTGAGACCGCAATCGCAGCTGTAATGGTCAAAAACGGCAATAACGGACCGTTATATCCGATATTCACTGAAGAAAATGAAACAGAGACCGAAAGTCTGAAACAGAACATGGCGAGGAAGAAGAACAGGCGTATAAAATTTTGGGGAATTTGGATAAATTACATGACGTAACATTGAACTTTTTAAAATTCTCAGTTTGGCCTCAATACTTTAACTTATATTTAAATTGATTCCTTAAACTTTTAAAACTTCTTGATTAAGCCTTTAAATTTATATTTTATCATAATTAAGTCCTTAAAGATTTGATTTTTTGTTCAATCTAGTCCTTAAACATTATATTAATTTTATTTTCCTTTTACTTAATAATAAAATTAGAGTATATATTGAATATAAGTATTGGACTTATATTAGACTTATATTTAATGTGGTATAATTTTTTATTAATAATATTATAATTATTTAATTTTTATAATATGTTTATTTTTTATTATTAGTTTTTATATATATTTTATTATTTATTAGTATTATTAATTATTTTTATTATACTAATATTTTTTTATTTTTTGTTTAGGTTTAGTCACATGTTTAGTCCTTTTATTGGTTCACATTGTTTATTTAGACATATTCATATGATTTTATTAATTTTAAATTTGATAGGCGGGTCAACGGGTCAAATAGTTCAGGCCGAGTATTTTTTTAACACCTCTACTTGTGTGATCTCTATTACGACCTTAAATGGTAAAGAATGGATAGAATATGTACTATTTCTGTTAGATAAAGATAACTAGTTTGCTGATATTACTATAGAACATCCGGAATCAACGTAATACATTTATCTATGATGGAAACAGGGTTTTAAATCTCGGACCAAAATTGAGATCTCGGCCGAGAAGTTTCGAATTACCGTTGTCCGAAATTGGTTTTGGCGAAAATTATGGTAGATAACGGATTTACGTTGGTAACAGTCCGTTGCGGCTGCAATTTAATGTTGAAACGGTCGATAGCGGCAATAACGGGTCGATATTCCCGAGTTTTGAACAATTCAGTAAAAATGGGTAAATTACATGGAGTGACATTGAACTTTTTAAAGTTATCAGTTTGGCCTCAATACTTTAACCCGTATTCAAATTGATCCTTTAAACTTTCAAAACTTCTTGATTAAGCCTTTAAGTTTCAATTTTATCTCAATTAAGTCCTTAAAGATTTGATTTTTTGTTAAATCTAGTCCTTAAACATTATATTAATTTTATTTTTCTTTTACTTAATAATAAAATTAGAGTATATATTGAATATAAGTATTGGAAAAGAAAATCAAGTAAATGAGAATAAAGACTTATATTTAATGTGGTATAATTGTTTATTAATAATATTATAATTATTTAATTTTTATAATATGTTTATTGTTTATTATTAGTTTTTATAATATGTTTATTTAATTTTTATTATTTATTAATATTATTAATTATTTTTATTATACTAATATTTTTTATTTTTGTTTAGGTTTATTCACATGTTTAGTCATTTTCTTGGTGCACAATATTAATTTAAAATATTCGTATGATTTTATTATCCAAACTAAACTAAACAAATCACAATACAATCTAGAATTCTTTAAACAAAATCACTTTCACTTTCAAATTCATATTAATAAAAGTCCATAAGTGTTAAAAAATATTCTAAAAATCATTGAAATTGAGTTTTTATAATTATAATTAGTATGTTTTACAATAAATTGTGCAAAATTTAAAAAAAAAATCACGACCGCGATACCTGCAGTGACCGTAATACCCTTCATTATATCCGAAAACGTGATAATCGCGACGCGACCGAAAACGCGACTGGGACCGTGATTTAAATCCTTGGAAGGAAATCTATAACCGGTGGAGCTTATTATTATGAACACTAAATGTCTACAATATAATTATGTTTCAGCTCATGATCTTCAAGTTTCTCATGATTCAGTAGCTCTTAATAGTCGTTCAAAATGTCTTTTTGTGGGTATTATCAAAATCAATATAAACTATGCTTATATTCCAAATACAGGTGTTGCAGCTATAGGACTGGTTGCTTAAGACCACAGTGGTTTGTTTATTTCTTACCATGCTCGTCCTTTAATGGCATTACAGAAAGCAGAGATGGTTGAGGGGTGAGAGTCTATAGTTGGTCTCACGTTTGTGGTAGAGGAAAGATGGCCCTCGATTATTTTAGAAGGTGGTGCATCTATTGTGGTCCAATAAATTTTGAATAATGCGGCTGATTTATCTATGGCGGGATTGATTCTTCATGATGCTCATCGTCTACTTTCTTGAAATGTTGGGTTACATATCTAATATATTCATCGAGAATATAATTGAGTTGCTCATGAACTTTCTAAACGGGTGTTATCATGTACTTCATCATCTTGATTTTATTTTGATTATCCTTCTTGTATATCGAACGGATGCCATTTACAATTAATCTTAAAACATATCTTATAAATAATTTTTAAATTTTTCCATAGCAAATCAAGTACATTTTTTTATTTATATTTTAGGTAAACTACAATTGGTCACTTATATTTTTATATCTATTCATTTTTACTTATCAAATTTAAAAACGTAACATCTTGGTCACTTACATATAGATTTATAATGTTTTTATCATTTGTACACTAAAGGTTGTTATTTTGATGATGTGACATGTTAGGTAAATGGGTTAACTTTTAATTTTACCTCTAAACTTTAGATAAAATATTAATTTGAGCCCTAAACTTTAGATAAAATATCAATTTTACCACCGATCACTACCGTCACCAAAATTTAACCTATGAATCTAAGCAATGCGCAATAACTAATTATTTGTGAAATAGGACTATTGTTGAACTCATTTAAGAAGATTTGTAACTTTATGTGTTTGTTTATTAACTTATAGTAGTAGTCGTACAATAATCAAGGTTAATCGAACACAAAATCTGTGGGTTATTAAAAAAATTTACTGAATCGAACAATATACACCTACAAAAAACAACTGTGGAAGAAATGACGATGTAAGCATTCGAAGGGAAAATCTAGAGGTTTTCCTTCTCTTTCATAAAAACGGTAAACAATGAAGGAATCAACGATGTAGGGTTTTGATTAGAGTGAGATGTTGAGACAAGCATTTGTGAGATGTAGGGTTTTGAAGAGAAAAAGGCTCGACTTGGGGTTCACCTGGAGCACCCATGTCGAGTTAGTCATTCCTTGTGAGCTTTGAGGACTTGAAGGCCTGACTTGGGGATCACCTTGATCACCCAAGGTCGAATTAGGCATTCCTTGAGAGCCTTGAAGATGTAAAGACTCAACCAAAGGATCATTAGGATTACCTTGGTATCCCAAGTCAAGATAGGCTTGCCTTGGAGCTTTAAAGACATGGAAGCTAAACTTGGGTATCACCTTAAGTCGAGTTGGCACTCTTTAGAGCCTTTAAGATGTAGTATAAAAAGTGTAGTATCAACCTTCCCTTTGTTAAAACCTTTTTCTATTAGAAAATTTGATAATCTTTCATACCAAGCTTTGAGAGCTTGTTTCAAACCATATAAAGCTTTTGAAAGTTTAAAAACATGGATTGGATATTTTGGATCTTCAAAACCGGGTAGTTGTTCAATATACACTTTTTCATTTACAAAAACATTTAGAAAAGCACTTTTAACATCCATTTGAAAAAGCTTGAATTCATGATAACATGCACATGCAAGCAACATCCTAATAGCTTTCATTCTAGCTATGGTTGCATAGGTTTCATCAAAATCAATTCATTCTTCTTGAGTGTAACCTTGAGCAACAAGTCTAGCCTTGTTTCTCACTATGTTACCACTCTCATCTAGTTTGTTTCTAAAAACCCATTTAGTACCTATAGTAGATTTATTACTAGGCCTATCAACTAATGTCCCAACTTGACTCCTCTCAAATTGATTTAACTCTTCTTGCATAGCCAATATCCAATAATCATCATTTAATGCTTCTTTTATATTTTTAGGGTCTATGCATGAGATAAATGCAACATAACTACATGCATTTCTAAGAGAGGATCTAGTGGTTACTCCTTTGGATGAATCACCCAAAATCTCACCACCTTTGACATAGTTGAACTCCCTTGGGTAAGTGACCTCCCTTTCCTCTAGAGACATGTCCTTCAAGGCTTCTAGAGGTGGATCTTGTGGTTCTTCTTTTGTTTGAACTTCATCTACCTTTGATGATTGTCCTCCACCATAATTGGCATAAAAAATTCCTACATCATCATTATCACAAGTATCCTTCCCGAAAGGAGGTTATCATCGAAAGCAACATGAATTGACTCTTCAACCACTAAATTTATTTTGTTAAATACTCAATAGGCTTTAGAGTTTAAAGAGTAACTTAGAAAAATTGCTTCATCAGTTTTTTCATCAAATTGACCTAAATTGTCTTTTCCATTGTTTAAAACAAAACATTTTCATCCAAAAGGATGAAAATAGCTAATGTTAGGCTTTTTATTTTTGAAAAGCTCTTAAGGTGTTTTCTTTAAAATTGGCCTAATCATTACTTGGTTGACAATGTAACAAGCGGTATTTGTGGCTTCCGCCCAAAAATACTTAGGCAAATTGTTTTCACAAAGCATGGTTCGAGCCATTTCTTCTAAAGTTCCATTTTCCTCTCAAAAACCCCATTTTGTTGAGGTGTGCGAGGAGCCAAAAAATTATGGTTGATTCTATTTGGGTTGCAAAACTCTTCAAAACCAAGATTTTGAAATTCGGTTCCATGGTCACTCCTAACATGAGAAATGGAGTAACCAACATCATTTTGGTTTGCTTTTGAAAACGTGGTGATTTTTTCTAAAGCCTCATCCTTGGTACTTAAAAAGAGAATCCAAGTAAATCTAGAGTAATCATCAACTAAAACAAATGCATATTGTTTTCCACCCAAGCTCATAGTTCTAAGAGGGCCAAAAAGATCTATATGGATCAATTGTAAAACTCTACTTGTAGATACATCATCAATAGATTTAAAAGAAACTCTTTTATGTATGCCTTTAGCACATGTATCACAAATTTTATCAAGAGAAAACTTGATTTTAGGCAAACCTCTTACTATATCATTTGAATTCAATTTTTCCAAATCACTCATGCTTGCATGTCCTAGTTTTCTATGCCACAACCAAGAATCATGCTCATCTTTTGCAACAAAACATTCATTTGAAATATGAATGTCATCTAGATGCACCATGTATATATTTCCTATACGATGACCAATAAGCACAATTTTGTTAGATGCAATGTCAATGATTTTGCAACCATTTAAATCAAACATGACATTGAAACCTTTATCACATAATTGGCTTATGCTTAAAAGATTATGCTTAAAACCTTTGACATATAAAACATTATTAATGAGTATAGAAGAGTGATCACCAATAGAACCAATTCCTTCAATGTGGCCTCTGGGGTTGTCACCAAAAGTCACTACCCCTTAACTTTTTTGTTTTAGCTCCAAGAATCGACTTGTCTTCGGTCATGTGTCTTGAGCATCCACTATCAAGGTACCATGAGTTTGACTTGAAGTTTTGGCCTTATAGCAATGCTTCCCCTACAAACATAGAATCAAGTCTTGATTTTTGGTACCCAAATTCTTTTGGGCCCATGAGTATTAGCTCCCAAAATCTTGGTTCCCTTGGGAATCCAAGAAGCAATAGCATCAATGTTATTAGAAGTAACAAGTTCCTTAGGAACCCAAAAACTTCTAATTTTCTTACCATTAGAGGGCCTTTAGAAGCCTCTATGTTTGTATCCATTAAAGTTTACATTATGGAATTGATGTAGGTACCATCCCTCTAAAGTGTGACAATACTAGTGTTATTTGTATCATTAAAAATCCCATCCAACATTCTAAAACCAAGCATATAGAAATAAGACATCATTTCATTAAAGATCATGTCTTGAAAAATGATGTTGTTCTAGAGTTTGTAGATACCTTGCACCAATTAGCAGATATCTTTACCAAATCTTTAGATAAAGAGCGTTTTTGGTCTCTTAGGAGAGAGTTAGGGCTTACTAGCCTTTCTTGAATGGTTGCACTTAAAATCTTGCTTGAATTTGGTTGATATTCATGTTTGTGTGATCTTGTTCATAAATGCATTTATTCAAGTTGTTAAGGGGAGTTTGTATCTGTTCTTGCCAATTCATGATGATCTCATAACATAATCATGCATAACAGTTCGAGTAAAATCAAATTTTTGGGTCCTTTGCAGCTAAATCTGTCAAATTTGGTCAGAGAGTATCGATACGGGGGTAGCAGTATCAATACAGGGTATCAGGGGAAGCGTTTTAGTACAAATGAGTCTAAACCAGTACGAGTCGAGGATCAATATGGGTGATCCCATACCGGTACACGATTTTGGTATGCATAAAGTGCATATCGGTATGTGTATCTGCTGGAGCCATAAATAAGGGTTTCTTTATTCAAATCAAACACAAACTTTTTCTTTTTAAAATCCTAGCCGAAAACTCTATATAAACTCTTCAAATCTCTCAATTTTTCATCAAAATTTATCAAATCTCTTTGGGGGCTTTTTATTTCAACTTCAAACCCAAGCTATTCTCATCAATCTTTGTGCACAACGTCTCATCATTTATCCATTCATCCATACTCAAGGTAAAAACTTATTTTCATACTATTTCGAATTTCTCTATATTTGTATAGCTTTTAGGTTTAAATCTTGTATATTTAGGATGTATATATCCATGTTTTCACAAATTTTACAAAAAAAATTTCAAAATTGATAATTTTTGGTTCGAATATAAAATTATACTAGTATAAGTTTTTCCTATTTTCAAAATTTTAAGTTACTTAAATTTTTCTTTATATTTGTATATGATTTTAAACTATACAATATAGATTTTTATACTACCTTAATCATTGGATTGACTTATTGGATTGAATTTGATGTGTATGCATACGTGTGTTTTTTATTGTTTGAATTTTGCAAGATTTTTAACTATGCATCCTAAGAAACGATCTAGAAAAGATTTGAGTGATAGTTCTTCCAATCCCAATCCCGAAAACCATGGTACCAAACCTAATCTCAACCAACTTTTTATCCATTGTTTTAATGATCCGGAATATCCAAATGCAATGGAATATTTTAAACAATTTCAAACTTTCAAAATCCGTCTTGAGCGTGTTGTTGATTTTTCCTATATGTGCTCTGATGAATTTAATTTTAGATATCTTGGTTTGATGAGCCAATGGAAATTTATGAATTTTTTAAACATACCCGGTTTCTTTAGAAAAATCTTGTTCGTATTTTCTACTCTAATGCCTGGTGTATTTTAAACCGAGAGAAAAATAAAACCATAGCCATTGAGTCTTATCTTATGGGAAAGAAATTTACTATTGATTCAACACAAATTGTCGATCTTTTGGGGATGGAAGATGTAGGTATGGATGATGAATTTTTTTTGTCAAATCTATGCTGGCTCAGTAACCGTTCTTGCTGCCCATGAGCGTTTCCTTCACTTTCTCATCACTTGGTGGTTTTGACCATCCGGTGGTAAAAGGTCTACCATTCGCAAGATGGATGACTTTTGGCTTCATTGCTTCTGTGAGGGAAAACGTTCAAACTTTGCCCAAATCATGTTCGTCGAGTTAGTCTACCTAGTCCAAAACCGTCATACCACCCTCGTCACCTCATTCACCTATGGCACTATTCTTAGCTTCTTGTTTTATAAGCTTGGGATCGATTGTTCTCTTGACCTTGGAGTTCTTCTTACCGACCATATTGATGATCGATCTCTCTAGTGAGCCAAGTTCACCTTCTACAATGGAGAATGGATTCGTAATACGGATCTTCCAGGTGATGCTCTCATAGATCCAGTTGAGAACGTCTCTATTGCTCCAGTTGCTCCACCTTCCCTCGATGCTCTCATAGCTTGCCTTGATGGGAAGTTTGTTACCATGGATACTAGGTTTGACACCATTGATGCTCGTTTGACCTCTATGGATTCTAGAGTGACCTCCGCTGAGAATCGTGTAGCTTCCATGGACATGACTCTTACGCTTTTCATACTGAATGCCATGGTCATGCTCTTAGCGATGAGGATGAGGAAGAAGATGAGGATGAAGATGATGAGGATGACTCTTAGGCGTTGCATTCCTTCTCATTCATATCATATCATATTTTATTGGGATTTGAGTTTATGCACATTTGTTTCTTTTGAATTTCCTATGACATTATGATTTATGCTTTGGTTATGTTTTTAAGTTTAAGTTGGATTTTATGTTGTCTTGAATATTATGCCTTGATTTTATAATATCTATGTTGTTTGATTATCTTTGGAGTTATATTGCTTTATACTTGTGTTTATTTGCCCAATTGATTTTGATTTAACAAAAAGGGGAAAAGTGTGGGATATAAATTTTTTAAAGGTTTTTCAAAAACAAACTATCTTTTATTCTTAAAGAAAGGGGGAGTGAACTAAAAATTTATTTTGGTTTTGTTATATCAAAAAGGGGGAAATTGCTAAACCTATATTTGATTTTGATATAACAAGGAATATTTTGTAAAAAGGAACAAATTTTTAAATTATTTAATTTACTCACTAAATTGACAAAAAATTGAACTTAAATACTTTCTAAGTCAAAACCTTAAACCCTAAATATTTTCCAAGTGTTTTGGTACTCAAAATAGCCAATTTAGTACAGGAGTACCGATACGTTTCGCTATTGGAAAACTGATTTATGTTTAAAGGCTATAAGGTACCGATATGGCTATGCGCGTATCGATATGCCCTTTTGAAACTTGAAACCAAATTGCTATGGAGTGTCGGTACATCTTATAGCTTACCGATACGGGGGTTAAATTTTTTCCAAATCTTTGTATTTATTATCCGACCGTTGCTTTGTCAGTTTTATTGGAACAATAAGTTTTCAAAAATGGTTATGCGTACCGATACCCTCAAAGACGTATCGATACGACTTTTTGATAAAAAATTTCAAGGATTCTAGTGAGCAAAATCGGTATTGACACGGTACAAAACGTACCGATACCCTTTGTAAGATTTTCACTCTGTATCTATACGGATGGTCTCGTATTGATACCCTTTTGTTGCAACGTCATTTTCTTCTTATGGCAGGTACCGATACGAGTCTTCGTGTATCGATACCTAGTATTGTCAAACAGCATTTATTATGGGAAAAATGTAGCCCAACAGCTATAATCAATATCCCAACTATCCAAACGGCTAGAAATCAATTAGGGGTATAAATTCAAGTCTCCAAAGCTTCTTCAAGAGCCTTTTATTTCCAAATCTTGTAAACCCACTTGAGTGATCTCAAATTGTAATCTTTTTATTCAAGTGTTAGGGTTGAGTGAACCTTAATTTTGCAAACTTTTCTGTCTTTTTGAGGTTTTCTTAGTTTGCTAGGGTTGTAATTTTCTTTGTGAGTGTTCTTAAGGTTTTGGGGTATAAACCTTAAGGGAGTTGTAAGGTTATCTCCTTGAGCCTAAAAAGGAAAGCAAATCTAGTGGATTTGAGAAATCCTTAGCATGGATAGCTAAGGTAGTGGATGTAAACCTTATTGAGAAGTTTGAATCACTCTAAATTTGTTGCCTTTGCAATTTGGTGGATGCTAAGGTAGTGGATGTAAACCTTATTGAGAAGTTTGAATCACTCTAAATTTGTTGCTTTTGCAATTTGCTTCCACCAAAATTTTAATTGCCAATACACCCCCTCTTAGTGTAACACTCCAAATTTTGCCCTAATTTGAAAACCTTAATTTAGAAAATCCCTAATTTAGAAACCCTATAAATTTAGAAAATTTTGGTTCAAAATCCTAATTTTAACTTAATTATTAATTAGGGATTAAACTGTATTTCAGTGACCTTTTTGAATTAAAATCAAAATTTTGGAGCTAATATGTTAAGTGGGTAAAGATGGGACACTTCCCTTGTGATTTACTCAAACTTTGGTTTTTAACCCTATCTTATGATTATATCGACCCTGGAAAACTTTGTTTTTAGCAGCCGCATCGCATCTCCTCTCTCTTTTGCTCTGCATTTTAAACTCATCACCCTTTTCCAAAGAATTTTCTGATCAAAGCTCTGACTTAGCCTCTTTATCATTTGTTTCTTCGTTTGAGGACACCCGTGCATTCTCCGTTTAATCTCAATTAAAACCTAATCATTGTTGACCTTGCATCAGCCATTTTTTGTGAGGACGTGGGTAAAACCATTCGATTTCTTGTGCCGTCGTTCGTTTCTTGCTCTGATCGTTTCTTGATCCGATCTTATGTAGGTAAGTCTTGAATCCATGTTTATGGTTTTAAATCAGTTTTTGAGTTATGTTTTATGGTTTAATTTGGGGTTTTGTTTGTGTTGTGGTTATCATTTTGTGCTTTCGATGATCTACCACTGCCATCCTTGTCGTTGTTTGGTTGTGCTGCCATTGCCACCTTGTTGACTGTCATCGTTGTGCATCCATAGTCGTGACTTTTGGGTTCTGTAAACCTTAG
The DNA here is from genome assembly GCA_019671005.1 of Hibiscus mutabilis. Taxonomy (NCBI): domain Eukaryota; kingdom Viridiplantae; phylum Streptophyta; class Magnoliopsida; order Malvales; family Malvaceae; genus Hibiscus; species Hibiscus mutabilis. Next base: position 32,579,045 of record CM033750.1, on the reverse strand, counting down.
TTTCAATTTGCAGGAGTGTGAATAAGTTGTGGGGCTGTGAGAGTTTTAGTGGGGTCCATGAGATGGAAATTTTGGAATCCCCAAGAATGAGATGGCCCAACATAGCTTGTTTGAAGGACTCAAATCGTGGGAGCCTAGCTTCAAATGTGAACCTATATGGTGAACCAAACCGAGTGAGTCAATGACCCGAATTGGACCTTTGATCTGAACTGAACCAATTATGTTGACCAGTGGGTCGAACCGGACCATTGACTTTTGACCGAATCACCTATTGATAGAATCAGACCCGTTTGACTGACTTGTTTGACCTTGGACTGTTGACTTTGACCACTTTGACCGTTAAGCAGTCAAGTTAATGTTGACTTTGACTTTTTGTTAGGATTGACTTTGATCTTTAACATAGAGTTTACTTTTTTGAATAACCTTTATCTTAACCTTTTTCGACGTCTTGAGCCTGAATCCGCTACCTGTTTCGTCAAATTCAAACTCGAAAGCCAGGTTTTACTAAATTACAATTAATTTGTACTTAACAATTTCAGAAGAATTGACTAGTAGTTTGACCTGAGTTATTCTCGCGTTCAGGTATCGACTCTAAGGCTGTCGAGCTACCTCCTCCTCATCTGATCTAGTTTGACCGTGTATACTCTTCGAGGTTTTCACGTGAGTGTGCTTTCAGTTTAGTTCTTATGTTTATAGTTGGTGGCTTAGTGTTAATAATAAATATTAATGTAGTGGTTTTACCTCATAGGTTCTGATTCAGCTAAGCTTGAGTATGAGACTCGTCCTTCTCAGCGTTATAGCTACTGTTGTCTAAGGTGTGTCTCTTCCTGTGTTATTAACTTACGTTTTTCTTTCGGCGTTTTAAATAAATTTTTCTATAACTTTTGTGTGCATAATTTATTGTGATTGGGTGAACGTTTTCGGACATCATGCATAACATGTCATATTGTGATTTATCAAAAAATCAAACTTACCAAAATTATGAAATATCAGATTTATTGAGTTGTGAAACATTGGATTTATAAGATTGCCCAACTTGAATTTTAACAATTCAAGTTTCGAATGAGATTCAAATTTTAACATCAGCATTATAACATTGGGGGTATATGGATTGAGATTGTTCGGGGAAGATTAGCGGCTCCACCCTGCGAGCTAAACTCTATTTCGGATCAGTAGTTACACCATTCGGGCTGAGTCCACTTCAGATGGTGACGATTGAGAGAGTAGGTTCTGGGGAACCTTACTCTTGGGTCGATGTATCGGAGATTGGGTACTGAGATTTCATGTGCATCAGACATTATTTCAATATGATCAGATTTATTGTGATTTAATGTGTTTTCAAATGACTATCAGAAAATTGAATAATGTTTTGATTTTGTGTTTGTTTGCACTTTAGAGACACACTAAGCTCTTTAGCTTACACCCCCATAGTCTTTCTCTTTCAGATATACTCAGACCCTTAGGCGACTCAGTACTTGGAGCATCTCATGTTTTACTCGGATATTTAATTATCAGTATGAACTATTTTACTTAGACTTTCAGATTATTATTTTATGATTTGGGACATTTATGTAATCAGACTTTCGGACATTATATTTTGGGATTACATTTCCGCATACATCTTTAGATTTTAATTAGATGCTTTATTAAATATTCAGAATATGTTTTAATGGTTGAGTTTCATAAATCTTTGAGATATTTTACGATTATTATTATTTATTTATTTATTATATTGTTTTATAATTAAGTAAATCTAAAATGTGTTACTTGAGAGATAAGTTTTCAAACGCGACTTTCTAGATTAGACACATTTCTTCTGGGCCAGGTTTAGAGGGTTACACTTGACCTCTTGCATTGATTGTTCATCCCAACACATAGTTAAGTGTATCTTGGGACAACTAGTACCATCATTCTTTTAAAAGTTAAGGACCTTGAAATCAGGTGGAATAACCAAATCAGGGAATAGGCAGAGCTCTCTTGCATCCAAGTTGATGGAATTGTCAACATCCCCTCTAATCCTTATCACTTTCTCAAGTTTATCTTCCAACTACTCAAGTCTTGATTTCTGAGTTTGTCCAATTCTTTCCAAATTTTTTGTCCATGATAAACTTCAACTGAATCTCAGGTTATAGCCATAGAACCCCAAGAATTTTAGATCATGAAAGGTAATGTAATGTTGTTAAATGATAATGTCATGTTAAATATACAAAGAATGTGCAGTGCAATGCAATACAATGCAATGCTAAAATGTAAACATGTATGCAATAAGGTAATGATTCCAAAAGTGATCCCCATAGAACAACTTTCATTGCGAGTAAAAGTTTCCGTTTACATCAGATATTAGATATTTACAAATAACGGTGAGCCCTATCTCCCAACTTCCTAATTTCTCTTAAAAGCACGATCAACTTCCCTCTATGGTCTATTGTTGGATCAATATTTTGACTTAACGACATCGTTGTGTTGGCCAAGTCTGCCACTTTTTGAGCCATTTCACGTGCTTGGGTAACATCAACCCTCATGTCATTGTCCCTTTCTTGTATTTCTTGTTTAGACTCTTGCAACTTAGAACTCAGTTCCACAATGCTTTCACATGAAACTTGCTTGATTGCTTCAACACAAATCTGCACGTGCGTAACAAACTTCTAAGCTCATATGTTTGCTCTTTCAGTGCTGTATTTTTTGACTGAGTGATATTTGATTCGCCCTCACACTGTTGTATACCCGTACTCAAAATCTTGTTCATTGCTAGATTACTTTTCCACTCATCATTGAGTATGTTGCATCGGCTTTTGGCTTCCTTCCAATTGCGTGACAACAACTTGGCTTGATTTTTGCTTATCTTGCTCCTCTTCTTCTAATACTCTAAGTCATTTTTTAGCTGAACGACCCCGTTCTTCATGTAACAACGGCCCCGCCCCGCGGTCGGGTGTGCTGACGCGTTCTTACGAAAATTAGATTTGGTTTTGGATGGAGTCGCCACCAATCTTTTTAATTTAGGTGAGATTGGATCACCTGAAAATCTGGTTGCTTTAATAAAACCTTGTTTTTGTCATTTTATTAAAATAACGAGTTTCGGTCTACGAACTAGAAAAACAGGTTCGGGAGTTAGTTGCGTGTGGGGAAGGATGAGCACCCGCACAACGCCCAAAATTGGTACCTGGCCGATTACAAATTTTCTTAATGAAGGAAATTAATAATTTGAGTTTAATTTAAAATTTGTGATCCCTTAAAATATTTAAAAGAATATTTTTGTATGAAGAAAATTTACGCCCCTACACCCGGGGCATAATTTTCGGTTAGATTCCCGAGTAAGGGAACCTATTTTGAAAATTATAGTTTAGAAATAAAGATGATATTTTTCGATAGAGATTAACGGAAAGCGACACATCTTACGTTCGAGGTACGTTTTTCACAATAATCCCTAAAAAAGGTTTTTTAATTTAAAAATTGATTAAAAGCATATAGGATGTATACGAATATATATTAGATCATAAATGTAATGTGAATGATAACATTAATAATAATATAAAATACATATATAGAATAAAAATAATAGTGGTAATGATAATATGGTATAATATACAATAATATATTTAATAATAATAATAATAATTACTACTAATAATAATATGATATGTAATAATAGTTTACATAATAATGATAATTATAATAATAGTAAATATAATTTACATAATAATAGTAGTAATAATAATGTTAATAATAATAGTAATAATAATAATATAATAAAAAATTAAAAACAAGGATTAAAATGAAATAAAAACAAAATTAAAAAGCCAAATTGCAAGGATCAGAAGCAGAATGACTGCAAGTGTAATTTCCTCATTTGAAATTGGATAAAATGAATCTGGTGGCCATATTAAAAACAAATCAAAACATACAGGGACCCGGAGAGTAAATTTCCTACGCGGCAGACTCAAAGTAAAAAACGCTTTTGTACAAAGGGGTTTAGTGTGTAAATAACCCTTAATTTTAACCTAAAACATAACTCAAACTTAAAAAAATCATATTATATCAGTTATTTTAAAAAAAGATAAAAAAACCCTTAAACTCTCCCCTATTTGCCGGTCCAAACCGTCGTGGTCCGCCGTTGACCGCCGTCGGCGGCGGCGGTTGGAAGTGCAAATGTCACACTTTTTCAACTGTCCTCGACGTGGTGAGTTCAGATCCAAGGTTGAATTTCCACAAAGAGGCTTCTAAACCTATAGATCTGAGGTTAAAAAGGTAAAAGTTTATATTTTTATAACTTTCCGATTTTTTGCTTTCACTTTTTATCCCTTTTTATTTGAATCTTCTCCAAATCTATATATTCGAACTCTTTTTTTCGATTGCAAAAAAAAAATCTCTTTTTATTATTTTCGAACCGAAATCTCTCTTTTCTTTACATTGATCTCATATTTTTTACCCGAAGCCTCCCTCTTTTGATTTTGATCTCTCTCTGCCTCCCTCTTATTTTGCAGGTGACCGAAATATATAGGGGAGGGGAATCAGTTTGAAGCTGCCACGTTAAGGGTGATGAGGCATGCTTGGGCGGCGGCCGGTTGAAGTGGTGGCAGCGGTGATTGTCGCGTGGTGGTTACGTGACACGAGATAATGACGAGGATTTAGGGTTGTCAGCAGTGGCTAAGGGAGCCGGCGACGGCGGCGGCGTGGCTGGAAGCTGGGGTTAGTAAAAGGGCGGCTAAGGTTTGTAATTTTAGGGTTAGGTGTAGTTTGGATTTAGGTTTTTTGGTAATTGGGTTAAATCTGGTAATTTTGGGATATTTGGGTTAATGGGTTAAATGTATTGGGTTTAAAAAATGGGTTTGTATTTTAATTTGGGTTTGGCTTGTGTATGGACTCAGCCCGGATAAAAATGGGATCTACAGCTGCCCCTCTTTGCTCATTGTTGTGCAACAGCAATGGAGCAAAGACAAAAAGATGACATTTTTTGTCCACTCAGGTTTGGGTTTCTTCTCTGGCCACCGCTTCTTCTTGAGGTTCACTTGATCTGCCTTGCCGCTCTTGTAAGCAAAATCTTCAAAATAGAGGATCCGTTGAGGAAGACAAAATCAGAGTTGATCCATTGGAGGAGACAAAATTTGCTAGCTTGCTACGACTCTGACGACGATGCAATGCCTGGAGAAAATTTGACCTAACTGCAACACTGACGGAGAGGTAAGGTCTGCAAAACTTGATCCAGCTGCAATTCTGATGAAGACGCAAGATCTCCAGATGAAGGTTTGGTCCAGCTACAATATCACCGAGGAGGCAGGACCAGAAGTCAACAAGCTATGATCAAGAGCTTCATAGATCTCTTTTGCATTTTTCCCAAATGCACAGGGATCAAAGGATTTGAGTTGCCTTTACCGGTAGTCGTTTGCTCCGGGCTAGTTGTACTATTCCTCTGGGTACAATCAGTTTATACCAATCATGACATTGAATTTATTTTCCTTCGACCATTCATGAAAATGTATTTTCGATGGACATTTGAATTGTCCATTATCTTAATCTTTATCGTGTTTAAGCACGTTGTGCCAACATTTCTGTTGGACATGTCAAAATATTTTTTTGATCCATCTACAACTCTGACGAAGAGACAAGATCGGACGATGAGAGTTTGATCTGCTGCTACTCTGACAAAGTGGCATGATCTGGAGGAGAAGTTTGATCCGCTACAGCTTTAACAAAGTGGCGTGATCTGGAGAAGAAGTTTGATCTGCTACATCTCTAACGAAGTGGCGTGATCTGGAGAAGAAGTTTGATCTGCTACAACTCTGACGAAGAGGCGTGATTTGGAGAGAGTTTTGGTTTTCTCTTTTTTTTGTTTTGTTTCTCCTCCATTTTTTTGCTATTTTATTTTTTGTTCGTTGTTTTTTTTTTGGATTTTTTTGACACTGCAACTTCTGGGAGATGAAATTCTTGTCATGCCCATTCCACTGCAAGTTCAGGGGGATGAAACTGTTGACGTGCTGCAAACACATGGAGATGAAATTGTTGTCGCGCTCATTCCGCTGCAAACTTAGGGAGATGAACTTATTGTTGTATCCATTCCGCTGTAACTCCAGGGAGAAGAATTTGTTGTTGTGTTTGATCTTCTTGGTTGAAGACGCTAGACAATACTTGCCCCACTTCTTGTGTCAAGGATGTTGAAATTTATTGACGACTTTGATCTGTTCCTTCGTGTTTGGGGATGCCAGACCTGTTTTAAGGGAAATATCCTTATGAAAGGATAGAGTTTAAAAAGTTCCTGTTTTTTGAGAAAAAAGTATCCTTACGAAAGGATGGAATTAAGAAATTCTGGTTTTTTGAGAAAAAGTATCATTATGAAAGGATGGAATTAAGAAATTTCGATTTGAGAAAAGCGTCCCTAAGAAAGGATGGAATTAAGAAATTCTAGTTTTTGAGAAAAATGTCCTTATAGAAGGACAGAGTTAAGAAACTCTTGTATGAGAAAAAGGTTCTTGAGGAAGGACGGAGTTAAGAAACTCCTGTTTGAAAAAAAGTGTCCTTGAAAAATGACAGAATTAAGAAATTCCAGTTCTGAGAACAATGTTCTTGAGAAAGGATGGAATCAAGAAATTCCTGTTTTTGAGAAAAGTATCCTTAAGAAAGGATAGAATTAAGAAATTTCTGTTTTTGAGGAAAATGTCCTTAAGAAATAATAGAATTAAGAAATTCTTGTTTTTTGAAAAACGTCCTTAAGAAATGATGGAATTAAGAAATTCATGTTTTTGGAAAAACGTCCTTAAGAAATGATGGAATTGAGAAATTCCTTTTTTGAGAAAAATGTCCTTAAGAAACGATGGAATTAGAAAATTCCTGTTTTGAGAAAGAGTATTCTTATGCAAGGATGGAATTAAGAAATTCCCATTTTGAACAAAATGTCCTTATGGAATGACGTAATTTCAGAAAGTAGCTTTGAGTGACAAATGCAAAGTTAGTTTTCGATAATGCATTTATGCAAATGACATGCATATGGATGCTTTTATGATAATTCAAAGATGCATGGAATTTTAGTCAGAATTTCCAAGTTATGAATGCTTTATGAAAAATTAGATGCCATAATGTATGAACATGTTTGGCGATGCAATAATGCATATACTTTTACGTATGCCCTCATGAGGAATGAAGATGCATGGAGTACTTGCAGAAGTCATTTTCTTCTGGTTCCACTTAATCTTCTGATTTCATTCTGGTCAAAATTTGCCCCAGCAAAGGTTTTCCCCCCAAACTTTTATTGTTTTCATTTTGAATTGGAATATTTGAGTAGAATGGCCTCTATCAACGGCATCTCGTTTCTTCTTTTTGAGGGAGATTGAATTCATCTTAATTGGAGCTCAGATGCCCTGTTTATTCTCGGGTTTATATATTTTTTGGATACCTCTGAAGGCTTCTAGCTTTTGATCTGAGTAGACACATATCTTAGGTCCCTGTACTTTAAATCTCTATAAAGAGTATTGTAAGAATTTTTTTGTCTTGTAACAATGGATGAGCAAAGAATATGATTTTCCTAAAATATGAATTTTCAAAAATAGGCCCCCCTATATCCATGTATGTGTATATATGTATGGAAAATCATGACATATAAATAAGCTAAATTTTAAGAAAATTTATGGAAACGCATTATTTATTAAAAACAAACAGACACACGCCCTTACAAAAGATTACCTCTTGCTTTCGGGCCTAGGCAAAAGGTTTGTTTCATGCACTACTCAAAAAGAGATTTAAGATACAAAGGTGTCCTAAAAATGTTGTCTAGATTCCGGACAGATCCAATATCATCCCCTCGTCAGTTCATCTCAGAGACTCCACCGTTTAATTTCAAAGTACTATTTTCAATGAGATTCTGCACCTTGTTTCTCAGAGCTCCACAATTCTTGGTAGTGTGGCATGTGCTTCCTAGATGATAATCGCACACATCATTAACATCAAAACCTTCTAAATAAGGAGGTTGCTTTGGTTTAGACTGTACCGGGGCTAACAGGGTTTTTTCAACAAGTATCGGAAGTAACTCTGTATATGTTATCGGGATTGGGTAAACAACTTTTTGAGGAGTGGGTCGATGTGAGTACGAATAGTTTGATTGGTACGAGGACCAAGGTCAATTGGATGGATAAGACCCCACCATATAAAACTAGTGGAAGTAAAGGTGATGGACTTTGGAATAGACCTGAATGCAAGACTTGTGGAAGAAGACATCCTGGTTGATGTTGGTATGCACCGGAGACAGTGTGCTATCAATGTGGGAAGCCGAGTCATTTCAAACGAGCATGTCCAGAATTACTGAGAATCAATCGGTGGCTGATTCTTAGAGAAATAAAGGGAACCGATGGTGGAATTCCCATCAAGGTGCATCGAAAGTTGCATCAAATCTGAAAGGCAAAGCTCCTTCTAGTGTATATAATATCAAGACCACAGAGAATAAAGATGATCTTGATGTGATATCAGGTATACTTGGACTTTTTAATGTACCTATTTTTGCACTAATTGGTCCTGGTTCCACTCATTCATATATTAGTTCTAGAATCATACTAGAAAGAAACATTCCAGTAGAACTAATTAAGAGTGGGTGGTAGCAACCAATCCGGTAGGCCAGAGTGCTAAGGTTAAGAGGATTTCCCGTCAGTGTCCTATTAAAATTCAAAGTGTGGATTTCCCCGCTGACCTTATAGAATTACCGTTTTGTGAGTTCGAAATAATATTGGGGATGGATTGGTTATTTATATATGATGTTGTGGTGGAGTGCCGATTAAAAAGATTAATTTTAAAGGCACCAAATGGATCACGAATAATATTCGTAGGGGAGAAGTCGAATCATCATAGTGATGTTATTTTGGTTGTTGTTGCAAATGAAATGTTGATGGATGGTTGTGAAATAGATCCAACTCCCAAAATTGATACCTTGAAGAAGGGAGTGAAAATAAAAGATATACCTACAGTGCAGAAATTCCCAGATGTATTCCCAGAAGAATTACCGGGACTACCTCCAGATAGAGAGGTAGAATTTGGAATTGATGTGTTACCTGGTACAACACCCATATCGATGGCACCGTATCATATGGCACCTATTGAACTCCGGGAACTCAAATCACAACTACAAGAATTGCAGAATTGAGGTTTTATACGACCAAGCATATCACCATGAGGAGCACCTGTATTATTTGTAAAGAAGAAAGATGGATCGATGAGATTGTGTATCGATTATCGTCAACTTAATAAAGTGATGATAAAGAATAAATATCCATTTCCAAGAATTGATGATCTCTTTGATCAATTAAAGGGGGTAGCAATGTTCTCTAAGATTGATCTTCGATCGGGCTATCATCAATTGAAGATTAAAGAGCAGGATATTCCAAGGACGGCTTTCAGGACTCGATATGGTCATTATGAATTCGTGGTGATGCCGTTTGGATTAACTAATGCCCCAGCAGCATTTATGGATTTGATGAACCAAATTTTTCAGCCATACCTGGACCAGTTTGTAGGGGTATTAATAGACGATATCCTTGTTTATTCTAAAACTAAGGAGGATCATGATGTTCATCTCAGAATAGTTCTTCAGATTTTGAGGGAGAAGAAATTATATGCCAAATTATCTAAATGTGAGTTTTGGCTTTCTGAGGTGACATTTCTTGGACATATAGTATCGTCTGAAGGAATTCGGGTTGATCCTCAGAAAATTCAAGCTATCATGGAGTGGAAACCTCCTAAAAATGTTGTAGAGGTTGGAAGTTTTCTCGGATTGGTAGGATATTACCGCCGGTTCGTGAAAGATTTCACAATGATTGCTGCACCTATTACCAAATTGCTCAGGAAGAATGTACCTTTTATGTGGACTAAAGAATGTCAAGAAAGCTTTGAAAGATTGAAGAAAATCTTGACAGAAGCTCCAGTGTTAGTTCAACCTGAATCGGGTAAGAATTTTGTGGTGTATAGTGATGCATCGCATAATGGTTTGGGTTGTGTACTTATGCAAGACGGGAAAGTGGTGGCTTATGCTTCTAGGCAGCTTAAAACTCATGAGATGAATTATCCTACTCACGATTTAGAATTGGCTGCGGTTGTCTTTGCTTTAAAAATTTGGCGCCACTACTTATATGGTGAAAGATGTTATATATACACAGACCACAAAAGCCTAAAATATTTTTTAACGCAGAAGGAGCTAAATCTAAGACAAAGGCGATGGATTGAGCTAATTAAGGATTATGATGCAATTATTGATTATCACCCGGGAAAGGCTAATGTGGTGGCAGACGCACTTAGCCGAAAGATGTTTTCAGCCCTGCGGATATCGAATGCTCAATTATCAATATTGGATGATGGTGCTCTACTTGCGGAGTTGAACATTAGGTCTACTTTGATAGACAAAATAAAAGAATCACAGGAAACGAATGAAAATTGTTTAGAGAAAAAGAAGAAAGTTGAAATGGGAGAATCTTCAGACTTTGAAGTAAAGTCCAATGGGTGTTTATATTATAAAGGACGTGCTTATATTCCTAAAGATGATGAATTGAAAAGGGAAATTCTTACGTAAGCACATTATAGTCCTTTAACGATACACCCAGGAGGAAAAATGTATCAGGATTTGAAGAGCTTTTTTTGGTGGCCGGGAATGAAAAAAGCTATAACGGAATTCATGTCTAAATGCTTAACTTGTCAGCAAGTTAAAGTAGAACATCAAGTGCCATCAGGGTTACTTCAACCAATTGCTATTCTAGAATGGAAATGGGAAAAAGTGACTATGGACTTTGTAACCGTATTACCATTGACACCAAGTAGGAAAAACTCAATTTGGGTGATCGTGGATCGATTAATCAAATCAGCACGTTTCCTGCCTGTCAGAATAGATTTCTCTTTGAATAAATATGCAGAGTTGTATATTCGGGAGATTGTTAGATTACATGGAGTTCCTATTTCCATTGTGTCTGACAGAGATCCCAGGTTTACTTCTAGATTCTGGAAAGCACTACAGGAAGCATTGGGAACTCGATTGCATTTTAGTACTGCCTTCCACCCGCAAACTGATGGACAATCAGAGAGGATAATTCAGATTTTGGAAGATATGTTAAGAGCACGTGTCATTGAGTTTGCAGGTTCGTGGGAAAAGTACTTACCATTGGATGAATTTGCGTATAACAACAGTTATTAGTCAAGTATTAAAATGGCACTGTATGAAGCTTTATAAGGAAGAAAATGCCAGACACCGTTAAATTGGTTTGAGTTAGAAGACCGCAAGATTATCGGGCCTAACTTGATTCAAGAGGTAGAAGAAAAAGTGAAGATAATTCGAGATAATCTAAGGGCAGCTTCCGATAGACAAAAGGTTTATTCAAATTTAAAAAGAAAAGATATTGAGTATCAGGTAGGAGACAAGGTATTTTTGAAAGTTTCACCATGGAAGAAAATAATGAGATTCGGAAGAAAATGGAAGCTTAGTCCCAGATTCATTGGTCCGTATAAAATCTTGAAAAGAGTTGGACCGTTGGCGTATCAATTGGCTTTATTACCAGAAATGAGCAAGATTCATGATGATTTTCATGTATCGATGCTTCGCAAATATAGGTCGGATCCTTCTCATGTCATTTCACCTGCGGAAGTTGAGATGCAACCTGATTTGACATTTGAAGAAGAACCAGTAAAGATTTTAGCTCATGGGGTGAAGAAATTGAGGAAAAACTCAATTCTATTGGTTAAGGTGCTCTGGAAAAACCACAAAGTGGAAGAAGCCACATGGGAAACTAAAGAAAGAATGAAGGAACAGTATCCGCATTTGTTTAATCTAGGTAAATTCTAAAAATTCGAGGATGAATTTTTTTAGGGGGAGAGAATTGTAATATCCCATTATTTTATTATTGACCAAAACGTAAAGAATCAAAAGTTAGTTGTTTTAGTTTAGTGACTAAAACGTAAAGTTTTAAAGTTTGGTGACAAAAGTGAAAAATTGAAAAAGTTCAAGGACCAACATGGTAATTTTCCCAATAATTATTTTCATTCCATAAATAGATAGATCATCTAAGGGTGTGGATCGAATATAAAAACTATGGTTTGATCTGGTGTTTCTATTATTGGGAAATTACGGTTAAAGTTTAAGTGTAATTCGGGTAATCGTATCAGCTCAGAATTTTATGAAAATTTGAAGGAAGTCTTAAAAAGACCCGAAGAGCATAGCATCGAAGTTTTGAATCATTTTTAAATCAGTTTAGATTCGATTCTATTCAGTATTTTGTATAGGTGGTGGAATTGTATTTTTGAAAATAAATTATTTTATTAATGGCATTTTAGACATTTCACCTATACTTTTTAATGAAAATTTATTATGGAAGAGGATAAAATATAGGTGTTGGCTTGTGATTGGTTATAACTAAGGGGTGAAATAATCATTTGACTATTTTAGAGATTTTTATTTTTTATATAGCCAAATTAGAAGACATTTGGCATTAAAATTAAAGATAGAAAAGACTAGAAATTTGCTCATCTTTCTCCCAAGTAGTCGAGACCCATAGCAAGGTAAGAGAAAAAAATTCAATTCAATTTTTGGCTTGATTTACTTGTTTTTTGGTTAGAGACATGAAATAAGAAATTGATCTCCTTTGAATTCTCTATCTTTTGACATAAGTTTTCCTTAGTTTCCATATCTCTAAGCTGAGTTTGATGATTAGGGTGGTTGAAGAGCATGTTAAGATTTCATGTTTTAAGGCTTAATCAAGTTGGAAATGGTGTTGTAGTGTTGTTTAGATGCTTGAATGATGAAAACTTCTTGATAAACCTATAGGGACCATTTCGGCAAAATGAATAATATTAGGGGAAATTTTGTACAAATTATTTTGATGATGGATTTGATTAGAATGGTTTTTCTAAGTTTATGTTGTTGGATTGAAGAAAACATCATTTTAGGACCAATTTGTGAATTGTGTAAATTGGGTGAAATAAGTGAAAATTGGAAAATATTCAAGAAGCATGGGTATGTTGTTTGCTATGATACAATGATCATTTTGGTATTAATATTTTTGAAAATGAAGATGAAATGTGGAAGTTTCCAAATTTTAGTTTATAAACCCTAAGAGAAATAATTTAGGGTTTAAAGGGAGATTATCAAACTATTGGTTGTAATGTGTAATTTGAGATGAGATTAAAGTATTGGGAGCATGGTGGTTACAAAGAAGTACTTGGTTGAAAATATTAATTTTTCCATATTGGTATGTACATGCATTAGTAAAGGTTGGACATGTACTTAAGGTTGCTTGTGTCATGTATTTAATGTACAAACAGATAACAATTGAGTTTGAGTACAAACAAGTGAAGAAAGAAGATAGAAAGTGCAATCGAGCTTAGTGAGGCTAGTATAAATTATAACTTTGAAAGTGTAAAGGTGAGTGCAATGCATGCATAGCATGATTTTTATGTCATTCATTATATAATTGACATGTTAAAAATATGTTCGGAATTGAGAATACATGCATGGATCACTACTTATCCATGGAATGTTATTTTACGTATGAATTGCTTAATATGTATATATGTTGCCATGTATGAGATTATGATTGATATAAAGCCAAAAGTATGAGATAGGAAATTAAAAGTATAGTTGGATATCCATAGAGTCATAAATAGCTGTATAAACATTTTAGCACTCCCGGTAGAGTGCAATTTATTATAAGCACTTCAGGTAAAGTGCAAAATAATTAATAATTGTATACTCCGGTAAGTATACAAAAACACTTCGGTGTTAAGCACTTCCAGTAAAGTGCACCTAATATACTATACTCAAGTAAGTATAGGGGGGATGACTCGCGTACCAAAAATTTCCTTAATTCAATACTTGGGCTAAATGAATTGAAAAATAGGTTAAAAAGGCTTGAAAGCTCGATGATGAATATGGCAACGGTATTGGTAAGAATCAAGGTTATTACCATGTAATTTGTTACTATATATATATATATATCATGTCATATATGTTAAAATGCATAAAATGGGAGGTGATCATATGCATTGTCACTATAATATATTGATATCTATGTTAAATTGCATTTGAATTAAATGTTGTTGCCTCACTAAGTATATGCTTAGCGTATGATGACTTTCATGCGTAGGTTTTAAAGGAGCTTCGAGTGAAGAGTAGCCGAGCATCACTTTCATATTTTTGGAGGTATATCTCCATACTCATAGTAATGTAATGACATCCATCCTTTCTTTTGGAAATGTACTAAATGGCATGTATAATTAGTGGGGTTGTAATAACTTATCACTAAATATGGTGGGTTAATAGTTGTTGAATATGGATGATGAACCTAGTAAGTCCTATTATGGTTATAAATGGTAATGGACTAAGTTTTTAGTAAATATGGATTCTAAGATAGAAAGTTTAAAAATCTGCCCAGAACTGTATGCAAAAGCAGTGTGTTCGAAAAATCAGCATAAATTCCACTATTGGAATTTGACAGTGAATCTTATATGTATGAACTAAAAATTTTGTCTAGTTTCTTACAAAATTAACGGTGACTGATTTCGAGTTGTATGTAAAAAGTTATGAATTTTTATTCGACGGAAGGTCAGAAAACAGGGTAGCAGAATTTTTGAAATTCTGGGCTGTGACGTGAATCTAAGGATTTATTTGAATTTTTTTGTAATGAATTTAGGCTAATAATTTATATGGTTAGAAAGCTTAATGAATATAGTTTAATTAGAAAATTTCAGAACGAATTTTTGATGTCTATAAAAAAATTTATAAATTTTTAAGTAAAGGCAGTGCAGGCTGCCAATTTTCTATATTAAGAAAATATAAGGGTTTAATCTTTGTTAGTAACATCACTGACTCGTATTTGGTGATAAATACGGGAAAGGGATGTTACAAACCTCCCCATACAAGCTCATTTTTGGGAAGGCATGGCACTTGCTAGTAGAGTTGGAATATTGAGCTTATTGGACAACCAAAAAGCTTAATATGGAATGGAGGGCTACCGGTACAACCGTTTACTTGACTTGAATGAACTGGAAGAATTCAGAATTCAAGCCTATGAGAATGTCAGACTTTACAAGGAGAAAACAAAAAGGTAGCATGACAACTGAATATTACCAAGGTAGTTTGAAGTCGGCCAAAGAGTTATGTTGTTTAACTCAAGGTTAAAGCTATTTCTAAGGAAGCTCAAGTCCAGGGGGTCAGGCCCCTTCGAAGTTGTCAAACCATATGCTCATAGAGCAGTTGACATTAAGGATTTAAAGACTGTGATAATTTTTTAGGTAAACGGCCAAAGGTTGAAACATTATCTTGAAGGTAGTCAAAAGAATGCCAATGAGATTGTTCTCTTGGTAGAAATTCATTGAACTTTATCATCATCATTTGATTTGTGTACATAGTAGGTTAGATGTTTTTCTTTGATTTTTTACTATTTTATTCGTTTATTTTTTTATTTTTATCTTTTTTTCTATTTTGAAAGGATTTTTTTCTGTGAGTGTTAGAATAGATTCGGTTGCCAGGACAGTATGCCAAAGAACGGTTGGCGTGGGGAATTCAAAACCACGCGCCAATTGGACTTGCGTGAGTGAGGCCCAAAAATAGTGAAAATTTTGTCTAACTGTGGGATAAAACCTAGCCGCCTAGTGTAAAGCTTAAAATTCAAATTTCAACCCTATCTTTTTACCCTAACCCTTTACCCGTGTTGTTTTATCTCATTATCCCTTAACTCATCATTATCCCTCTTCCCTAAACACGCCTAACTACCACTTCTTCATCATTATCCCCATTTAATTGCCTCATTAAAACACTCAACCATTTCTTTTTCCCTCTACTTAAACCCCAACCTTTATCCTAGCAAAACTTTTACACTATCTTTTTATCTTTTCTCACGGAAAGAAAGTAAACATAACTCTTTTTTTCCCTATTTTTTATTTCCTTAAAAAATTCTCTATGGCATCTTCTTCGACACCGTCTAAGATCTTCTTTAATAAAGAAATCTAAAAAAAGTATGAAGAAAACTTTGTTGCAAGAACCTTTTACTATAAAAGGCTTCGAGTTCAAGAATGAACCCAACTTGGGTTATTCATTGGAGGTTGTTGTGGTGGTCAAGAAGCACAAGTGGGAGGTGTTTTGCCAATAATCAGTAGAAGTAGACTCCAATATAGTCCGAGAATTTTATGCCCGCATCATGACAAAGGACTCACCGTTCTTGTTTATGCGAGGTACGTGTTAGATTCAATGAGGGGTATATTAATAATATGTTTAAATTGGATGATGAAGGGGAAGAGCACTCTTAGTTTGCTGAATCGTTAGATGCTGCTAAGAGGCAATTACTGTTGAAAGACTTATGCAAGCTTGGCACCAAATGGAATATGTCATCAAAAAGTCACCAAACGGTGAAGCAATTAGCATTGAAATCACAGCCGAAGGGGTAGAACCACTTTTTGAAAGCAAATCTCATGCCAACCACCCATAACGAGACTGTCTCGAAAGAAAGAATGACCTTGTAGCACTCGATCATCGTAGGACACAAAATTAATATGAGTCATCTAATCATGGATGAGACCTACAAATGTGTTGGTAAGGACGGTGGTGGTTTAGTTTTTCCTTCATTAATCTTTAAAATTTGTATACAGCACAATGTACCATAGCTTGACTCGGACAATGTCCAAAAGAGCAAAGAAACAACTATCACCCTTGCCATGTGGAGGTAATTAATTACCACCGAGTCTAAGGAGAAGGGCCAAAGAAAGGCTACAGAGCCGGTGTCAAAGGGCAAGGCGCCTAAGACAGAACCTGTTACACCTATGGCAGATAGGTCTGTGGTAATGTTTTCTCAACTCTACCAATGCCAAGAACTCATCCTTCAAAAGCACGAGAAAGTAGAGGAGCATAACACCATACTCTAACAATATACTAATACTTGGGACCGTGCCCTAAAGAAAACTCTTGAAACTATGTCTACACATACTTTATTAGCTTTCCCTAAGTTTTCTTCCGATCTCTTTACCATCGATGACATGGTAGATAATCCTCATTTTGTCTATAACACAACAATCAGATGCCACCGTACCAGTCTCCTCAGTCTAAGTTGAATCCGCCAGAACAGATACGCTGCTAGAATCAAAAAAAGAAGAAATCCAAGCCAAAGCTACCACAACACCTATTGCACATGCCTCATCTATCGCCACTGATGTCCCTGTTGCCTTTGAGATGACGAGGGTTGTTAAGGAGGTCTTTCATGACCTAGGAGCCTTTACGACAGCATCAAAGCCAAGCCTCAAGCGCAAAAAGCATGTAGCTCTCAACCGCATGAGCTTTATCAAAAGAAAAAACATGTGTATCACGCTCGAAACAATCCTAAGGGAGTCTTCTTCCCCTTGAACTCCTTACATTTATTTTATTTTGTTTATTTGTTAATGCATTTCATTTTTCATGTGTGTATATATGTTTTCATGCATTAAGGATAATGCACACCTTTGGTTTGGGGGTGTGTTGCCTCACATTAATTGACATGGCATTTATGCATGTTTATATTTTTGTTTGCATTAGTTTGCCATGTAGGTTAAAATATGCATACCAAACCACTAATTTTTTTTGCCTAAGTTAAATTTAGAATTTTGCCAACACTTTGCTAGTTTAGTAGAATTTGTTCTAGAATAATCTATCCGATGAAGAACTTGGATCTTAGATAACATATGACAGCTTGTTAGTGAAGCCAAGTTGCTTGGCAATTGATCTCTAGTTTAGGAAACTTTAGTCTCACTTAACACGTAATATGCATCTAATTCCCAAAAACAAACTTAGGATTCTTGAAACTGAACTCAGAATAAAACAAAAAAGGGTAAAATGCTAGGGTAAAAGGAATAAGACAACAAGGTTTTGCCAGAGGCTGAAAACTTTTAGAATACTCATCTGCCTTAGAGTCAATGAGTAACTTGGGTCTTCATGGTTTGCTCCCTTTTAGTTCTCAAGCCAATAAAACTTTAGGGTATAAGTGTAATGGGTTAGCTTAGTGATGTAATCTGGATTAACGTAGGTATTTGTGGTTTGTTCCCTCTTATGTCTCATGCCAAACAATAACATGATGTAAACCCTAATTAAATACCATCCTAGAAAAACCTTTGGCAAAGAAAAAAGAAAAGTAAAAAATAATGCATGATTCTGAGTTTGGGAAGTACAATTGACTAAGGAAGTTAAGTAAACTTGATGCAGATTGCCCACACTTCATGCACACTTCATGACCTTAGAATAGAGCTATATTGTTGTACTTGAAATTGTTGATCTGTTTGGCATTAATATACTGGACATCCGAGGATAAACCTAGAATAATATTTTGCTTACTAGCAGGTTTTGGAAATCAAAACAGTTTTACCGAGGTACCTTTTCTTATTTCTTTATTTTTATAGATGTTAGTTGCATTACATGAGGACAAGCAATGAGATAGGTTTAGGGGAGTGTTAACTCCTCAAAAGTACTAATTTTTATGCATATATTGCCATGCTTTTGCTTGTCTTTAAGTGTATATTCGTACATTAGTAGTAAAATCATGCATTTGCATTAAGGAGTTAGGAGCTGTTTATTTTGCCAGGTGAAGGGTTGTTTTGTTGGTTTTGAAGTAGGTTAGGGGAAGGGCAGGCTTGGCAGAGCAGCACAGGAACTGGAAGCAAGAAAAGCATAAAAAAATGCCAAAGTCACAATTTGCAAAAGTAGGACGAGAATTGCCAAGCTCGGTTGGCAAAAGAATGAAAGATGATGATATCATCCCTAGTTAGAACCAGATCATCCCAAATTCAAAAAGAGGATAAGAAGATAACATGCATATCCTTGTGTGTAACTAAATTTCAAATTTCAAACTCAATCTAGGGTTTCCACGAGTGCCTATTTAAAGAGGATCGATCATTGAGCCAAAAGAGGTTGCACTGTGGTGAAAAAAGAAGTTAAAGGCAACGTGGTTCAACCATCTTAGACTGGGAGCTCTGGAGCCATTGAAGGGATGCATCAAAGGATATACTTCTTTTCCCATTCTCTTAGTTTAATTTTTATTTGAATGATGATGTTGAGATACGATATATTTTGGATGGATCCCCAACCATGAACTAAGTTTCTTAAGTTGGTTGGGGATGTTTGCGATGCATGCTCAGTTTATTTCTAGCTTTTAATAATTGAATTCCTTGGTATTGTTTTCTATCTTGCTAGCATTTTATTTCTTTAAATCCTTTTCCATACGACAGTTGGCATTATATGTTTATTATGCCTTAATATCTTAACAAACTTAAAGGGTAATAATCAATTACCAGGTACTAAGGAGAGAAACTTCGACAGAAGATGTTCAAGTAGACGAGCTTACTTCGAAAGTGAATCTGCCCCTTATGAGTATAGATTGAAACTTAATCAAGTTAATTACTAAAAAAACTTCACTATAGACACATAGGGGTTAATCGTGGTTAACTTAGGGTACTGTCAGCGACAGAAGTAATACTATTCTTGAAATATTCTTGGCAATAAATCCAAGGCAAGACACTATTAATAACTAGCTTTACTGACGTAAAATCCAAGCATCCCTTGCCAACGCTCATCACCCATTTGAATACTCTTGTTTGCCAAATTGCTTATACTTTTACTACATTGTCTTAGCTATTTTCTAAATAAAAAACCAAATCAAAATCAACACTCTTGTTCCCTTCAACAAGTAAAATATTGAGCAATTAAATTATTGGTCAATCCCTGTAGATATGATACTCAGCTTATTGTTGTATTACTTACTAACCGTGTATACTTGCACGCAATAAACTTCACTTAGCATTATTTCCTTACATATTTACATTATTTCATCTATTATTTGCCAAACGTTAGCAAAGTCGACAAAGAGGGTAATCCATTTTAGGTGGAAGGACAAGTTGAGCCCAAGGTTTATTGGGCTTTATGAGATTCTTGAGAGGGTTGAACCCATGGCGTACCGGCTAGCCTTGCCTTCAGAGTTGGCATGCATCCACAATATGTTTCATGTGTCCATGTTAAGGCGTTATCTATCTGACCCTTCGAATATTATCCCACTAGAAGAGATTGAGATCAACACTGATTTGACCTATGAGGAAGAGCCAATAAAAGTTCTTGATAAGGGAGTCAAAGAGCTTTGTAACAAGTGTATACCCTTGGTAAAGATGTTGTGGAAGAATCACGGGGTCTAAGAAGCCATGTGGGAGGTTGAAAAGACATGGAGTTGCTTTACCCGTATTTGTTTCCAAAAGGTAAAGTTTGAAGACAAAATTTCTTTAAGGGGAAAGAGTTGTAACGACCCAAATTTTGAAACTGTGGGTTATTTCACCCGAGCATGTGGGCTAGGGTGTTTGGGCCAAAGCCTTGAGAACCTATGTGGGCTTCTTGTGAGTTGGGCTTGAACTTTTGGGTTCCCTTGTCGGCTTGGAGGATTTCGAAAGGATAAAGGAGTAATTTTCCCCACTTTTGAAGAGAAAGAGTGGGAAGGCTTTATTGTTGTTGCAGATTGTAAGAGTGGTTAGGTCACTCTTGTCTCCCCGTTCATCCTCTTCATCTTTTTCCTTATTCTTTTTCCTTGGAGTTCAAGATTTAAAGGTAAAATCTTTATCAAATCAAGTGTTAATCACAAATTTATTGTTAAGGGTAGTTTTGCATAGATCAAGTGATCTATCCATTGAGGTAAAATGGAAGGTTTTGGTGGAGGAATGGAGATTATGGGGTTTTGTGGGGTTATAGATAAAAAAAATACGAATAAAGGATTTAACTCTATTTTTTGTTATAGGGTTCTTTCTTTTATGTTTCTTGACCCTCTAGAAATGTTGTAACCCGTTTTACAACATCTTTTTGTAGTAAAAGAGGTTGGGGAGCACTCAAAAGCTCAACGCAAAAAAAAGGGCTTGAAATTAGTGCAAGAAGATTTTTTCTGGTGTTTCGAGGAAGGTTAGTATACTTCCAACTCCTTTGTTTCTTTTATATCCTAAATGTGAGGCCTTGTATGCTTGTTTGATGATTTGGGTGTTTGAATGTTTGGTTATGGGTGTTAATGTTGAAACTCGTAATTGTTGTTTAAATGGTGTAAAAATGGTAGGAAACCACTTAAGTTATCTCCCATTACTTGTAGGTTCGCTTCAGGGTCTTGTCATGAAGGTTTGGGGGTGTTGGGGATATGAATCGGTATCAGTACCCCCTTATGATTTGGCAATTCAAGCAAGTTTTAAAGGAGGTATCAGTACGCGTGGGGGTGTACCAGTACCGTCCATGTTCCATCGAATTCCAATAGCAAAAATCGGTACCAGTATACTTGTGAGTGTATCGGTATAGTGGGAGTATCAGTACACTGTCCCTGTGTATCGATACTGGGTTGTCGGTCAACCCTTCCCCTGAGAAGCCATGTATTGATATGCCTATGCTAGGCATCGATACCCAATGAAGCGTATAGGTACGCGTTTTAGGGTATCGGTACCCTTTGGGCTTATGCCCAAAAATATGAGTTTTTGCCTGAAAGGCTAAAAAATTATATTGTTCAATCCAATGGACTCCTAAGGTCCTAAAACGAATTGTAAAACTAAGAAACTAAGAAATCCCCTTGTACTCGAGCATAAAACTTAAAAACTCTGTAAAAGTCTTGTTTGACTTATATGTTGATTGCAACCATAGGATGGTATGGTTATGTGATGTTGTTTGATGCTATGTGGGCACTTGTTTGATGGGATCCAGATACGCAAGACGTGTTGCAACACCATGGCAAGATAGTTACCAAATGGAGGTTACCAATGTTATGTGACCCGAGCCTCATTCAAAGGTGCTCGAGGGGGGATTTCGAGTACGAGTGTATGTTCTGATGTTGCGTGACCCAGCCTCACCCATTGAGTGTACGTTCCTGATCCTATGTGACATGGGCCTCACTCCTATGTTGATATGGTATAGTATGCTCGGGCCTTGTGTGCTCCATGATTGTTATGTTGTATTTAGCATGTGTTTTGGCGATTAATATTAGCGCCATGTATTATTTTAACCGCCATATCATCTTGCTTAGCTACATGTGTATGTTTATGATCTGCATGAAGCATGATGAGTACAGGTATGCCCACTAAGCTTTATAAGCTCAGCGTTCGGAATCGTTGTTTTCGTGAACAGGTTTTTAGGTTGTTGCGTTGCATTTAAATGAGCCCCATTGGAGTAGGACTTCAGTTCATCGATGTGATCAAGAGTACAATACTTAGGCTTATCGGGCAATGTATTCATAGGACCCTTGATTTATGTCTGTAACTCTATTTGAATTTATTAATCATGTTGAATGCTTTTAATTACTTGTTTTTTAATATGGAGCTCTTATACAAAAGATTTAACTATTTATGTTAACTCTTTTCCAAAACGTTGTTGGATTAATGGAAATGCTTGTGTTTGGGCTAAATCTAGTTACAAAAATTTTATTAATGTGTTGGGCTGGAGGCCCAAATGTGACGTCAGGCTTAGGGCATTACATTATAAGTATTACATTTTAGGGAGATTATATATATATATATATATATATTAATTTTATAAACATTATTCAGATTATAAATAATATTTTATAAAAATTACTTATATATTATTGTATAAATACTATTCATATTATAAATTGAATATTTTATATATTAATTTAATTATATTATTT
This sequence comes from Hibiscus mutabilis, assembly GCA_019671005.1. Lineage (NCBI taxonomy): Eukaryota > Viridiplantae > Streptophyta > Magnoliopsida > Malvales > Malvaceae > Hibiscus > Hibiscus mutabilis. The sequence continues at coordinate 32,556,432 of CM033750.1, read as the reverse complement.
TTAATATCTATCAAAAAATATTACTTATGATATATTATATATATTATGTGTTGGAAATATTACAAGATTCTAAGTTGGTCCGGTGATTAAGTGTCAATCTTTCATCCCAAAGGTACTCTGTTTGAACCTCTTTGAAAGCAATATTTTCTTAATTTTCCTCTAATAAAATGATGTAGTTTTGGGCTATTTGAGGCATCAAAGCAGTAATACCAAAATGATGTCGTTTTGGTTCAGGGTCTACATCATCATGCTATTAACTCGGTAACGACCCAGTGATGAACCTTTTATTAAAGTTTAATGATATAACCAGACCTTTTACTAAAGCCAATGGTGTAATAGTATCATTTTTAGTTTAATGATATAATTGAGTTAGTTCTTAAAGTTTAGTGGCATTTCGTGTAATTTACCCCTAAAAAGAAAATTAAAACTATAAACCCTCGTTGGCCTCGCCCTTATCATCCCAAATCCCAAACCCAATCACAGTAGATTAAACACAAAATCAAGAGAAGAAGAAATCAAGTAGGAATTATATTGAAAAATAAAAGAAGGTTTATGATGCCTTCAATATTAGATTCATGAAATTTAGAATATTTTCTAATTAAATAGCCGCGACAATGACAGTTAATGACGAACGAGTTTGGTTGAAAGTTTTGAGATTCAATAGCCACGACAATGACAGTTAATGAAGAACGGACACGATGGTCAAAGTCTAGGTAAGTTAAGCATAAAAGAAAAAAATGAGAGGAAGAAAAGAAAAAAAAGAGAAAAATAAAGAAAATGAAGGAAAAACGGGTTTTATATAAATCTAAACAACGTTGTTTTAGTGTAAATTTCGTTTTATCAAAACGGTATTACTTTGGTGTCGTCAGTTGTGTCATAACATCGTTATCTATTTGATGACAAAATGATCAAAACATGAATAATTCAAAATATCAGTTATTAAATTAAAAAATTTTAAACTTTAATGAACAAAATAAGAATGAAATGAAAGTTGAGTAGTGAAATTTATAATCTACCCTAAGATAAATGATATGTTTGGTAAATAGCGTTCTGAGCCATAATTAGAGGTTTGAGCTAACATTAGAAGTTTGACCTGTCAAATCCGCCAATTTATATGTTTGGTAAATAGCAGATTGGGGTGAGACCTCTAATTTTAAAAAAGTTGCTAATATATATGAGCTTTTTTGAAATTAGAAGTTTTGACATAAGAGTTATAAAGACTCTTTTACCTTTAACAATTATCAAAAATATTAAAATAACCTAAATTTAACATTTTTTCTATTTTAATTCTTCACTCTCACATATTTACATTGTGACATTTTTAAATTAATACTTTTTTATTTTCACACATTTATATTTGTATTTAAATTTGATAATTAATTAAATTATATTAAAATAATTATATAAATATTAAATTCATATATAGATCCTTCAAATATGCTTTGTAATGTTATATTAAAAAATTATTTTTCATAATATAATTAGGGTAAAACTTTGATACACAGGCTGTGTAAAACTAATTTTACACAAGCATGTGTATTTACATTATAAAAACTCAAATCCTAAATTCCTAACCTAACCCTAAAAAACTAAACCCTAAACCTTAAACCCTATACACTAAATTCTAAACACTAACCTTAAATTCTAAACAATACAACCTAAACCCTTAAACTTTAAACCTTAAACTAAAACCGTAACCCCTAAAACTAAAAGGCACGTGTAAACTAAAGTTTACACGGCCTGTGTATCAAAGTTTTTTCCATATAATTAATGTACAAAATATTGTTAACTGATAAATTATTCAAACAAGTATCGAATATAGTCATATCCTTATATGTCATTTTGTTTGTTTAAATAATCAAACAACTATCAGTTAATTTTACCAAACACTTTTATACAATCAACTAATACGATTCGCTAGTCAAATCAGCTAATGCAATCCGCTAGTCGAATCAACTAATGCAATCCGCTAGTCGAATCAACTAATGCAATTCGCTATCAGTTAATGTAATCTGCTATCAACTATCCACTAATTGTCAAACTGAGCCAAAGTATTGCGGCTATCAGTGAATGTAATCTACTATCAGCTATCCACTAATTGTCAAACTGAGCCAAAGTATTGCGGCATCATGTTTCAGTACAATGTTGTTTCCATATTACAATAATAAAGATCACAAATGATAATTAAATTATTTCAAAATGATTATTTTGGTCACTAAATTTACAAAAGTTATAAAATATGTATTAAATTTTAAATTTTGTTACAATATGGGCACTGAGCCGTTTGATGTCTTTAATAGTCTAACGGTTTGGTCGACTGAGCAATTAAAGTAATATATTAACTATTAACAAAATGATCATTAAAACTTTATAAATATTCTTTAATAATCATTGAAGTATTTAATTGTTTCATATAGTAAATTCACTATTTAATTGTTACTAAATGGTCATTCATCTATATAATTATTACAAAATGGTCATTGAACTATTTAATTATTGCAAAATGGTAATTGTTACAAAATAATTGGTTATTACATGTTATACTACACATTTTCTTGTCACTAATTTCAAGAGACTTTGTTTTAAAAAAACGTAACAAATAGAGGAATGGAAGTCACCAACTAAGAGCTTTAAAAGTATACGTCGACCGACAATGTTAAACTCAATACTTGCGAAGGATCTCTATCTCCCAAATTCCCCTTCTTCTTTTTTGAGCTCCCCCCACCACCATAACCCTAGCGTAGCTCAGATTTGATTTCCCCTTCGCAACCAACTGCCATTTTGGTGGTTGGCCTCCCTCCTCCATTATTTCTACCCTTCCTTTGTTGCAAGTCGACTTTTTTTCACCTTTTTTGAAAGAGGAACGATCGGTCCTCTTTGTAGGCCTGTAGCGACTATTTTTTTCGATATGCGTCGAAGGCCGCTACGAAAATTATGAATTATAAATTATATTACTTTGATTTGAAAATTTTATTTAAAAGGAGAATTTGGAGGAAAAAACTCGTGTTTAGAAAATATGGAGTCGCCACCGGCCACTTTGGTAGACCGGACACCATTAAAACAAAAAACAGAGATTCTTCAAAAAAAAACTAGGGTTCGAGAGTTGATTACGGATGGGAAAGGATTAGCACCCCCACACCGCCCAAAATTGGTACTAAATTATTACCGATTTATTAATATCAAATTTTACGGATTAAAGTGACAATTAAATTAAAATTTGGTTATAAATGCGGGCAAATTTTAAAGGCTCTGGTGTTCGAGGGATAAACGAAAACTACCATCTACGTCTTAGACTGGTAGCCAAGTTTACCATCGAAAAAGGGAGCACCGCATTAGCAATTAAAGATATCCTATATGCAAACTTAACAAGATATAAAATAAAATATATACATGACATATATTATTACTATAAACAAATAGTAGCATAATTAAAATAAAATAGGACAAAAACTAAGATGATAAGTAAATTATAACATATAATGTAGAATAAAAATAATACACATAAAATTTTCAACATAAACATTTACGAAAACATTAATATATATATATAATATATACATTAGGTGTATAAAACTAATATGAACATATTAGGTATATAAAAAACTAATATATACATTATAATATAATATACACATATATAAAACATACATTAAATAAAAACATTACTAAAACAATTTGAAATAACATACATATATGTATAATATGATATGTAAAGATACTATATAAAATACATTCCTATATATAAAAAATATACAAAAGTTAACGCAAAATAAAATAATATATACATACCACAAATTTGTACACATATTTGAACATACATAAATATATGGCAACAAATTATCAATTTAAAAAACGAAGAAGCATATGTATAAATTAATATCTACTAACATAAATAACATATCAAATATAAAGCATATGAACAAAATATACTAAATAAAGGCTTAGAATTAACTGGGATGAAAAGGCAGGGACCAATAACACAGTTTTACCATAAAATAACAGTTAAAGTTAAAAGGAAAGGGGCCTAATTGAAAATCTTAAGAAGAAAATGAGGACTAAAATTGAATTTTTCCCTTTTAAATAATGAAGGCACATTTAAGGATGAAATTGAAAGCTGGTTAAAACTTTAAAGGACTGATTGTGTAAATCGACCATGCAGCAAGCCAGTTTTGCAAACAAAAGTGACACGGAGGGATCTCTATGGTAATTTACCCTTTGAAAAACTAATTTCGTTATATTAGGGGGCGAGATTGAAATTTTTATAAAATAAAAGAGGACTGAAAGGGTGATTTACCCATGCGGCAAGCCCAATATAAAAAAACTAAAAGGGCGGAGGGACTAAAACCGAATTAACCCATTTTTAAAAAATATTTAGTCTATAAATAAGGCCTCAGCCCTTGTTTCAAAACTTTCAGCTAAAAAATTTATCCCCAAAAAAACTCCCCCTTTTCTCTATTATTAAATCAAACCGAAACCTTAATGGTTCAAACCCTCCCCCAAAGCCGTCGTGCTTCTCCGGTCTCGGCGAGGCTTGGCCGTACCGGCCGCCTCAAGCCCTCATTGACCACCTCCTTAACCGATGCAACAATGCCCCAAAACCCTATTTTGAAAACCCTCATTTGCTTTCGAAACCAAAAAAAACTAGCCCCTTTTTCTTTTCGAATACTAGTCCCTCACCCTCACTGGTTCACCTTACTCGGTTTAAAACCGAGGGCTTGTTACCGACGACGAAAGGCCAACGACAGTGTGGTAAACTCCCGTCCCTTTTTTCTATTTTTTGTTTATTTTCTTTCGAATATACATGCATGCATGTAAGAAGAAAAATGAGGGAAGTTATTGCCACTGGAATCGGTTTTTCTTTTTTTTTATTTCTAATCTGTTACATATGGATCTGCTTACATATATATGCTCTACTTTGTTTACATTGATAAGTAATATTAAATGAAACGCTGTGGATTTGATTGACTCTGATTTTCTCTTTGTTTTGGTGTTTTTGGCATGTCCGGTTGGTGAGAGAGCCGGTGAGGGAGCGTACGGTGGCCCTTGGCGGAGCAGACACTTGGCTCGGTTGGTGGAGAGCAATCGGCCAGATTTATTCCTGGCCGTTGGATCAGATCTGATCCAACGGCTAGGATTACTTAAAGATCGAACGGATTAGATCATTTCTAGAGAGCTGATGTGGCTGCACAGGATGATCACACGTGGCATGGTTCTCTGAAGAGCCTCGAGAGTGCGCGTCACGCGCGCGTGGGAGACCAACAGCCCGCGCTTGGTCTTCACGCGGCCAGCTGGAGGGGCGTTCTCCTTCGATATGGACTGTTGTATCAAAACGTGATCCAACGGCTCTGAGTTGGCTGCGCAAGGAAGATAATTAGGGTTAGCCAGTTTTTAGGGTTAAACTTTAGGGCTTTTGAGTTATATTGGATCTGGGTTGGCCAGTGGGCCTTGTAATTTTAAGTTTGTTTTAAATTGTAAAAGGGACTGGACTTCAAATAAAAAATTGGGTTTCTTTATAATATGATCTTATATATATGTATATATATATATATATTAATAATAAAAAAATAGATGCTTACATACACACATACAAATTAATATATGCAAACATACGGTACATACGTAATACACTCATACATTTATACAAACATATAATGCATGGATAACTAATGATAATATTTATACATACACATCAACATATATAATATTAACAACCATATGCACCTATATACCACACTAATACATGGACACACGTATACATATTATCACACGTACATATAGACATTAATGCATATATATACAATAATTACTACAATTACTTATTATATTATAATATTTACAACCCGGACAAAAATGAGTGATTACAAGGCTCAGAATGGGAAAGAACGAGTGAGGGGGAGGCTCGGTACCTACCGCTCTTCTTGCTCTCTGTTTTTTTTTTCATTTTTGGTTGGATTTTTCTCCGCTTTTTGGTTTTACAGGTTTGATGAATGTTGGTGGAGGCAGTGGCTTTGGCGACTCCTTCCTCTGATGTTCTCTTTGCATGTGACCGTTGTTTCCTGGCGCTAAGCTGGACTCTCGTTTGAAGAAGTATGTCCATTCTATTGGAATCTATTTCGCCATCTTGGTCAGCCCGACTCTTGGATCTCACGTCGGTATCTTTGAAACCCGTCGCATGCTTGCCATATGCCCTTTGTGGGTGCTGAAGGTCGACTTTTGTTTCTCGCTTATGTTGGCCAATGCGACATGTTCCTCCTTCCTCAGCTTGTTTGTGACAGCTCTTCCCTTTCGCTCTTGATTCCGGGCTTGCCGGTTGCCTTTCTTTTTCTTTTTTGGGAGTATGTTCTTGGCTTTTTCAGGCATGATTGTACATTTCTTTATGATTTATTGAACCTTTGCATTTTCTGTTAAAAAAATGCTTGCGAAGAGGCAACTCCGGTGATGATTTTTAGATGTTTTTTTATTACATTTCTTGTAATTTTTATCTTACGTGATTCTGATTTTTAGTGTTCATATTGTTTTTTATCAGTCCGGATAGTTTTCTTTTGCATTGAAACAAGTCAATAAGGAAAATGTTGAAAAAATTGCAAGCTGCGATCACAGAAATAAGCTTAAAATCTTTCTGGTACTTCTGCCACGGCAAGCAACTCGTGTACAGTGGGTGCTGCTCTGTAGTGCCTGAATTCAACTGAGGCCGATCGATCTTAATCTGAAACATCACATTTTTTTTTTACCGAAAATACGAAACTAAATTGGACGTGACTATATTTTTTTCATTTAAACATTAATTTAAATTCAACGTAAACATATTTAATTACAAACCATTCGTAAACGTGGGCTAACAACCCTAAGAACATGCTTTATTCTATTGAATCGAGCAATTTAACACAAAATGACATTTTAATCATTTCATGGGGAATAGGGCGATGATTCATTGTACGTTATAAATTATTGATAAATATTAAAAAAATAATGATTATTTTTAATAATTTAATAAATTTTATGATATTTTTGTGCTAATTTGATAATGCTTAATGACCATTTTATAATATATCAAAAAATTTAATGATCATTTTATAATTTTTAAAAGTTTAGTGTTCAAAAATAAATATATGTAATATGTAAAATATATAATATATAAAAATTTCAGTTAATTCGGTTAAAAACCGACCGATTGATCGAAAAAAGCTTCAATTTGATATGTTAATTCGGTTAAAACCGAAGTTTGAACACTCCTAGTCTTAGGCAGCATGTGGTGTGTTGCTCTAGGGCCCCTGGTGTACCCTGTCTCGGTCATGGGTTGGTCATCCGTGACAATATTCGGTCATGAGTTGGTCATCCGTGACAATATGCACAACGACAGATCTTGGTAAAATTGTTTGAGGGGGCCGATTAAAAGTTTTCAAAAAATTTGGAAGCCTACATTAATTTTTAAAAAATTGAGGGTCTAATTGAAATTTCAAAAAATTGAGACTTAATAATAAATTTAAAATTGTTTAGAAAAAACTGTTAGGTAATCAATGAGTCAATATTTGTTTTTACGTATTATTTTACATGCAATTCTAGCATGAGGACACAATCTTCGAAAAACTCTCATTCAAAAATCGTAATTTTAAAGTGTATCAACTAATGTTCGTAGATTTTGTAGATGCTTAATCTTTGTATGTTGTAAATCACACAAATGTAAAAGCACCACCTCTATATATTTTGGGTAAATTCTACAAATGGTCACTAAATTATGTTAAAATGATCCTTTTAGTAACTAAACTTTTAAAAATTATAAAACAACCATTAAACTTATTGAACTATTACAAAATAATCATGATTCATTGCATGTTATAAATTATTGATAAATATTGAAAAGTTTAACGATCATTTTTTAATAATTCAATAAATTTAATGATCACTTTTGTGCTAATTTGATAACGCTTAATGATCAGTTTATAATTTTTAAAAGTTTAGTGATAAAAAATAAATATATGTAATATGTAAAATATATAATATATAAAAAAAAATGTTTAATTCGGTTAATTATCGGTAGCCGAAGTTTGAAAAAATCATCAACGTTAATCGATTGAACCTAAAATTAACTGACCGATTAACTAAAAAAATTCAGTCCGGTCTGTTAATTTGGTTAAAACCGAAGTTTGAACACCCTTAGTCTTGGGCAGCATATGGTGCTCTGGTCTAGGCCCTTGGCGTATTCTGTCTCGGTCATGGGTTGGTCATCCGTGACTATATGCACAATGACAGATCTTAGTAAAATAGTTTGAGGAGCCGATTAAAAGTTTTCGAAAAATTTATAAGCCTAAATTAATTTTTTTTAAAATGGGGTCTAATTGAAATTTTCAAAAAATAAGACTTAATAATAATTTCAAAAAAATTTAGAAAAAAACTTTATTAAAAACATTCAAATAATTTAGTATTTAATCAAAATTTTAAAAAGTTGAGAGAACCACATAATTTAAGTTGTAAAGTATAACGCGTCAACTCAAATAATTTAAATTTTTTAAATTTGATTAGACTGAATTCGGTTCATATTAAAAATTTTCAAATAAAATTTAAATCGTAAAATATAAAGTATCAATTTCAATAATTTAAAATTTCTTAAATTCAACTAGACTAGATTTAATTCGATCAAATACTCACCTCTTCATTTAAGCGTTTTATTTTTTATTTTTTGAGTAAACCCTACATTTAAGAGTTGAGTGAATAAAAAAAGAGTTGATAAGTATGGGCTGCAAAGTCTAAGTCAATGGGACCATCATGTCCTAAATATCAGTGGCCACCACGTGATAGAAGTAAAGCGGATATAATGTCATTTTGTATATTTAAATAATTAAATAATTATTAGCTATCAGTTAATTTTATTAAATATTTTTATATAATCAGGTAATGCAATCCATTAGTCAAATCCGTTATTACTTATTAGAATCTTCTATAAGCTAATTGCCAAACAATGCCATAGTTTTTTGCACTTTCGAAGTTTTAATGTGTTGAAATTTGTAGAGAAACTAGAATAAGAAGAAGAATAGAATCAGTGGACTCTGAATGATTTTACTTGAATTATAATGAAGTATTTATTATACAAGTAGTAACGGCATAACTGCATTTCCTAACCAACTAGCCCTTTTAACAAACTAACCATAATCTGATGTTATTCTATTCATACTGATGAACATAATGTTGTTCATTCACACGAATACAAGGTTCAATTTATTTGACCATTCTCATTGACGTTATCTTCCTCATTGTTTAAGTTTGAAATAGCATAACCTAACGTGTTTATTTCATGTACAGAAGTTTGAAATATTAAATATGCGATTTTTGCCAAATAACTATAAAATAATACAAAAATATAAATGCTCAAAATATTAGAAGTAGTAACAAACAATCATGTGCATCTTAGTTCCCCTTTGAATATACTAGTCTTGCAGTTCTTCCTTCGGCTTTCAGATTCTGTAAATTTCTCAGTTTTTATCCATAAGGAATTTTGTTTTCTTAAAATTAAAAATTCTTCTATATTGATATTGATTTTGTTTCTGATTTAAAAGATGCCTCCTTTTCATCTTCAAGTCCAATAAAGAAGGGGAAAGACAAGACTGCAGCTTTTTTCAGCCACAAGGTCAGTTTGTTATTCAATATTCATCTCCCTTATTATTCTCTATTTGCTTACTTGCACTTGATAAAAAAAATGAGAGGTCTATGGAATACATAATTCTACTTAATTTAATAAACTTTTTATATATTTTTAATAACTGGAAAATTATAACTTTTTACATTTACACCCTCTCACCACCCACCAAACTCATATTCATCTCCGTCTCAACTGGAGCTAGTGCAATACAAAATCCGCAAAATTGCACTCATCTGTCATCCCTACTTATCGCTTACCTCTTAAACATAGAAAATGCTAAGTCAATTTTATTTTTTAAAATAACATATATATATATATATTTGAAATAAATTTTATGATTTTTCTATTAAAAATGTGAAAGTTAAATTATTATTTTTAACTTTTACTGGACTTATCTAAAATAATAAAAATATTATGGTGAATATTTGATACACTGTTAGTATAAAAAAAATTTACACAAACATGTCTATTTTCAATCCAAAATTTAAATCTAAATTTTTAACATTAAAACCTTAAACCTAAACTCTAAATCTTATTTCAAAGCTAAAATCTAAAATCTAAATTTCTAAACCTATCACATAAATCACTAACATCTAAACTCTAAACCCCTAGATAACCTCGCTTGTGGAAACTTTGTTTTCTACCGCCAGTATATAGAGTAATAATCCAAAATATTATGCTGATAAAATTAAAATAGTAAAATAAATTATTTTAAAAATGTAAGATTTACGGGTATTAAGCACATAATTACATTCGGTGCTTGATTTTATTACTATACCAAATAACTTCGTAATATAGATTTAAAATTTATAAAATTGATAGAATAATAAATTTAATCATCAGTATTTATATATTTTTTTATTTTAGCTCTTATTTTTTTTTATATTTAGTTAAATTCGACTCTCATCCTTTTAAAAAGTAATTGAATTGGACCCTCAACCCTTTAGAAAGAGTTGAATGCCCGAATCACTATTTTTTAAATATAAATATTTTTAAAATCGTTGACATGGCTTCTAGCATGACACTTCGTGTATAATTCTTGTAATATTTTAATATTGTTAAATATTATTTTTGATTTTTTCATATTTTATAATTTTAAATTATTTCTTAATTTGACGTATAATACAAATAGTGTCATAATGAAAGTACGTGTAGACTCCCACTTTAAAATTGTTAAAATTTTAATGGTTTAGTCAAAAAATTTGTTGAAAAGGCGATTTGATTTTCTTAAAAGACGGGTTAATTTTAGCTTAAAACAATTAATAATTTTAATCCTTAACGTTTATAATTTTTGCCATTTTAGCCCTCATCATTTTTTAAAGATAAATTCAGCCCTCAACCTATATATTTTTGTCAAGTTAATCACTTTTTAACTAACTTGTTAATTAGTCCGCTAGAAATTTAATGTCAATGATATGACAATATATTTTAAATGCCATGACATCTAATATCTATCACATGTTTACTTGTGGAATACAATTTCATTTTAGGGTAAATTACTGGAATTGTCACTTATGTTTAGGATTTGTACACTTTTAGTTACCGATTTTCGAATTCGACTATTATGGTCACTTATGCTTTCGATCTGTAAACTTATGGTCACTGGGACGTTTGTTGCCGTTAAACTTTAACGGGAAGCTAATCTAGCACAATAAAAAGAAGGATAAATTACCTAGATAGTCCCTAAACTATTACCTTACTCATATTTTGGCCATCGAAATAAAAATAGTTTATATAATTACACATTTAATCCTCCATATTTACAATTTTTATTTCTTCTTCCATCCACCATCTTCCATATTCTTCTTCATCTAATCGAATCCCTAATTTTCTACTATATTAATCTCCAATTTCACATCATTCCAATAGTTTACCCTTAATTTTATTCAATAATGAAGGATTTTCATTTATTTCGAATCAACGGAGAAGTCGTGATCCAATCGGTTAGGTCCACTATCCTTCTAATTTCCAAAATAAAGAACATTACCCCGTGTTATTGAGAAGTGAATAGTTTAAAGTAATCACAAGGATCTAATTGAAAACGTAAAATTACAATGCATGATTGGAAACAAATTATCTAAACTAAGGATGAAACTATAGATGGATGTAAATTAATCACACAAATTAAAGTAGAGTTAGATTTAAATTAATGACAGAATTGAAATAAAGCAAAATTTAAAGGTATAATTAAAAGTACATGAAATTAGATAACAAAGCAAAATAGGACTAAAATAAAAGAAAATGAAATTAGAAGGCAGAAGTTAAAGCAATAAATAATAATCAATCAAATAAGAATGGGGATTAACATTTACCATCTAGTCTAAAAATATACATTGTGAATTAAGGATTAATATAGTAGAAAATTAGGGATTGGGTTAGATGAAGAAGAATATGGAAGATGATGGAGGGGAGAAGCAATAGAAAATTGTAAATATGGAGGATTAAATGTGTAATTATACAAATTATTTTTATTTTGGTGGTCAAAATAGGAGTGGGGTAATAGTTTAGGAACTATCTAGCTAATTTATCCTTCTTTTTACTGTGCCAGATCAACCTCCCGTTAACGTTTAACATCAACAAATGTCACAGTGACCATAAGTTTATAGATCGAAAACATAAGTGACCATAACGGTCAAATTTGAAAATTAGTGACCAAAAGTGTACAAACCGTAAACATAAGTGACCATTCATGTAGTTTACCCTTCATTTTAATATAAAATTTAAAAAATAATTAAAAGTTAAATAAAATATTTGAAAACAATTGAAAATAAAAGCAATAAATAAACGTGGAAAAGTTAAATAAATTTTACACTGTTTAGGGAAAATATAATTAAGGATTTGGAACATTACGTACATTTAATAAAAAAATCATAAACTAATTATGGGTTTTGAAAATTATATTTCCTGTTTACTGTAAAATTTATTTAAGTTTCCCACATTTTTTTATTTTAATTTAAATTGTTTTTAAATATTTTATTTGACTTTTAATTATTTTTATTTTTAATATTAAAATGAAATTATATTTTATAGGTAAATATATGATAGGTTAAATGTCATTTAATTAAAAAATATATTATTGTATGTATGTATCATATCCTCTCCTTAGATTTTTAATGGTCTTATAATATGTTAGTTAGTAAACAAGTAACTTGACAAAAAGATTTAGGTCAAGGGCTAAAATTATCTTAAAAAAGAACAAGGGCTAAAATGATAAAAATTGTAAACGTTAAGGGTTAAAATTATCTTTATGCCAATAAAAATATAAACATTGAAAATTGAATTTATCATTATACCCAAATTTAATACTAAAAGTAAATATTTAATTTCGTATGTTTATCAAATAACACCTAAAATAAAACCTAGACAAAAATATTTCCACTTCAAATAAAATATTTTGTGATTCCTGTTATTTCCTCACTTTTTTCACCTTAACTATGAGTAAAATACAAACTAATGTTTATCATTTTCTACAATTTTTTTCTCCATAAATCAAAATTCCGAAAATTAACGAAAATGGAAAATTTCAATTTCTTTCGGTTGATTTTTGTTTTGCTTGAACCAGAAAAGATCAATGTACGAGTTAAGTGCGATCTTCATTCATATTTGGGGAGGGAAAACTACTCTATTTTCGAAATCTATTCGGGACTCCATTGGTAAAATTAAAAACAAATACAAAACGTTGTACCTTCGCCAAATATCTTCGGAAAGCTTTGCTTTCAAAAATCTCATATCCAAGAAAAACGTCTCCAAAGATATCGTCACCGTCTCCGCTCCACGCTATGATCTCGCGGAGCCCGAATCCCCTTCTTTGGACCCATCTCTTTTCGGAGACTCCCATACTCGGCCATTGCGTCAAGACAAGACAACAATTAAGTTCGATTGAGTTTGCAGCCTGACAGCAGAGCTACGACCTACCAGCCTATCAGTAGCCATTGCTAGCATTACACAGTCTCATCAAACATCACTCCATCTACAGTTCCAAGGGGATATAAATACCCAAAGATCGAAGACAAAAGGGACGTCCTTGAACACTCCTACACTTCCCCACAAGGGCTAACACGTCCATTCTACTCCGACTATCCCTCGCTTTCCCTTCTACCCCTCACACCTAGTAGCTATCCGCTTACATCAGAATGGGGTGAACCATCATCGACTACCGTCAACCACTGTCCGGCCACCATGGTCCTTTGTGGCTCTCAGCTCATCTCAAGATGACTGGACCACCCATCGCTGTCCCAAAGCCCCAAGTCAATTGGGGTGAACCGCTTGACTCAGCGACCAACCATGGTCCTTTGTGGCTCTCGGCTCGTCTCGCGACGAGTGAACCACCCATCGCCGCCCCAAAATCTTCCTTCGACCACCATTTCCATCTTCTTGTTTGGTGTCATCTAAAAACGGCATCAACAATTGGTGCGGTGAGCGTGGAGATCCTCCCGACCAAGAGAATCAGTCAGGACGGCTCTCCTGTTTTCGATGACCCTCACCTTGCCCAACAACATTCTCGCCACAGCCGACCTTCTTTAGTATCGTTGGAAGATCCACGAGCAGACAGGCTTGGCATGCACGAGAGGCACTAGAAGCCTAGCATCTTCCCCTCCCTTTTTATTCTGTGCATAGATATTGTCCGCCACTATAGGTGGTTTTAGGACCTTATCACCCCCGAAGTGTATATCCTTCGAGACACATGTAACAACAATGAGTTAAAGGGTAACCTCTTCCTTTGAGTTAATGCATGTAGGCCCGAGAAACTCCAAGGACCCTCGACAAGTGGAATGAAAAGTAAGACTTACGCAACAGTAAACTCTACATCAATGTTTCCCTCCATCAAACGTCTCTGCTACAAATGTTCCCCGCTTCAAACCTTTAGATACGGGGAATACCCCCTATTGTTCGAACAACCTGGGAACTTGGTACAGTTATGGGAAAATATTCGAACCATTTGAATCTACAAATATTTGAGTGTCTACGCACTTACTCAAATAATAGATGATAAAACATTTGGGTGCATGCATTTGTGAATAGGTGGACAATAGCACGTGTAAGTGCACTCTAGCATGTGCAACCCCAAACTTGTCACTCCAACGGGCAGGCCAAGACGCATCCGCCCGTCTTGCATTTTGACTGCTTCTACAAACATTAGTGTTGATGCCTTCGACACCTCGACTGATTCTACAATACCAAATACTTCGATTGTTCTTACAAATATTTTCGAAACTCACATGTTTTTACAATGTCTCCGAACTGAGACTGACTCTACAATATCTTGAAATGATCAACTTGACGAACGACTGTTTCTACAAAAATAATAATATCTTCGTCCACTCAGTGCCATCGGTACTACATTTCTACAAGGACGTTGAGATGCATTCGCTCATTTACCCAGCTTACCGAATATTTCTCCAAGTGCACGATTCTACATGAGCAATGAGATGCCTCAACTCAAGAAAAATAGACTCACCAAGGGTATTAGATGCCTCCGCATGGGGATGCCTCGCCCACGCTTACGAACGATTCTCCAAGGGCAAAGAAACGATCAATATGATTTTCCAAGGACGTCAACTAAGGCTCCGCACGATATATGTTTGTTTCTACAAGGGCGTCGAGCAAGGCTCCGCCCATTATATATTCGTTTCTCCAAGGGCGTCGAGCAACGCTCCGCCCATTTGATATTTAAAAGGCATAGAGCAAACCTCCGCCCGTATACATTCATTTCTTCAAGGGCATTAAGCAAGGCTCAGCCCATTTGATATTTAAAGGCCGTCGAGTAAGCCTCCGCCCAATATATATGTTATTTCTCCAACGGGCGTCCAGTAAGCCTCTGCCCAATATATGTTATTTCTCCAAAGGCGTCCAGCAAGGCTCCTCCCATTTGATATTTAAAGGGTGTTAAGCAAGCCTTCGCCCATTATATATATTATTTCTCCAACGGGCGTCGAGCAAGCCTCCGCCCATTATATATGTTATTTCTCTAATGGGCGTCGAGCAAGGCTCCGCCCAGTATATGTTATTTCTCCAAAGGCATCGAGCAAGGCTTCTCCCATTTGATATTTAAATGGCGTCAAAACATATGCTGCCCACATTATGTCTAATTCCCCAAAGAGCATCGAGATTACCTCTGCTTAATCCATGATTTTTTCCTCCAAGAGCATCTAGTCATCTCCGCTCAACTCATATCTATATTATTTCTTCCAGAGCGTCGAGTTAGCTCTGCTCAACACACAACCATCCGCTCCGAAGCATTAAAATAACTCCCAAGGCTTACACGGGGACAACCTCCGCTTTTTTATAAGGGAGACAAAAGCTTGCCAAGATACGTCCATCTCCTAAAATGAGATAAGAAAACAACACATGATGCATCCATTTCCCACTACTCAGGACTGACGGTCCGAGAGCACGAGGAAGCCTCCACTCATCAATGCTTCATTTTCAACAAAAATAAGAAGCTTTTGCCTGGCCTCTAAGGGCATGAAATAACATTATAATGATCTAACGGAGTCGAGTTATTTATCCACTCACATGATGTTATTCTAGGCTCAAGTCATCCCTTCACTCCTCCGATAATTGTTCCGAAGTCGAGTCAATTGCTTGCCCACTCCCTTAACGATCTCCCAGGGTTGAGCCATTCTCTCAATGAACATCGTTTCCCTACTTCACTACGGTCCTCGGCTTGAATCAACGATTGGCTATAACAATCCCCAATAAGTTTTTTCTCAAGAAGTTTTTTCTCAAGGAAACTTGGGAATTCCTTCCCAAGGAAGCTTTAGATCTCTTTCTAAAGGAAGCCTTGGGCACCCACGTAATAGGAATATTCCATCCAAAAGGGGTCCCTCCCGAGCCACGACATCTCAACTCCAGTTGTTTACCTTGCCGCTCTCTACCCCGAATCTACAGGGGTGAATTGCCTAAATCTGCCAAACACCCCCACACTCGAACCAGTGGGAACGAGAAATCTCGCTGCAAGGTCTCAGCTTGTGCCACTTTATGGCACTCCTTCGGCTAAGGGAGGACAAGTGTTGTACATTCGCCAAACATCTCCGAAAATCCCTGTCTCTAGAGAATCTCACCTCCAAGGAAAACACCTTTAGAGATATCGTCATTGTCTCCGCTCTATGCTCTGACCTTGCGGAGCATGAAGCCCTTTCTCCGAACCCATCTCCCTTCGGAGACTCTTAAACTCGACCACTGATCCAAGACAATCATCAAGTTCGACTAAGCTCGCAGGCTGACAATTGAGCTAAGACCTGCCAGCTTATCAGTAGTCATCGCTAGGCATGGCACAGCTTCATCAACCTTCACTTCATCTACAGCTCCAAGGGGATATAAATAACTCCAAGATTAAAGACAAAATGGACGTCCTCGAACACTCCAATTCCCAACAAGGGACATCACGTCCATTCTACTCTGACCATCCCTCACTTCCCTCTCTCCCCCTCACATCTAGTGGCTATTCGCCTGCATCAGAATGAGTGAAGCACCATTAACTTTCGTCAACCACCGCCTGACTTAGCGAATAACCATGGTCCTTTGTGGCTCTCGGCTTATCTCACGACGAGTGAACCACCTATCGCCACCCTAAAGCCCCATGTCAATCGGGGGGGTGAACTACCTGACTCAGCGACCAACCATGGTCCTTTGTGGCTCTCGGCTAGTCTCACGACGAGTGAACCACCCATTGCCACCCCAAAATCTTCCTTCGACCATCATATCCACCTTCTTGTTCGGTGTCGCCCAAAAATGATATCAACACAAAACAAAATGATTATGGTAAAATAAATATAATTATAAATTTGAAATAAAACAATATAACCAACAAGGATTGGGTGCAATGGCAACGCACATTGCTCTCTCAAAGAGAGAATCCGAATTCGAACCTTGAAGATGATATTGTTGGGAGGGAGGACCATGAATCTTGAACATGAACCATAAAATATACATGTAATTTACAAGAAAAAACAATTTAATATAAAGCTTAGCTCTTTTTATATATTCTCAATATTTTTTTAAAAAATCTTAACAAAATTAAAATCTTTACTATAAATTGGACAAGTATTATTAATATCAAAATATTTTACGGGTGAATTTAATAATTTAGTCAACAATGATGATTATTTTTGTTAATTTAAAATTTTGCACATTCATGCTTTTATGCATGTTATTAATATTTTTTAAATATATATTAATTTGATATAATTTGCACGTAAAATTAATATTATATTTTTATTAAAAAAATAATATTATATTTCAATACAAATTTCATTGTAGAATAATATTGAACAATCAATTAGCATTCATACAAGTACAATTAGTTAAATCAATATAATATATAAATAGAATTTAAATTTACGATCAATGCAGCCATATAAATAGAACCAACAAGTGGTCCCGGTTGAAAAGCGGATAATGTTCATTCTAGGATATCCGAATTCAATCACAATGTCTTCAAGGTACGTTTGTATTGCCAAAAGATTAAGAATATTTATAAACAGATATTACATTATACTCACAGACCGATAATTAGAGCATAAATCTGAAAAGAGGGTACAAGTACAATGAAAAGTCAATACAATCTATGCAAGAGCAATTAGTTAGATAAATACAATGTATAAATTGTAATGTTCGAGAACATATCAGAACCTAAATTAGTGTAAATTTAAAAAGAAACCACATACGATAAGACTTCAACCAAAATAAAATATAAACTTAGAATTCACACCTACATAATTTATGGTGGGCAAGACTTGAACTTAGTTCACAAAGCTAACTGAGAATTTTATTTATTCATAGAGTATAGTTTACAAATGCATAAAGCAATTGTTATAACAATTTGGAGGGGGTGGATTCAAACTTGCATAAACATACAATGTCATACTTGTAGCAATGTCCCTTTCGCTAAAAAAACGAGATTTCGAGAGGTGTTTGGGGGTCTTTCGGGTATTAAAAAAATCTTCCGCGGGGTTTTGAAAATACCGCATTTTATTTTAAAAAAAATAGAGTCGCCACCGGCCACTATGGTAGGCCGGACACCATAAAACCAGAGATTTTTTAAAAAGTTGGATTCGGGAGTCGGTTACGGATGGGGAAGGATGAGCACCCCCACACCGTCCAAAATTGGTACTTTAATAATTACATCTTTATTAATATTAAACTTTTCGGATTAAAGTGACGATTAAATTAAAATTTGGTTATAAGTGCGAATAAATTTTAAGAGCCCCTTATCCGAGAGTAAACGGCCAACCACCATCACTACGCCTGATACTGGCCCGTTTACGCTCGGATAAAAGGGCACCGCATTGACAATTAATATCTCAAAATACAACTTAAAACAAGGCAAACATAAATAAATACAAAGCGATAAAAATATGAATAAATACTAACATAATAAAATACTAATCTAACATAAATAAAAATAATAATCTAAAACATAAATATTAATCTAACACATAAATAAAAACAAATCTAACATAAATAAAAACATTAATCTAAAACACACATAAAACATACATAAATACTAATCTAAAACATAAATAAGCATACAAACTAAAAAATAAGAATACAATTTTAAATTAACTAATACTTCATTAAACCATAAAAATTACAACACTAATAAAAAGGGAAGAAAATATACCTAACTAGGAGCTCGAATGACAAACCCCGACGGAACCCCACCGAGATCTACTACGACCTCTCCAAAAATTAACTAGATCAGACCCAAAATAGGACCCCGATCGAACTGGTTAGGACCAAGGGCACTACCTTGGTCCTTGGCTACCCGAGAGCTATGCTCTCTTATTTGGGCATGCCTTGGCCGATTCCCCCCTCCCTATTGCTCCCCGTTTCATGCCTTTATATAGGCATTGAAGGGAGGGTGGCGGTGACATGGGCAAATGTGCTCCACGCACATTTGCATTCTTTTCCCCTTTTTTTACACTTTAATCAATTTTTATAATTTAAATTAATAATATTACTATTACAATAATACTAAAAATACTAAAAACTCGGACAAAAGTGAGTGATTACAGTTGCCCCTCTTTGCTTGTTCTTGTCCCTCTTTGCTTGTTCTTGTGAAACGAGAACAAAGCAAAGATCAAAAGTACTCATTTTGTCTTATTTCTTCGTCATTGACTTTGGAATCACAGGTTCTTCTGGAACTTTCTGTTCTTCTTCGGCCAACTCTTCAAATTTCGATCTTCAAAACGGAGAATTCATTGGGGAAGACAAAATCTTCAAATCAGAAGTTCGAGGCCGCAAGTTCTTCCTATATAAAACTATTATATCTTCTTCTGACGGGCTTCTTGGAAAAAATAAAATTTCCCCCTTTTTTACACTTTAATCAATTTTTATAATTTAAATTAATAATATTACTATTACAATAATACTAAAAATACTAAAAACTCGGACAAAAGTGAGTGATTACAATACTAGGCAGGGGTTTATTGGGTTATGGGTAGATTAGGAAATGTATAAAAAAAATGCAAACATCAATTATCAATTTTAGCATATTAATTATACAATTAACACCAAATATTAAAATGAATAATTGGACTAAAAATAAAATAAAATATTCAAAGATTTTCCTTTATATTTTTGAAAATTTTAGAAAATCCAATGATCATTTTAGAAAATCACTTTAAAATTTGCACCAATACTTGAGTACGATTAGATTGTGTAGAAATTGTTTTATTTTTTTTATATACATACAACTATTTAGTCGTTAACTTTGTTACAATCATACTTTTAGGAGGTTGAAAGAACGAACTTGTTATTTTCTTAAAATAAAGAACCAAAATCATTATACTGCTCAAATTTGAAGGACCGGAGTTATTTGCTTCTGTGAGTTTGATTGCATTTGTAAGTGAAGAACGAAGAGTGATCTTATCATGATGAGATTCATGTCAGCAGGTGGTCTGTGCCGAGTTGAGTTGGTTAGAATTGTCCTCGATTAACATTCAGACGATATGGCTCGACCGAGCCTCCCATCCTCGTTGAATGTGAAGAACCTATATCATTTGAAGGTGAAGGGGTGTCACAATTTGAAATACCTGTTTCCATCATTCATGGTGGAAGATTTTGTGCGACTCCAACACCTTCATGTTAAGGATTGTAAGATGATGGAACAAGTAATCTTCACGGAAGGATCCACAGAGGAGGAAAGGAGGAATCAGATGTTCTTCTCTAAACTAGAATGTCTTAAGCTGAAAGACCTTCCCAAACTCACAACTTTCTGCTTTGAAACATTCATCTATGATTCTGTTATCAGAGATGCTGGAAATGAAACTCAAATTGGCCAACATATACAAGCAAGTAACTTGGAGGTTCAAAACTCGGTTCTCTTCAATGAAAAGGTGATTTCTCCTTTTTAATTTCTTGTACCCTTTCTTTCATATGCTCCTTTCATTCATCTTATTCGTTGTTTTTCCTTTTCCTTTTTCAAATATTTGAATCTATTAGGTGGTTTTTCCGAGTTTGAAGAAGTTGACAATCACTGGTATGACGTACTGTACAAAGATATGGCTAGACCAACTCACAGTGAATTCGTTTTGCAAACTAGAGAAAATACAGGTTGAAGGCTGCGAACAACTCTTAAACATTTTTCCATTTAACATGGTGGAAAGACTTGAGGAACTAGCTGAGTTGCTCATTAAGAACTGTGATTCCTTAGAAGAAATAATTGGAACACAAGGAATAGTTGACAATGAATCGCGTGCAGTTACAGCTCCTCAATCTATGGCGGCAGAAACAGTGACGACTAAGTTTGCATTTCCCAAACTAACATGCATTGTTTTAGATAAGTTGCCCAGGATGAGACGATTCTACTCTAGGATGCATACCACCGAGTGGCCATCACTGAAACGAATGGAAGTGATTGAATGCCCCAAAGTAGAGATATTTGCTCCACAATGTCCTTACTTCGGGGAAACACCAACTGGGAATCAAGTTGATATCTCAAATCAACAAGCCTTATTTTATGTCAATGAGGTATGATCTCAAACTGATTTGTAAACTTTCTTGTATGCCTACAACTCACTTTATATTTGATGATGATAATATAGTCAGTAGTTCAGATTGTATCCAACTGAAACGAGATTTCAGCAGTGATGATTTACACTTTGCATAAACAGTTAATGCCCTTTGAAATAACTAATATATTTGTTCGTAACCATTCCAGGACACTTTCCCTGTTTTAGAAGAATTAACAGTGAAGCAGAATGATATGATGAAGGGGATAAGTGATGGACAACTCCCATCGGAGTGTTTCAGAGAACTTAAAGCTCTTAACCTCCAATGCTTTCCTCAGACATCAACTGTTCTTCCCTATGGCTTCATCGACTCATTACGAAATCTCGAGAAGCTTGTCATAAATGATGCTTCCATTTGTCAAATAGTGCAGCCTGAAGGATTCAGCAATGAGGGAAGGCATACAACAGTGCTGGCTCAGATTAAGACTCTGGAAGTTTCAAGATGCCACCGACTCACCAATTTAATGGCATGCTCAACAGCTAAGAGCATGACGCTACTAGAAAAAATAAGTATAACTGATTGTGAGATGATGGAGGAGATCATAGCATGTGAAGATGAAGACATACAGGGTGGAATTGTTTTCCACCAACTGAAGTATTTGCAACTAAGTTGTCTGCCAACTCTAGCAAGCTTTTCCTTGATGCATCATGCCTTTGAATTCCCGGTCTTGGTTAGGGTGATTGTGATAAAATGCCCACAAATGAATAATTTCTGTCAAGGAGATTTATGCACTCCGAAGCTGCAACAAATGCACTTAACAAGAGATGAGGAAGATGAACGGTGGTGGGAAGGCGTCCTTAACACTACCATAAAACATATGTTCGACGAAATGGTAGGCATCACTTCAAAGATTTCTTTGCATGCATGGTTGATTGAGCAATTCTTGGTTTTACCTTTCCATATAATTGTTTGTTTTGATCATGCACAATGTCCGAAATTCAGATGTGACCGAGGTTACCCATGAGCTACCGAAGCTGGAATAAGGCAATAATATGTTTCAATTCTCATCAGATGGTAATAATTGTGTGTTCTACTTTCACAGCCCTTCGTTTCTCTGCTTTATTAACCTTCATCCTGGCTTGACCAATGCTGTATGAAGTGACCATGAATATGCCTTTTTCTTTGTAGGTTGAGGCTGCAACTTTCTTCAGAATCTAAAAGGTTATTTCACGCATGCACTGAGAAGTAGAAACATATGAGCTTTTAGTGGTAAAGTTGTGGGTTTGCCAACTTTTTCATGGATGTAAACTAAGTGAAATACTTTCTGATGGTGACTGCGAGATTAAGATAGAGTTATTGGTGGTTAATTAAGGTGATATTTTTTTATATGGTTTTTGTAACTTACAGTGTAAAATTACTATTAATTTGTATTTTTCTTTCGTTGGACTTACTTTAAAAAACTTGAGATTTTTTAAACAATTTAAACCTACTTAATTGTAATTTATGGTTCTTACTAATGCAAGTATCTCTCCTTAAAAATATGTGCTGAGATAGGAAAAGAACTGGAATTTTATGTGTGCATCTCAAAACAGGTTTCTAACGCACCATTGTTGGATGAAAATCGTTTGTCCTTTAACTATGATTTTTTTGGTGCTTCTACTTTAAAAAATAGGTTTAGGGTTTAAAGTTAGGGTTTATAATTACGGTTTAGAAAATTAGGGGTAAAGTGTATTTTTAGGGTGTAAAGTTTAGGATGTAAAATTTAGGGTTAGAGTTTAGAATTTATTTTTTTAATATTTTTTAATGTGGGGCATAGAAAGTGGCATACTATTTTTATTCACCATTGGCTGGGAGGCTAGGACAATGAGTGACGAATCAAGGGTAATTGATGTAGTCTTAGGCTTTGTTTTTGGTTGTGGTGGCAAAACCAAGATTTGAGGTAAACTAAGGTTTGAGAAGCTAGTTTGGGGGGCAAACCAATGTTTTGACACTCAAAAGCTGCATGTTTTTGGTTGCTTCTGGGCAAATCAAGGTTTTGACACTCAAAAGCTGCCTGTTTTTTGTTGCTTATGGGTTCTCAAACTAGTTTTTCCACCCAAACGCAACAAAAAACAGGGCTTTAGTTTAATGATTCCGTTCTTAAATAAAAGAATTTAGAAAAAGTTGTAATATATTATGATAAAACCATGTAATTTGTGGAATGAATTTAAACATGACACAAAAAAATATTGAAAAATTAAAATATACAACGTTTCAAAGAACAAAATGAACGAAAACAAATTTATATAAGGTGTCAAAATGTGCGTAAAATAAATTTTTATGTAATAAATTGTATAAGTTTATAATATTTTATGGAAAAAACTTTGATACACAGGCCGTGTAAACTTTAGTTTACACGTGCCTTTTAGTTTTAGGTGTTAGGCTTTTAGTTTAGGGTTTAAGGTTTAGGGGTTTAGGTTAGAATTTAGGGTTTAGGGTTTAAAGTGTGGGGTTTAGTTTTTTAGGGTTAGGAATTTAGGATTTGGGTTTTTATAGTGTAAATACACATGCTTGTGTAAAATTAATTTTACACAGCCTGTGTATCAAAGTTTTACCCATATTTTATAGGCTTTATTACAAAAACAAGTGTTCAACTTATATTTTTTTTTCTGTCTAAAGTTTTTTTTGTCAAAGTAGATGTCTAATGTTTTATTTCGTTATACTTTAGGGTCACCCATTGAAAAAAGTCTTATATTCAATGAATGCATGACACATGGCCTAATTTCTAATTTATTTTATTTAAAAAATTTAAAATTGTTAATTAAATAACCCTAAAATTTCCAAAAACCCTGAATTCTTAAATCCATTCATTGCCACCACTGAATTAACTGCCACCATCCATCCTTTTCGTCATCGGACCACCACTACTGAATACCCCACTTTTCCACCGTTAAAATCAACCAAAAACGTGCCAATCGAACGCTGAACCTCAAAAGTTTTTAATAGAGTGACGAACAAAGTCACAGATTTTGCAGCAAGAAGAGCAAGATTTATTTGTAACGGAGGCAGCGTGACAATTAGTGACGACATATGAGAGATTTTGGGATTTAAAGTTAGGGATTTGGGGATCTAGGGATGTTTTATGAAGTTAGGGTTTGGGAAGAAATTAGAGAATTTAAGGGGTTTCATTGCTTTGTACTGTTTTGGTCACCAATTTTCAATTTCGACTGTTAAGGTGACTTTCGTTTTCGATCTACATTTGTTGCCGTTAAACATTAGGATAAACTACTACAATGGTCACATATGTTTTTGCTTTGTACAGTTTTGGTCACCAATTTTTAAATTCGACCGTTAAGGTCACTTACGTTTTCGATTTGTAAACTTATGGTCACTGGGACATTTGTTGCCGTTAAACATTAACAGAAGGCTGATGTTGCAATGGAAAAATTGGGTAAACTACTGCAATGGTCACTTACGTTTAGCCAGTATACACTTTTGGTCATCGATTTTAAAAATTGAACGTTTGCAAACTTTTGGTCACTTACGTTTTCATTAATAAACTTCTGGTCACTCGAAGGTCATGTTAATAAAAAATTGTTTATTTTTAATTTCACCCCTAAATTTTTAAAAGTTCATTTTTCACCCTAAAAGAAAAAGCCTTACCCTTTTCCAGCCACCAACCTCCGACCACCCACCGTCCGTCCGACCTAGCCTTCAACGAACCCACACATGACTTTCCCACCTTTGTGCGTCTACTTTAAACAAACTTTTGTTCCAGATTTTCTCAGATTCAGGGGGTGATTGTTGGATACCCCATATGTGTTATCTAAAATTTCTCATATATTTGAAATATGTACTATACGCATGAACTTTACAGAACGAAGGTGGGGAAGTTGGGTGTGGGCTTGTTCTGTTTTGCTTATGGCATTACAAATATAGATGCATGTAAGAACTTTTGGGATTGAAATAGTTAAGAAATGAAACTTAGTGATCTTAGTGGATAAACAAATGGCTTGTTACAAATAATGTTTTATTGTGTGTAACAGTGTCATTGATGTTTCAATTTAGTTAAGATATATGCTTTTACTGCATTGAGTGATTAGTGGTTTCCTTAGTCTTGAAGATGTTAAAAGGAAACTTTCTGGTGTTGATGATGAAGGGAGGTTATTAGCCATGGTGTTAGTTCTACTTCCATGTTCAAAGTGTTTTATAGTAAAAGTTTGTTACTTTGACTTGTATTTAGAGAAATTCGTCTAAATTTGTCAGCTTAAGAGGTTTTTCCTTTTCAACTGGTTTGCAGGGGATATTATAAATATAGCAGTATAAGAGGTTGCCCTACAAGGAAGCATGTGGAAAGGTGCTTGAAATAGTCGTCCATGCTTATCGTTACCTATAAAGGTGAGCACAACCACCCAAGGTTACCATTGCAATCCACAATGACATAGTGATCACTTTCAACCTTTAATGTTCAATCAACCATCCTAGTTAACAGTTGGCTTGATTTACTCTTGTACATATTTTGCATGGTTCAAGCATGGGATATATTAGAGCAATTTTTTTCTTTTTTTCCCTTTCATTTCTCTTCCTTGACATCCTAGTGCAGGACCAAAAGAAAACTGTAAAATTGAAGGTTTAAAATTGTAAGAACTATTTCATCTTCCATTGTAATTAATGCTGGAAAAGGGGTTGAACTTTTGGAATTGGATGAAAAATGTCAATCCAGGATAAGTTGGACGGAGGTGGGTGGCTGGAAAGGGTTTAAGGCTTTTTTTTTGGGTGAAAAATAAACTTATAAAAATTCAGGGGTGAAATTAAAAATTCAGAGGAGTGATTAGAAGTTTACACAACGAAAACGTAAGTGATCAGAAGTTTATAGACGTTTAATTTTTAAAATCGGTGACCAAAAGTGTACACCGACTAAACGTAAGAGACCATTGCAATAGTTTACCCATTTTTTTGCTACCACATCAGCCTCTCGTTAATGTTTAACGGCAACAAATGTCCCAGTGCCCATAAGTTTACAGATCAAAAATGTAAGTGACCTTAACGATCAAATTTGAAAATCGATGACCAAAATTGTACAAAGCAAAAACATAAGTGACCATTGCAGTAGTTTAACCTATTAAAATTTAAGAATTAGTCTAGCTTTTCCCATCACGGGACCTTTTGATATTCACACCAAGAATTAGTCAATTGAAGATTGAACAACTTATAACGAAAAGATTCGTGTTTGGTGCTGTTAACTCCTCAAAAGAAGTATTTTCCATGCATATATTACTACGATATTGCTTGACTTTAGGTACATATTAGTCTATTTTACTAGTAGTTTCATGCATTTGCATCTAGGAGTTGAGGAATGTATAGTGAAGGAGTGCTTTCTAGTTGTGGTGTGCAGGATTAGGTGGATACAGGATGAAAATGCCAAGCACGGACGATAAAAGAATGCAGGACAAAAATGCCAAGCACAGACGAAAAAAGAATGTAAGACAAAAATGCCAAGCACGGACAGCAAAAGAATGCATGAGAAGAATGCCACATGTGGTTGGAGTAAAAGGGATAAGAATGCCAAGCTTGGTTAGAAAAAAGAATGATGCCCGAAAAAATCACACCACTTCAGAGCCGCGTCAGCCCTAGTTATTATAACGCATGGATGTCGCGTCCAAAGAGTGCGGCACCAAAAACCCTAATTAGAGTTTTACCGATGCCTATATAAAAGAGTTCAAGGATAAGCCAAAAGGAGGGTTGGAGCTGCGAGGAGAAGGGAAAGGTATAAGCAACCTGGGCAGTTTTGTCGAGAGTTTTGGATCCATGGAAGGGCTACATCGAAAGATCTCATTCTTTTGTTTCATTTCTCTTGATTTATTTATGGTTTTTATGATGATGAATCAAAATGATGATCTGTTGTTGGTTTCCTTAGCCATGAACTAATCTTTTAAATTGTCTAGGGGTGTTTGCGATGAACGTTTAGTATTTTCAGTTTTTAATAATTACATGCTTTGGCATTATTGTCTATTTCGCATGTGCTTCATTTTATCGTATTTTATGCCATATGACAGTTGGCATTGAAAGCATATTATCCCTTAATAACTTAACAGACTTAGGAGATAAAGATTAATTTCCAAATACTAAGGAGAGAAACTTCGACAGATGTTCAAGTAGATGAGCTTACTTTTGAAGTGAATATACCCTTTAGGAGTAAATATTAAATCTTCATCAAGTTATTGTTTGAAAACTCGCTATAGACATATAGGTGTTAAAAGTAATTAATTTAGGGTATTGCCATCGACAGAGGCAATACTAACTTAAAAATATGTTCTGTATTAAAATCAGAGTTTAGTGTTATTAGTTGCTGCCTTTGCTAGCTTGAAATCCAAACATCCCTTGCCAATCCTTCCAATCATCATTACACCAGTTGTTTGCCAATCTACTTGTATCTTTACTTCAGTTTCTTTATCGTTTTTATTTCTTTTATTTTACTCATTCCCTCAATCAATTATCATCACCTTTATTTTTTAGTTCACAAGTATTAATCATGGCAATTAATTCCTGGGCAATCCCTATGGAGACGATACTCAGCTCACTACTTTATTACTTGATGATCGTGCATACTTACACGTAAAAGACATATCCTTCGTATTATTTCCTGAATTGACAAGCAAAATATTTAATCTTTTGCCCTGCGATATTTCGTCAACAGGTGCCACCAAAGTGGAGGAAATCAAAAGAACAATACCAAGCACATCCGACTTCGACTCGGTTTGAGGCCTTATCAGCTTTCATTTGGGACCGTTTGATTATTGCCATTGGCGTAAGATCAAAACTCGACACATTGTTCATGATTATTCTCTTGGTAAACATACGTCCAAGAATTGAACCTCCGTTGCCGGAATCTTCATTTGGAAACTATTTTAGCATTGCATTGGATAGAAGCAATTGAAGGGAAACACCGGTGCACCCCATGGCACAATGAAAAATTATTCGACGAATTCCGCTAGCGATCCATGTACGAGGAACGAATCCGGGGTGAAAAGGGATGAAATGTTACCTCAATTAAATCTGATAACTATAGGGACGTAGGAGAATCTGATTCTTCCAGTCAAGATGTCGAGTCCAAGTCGTCACAGCAGCATTCTGACCTCTACGCAGTCCACCCAAATGAAAACGAACAATATTTTACTTCTCTAATTGTTAGAGAGGTTTTTAGCAATAGACATATCTTTGGTTGGTAGACCTTATGCCTTTATATAGCATTTAAAACCCTGATCCTAATTAAATTCGGATTCATTAAATATACAATATATTTAACCAAATATAATTAAATATGTAGAATCTAATTCTACTTTAATTAGGTTTCTTTAAGGATATTTCTATTTTAATAGTATTTTATAATTACAATAATTATCTAGTATTAAAATATATATAACCGAAATTATCTATATAATATAATAATTATAATAATTTTGGTTTTAACTAATTTTGTGTACAACAAGTTTGCACACATGCTATCTAGTCGATATTTGTTCATTTCAATCATAGGGTGTGACCCTTGAAGGTTCATGTAACGTTAGTAATAATATCTAGAACAGTTCTAATATTATAAGCAATGAGTGACATCTAGCAATACGTCATTGCTACCTAAGTTACAGGAAATCGTGGTTCGACATAACCTCTTCGTGATTAACTCTTTTTCATGTATTACATCCTTTTGTCCTTTATATCTAGTTTGGACACAAGTCATGGAATAGTCACACTTGTATAGACCATCTAATATTTCTTGATATCTTGAGTAGACTATTATAAACGAATACCTATGATATCTCATATCAATTTATTCGAGCATGACCATGCATTTCTAGTCTCACTTAATCAAGTGGCCGTGATATTACTCCAATTATGTAGGAGGGACAAATCTTATCTTGGCCAACCATATCCCGCTACATAGATTGTGATATATCCAATATCAGTTTTTATAGTGTAGTCAGTTACGACACACGTTTGACTGTATCAAAATATATCACTCACAATGTTGAAATAATGATGATCTCAAGTATGAAGATCATACATGTAGTTATCACTATGAGCAATGTTGTGACTGTTACATAATAATCCAAGAAACATGCTCATAGCGGGTCAGCCCAGTATGTCGTTCTCTAACACATACTTATGTATTAATTTTGACATCTCCATGTCTATGACAACACTTTGTCATCAACCAACTACATATTAGTCTTAATATATTATTGTTGTTCATGCCCACAATAATACACGACTAAGGACATTCAAGAATAGCCATATTATTCTAATGACTTTATTATAATTCAGTTTATTTATTTATGCGCTGAATAATGATTGGAATAATAATGGCTTTATATTAATAAACAAGATAAAATAAATATATCTTTTACAATCATCTTATGATTGGTCTTTGGGCATACTCCAACAGCAATCGCGTTCTCCAAATGAGTGCATGAAGAAGCTCCAAGATGAATATATCACTTAGCATGTTTCAGAGACAAGACATCAAATTATGGCAAATGAGAGATCTTTGTATTCACTTCTACAAATTTAGGGATTGTGGTTAGAATTTAGAGGGGTAAATGGCAAAAATTGATTATGATAAAGGAGATGTTCTAAAAAGCTTGTAAAGATGATTAAGTTCATGTATGTGATTTGTGTCAAAGTTTTTAAATACTGTGCTTGGTAAAAAAAGTATTGGTTTTAGTTCAAGTTTGCATGTATCTACATTTATCTGTTGTATTTGTTTGCTGAAGAATTGTTTGCATGTATCTTTATAGTCTAACAATACTCAATGCCCAAGTGATTACAAGTTTAAAGAACAAAAATGTAAGTGATCACAACGTTAATTTTTTTACTTTGATGAATAAAAGCGAACTGCTATTAAACATAAGTGATCATCTTGATAATTTACCCTATATTTTATTGTAAATATTTTTATAATATTTGTATATTAGTTTTTTATAATTGAAATAAAATAAAAAGGGTAAGTATGTTTTAAGCAGTAATTAATTTTCCTAAAAAAGCCTCGAAGTGAAGTTGAAATTAGTGATGGGATTTAAAATTTGTTTGATGACCAGCTAAGACGTTCTCAGTCAGCAACACTATGCAGAAGGAAGACGTTCTAAGTCTTATTTTATAACTCAATAAGACGTTCCTGTCAACAATACTGTCTATCTATCTATCTATTTATCTATCTGGGTTAGGATCCACTTACACTGTGTAATAGTTTTAAGTTTTATATGTTTTTTAGATCGTAGGATGAGGAAATGGATGGTTGAGATTAACTCCTTATTTTTTCTAAGTGATAATCTTCACATATTCTACTGTTTATCTTAGCCATCTGTTTCGCCCATCCAACGATCCAAAAAATATGTAAAACTTAAAAACTTTTACATTGTGTAACCGGATCATATCCCTATATAAAAAATTTTATGAAAAAACTTAAAAACTTTTACATTCTGTTTCAGCCATCTGTTTCACATATAGGATTAGGATCCACTTACGCAATGTAAAAAAATTTATGTTTTACACTTTTTTTAGGATCGTTTGATGAAAAAATAAATTGATGAGATGGTGAAAGGATAAAAGTACCATTCGTCCACCCTGGATGAGAACAGGGTTTTCACATAGGCTGTGATAAAGCTGTTTCTTGGAAGGGAAAAAGAGCAAGGAGGGAATCAAAGCGTGGTGTTGGGATGGCAAGAAGGTTTCCCAAACGGCATCGGAATCAGCAACCGATTTAAAGGTGGTTGAAACAAGAGACAATCTATAGGCATCCTGTGGAGAGGTGAAGGAAATGATGACCGCGATACAATCTTGTGGGAGAGCAATAAGGTCGAATCCTCCTTCCATTTCAGAAATCAAAATGGGAAAAAATAGGATTGATTGGGTTCATGAAAGTGAATGGCGATGAATATTTATTCAGGGATAGTATGAATATTTATTTATAGTGGATATCCGTGTATTAAATAAAACTTTAATATATTTTATTATTAGGATTTAATGTCTATTAATATTAGGGTTTTTCCCTTGTATCTATAAATATAAATATTGAAGAAAGTATTGTATATAACTCTACATTAAAATAATACAAGTTTATCTCTTTGTCTCTCATCTTGTTCTTCGTTATTTTATTCACAACAAATACCATATTCTTGAAGGTCAATCTTACATCTACCCATTATCTACTCGACTTGAATGGCACATGATTTGATAACTAATAAATGTAATATATTTTCAATAAACAATAAATGTAATACAGTTAATAAATTTTTTGTTGTCTTCCCAGTTTTCCAAGACTTTGTACTGACTAATCTAGACCGATCTACGTCGTACACCTGACTTTGATGCAAGGCCTCGAACTCAAGATCCGCTTAAGCGATACCGAATTGCTTATCACTTGGACCAATCTCATTGGTTGACAATTAATACATCTTTATCCGATAAAACAATTTTCAAAACTATAAATGTAATATAATTAATATTTTATTTTTTAATATAATAAGAACAGAAACTAAGCTAACTCAAAAAGAAATATTTTGGCATGTCATGCTCAAGGCGAACTCATAAATAAATTTGTTACTTCACTAATTGGTATAATAATATATTAATAAAAGATAATTGTTGTACAAACAAGTATAGTTTATAACCAGAGACATATTCACGTATACCATTATAAATATGTTTAAGATATTATAACTATGTTACAATAGTGTAATTTTGTTTTTTTTTACAAATCATAATTCTAATCCTAATCCTAACTAGAGGGGGGGAAAGAGAGACTCTAGAGCAAGGAAATGGTGTAATACCCCAAAATTTACAGTATTGTTTAAGGGTCATTTAGTGCTAAGATAATTGCTTAAAAGCTTACTTAGTGACTAAAATGACAAAAATGCAAAAGTTAAGATTTTCTCAATTATGGACTGTAGAAAAGAAATTTCTGAGGTTTTAAGGTGTCAGTTGATAGAGAACGAGTAAAATAGGATACTCGCAAAATTTGGTTAAAATCCAAGGAAAATTTGAATGGGAATTCAAGGTTAAAGTTTAGTGACCAAAATGATAAGTTTTTTAAACTTGGGTGGTACAAGTCGAAATATGAAAAGTTGAAGGACCAAAGTTGTAATTTCTCAAAAAGTTAGGTGTTTTATTTCATAAATAGATAGAGCACCTATTGTTGTAGACCTAATGTGCAACTAATGGTTTGATCCGATATTTCGATTATTGGGAAATCATAGTCAAAGTGTAAGTGGAATTCGGATACTCGGATCGAACTGAAAAATTATGAAATTTTATCATATGATAGAGAAAGGTTATAAAAGTTATTTCAGAGTGATGGAAATATTTTAGTTTGATTCAGGATGAATCCTATGATTTATTTGATTAAGGAATTTATTTAGTAACCGATAATATTCTCGGCATTTATCGTTAAATCGGATCAAGCTAAAATTTCGGAGATGATTCCATAGACTTTGGAAGATTTATAACATATTATTTATGGATATTTGGAGAGTTAAACATTTGGATTAAATTTATTTGACTGAAACTGCCTAGAATGGCCATTTTTTTAAAAAAAATGATTGGTAAAGGGTCTTTTGGTCTTTTCACCCAAAAGGGGCATGGAAGGAATTTTGAGATTTATTTAATGGATGAATAGTGGTTGGTCGGAATCCAAATAAGTTTAGTTAGAATTTTACAAAATGGTAAACTAGTAAATATGAATTCAGTTGGGGGACATTTTAGTAAATTGGAATAAAATGAATTAAAATTTATTTTTATTTATAAAATTGGCATAAATATATAATATATGAAGAATTATCATCAAAAATTCATTCCCAAGTCGTGGATAAAGAGGAGAAAGAAGAGGAAATCTTACAAGCTCGATTTAAGCCTCGAAACTCGGTTTTTAGGTAATCTTCCGAACTACAAAGTTATTCTTCTCTTCAATCTCTATCTATTGATGTAAGTTATTCATGGATTTCATTCTTGATTGATGAGATTTGATATAAGAAAGAAATTAGGGTTTATGTTCAAATTTGGGGGGTTTTATGATTTTATGAATCTATGTTCAATTTTCTGTTGAAATCAAGCAAGAATGATGTTGGATTCATGTTTTTGAATTAGGATTTAAACCCTAAACAAGTTAGTAGCATTGAATAAGATTAGGTTTTAGGGATCCAACCTTGAATTAGGGTTTGTGATGATGAGTTAATAATCTAGCAAGCTTGATATGTTGTTTGAAATTTAAACCCTAAAGGACTAATTCAGCAAAGTGTTAAAGTTAGGGGGTTCAATTTTGATTTTTGGATTTCAAAATGAATTTATGTCGTTAATGATGTTTGAGGTATGAAAATGAAGTTAGAATGCTAAACTGATAATTATTCGAGCTAGTGACCATTTTGACAATTTGTCAAAAGTGGATAACCAATTCAGTAATGGTGTATAAGAAGAGGACAAATTCTGATTTCTTTTATGTTAAGTGATGATTATGATGTATAGTTGATGATTGAGGGCCTAATTGCAAAGTCTTAAAGCTAGAATCCTTGAATTGTAAATTGGTGACTATTTCGACAAATTAGAGAACAAAGGGTTGAAATGTGACAATTAGGTATTTGAAGAGTACTATGTTGGAAAATTTTATTTGAGTGATTTAGATGTTGATTTTGAAGTGAATAGAAGCTTGTATTCACTTAGGGACCAAAACGGCAATTTGTAGAATTTAAGGGACCAGTTTGGCTATTAAGCAAAATTAAAGGAAAAATTGTGTAAAATAAGAAATGGATTAATTGGGTCAAAAACATTCCTTTGGAGACCAAGAAGACAAATCGGCTTGAGGTTTAGGGACCAAAAATGGAACTTTTCAAAGTTTAGGTCCTAAAGTGTAAATGATGAAAAATGTAAGGATCAAGCTTAAATTAACAGTTTGAAGCTTGAAAAAAAGTCCTTAGGGACTAAAATAAGTATTTTAGTAAAGGTTGAAGACTTAAGGTGAAATGTGAGAAAAATGTGATTCGAATATAAAAAAAATTATTGGATCAATTATATATTTAATGGATGATTATTTTATTTACTTTCCATTATTATATTTAGAATGAATATGTTCTAAAATATACTTGAAATGGTATATGTTATTTTATAATGTAGCTTCTGATACGAATTGGGACCGTACTAACAAAAATAGAATGAAAAAAAGGGTCAGGAGTGAGACCAAGTGATAAAGTCGACTTCATTACAAGGACAAGGAGAGCACATTTTTACTTATTTATTATATATGTGATATGAGTGAGTGCATTTTACTTATTTTATATATGTGATATGAGGGAGACTTGCGAGAAGTCGACCTTGATATTAATGAAAATGTATGTTGATCAAAGTTATGTAAATGGCATGAAAAAATAAATGGCATATGTGATACTTTGATGCTGCATAATGATTTATCTAAGATAAATTAGATTTTAGATTTTTTA